>OZ018382.1:47584281-49984281 GCA_963969555.1 Polydrusus pterygomalis
CCAACATACATTTAATGCGCAAGTCTAAAATCATATTCATCGACTTTAAAACTGATTTTTTTAATTAAAAATATTATTTAATCGTAAACCATGGCAGAGTGTTGTACTTCGGATATTTTTCTTGATATACAAGGTTATAATTGCTCTTTTTCTTACATTCCTAAAGAGGTTGCAATTTATGATGGTATTCGTCTTTCAAATTTTTTATTAAAACCTCCATTTAAACGAAGCATGTTGTCTGCTGTAGATGATAAGATTGTTACATGGTCTGAAGAATATCATGGTCTTGATTGGGAGTTAGGACATATAGACTTTAACGAAATTGATAAAATTTTAAAAAATGTTTATTTTTCATTCAATACTCCAAAAATATATGTAAAAGGAGTGGAAAAGGCGAAATTTTTAAAAGGTATTTTAGACTGTGAAAACATTATTAGTATTCCAGTTACTAATGAACCAAAATTAAGTAAATACAAAAGAATTCCAGAGTGTTATTTTCATAAAACGGTACAAGCTTGGCATTGTGCATCCGCCAATGTAAAACTATTATA
This sequence comes from Polydrusus pterygomalis, assembly GCA_963969555.1. Classification (NCBI taxonomy): domain Eukaryota; kingdom Metazoa; phylum Arthropoda; class Insecta; order Coleoptera; family Curculionidae; genus Polydrusus; species Polydrusus pterygomalis. The sequence continues at coordinate 47,584,833 of OZ018382.1, forward strand.
TACTTATAAGAATTGTAACTAATAAAGGTGTAAATATTTTATAGTTTTTACTTTTTTATCTTCCATCTTTAGGATTGGATAAGGATGGGATAGGATTGCGACATTGGGGTTGTTTGGGAGAAAAGTATAAACCAAAAAGTAAATTATAAAATTATTTATTAATAGTAAACATTTTTGAAATCATTCAACAAAAAAATAATTAAATATAAAATAGGTAAAAGCTATATATAAATAGTCAACATATTATAAAGCATAAAAATAGCAATTTTAATATTAAGATAATATAATGCACACTGCTGGCATCAAATGCTATCCTTTAAAATGGCTTTATCGATGACATGGCTTTTGATTTTTTGGGAAGTTGGTTTCGTACACATTATGCAGACCTCTGGTGAAATAATTTGATATAAATGTTGATCACACACTTTACATTTTAATTCGTTTTCACAACAATCCATGGCATGTTTAGAGTGGGTGTTGACGTGTATATGCTTGCCACAGGGTTGCTCAATCGCACACAAATAATAACAATGGTGACAAACACTATACATACCACCACCCACAGATGTTATTAAAATGTAGGACTGCATAACACATACTTCTCGCTGTAAATAATTGGCTTTTGCAGCGTCTGAAGCGTTAACTTTTTTGATATTAACCAACGCTTCTTCCCCGCAACCACTTCCCAGAACTTTATCTTCGGCCCCTGAATCCTCACTATCTTCGTCATCGGCCTCATAATTATATATGTCTACATCTACCAATGTATTCAGTCGTGACTGTATCTCATTGCTCTCCATTGGAAAATAGATTCTCTCTTCTTTGTGAATAGAGTCCATCTGTTCTCGCTCTCCATTACTTGCACTTCTTTCTATGTATATCGCCGATTCTAAACTCATTTTATTTCTTTTTATTAACTTTTACACTTACAACTTTAAAACTTTTAGACTGTTGGACAGCTTATGAACTTAAGATTTGAGACTTCAGATTTTATACTATGCTCCATTCCCTTACCAGAAGTGGGGGGTGCTAACTAATCAGAGACGGTAATAATAAATTGGAAGCTTGTGGGCGGGGCCATAGGAGGGGGGGGGGGGGGGGTATTGGTGGGGGGTGCTAATATCATAGACGGTACCTAGGTATGAGAATAATAAATTGGAAGCGTGTGGGCGGAGCCATAGGAGGGGGAATGACCAATCAGGTGCCTTTATGGTATGGGAGGGATATTCAAATGGAGGGGATCGACCAATCAAAAGGTGGCCGGTGTTCAACCGCACCCCCCACCACAAGTGGGCTAATTAAAAAAAGTGGTGGGGGGTGCATTGAGCACCGGCCAACTCTATCTACTGTTTTTTACGATACATAAGACACCTTCCGTTAGTGCAACAACGCGTGTTATTGTTATTAAGTATTCGTGATTTAAGGGAGGAATTTTATGTCTTGGGGGCAGACATGCCATGTCACCCCTTTTTAATAGAACCGCGGGCGGTAAACCGCCTATTCACTGATCGCGTGCATAACGAGCTAAGGCGCGTTGACACCTTCCTTGCTATTGACAATGGACGCCCGGCAGTGCCGCAGTGTAATTGTGCGATTTGCGACAGGGGAGCCCGCATTTTTCCGCCTCGGGAAAATTATTATTATGTTGCCGAGGAGGACCTAGTTATGTACCCACAACAACAAGTTCCTGAACAGGAGTTTCCGCAACCTCATCAACCACCTCATGATCATGCAGGACCCTACATGCCTGATCTTTATCAGGCAGAATACGATCACCTTCCAGAGGACCAGGTTGTCCCTGATGAAGGACCTGTTCAACATCCTCCTGAAGAACTTAATCAGCTGGTGGATGCCATCGCCGCCATCGTTTTTGCCTGGATCCAACACGGAATCCTCCCACCAGAGATCGAGGTCCTAGACGAGTTCCTTATGGATGAGTAAGCCCTATCATAGACTTTCCTAGGGAAGTGTCTCGTTTGTTGTTCGAATTTTTGTGTGTTTTTATTATTTTTACTATTTTTTTTTCTTCTATTTTTACTGTCTACCTTTAGATATTATTGATTTAGGCATAAGATATTAAAAGTAATTGCGATGCAAACCTGCCATTGTTTAAGTTAGGGAAAACTAAAGTATTAAATATAAAATATCTTTTTACCTTAATCAACAAAAAACGTTTGTAATAACAACCATATTTTTTTTAAATTTTTTTGAAAACCTCTGTCTTATTATGGTACGTCCCCAAAACTAAGACTAGAAACTACTTATTTTTTATGTAAACTATGCAATTCTAAACTTTGTTACCTCTATTACGTTTAAAAAACAATTATTTATATACATGTAACTTTTTTCTCATCAATAAGTCTGTCATCTTGGCGCCTAACAGTCTAGGCCGGTTTAAATTTCACACTTGTGGGACGTATCACATTAAAGAAATTATATATCCATTTATTAATGAATTAGATTTTATTTTTTAACAGGGATAAGTGTTTATTATTTATACAATTATAAATAGTGTTGATTTTTAAAGAAGTTTTATCATTAAGATAATAACATCTTTTTCAGGGCATCGAGGAATGTGGTAATACAGTATTGCATTCTCAAAAATGCCTTTGAAATAATATAAGATTCAATGTACCGGATGTTGCGTCATTACCACATTCTTCCAACTAACAGGAAACAGGAAGTCATAAAAATAAATATTATGACAATATGTCAATTATATTAATAATTATTAGAAGCGGTACTTTTATCTTTGTTTACTTTAATATTTTTTTGCTACAAATTTATAGTTCCTGTTGTCAGTTAAATTATATCTTTTGCTACGCTGGAAATCGCCTTACAGAGAATTCAAATTGATTTAAGTATTTTTTTTTAAAGTTAAAAAAAATTATTTAAAAATCATTACGAAATATTAAATACTATGAAACGTCAAAATTTTAAATCACTGAAATTGAATAAGCAAACCAATCAAATTTAGCCGAGTTAGAGAGGCCTACTGCCAGCGAGCAAAGTGCCCTAGCTCATAAGCCGGAGATTAGGGGGATTTAGAAACGATAAATTTAAGGCGCCACTGTTTTTGGGCCAGGCAAAAACAGAAAACCTACCAAGATGGTTTTGGGTCCTCTAGCTCGGTTAAATAGATAAAAAGAAAAGTAAGTTGAGTTAGCTGAAAATAAACATTGGGGGTGTGTTGCCTAATAGGGCGACTCAAATAAAACACTGAATGTAAAATAGATGGTCTAAAATTTATTCAAACTTCCGCAGGTGGGAATCGTATACACAAAAGATATTAAATGCGTTATAAATTACCAAAACAAAAATCAGAATAAACCCTTCATAGTCGAAAGTTATTATACCACAATTTGGAGAAGGTTACATAATAAAATGAAATACAAAGGAATGGATATCACCACACCAGCTCATTGCAAACGCAATCAAGTAATAATGAAAAGTCTAATCTTATAGTTACACTTTCCAGTTCACATTTAAAATTTAGTCCTGACCAAACATTGCTACTCGGGTCTGGTACTTGAAGTTGAGACTTTGAGCTGGACTCCTTAAATGGATTCCTTACATGGAATTAGTTACATGGGATTTGGTGGTAGCCGATCCAATCCTGTACAAGGACCCTAAGTACAAAACAGTACGCATCAGTACCATAATAACAACAATATTGAAAAAGTTAAAATAAAAGGCGGCTGAAGGCCTGAACAATAAAAACTAATTTAAATCAATTAAAACCAGCGTTGCACCACCAAAACCTACCAAACCGCAAATATGAGCTATTACCAGGCGCAAAATATCATAAAAACGTGCTGCATACCCTTTAAAATAATCGGTACTAAAATCTAAATCGATTTATAATAAAACATTTGAAAATTGATTCTGCGCATGCGCCACGCACATGCGTGCAAACCCCTTTAAACTTATCAATAACTGTAAGTAAAAATGTTTAACGAATGAAAATATTTAAATTGAAACTCAATAAGATAAAATACGCTACTGGAGCACTCCAAAATACACAATAATCAAATAAATGAGGTTGCAAACAAGCAGTGAACTTTTAATAGGCTAAATCATTAAAATTGGTAGAAATGGTTACTGCGCATGCGCGACGCACATGCGCGCAGAATCGCTAAAACTTATCAATGGGTATGCAGAAAAATAATTTATAAAAATAATCAAGCAATAAACCTCAATTAAACAAAAGTATGCGGCTAGAACAATCAATAAATTCAATAAAACAAAATTAGCATCATTGCAATCAAATAGTAAACCTAGTAAGAGCTATACGCCGAAATTATAAGAAATATTTTCTGCGCATGCGTGACGCGCATGTGCACAAAATTGTTTAATAATAATTTACAAATCAAAAATAAAACTAAATATTAATGAACATAATCAATTAAACACTTAAGTCTCAAATTAGCAGAAAGCAATAATTAACAAAATTAAATTATCGACAAAGTCAATTAATTACAAGTATGTAAAATCATTAATTAAAATTAGAGGAATGACAACAGTTGACTACTTGATTACAAACGAAAAAGAATATGAGTTTATCTTATGGAAAAGAAAGCACATCCCTATAAACCAGCTCTATAATTAGTCATTAATTAACGGAAAAATAGTAATTAATTAAGTCACAATTCTTAAAATAAATCAATGCAATTAAATACTTAAAGTTAATGTAGAAAGACCAGTGACTCTAAATGGAAATTTTTAGAACAGTGACATATTAATTTTGACTAAAATAGCTGTGTTTTAAAATAAGTATTTTATTTTAATTCCTTATTGCATAGCATGTTGTATCGACTTTACACAGAAAACAAAAGCTAATGAGACCAGTACTATGTAAAATCATAAAAGTTAGATAACGTCAACAAGTCATTAAAATAAGTATAGAAAATAAGTTGTTAATTAGTTTATTAAATAATGTTAATTTATGGCTAATTGGAAGAAAATAAAATTACGTCACTATTCCTGTAATTAAAAATCAATCCCAATCTGGGTACTTACTGCCAAAACTCGAGAGTGACAGTTAACCAATTTTTACTTTGTGACAAACTATTTTTTTTTAAAGGTAGGGAAAGGAAAGCGCCTAACTACCCTTAACAGTGGTATGCACCAAAGGACTTTGACTATAGTTAAGCATCTAACTCCAGTTAACTTAAAAATTGTTATGCACCGTCAGTTTAATTGCTCTTAACAAAGGTTTAAACTAATCCCCCAATTTTCAGGGATTAAATCAATAGTTAATTAACTTGAATAATCTGCGCAGACGCATTACCCAAAAAATATCGACAAAGGCACGACCTAACCTAGTTTTCGTTCGTATTCGCACCGGTTTTTTTTTTTTCGTATGTTTGTTTCGTTGTTTATCAAGTTTTGAAGACTTGTGCTAATTTAATAATATTAATTTTATTCTAATTTCCTCGACACGATGGAAATTGAGGACGAAATCATGATTAATGATGATCTTGATGCCCATTTGGATTTCCGAGAAGAGTATGAACGGGCAAATTATTTTAAAAATATGGATGATTTTTTTTCGAAGGTTAAGGCTGAAAAAAAACACAGTCCTTACAATTTTGGAGCAAATTGAAGATCAACTTGAGTATAATAATAATCTGTAAGTTCATAATAATAACATGATTATCAAAGTAATTTTTAATTTGTTGTTTTAGTAATAATTAATAGTATATCTCCAATAAACCAACCTTTTTAATGCTTCCATATTTTGTATAAATATATAATTATGTTTAAAATTGTCTACAAACGTACAAAAAAACGGGAAATGCGGCTTGGACTGACAGTCAAATGAAAAAACTTCAAGGTAGGCAAATTTAGAAACAGAAATACACTAGATATTGCGGCGCTGCCAGATTGTCACGGGATTTGACGCAAGTTAAGTAAACTGAGTTCGGTGCATAAGGACTTAACTTTCGTTCGATAACGCTAACAAACTTTAGTTAATTACAAAAACCGCGCATACGGCTGTGAAACTATCAAACATAATTTATACTAATCAGACATAGAGATGGGCATCAAAAATAAAGATATCGTTTTAATAAAATGATAAAAACAAGAAAACAGGTGTAATTAGTACGTAACATCAGTCTGAGTAATATTCGGCCACCGAAACAGATTACATGCATATTCATTAGGTTTTTGAGCAATAATACGAACACATTTCTGTCTAGTTGCTGTACCCAGCATCAGCTGTTCTCTGACATGCCCCAATTTAAAAAGGCAAAACACTTTATATTAAGATTTATACAGAGCGAACACTCTCAATTAAGAAAAACCATAATGTCGAATCAAAGGTACACGAGCTTAATTTTACTCGCACAAAGCTAGTGACTTATAACGATCTGAGCAGTTGGCTAAAAATTACTTCAGCTCTGCTGGCACAGTTTAGCAATAATACAGCAAAATATAAATGATATATCCGTGAAACAATGAATATTGCATGGTCTGTTCGGTACACGAAGCATGAAAAATTCGACCCTGATTACTCAACCAAAAGGTAGGTAGGTGAATGCAGCGCTAGTATATAAAATCAACTAAGTAAAACAAAATACTAAGGCTAAACTATCATCTGACTGTGACTAATTATAGTGATAGAAATTTGCACGTGTAAAAAAAAAAAGAAGTTAGGTTAGGTTAAAGAATTTCGAAATTTTGATAAAAATTTTGCTCAAATTTAAAGAAAAGCTATAAAAACGTTTATAATTTTGTCGATGCATAGGCAAGATTCACGTTAACAATAAAAAAAACTTACCCAAAGTTGGAATAGGGGTCACGGCAACGTGCTGTAGAGAAAGCACTACAAAATCGGCATAGCCTTATAAGAAAGTCTGTTAACAGAACGGCTGCATAGCCAAATAAACCCAAAAAAAAAACTAGGACTTTCTTAATTGCATTTTGGGCTCAAAATCCCCTTAAGGGAAAAAAAAAAACCTAGAGCTCCAAAATTTAGTGCTTATCACTACCTCGTGTTTGCGAGAAGTGGCATCGAGAATTTTCTCCCAGACGGATCAAAACCGACGGGAAGTGACGAGACGATTCACAAGCCTGCCAACCACCCTAAAATAGCGCGCGGGCTTCAAATTTCCGGAAGTGCCAAATAACATCGACAGAAATACAAAAGAAAAGTGATACTTCAGTAGCAGTGAGACAACATTGAGTAAACCCACACACGTAACCACTTTTAAAACATTTAAAATAAAAGAAATTAATTAAATTAGATTTTGGATGTCGGTAAAACAAAACATCCCTATAACAAAATATCTGACAGTCGAACGAGACCAGAGCCGTATTCGATTGGGAAAGTGATTTGGATCGATCTGATTTTAAAAATCACTTGGGATCACTTCAACGAGGTAGGATCAAGTCCTACCTCGTTGGATCACTTTGACCGTGCGATCACTTACCAATCGAACACAAATCAGATCAGTAGGAATCAGTTAGATCGATCCGGATCGATCTGAACCTGCGAATAGAATACGCCTCAGGGTATGTAACGTCAAGTTGTCCGACAGGTGTGCGTATCAAAATGACAGAATGACATCAACAACCGATGGAAAGGTAAATAATTCAATACTGGAATAATCCTCTTTTAAATATTAAAAATAGGGGTTTCCACTGAGAAAATCAACTAGAACTGCCTTTCAAGTAGGTAAAGAATCCTGTCGAATCGATTTAACCTAGCTTCATATGTAAATAATGCCGATTTTAAGGGTTAGGTTATAAGATAGACTTTCAACACTTTTTAGCTAGAAAACTACCCTTCTGGAGGCATCACCAGGGTTTTATAGCGGAAACTGGAAGATAATTAGAGTCTAGGCTATATGCCCTTGTTAGTCTACGAAGCATACAAGTAAATAAGCCCCCAAATATGTCATTATCAAGCTAGAGAGACAAAGCTGTTATTAAGAAAATAAATCAGGTTTTTGGCCCCTTTTTGGACAAGAGAGTGGCCGTAGGCAAGGAATAAGGTAGGCTAAAAATTTATTTAAGAAATATACCAGTGATAAAATTTATACAAAGCTCTAAAGAGGTCAGGATTGAATGTTCGGGTACTCTTCGGAGAGTTAACCCCAAAACCTAGTTTAAACGGGTAGCAAACAGCTTAAGAGTTTTATTTTAGGTGGTACAGCAGTATCCACTTCTACTACTACCCAAGATCGACCCTACAGGGTTCCAGAAAAGCTATAATATACAGGATGTATGGTAAAAGGTAAACAAATGAGACATCGTGTTACAAACTGACAGTAAGAAGGAAATTGTAAGGTAAGAAAGCTAAAAACCAGTCGTAAGGCGGTATTACACATTTTCCTAACAGAGAACGAAAGGTATTTACTAATAAAAGGTAATGTTTTAATGAACAACTTATTTTAAACAATGTCGGAATAACGAATTTCAAAATTTATCTCATAAAAACTTATAACAATATTGATATCAAAGCTAGAACAATATTATAGTAGAGGTAAAATTTAAATAGAACCTAACGGCCAATTTTGGTCGTTACACTTTATGACTTCCAAAAACTATTTTTTTAAGACAGGCAGGATGTGCCAAGGTGTTTTATGTTCTGACATATCCTCAATTAATGTCAAAAATATAAAGTTATATATCCGTCAATCTATTTATTACTTCCGGACATTTTAACCAGAAACTGTCACCTAATTTCTAAAAAATTATGGTTTCTGGCCGGATGTTTATAAACAAATATTGTTCATAATTTTTCATGATCAAAGTAGCCGCTTGAAATTATGTGACAGATGGCTAATTAATAACATAGTTTTAACATTATTGAAGTAAATTATTATTATTATAAATTAATGTTAATGGTAAAATTTTGCTATATAAACGCAGGCAACCCAGAGAGATCATCAGTAGTTCATAGCAATTCAGTATTAGTTCTGTTCAGTTGTTCTTCAGTTATTTGTCATTCAATGTTTCATTCATAAATCAGTTAGTCAATAAATTCTCTTAGCAAAGTAATCTAAGTTGATCAAAACAAAATAGTTAATCAATGTTGGACTTAAAAATATAGTGATTGGTGAAATGTGCTTTCCGGTGAAAAATCGTTCACACAAAACCACCGATGAACAGGTTTGCCTAGACTAGACATCTTCGCGTTGTAGCAAAAATTTGACATTATGGCAGGTTTGGGTTTGCTTCGTTTTCTTATAGGTTAGTGTATGCACGGTACATTCCGATTTAGAGTTAAAGATTTAAGTTAAGAAGTTGTTTAGTCATGTTATTATGACAAATGTTTTGGATAGTTATCCATTTTATTTCTAATTGTTTTTTTTAATAAAATAAGCTCCCTTATATCGAACCAGTGTTTAATTTTTGTATTAATAGGGATAACAACCAAGCCAACTAATGGCTATAATGCAGTAGCCGATAGAAAGGCCAACAAGATTAATAGCTTTAAAAGTATTATAATTAAAAGATTATTATAGGCAACAATGCCCAAAGTCCCGGACCCAATAAAAACTTGTCAGACGCACTAAGAGTAACCAGTTTGGAATTTCAGTAAGCAAACGATATATTGCACAAACTGGCAACAGTGTGGCTACGACAATAAATATGTATGCCACTGAAAACGTGTTATACTTAGAAAATAGGCATCCTCAGATACCTTCCTTAGGCATATACATGTTTGTTTATTAGTAAGTATGTATGTAGGTATTCGTTAAAATACTGTAATAAATATTTGAGTGGTTGATCAGTTTAAAACACATTTTTGAATATTTGTGTATATTCAAATAAAATAATCATTTACGCTTAAACCGTCCCTCGTATCAAAAAAACACACGTTATCTTTTTTGTTCTAAATAAAGGGGGGATTTATAAGAAAAAAGTTAAAATAAAATAAGTCAGTGGTGTAGCATAGTTTTCACAAAAAATATGATAGTAACATTTTGTACCGACGCCACTGGTAAAATTTACGAACGTGTTGTACTTTGAAAATAAGTGTCCTTAGATGCTTATTTAATTCACAAAATTTCATAAAAAAAAATAACTCGTTAAGGAGTTATTTAAAAATTATTACTATTTCTTTTAACATTTCAACACCCTGTATCTCCGTAACGAAGTCGCCAAGGACCACTGTTTATAAGAACTTTTCGTGTTAAAATATTGCCAGCAATAACCTCCCGAAGTTTGTCAAAGTACTTTTGAATCACCCTGTATATTTACTTCACTCAAAAATATGGAATTAAAAATATTTGTACCAACATTATTTTATAATCTGTAATAAATTACCTTCACTGGAAATTTTCACGACTATTCTTGAAGGGCAAACTCCTCGAATTCTTATACTTCCCCCAGCTTTCATGTTACGTTTTTGGCTGGTACTAACACGTAAACCCTTTATTTTTCTGTGCTAACAGGCCCTTAAACAACAAATATAATAAGACAAAATTTTATATTATACTACTTGTAAAAAACAATACCTGTCATATCTCTTCGGTTACAACTGTCTATAAGTACATCGATCATCATTATTTGGATTTTTATTTTTCCAATGACACGCATAGTCAACTTCTCTATTCAAAATTCAAAATTCAAAATTCTTTATTCGTGCTACCACATATTTCCAATGTTCACACACGTCAGAGTATAAAATAAAATATAGAAAATACTAGGATACAATGTTTCACATAATAAAATAAAATAAAATAAATAAAATAAAATAAAATAAAATAAAATAAAATAAAATAAAATAAAATAAAATAAAATAAAATCAAATGAAATGAAATGAAATGAAATGAAATGAAATGACATGACATGACATGACATGACATGACATGACATGACATGACATGACATGAGATGAGATGAGATGAGATGAGATGAGATGAGATGAGATGAGATGAGATGAGATGAGATGAGATGAGATGAGATGAGATGAGATGAGATGAGATGGAAATGGAAATGGAAATGGAAATGGAAATGGAAATGGAAATGGAAATGGAAATGGAAATGGAAATGGAAATGGAAATGGAAATGGAAATGGAAATGGAAATGGAAATGGAAATGGAAATGGAAATGGAAATGGAAATGGAAATGGAAATGGAAATGGAAATGGAAATGGAAATGGAAATGGAAATGGAAATGGAAATGGAAATGGAAATGGAAATGGAAATGGAAATGGAAATGGAAATGGAAATGGAAATGGAAATGGAAATGGAAATGGAAATGGAAATGGAAATGGAAATGGAAATGGAAATGGAAATGGAAATGGAAATGGAAATGGAAATGGAAATGGAAATGGAAATGGAAATGGAAATGGAAATGGAAATGGAAATGGAAATGGAAATGGAAATGGAAATGGAAATGGAAATGGAAATGGAAATGGAAATGGAAATGGAAATGGAAATGGAAATGGAAATGGAAATGGAAATGGAAATGGAAATGGAAATGGAAATGGAAATGGAAATGGAAATGGAAATGGAAATGGAAATGGAAATGGAAATGGAAATGGAAATGGAAATGGAAATGGAAATGGAAATGGAAATGGAAATGGAAATGGAAATGGAAATGGAAATGGAAATGGAAATGGAAATGGAAATGGAAATGGAAATGGAAATGGAAATGGAAATGGAAATGGAAATGGAAATGGAAATGGAAATGGAAATGGAAATGGAAATGGAAATGGAAATGGAAATGGAAATGGAAATGGAAATGGAAATGGAAATGGAAATGGAAATGGAAATGGAAATGGAAATGGAAATGGAAATGGAAATGGAAATGGAAATGGAAATGGAAATGGAAATGGAAATGGAAATGGAAATGGAAATGGAAATGGAAATGGAAATGGAAATGGAAATGGAAATGGAAATGGAAATGGAAATGGAAATGGAAATGGAAATGGAAATGGAAATGGAAATGGAAATGGAAATGGAAATGGAAATGGAAATGGAAATGGAAATGGAAATGGAAATGGAAATGGAAATGGAAATGGAAATGGAAATGGAAATGGAAATGGAAATGGAAATGGAAATGGAAATGGAAATGGAAATGGAAATGGAAATGGAAATGGAAATGGAAATGGAAATGGAAATGGAAATGGAAATGGAAATGGAAATGGAAATGGAAATGGAAATGGAAATGGAAATGGAAATGGAAATGGAAATGGAAATGGAAATGGAAATGGAAATGGAAATGGAAATGGAAATGGAAATGGAAATGGAAATGGAAATGGAAATGGAAATGGAAATGGAAATGGAAATGGAAATGGAAATGGAAATGGAAATGGAAATGGAAATGGAAATGGAAATGGAAATGGAAATGGAAATGGAAATGGAAATGGAAATGGAAATGGAAATGGAAATGGAAATGGAAATGGAAATGGAAATGGAAATGGAAATGGAAATGGAAATGGAAATGGAAATGGAAATGGAAATGGAAATGGAAATGGAAATGGAAATGGAAATGGAAATGGAAATGGAAATGGAAATGGAAATGGAAATGGAAATGGAAATGGAAATGGAAATGGAAATGGAAATGGAAATGGAAATGGAAATGGAAATGGAAATGGAAATGGAAATGGAAATGGAAATGGAAATGGAAATGGAAATGGAAATGGAAATGGAAATGGAAATGGAAATGGAAATGGAAATGGAAATGGAAATGGAAATGGAAATGGAAATGGAAATGGAAATGGAAATGGAAATGGAAATGGAAATGGAAATGGAAATGGAAATGGAAATGGAAATGGAAATGGAAATGGAAATGGAAATGGAAATGGAAATGGAAATGGAAATGGAAATGGAAATGGAAATGGAAATGGAAATGGAAATGGAAATGGAAATGGAAATGGAAATGGAAATGGAAATGGAAATGGAAATGGAAATGGAAATGGAAATGGAAATGGAAATGGAAATGGAAATGGAAATGGAAATGGAAATGGAAATGGAAATGGAAATGGAAATGGAAATGGAAATGGAAATGGAAATGGAAATGGAAATGGAAATGGAAATGGAAATGGAAATGGAAATGGAAATGGAAATGGAAATGGAAATGGAAATGGAAATGGAAATGGAAATGGAAATGGAAATGGAAATGGAAATGGAAATGGAAATGGAAATGGAAATGGAAATGGAAATGGAAATGGAAATGGAAATGGAAATGGAAATGGAAATGGAAATGGAAATGGAAATGGAAATGGAAATGGAAATGGAAATGGAAATGGAAATGGAAATGGAAATGGAAATGGAAATGGAAATGGAAATGGAAATGGAAATGGAAATGGAAATGGAAATGGAAATGGAAATGGAAATGGAAATGGAAATGGAAATGGAAATGGAAATGGAAATGGAAATGGAAATGGAAATGGAAATGGAAATGGAAATGGAAATGGAAATGGAAATGGAAATGGAAATGGAAATGGAAATGGAAATGGAAATGGAAATGGAAATGGAAATGGAAATGGAAATGGAAATGGAAATGGAAATGGAAATGGAAATGGAAATGGAAATGGAAATGGAAATGGAAATGGAAATGGAAATGGAAATGGAAATGGAAATGGAAATGGAAATGGAAATGGAAATGGAAATGGAAATGGAAATGGAAATGGAAATGGAAATAAAATAAAATAAAATAAAATAAAATAAATATTACTTTTGTTTCTGGTATTATAATTGTGTATAGTCTCGTGGGATGCGAAGTTGTCCAGATTGTTCTTTACGTAACAAACAGCATCCAGAATATACTGCGATGGCAAGGTGAGGATCCCAAGGTCCCTGAACGCTTGTCTGCAGTCATCCCTGTAACCTAGTCCAGACAGAGCTCTTATAGCTCGCCTTTGTAGTCGGAATGGTCGGTGTATTTCCGCAGAATGGCCCCATGCAAGTATTGCGTAAGAAAGGTGGGAGTGGAATAAGGAAAAATATGCAGTTTTTGTGACATCCTGAGATACGCAATCTTTTAAATTTCGCAGTGCAAATAACGCTCTGCCCAATTTGGTGCATAAACCATCAATGTGAGGTCCCCACTGAAGCTTCGGGTCGATCTGAACACCAAGAAACCTAACCTCTTCAACATTCCCATCCATATCTCCAGTATCCCTTAGTGAAAATATCACCTGTTGTGTTTTGCTTGCATTCAGGAGCAATTTGTTCATCTTGAACCACAGCTCAGCCCTTTCCCGTGCGCCCGAAGCACCCTCAAGCGCCCCCTCTAGTGTATTTGATGAGAAAGACATCGTGGTGTCATCAGCAAAGAGTGTGTACATGGCGCTGTTCTCCATGTTTGGTAAATCATTTATATAAATGAGAAAAAGTATGGGTCCAAGGACCGAGCCCTGTGGTACTCCAATGTTAGTCACTCTCTCCGCTGACTCCGCCCCCGATACCCTCACCCTTTGCCTACGGTTTGATAGGTAGGACTGTATTAAATTGATGCTATCGGGAGTAAAGTTATAACTCTCAAGTTTCTTCAATAGGATGCAATGGTCAACACAGTCGAAGGCCTTGCTGAGATCGCACAGCAGGACAGCACTGTACTCGCACCTGTGAAAGGAATCAACGATGTGTGAGACAAGGTCCAAAATAGCTAATACAGTGTTTTTGCCCTTTCGAAAACCGAACTGACGTTCAGAAAAGTATCCCCTCTCCTCAAAGTAATCGACAACCTGCGCAGCCATACATCTCTCCACCACTTTTGATATAATTGGGAGTAATGAGATTGGCCTGTAGTTATCGGGAAGATAAGGATCTCCCTTTTTAAAGATGGGCACTACAATCGCCTTTTTGAGTACCGAGGGAAAGGTATTTTCTCGAAAGCATTGATCAATCAATCTAGTGTGAGGACTTATAATTATGTTTTTAATAGACTTTATTACTTTGACGCTGAAACCAAAAATATCACGACTATTTTTATTTTTGAGATTATCTATGACGTCACGGACCTGATTCTGAGAAACCGAAACAAAGCTAAATTTATTTACTGGCGAGTTGTAGTTGATTTGATTAGGTAAAGATAATTTAATAGATGGTATGTCTTTTACTAGATTGCCGGCAATTTCAGAAAAATATTGGTTGAAACTGTCAGGCGTGATCGTAGGGTTCCCAGGCCGATCGTTAGTTCTTGAGATTCCTCGATGGCTGTTTATTATATCCCACATGGCCTTTGTTGGGTTGCTAGATGTTTGAATTAAGTTGTTGTTGGACCTAATTTTTGCTTTACGTATTTCTGCCCTGTACCTACATTTAAGTTCCCTATACATCCCAGAAATGTCAGTGTTTTGATATTGTCGACTGAGTTCATGTAAGAAGGCCAGCTGTTCACGCATGGTTTTCAAGTCGTCACTAAACCAATCTACTTTTTGAGGTTTATCTGATCTAACATGATATGTTTTTTCTGGAAAAGATTTTAGGAATGCGTTTTCCATGATATCAATAAATTTTGAGAATTTTTCATCAACATTCATACTGTCGTCATTCACAAAGTTCCATTCTATCTCACTCATCCTATTGTAAAATTGCAGCTTACCCCTCTCAGTGATGGGTCGAAAGGTCGCTTTAGTTTTGGTAACAGTTGTCTTTCTTAACGGGATTTTAGATTCAACCAGTTGAACTAGGTGGTCGGAGAAGCCCGAATTAATAACCTCCACCGAGCATACCTCCATCCCAGTGTCAAGGAATATGTTATCGAGACAGTTCTCCCCTCTTGTTGCTACATGGATTACCTGTTTTAAGTTAAAGCCCATTAACAGATCATGCAATTTCTGGACGCTGGTATTTGCATTTAGAAAGTTTACATTAAAATCACCACGCTTCAAATTTTTCAATGTTCGGAAAAGTTAAAGAAGACTCTTTACAATTTACTTCATGAACTTGGTTTAAAAGCCTTATAAGGTTGCTGTGGGACGATAACTTCTCTTCTTCGGGACACATAATATGTTCAGTTTTAGCATTTTTAATTATCATCTGATGGAAGTTCTTCATCAAATGCCTATTTCTTGCAGACTTACTGGCAAACTTCACAAGTTGGTTTTACCCTACAAAATATAAAATGTAGACCTACTAAATTTAAATTTTGGGCATTAAAAACATATCTATCTGAATCCATTGCTGTTATCTGTTACCAAAAAATAGGTTATAGCAATAAATATTGCTGTTTTAGACTTCCGTGGGCAATTTGCACTTTATTTAACACTAATCTAAAAAAAACTCTACAAAATCTGAACAAAACCAAACAGTAAACAAGTTTGTTGCGCCAAAAGCCCAAAAGCAAGCCGAGTGGCGAGACACCGAGTCTCCACGATGTTATCCACAGAACTCCAATAAAGAGAAACGTTATAAACGTGCTAATTGGTCGATGCCGCCGTGACTTTGAAATGACATCAGATAGATGCGAATGTGGCGCCATGTGTAGTGGGTCTGAACTAATGATGGCGGAAGGGGGGTAGGGGGAAGCAACCATATGTTTTCATTTTTTAAAGGTCAAATTAATATTTTGAAATTCAAAATTTGTTGTAAGTAATTTTATAAAATTACGTTTTCATTACCAATAAATACAATTAGCACTGCACGATTTGTAATAAAAACGTATTTTTATTAAAAATTATTTATAACAAAGTTAAAATGCCAAAATATTAAATTACCTTGATATCGAAATTCTTGAGCCTTAGTTTTAGTAAAACAAACTTTAGTGTAACTTTTTTATTGCACAAAATCATTTAAATATAGGTACATATTTTAATAAGAATATAAAATAAATAAAATAATATTACAGTTTTTTTCATTCGTATAAATCAACACCTGAAATCAAAAAGAATAAAGAGTTGTGTATTTCATCAATTTTATACCAGGTCACAGAAATATGTTAAAGGAAAATTAGCTAACCACACAACTTAACAATATCACTTCTACGAATGTTATTTTATTAGTCATAAAATTCTTCAGGTAGTCAATCAACGATGAGCTAACCGAATAACTTCAGTTGTATATAAGCTATACAATGCCCTAAAAAGTATTCTTAAATATAAACTTTGAAGATCGTTTATGTGATATAATGTTAGGTTTGAAAAGCTCGAGTGCCTCGAGTCTTCTCTCCAGACTTGCCAAAAGTTCTCGATACAAACTCATGATATGATAATATGACATAAAGCATTATTTACATTAATCAGTGAAAAACTACATTCCAAGATATTTGAATTACTTCTGCAAGAGATAAAAGAAAAAAATTGAACAAATTATTTTAAAATAAAAATTTAGAGTCATTGACCTTTACCTGATGGAAAATTGGAACCCTATTATTTTTAGATCCTTAAAAATAGGTATAATGTAAAATATATTAATCCAAAACTTACCCAGACAGGTAATTACATTTTCTTTTTCATTCTCAGCAAGATCTTGAAAACTACCAAGAAAATTACAAAAAATTTCATCGGCGAACCGTCATGATATGATACTCCATCAAAAAGACCACAGAACTCCAATAAAGAGAAACGTTATAAACGTGCTAATTGGTCGATGCCGCCGTGACTTTGAAATGACATCAGATAGATGCGAATGTGGCGCCATGTGTAGTGGGTCTGAACTAACGAAGGCGGAAGGGGGGTAGGGGGAAGCGACCATATGTTTTCATTTTTTAAAGGTCAAATTAATATTTTGAAATTCAAAATTTGTTGTAAGTAATTTTATAAAAAATACGTTTTCATTACCAATAAATACAATTAGCACTGCACGATTTGTGATAAAAACGTATTTTTATTAAAAATTATTTATAACAAAGTTTAAATGTCAAAATATTAAATTACCTTGATATCGAAATTCTTGAGCCTTAGTTTTAGTAAAACAAACTTTAGTGTAACTTTTTTATTGCACAAAATCATTTAAATATAGGTACATATTTTAATAAGTATATAAAATAAATAAAATAATATTATAGTTTTTTTCATTCGTATAAATCAACACCTGAAATCAAAAAGAATAAAGAGTTGTGTATTTCATCAATTTTATACCAAGTCACAGAGAGATGTTAAGGAAAAATTAGCTAACCACACAACTTAACAATATCACTTCTACGAATGTTACTTTATTAGTCATAAAATTCTTCAGGTAGTCAATCAACGATGAGCTAACCGAATAACTTCAGTTGTATATAAGCCATACAATGCCCTAAAAAGTATTCTTAAATATAAACTTTGAAGATCCTTTATGTGATATAATGTTAGGTTTGAAAAGCTCGAGTCTTCTCTCCAGACTTGCCAAAAGTTCTCGATACAAACTCATGATATGATAATATGACATAAAGCATTATTTACATTAATCAGTGAAGAACTACATTCCATGATAATTAAATTACTTCTACCAGAGATAAAAGAAAAAATTGAACAAATTATTTTAAAATAAAAATTTAAAGTCATTGACCTTTACCTGATGGAAAATTGGAACCCTATTATTTTTAGATCCTTAAAAATAGGTATAACGTAAAATATATTAATCCAAAACTTACCCAGACAGGTAATTACATTTTGTTTTTCATTCTCAGCAAGATCTTGAAAACTACCGAGAAAATTACAAAAAAATTCATCGGCGAACCGCCATGATACTCCATCAAAAAGACTGCAAGGACGAACACAAATAAACACAAACAGGTTGGTTAAGAAATGAAGCAATGTGATTGGTTGCCATTGACATATGTATTTTAATTTGAGTCAACCTTGTTTATTTCCTTGAAAGAGACGCCATTTTATGTAGTGCGTTGCATGGTAACCAGTGACTTTAATGACAAGTGACAGCTGCGACTTTTTGTATCTCCGTTTCATACCCGTGAAAAAGACTGCAAGGAGCAAGGACGAACACAAATCAACACAAACAGGTTGGTTAAGAAATGAAGCAATGTGATTGGTTGCCATTGACATATGTATTTTAATTTGAGTCAACCTTGTTTATTTCCTTGAAAGAGACGCCATTTTCAGTAGTGCGTAACCCATGGTAACCATGAAACCATGTGACTTTCATGACAAGTGACAGCTGCGACTTTTTGTATCTCGCTTTCATACCCATGATGTTATCTCGATAAGTCCCGAAGCACGCTGTTTGTGATTGGTCGGCACAGGGTTAAAATTAATGTATTGCTATCTTTCTGGACGTCTATTCTCGAACTTGAGAGAAGTGAATGCTCTCTCGAGAGAAGTGACCATTCACATCATATGCTTACATCGTCTGATATCGTTCTCTTGCAGTCAAAAGTCCGTATTCTCCAGCATGACCGATGAGAATGATGGAGGCGTGGCTTCCAAGGCGCCAAATTAAAATTTCTATTGGATCATCGAGGTAGAATATTTTTCTGTATATTCCAGTGCATGCACCGTTTATTTGATTCTGCACTGTACGAAAATTTAAATTTCGAATAATTTGTTTATCTATTGGTTATTCATATATAGGTACTTATATCTGATTATGTTATTAAATTATCGGGTTGTATTTATTTATATTAAAACAAGATAAATACTTTAAACCTTATTATAACTAGGTAGGATTACCTTTGAATAGAAACATAATTCAATCAAACAAAAAAAAAGTATTAAAACTTAATATTTATTTATGTAAATACTGTTTTGTTCTATTCACTTAAATTAAAGAATAATTATTTGATGGCTCAAAGGGTGGACAACCCTAACCCTATACAAGTAATGGTGAAAAAGCAAATATTGCCCTGCTGTCCCGCATTTATCATTTTAAAAGTTGGCATCAGCCTTACAATAAAACCACAACGTAAAATTTATAAAAACTCGACCATCGTTTTTGCGTAATGCGCATGCTTATCAACTCACTTCTCCTGACTCGTGTTCTCTTGAAATTTTTGAGAGAATGAATTCCACAGAAAAATAAAGGGTTTAATGAATTCTCCCAACTCTTGATGGAAATGAATAGCCATTTTAAGTTTTAAGAATAAAGTTTAAACATTCTTAAGAGAAAAAGTACCTAAATCACTTCTCTTGAAATGATCATTCGCCTATTTTCGAGGTCCTAGCAATGTTATCAATATTTCCGAGTTTATAATAATATATAGTTACAAATAAATAATACTCTACTTCGAATTTATGCAGCAGCATCCCGAACTAAAATCGGGATGGGGTTTACCAATAATACTTTTACATTCAAAAAGGCCCAAAACCTTTGGGAAGAAGTTTCTTCTAAACTTAATTCCGTTGAAAATGGATCGGAAAACAACTGGCGGCAATGAAGAAAGGTAAGTCGCAGAGTAGGTATGTTTATGTAATTACCTACATTTTAATAACAAATAAGTAATTAGGGTTTTCTTTAAAAGTTATTATTCTTGTAACGGAAAATTGTAAACCTCCACAAAATGTAAAATGATATTGATAAATGAAATTATATTTGATTCAATATTACCTGACAAAAAATGTAGAAAATTTCTATAATTATTACTAGCTCAATATATTCAATACAATACCTATATTAGAAAAAAATTTACAGACAGTTTTATATGAAGTATACATAAATTATAAAGCATTCAGGCAGGTACCTAGAAAACTTAATTTCTGCAATGTACCAATATAATTACATAATTACAAAACTCAATAGTTCAAACGATTGTTAAGTCTGCATCATTTGATTATCATTGGCAGACAATACAACCCATAAAGCCTTACAAAAGCCATACAAAATAGAAGAAGAAATTCAAAAAACAAGAAAATGCGCGGAAAAGAAAAAAGGGTAGAAAACAGAATGGTTATTTTAAATCACAGAAAAATAAAGGGTTTATTTTTAAACTAGTCAGAACAATGTTGCAAACTTTTCAAAGTTATTTGCTATAAAAGTTATATACTTACTGTACCTAATACCTTTGTATGCGTATTTTATTGTTTATTAAAATTTCAATATTTTAACATTTTATTGTTATTTTGCTTCTTAATATTCCATATATCTAATGTAAGTATAGGTGCGTCGTAGGACGAAGTCCTATATGTTTTTCGCTATCACACACACACCGACTTTTTTAAGTCACAATTACAGAAATTGATCATAATTTTGACTTTTTCAGTATCAGGAGCAACGCAGACCTTCAATCAGCTGAATCAGCGTCATTAATTCCCAGTGCGTACCCTGGGAACCACGTGATTCGTCCGTTGCTGTTCTTTGAATATTGAAAACTGATAAGTATCATCCTTATACTTGTTAGCTTTTCTTTCTTTATTGAAGAAGTATAACAAGGGTTTAATTTTACCATTGGGGCATCCCTCATGATCCACAGGGCTGTCGATAACCCCTACCCAGACGACACGAACATATTCCAGGAATAAGCCAAGAATATGCAAAAGGAATATTGGAATATTCCAGGAATATGCTATATCCCCCTGGGAATATTCCTAGAATATTCTATGCTTAAACAAAAGTCACCATGAAAGATATGCTGGGAATATGCTTGGGGACTCTTAGGGATATTTATAGAATATGCTAGGAAGATTTAGGGAACAAGAAATAGAAGATTATAAAAAAAAATCCTTTATTAAAAAAAAATAACTTAACAGCGGTCAGCGATCTTATATCTAATTAATTTTGAGTAAGCTGAAGATCTTCATCGGCTTGGTCCCCAGCTTGTTTCTTTCTAAAAATCAGTGCAAAATTAGTTATTTTTCCTAACTAGTGCAGTGTGTGCAGAAAAAGGTACTTTATAGTAAAAATGCACTTTACTGCACGATCGTAGAAAAGGTATTCAAGAATTTCTTGGCAAAAAAATTATGCGGTATAGTAATTTTGTTTTGTATTTCAAACCGGAATTTTGTTTAAGCAACAAATGACACTCAACTTTGCCAAATTTAAAGTAGGTAGACCTCTATCGCATACTGTTTTCGAAATCCCCATATGAGCATCAAATTGGAAATACTGTATATACCTACCTACTTATTTGAATTTATGAACTGTAAATTTTGTCTATACTTACAATTTTCTGTTACAACGATTCGTCGCCTTTGACAGGTATATCGAGATGATGCCTTCTATAGTTTTTCGCTACATTTTTGGCTTCTTTGGTTAGCTTGCAAATATCTAAAATCAAGGCAATACAGAATAATCGTTTTGAACTTTTCTAAAATAGGATTTTTTCATAGTAATAAAGCAAAAATGTAACACAATTGATTTTTAGGTTAGGTACCTATTTTACCAAAAACTTATTTTATGAGGCAGGAAATTACAAATAACCACAAAAGCCAATCCACACAAGAAATCTGTTATTTCAAAAAGCAAATAAAAGAATAATAACACAAATTATGTTATTTACAAATGTTGTTATTACCAAAAAAGGTCCTGGCTTTTAGTTAGTAGTTAAAACACAACCTACAACACCCTACACAAAAAAAAATTGTGTGTGCTTAAGACCACACGACAGAAGTGAAAACTTCAACAAGGTTAATTCAGTGCCCACAAAAAAATGCTAAACGCGCCTAAAGAAGTTTTCACTTCAAAAATAACATAAACTTGGAATACGGGATAATTTCCCTGTCAAAAAAACACATTGAAATCATATAAAAAAACAATGTGGTTCAATGGTAAGGAAAATAATGAGAAACGAAGTGTGTATTGGCACTTTTTACCGGGGTTTGGAGTCTATGGCAAATCTATGGTTTTTTATGAGCAATGCATTTATGGTGTAGGGGAGAGTGGGGGAATATCGGCCCCTTAAGGAAATACTCGAATATCTCGCAGATTTTATGATTTAATTAGAAACTGGAAGCTTTAAATGAAAGGTAGGACTTTCGGGAACAAAATATATTTTAATTGGAATTGAACAATACTGTGAAACAAATATTACCAAATTTTTAAAAAATATATGAGTGGCCGATATTACCCCGCAGGTTGGAGGTAAGATCGGCCAGAGGCTTTATTGCTGCAAAAGCTGCTTGAAGAGTCTCGGCAGTCCAAGAACCTCTTGTAGTTTTACGTTTATAGGTCCGCGGTATCTGAAAATAAACGAAAATTGACTACTAAATTCTATGGGGTAATACCGGCCATGCCAATATTACACGCACAAGGATGGCCGCAATTACCCCTAAAACAATTAACAAAATCGAATCACACTATTATATACCGGGTGTCCGCGAAAGGTGGTTCGCCCCTATAACTTTTTTGGCTTTGAAGATATTGGAATGAAATTTGGAGAATGTGTATACGACATAAAATTACATTTTTTGACGGGTAACTCAATTCTATGGCACTTCCGGTTTAACCGGAAGTGACATAAACTTTCGATTTTTAAATGGGACGCCTGGTATATTTTTACTTATTTTATCTCCACATGACATTCTAAACACAATCATGTGTCACTTGTCACTTTGTGTCACCAAAAAAAAATTTTTTTTTTCATTTTTTTTTTAAATCTAGAGGGCTATGAATTCGTTTAAATTACTAATTTTGTCTTATAATCTTGAGTAAAATACCAATTTACTCTTTTTTGTCAAAAACCAATCTGCTGTGTAAAATTCAATTTTTAAATTTGTATAAGTCATTTTTTTCAAATGGCAACATAGTGGTTCACCCGGTTAACAAAAGAGAGCATTTTCCTACGATTAATTTGATACCAAACACTTATGGGTTTTAAACAAACTTTCGTTTAAAATACTGGTAAAATATAACGCTAACATTTTTCTAAAATGAACGGTCTTCAGAGAATGAAATATTATTTAAATGAATCGAGTAGGCCTGTGAAATAAAAACATGAAGCTGTCATGAAAAAAAATTACGGCCTGTCAATATCTTATTGCATATCGCTTCGGCAACAGTACGTTATTGTTTAAAAACATGGAGAATAATAATATTTATACAAGTAGTGAAAAAGTTGATATGTTATTAGTTTTCGGAGAGTGTAGGCAAATCTCAACTAATGCTGCACGTCTTTACGCACAGAGATATCCAGATCGGCATCACCCAACCCGGCACTATTTCCCAAAAGTGGTTCAGCAAATGCGAAATGGACCTAATAATAATGAAAACATTAAATTTGTTGTGAGCGAAGAAAAAGAAATAGACGTTCTGGCATACGTACAAGTACATATCAACGCGTCCGTCAGAGAGATCGCGCTAGAATGTGATATTTCTAAGTCTTCTGCAGGTAAAATTTTAAATAAACATGGATATCACTCATATAAATACCAACTACACCAGCACCTGTACGGAAACGACAATGAAAGGAGACTTAGCTATTGTAATTGGTTTTTAGAAAAATATTTAGAGGATAACACATTTCCCAATAAAATTCTTTATACTGACGAAAGCCGTTTCACTAATTTGGGACATTTTAACAGAAATAACAAGCGATATTGGTCTCAAGAAAATTTACACTTGATGCAGGAAGGAAATTTTCAAGAACGGTTTGGTTTCAATTGTTGGGTTGGGATTTTAGGGGACAGAATATTAGGTCCTATAATTTTTGACGGTTCGCTAACAGGGGCAAGATATCTAGATTTTCTTACGCAAGAAATTGAGCAGTTCTTGGATGAGATACCGTTAATAAATCGAGAAGGACTATTTTATCAATAAGATGGTGCCCCCCCACACAACTTGAGGGCAGTAACGGAATATTTAAATGAATTATACAACGAAAATTGGATTGGAAACAGGGGCCCAGTTAGTTGGCCGGCAAGGTAAAACGGAATTGTTCTTAATTTATACCTTTATTTCATTTTAAAACTTTTTAGGTCGCCCGACCTTACGCCACTAGATTTTTTTTTATGGGGTACTATTAAAAATGAGATATATGATGTACCCCCTGCCACACGAAATGAATTAGAAAACAAAGTAAGGGCAGTTATTCATCGAATTTCACCACGACATTTAAGAAACGTTGTAAGAGCAACAAAAGAGAAAGTACGACTTTGTCAGCAACAAGATGGAGGTCATTTTGAACATCTTCAAAATTAAAGTTAAAAATAAATAGATATTATGTAGATAGTTATAATTGTTTGGTTATTTAATTAGTAGGTATAATGCATACTATAATTTTTAATAAATTAAAAAAAAAAAATTAAAATGAAAAAAAAAAATTTTTTTTTGGTGACACAAAGTGACAAGTGACACATGATTGTGTTTAGAATGTCATGTGGAGATAAAATAAGTAAAAATATACCAGGCGTCCCATTTAAAAATCGAAAGTTTATGTCACTTCCGGTTAAACCGGAAGTGCCATAGAATTGAGTTACCCGTCAAAAAATGTAATTTTATGTCGTATACACATTCTCCAAATTTCATTCCAATATCTTCAAAGCCAAAAAAGTTATAGGGGCGAACCACCTTTCGCGGACACCCGGTATATATATATAGACATGCCTAAACTTACGTCGTTTTTAAACAAACTAAGTGAAAGAAAACATAATTTAGTTGATTTGCATATCTAAAAACTATTTTACAACTTACCGTTATGGAAATATACAGCCTCAAAAAAACACCTTTCTTACAGTAACACGTGCTTTTCTATAATATTCGCTATAAAAACTATAATGCTTCCGCTAGCACCGCCTAAAATATACTAACCGTTAGATTTGCTGACAGGCGTGATCGGAAGACGTAAACCGCTTCAAATTTTCTATTGGGGTGGAAGAAACTTGGCGGCCGGTATTCCCCCACAGGCCGG
Source organism: Polydrusus pterygomalis (assembly GCA_963969555.1). Lineage (NCBI taxonomy): Eukaryota > Metazoa > Arthropoda > Insecta > Coleoptera > Curculionidae > Polydrusus > Polydrusus pterygomalis. The sequence continues at coordinate 47,610,456 of OZ018382.1, forward strand.
TATTCCCCACTCTCCCCTAACAATGATTTTTTAGAGAATGGTATTTCTGTGGTTCTTTATGTGTTATTAAGAGGTCGGTTATTCTCCGAAATAACCAGGTATGTAATGATAAACCTTGTGGTATTAATGTGGATATTTCAATGGAAACGCATGGTAATTCAGTGTGTGAATTTCCTACCTTTAATGAGATTCCATGGTATAACAATGAGGTATTTAAAATTAATATGATGAGCCAGAATGAGTACTTAATGTGGTTTCTTTGTGGGCTTAATGTGGCATGATGGAAAAATAATGTGGCAAACGAATTGTATTCTAATGGGCAACAATGGTAATTTAGTGTGTGGATTTCAGTGGTACAACAATGAGCTTCTTAAAATGAATATGATCAGTCATCATGGTGATCTTATGTGGTTTCTCTGTGGGCTTAATGTGGCACGGCAGGGAAATAATATGGTTAATTTATTGTATTGTAATGGGCAACCATGATAATTCAGTGTGTGGATTTCAGTGGTATAATAATGAGTAATGAATATGACGAGCCAGCTTGGTAATCTAATGGGGTTCTTTGTGGGTTTAATGTGGCACGGCGGGGAAATAATATGGTAAACGAATTATATTCTAATGGGCAACAATGGTAATTTAGTGTGCAGATTTCAGTGGTACAACAATGAGCTTCTTAAAATGAATATGATGAGTCATCATGGTGATCTTATGTGGTTTCTCTGTGGGCTTAATGTGGCACGGTTGGGAAACAATGTGACAAATAAATTATATTTGAATGGGCAACTATGGTAATTCAGTGTGTGGATTTCAGTGGAACAATAATGAGCCAGCATTGTGATCTAATGTGGTTTCTTTGTGGGCTTAATGTGGCATGATGGAAAAATAATGTGGCAAACGAATTGTATTCTAATGGGAAACAAGGGTAATTTAGTGTGCGGATTTCAGTGGTACAACAATGAGCTTCTTAAAATGAATATGATGAGTCATCATGGTGATCTTATGTGGTTTCTCTGTGGGCTTAATGTGGCACGGTTGGTAAATAATGTGACAAATAAATTGTATTTAAATGGGCAACAATGGTAATTCAGTGTGTGGATTTCAGTGGAACAATAATGAGCCAGCATTGTGATCTAATGTGGTTTCTTTCTGGGCTTAATGTGGCATGATGGAAAAATAATGTGGCAAACGAATTGTATTCTAATGGGAAACAATGGTAACTCAGTGTGTGGATTTCAGTGGTACAATGATCTTAAAATAAATATGATGAGTTATTATGGTGTGGTTGTTCATCTGTGGGCTTAATGTGGCACGGCGGGGAAATGATGTGGTAAATTAATTGTATTGTAATGGGCAACCATGGTAATTCAGTCTGTGGATTTAAGTGGTACAATAAAGTGCAATGAATATGAGCCAGAGCCAGCATGGTGATAAAATGTGGCTTCTTTGTGAGCTTATTGTGGCACAACTGAGAAATAATGTTCTAATGGGAATTCAGTGTGGATACCATAGGTAGGTACAACAAACAACAATGAGCAGTGAATATGATGAGGCGATCTAATGTATATAGGTTCTTTGTGGACTTAATGCGGCATAGTGGGGAAAGAATGTGTTAAATGGATTGTATTGTAATGGGCAACCATGTTAAAACAGTGTGTATATTTCAGTAGTACAAAAGAAATTTTTAAAATAAATATGATGAGCCAGCATCATTTTAATCTAATGTGGTTTCTTTGAGGGCTTAATGTGGCACGGTGGAGAAATAATGTAGAAAATGAACTGTATTCTAACAGGCAATCATGGTAATTCAGTGGTACAACAATGAGCTTTTTAAAATGAGTATGTAGAAAGGTAGTATTTTTGTGGGCTTTATGTTTTTTAATACAACTCTAAAATCGTGAAGGTTATTTACCAAGTATGTTCTAGGGCAAAAAAAAATTAAAATATTTTTTTTTCAATACCTTAAATAAGATGGTTAAGTTGAAGCAAAGTTGCATAATTTGGGGCCTAATATTCTGGTAAAAAGAAATTGAAAATATTCCAAATATCTTCGGGGATATCCGAGGAAAAAAAACCGAAATTTTTAGTTTTGGTTTTTAATTTTTCGCGCGTTAAATTTAACTTAAGAAAAAACAAAAATCATTACTTATATCAGTTTTTATGTTCTACACAATGGCTTTATTATTTTTAAAGCTTGACGTTTCGTTCTTTAGATACCACCCTCAAAGCATAAAAATGAAACAGAAACTTTAAGGTTAGGGGCTAAAACTTTAAATCAGATAAACTATTATAGGTACCTACATACCTACTAAGTATCTAGTAACAATTTTTTTATAAAAAAAAACATAGGTCTGTGTAAAAATGATTTATTCCTAAAGATAAAAAAAATTGTTAAGGCCGTTATGGTAAGAAAGAATACTTTGATAATTTTGAAATAGTGATGATGTGCAATTTGATGACAAAACGTTGAACTTTAAAAAAAACTATTGAAGAATACTTGAGGAGCAAACTTACAAACTGCATTTTGTCCATATTTTCCATATTTGAGATAAAGGTGGCGCTGTATTCTTAAGGTCAAATATTATCTTTTTTCTTAACACTTGGACAGTCGATATGCATTAAGTCCTTGTGCTATTAAAAGGGGAAAAACGCTTAGACAAACGAAATGAATTTAGTCCAATCTCACTGTACTATCAAAATGAATTATGTCCAAAAACATTGGACTGTAGCGTAGTGGAATTAAACTCTTGGCAATGTTTTGCGATACATGGTTTATTCTATTAATGACAAAAAAAGAGTGTTCACCTCTCGGTAGAATCACCGGGGTTACACGTATATAAAATGCTTACATGTTATTATTAATTATTACATATTGACCTATTAATTAAACAGCGTCAGCACAAAAGCTAGAACCGGGTGGATGTAATAGTTCAATGAATTGTCATAGCTTATTTAGCATGTTTTATTATAATGCAATAACATAAGCTATTACACCTCCCTTTCCTAGAGAATGACCTACATATGTGGCCAACTAATGAGGTCATTATCCGGGATAAACTAACAACTGTGCTGATACGGAATAATGCCCTGAAATAAAATATAGTAAATAAAAACAAAACGTAAACGATATTCGTATAAAAATTAAATTAAATTTACGTCTAAGAATACCTTATAATAATATAGAAAATAGATGAAGGGATGATTGGTGAGGAATAAATTAGTAAATCAACGTTACACTATTATTGACAGGCCTGTCGAATTATTCTTAATTAATTAACATATTTTTTAACTCTATTTTTATGTACAGTTACAATCTTGCCTTTATTGGTATTTATTATGCAATTTGTACCTTCAATGCCAACGACGGAGAAGGGACCGTCGTACCACGAATCGAACTTAGTACGATCTTCATTGGTCACCATAACAAGGTCACCTGTCTTTAAATTCATCTCGGAAGATCTAGCATCATAATAAAGTTTTCTGCTTGATTTAGCTTTTTCAAGCTGTATTTTAGCTCTGTTATGTGCTAGCTGCAACCGATAACGAATTTCTTGGTCGTATGCATCTAAATTATACAAAGGATCTACCTGAGATTGGGTTATGCAAGCGAGATCAACCTTTTTCCCAAAAATAAGTTCAAAAGGCGTATAGTCGTGATAACTGCTAGGTGTGGTGTTAAAGCAAAATGCCTAGTATCGAGTCCAGTTGTCCCAGTCAGTCCGTGTTTCATTTATGTACATGCGTATGTATTCGTTAAGTACTCTGTGGTTCCGTTCACACCCTCCGATGGTTTGACTATGGTATGCAGTAGACATTTTGTGCTCAGTTCCCAACCGTTTTGCAATATTGTCAAAAATTTGATTTTTATATTCTGAACCCATATCTGTTCTAACGACTTTGGGTGGTCCATATATAAGAACAAAACTTTCGACAATGGCTTTAGCAACAGTCGCCGCTTCTTTATTTGGTATTGGTGTAATGATAACATATTTAGTTAGTTCGCATTGTATTGTTACTGCGTATAAATTACCTGCGTCTGTTTTTTGGAATGGACCGATAGTGTCTATGCAGACAATATCGAAAGCTGTTTGGGGGGGTTGGGGTTATTACCAAGGGTTCAAAATGTGTTACCTTGCCTTTGTTAAGTTGGCATTCGTGACACTTTCTCACTAAATTTGCGACATCACGAGACATATTTTTCCATCTAAAGGTACTTTTAAATTTTTTAAGTAGTCTTTTCTGACCGCAGTGTCCTCCGTATAAAGGATCTGTATGATATTTATCGAGAAGTTTTAATCGCTCTTCTTTGCTTTTTACTAATTTTGCAACTTTGCAAAGAACTACAGTGTCATGTTTTAACCTTATTTGCCCTATTTCTTTAAACTCATTAATGGTGCACCTTTTAAAAATATCATCGCCCAAACTTAATTTTACCTTGTTAACTTTTCCTTCACTAGCCAATAAATCTAGCTGAGACATAAGTTGCTTTAAAGCAATGTTGCCGTTAGTGATTTGAATAGTTTTACGCGCGCATATCTTATTTTTATATTTAATCGTCATTTTCAAAGAGGTGGGCTTTATTTCAACTTTTAAATTAGGCATATTTAACACTGTATAACTATCTAAAACTTCATAAATTTTAGGTTGAATAAAATACTTATCATTGGTCGGGTTATTTTTTGTTAAAGTGGTAGACTTTGTCATAGAACGAGTTATCGCGTACACGTATGTGGTATTATCGCGTATTTCTTTTAATGTATCGATGCTTATTCGGGATAAGGCATCGGCAGCGACGTTATCCTTACCTTTAATATATTCAATTTCGAAATCATACTCTTCCAGATCTAAACGCATTCTAGTTAGCTTAGATGAAGGATCTTTCATTGAGAAAAGATAGGCGAGAGGCCTATGATCTGTCTTAACCAGAAATTTTTGTCCATATAAATAACAACGAAAAAATTTAATGGCCCAGTGGATGGCAGTCAGTTCTTTTAGAATAACTGGCTTGTGTGATTCACCTTTTGTAAATGTGCGTGATGCATATGCAATCGGTAGCTCTTGGCCATCAAAAATTTGTGACAATACAGCGCCGCAAGAGTCATTTGAGGCGTCTGTAGTTACAATAAATTGTTTTTGGAAATCCGGAAATTGCAAAATTTGGGGGCTAATTAGCGCCCGTTTTAGAAGGTCAAAGGAATTTTGACATTCACTAGTCCATAAAAATTCAGTGTTTTTTCTTGTTAATTTATTGAGAGGCAAAGTTAATAATGCAAAATTTTGTATAAATCGACGATAGTAATTACAAAATGCAACAAAGCGTTTTACCTCGTCAGCTGTTTTAGGTACCGGATACTTGTTTATAGCATCGTACTTAGAATCGTCAGGTAAAATTCCTTTATCGGTTATTTTATGACCTAAATAAGTTACTTCTTTTCTAAAAAATTGGCATTTTTCGGGATTTAATTTTAAATTGTATTTTCTACAGGTTTGGAAAACATTTTTTAAATTGTCGAGGTGATGTTTTTCGGAACAACCGATTACAATGAGGTCATCCATATACAAAAAGGCTTTTTCAGGGGTAATGCCGGCGAATGCCATTGACATCATTCTTTGAAAACTATTTGGGCTTACCGATAATCCGAAAGGTAATCTTGTAAATCTGAAAGATCCAGAGTCAACACTAAACGATGTTATGTCGCGTGATTCTTCATCTAAGGGGATCTGATGAAATCCTGATATAAGATCAATAACTGAAAACCATTTTGCTCTACCAAGTTCATCAAGAATGTCGTCTATCCTTGGAAGTGGATATGAGTCAGCAATAAGTTTATTTTTATTTATGGCGCGAAAATCTATTACAAGGCGCCAGGCCTTTTGGCCATCTTGTGATTTTTTAGGTACTAATAATACCGGGCTGTTATATTCGGAAGTTGAGGGTTCTATTACGCCGTTATGCAACATTTTTTCTATTTGACAATTTACCTCGTTTTTTAGAACTTTAGGCGTCCGGTAATTTTGAATGTAAACGTATCGTCTCGTAGCCGTAATTTTTGTTTATAAAAATTATTTACCGTCAACCTATCTGTTTTTAATGCAAAAATATCTGAAAATTCGTTACAAAGATTAAGAACGTCGTTTTTTATGAAATTTGGCATTTCTAAATTTAACTGTTTCACTAAATTTGGATAACGATCCACTGGTTCCGAGTGTATATTATAGATATCAAAATTATCTAGATAAGTAGTTTCCAATTGAATATTTTTTATAGTTACTGTCTCAAACGTCGTGTTAATTATCCTAACTATGGGGTTATCTTTAGATACTATTGACCGCGCTACAAAAACACCGCCTTGCAGTTCCTTATTAAGGACTAAAGCGTCTTTAGTAAGCGTTTTTAGACTATTTACTTGCCTAATAACTTCACATCTGGGAGGAATTGTTAATATATCGTCATTACAACTGTGTATTGGTACTTGAAGGTCTCTATTTTTAAATCTTATCGTGATGGTCCAGTCTGAATAATCTAAAATGCACTTATATCTAGAAATGAAATCTCGGCCTAAAATTCCGTCAGAAGGTATAGGAAAATCGTGACTTACAATATGAAAACTATGGTTTATGCCGACATTGTCTATAAAAATTTTTGTATTAGTGATGCCAAAGGTATTTTGAATTCCATCCGTAACTCCTTTTATTTTACTCTGACTCGACGTGTCAATATTTTGGTTGGGCAGTATTTTAGAGCGTTTAACAACGGATATGTCAGCCCCAGTATCTATTAAAAATGTAATTTTTTCACCTGTCATTTCGCACGGAAGAACAACAAAGTTTGAGAAAGATATATCTAAACTGTAAATTTTTAAAATTCCCCCAACCGGTCCTGTTGGGGGGCCGGTTGGTTTTCCTGATTATCATTCGTTTCGTAATACCTAACCCTAGGGCGTTGATTGGCATAGTTTGCTGAATTATTATTCCCTCTAAAACCGCTATTTATGTAGTTATTGTTACCCCTAAAAGTGGTATTTTGAGAAAAATTTCCTCGACCGCGCCTGAAATTATAATTTTGCCCTCTTCGATTATATCCTTGGAAACCGCCCCGACCACGATTGTTATATCTATTGTGACCAAAATTATCGTTACCTCTCTGTCTAAAGTAAAAAACATTGTTTGACATGCTTGAAGCCGGGTTTATACCAACGAATTTTGCAACTGCCTCATTCACTGTACCAAAAGTGCCAGCCTCCATTACTACACTGAGAAAACGATTTCTTTATAATAAATAACATTTATTAACCATTAAGAAATTTCATGTTTAAATATCAGCAAACAAATATTTCTTTATTCTTAAGAAATAATTTGTTATGGATTGGTGAATAAAAATAACTTTAATAATAACAAATAATTGTTTACCATCCTACAATGGAGGTAACAGTTATATAGAGCATTAATTAATTATTAATAAGATTTATTATTTGGTAAGATATATTGCTTTACTGTCATAATGACAAAGTTTAGATAAACCAGTTGTCTGTTAATTGTTAAGACACGTATATTTCACTTAAATATACTCCCCTAACGCTAAATTTATATCACCTTAACCAATAAAAAATTTGTATAGCAAGCAGGCGTACGAAATTAGTAATAAATAAATCATAGTTACCAATAAATTTGTTGTGTCTTGGGGTAAAAAGGCGATATAAAAGTAAAGAAATATTTTTTTAATGTTAAGAAAATCAATTTACTTAGATTTAGATAGAAAGGGGGAAAAATAAAACTCTTAAACTTATATTAAAATAAATGCTTTAATAAACTGAATGCTGTTATATTGTTCTACCTGAATATAAAAATATTCTCAAAAAAAATTTGATAAAGAACAGAACAATTACACCTTATTAAATATGTTTACCTAGTGGTTGAAAATTTTACTGTAAAAATTGGCATTTGACATTTGAAGTAATAATATTAAAACTTTGTTGTAAAATCGTAACGAAAATCGTTTGTTAAAAAATGTTGTCACAAAACAGAATATATTTTTAACATTACTTTTAACTCGCTCAGAAGATCTAGCGTGGCGGCTGCAGCTGCTGGAGAAAACAACACAATTTCTTCTGCAGTGCTGGTTGAACAAGTTTGGTCAAAATCAGCACTGAAATATCAAATAAACAAAAAATAATAAAATGTTTTACTTTAGGGCTCATACTACATAAAAGTTTTACATAATACGATTTACTTAGCAATAAGCAATTATGTATGTGGTATTCTGCCGTGCATGCTGGATATTATTTCTAATTGCATTAGCAATATTAGTGGACAAGTAAAAAAAATTCTAATTTTATTATAAAAAAAATACCAAACTAATAACTCACCTGACAATCACAGCCTTTTTTGTTAATAAGCACGAGGCGACGCGACCACCAACGACAACTATTTTTACGCAACTACTGCGGGTCGGTATGAGGCGCCCCGGTCGGCGCAACGACAATTTTTTTTAATATTAAGAACAATAATTTAATGTTCAGTGATTATCTTATTATTTAATCCGCGGCTTTAAATATTATAATTATTTCTTAACTATTAAAATAAATTTTGTTAACAAATATTTTCTTTAAGAATAAAAAATCGATATCTTCATATGCAAGGGGCCTTATTAGATATTAATTTATTAACTTTATTCCAAAGGAATCTTGCCCAAATAAATCGGTTTGTTAACTATAATGAGACTTTTCCCTCAGTGTATACGAACCCTTTCAGAGTTTGAATTTTGGCTTAGGGCCTTGACAACGTTTTCAGTCGTATAGCAATTAGCAGTGCTGATAGGTACGCCTTCGCTAATATAAGCCCGTTTCAAGTTTTCGGCCAACGCCTCGATTTCGGCGGAATAAGTTATAGAGTCCTTCGTATTCTGTTTAAGATTTAACAATTTAGATGTAAGTAACCTTGAACTTTCGCCTTTTATGCCGGTTTTTAGAGTTGTTATTATTTGATCTACCGATGTTTCATTTGCGATAAGGTCGCGTGCTCTACCGGTCAACCGCGTTTTTATAAAAGCAATAGCATTTTCCGTGTGGTCGCCCGCGTTACTATTTAGTAAATTTAGCGCATCTAAAAATGAACGTAGTTTATCAGGAGAGCCATCAAAATCATGGGGAACAATCTTACTGGCTAAATTAAAAAATTCTACCGCCGACAAAACCATATTGTCTGTTTGTTCGTCTGTTTGTTCGTCGTCGTCTGTAATTACGAGATCGTCGTCCAAACGAGACGGGTCGATCTGTTCTGTGCAAGACGTAGGGATTTGATAGGAAACTCCGAGCACCTGAAATGTTCTAACAACCTTGTCTCTAACTGTCAAAAAAATCTGTCGCGCCGCTGACCTTTGGTCTGAGTTAAACGAATTAAAATATAATTTTAAAATTTTTGTTAGATCATTAAAAAGGGACGTTATGTTATCACGAATTTCTTGCCTAATCAACTCACTTTTAGGAGTTTGCTTTTTAATTGCCCGTTTTGATTGATTTTGTACCTCTAGTTTTATGGCTAACAGTCTAGCATAAATATCTTCCCACGTGGTTGGCATTAAATATACAAAACAAATACATATAGAACATACATTTAACTGTCAATATCGGTAAATAATAAAATGGTAAAAAGTAAAAAAAAATAATAAAAATATGCATAGCGACTCAAATTAACAAAATATAACATACAAAAAAGGATACCAGAGCATATTGCGTATTACGCTTCACTATGATTGTTCAATGTCTATTAAAACTACTTACATAAGGCCTTACTTTTACAATTACGTCACTCAATCAAAAAAAAAATCCATTTATACCTCTGTCACATTGGCTAGAGAACTACTCATGATAATATTCCTTCTGATCTGCTTCTTAAGATTTTTCCTATAGATTTGAAAACATCTCAGCAGGACAATCAAAATCATCATTGTCAACATGGCATACAATACTATTGTGACATCTGTTGTTATATGGTATTCTTTTTCTTGCACGATAAAATTTGAATTGACCACTCCATTTTCGGTCAAATTTTGGCTTTTCGACTTCGAGTTACCCATTTTATTTTACCATATCACCATATATACTTTCTTTCTAGTTTCCCATTTTTTTTTTCACCATATTACCATATTATGGGCTTTCTTTTTAGTTAAACCTTTTGCAGGATCGCCATGTAGCGTAGTGGAATTAAACTCTTGGCAATGTTTTGCGATACATGGTTTATTCTATTAATGACAAAAAAAGAGTGTTCACCTCTCGGTAGAATCACCGGGGTTACACGTATATAAAATGCTTACATGTTATTATTAATTATTACATATTGACCTATTAATTAAACAGCGTCAGCACAAAAGCTAGAACCGGGTGGATGTAATAGTTCAATGAATTGTCATAGCTTATTTAGCATGTTTTATTATAATGCAATAACATAAGCTATTACAGGACTAAATGCAGTTTGATTGGGTTTCGGTTAGTTTTATTCTAGCGTGGTCGTGGAATCCTGTTATTACGTCCTGTCCAGTTTAGTTCCTTCTGCAAAGGTGTACTTAATAATTTGCATATTATTATTCTTCGAGTTGTGTCAATGAAGTCCTTTTCACCTACAAATACTCTGACCTAAAAGTTAATAGTAAAATTTTTACTTTTAATTATCAGTATTACTATTACATAGTTGCTTGCTTAATTATGTAATTTGTAGTCATTAAATGTGTAAATTATAATATACATACCTTATTTCCTTGAAGTTTTCTCGATAATTTAACAAAACACCCTTGCACACACACACACACTAAAAAAACCAATTAAAAATGGACGAAGACGAAACGACAAACGACGAAACGGCACCTCGTGCTGGCTCGGAGTGACAGAACCGAACAACGTGGATTTTGATTGGCTTTTGTTAATATTACAGGATCCTTTATTTCCGACCTTGGCACCATTGAAATGTAATGAAAATCTATGTGTATTTAGTGTGTCTGAATTTTATGAGGATTTTCATCATAGAATTTCAATGGTGCCAATCCTTATTAGAATCACGTTTCCATTCTGACCATTAGATCCACGTAAAATACCATTAACCAACGATGTGGCAAATCCCTATTTAGATGACATTAAGGTGGGAGTATCAACATGCTTGCCAACCTATAACCTATTTCGCGTAGATTTATTTATGTTTTCTAGCTTTTATACAAAATTTAAAGAAAATCAGTATCGACTTGATATTCTATAGGTAATAATTGACATATTTAATAAATATCAAGGAATTTCGTAACTTATTTTAGGAGAATTGTATAGCGAAAAATATCGGATAAGAATTTTTTTAACATTATTATGTCATTGTCACTCATTGTTCTTTTACTATACAATTCTCCCAAAATTAGCAATGGAATAAATTTATATTTTTATAATATATCAGATACTACCTAAATAATGTACCGCCGATATTGATTTTCTGTAAATGTTAGTTATTAAAATAATAAACTCAAAAAATCAACGCGAAATAGGTTATAGGTTGGCAATAGATTGAATGACGTTGAGAATTCAACCTTAATAATCGCTCAGTACAATTCCATGCTTTACCATTGAAATTCCATGATAAAGAACGTCATTTTTACTTTTAATTATCAGTATTTTGCAACCAAATATCACTAAATCTCGTATTCTTTTGTCATAACCCCATTTTGATACAGCGGGGAAACATTATTTTAGAAATGCATTATGTCTTAGTCATTATCAACTGTAAAATTCATAGTAGGTATAAGAATTTAAAGTTAATTTATTTATTTAATTTCATATAATGCCAAAAGCAACAAAATGGCCGCAGGTCGTTTCAAACTCGTTCCTGACAAAATGTCAGTGCCGAATAAAATGGAAAACTCAACAGCTTTTGTCGACTATTACATAGTTGCTTGCTTAATTATGTAATTTGTAGTCACTAAATGTGTAAATTATAATATACATAGCTCATTTTCTAAAAATGGACGAAGACCGTCGAAGACGAAACGACAAACGACGAAACGGCACCTCGTGCTGGCTCGGAGTGACAGAACCGAACAACGTCGATTTTGATTGGCTTAACCTTGTTAATATTACAGGATCCTTTATTACCGACATTGGCACCATTGAAATGTAATGAAAATCTATGTGTATTTAGTGTGTCTGAATTTTATGAGGTTTTTCATCATAGAATTTCAATGGTAAAGCATGGAATTGTAGTGAGCGGTTATTAATGTGATCTAAATAGGGAATTGCCACATCGTTGGTTAATGGTATTTTAAGTGGCTCTAATGGTCAGAATGGAAACGTGATTCTAATAGGGATTGGCACCATTGAAATGTAATGAAAATCTATGTGTATTTAGTGTGTCTGAACTTTATGACTTTTTTATCATAGAATTTCAATGGTAAAGCATGGAATTGTAGTGAGCGGTTATTAATGTGATATAAATAGGGATTTGCCACATCGTTGGTTAATGGTATTTTACGTGGATCTAATGGTCAGAATGGAAACATGATTCTAATTGGGATTGACACCAATGAAATGTAATAAAAATCTATGTGTATTTAGTGTGTCTGAATTTTATGAGCTTTTTTATCATAGAATTTCAATGGTAAAGCATGGAATTGTAGTGAGCGGTTATTAATATATGATCTAAATAGGGATTTGCACACATTGTTGGTTAATGGTATTTTATGTGGATCCAATGGTCAGAATGTGATTCTAATAGGGATTGGCACCATTGAAATGTAATGAAATCTATGTCGTATTTAGTGTGTCTAAATTTTATGAGGTTTTTCATAATTTAATAATTGGTGTACAACAAATTTTCAGATACACGTCGGTTTTTATTTTACGAGGTATTTTTTTTATCTGCATACCTTTTACCTGTATTTGTTTATTAAGATGGTTTGACGTAAGTATGACCATATATACATGCAGTTAACAAGCTGGACTACCGACAGCAGCCCAGATAACACACTTAGTTTTCAATCTACCGTTTTTGCATTGGCCGGCATTCATAAAAGGTGAGGTGTTGAAAAAGCAATAATTTTTCGCTGGTTTTTTTCAGCTTTGACGAACAACCGCTTAAAATTTGGCGACCGCCATTCATAAAATTAGCACCTGTATAACCGTATGCCTTAGACGGGCATTTCTTGTGCATGTTAAAAAATTTCTCGTAAAATAAGCGTATAAGATGCCCACTGTTATAGACGATTTTTCAGCAATTGATATCGAAAGCATATAAATCATTTAATTTTAAGCTGACTTAAGCACATAATGAAACACGCTTTAAAAGCGCGTAATATGTAATATAAGAATCACGTTTCCATTCTGACCATTAGATCCACGAAAAATACCATTAACCAACGATGTGGCAAATTCCTATTTAGATCACATTAATAACCGCTCACTACAATTCCATGCTTTACCATTGAAATTATATGATGAAAAACCTCATAAAATTCGGACACACTAAATACACATAGATTTTCATTACATTTTAATGTTGCCAATCCCTATTAGAATCACGTTTCCAGTCTGACCATTAGATCCACGAAAAATACCATTAACCAACGATGTGGCAAATTCCTATTTAGATCACATTAATAACCGCTCACTACAATTCCATGCTTTACCATTGAAATTATATGATGAAAAACCTCATAAAATTCGGACACACTAAATACACATAGATTTTCATTACATTTTAATGTTGCCAATCCCTATTAGAATCACGTTTCCAGTCTGACCATTAGATCCACATAAAATGCCATTAACCAACGATGTGGCAAATCCCTATTTAGATCACATTAATAACCGCTCACTACAATTCCATGCTTTACCATTGAAATTATTTGATAAAAAACCTCATAAAATTCAGACACACTAAATACACATAGATTTTCATTACATTTCAATGGTGCCAATCCCTATTAGAATCACGTTTCCATTCTGACCATTAGATCCACGTAAAATACCATTAACCAACGATGTGGCAAATCCCTATTTAGATCACATTAATAACCGCTCACTACAATTCCATGCTTTACCATTGAAATTATATGATGAAAAACCTCATAAAATTCCGACACACCAAATACACATAGATTGTCATTACATTTCAATGGTGCCAATCTTTATTAGAATCACGTTTCCATTCTGACCATTAGATCCACGTAAAATACCATTACCCAACGATGTGGCAAATCCCTATTTAGATCAGATTAATAACCGCTCACTACAATTCCATGCTTTACCATTGAAATTCTATGATGAAAAACCTCATAAAATTCAGACACACTAAATACACATAGATTGTCATTACATTTCAATGGTGTCAATCCCTTTTAGAATCACGTTTCCATTCTGACCATTAGATCCACGTAAAATACCATTAACCAACGATGTGGCAAATCTCTATTTAGATCACATTTCACATTAATAACCGCTCACTACAATTCCATGCTTTACCATTAAAATTCTATGATAAAAAAACCCCATAAAATTCAGACACACTAAATACACATAGATTTTCATTACATTTCAATGGTGCCAATCCCTATTAGAATCAGGTTGCCTTTCTCACCATTATATGCACATAAAATATCAGTGTAAGTGTATGGTTTTAATTCACACTATATTCTAGCCACATTTATTTACCATTGTTCTTCATATGAATCCTGCGTGGAAATACCCCTTTAATTCCCAACCCACATTAAATTTCTAAAAAAGCCAAAAATACCATTGTTATACCATGGTATTTTAATGATATTTAATGTGTTTTTTTTGATAGGGTTTACTGCATAAGAAAAAAGATATTTCCTAAAATTGAACAACCCTTGAATTTTTACATCTTCAACAGAAGTCAGAAATCATAATAAATTAGGTCCACGGAATAAGCAATTACGGTAAACCTTACTTCACTCTACGTAAATATATAATTTAAAAAATCCCAGAACATACCTGAAACGCAGACGAGTGTCTATACAACGCACACTGTTGTGGAATGCGACTGGTGGCGGCATGCTCTTTCATATAACGTTCATTCGGGTCAGGGTCAGTTCGGATTGAATATAGCAGTCGAAATCGCGCGTTACACAGCCGAACGTGACGCATGACGGCTCAGTTTAATTCAGTGCCCACAAAAGTGCTAAACGCGCCTAAAGAAGTTTTAACTTCAAAAATCCTCAAACAAACACGTGCCAGATTCAAGATGATTTTATAGTTATATTATAGGTATTTTATATTATTATTTATAGGTATAGGTAGTTCGAAATAATAAAATTATTTCTATCTCGTTGGCGTGGCGTGAGTTTTATTAAAAATATCTAGAAATTATTGTCAACGTCAACTGTCAATCTCATAACATGACGCAGTGTTGCCGGCTCAAACTTGAAATTAAAAGAGCGCCATTTTTAGAAAAAAAATTCTCTGATATGTTTACTACAAAAAACTTATACATATATAAATTTTATTGTGGTAAATGAAACTTTGACATTAGTAAACTTAGATATAAGATATTAGGGTGTTTACTTAAAAATGCAAATTAGTTTGTCTTGTCAGAAATCGTTTACCAAAAAGTAAATTTGGCACTGCTGTCTCTTACAAAAAGGATAGAAAATCGTAACCGATACCGATAGACTGATAAAGGGTGCTGAGCTGAACCGAATGCCCATTTTTTCAAAGTTTTTTATAAGTTCTAAACATTTGATACCTAATAAATAAAATAATAAATTCCAATAATTTTCGAAAATATTTGGAATATGTATTGATGTTCACAAATTTTGAACTTTAATCAATTCTTAATGAGCTCAAAATTTTACCAATATATTTATTTTCCCAAAAACATATTCAAGCATATGCCAAATGGCATATGTAACAGCATATTCCCAGTATCACACGCGGGGAATATTCTACTGAGAATGTGAATATGCCAGATATCCGTAGCATATGCGTGGAATATTCGGATATCCCTGGGCAAATAGGCAGATTGCAGGCATATTCAACGGATATTCGGTGCCGTCTGGGTAGGTCTCTAACAAATTAAATTCTCAGCGATCTATATAAAGTGCGTTTTTATATAGAGTGAAGAAAAGAAGCAAGAAGAGCCTTTTAGCGAAATAGTAAAAATAAAAAAGAACTACGGCCGTGTTGTCAGACTAGTCTAAAGTGCGTTTTTATATAGAGTGAAGAAAAGAAGCAAAAAGAACCTTTTGACGAAATAGTAAAAATAAAAAAGAACTACGGCCGTGTTGTCAGACTAGTCTAAACGTTAGCGCACGGAAAAAGCCTTCATCGTAGGAAACGGCTTGGTAAAACGTATTAGACAGAATAGTCACAGTTCGAAAACCAATTAGGCAGCATTATCCTGACCTTGCAGGTGTTAAAACTAACATTTAAGTTGCATTTAAAAAATATTGAAAATTCAATTTATCTTATTTAATTGAAACCGGCTGAAGTGGTATAGAAGCCTACCCTTTAAGTAAAAATTTTACAGAATTTTTTCTCTTTATTTCAGGAAATTTTCTCTTTAAAATTTAATTTAAGACCTTTGCAGAAGGCACGCCGTCACCGCAGACCTATAGAAATTAGGATCCGGTGTATACTCGAAAGAGTTAGGTTATCGTTATAATGCGACAAATACATTTTAGACTTTTAAAGTTCGTCGCTCTTCTATAGCGATACAGTTTTAATAATAGCTAAAATATCTTAGCGGACAATCTTAGTTAGTTTGGTATATAAGATTTTTGAAAATCTTGGAAGATTTTAATTTTGTTCAGATAGGGTTCAGTTTTCCCAGATAGCACAATGATATCTTAAGGATGTCTTAAAGATGTCGTTCTCAGATATTCAAGACGTCTATTGACGCCGTAAGACATGTTAAGACATCTTTAAGATGTCTAATGTTACAAAACCCAACGTTTTTAGGACATCTTTATTTGACGTCTTTACGATGTCTCAGTAAGTCATATATTTTATAAAATAATCGCATAATGACATCTTAAGGGTGCCCTAAAGACGTCCTAAAGGTGTCTACTAAGACATCTTTAAGATACTTATCTAATGTTATCAAAATTAAATAAAATAATAATCATAATAAAAACAAACTAAAAGTGTGATGTTTGGGCGAGGGAGAAATAATACTTTTACGACGTCGTTGTACACAGTCATTTATTACATAAATTACAGAGCGGGCGACACTAGACTTTACACTGGTTTACAGACTTAGGGTAGCTTCGGTGCCTTATGGGCAAGGGCACGATGAGAGACTTGTTTCTGGCGGAGTGGTAAGTAGACTGTTCTACGATGCTGGCTGCTAGTTCCTTGTGAACTTCGATCGGAGGTTTCCGGGCATGCTCGTCGGCTGGTGCTCACTATGCAGTGCAGTGACGTCCCTCGGGGTTGGTCACCATAACACCTCCCTCCTTGTTTGAGCTTTGGGCCTAAAATTTCCAAGCATCAACACCCTTACAACTTGATAGCGTGGCACAAAAATACATTCAGTCATTTGAAAATAAAATATTCTTTCTGTAAAAAGATATGTTACAATAACATTAGTTACATGTACTGCTTTTATGTATTTTTGAGCCCTTTTTCGCTTTTGTATCGAGAGGTTTATTATTTTTGTTTAAAATATGTCTAACATGAAGTCCCTCAGTCTGTTAGGTGTCTTGATGGTACGTTTCGGTCTATTTGCGTTACCCTTGTCGCTTTCATTAAGTGATACCTTTTCACTTACTGTCTCATTCATACCAATATTAGTTTTGACTTCATTCATACTCTCTTTCGTTCCACTCTCTGAAGGGGTTGTCACGAATAATGATGCCTCATTACATGGGGTATTGTTTAACCCTACAGACTGACAATTCTCCATAACGGATTCGTTTATTTCTAAAGGCATCATAGTGCTAGAACTACTTTCATTAGTGATGTTATTTTGCACTATAGGCAGAATGCCTATCTTTTGACTTTTATTAGGAAATTGAGATACATTACCCGGTGTTTTGGTAGATCTATCTCCTGTAGTGGTACATTCCTCTCCCTCCCCGCATCGCAAAATTTGGTTGGCGTGTCGTTTCCAAAATGGCCCTTCTCTCAGTCGACATATATATGTGTTGCGTCCAATTTTCTTCGTGATTGTGCCTTGGGTCCATCTTCTTTCATTAGGTTTTCTGTAGTCGGTCACCATCACGCTTTCACCATTATTGAAGGTACGCTTCACTCCACCATAGTGCTTAATTTGTCGCTGTTGCTGTTGCTGTTGGCTTTGGAACTCTGGAACTTCTGTCCTTCTTTCTTTTGGCTTCTCCTTTAGCTGGGTAAGTACTGTCCTCTGCTTTCTATGAAACATAAGCTTGAATGGTGTTTCATTCGTCGATGCATGCTTGTTGTTTCTATAGCTAAAAAGGAATTGAGATATAAGTGTGTCTAAATTCTCATTTTTAAACTTTTCGTCGGACAGGTAAGTTTTTAACTTATTTTTGAACAATTTTACCCCTATTTCCGCCAATCCGTTGCTTTGCTGATGTCCCGGAGGTGATTTATAATGTTTTATACCATTTTTCATTAAGAATTCCTGCATTTTTCCTGCAGTTAGTTGAGATCCGTTGTCTGAAACTAAAATTTTGGGTAATCCATACCTGGCAAAAGTTTCTCTCAACTTGTTGATTGTCAATTCTGTTGTTATGTTTTTCATTGGAAAAATCTCTATCCATTTGCTGTAAGCATCTACGATTATGAAAAACATTGAATTCTTTATTGGACCTAAAAAATCAACATGAATTCTATTCCATGGCTTAGTTTCAAGCGGCCATGGTGTCAACTCTACTTTGGGTGGATTCTGCTTATTCTGAATGCATGGTATACAACTTTTAGCTAGTTTTTCTATGTCAGAATCTATCCCTGGCCAATACATTAATGATCGAGCCATACTCTTCATTTTTACAATGCCAAAATGACCTTCATGCAGCTCTTTTAGCAACTGCTTTCTGAGAACGTTCGGTATTATCAGTCTAGCCCCCCATATTAAAATTGTCTAATATTAAAATATGGTTTTATATTACCATTTATCTTTTCTGGCCATCTATCGTCTCGTACATACTGTATCACCTGCTGCAACTCTCTATCAGCCTTGGTACATTCTCTTACAGTATTGTTGTTGATCTGCCATTCTTGCACCTGGTCATCCGTCAGATTTGTTGGGGGTGGTGCTTTCAAGATGCTCTCTATGCGTTTCTCAGATTTTCTCAAACCTTCCTTTGAGATTACGTGTCCCAGATACTCTATGGACGCCTTAAAAAATTCACATTTGCTCGGTTTGACTGTTAGTCCTGCCTTTTCTAATTTTTGAAGAACCATCTCCAAGGTCTTCAAATGTTCCTGCTTATTCGGACCTGTAAGTAATATGTCATCTTGGTAAATTATTACATTATCCATACCTTGAAATAGTTGCTCTAAATGTTTTTGGAATCTTCCACTAGCAGTGCTAATCCCAAATGGCATTCTATTCATTAAAAATATACCTTTATGAGTACTCCATGCCAAAATTTCTCTGGATTTATCCGTTACCTGAAATTGGTTATATGCCTGACATAAATCGAGTTTTGTAAAATGTTCACCGTTATGAAGTTTTGCAAAAATTTCTTCGATTCGGGGCAATGGATATTGATCTTCTTGAATAAACCTATTGACGGTGCTTTTATAGTCGCCACATAAGCGCAGTCTTCCATCTGCCTTTATTATTGCAACGATTGGAGTAGCCCAACTACTTGATTCTACAGGAGTAAGCACACCTTCGTCAACCATACGATCTATTTCTTCATCCGTCATTTTGCGATGCGCCAGAGGAATCGGACGTGACCTTAAAAAAACAGGAGTAGCATTAGGTTTTAATTGGACATCTACTTTTGCGTATTTAAATTTACCAAGTTTATTTGAAAAAACATTATTGTATCTCTTTTTCAAATATTCAATTTTTGTCTTTGTATTGACCTCGTTAGCAATACTATTCATTAAGACAAGTTTTAATTTAAACGTTTCTATAAAATTCCTACCCAATAAACACGGTCCTCCTTCAGAGATTACATAAAATTTAATACGTTTACACATGTTTTTATACTGGAAATTTAAAAATATACAACCTAGGGGCGAGAATATGCTACCGTT
This sequence comes from Polydrusus pterygomalis, assembly GCA_963969555.1. Classification (NCBI taxonomy): domain Eukaryota; kingdom Metazoa; phylum Arthropoda; class Insecta; order Coleoptera; family Curculionidae; genus Polydrusus; species Polydrusus pterygomalis. The sequence goes on from OZ018382.1 coordinate 47,630,636, forward strand.
ATAGCTTTTTAAAATTATGTCATCCTTTAATAACCTTTCACACTTAAAATATTTTTTTAGTATAGAGTCGTTTATACAACTAACAGAACTACCACTATCAAAAATCATTTGAAAATTTCTGTTGTTTATACGAACATCTAACATAATATCACAGGTTTGTCCAGTCTTATCTATTGAAAATGTTATGCAATTAGCATTATCCACTTGACAATTAAAATTTTCAACTTCTTCCCCCTCGGATTGCATACACACGTTAAAATCTTTGTCTACATACCTTGACTCATCAAACATATAATTGATTTTTTTATTACGACCACATATTTTCGCTAAATGACCTTTCTAATTACACTTTGAGCAAAAATAATATTTATATCGGCACACTCCACGATGCTTTTTTCCACAATGTTGACAGTCTCCATTCGACATCTGACTCTGACGTCTGTCACTGTCGCCAACCTCCCGGCTGTAGCACGGTGACATTCTTTTGGGTCCATTGTTGCCAACATTCTTTTGGTGGGGAAATGATCGATTCCTATTCAGGTTTGCCAATGGTCGCTTTTCTTCCGCCTGCGCATGTCCTCTTCTCGAAGCATTCTTGGTGACGTAGTTGACGTCATTGACTCCTCCCATTGAGTTTCGTTCCAAGATGTCTTCCCTTTGAACGGCTATGCATTTCAACTTATCGATGGTCGTCTTGGATGCGTCTTCTTCATATAATCTGTCCATTATTGGCCCTTTATTTACACCACTCATAAATTTCTCTTGAATCACAAACGTTAGATTCGCGTTGAAATTACAGTTTACTGAGAGTGAACAGATCCTTGCGTAAAAGTCTGCAACTGATTTGCCATTTTCTTGCCGTGCGTCATAGAATTTTCTCCTTTCGCGCCAAATGTTAATTTGTGGGCAAAAATGTTCCTTTAACAGTTTTGTTAATTCCGCAAACGTTTTCTCTTTCGGAATGGTTGGATGGCACAGATTTCTTAGGATTTTATAAGTGTCCGTCCCGATTAGATTTAACAAATTAGCCACTTTCGCGTTTTCGGTGGTTATATTGTTCACGACCCAGTCATCGTCGGTTCCGTTAAACTCGGCGAACTTGGCTGATGCCATTTTTTTGTGAGCACATTTCAACTTTTTGTTACTTTCCCGCGCGATTTTTTTTATATTACTTTTTACCTCGTCGCCAGTTGTGATGTTTGGGCGAGGGAGAAATAATACTTTTACGACGTCGTTGTACACAGTCATTTATTACATAAATTACAGAGCGGGCGACACTAGACTTTACACTGGTTTACAGACTTAGGGTAGCTTCGGTGCCTTATGGGCAAGGGCACGATGAGAGACTTGTTTCTGGCGGAGTGGTAAGTAGACTGTTCTACGATGCTGGCTGCTAGTTCCTTGTGGACTTCGATCGGAGGTTTCCGGGCATGCTCGTCGGCTGGTGCTCACTATGCAGTGCAGTGACGTCCCTCGGGGTTGGTCACCATAACAAAAAGAATATTTTACTTAAACCTAGAATTTCTTCATCAGAGACGTCCTTCTATCTGAAGCCCTTTTAATCCATGTTTGCATAGCAATTTCAGACTCCTTTTGTGAAGTTCCTAGGTTTGAGTGTTCCACCGCTTCTACAAAAAAGTTGTATGTATATTATACCTATATTATTTATGGGCAGTTAAAAAATAGTCATCTCCAACACTGGAAAAATGATTGCTTAGACTGTATAAATATGCATACACAATTTAACGGCTTCAAGCTAACAATTTCTTGTAAAAAACAAAATACAGTATAATATAAAATAGGACGAATAAACTTACTTATTAAAAGCTTGGCCTAATTTAAATTTTGAAATGGCCTTTTCCCCTTTTGACCCAACCAACTATATTTAAGGGTTTGTTCGTTAGTTAGCGTAAGACTAAATATCCTTTTCACCAAGTCGTAAACAGATGATCCACCTAACTTGGACAATTCTATTACCTAAAAGAATAAAATAAATGTAAATGATATTTCTATTGGGTGTGTCATATTATTTAAATTACCCCTTTTTAAAATTCTTCTGCATTCTCTAATAAATTTTCCAGCTGCTCCAGCTCTTCATCAGTATTAATCAGAAAATTAATTTCTCCATGCAGCTGTCACATTGATGTTGAATATTGCTGGGCGTTAAAGGTACCTCTTGTATCATATTAGAAAATCCATTTTCCTTGCTAATTTCTTCAGAGTTTCTCTCTTGGTCCGCCTGTGTTCCAGTTGTGTTCGATTTACCTTTGTAAAAATGAGCATATTATATAGTTAACACTTGCATAGTAATCGCTTGTGTAAATTTGAGATATGTATTTAAAACTTACCATGCCTTAACTTTAAATACTTCTTTATTTTGGGAGGAGGGGGTAAAATATCTTCACTATCAGAAGACTCTTCACTAGTAACATTTTTTGGAATTCTTTTCCTCTTTTGCTCGTTATCTGTATTGAGGTCACTTGCTGGCACATTCAAAAACACTTCAACAAAAATAAAACAACCCAAGTGCCCCCTCTGCACGGCGCAGGCGGAATGGTTTACTCGGACGACGAGAAGGCTCAAGCCTTCGCCGAGTCACTTGAAAGCCAATTTCGCCTGAACACTTCAGTTGATGACGACATAGACTGGGAAAACCGTGTAGAGAGACTTGCCTCAGAAATCCCGAGAATTTTTCCCCAACCGCCCACCTCCGAAATACGCCCCACAAATTCTGAGGAAGTAAAAGCACAAATTCACATCACTCAACCCAAAAAAGCCCCGGGTAAGGACGCAGTCAGTAACACAGCGCTGAAAAACCTGCCGGATAACGTCATTGATAACATCGCAATGATCATAAACTTCATGTTTAAAAACCACGTATATCCAGACACGTGGAAAACAGCGATTGTAATACTGATTGCAAAACCTAATCAAAATCGCACTTTCCCCGAAAACTGGAGACCCATAAGTCTCATCTCGTCCATAGCAAAAATCTCAGAATTTTTTTTTCTATCCCGACTATGGGACATTCTTAACGAACTCCACATCATTCAAGATGAGCAGTTTGGCTTTCGTCACGGTCATGCGACCGAAGACCAACTTGCTAGACTAATCGACACAGCCACCGACGGTCTGCAGCACCAGGCCTCCACAGGCATGGTAGCTCTAGACATTTCCAAAGCTTTCGACAACGTTTGGCACGACGGCCTTGCATACAAACTCCATTATGTTTATAATATAAACATAAATTTCACAAAATTCATTATTTCATACCTCAAAGATAGAAAATTCCAAACCCGTGTAAACGGCATTTTGTCAGACATACTCGACATTGAAGCAAGCGTTCCCCAAGGTTCCCCAATTGCCCCAGTTTCATACATTGTGTATACTGCGGACATGCCAAAAACGCCTTTCGTCGAGCAATACATCTTTGCTGACGATACGGCCATGACGTGCACCCTTAAAAACCTTGCACACATTCAAAGATGTTTACAAATTCAGATTAACACGCTTATTGACTATTTTCAAAAATGGAAAATAAAAGTTAACGCTGAAAAAACTCAAGCCATTCTCATTTCCAACAAGAGAATAAACAACATCAATATCCAAAATCTTGAACTAGACAACACTGAAATACCTTGGAGCAACACCCTAAAATACCTCGGTGTCACTCTTGACAAAAAGCTCTCATGGGCCCCCCATTTTGACAATAAAATCAAATGCGGAAAGCAAGCATTTGGCCGCCTATATCCTCTCCTGGGTCGCAAAAGCAAACTGTCACTTAAAAACAAGACGCTACTATACAAACAAGTAGTGCGCCCCTCCATACTATACGGAAGTTTAGCATGGTGTCAAGCCCTAAAACACTAAGAAAACGTCTTCAAAAACTTCAAAATAAAATTCTTAGGGCCATCACAAACGCGCCCTACTACATAAGGGGAGCGGCGATCCACCGCGACCTTAAAGTAGAAACAATTCAAGAATTCCCAAACAAAAGACATACTGAGTTTTTTAGGAAAAAACAGTTTCACCCAAATCAATTAATTCAAAATTCATTTCCCATAAATCTCGCCCCAAATCTGCTGAAAATCCGCAATAGGAGCATAAATGCTCCTATTATACAATAACATAAAAACACAAAAACAACATCCTAATCGTCAAGCCATGCTTGATTGTATGACAACAAAAATTGTTCAAACCCAAAATTTTGATCAATTTTCAAAAAGTAAAAATAAAAATAATTTTTTCTTCGGAAAAAATTTATTTTTAAAAAATTACACTACAGAAACACTATCGTCCCCCCCCCCCCCAAAGGACAATTGTCTTTTAATTTCAGAAAACCCAAAGTGTGTAAAAGTGCTGAAATGCACTAATAACACGTTAAAACTCAAGAAAGAAGAAATATAGAAATAGCTTAAGTAACGTGACTGTGATATGTACAATATTTTAGCAATGAATAGACGATGATATTAAACCCACGTGTGTTTTATTATAGATTTAATATTATTTGTTTATTTATTTGTTTATTTGTTAACATAATTTGTTCACATAAGTTTGTATAAGTAGTAACTTATAATTCATAATTTATAATTTAATATAGTAATATAATCCAATATTGGTAATTCATGTTTAATCACAAATTGTTTAAGTATTGAATATTTACAAAACTGCTACAGTATTGCTAGGTACATTTAAACAAACTATATCACAGGAATGTTTGTAGGTATACAGTAAGTTTGATTAAATTAACAAAATCAAAAGGAAATAATATGCACCTAAGTGAATTAACACTTGTTTTGTGCCTATAATTTCCCATAAGTAATTGAGAGTACAAAGTACTACCCAAAATAGTAATATGCGCATGCACACAACACGACAGCAGAATACACTAAACCCTAAATCAATTTATTGTAAGTGACTAAATTGTAATTAATTTTATAAAAAGATGATAATGATCACTAATAAATCTTTTGCAGTTGTATGAAAATCTTTTATAGCTGCTTATAGTTTTAATTTCATTAGTTAACAAATTATAGCATTTTGGACTTAGAAATGTTACAAACCTTTTTCCACAGTTAAAAGTAATTTGAGGACATTGAAGTAGACCACTCGTGATACTACGGGTCACAGTGTCATGAGAAACATAATTCCTAAGAGCGGGATGCCTAGACACGAAGATACACAATGAATGAAAATACAAAGATCTGATATTGCATAATCCGTCCTGATATAAGAGTTTTGTAGGGTATAGCTTGTTTTTCTTGAAGATAATCTTTAGAATGTAATTTTGTACTATGTTTAGATTGTTAAGGCTCTTCGCGTATAGTCCACCCCAAACATACTTCAACAATGATTCAACCAATGATCGGTAAACCAGAAGTAAAAGACCCCTGCTTAATATATCTCTTATTTGATAAAACTTATAAATTAATTTTCTAACTCTTTTATTTAAATAAGCAATGTGACTATCCCATTTTAGATTCTGATCTATTAACACACCTAGATATTTTACATAGTTTGTTTCTTGAATTAAATCACTAAAGTTATTAATACTAATGGAGTTGAAATGTGGACGATTAACATTAATTTTTGTAAACGCTATATACTTTGTTTTTTCAATATTTAGAGATAGCTGAAACTTATCCAACCAATTTTTTATCAGATACATATCATTTTTAATAGTCGTTTCAACCTCCGACCAAGTATTTCCCCTAAATACAACAACGGTATCGTCAGCATAAGATACAATCTTACCCGAAATTGTTAATGAAAGCAGAGAATTGATATAAGCCACAAACAAAACCGGACCCAAAACGGTGCCCTGCGGAACATCAATCTTTACCTTCATACCATCACTCACACACCCATTCACCTTAACAAACTGCCAACGGTCAGTTAGGTAACTCTCAAAAACGTCCAACACAGTACCACGCACCCCACAACACTCCAGTACATGTAGAAGTTTACCATGATGCACTGTGTCAAACGCCTTTGCCAAGTCTAGAAATATACCAATACACTTTTGTCCAGAATCAAGATTCTGAACAACTTCATTTGTGACCTGAAACATGGCATAAGCAGTACTCTTACCCTCCTGAAATCCAAATTGTCCTTCATTGATGATATTATTAGTGCCAAAGAAGTGTACTAACCGAGTTTTTAAACATTTTTCGAATAATTTTGCAAAGTTGGTAATTACACTAATGGGTCTATAGTTTGATATTTTTTTGTCTGTTACCCGATTTAAAAATTGGACTTATAATACTTTTCTTAAACTCTCGATGCACAGTACCAGTACCAAATATTAGATTTATTATATGCTTTAAGGGCAAAATAATGTATGGGTGAATAAATTTAAGAACCCTCTCGGATACATTATCAAAGCCGGGGGCACTATTATTTTTTAGTGATTTAATATTATTTATAATTTCGTTATCGGTAACTGGAGTCAAGAACATTGTATTATCATTATTGTCATCAGATACTTGAATCTTACTATTGTTTACTACAATTTCATTGGTTGCCTCTGATATGACTTTATTTACTTTTTTCATGTTATTTTCATTATCCACTAATAATTTTTTATAATAATCATGTTTGCTTTTCTTGAGTAAGTTATTTAATCTATTTCTGTATATTTTAAACTCGTTCTGTGCCTCAATTGTAAAGTTATTCAAAAGGTTTTTTTTTTCATTTTATCCCTAGTCAGAATAGAATTTATTAATCCATGAGTAATTAATTTTTTCACACTTTTTAGATACTATTGATTCGGTACTGCACTCCGATAGGTGTTTGTTAAAGGTAAGTAAGAAATTTGTAGTTGCAATTTGTGGACAATTTGAATTCAAGACATTCAACCATCCTTCATCCGCAAACAATAATTTAAGCTGATTAAAATTTGTGCGTTTAGATGTATATACTATATCTTTTTTTATATTTGTATTTTGACATTTCAGATTCAGTATAATTCCATAATGATCTGTGATATTGGTTTTCAAGATGTAGCTACTGCAAGCAATGTTATTAGAGTTATTCGGTTTATTTACAAAAATGTGGTCAATGCAGGAGGCACTCTCCTGGGTAACACGAGTCGGACGTTGAATATAAGGAACAAATCCATGATTTGCCAAAAGTGTCAAGTAGTTATGAACATTTTCATTTTCTAGTAATATATTCAAATTTATATCGCCAATAAAGATTTTAAATTCAGACTTACATTTTGTGTTTTCAAGATAAACATCTAATTCTTCAAGAAACGACAACAAATTGGTTGGATTTGGTCGATATAAAGTAATGATTTTATAAGAAATGTTGTTAATTATTAAGTTTACAATACCCAGTGTTACTCCACATATAGTCAACTTGAAAGTGGTAAAATTAAAGTCTAGTTGGGATTTAACAAGCGCCATCACACCATCGTTCTTATTAACATCGGCAGAATTGTATAAGGTAGTGTAACCAGAGACATTATAGTTGTCAGTGGAATCCAGTTCAAAACATTCACCAAGCACCAAGATGTCACAGTCCGTAATTTTATAGGTTTCCAAAGTAGTTAGTAGATCATCAAAATTCTTGCGAACACTTCGTATGTTAAAATGAACAATACTAAGAATATTTTTGGAATTATCCAACTTACTGATGTTATCGTGATCAATATACTGACCCTCATGGTTTTCCCCCAAGCTTTCTAAATTCTTCATAAGCAGATCTTCACTTGTGATAACCATATTATCTATATGTATAATCTATTCTTCCTCTTCTAGCTTCAAATACTCTTATATAAGAAGGGCACTTTGCAGAAAAGCTTGAGTGGGCTGTGGGGTCTTTTGATTTTGATTTTCGATTAGCAAGTTCACAGTTAACACATTTGTGGATATTACTCTGGCAGTTTTTTGTGGCATGGTTACCACTACATTTGCCACATGTTTCTTCATTTGGACAATTTTTGGTTATATGATTATATTGACAGCAGTTGTAACATCTGGGTATATTTATATATTCATAGACAGGACACTTTTTAAAGCCTATCGATAGATTCGAGACAGCCATAATATTGTTGAATGTTATAGTATCACATTCAATTATTGCAAAGAAGTTATGAACCATCTTTTTGAAAACTTTTATCTTGATGTCAGCATTTTCAGGGATAACACCCTCATTTTGGTTTTTTATAGCTGTTGTGAGAGTAATTTCATCATAGTTAGATTCTATTCCTATTAATTTTATTTGTTGCTTCCTTTTCGGAATGTCGGATGTGTATTTGTTTCCAAGGTGGTTGTTAAGTGTTTCTCTAATTTTTGTGGCTTCTTATCTATTTTTACACTTTATGATTACAGAACCATCCTTCGCTGGTTTTAGACTAGATATATGTAATCCAGAGCTGACCGGGTCTATTTTTTGTCTTATGTGATCCTCCGTTTTTGTGCTATCATTTCCCTCTGCGGGTTTTACTACTACAACACTTTCTCTCGTAACTGATGCATAAGATGCATACTGATGTGATGGAACTGATGTGGGTCCCAGAGCCTGTGGGGTAGTGTGTTTGATTGATTTTAGTTCCTGGATTTCTTTGCGTAACGAGTTTATAATTTCTAGTTTGTCAGCCAATGCATCCTCTTTTGCTCGGATTAGTTCTTTTAAAAGTTTTGGGGTGCTCTCTTCAGTACATTGTTGGCAGTGAAACAGCATAACACGACTTGTTTGTAGTTGTAGAACTTTTATTTCTGAGCTGGTGAGGTTTTTGCATGCTTTACATAATTGTTTTCTGCAATGGTCGCAGTTAAACAGTGTTTGACCCGGTATTTTTTTCTGTTTACAATTGTCACAGTCCATTTTGCGTGATTTTGGGAAAAGCAGATCATCACAGCCTTACAGGAAACTATAACTGTTGGTTTGGCAACAGTGTGCGGATTTCTAGATTGTCACACAGCAATGGCAGTCGAAAGTTTTGCTTTTCATATAGAAAATATACCAATTCACGTGATAACTTCAACTACACATAAAGAAAATATTCTAGTTTATAAGTATATGCGGTTTCATTAATTAAAGTTGTTTTAAAAATCACTTAACATGTGCTTTAACCGAAAGGTTCACAACAAACATTGCAACAGTGTTGCCGCGCGTCGCACGGTTATATAAACGCATTAAGGTACAAATATAACAGTTTCGTTGCAGGTGTAGGCCAATATCTTGAATTATTAATCCCACTGAAGCCTTTGAAACTCTAAATCTTGCAATAAATTCGTGATCTACTTATCCAGTTCTCCATGTTTTTAATTCGAGGCCTGAAGACTCTGGGCCTCCTTGCATTTTCTACTTTATCATTAATAACATAATATCTAAATGATCTTCATCATCAGAAAGAAAATCGTAAACAATATCGAAAGCATCCATATTATGTAAATATCAATAGAAAACACAGAACACAAACACACCGCCTTATAAGCTAGGCTTTGCATTTTCTACTATATCATTAATAACATAATATCTAAACCATCTTCATCATCAGAAAGAAAATCGTAAACAAAATCGAAAGCATCCATATTATGTAAATATCAATAGAAAACACAGAACACAAACACACCGCCTTATAAGTTAGGCTAGAAATATTAAAAATATGCCATTTTTATGCTTTTAATCCTAAGATTGAGGGTTTACTCGTAGTCCATCCACGAGTTGGAGGTTAATCCTAGGGGTAACCTCTGCTTATACAATGCATTTTTATACTAGCCCTCGGATTAGCTCCAGTTCTTGGGTTAACCCAAAACTATACAATTGACCCTAAATGCATTTTTAAAACCATTTTACCCACCTCTGTAAATAGGGCATACTTAACCTTGGCAAGGACAGCGGAAAAATCTTTGTTGTGCTAAGTTGAAATTTTCAAAGGAACGCTTAACTTAGCCGTTGGCTTTGCTTTTCCATTTTTAAAAGCAACTTAAAGGAACTCGGCTAATATATAGACCGCAAATACAACTATTGTCCAAATGAGAACTGGATACCAAAGAAAATTCATAGGGTATGAACACAGTAACCAAAACCTATCATTTCTTTGTGCTGAAACTAACCCCTTTTTATTTTTTAAATATTTTTGTTCCACCTAAACGAAGTACACAGCAGACCAATTTACGATTGCCCAAATGGCGAATGGCGCTTAACGCAGCAGGCCGACGCCAAAAAGAAGAGAATAACCTTTAAAAGTCAAATTTTTGGATTTGGTTTCTTCGTTTTTCTTGGTTTTGGAAGGTTTTGGTAAATAAATTTAGAAAATAGTTTCTTCAAGAAGAAATATTACAGAAGCTTGTGTATTATGGATCGTTTAAGTTTACAAGAATCCGTAAAGTCGGAATTTGATTACTGTCTCCAGGACGTACCTGATTTAATCAGTTTTGACGATATCAAACAAGAATTGGTAAAAGACCATGTTGCCAGGGTTATAAGCGTCAAAGGAGAGTGCTCTTCGACGTATGTATAAACTATACGTAATGAAGGTACCTAAGTCACTCCATTAATGAATCAGCTTCCTTACTGTAATTATAAGGTCAGGCATGCCATTTTTTCGACTTTTAAAACTGTTGGAGCAAGTGTTCCCCCGAGGCAACAATTAAAATTTTCCTAAAAAAATGCATCTATATCGTAATAGGGTCTCTATATCGGCAACCGGTTTGTTCGTTGTTACCCAGAGCATTTTTTTTTAATTCAATTTTTTCAACTAATATTTTATCAAGATAAAATTTTATTTAAAAAAAATGCTCTGGGTAACAACGAACAAACCGGTTGCCGATATACCTTAGGTAATCACCTTCCTCTAAACTTGCAACAAATACAAAATAAAAAAATAATTTGAAAGAGTTTAAAAACCCTCTTGGTTGCGAGGCCCCATTACGATATAGATGCATTTTTTTAGGAAAATTGGCCGTGTTGCCTCGGGGGAACATTTGCGCCCCTTGTAATGTATCAAAACACGTATAAAAACGCTAAATTCGTCTATTGCTATTTAAAAACCGAAAAAGTAGCTAAACTGCAAAATTACCTTTCTATGGTTGGAAATTTATCTTTAAATTAGGTAAATCTGAATGTTTCCTTTCTTAAAACTACCAGTTCAAATTTTTTTAGAACTTTTATTAATAAGCACAATGATTTTAATGAATTGTCATTGATTAACTATCAATATCCTTTGCCATGACCTGAGAATTATGTTTTTTCTTGGTGTACTTACATCACAGAAGGTCATGATCGAGGCCATGATTTATTATACCTAACTATTTTTCATTGACCCTTAAAAGAGTTATTTTAAAAAACTATAGATTTGTCATTAGAAGATTCCTCGGAGGACCCATAAAAGAATAACTTCTCACTTGGTTCACTAATCACCACCACTATATGTAATTAGGTTACATTTCGATCATCGTGTATAATTTGTATCCATAGTGAAAAATAGTAGGTATATTAAAATAGGTACACGTTTTTATAACACGCGTCCGTGTTAGAAAACGATCCTTTTGCTGCTAGTTTTATAAGGGGCAAGTGCTTTAACTGCTTTATAAAACACTCGATAAAACATAACATACTTTATACTATTTTTTTTCTATTATGTATTTTTTTCAATAAAAAAATACATATTTAAAAAGAAAATATTGGTTTTCTCACCAATCACAACAGGCCATGCCAGACATCAACAGAGCAAAACATTTCATTAATATTATTTTTTTAAATTTAGAAAAACATATTTTGTTTACAAATAATTAGAATTATTACTCTAGCCTAAATGCCACAAAATGACCAGAAATCCTATATGCTCTAAAAGTACCTACTTGGTTTTATGAGGTAAGTAGCTCATATTAATAAACCAACTATTTTAGCATCCTGTCCGATACCTAAAGTTTGATAATTGTAGACAAAAATGACATAACTTCCAATCAATTCCCTAAATTTGGATAATTTTCCTTGAAAATATCCCTCCTATATGAATTAAACTGGAAATTTGAAGTGACAACCGGTAAAATTTGTAATTGGAAATTTATCTTGCACAAATAATAATCAATAATTTATGTCATTAATTGTTAATCCAGATATTTTCTATCAAAATATAACTCGTGTATACCACATTTCCTTGGGAAATTTAAAATAAAAACTTAGTTTGAAGCCAATTTCTTAAAATAAAAGCATTCACACATATTGCCAAAAAATTTGACAGTTCCAACAGCCAATTAAATTTTGTTATTTTTTGTCATGTCACACAAATCACAATCATATCAACATTTAACTGACAACAACACTCCGGGTAGTTTTCAATAACTATGACACCAAGACTTCAATCATTATAACATCAAGACTTTAAGAGCTTCATATTCCAAATTAATTTAAAATATCACATTTTGTACCTTTACGAGTTGTCCTTTTAATAAATAAATAATTGTTTTGTTGCAAGTTATTTCATGATTTTAGGTATCAAAATTTTTTCTGACCGAATGCCTAATAATTTTATGTCAATCGAAAGCGCGCTGCAACGTGCATTATCAATGTTCTGGGGATCTGGTATATTATAGCTGAATATAATTTGGAGCGTTTAAAATTTTTTTAATCTGATTTAATTTTAGTCTCCACCCACCCCTGCCCAAAAATAATTGTAGGTCACATGCCGGCCTTAATAGGTTGTAACTTTATGACATATTTTAGATAGTTCCCCAATGAAAATAACCTAAATACGCCCTTGCTCGGTATGGACAGTAAAACTAAAAAAACCAGTAGGTTGCCTCCCATACCACTTCCTGGATTAACAACTGAACTTGATGACGTACTTAGAATTTGACTGAACAAATCTACCTCTAATTTATGTATTTATTTCCTAAATTTTCACCAATTACAATAAAAACATATCGCACTTTTAATATTGATTTTTGACTAAAAATATATTCAGATATTAAAATTTAAATGCAAAGCAATACAAATAATTTAAATTTTCGTCTGCGCCTCCGTCCTGAGAAATATGAAATTTACACAAAAGCAACATTTGAGTACGTAGTCAATTCAATCAAATCCTGAATCCATACCCTGGATATATTATACCCATTTTAGCAAATACCCATCGTATTTTATTTTTACAGATCAGAAGATTTTTGTCCTAAATATTTAGAGACACCAATAAAAATTGAAACCGACGAAAACACAAGAGAAGTTGCAGAAACATCTGAAATTGTCTATGATGAATGGAAAATTAAAAACGAGGAAATCGACCTTAAAGAAGAAGACCTTAAACAAAACCAAGTGTAAGTATCTCTATTTCAATTTTTTTCTTAAAAACTGACAAAAATAATACACTGATTATTATTTATTATTAATATAGATCTACCAGCAAAGGCGGCAAAGCCGTCGAAGCTGGTTTAAATCATAGTTTACATTAGATAAAATTAATAAATATAGTCAAAAAAGCTATTCTCGTAGGATTTCAATGTTTTAATAAAAGGAAAATGGCAAAACTTTAATAAAAGCCATGGAATTTTGCTTGAGACAGCAAAAAGGCACATTGCCTGCACATGCCAATCTGCATAAATGCTTTTATTTTTAAAAATAGGCCGCAAACTAAATTTTTTAAAAGTTTCCAAAGGAAATTTGGTTAACACAAGTTATAAATTGAGTATTCCAAATAAAAAAAAACAATGGAAATAAAATTTAAAGGTCAAATTTTTAATTTTTTGTCGAAAATTTACAACATTATTTAAATATTTATTAAAATAAGAACGAAATAGTAAGAAAACTCAAGTAAGTAGGTTTTTTGTCAAAATTACAGTTGTTTACATAAATTGTAGTACAGTTTTGAGATTGATTTTGAGATAACTTTCATGGGCAGTATGAGAATTAATGATAGATAAATTACAGATTATCAATTTATTTGTCCTTCAGTGACAAATAAATTTCCTATTCTTAATTTGACTTGTTGTCAGGGCAAAATCTCACAGCATGCATATATACATATTTGAGCCCATAACTATTGTATTTTATTTTTACAGATCAACAGATTTTTATCCAAAATATTTAAAGGTGCCAGTAAACATTGAAACCAAAGAAAACACAAGAGAAGTTGAAGTAACATCTGAAATTGTCTCTGTCTATGATGAATGGAAAATTAAAAATGAAGAAATTGACCTTAAACAGGAAAGCCTTGAACAAACACAAATGTTAGTATCTTTAATTTCTACTTTTTCTTGAAAACAGTCAAAAATAATATTATTAATTATAAAAAAATTTAATAAACAGTAACGTCTTTATAATCAAAGTTAATATCCTCTTTTAATATTTTTAGGTAAAAAAAAACGTTTCAGTTTCACAATAAGCTTTTTTTTTTAAATCTGACTTTGTACTTTATTGCAAAATTAAATTATAAATATTAGAGAGATTTTGGAACTTTTATTTTAGCCTGTCGTTATCGTTATCCTTATTCTGAGCATGCGCAGTACTAAATCGAGGCAGCGATTCCTTTATTAACGATAACGAGCTTCGTTAATTACGGAGATATAAGGAAGGCTATCGTTATGGTTATTTGTATTTTGCTTAATTTGCCATGTTGCCAATACTTAACTAGGTATATAATTTAATAAGAATATATTTCGGACACGATCATTTTTCGGAAAACACTTTAAAAAATTGAAATAACTTTATAACTGTAGTTTAGATAAAACCGAACAGAAAAGGTTTTTTTTTATACATAATTCAAAAATTTTACTTTATGTAAATCATAAAATAACGCTGCGGTAAGAAATGTAATTATATTTTTGAAGAAGTAGTCCATACTCAAAGTGTACTGAAATGATTAAGAAAAAAGAAAAGCATAAAGTCTTTCTCCACAATTTTTATTAAAAAAAACCAGGCGAACCTAGAATGATTCAAAATATATAGAATCGACATGTTTCGAGTGTAGAAACACTCATCATCAGGAAAAACAAGTAAATAATAAAAAGCTGATGTTATTAGCAATAGAGAAAATAAGTAGTGGTACTAAGCCGTAATGGAACCTTCGATGGTATACATGAGGAGTGAGAAATTTTTTTAGGTTTTTGTATAGAAGACGTGTAGGTGCTTTCATTTAGCTTGAAACAAAATGCTGTTGGGGTACCAAGCTTGTTACGGCTCAGTTACCCCAGCCCAACAGCATTTTGTTTAAAGCTAAATGAAAGCATCTACACGTCTTTTATACAAAAACCAAAAAAAAATTCTTTTCCCCTTTTTTTGACCACTTCCATGCACATGTCTCCAACCTTACTGAATCAAAATAAAAATATTTTATCACATACATTGAAAATGACTTACAAATTTTTTTAAAAAAATTTCTTATTTTTCTCTTCATTTCCCACCCAGAGTATATTGACACTGTTCTTTGACCCTTCAGTGTGCTGTGATATTTCCTGTCTTCTGCTATATTAAGTTTTTTCACTCCTCATGTATACCATCAAAGGCTCCATTACGGCTTAGTACCACTACTTATTTTCTCTATTGCTAATAACATCAGCTTTTTATTATTTACTTGTTTTTCCTGATGATGAGTGTTTCTACACTCGAAACATGTCGATTCTATATATTTTTAATCATTCTAGGTTCGCCTGTTTTTTTTTAATAAAAATTGTGAAGAAAGACTTAATGCTTTTCTTTTTTCTTTGTAATTATATTTTTTTGTAAACGACTTGGCAACATAACTCAGGAATCCAAAATAACCTTACATTTTTGTACCTTTTCGTCCTTTTCCATTGTTGATTGACTCATGTCAAACAATTAAAGAAATAAAAAAAGGTTATGTTTGCATCTGTCAAATTATTTATTTTTAAGACGTTCAAAATCTATTTTTGTAATTGTCACCGTAATCGTTATCGTTAATAAAATTAACCATAACACTGTGTTTTACTGTTGTTATTTTAAGCGTTCCAAAATCTCTCTAATATCTATTTTAAAATTTAAAAAAAATTAAAATAATAAGCTCTGAAAATAGAAAACAATAATTGTAAAATTTTTGTAGCTTGTTCAAACTTCTCACATTCACTAGTATGTTCGTAGGTCTATGATTAATAATTTATGTGCTAATTTTCCGAATTTTTACTAATTTTAATGTAAAATTTTTGCCTATGGCGTTATTTCATCGGTAACTTAGTATTTTTAAGTTTCTGAGGTGTAATTGTTGTGTAATTTTGGAAAAAAACGTTGTTTTTAACTAGGTCGGTTCTAGGAACGCCCGTGGAAGACACAGTACTATTTTTTATCAGAACCTTAATCTCTATAATTGTTTTAACTTGGTTAACTATTTTTTATCATCGTTTATAAGAAAACGAAATCCTGAATATTTAGAAAATTTTCCCAAGGACGGAGCGAGGGCATCTGCCTGCTGGGAGGGAGCAACTCGAAAGTTTTCAAACTTACTTCTGCAAATATGAAAAAATGATCAATTAACTACAAATTCGTTTATAAGATAATAAACAGAAACAAAATAAATTAAATAATTATTTAACAGGTTCACCTAGCTAATTCGCTAGGTTATTATCATTTGAAGTGCTTGTATTTAAAATACAAAAAAAATTAATATAATAGGAAAACATTGACGGTTTTGCTGGACATAAGGCGGAAGCTGATCCTATACCTAGTTCCTCCGTGATGTCATATATCTGCGCTTTTTACGTAGGCGTTCCGCTTCTAGATCTAGATACTATGTTTTTTTCTTAATTCTGTGCCTTCCTTGATATTTTTTTCTGGATCCGGCTCTGCACAAGATAAACACTTCACCTGAAATCAGCCGCTCTGATTCACACTAAAATTTATATGCAAAA
The DNA here is from genome assembly GCA_963969555.1 of Polydrusus pterygomalis. Lineage (NCBI taxonomy): Eukaryota > Metazoa > Arthropoda > Insecta > Coleoptera > Curculionidae > Polydrusus > Polydrusus pterygomalis. Next base: position 47,647,444 of record OZ018382.1, read on the forward strand.
ACGCAACCACAAAAGTACCTGTCGCCATTGAGGAGAGTCTAAAACACAGAAAAGAAAGGGGTTTCATTACAAAGGCTACGAAAACAGCGTCAAATGCCATCATTTAATTTTAATTCAGTATATATTAAAATGACTAAAAATATAATACCTATGTATTCTAACATGAAGTTTTCTAATACTCAAGCTTCGATTTTCCTATCCTTTACAGGCTTATAAACTCGTTATACCATGTACACTTACACTGAGTATTAGGGAAATGGCTTAATACATTTAACTAATTTTATTTAACTTCTAGAGAAACACTTTACACTTTTTTTTAACCTTCTAAAAAATTAGGTAAAAACCCCTAATATCAGTCTACATGCCTCGTCAGTGCTCTGTGCTGGTAAGAATATAGCGGCGGGCCATAAATTTCAAAATAAAAGTTTTATTTTCATTTGCTATTATCAGTGGCGCACCCAAGGCGGGGTGTTTGGGGGTTGTTTACTTTAAATGGCTGTGTTATAATAAACTGAGCATTATTACCGAAAAAAAAAGTATATGTGATCATAAAACAAACAAATTAAGACTTGTAAACGAGACAAGCAAGGGTTAAATGAAGTGACTGAATACAAATATCTGGAACTCAAAATCTCAAATGATTTAACATCAAAATAAATACAGATCTAGATAGCAGGGTTCGAAAATATCATGATATTTATATAAATATCAATATATCGGATATATATCGAAATGTTGATATTTATGTTGTATTTTTTCTGAGCATATATTTCCCAATCCCAAGTAAATAATAAATGATACAAAGATAATATAGATAATTTATATTTTTAATACAGAATTAAAAAATAATAATTCTATTAAAAACGAATAAAAACAAAATGACAAATGTTATAAAAACAACAAAACATTAATTGTAAAATCTAAAACATAATTTTAAACAACAAAACAAAAATAGAAATTTAGTTTTTAAAACTAATTAGTGGTTCATCATCTGAATCAGATGACACAGTCTCTGGTGCAGGGGCCATCTCCCAGATCCAGTCTAAATGACATGCTTTGGTCCCAGTTTCTTGATTTAAATATTTAAATAAAAAAACAAGTTTAGCTGCTTGTCCTTGCATTTCCTTCTTGCATGTTTTACACCTGGCCCAATTACCACTGTTCTTTGTAGTAAAACAATCGAATTTTACCCAAATTGGATGCTTGCTCTTTGGCATGTTAAACGATTTTAAAAAGCACTTAAAACTTTTAGTGAAACAACTGCACGACGCGACTACGCTCTTGTTTTTACTAACGAATAATAAAATGAACATACTTGGGAATTACCGATCCGAAACGCGGGGATTTACACGGTTCGGAACTGAGCAGTGGAGATTTCCCCGAATTGTTTGTTATGCTTTCGCCAACGACATAGTTTTGCGATTATTTTATGAGTATATCTTTACGTTTTTTTTCAGCGTCGTAGATTTTTGTGTTATAAATATCCATGATATATATCGGTTTATAAATATCGTGATATATATCGGGATATATATCGCTGATATATATCCTTCGAACCCTGGTAGATAGTGTAATAAAATAGCTTGTTCCTGTCATTGGATCAATTAAAAGATGCGCGCATCAACTGAGCAATAGTGCTAAATATCTAGTGCACAGCAGCATCATCGAACCACATGTAAAGTATCAAATCCCTTGCTGGGGGAACGCGAGTGAATATGTAATAAGTAAACTACAGAAATGTGAAAATAGGACAATCAAAGCTATATTTTTACTAAAATATTATACATCGACAGTTGATATCTTCAACCAATGCAGGGTTTTAAAAATGAAACAAATAAAAGAATTTCAACAATATCAATTCATCTATAAGATAAAGAATAAATTACTTAAAACGAAAGTTGTATTACCGGAAAATCAAGACATACATGATCACAACATACGATCAAAAAACCATCTAAGAAGCACTTACGCCCAAACAAAAAAAACTCAGGACTCCAATATACAGAGGCGTACAAGCATAGAATAAAATACCAGAAACCATATTGGGTCGAAACTTAAAGGGAATTTTGCTGCAAAACTATAAAATATGGTCTATTCTTATTTTAAATGGGAACTAAAGACATTTGAGCAAGAAATGTTATAATTTATTTAAAAAATTGTAAATAAGTTAAGCCGATACTACATATTACTAGGCCCCGGTACCAGTACCGTTGTAATTTTTAGGGGTCAAAAATAAAATAAATGATTTTTATTATTATCCCCCCCCACACCCAATAAATAATTTTCCGGTGAAAATATTTTTTTTGCAATTTTGATTAATACCTAAAACTTTTCATATTTTATCAAAACGATGCAAGTGTTAGGACAGTAAAATAATAATTTTTAATTAGTCAAATTAATTAATATAATATATGCAATATTTTTATTTTAAAAAACAACGGACTTGGCTATTTTTAAACGTAAAAAAGTTTGCCAAAAGTTTGAGTTCCCTGTAAATAAACCACGGACTAGCCTACATCAAACAAAGAGGTGTAATGTTGATACGGAAAGTACCTAAGATTATTACCGGATTGCAATTTATCTTCCATTTTTGGACTCTTTTATAAGTAATTTAAATGGAAGATTTATATAAGATAAAGAAATATTGGCCGGATTTCAAAGCCTCTTTCACAAAGATTCGTCCATTCTCACCGAGGAAACGTTAACTGAATTCCAGTCTCTTGTATTATATTATAAACGTGACCTGGCAGGAACCAAAGATGAGCTAGTTTTTGAACTTGGACTTTGGTACAGAGAAATTGCTAGACTGCCAAATGAACAGCGGCCCAGAGATGCCTTAAGCGCGTTATAACACGTTACTGACACCTTTAAAATTATCACGACATTACTTCATATATTAGCTATATTGCCCGTCTCAACTGAGGAAGGTGAACGTAGTTATTCGACTTTGCGAAAACTCGAAAATTATTTAAGAAACAGTTCTTCGGGAAACCGGCTAGACTCTTTTGCATATTTATAGAAATATGACCCCGCCTGTGAAGAATATTAAAAAAAAATTCGGCGAGAAGTCTAGAACATTAAAACTTAGCTTATCTTAATTGGCCTTTTTTGTCGCAAATAGCTTGAACGTTGTTAAATTTTATTTTTTCAGGCCAAATGTTGTATATGCACTGTGGTTTATCCAAAATATGGTTTATGTTTACCACCATTTGGATTTATTAGTCTCATAACACCGCCCCCCCCCCCCCCTCGTCCCCTGCCGAAGTTATTATAGCAAAGCATTGTGCTTTGTGTCTTATATAAAGATTTGCGGACTTAAATATAATAAGCCAGAAACCCTCTATACAGGGTGGGCCACTGAAAACTTACAATGGCTATAATTTTTGAACCAAAAAAGATATTAAAAAAAAAATACCGTTTCTATAAAATCAAGGGGGAATACATATGACGTATTTTTCAAACCACCCCGACCTACCCCTTAGGCGCCACCCCTACTCACTTGTAAATCTTAAATGGCAACACCCCACCTGTGGCACCTTTTTGAAAAGCTCATGAAAAATGCTAAGCGATGACCATAAAATTTTTAGGGTGAAATTGAAAAACTACCCTTCACACAGGTGGACATAAATTGAACAAAAAAAAAGTGATTTTTTTAGCATAAGTTATATATAGGGACCCAGCTAAATTCAATTCAGGTATTTTTCAAACCACCCCGACCCACCCCTAGGCGCCACCCCTACTCACTTCAAAATCTAAAATAGCGATACCCCACTTGTGGCACCTCTATGGAAAGCGTATAAAAAATGCTGAACGACCGTCATTAGAAATTCACGATGCAATAAAAAAAATTGACCTAAAAATAAAAATAAAAAGTCAAAATCAATAAAATGAATAGTTTTTGTGTCCCTGCAGTACTACCCTACTCAATATCCTACCTGTGTATGTAAAAGATCAATGCCGCACATTGAAACGCCTAAAATGCGAGGCTAAAAGAAATGTAGATAATAAAAAAAAGCAACAAAAAGATGTTTTACTACTTAATATCGTTCAGCCTAATTTTCCGATAACACAACTTCTTCTTACTTATCAACTTTCAGTCGTTTGCAAATTTCGTAATGGTATTTTATACCTTTATTGGATTTCATTATTTAAAACTTGGAAAAACGGTTTATAGTGAGGAAGAAAGAATTCAAATAGTTTTTCTTTATGGTGCTGAAGGTATGTGCTATTTGAGAACAGCCCGTACTTTCAATGAGAGAAATCCGGACAAAAACGTTAGTCACGTTTATGTTAGGGATTTGATTAAAAAGTTTCAACAAACGGGATCGGTCAAAAATAAAAAAAAGGAAGGGCCCAGGGTACTGAATAAAGAAATGCAGATGGAAGTTATTGGTCAGGTGTCGGTCAATCCAAAAACATCAACGCGCCAGTTGGCATCAATAACAGGCATAGCCCGAACATCTGTGAGAAGAGTATTGAAAATGCAAAAACTCCACCCCTCCTACAAAATGAAGATTCTGCAGGAAATTGGCGACGACGATCCAGATAGAAGGATCTAGTTCTGCGAACTAATAACTGAGGAAATTTGGAGGGAACCTTTACTCACTACAAATATTTGTTTTAGTGATGAGAGCTCATTTCTTCTAAATAGAAATGTGAATAAGCAGAACTGCAGATACTGGAGCGATGAGAATTCGCATATTGTTGTTGAAGAACACACCCAAAATCCCCAAAAGCTCAATGTTTGGTGCGGAATACTGGGCGATAAAATAATAGGTCCATTTTTCATCGACGGAAATTTAACGGGTGATGCTTATGTGGAAATGCTGAACAATTTGATAGAGCCAGCCATTGTACATGAGGTTGAAAATCAAAGAGATTTGGAAGGAAATTTGAATCTTAATGAAGACCTCATACACTTTCAGCAAGATGGAGCCCCTCCGCATTATGCTATTGTCACAAGGCGGTGGTTAGATAGATTTTATCCAAGGCAATGGATTGGCAGAAGGGATCCAATCGAGTGGCCGCCAAGGTCACCTGACCTCACTCTTCTAGACTTCTTCTTGTGGGGTTACATTAAATTCATAGTCTACAAGACAAAACCAGCTTCGTTGCAAGAATTGCGGCAGAGGATAATTGAAGCATGTCGAAATATTCCAAGAGAGATTTCCAAGAAGTGAGAAAAGAATTTGAAAATCGTTTGTATTTTTGTATGGAACAAAACGGCTGTCATTTTGAGCAATTGTTAAAAGAAATCATATGTAACTTATGCTGAAAAAATCACTTTTTTTTTGTTCAATTTATGTCCACCTGTGTGAAGGGTAGTTTTTCAATTTCACCCTAAAAATTTTATGATCATCGCTTAGCATTTTCCATGAGCTTTCCAAAAAGGTGCCACAGGTGGGGTGTTGCCATTTAAGAATTTCAAGTGAGTAGGGGTGGCGCCTAAGGGGTAGGTCGGGGTGGTTTAAATAAAAAATACGTCATATGTATTCTCCCTTGATTTTATAAAAACGGTATTTTTTATTTTTTGATATCTTTTTTGGTTCAAAAATTATAGCCATTGTAAGTTTTCAGTGGCCCACCCTGTATATAATTCTCGAGTAATTCCAATGTTCTGTTTATTTTTTAGTATGAAATTCGGTGGCATTGATCAAGAACACTGTGATGAATATAACAAGTCCAGATGTGGTATGTGTCAATTTCAAACAAGATGGAATTGTAGTTTAAATAAAAATCACGAGGAAGTTTCTAAATTTAATTGCAATTGCGATTATCATCAAACGGCTCAGCAATGTAATGTGAATATGCATTTATTACAACAAAATATAGAGAAAAGTGATTGTTTAGATAACTGCAAATGTAATCAATATGATGAAACAATTAAGAAAGAAAGTTTTAAGACACATATTCTACAACAACATAACAACACAAAGGAAGTTGAGGCCTCATATAAGTTTAAGTGTGGTCAATGTGAATATCAAACAGTTTGGAGAAGTTATTTAAAGAGACATGTTTTGGCGCGTCATAAAAATATAAAGGAAGTTGATGCCGCAGATAAGTTTAGGTGTGCTCAATGTGAATATCAAACAATTATGAAAAGTCATTTAAAGGCACATATTTTGGTACGTCATAAAAATATAGATGATTTTAATGATTCAGATAAGTTTAAGTGTGGTCAATGTAAATATCAATCAATTATGAAAACTAATTTAAAGAGTCATATTTTGCGAAATCATAAAATCTTAGAGGAAGTTGATGCTACAGATAAGTTTAAGTGCAGTTATTGTGAATATGAAACACTTGCGAAAAGTAATTTAAAGGCACATATTTTGGGACATCATAAAAATATAGAGGAAGTTGATGCTTCACATAAGTTTAAGTGTAGTCAATGTGAATATCAAACACTTTGGAGAAATAATTTAAAGAAACATGTTTTGGCACGTCATACAAATATAGAGGAAGTTGATGCTTCACTTAAGTTTAAGTGTGGTCAATGTGAATATCAAACACTTTGGAGAAATAATTTAAAGAAACATGTTTTGTTACGTCATAAAAATATAGAGGAAGTTGATGCTTCACATAAGTTTAAGTGTAGTCAATGTAAATATCAAACACTTAGAAGAAATTATTTAAAGAAACATGTTTTTGCACATCATAAAAATATGGAGGACGTTGATGGTGCAGATAAGTTTAGGTGTACTCAATGTGAATATCAAACACTTACGAAAAGTCATTTAAAGAGACATGTTTTGGCACGTCATAAAAATATAAATGAAATTAATGATTCAGATAAGTTTAAGTGTGGTCAATGTGAATATCAAACAGTTTGGAGAAGTTATTTAAAGAAACATGTTTTGGCACGCCATAAAAATATAAAGGAAGTTGATGCTGCAGATAAGTTTAGGTGTGCTCAATGTGAATATCAAACAGTTTGGAGAAATGATTTAAAGAAACATGTTTTGGCACGTCATAAAAATATAGAGGAAGTTGATGCTTCAGATAAGTTTAAGTGTGGTCAATGTGAATATCAAACAGTTTGGAGAAGTAATGTAAAGAGACATGTTTTGGCATGTCATAAAAATATAGAGGAAGTTGATGCTTTAGAGTGGTCAATGTGAATATCAAACAATTATAAAAATTAATTTAAAGAGTCATATTTTGCGAAATCATATAATAAGTACAGAGGAAGTTGATGCTTCAGATAAGTTTAAGTGAAGTTATTGTGAATATAAAACACTTGCGAAAAGTAATTCAAAGGAACATATTTTTAGACGTCATAAAAATATAGAGAAAGTTGATGCTTCAGTAGCTTCAGAGTTGTCAATGTGAATATCAAACAATTATAAAAAGTAATTTAAAGAGTCATATTTTGCGAAATCATATAATAAGTATAGAGGAAGTTGATGCTTCAGATAAGTTTAAGTGAAGTTATTGTGAATATAAAACACTTGTGAAAAGTAATTCGAAGGAACATATTTTTAGACGTCATAAAAATATAGGGGAAGTTGATGCTTCAGATAAGTTTAAGTGTGGTCAATAAAAATATCAAACACTTAGGAGAAGGGATTTAAAGAGACATGTTTTGGCACGTCATAAAAATATAGAGGAAGTTTATGCTTCAGATAAGTTTAATTGAGGTCAATGTGAATATCAAACAGTTTGGAGAAGTTATTTAAAGAAACATGTTTTGACACGTCATAAAAATATAGAGAAAGTTAATGCTTCAAATAAATTTAAATGTGATAAATCTGATTATAAAACACTTAAGAGAAGTTATTTAAAGAGACATGTTTCGGCACGTCATAAAAATATAAAGGAAGTTGATGCTTCAGATAAGTTTAAATGTGGTTAATGTGAGTATCAAACACTTAGGAGAAGTTATTTAAAGAGGCATATTTTGAGACGTCATAAATGTAGAGGAAGTTGATGCATTAGATAAGTTTAGGTGTGCTCAATGTGAATATCAAACAGTTGCGAAAAGTAATTTAAAGGAACATATTTTTGTACGTCATAAAAATATAGATGACGTTGATGCTTCAGATAAAAGTAATTGTGACTATCAAACACTTAAGAGAAGTTATTTAAAAAGGCATATTTTGAGAGTCATAAAAATGTAAAGAAACTTGATGCTTTAGATAAGTTTAGGTGTGCTTAATGTGATCGTCGTTTGTTTGATTATTTGTTTGTGATTACATAATTTTTACTTAAACTATGTACCTATATACGTACATACAAAAATATAAACCTACATACTTACAATGTATATAATAGTAAATATATAAATATTATTAAAATCGTTAAATTTTATTCATTGAAAAGTATTGACAAAGAGTATTTCGGACAATTTCTGCTTCTCTGGACGGTCGGTTATTTGATTTAGAAACTTGTAAGTTTTGGTCCTTCCTTGGTCCCCCTGATGTGCCAATATTTAGACAGTTTTCGTTGTCTTTTAAAAGCGATTCCGGTAGCCGCTATTTGACAACTTTGACATTTGAGCTGTCATTTATCGTTATCGTTACGGATAAGTGGCGGAAGACAAAGCCATAGCGAAAACGGAACGCATGCGTAATGACCATTTTTTTGACAGATGCAATCAACATAACCTATTTTTTGTTGAGGTCTGTTTTTAAAGTTTTTGGTTAGTATTTTTTGTTTTCGTCATGGATTCAACAGTAAATTCCCTCAAAAGATCGAGGAATCGTTTCACGGATGAAGCCGATATCATTTTTTAAAGGAAATATTGGCCAACAACCCATATGGCATGCATGTAAATAGGCTTCGGTAGTAGTCGAATTCGACTTAACGTTAAGCGAATTGAACGAAAACTATTTTTACGATCAAACAGCGGCTTCGTATTCGTTATGGTTAACCGTTTGAATTTGCCAATACAGCGAAAACTCTCTATTGTCAAGCACTTTAGGGAGAATATTCTCGAGGTCAATTATAATATTGTGTATAAGACAAATTGCCTTTACAATATATGAACTGCATTTTTAAGATAGTTTCAATGGCTTTCAACAAAATTCTAAATTTAGCAGAACTAATGCCAAATGCACATTGTTCAGTCAGTCTGGCTCGTGATAAACGGTAATTAAAATATGATTGTTTAGAATTCGTCTTGCCGGAAATGGCCTCATTAAATATGTCCTTAATCTCCTATGTCGCCTATATCTCCTACATAAAGGAGGTATTCTGCTGAGATGTGGGTAAGTGTTGATCTTCTGGCAAATGTAACGCACCATTTTCGATGTTTACAGGAATTGCTGAATTAGCAAATATTCCGGCGTCACTGTTTTTCATTTGAGCCTACATCTATCATTAAAAATCGATATTTTGCATCAACAACTGCCAACACTAACAGTACTATTGAAAAAAATCCCTTATGGCCGTATGCACCGTTAGCATAATTTCTTACTTAGTGGAACTTTTTGACCTAAGGTTGAATTCCCAACGTCATTCAATCTATTGCCAACCTATTTCGCGTTGATTTTTTGAGTTTATTATTTTAATAACTAACATTAAAGAAAATCAATATCGTCGGTACATTAATTAGGTATAGTAGCTGATATATTACAAAAATATCAATTTATTTCATGGCCAATTTTGGGAGAATCGTATAGTGAAAGAACAATGAGTGACAATGACATAATAATGTTAAAAAAAATCTTACCCAATATTTTTCGCTATACGATTCTCCTAAAATAAGTTATGAAATTCCTTGATATTTATTAAATATGTCAATTATTACCTATAGAATATCAAGTCGATACTGATTTTCTTTAAATTTTGTATAAAAGCTAGAAAACATAAATAAATCTACGCGAAATAGGTTACCTATAGGTTTGGCAAGCATGTTGATACTCCCACCTAACAACAAAACAAACAAAAGTCGTTAAAATCCTGGACTTAAGAAATTAAGTTGTTCTTATTGTATGACATGTCATTACTGTCAATAGACAGTTTTCGTTGTCTTTTAAAAGCGATTCCGATAGCCGCTATTTGACAATTTTGACATTTGAGCTGTCATTTATCGTTATCGTTACGGATAAGTGGCGGGAGCTAACGGACGGAAGACAAAGCCATAGCGAAAACGAAACGCATGCGTATTGACCGTTTTTTTGACAGATGCAATCAACACAACCTATTTTTTGTTGAGGTCTGTTTTTAAAGTTTTTGCATGGTTAGTATTTTTTGTTTTCGTCATGGATTCAACAGTAAATTCCCTCAAAAGATCGATAAATCGTTTCACGGATAAGGACGATATCATTTTATTAGAGGAAATATTGGCCAACAACCCATATGGCGACGCATATAAATGTCCTGGCGATCAAGCACCTCCAAGAGAAGGGCATCATCCGAATCACTGGTGGATGAGTCCAATAAAAGCAACCTTTCGTCTATCATGATGTTTTAGAATTTTGGGTACTAGGAAATTAAAACCAAGCAAAAAGATAGCACAAAACGTATATGAAGACAAACCATTAAAGATAGGTTATGTTATATTTGTTATGTTTTGTCTAATTCGATTTATTAACGTTAACGTTAAGCGAATTGAACGAAAACTATTTTTACGATCTGTCAAATAGCGGCTTCGTATTCGTATTCGTTATGGTTAACCGTTTGAATTTGCCAATACAACGAAAACTCTCTATTATCTGACAAGAAATAACATTAACATTTAAGAATTTTTGTTTTTCTGCAAAAGATTGTGCTTGAATAAAATTACTAAACTGTTTTGCTTCAACTTAAAAAAAAAATATGAAAGTGGAAGATGCTATCTTCTTGGAAGACGATTTTGATGTTATCGATATAATTGAAATGGGTTTCCCACGCAGACAATACGATAGATAAAGGGTATTTTGATACTCTGGACAATTTATCGTTTTTCCGTCGATTTCGCTTACGAAAGAACACGGTTTTACAAGTGCAATGTTACAAGAAATTGAACATTTATAAGAATTTAATAATGATTGGTAAGTACAGCGCGATAATTCTTTAGGCAAACTTTTACATAATATATCTTAAATAGCTAATTTCCGTTTGCGTTTTTTTTTGTCATTTTCACCGATTTTGTTGAAATAAAAAGGAATAACAACAAAACTTTTGATTTTAATCAAATTCGCCGGTTCAAATCGCAAGGGCGCGGTAAATGTGAGGTTAGATTGTTAGGAATAGAATAAGCCACAGAAAAATAAAGGGTATAAGCACAGAAATGCTTCTTGACATATCAGTGCAGAAAACAGTAAAATAAAGAAAATCACTAATAGCGTTTTCGGTTTACAACTCCGAGAGCGCCCTGTGACGCCATCGATCGGCCCGAGATTTGCTGTCACTCCGAAGGCGGTTACCCTCGGACGGAGTGTAAATTGAACGTAATCGCGCTTGAAAATTTGACAGATGTCAACATACAAAAGTAAACAATTAATTTTCAAATTTAAATCTACTTGAGTGCGTTTATGACATATCATATACAATATTCATCGAACTAACGAAAAACAAACACAGAAAACACAACAAACTAGGTTACACATCAACAAAAGAATAGAAAATGGTGGTGGTTTACGGTTCTGCGCAAGCGCTGCCTCTCTACTCTGTAAAAATTTTCAGATCGAAAAAGAGCACTCTCAAACGGATTCAGAGTAACCAAATTTGTAAATCGAACGTCCTACTCCGAGTGAGAGCAGTGGATTTTGATAACCGAACACGCAAATCTCGGGGAGAGCACTCTCAGAGTGCGCGAGAGCAGTAAATCGAAAACACTATAAATTTGTTAACGTTGCCAAATGTATTGTTTCCTTTACAAAGACAACTTAATCTAGATGCGATGCATAAAAAAGATTATCTTAACTTTAAGTATGACTTTATAAAGCTGAACTTAACGTTAAAACGGAGCATACAGGCATTATATTTCTTTAATTTACTGTTTCCTGCACTGATATGTCACGAAGCTTTTCTGTGCTAACCTAACCTCACATTTACCGCGCCCTTGCGATTTGAACCGGCGAATTTGATTAAAATCAAAAATTTATTGTTGTTATTCCTATTTATTTCAACAAAATGGGTGAGCATGACGAAAAAAAAACGCAAACGGAAATTAGCTATTTAAGATATTATTATGTAAAAGAATGCCTAAAGAATTATCGCTGTACTTACAAATCATTATTAAATTCTTATAAATGTTCAATTTCTTGTAACATTGCACTTGTCACTTGTAAAATTGTGTTCTTTCATAAGCGAAATCGACGGAAAAACGATTAATTGTCCAGAGTATCGACTCTTCTCTATCGTATTGTCTGCGTGGGAAACCCATTTCAATTACATATATCGATAACATCAAAATCGTCTTCCAAAAAGATAGCGCTTCCATATTTTTTTTAAAAGTTGAAGCAAAACAGTTTAGTATTTTTATTCAAGCACAATCTTTTGCAGATCTACAAAAAATCTTAAATGTTAATGTTATTTCTTGTCAGGACAGTAATAACATAAGTCATACAATAAGAACAACTTAATTTCTTAAGTCCAGCATTTTAATAACCTAAAATTAAGAACGACTTTTGCTTGTTTTTTTGTTCGTGCATAAGAATTTTGTGACTTAAGTCGAAAAGTTTCACTAATTAAGAAATTATGCTAACGGTGCATACGGCCAAAGATTTTTGCTCAGCTAAGTTGTTAAAGGAACGCTTCGCGAACAACTTTGTATAGTCCGCATATACTTCTTTCTTGGGTTTTAACGTGTTAGTGCCGTTGAGCACTTTTACACACTTTGGGTTTTCTGAAAATTAAAGAACAATTTGTCCTTTGGGGGGGACGTTAGTGTTTCTCTAGAGTGTAATTTTTTGAAATTTTTTTTTTCAAAAAATTTTTTTTTACTTTTTTTTATTTTTTTTTAAAATTGATCAAATTTTTTGGGTTTGATCAATTTTTGTTGTCATACAATCAAGCATGGCTTGACGATTAGGATGTTGTTTTTGTGTTTTTTATGTTATTGTATAATAGGAGCATTTATGCTCCTATTGCGGATTTTGAGCAGATTTGGGGCGGGATTTATGGGAAATGAATTTTGAATTAATTGATTTGGGTGAAACTGTTTTTTCCTAAAAAACTCAGTATGTCTTTTGTTTAGGAATTTTTGAATTGTTTCTACTTTAAGGTCGCGGTGGATCGCCGCTCCCCTAATGTAGTAGGGCGCGTTTGTGATGGCCCTAAGAATTTTATTTTTAAGTGTTTGAAGAAGTTTTCTTCGTGTTTTAGGTGCTTGACACCATGCTATGCTTTCGTATAGTATGGAGGGGCGCACTACTTGTTTGTATAGTAGCGTCTTGTTTTTAAGTGACAGTTTGCTTTTGCCACCCAGGAGAGGATATAGGCGGCCAAATGCTTGCTTTCCGCTTTTGATTTTATTGTCAAAATGGGGGGCCCATGAGAGCTTTTTGTCAAGAGTGACACCGAGGTATTTTAGGGTGTTGCTCCAAGGTATTTCAGTATTGTCTAGTTCAAGATTTTGGATATTGATGTTGTTTATTCTCTTGTTAGAAATGAGAATGGCTTGAGTTTTTTCAGCGTTAACTTTTATTTTCCATATAGTCCGCATGTGATATAAATAGAAATAGGACAGGGCATACTTAACCTTAGCAAGGGCAGAGGAAAAAATCTTTGTTGTGCTAAGTTGTAATTTTAAAAGGAACGCTTAACTTAGCCGTTGGCTTTGCTTTTCTATGTAAAAGCAACTTATTAAAGGAACTCGGCTAATACATAGACCGCAAATACAACTATTGTCCGAATGAGAACTGGTTACCAAAGAAAATTTATATGGTATGAACCTTAGACAAGGAAAGGTATGTCTAAGGTATAAACACTAGTAACCAAAACCTATCATTTTTTTGTGCTGAAACTAACCCCTTTTTATTTTTTTTATTTTTGTTCCACCTAAACGAAGTACACAGCAGACCAATTTACGATTGCCCGAATGGCGCTTAACGCAGCAGGCCGACGAAGAGCAGAGAATAACCTTAAAACTCAAATTTTTGGTTTTGGTTCCTTTTTCGGTTTTGGGAGGTGTTGGTAAATAAATTTAGAAAATAGTTTCTTCCAGAAGAAATATTACAGAAGCTTGTGTATTATGGATCGTTTAAGTTTACAAGAATCCGTAAAGTCGGAATTTGATTACTGTCTCCAGGGCGTACCTGATTTAATCAGTATTGACAATATCAAACCAGAAATTATAGAAGACCATGTTTCCAGGGTTATAAGCATCAAAGGAGAGTGCTTCTCGACGTAAGTATATACTATACGTAATGAAGGTACCTAAGTCACTCCATTAATGCAACAAAATACTACAATTTTATTATCAGCTTCCTTACTGTAATTATAAGGTCAGGCATGCCATTTTTTCGACTTTTAAAACTAGTAACATGGTTAAATAAGAATTGGTTTTAGATGGTCATCTACTAAGAATGTTTATAATTAAAAAAAGACAAAACTGGCTGTTGCTGGGAGTGGTTTGTTTCCTTGTTTGGCACAATATCCAACTCGCTGTATTAGAGCATCACCAGTTGAAAACTCGCGTTTCTTTATTTTTTATTATTTTTAATGAAAACTGGCTTACTTTATAATATTTGTATGTTAAAATAAAACATAACAAATAATCAAAACAAAGGGAGATTCAGTAACAGTTCGTGTCTCTCGTTATAATAATAATGAATTGTCAAAAATTGTCATTTTTTTCCATCATGCTGGGACGGCACACCTGTTGCGGTCCGTGCGGTTGCCACGTAGACGTAAAAGTTTTTATGACGTATTCACTGGCCATTTCAAAATAGCGATCCTGGATTGGGGAGGTTGAAAGGCTAAGCAACATCTGAGGATCGCGGAGGATCGCTTGCTTTTAAATAAATGATTTTTCTATGGTTGGAAATGTATCTTTAAATTGTTTAAATTAGGTAAATCTGAATCTTCCCTTTCCTAAAACTACCGGTTCAAATTTTTTAGAACTTTTATTAATAAGCACAATGATTTTAATGAATTGTCATTGATTAACTATCAATATCCTTTGCCATGACCTGAGAATTATGTGTTTCTTTTCTTGGTGTACTTACATCACAGAAGGTCATGATTGAGGCCATGATTTATTATAACTATTTTTAATTGACCCTTAAAAGAGTTATTTTTAAAAACTATATGATTTGTCATTAGAGGATTCCTCGGAGGACCAATAATAGAATAACTTCTCACTTGGTTCATTAATCACCACCACTATAATATTATGTAATTAGGTTACATTTCGATCATCGTGTATAATTTGTATCCACAGTGTAAAATAGTATATTAAAATACACGTTTTTATAACACGCGTCCGTGTTAGAAAACGATCCTCTTGCTGCTAGTTTTATAAGGGGCAAGTGCTTTAACTGCTTTATAAAACATATACTTTATACAATTTTTTTCTATTTTGTATTTTTTTCAATAAAAAAATACATACTTATTTAAAAAGAAAATATTGGTTTTCTCATGAATGACAACAGGCCATGCCAGACATCAACACAACAAAACATTTCATTAATATTATTTTTAAAAAATTAGAAAAACATTTTGTTTACAAATAATTAGAATTATTACCTCAGGATAAGGACTATACAGAAGCGTCAAAGCGCATCGGCCCAAAATTTTTAGGAGGGGGAAATGAGGGACAACTGTCAAATCAAGCATCCGTCTGCTAAAAGTCTGCTGACAATGATAATGACAAATGCTCATTTACGACCTTCCAATTTAAAAAAAATGAAAGTTAGTTTGCCTAGTCAAGTTCTTAGCCACACAGTGGCCAGTGGAATGAACACATAAATATATGACTTTAGGTGCTCTACCTGCAGACGGGTTTGGTACAATTGAAGTGAAGTCATAGAAAGGTTTAACAATTTGTTTAATATTTTAAATTCATTTTCCCTAAGAAATCCCAATACTTACCTCTTTTGGTGTGCGTAATATCATTTTCTTTATTATTTTATAGTCTTAAATATAGTTTATTATTTTTTTTTTGTTTGATGGTTGCGTCGAAGAGCATGAATTTGAACGTCGCCATAGCTTTACAACTATTTGTAATGTTTATTTTATTTATTAAAAAAGACATTTTGTATTGTATTATCGTAATGAAGGCCGCATGAATTTATGTACCTACTTATTATGTAAGAAATGTATGTAATAAAAAATTTCATAAATGAAAAACAAATTTTGGAACGGCAACATTTTGAAACTTATTTATTTCTTGATTTTAAATTAGTATTGTCTAAACTCACTTAAAATTAAGTTGAAATAATTTTTTAACATTTTCTTACATTATGCGGATATTAATATTCTTTTTCCCAGTGTACAACCCGAATTGTAAGCGTATACTGAATTTCTCTCAGTGTAAAATGTAGGATATGCGCCACACACGTCAAGCGTGACGTCACAGATTCACAGATAAAAATTTAGTTTGAAGCCAATTTCTTAAAATAAAAGCATTCACGCATATTGCCAAAAAATTGGACAGTTTCAACAGACAATTAAATTTTGTTATTTTTGTCATGTCACACAAATCACACCATCATATTATAAACATTTAACTGACAACAACGCTCCAGGTAGTTTTCAATCACTATGACACCAGGACTTCAATCATTATGACCATAGACAAGCGAGTTGCGCGCTCTCAAGGATAGATAGGCAACTTAACATACTAAATTGGTTCCCTGATAGCGCCACATGCGACCGGGGGCGAAACTAAATATAGTCGTGGTGGGGGTAGGCGCCAAGCATAAAAATTTAAATTTTATTATTACTTTGAATTCAAATTTTCGCGCTTCTAACTTAACGAAAAAGTTTGAAGCGCGAAACATCTGATTCAAGTTAAAATAATTTGGGAGAACGAAAGGAAATTATAACAACGTTTCTGATATGGCGACAAGATTTATTAATATTAGATATTTACATAAATAGGTTTTAAATAAAAAAACAGCTTATATTATTATTTTCTGTAGATTTTTCTAACAATTCCGTGTTATTTTCAAAGTTTTTATTTAATAAACTAGTTATTGTACCTTGTAGTTCATTAAGTTGTGAAGTAAAGTTTCTTTCTATATCTTTAATAGCTTTCTAATAGTACTTTGGCGAAACTGTTTGAAAAATGCGTGAAAGATAGACTGTTTGTGTTTTTAAGGGAGAATGGGATTTTATCTGAAAATCAGTACGGTTTTTTGCCGGGCTGTAGTACGGAAGACGCCTTGTATAGTTTAACATCGGAAATTACGAATAACCTAAATAACGGTAAAAAATGTGCCGCAGTCTTTATGGACCTGGCAAAAGCATTTGACACGGTTCAACATGATAAACTTCTTGATGTTCTATGGAAATATGGAGTTAGGGGAACCGTGTGGAGGTTGCTTCAAAATTACCTTGCAAATAGATATCAAATTGTGAAAATCAATAACGTGTTAAGTAGTAAGCAGGCTATAAGGATTGGGGTGCCACAGGGAACTGTTCTCGGTCCAATTTTATTTATAATTTATATAAATTGTATGCTATCACTCGAAGTGGGTGGATCAATAATATCTTATGCTGATGATACCGTCCTGGTTTTCAGGGGTGACACTTGGCTGGAGGTGAAAGACAAAATGACTAATGGTTTATTTATGATCAAAAATTGGCTGGAAACTTTCAGATTGTCACTTAACCTGGCAAAAACAAATTATATTGCATTTTCTTTGACAAGCGCAAACAGGCCTGATTTCACAAATGTCGAAATCAATCAACAACAAATACATGAAGTATCACAGACAAAATATCTAGGGATTATAATAGACAAATTTCTAAAATGGCGCCCGCATATTGAATATCTCTCAAATAAAATTCGCTACATGGTTCATAAATTCTATATCCTAAGAGAAATTTTAAATAGTAAAAATCTAGTTCTCATTTATAAAAGTCTTGTGGAATCTTTGATTCGATATGGAATCTTGGTCTGGGGGGGTCTATATGATAATGCGCTCTACCGTTTGAATATCGTTCAAAAATTTATTTTAAAAATTATGTTTAGACGAGATAGATTATATCCCACAGAATTATTGTTCTCAAGTGAGGTCTGTAATGTAAGAACTATGTATATGGTCAGTGTGTCAGCGTTTGTACATAGAAATAAGTCTTTAGAAAATACTGTAAATCATCGTTATTTTACACGTGCTAAAATGAATAATGATGTAATTATTCCAGTAAACAAAAATAACATTAATTTAAAGAGTGTCGCATATCTGGGTCCTAAAATATATAATATGCTTCCGGGAACATTAAAAACTATAAACAACATACGTAAATTTAAGATAGAGTGTAAAAATGTAATATGGAGGGAATATAATAACCTTAAAATTATTTTTGAATAATATCTATTATCTACTCTTGTCACTTTACCGAATAAAACTATACTGCAGGGCATATATTTTCAGAAATCTAATGTACATTACATTTTAACTACATTTTAATTACCGCTAATTTTATTAGTAGTTATGTGGTGCATACAAGTAATTTCATTACTTAGGCACCATTGTATCATATTTGTGTCGTACAAAATCATTTAGAAAATGTTTAATATGTGTAACTATTGCAGATACTTACTTAGTTTTATAGTTTTATAGCTTGCCTAAAATGTTTAAGTCATGTTTAAGTCATTATTAAATATTTATATTTTTACTATTTTTACACTTTAAGATTAAGTAGTAAGATATTATAATTTGTATTTTATACACATGTATGATAAATAAAATAAATAAATAAATAAATAAATAAATTTCTCTGTACTTTCCAATCGTTGGGCGACATTAATGAAGTCTTCAGGAGGTTCCACGCTTTTGTTAATTGCCTTGGTTTTTCTTCCCGATTTCTTTGGTCTCGACATATTAAATATATACCTATTTACGATTCTCAAACTACCGACTGCGCCATGTTAAGTTTATAAATTATATATGAATAATTATTTAATAATAACTTTATTTTTTATATATTTTCAAATCAATCATAAAATGACAATGACAATCTTTTACCAGTCCAGGTAAGATTTCAGGATCTGTCACAACAAACCATATTTTTATCTTTCTCGCACATATGCTGGTACAGTTTAATACACAGAGAGAGAGAGAGGTACAGAATGTTGGCCATGCTTATTCTAAATGAATATTCTGTTCCTACCAACGTTAGGAGATGAACAACATTATAAAACAAAATTCCTACAATAGCGCCACTAGCGACCGGGGGCTAAATTAAACGAACAGGGGACGACCTTCACCATTTAAGTTATCCTAGCCTGATTATGACATCAAGACTTTGAGAGTTCTATCTCAGAATAAAGGACCATAGAGAAACTCAGTATATGCTTACAATTCGAGTTGTACTCTGGGATAATAATATTAATATCCGCATAAGTAAATTATTAAAAAAATTATTTCAACTTAATTTTAAGTGAGTTTAGACAATACTCATTTAAAATCAAGAAATAAATAAGTTTCAAAATGTTGCCGTTTCAAAATTTGTTTTTCATTTATAGTTACATTCCCATGAGAACGCTCTAATCTGTAGAATAAGCAGAATCGTTATCTCTTTTCTTAGATTTTCTACGTCTAGTTCCCATGCCGAATCAGCATTGTGAATGTTATAAATATATGTAAGAATCGCAAAAAGCTCAGTTCTATTGTATCACGCTTTGCTTAAAATAAAATTTTTAAAAACTAACTTCTCTTTTTCGAGTTGTTAACTGGCGCAGTCGGATCGGATTTTGTTAGCGGTTCTGCGCATCGTGCGTGTAAATCGTCTTCGTTTCAACGATTAATAACAAAAACGAACAATTTTAACAAAGTGCCGTGCAATAAGCTCACCGACCAGGGAAGAACGGGAACAAGCATCGTCCCACGTCCTATTGGTGCGAGAATAGGGAACAAGCATCGTCCCGACGCTCATAAGTAATCCAGGGGGAGGACAGCATCGCCGAGCCTATTGGAACCCTAGTTAAGGAATGAAAACGACAAGAATCATCGCCTTATTGTAAGTGCATCCTTTTAAAAATATCCTTTCAATTTTACCATTTTGATTATTGAGTTGTCTCTGAATAACGTCTGTCTGTACGTCTGTGCGTACGTTATATACATATTAGTTTATTTCTAGGGAACAGCTTTCGTCTGATCTCATTTTAGTATAGTGTATTGTATATTTTATTTTTATTTTTCATTTATAACACTGGAAAACCCGTTACAAGACTTTTTGAATTTTATCGACATGGCACAGCCAAATTATCAATTGATTAGATATCAAGCCGATAATATTCCCAATTTTGACGGGAACGCGAAACAAATCAATCGTTTTATTAATGATTGCGAAAACTTTTTTGAAAATCATAAAGACAGAACAAATAATGGGGCACCCATTAACATATGTCTTTTCGACACCGTTTTAAATAAACTTGTAGGGCGAGCAGCAGATTTAATTGCCTCCAGAGTTGAATTAAATACCTGGCCTTTACTAAAAGTTGCAATTGTTAGCACATTCTCAGATCAAAGATCAATTGATTGTGTTTTACAGGATATTATTACCCTAAAACCGGAACGCAATGAAAATCCGCAACAATTTGGCCTGCGTCTACAAGATGCGCGTAGCTTACTATTTTCAAAAATTAATATGTCACAAGACACACCCGAAATCAAATTACTAAAAATCAAAGAATACGACAATTTAGTATTAAAAACTTTTATAAACGGTTTGAGCTACCATATGCAGCTCGTAGTACGTTTAAAAAATCCAAAAACCCTTGAAGAAGCCATGAGTCACGCGTCGGAAGAAGAAAATTTCCTTTATTATAAAAACCGAGGAAATTTTAATACTACTAAAACAACACCAAATTTAAATAATTCAAAAATTACCCAAAATGTACCCCAAAAAATGCATTATTCTGCTAATGCACCACAACCACAACGATTTATTCCTCAAACGAGTCAAAACTTTTATAGACCACCACTAAATAACCCAAATCCATATAAACCCCAATTCATGGGCTATGGACAATTTAGGCAACCCTCGAATATTTTTCGACAAGGACCACCAAATCAAAATTTCCAAAGACCAAATTATCCAAACCAAAATTTTGTAAATAAACCCAATTTTAACCCCAGACCATATAATCCGAATATGCAAAAAACCGTTATGTCTAAATTTAGAAAACCGGAACCAATGGATACATCATCTGGTTATATACCAAACCCCCAACATAATCAAAATACGCAACCAAGACGCGACATAATCGTCGAAGAATTATTTAACCAATCTGTCGAAGATGTAAACAATTCTAATAACCCTGATAATCAATATTACGAAAACCCTGAGGATGACTCTCAATATTATTCCGAGCAAAACGAAACGTCGCATTACTATGACCAACAAAATTACTCCGCAGGAGAAACCGAATATTCATACGAAAACGACTTCTATGAACGCGATCCAAACTTGCAAAATGAAAATTTTCACCAGGACCAGAATTTCGAAAAAATAACGTAATTTGTTTAAATAATTATACAAATTCAGATTTACCCGCCATTATCATACCAGAAATAAATGCAAAATTTCTTATAGACACTGGCAGCGGTAAAAGTTTTATAAAACCTGACCTTGCTTATCAATTGTACCCAAATTCTATTTTTTCGGAACCTTTTTCAGTAAGATCTGCGCATGCGACCTCTTTTCATAACGAAATAATAAATATACCCATATTCCCATCATTTAATTGTTCAGGAAACCATAAATTTTATTTATTCGATTTTTCGCCAAAATACGACGGATTAATAGGAATGGATTTTTTAGAATACGTCGACGCGAATATCGCCATTAAATCGCGTAAACTAAAAATGCCAAATGCAATTTTACCCCTATGTCAAGAAAACAATGAACAAACCTTAAATAACATAGAAACGCGGACGGTAGAAATAATAATACCCCCTCGTACATGTCAAAAAGTAAAACTACCCGTTAAACAATCAAACGGTATAGGTATTTTAAAATATCAAGATTTTGGCAGTGCTGAAATGCCAGAAGCCGTAGTCAAAGTTATCGATTCTTTTGCAACAACACTCGTAACTAATACCCGCGAAAACCCAATAAAAATCACTATTAATAAACCTTTCGATATTGAAATTTTAAATGAAACAGAAATAAATTTTATCGACAAAATGGAAACAGATACCGAATTAAACGAATATCTAGATAACCTTCAAAAACAAAATTTAAAAAATTTGCGCTTATCGCATTGTAACGACGAAGAGTTTAAAGCAATCCGAAAACTGTGTTTTGAATATCGAGATATTTTTTATAGCGAAGGTACCCCGTTAACTTTTACTAATCAAATTAAACATAAAATAAATCTTACAGATGAAACACCCATTTTTACTAAAACTTATCGGTACCCGGAAATACACAAAAACGAAGTAAAAACGCAGATTAATAAAATGCTCGAAAACGAAATTATTCAAAATTCAACTTCACCGTGGAGTAGTCCAATTTGGATAGTACCCAAAAAATTAGACGCATCGGGCGTGCGCAAATGGCGCATCGTTATCGATTATCGTAAAATTAACGATAAATCAATACCAGATAAATTTCCACTTCCTAATATAAGCGATATACTAGACAAGCTAGGAAAAGCCCAATATTTTTCAACGTTAGATCTCGCGACGGGATTTCACCAGATAGAAATGGAACCGAGCGACATTCAAAAAACCGCATTTTCAACAGACACAGGACATTTTGAATTTAAAAGAATGCCCTTCGGACTCAAAAATGCCCCCTCCACATTTCAAAGGGTCATGAATAACGTCCTACGCGGTCTCCAAAACGAAATTTGTTCAGTATACTTAGATGACATCATCATATTTTCCACCTCTTTACAAGAACATATCGATAGACTAAGAGCAGTATTTGATAGATTACGTCAATCAAATTTTAAAGTTCAACTAGACAAGTCAGAATTTCTACACAAAGAAGTTGCTTATTTAGGTCACAAAATAACAAAAAACGGAGTGAAACCTAACCCCGATAAAGTAGATGCCGTCAAGAATTTCCCAATACCAAAAACGCCAAAAGACATTAAATCATTCTTAGGCCTCGCCGGTTACTACCGCAGGTTCATTAAAGATTTTGCAAAAATCACAAAGCCACTAACATTATGTCTAAAAAAGGGAGCAAAAGTTGAGCATACACCCGCTTTTATTAAATCCTTTAACCAGCTTAAAGAATTACTAATAAATGCCCCCATACTTAAATACCCTGATTTTGAAAAACCCTTCACCCTTACAACGGACGCATCAAATATAGCCCTTGGAGCTGTACTCTCGCAGGGAGATCCTCCACCCTGTAGCTTTCGCATCCCGTACTTTAAATGAAACGGAACAAAGATATTCCACGATAGAGAAAGAACTCTTAGGCATTGTTTGGGCATGCAAATATTTTAGGCCATATTTATATGGTAGGAAATTTAAAATCTACACGGATCATAGACCCCTTGTTTGGCTATTTAATTTAAAAGAACCAAATTCTAAACTTGTACGCTGGAGACTTAAACTTGAAGAATATGACTACGAAATAATATACAAAAAAGGTAAACAAAATACCAACGCAGACGCACTAAGTCGTATTTCCCTCCATGCTATCGAATCCGAATCAATCATCAATAACCCAGGTGATATAAGTCAAGATATCGACAAATTCTTAGAACAAAGTTATAGCCAATTTAACCCTGAAAATTTAGACCCCAACGACGCAAGTCGACAGCTTGAAAATAAACAAAAAACCCGCAAAATAAACATCGTACAAAATATACAAATTAAACCCCCAGAAAAAATACCCATTCCCTCAACAAGCACAAACCCCACCAATCTTGACAACCCTGTAAATATTATCGAAGATCGTATCGACGACGATAATACAAACAACACAGTACACAGTACAAACGCGGAAGATAATTATGCTAATATGAGTATATTAGACGATATTATTAATAACAAGCCACACCAAATTATTATTAAAAAATCACCCTATGACGCGTATATCAAAACAAACCACGAAAATTTTGATGACCATCAAATCATTCACGCAACATTACCCACTAACATGGCAGTAATTACAAATTTTCTTAAAGAATTTTTAAACGCCAAAAATACGTATATTTATTTCTTTTCGAAAGAACTACGGCCTTATTTTCAACAAGCCATGAACAACCATTTTAAAAATTTGAAACTTATAGAGTGTTCAAAATTATTAAATAACGTGGCACCAGAAGAACGAGAATTAATGATTAAATACCGACACGAAAGTAAAACCAATCATCGCGGAATCGAAGAAACATGTAGATTTTTAAAAGCCAATTATTATTGGAAATCATTAAAGTCTGATGTTACAAAATATATAAATAATTGTGAAATATGCCAACGATCGAAATACAACCGTAAACCACCCGATCAACCCTTAGTTTTAACAGAAACACCGAGTAAACCATTCGAAATAATTCAGATAGATACCTTTATAGTAGGAAAACAAAAATTCTTAACAATCATTGACAAATTTTCAAAATACGCACAAGCGTTACCCTACAGCGGAAATGCAGTTTCATGTTGCGACCAACTAATAAATTTCTTTTCATTCTTACGTGTACCAAAACAAATTGTTTCAGACAACGGATCAGAATTTCAAAACGAAGTAGTAAAAGGCTTATTAAACACACACAATATAAAAATCCATTTTACTACCCCTTATCATCATGAGTCCAATTCTCCCGTAGAAAGGTTACATTCAACCCTAATCGAACATATTCGAATTTTACGCGAATCAGACCCAAATGCTGACGTAACAAAATTAATGCCATATGCAATTATTGCTTATAACAATACAATCCATTCAAGTACAAATTTCACCCCTTACGAACTCGTATTTGGACACACCGATTCTAGAGACCCTATGGATTTAATACCATCTCATGTATACACCGAATATCTAAATAATCATAAAAATAATACACAAGCCTTATACGAAAAAATCACGGAACATACGAAAGAACTTAAACTAAAATCTATAGACCGGGCAAATAAAAACAAAACCCCTATAGAACCCAAAATTGGTTCCCAAGTCTATAAAAAATCAGATAACCGATCAAGCAAAATTAAAAAGAAATTTTTAGGCCCTTATTTGTTAACACGTGTCCTAGAAAATAATAAAATCGAAATCGAAAATCCTAAAACGAAACGCAAAGAAATAATTCATATCAACGAAACTAAAATTATGCCCCTTGTTCCAGATGGAGCTGGACAATCGTCACAGGAACAGTAAAATTCCACGACCTTAACAACCACCCTGGAATGCTACCCTTTAAACTAGGAATTGCACAACTTGAATCTAACAAATGGTCCTTTATTCAAAACTTTGACTTAACCCCTTTAATACTTAAATTCGAAATTATTAAAAACCAAACCGAAAAGTTAACTTTTAGTATTAAAAATAAAACCCAGTATTATAACGGCTATCACAATTCATTAAACCCTGTTCATACGCTTGAACTAAAAATAGAACATTTAATCGAACAAATATTACCGTTTAAAACCACCCATAGAAATAAAAGAGGAATATTTGACCCCTTAGGCACCTTTATTAAAAGTATAACAGGAAACCTAGACCAAAATGATGCAGAGCAGATCGATGCAAGAATAAGAAAAATTGAAAACAATCAAAATAAATTAAGAATAGATGCTATCAATCAAATCACACTTTTGGATTCTACGATCAATAAATTCAAATCGATAATATCCAATATTACGCACAATGAATTGATATTTAAAGGTCATATCATGCAAATAGAGGAGACAATTAAAAATGTTGAAATAGGCCAAACCAACACGAATCAATACTTTCTAATCCATATTATACTTAATCAAATTACATTACTATATCAATCAATTTATAATATGCTCGATAAAATCGAAGTGGCGACTACTTTTGCTAAAATGAACATTCTTCATAATTCAATTATTAACCCAAATGAACTCTTACAAGAAATACAAAATATTAAAAATCACTTAAATACGGACAAGCTTCCCTTAGAAACTAACATTCAAAATATACTTAATTTCGAAAAAATAATAACAATTAAAAGCTTTTTAAAGGGATACAATGTTGTATTCATATTAGAACTACCCCTTGTGGAGTCAGAGACATATCAATATTTCAAATTATTCCCTTTACCAATCCCCGATAACCAATCATTTTTCGTCAACATACCCTACAAACCCTACCTAGCACTTGGCAATAATAAGTACACTTATATGGACGAAGAATGCATGGAACTTCAACCCCAACATCACCTGTGTAAAGAAACACGCACCTCCCTCGTGGAAGACAGCCCCTCTTGTGCAGTTTAACTTATTACGCACCATAGCAACGTCACTTCCTGCCACCCTTTCAAGACGCAGTTGCACGAGCCGCAGATAACAAAAATAGTCGATGGAAAATGGTTAATCACAATTCCAAATCGCCTAATCAGTACAATCAATTGTCAAAAATCAGTTGATAACGTACCCCTGTTTGGATCCTACCTGTTAGAGTCTCCGACCAACTGTAAAACGAAAATCAAATCAATTACATTGGAAAGCTACGAGCCAAGCCGCATCAGCTACTCCGAAGTCAGCCTACCTGTGTTAAACTTAAGCCTAATCGAACCACATCGATTAACATACAACCCTCCTTCCATGGACCTCAACTATGTCAACCTTAAAGCCACCAAAGAAATTGAAAGCCAACTACAAGACCAGAAGAAGGACCTCGAAAAAATGACGTCAACCGTTTATATCAATCGGACAAGTTTTTGGACTATATTGATTTACATTATTCTCGCCCTGACTATAATTTTTATCATATACAAAAGATTTGTAAAGAAATCTAAGAAAATAATTCATATTAAAACTAATTCAAATAATGAAATAAATAATGCAATTATTTAACTACATTTTAATCAATCACAAATATTGATTTATTTTAAAAAATAATAATAATAATTAATTTTATATTTTTCGAAATCACGCTCTTTAGAACGTGCTTTCATCTAAGAGGGGAAGAGTTACATTCCCATGAGAACGCTCTAATCTGTAGAATAAGCAGAATCGTTATCTCTTTTCTTAGATTTTCTACGTCTAGTTCCCATGCCGAATCAGCATTGTGAATGTTATAAATATATGTAAGAATCGCAAAAAGCTCAGTTCTATTGTATCACGCTTTGCTTAAAATAAAATTTTTAAAAACTAACTTCTCTTTTTCGAGTTGTTAACTTTATGAAGTTTTTTATTACATACATTTCTTACATAATAAGTAGGTACATAAATTCATGCGGCCTTAATTACAATAATACAATACAAAATGTCGAGGGGTGTCTCACTAGTCTCACTAATTTGTACACCTACTGCCAAATTTGGCAGGACTTGTCGTTTTTGCCCTTGTCCTGCCACGGTCCTCTTACTGTCCTAAAACCGATACACAACTTCTAAATATTTATCTTCTTTCTTAACAAAGAAATAAACTCGGAAATAAACAATATATTTTATCAATTACTTGCATGAACATAATAAATAAGACTGCAAAATCGACTAGTCGACTGTTGTGATTCACCGGTGTTTACAACAGAACTCAAACAGGAAAAATATGCGGCGACGCGCGCCGAGAACTTTAAAAACTGCGACGTTTGTTTCACGCATTTCCATTTCACTTTTAATTAATAAGCAAAAGCAAACAAAAATTTTTTTTGTTTCCCGCTATTTATCCCTACTCCTAAAGTTATTGGAGAAAGCTGATTGGATCTGAAAGGTACTGCCTGTCCTGCTTCGATCCTGCCACAGTCCTTCTGCAGTCCTGCCAGGTCCTTCTACAGTCCTGTCAGGTCCTTCTACAGTCCTGCCACGGTCCTGCTAAGTCCTGCCTTAACATTTGTACACCTACTGCCACAGTGAGACACCCCTCGCAAAATGTATTTATTAATAAATAAAATAAACATTACAAATAGTTATAAAGCGATGGCGACGTTCAAATTCATGCTCTTCGACGCAACCATCAAACAAAAAAAATAATAAACTATATTTAAGACTAAAATAATAAAGAAAATGATATTACGCACACAAAAAGAGGTAAGTATTGGGATTTCTTAGGGAAAATGAATTTAAAATATCAAACAAATTGTTAAACCTTTCTATGACTTTAATTGTACCAAACGCGTCTGCAGGTAGAACACCTAAAGTCATATATGTGTTCATTCCACTGGCCACTGGGTGGCTAAGAACTTGAGCAGCTAAACTAACTTTCATTTTTCAAAATTGGAAGGTCGTAAATGAGCATTTGTCATTGTCATTGTCAGCAGACTTTTAGCAGACGGATGCTTGATTTGACAGTTGTCCCTCATTTCCTCCTCCCAAAAATTTTGGGCCGATGCGCTTTGTCGCTTCTGTATAGTCCTTATTCTGAGGTTCTATATTCCAAATAAATTTCAAAATATCACATTTTGTACCTTTACCAGTTGTCCTTTTAATAAATGAATAATTGTTTTGTTGAGTTATTTTATTTTTTTAGATACTACCTATCAAAAAAATTTCTGACCGAATGCCTAATAATTTTATATTAATCGAAAGTATGCTGCAACGTACATTATCAATGTTCTAGGGATATTATAGCTGAAATTTTTTTGAATCGTTTAAAGTTTTTCTAATCTGATTTAAAACTATCTTTTACCAGATAAAAGTTGAGGTGGCTACAAATCGAACTGTACAAATTTAGTCCCTACCCACCCCTGCCCAAAAATAAGTAGGTCACATGCCGTTTGGGTTTGTTCGGGTTGTAACTTTATGACAGATTTTAGATAGTCCCCCTATGAACACAACCTTAATACGCCCTTGCTCAATCTGGACAGTAAGACTAAAAAAACAAGTAGGTTGCTTCCAGTACCACTTCCTGGGGTTAAGCACTGAACTTAATGACAGACTTAGAATGTGACTGAACAGATCTATCTCTAATTTATATATTTATTTCCTAAATTTTCACCAATTACAATAAAAACAGATCGCACTGTTATTATTGATTTTTGACTAAAAATATATTCAGATATTAAAATTTAAATGCAAAGCAACACAAATAATTTCAATTTTCGTCTGCGCCTCCGTCCTGTGAAATATGAAATTTAAACAAAAGCAACATTTGAGTATCTAGTCAATTTTCCTTAAAAAAATCCTGAATCCATACCCTGGATATATTATACCCATTTTAGCAAATACTCATTGTAATATATTTTAACAGATCAGAAGATTTTTATCCTAAATATTTGGAGACGCCAATAAAAATTGAAACCGACGAAAATACAAAAGAAGTTGCAGAAACATCTGAAATTGTCTACGATGAATGGAAAATTAAAAACGAGGAAATCGACCTTAAAGAGGAAGGCCTTAAACAAAACCAAGTGTAAGTATCTATATTTCAATTTTTTTCTTAAAAACTGACAAAAATAATACACTGATTATTATTTATTATTAATATAGATCTACCAGCAAAGGCGGCAAAGCCGTTGAGGCTGGTTTAAATCATAGTTACATTAGATAAAATTAATGAATACAGTCAAAAAAGCTATTCTTGTAGGATTTCAATGTTTTAATAAAAGGAAAATTGCAAAACTTTAATAAAAGCCAAAATGCAATTTTGCCCGAGGAAGCAAAAAGGCACATTGCCTGCATGAATGCTTTTATTTTTAAAAATAGGCTGCAAACAAATTTTTTAAAAAGTTTCCGAAGGAAATTTGGTTAACACGAGTTATAAATTGAGTATTCCAAATTAAAAAAAAAACAATGGAAATAAAATTTAAAGGTCAAATTTTTAATTTTTTGTCGAAAATTTACAACATTATTTAAATATTTATTAAAATAAGAACGAAATAGTAAGAAAACTCAAGTAAGTAGGTTTTTTTTGTCATAATTACAGTTGACATAAAATGTACCGTTTTGAGATTGATTTTGACATAACTTTCATTGGCAGTATGACAATTAATGATAATATATAAATTACCGATTATCAATTTATTTGTCCTTCAGTGACGAATAAATTTCCGATTCTTAATTTGACTTGTTGTCATGGCAAAATCTCACAGCATGGATATACCGGGTGTCAACGAGATTATTGTACATAGCACCACAGTGTTATGTTGAGAGATATTTTAATCAAATTTGGGTTACTGTAATGTTTGAAAGGGATCTTTATTTTTACCTAGAACCCAACTGAATTTCACTTCCGGTTTAACCGGAACTACGCCATTTATGTTTTTTTTTAAATGACAACCTGTATATTATATTGCACAGTCAAATTCTCCCCAAAATTCTCTTTTCAACGACATACAACAAGTTGACATTTACTTTCAAAATGGCGGCGTAGGAGTCATTTTACCAAAAACAAAATGGTGTCTATAAAACAACGTATGCAATTGATACGGGAAAAATAGTGATAAAATCTTTTAAATTGGTCCTTTTTGTAATTCTTTAAGCACTGACATTTACATTTTCTTCTTTTGTTTTTAAAGGAAGGTATTTTTTTACTGTTTAAAAAAATCTTAACTTTAACCATATTTTACATAGTTTTTTTAAATGTTATCATATACTTTTTATTATTTACTATGAAAGTCTAAAGTATCCTTAAGCACCTAGGGATATTTTCGAAATCAGAATGCGTTTTGCTTCAATAATACAAATTTAATTATTAAATAATTAACAACGGCATAGAACAAATTAAAGGGTAAACAGTAAAATAATAACAACAAATTTGTTATTGTTAATTAAAAAATACAAACAAATTAACCATAAATTAAATGTTCAAAACGATCACCATTTTGGTCACGACACAAGTTTATTCTTTCGACATTTTCTCGCAAAACATTTTCTAAATTATTTTCATTAATAGTGTTAACTGCTCTTCGTATTCTCGCCATTAGGTCTTCCAATGATGTCGGTTTTTATTATTAAAGCAAAACGCATTCTGATTTCGAAAATATCCCTAGGTGCTTAAGGATACTTTAGACTTTCATACTAAATAATAAAAAGTATATAAAAACATTTAAAAAAACTCTGTAAAATAGGGTTAAAGTTAAGATTTTTTTAAACAATAAAAAAATACCTTCCTTTAAAAACAAAAGAAGAAAATGTAAATATCAGTGCTTAAAGAATTACAAAAGGGACCAATTTAAAAGATTTTATCACTATTTTTCCCGTATCAATTGCATACGTTGTTTTATAGACACCATTTTGTTTTTGTTAAAATGAGTCCTACGCCGCCATTATGAAAGTAAATGTCAACTTGTATGTCGTTGAAAAGGGAATTTTGAGGAGAATTTGAATGTGCAATATAATATACAGGTCATTTAAAAAAAAAAACATAAATGGCGTAGTTCCGGTTAAACCGGAAGTGAAATTCAGTTGGTTTCTAGGTAAAAATAAAGATCCCTTTCAAGCATTACAGTAACCCAAATTTGATTAAAATATCTCTTAACATAACACTGTGGTGCTATGTACAATAATCTCGTTGACACCCGGTATACATATTTAAGTCAATAACTATTGTATTTTATTTTTACAGATCAACAGATTTTTATCCAAAATATTTGAAGGTGTCAGTAAACATTGAAACCAAAGAAAACACAAGAGAAGTTGAAGTAACATCTGAAATTGTCTATGATGAATGGAAAATTAAAAATGAAGAAATTGGCCTTAAAGAGGAAAGCCTTAAACAAAAACAAATGTTAGTATCTTTAATTTCTACTTTTTCTTGAAAACAGTCAAAAATAATATGATATATAAAAAATGTTAATTTTTGTTGTCCGTCTTTATAATTATCGTCTTTCAATATTTTTAGGGAAAATTAAATACGTTTCAGTTTCACAATAAGCTTTTTTTAAAAAATCGGACTTTGTAATTTACTGCAAAATTGAATTATAAATATTGTCTATTTTAAAATTTTTAAAAAATTTAAATTATAAGCTCTAAAAATATAAAACAATTGTCTCAATCATTAATAATATGTGCTAATTTTCCGAATTTTTACTAATTTTAAAATGAAATTTTTGCCTATGGCGCTATTATATCGGTAACTTAGTATTTGTAAGTTTCTGAGGTGTAATTGTTATGTAATTTTGGAGAAAAACGTTGTTTCTAACTTTGTCGGTTGTTCTAGGACCGCCCGTGGAAGACGCAGTACTATTTTTTTTATCAGAACTTTAATCTCTATACTTAATTGTTTCAACTTGGTTAACTATTTTTTATCTTCGTTTATGAGAATACGAAAGTTCCTGGATATTTACAAAAATTTTCCAAGGACGGAGCGAGGGCATCTTCCTGCTGGGAGGGAGCCACTTGCAAATTTTTAAACTTATTTTTGCAAATATGAAAAAATTATTAAGTAATTAACTACAAATTCGTTTATAAGATAATAAACAGAAACAAAAAAAGTAAAATGATTATTTAACAAGTTCACCTGGTTAATTCGCTAGGTTATTATTATTTCAAGTGCTTCTATTTAAAATACAAAAAAAAATAATATAATAGGAAAACATTCACGGTTTTGCTGGACATAAGGCCGAAGCTGATCCTATATATAGTTCCTCGGTGATGTCACATATCTGCGCTTTTTACGTAGGCGTTCTGCTTCTAGATCTAGATACTATGTTTTTCCCTTAACTCTGTGCCTTCCTTGATATTTTTTTCTGGATCCGGCTCTGCACAAGATAAACACTTTACCTGAAATCAGCCGCTCTTATTCACACTAAATGTTATATGCAAAAACACAACCACAAAAGTACCTATCGCCATTGAGAAGAGTCTAAAACACAGAAAAGAAAGGGGTTTGCTTACAAACGCTACGAAAACAGCAATAATTAAAAAGTGTAAAATGCCATCATTTAATTTTAATTCAGTAAGTATATTAAAAGGACTAAAAATATATGTATTGTAACAATACATACATAAACATAACAAATACTCATGCTTCGATTTTCCTATCTTTTACAGGCTTATAAACTCGTTATACCATGTACACTGAGTATTAGGGAAATGGCTTAATATGTTTAACTAATTTTATTTAACTTCTAGAGAAACACTTCACACTTTTTTTTTTAAACGTCTAAAAAATTAGGTAAAAACCCCTAAAATCGGTCTACATGCCTCGTCAGTGCTCTGGGCTGGTAAGAATATTGCGGCGGGCCATAAATTTCAAAAGACAAATTTTATTTTTACTTGCTATTATCAGTGGCGCACCCAAGGCGGGGTGTTTGGGGGTTGTTTACTTTAAATGACCGCGTTATAATAAACTGAGCATTAATACCGAAAAAAAAAGTATTTGTGATCATAAAACAAACAAATTAAGACTTGTAAACTAGACAAGCAAGGGTTAAACTAGACTGGGTACATATCGCTAATCGTCAGCCGAGAGTGCATCTAATATTAGTACTAAAAAAAAATTACAAAAATTTTACAATAAAAAAATACTTTTCTTTCTTTCTATTTACTATTGCTTTTTTTTGCCTCATCTTCCTGCGGAACGTAAAGGGGAAACATATCGCCAAATTGTCATTATAACAACTGACCAAAACTAGACAATAGTGCAAAATTTCCGTTTTCTCGTATAGATAGGTAGTTTTCGGAGGCGGCGCCGTATAGTGCTCGACGTCCCGTTTCCAATGCCGCCTCGCTCGGACTTTTCGTTACGGAGATATATGATATTTAATATTATGATATTGATATTTATAGGTGCTCTTTAAACTCACACACCTTTGTGCAATGTGGGATATACTTTCCATATTTGCTCTATAAAAATATGTAATATTCAATCGATTAAAACATAAACAAAAAATTATTCTTATATTGAAGCTATCAATTATTATCAGCTAATAAATTTGTAGAAATATTATTGTGCCGAGCCCTCCGGGCACGGCACTGTTGTAGTTTGATCGTTTAATTATACGACAACTGTCACTTTGACAGGTAAGTGTCATTTTTTTTTAGCTTTTTCGTAGCGAGGGTTATAGCTGTAAGAATTCGAAATTTAATAATTTTCATGTACCTAAATAGGAATGTTTTATACGATAGCTGTCAAATTTTGACAGGAAAGTGTCAATTTTTTTTATCCTTTTCGTAGCGTGGGTTATAGCTGTAAAAATCCTAAATTAAAAAGTTTTTCAGTACCTAAATAAGAAAGTTTTATACGATAGCTGTCAAATTTTGACAGGTAAGTGTAATTTTTTTTTTTAGCTTTTTTGTAGTGAGGGTTATTGCTGTAAGAATCCTAAATTGAAAAAATTTTCATTACCTAAATAACAAGGTTCTATACGACAGCTGTCAAATTTTGACAGGTAAGTGTCAATTTATTTAAACTTTTTCGTAGCGAGGGTTAAAGCTGTAATAATCCTAAATTTAAAAAAAATTCAGTACCAAAATAACAAAGTTCTATACGACAGCTGTCAAATTATATATACTTAAATAGTAATTCTTATTTTTTATAATTTGCGACCATTTCTATGCTGTATAGGTATAGAACAATATATTTGAAAAAAGTAGTATTTGAGATGACCTAAACGAATATCCAAACCAAAAGTATGTCGGACGCACCCAATTCGATTTATTAACGATCCAAAATGACCCTACATTGATTTTAAAAAAATCAAAAAAATGACTTCCTTACTTTTGATCGCGTTCGCAAACAACAGTGTTTTGTAGCCCAACGTCGTCTACACGTCGAAAAGGTTTAAATCGATTAAAATGATTTTTGCCACCTTTAACGTGCTAAAACGAAAAAAAAAATATTTTTCAACTTTGACTTTAATAACTTTTTTCCGGTACACCCTGTATATTGGAAATTGTTCCCAGAACGTGCCCCGACTATTCCTCTCTACGTCCAGAAAATTTGAATCGTTTTGCTCTAACCTTTTTTAAACAAAATAATCGCGAACATCGAAATGTAGAACAGCCTCTAACCACGTGGCGACGGATTATCAATGTAGGAACGCCATCTTTAAAATCGAGATTACAACTATTTCTGAAACATTTTGGGCAAATATTTTGGTCAATAAAATTAGAAGAAGGTTCAAGGTAGCTATTCCATCCAATTTAAAATCTGGAAATGTTCTTATTACTTTAGCAAGTCAAGCTCAAAACACCCATTTTTCGCCATTTTTGACAGCCGGATTTTTAGCATTATTATACATCCAAATCAAAGCCTACTAAATCTAAAGTGAATGGTGTTAGAATTTGTAAATTTTGCCTGTTTCCGCACCCAAAAAAGCGACTTTTCTCAAATTTGCTAATATATTTTGATAAGTTTGGATATGTGGAGGTGTTGAGAAGATAGCAACGCATGTTTTGGGAAAAAAAATAAAACGGTTTTGTTAAAAATTGAATAAGCTACAGTCGATATAGTAAAACGTCAGCTGAAAATATCTCTTGATAATTCATAAATTAATTTTTTTGAGCCACAAATGATATTTCCCCAGAGCGCGTTTACTATGCAAACTAAGGCTTGTTTATCGGTCGATATGGTGGATCAAGAAAAAATCCAAAAAGTTATATATAGACACTTGCAGAAGTATTTAAGCAAACCAGTGCGACGCCAACAGAAATTACGGGAAAGAAAATTCATAAGCTGCAGTTTTTTCCGTATTAAAGATAAACGAAAAATATCTCTTAAATACAATTTGACGAACTCTGTCCGCTAAAGTATGCAACGTTTCGATCAAAAGTCGTTTTCCGTAGGAAAAAAAATAAAAACCGTAAAAAAATCACGCCTAACATTATGGTTTCCACTTTCTTATGATTTTCGGCAATTTCCATTCCAGTTAGGTATATAACGATATATTGAAAAAAGGTAGTATTCGAGATGGCCTAAACGATTATCCAAACCGAATGTCGATCGGATGCACCCAATTCGATTTATTAGCGATCCAACAGGTACCTGTTACGGCCAATTTTCGACTTTTAAAAAATAAAAAAAATTATTTCCAAACTTTCGATCGCGCTCACAAACAATAGGGTTCTGTAGCCCACGGTCATCTACACGTCGAAAAATTTTAAATCGAAAAAACTCATTTTTACGACCTGTATCGAATTTCAACGAGAATCGGATATTATTCGACTTTCAAAATTTATAACTTTTTTTCAGTACACCCTGTACATTCGAAATTTTTACACAACGTACCCTCACTATTCCTCTCTAAACTGAAAAAGTTTCAATCGTCCCACTCTAACCGTTTCCGAGAAAAAAAATCACAAATGCGAAGATGTCGAAAGCCACGGCGGCGACAACATACATACATTATTTTCACCGAAGCGCCTATATAGTGCAAAATTTTCGGGAGACTCGATCAGGGGTTCTAGCTGTCCGTGCCGATGCGCCATATAACATATCGCGTTTTTGCGCTATATGTAATGAAGTGACTGAATACAAATATCTGGAACTCAAAATCTCAAATGATATAAATACAGATGTAGATAGCGTAATAAAATAGCTTGTGCCTGTCATTGGATCAATTAGAAGATGCGCGCATCAACTGAGCAATAGTGCTTAATATCTAGTGTACAGCAGCATCATCGAACCACATAATATGTGAAAATAGGACAATCAAAGCTATATTTTTACTAAAATATTATACATTGACAGTTGATATCTTCAACCAATACAGGTTTTTTAAAATAAAACAAATAAAATAATTTCAACAATATAAACTAATCTATAATATAAAGAATAAATTATTTAAAACGAAAGTTGCATTACCGGAAAATCAAGACATACATAACCACAACATACGATCAAAAAAACCATCTAAGAAACAATTACGCTAAAACAAAAAAAAAACTCAGAACTCCAAATACAACAGAGGTTCAATGTACCTACACGTAGGGAAAATGTTTGTCCGCCCATCTCTTAGTAATAAGTAAGAATAGTACAAATATGAAGTATCGCAAAGTAAACAGAAATAGGTAGATTATGTTTCCCCCACTCCATCGCATCGGATCTGGCTGGCTCGATGCGTTTTGCTTGATCCGGCTTCGGTTAAATTTTAAATTTTAGTTATATTTCGCTGTTTCGCTGTTATTAATAGAATTAAAGAGGGGCGGCGTGCCACCAGCAAGTGCCATGAGCGAGATGCAATACGATGGAGCGGGGGAAACATAATCTCTCTGTTTGCTTTGCGATATTTCATATTTGTACTATTCTAACTTATTACTAAGAGATGGGCGGACAAACATTTTCCCTACGTGTATATAATCAAAACGATGTAAGTGTTAGGACAGTAAAATAATAATAGAACTGATTCGGCTTTTACTTGGTGGAGATCCATTATTAATTGTGTTAAATAAATGGTAAAAAAATTTAAAAAATTATAATTTTACACTTTCCACAGATTTTTATTTTCAACTCGACATGTTTCGCAACACAGTTGCTTCTTCAAAGGAGTACTTAAAAATGGTATTTTAAAAGTTGTAACTTAGGTCTAACAATAAAAGTGCAGGTAATTTTCAGGTTGTTTAAAATAGTTGGAAAAACCAATAATAATGTTTACAGACTAATTAAAGAGATTCAAAAGAGGGGATCCATTTAAATCTAATTGATCATTCAGAAGAGTATTGTTATTTTTAAGCCTATTTATTTCTAAGGATTCAAGCAAATTTAATTTTGTACTTTTGTTTTCAATATGCAAGATATCGTATTTATTTATTATAATTTTTTTTTACCATGTATTTAACACAATAAGTAAAATAATAGTTTTTAATTAGTCAAATTAATTGAAAGTAATACATGCAATACTTTTATTTTAAAAACAACGGACTTGGCTATTTTTAAACGTAAAAAAAGTTTGCCAAAAGTTTGAGTTCCCAGTAAATAAACCACGGACTAGCATACATCAAACAAAAAGGTTTAATGTTGATACGGAAAGTACCGAAGATTATTACCGGATTGCAATTTATCTTCCATTTTTGGACTCTTTTGGCCGGATCTCAAAGCCTCTTTCACAAAGATCCGTCCATTCTCACCGAGGAAACGTTAACTGAATTCCAGTCTCTTGTATTATATTATAAACATGACCTGGCAGGAACCATTAAATTTTTCAATTTCAAAGGGTTTTTATTTTCGTACTTTTACATATTATCAGTTTTACATTTATATATAATACAATATATAGGTTTATGACTCTTCTGGTTTTCCTGTCCGTCAGATCGTGTTCCTGTCAAGACTGCCCAGGATATGCACTGGCACGCCAGCGGGGTTGTTGTTGGCCCTTGGTAAAACTGCGATAATGTGTGGCTATTTCTAGAATTGGCCGGTTCCGTAACCCTCTACCGCCATGAAGGAGTTTAACTTTTAAAAATATTTGAATGGTATCTGTCTAGAGAGATTTTAATGGGAAATTTTACGAGCTGCGTTCACTGGAAAACTATAGAAAAACCAGCTTAATTTTTAACAGGTACAAGGTAGCATTTTTGTCCATACACTTGCAATTTTTGCGTAGGCGAAGCCTAATTTTTTGAGCGGAGTTATTTTCCGTTTGCATTTTAAATTTATTTAATTATTCAATTTTCTGAAAAGTGGATTAT
This sequence comes from Polydrusus pterygomalis, assembly GCA_963969555.1. Classification (NCBI taxonomy): domain Eukaryota; kingdom Metazoa; phylum Arthropoda; class Insecta; order Coleoptera; family Curculionidae; genus Polydrusus; species Polydrusus pterygomalis. The sequence goes on from OZ018382.1 coordinate 47,686,140, forward strand.
TGGAAATAAATCGGGAGTTTGCAGTATATTGGTTTGTGTACTGGATTATCATTTTGTCGGATTTAAGTTATATTTTCGGTTAGTCTTGAATGCTGTGGTTGTTTATGATAAAAGTTTGTAGCTGTATTTTGTACGTATTCGAAAATTGTTGGCGTCTGTGTAGCCTGGTGTAGATGGCGAATTGGCGTGAAATAGTTAGCGTTTAGGACTTTTCGCAACATTTTGTTTTGCTGCAGTTGTAACTTTTGAAAGTATTGTTCCGCCATACTACACCATACTGGGCATGCGTAGGTCATTGTAGGTTTTATTATCTGGTTGTATATTGTTAATTTATTTCTTGGTGATAGTGGAGAATTTATTTTGAGTAATTTTTCTAGTGAGTGCGAGATTGCCAAAAATTTTCTTATTATGTTGTCTGTCTGTTGTCTAAATTTTAGTTTTTTGTCTAGTGTAACGCCTAAGTATTTTAGTGTGTCAGTTGGTTGTATTTGTTGTCCTTTTATCTGAATTTTTTGGTTTATGTGTATGTTTGTTATTTTTCTCGATAATACTATGCATTCACATTTGTTTGGATTGATTTCCAATTTCCACTTTTCATACCATGGTAATAATGTGACTAAGTGGCTATCACTGAGAAAAAAGTTTATTAGATCTAGGTGAAAATACACTTACTTTAATTAAAAAGTTCACCACATATAGTGACTAGTGAAGGGTTCACTTGGCCTAAGTAAATGTAAAATGCTGAAATAGTTTACCTAGAACTAGTAAAGACAAATAAACAGGTGTACTTAGAAATTCGTTATCTGATCTAAATGAACTGTTTACTTGGAATAAGTAACCCATTTATTAAATTATGTACCTTTAACCAATAAACCATTTATTTAAAATAGACAAATTGTTTAGTTAGAATTAGTGAAAGGGATAAGGAAAGGAATACCCTGAAAAGCAGAAATATGATCTTCTAAATTCCAATTTATTAACAAATACTCCATATTAGAACACTCCATAATATTATAGTACATCGCGATGTCCAATACGGCAACACAAATATCACAGCAACAGAGCACTAAACAATCCGACCGACTTCGCCTAGGACGAAAAGAAAATGATAAATCGTATTGCGTGCGATGCCACGAGTTTCGAGTTTCATCCTGCCGAAGTTAAGCGGGAGCGGCTAAAAGCGAACCGAACGTTGACGAAAGGCCAAACAAGTGAACTGGACACTTTATTTAAGCAACCAAGTTTACTTAGGAAAATATTTTGGTTAACTTATTTAAAGTAAACTTTTTTACATGTCTTAATTTATCCAAAACAAGTGAACACAAGTTTAAATTAGGTGTACAGTATACTTAAAAATTATATGTTTACTAAAAACAAATAAACATTGTTTACTAATTTATTAGATCCAACTAAACCGATTGTAGCTAATTTGTTTTACTTGCTTTAAATAAACTAAATTTCTATAATAAATGAAATATTACCCGGTGTAAGTAAACTTTTCTCAGCTCCCACAGTTTACTTGGAGCTATTTTCTCAGTGAGTGATAATTTGCCTTGCTACGTTTGCGTAATACGAATGAGCATAAATTAGGACGTCGTCCACATAAATTGCAAGTTTAGAGTGAGGGTACTTTGGTATGTCCGCTGTGTATAGATTGAAAAGCGGTGCGGCTAAGTTTGTACCCTGCTGTAACCCTGCATGCAGGGTTATTGGTTCCGAGAAACTAGTGCCTACTCTGACTTTTAAAGTTCTATTTATAATATATGAATATATTAGTGTAACCAAATGTAATGGAAAATCATGAAATGTAATTAATTTATAAATCAGCCCATTGTACCAGACGCTGTCAAATGCTTGTTTAATGTCTAATGACAGGAGCACTGTGTTTTACTGCTGGTTAAACTTTTTTACAGCCTCTTGCGCAACATGCGCTACCAGCAGTACAGCACCCTTGCCAGTTCTAAAGCCAAATTGCTCTTCAGGAATCTTCTGGTTCAATGGACTGATTTTTATTCTTTTGTGCATTATTTTTTCTGCCACTTTTCCGAGTATACGCTTAGGAGAGCAATAGGTCTGTACGAATCAGGCCTGTTATCCGGTTTTTTAATCGGTACAATTATTGCTCTCTTCCATGCACCCGGAAAGTGCTGCCGTAGGAAAATTGCATTTATGATATAAGTAAATTGAACCACTGTTTTCCTGGGGAGATTTTTAATCAGAATGGGCACTATTTCATCCTCACCAGGTACTTTTTTATTTTTAAGTTATTTTATTATACTGATAACCTCTGATGGTTTGGCGAAGGTTTTTTGCAGTACTGATGGAGGTATATTTTTAGTGAATCTATTTGCTATTTCTGTGATTTGATTTTGCTCTAAACTAGTATTGGGTTTCCCAGCGCATGTTTGTCCGTAATAGTCTGCAATTGTCTGGGCTTTTTCTTTATTATTCTGAGGGATTTGTGTAAATGATGGTATTGTTGTGTCTGTCTTTTTTGTACGTCTAATTAACTTCCATAAGGAATTGTCTATGGTAGTTAAGTTTGTCAGTATGTTTGTCCAGGTTTGGTTTTTATATTGTTTTATTTCCGCTTTAATTTCACCTGTTAATTGTCTTATTATAATTTGGTCATGTCGGGTCCTTTGTCTCTGCCACCTTTTTCTCACTGCATTTCTGTACCTTATAAGGTTTAGTATGTTTTCTGGTAGCTTGTTTTCCCTGTGTTCTACCTGTACTTTTTTGGCTACGTTATTTCTGGCTTCTTTTATGTTGTCAGTTATTTTTTGTACTTCATTTTCCAGTTGTTCAATCGTTGTTATGCTATTGTTTATTTGGGTGTTGTTATTCATTATTTGCCTGTAATGATTCCAGTTAACGTTGCTGTATATCCATGTTGTTGGCTTGGTTTATTCCTGGATGTTCGTTGTCCATTTAACTATAGGAATGGTAGGTGGTCCGAAGATAGCTCATTTAGTACTGTTTCGTTTGTTAGGTTTGTCAAGTTTTTGTACAGGTATATATCTAAATAAGAAGGTATTCTACCATGCACGTAGTGATAGTGTGTCGGTGATGGTGACAGTATTATCTGTACGTCATAGTTGTTTAAGTATTGCATAAGTATTTGTCCGCGTTGGTTTGTTACGTTTGCTCTCATTGTCATGTGCTTAGCGTTTAGGTATCCCAATACTTTGTTTGATTGATTAAATATCGTATTAAAATCATTATCATTAATGTTTAAGTTCGGATGAGCGTAGCAGCTACTGATTACCACATTCTCTTTGAGTTTTATTGATACATGCTCTATGTTGGAGGCTGTATTATTTAGTTTGACATGTGGAATGTTGTTTTTTATCACTAGCGCTACGCCTCCTCCCCGAAAATTTCTATCTACCCTATAAATTCTATAATTACACAATTAAATTTTAATTTGTGGCGTTAATTTTGTTTCATTTATAGACATTATGCTAACCTTGTACCTTGTTAAAAAGTGCTTAAGTTCTTCCATCTTATTACGCAACCCGTTTGCATTCCAAGTGACTATGTTTAAAGAACCAAAGAAAGCTAAATATTATAATTGTTTAGGTTATTACCCATTAGGGCCATCATTACAGATACTTTTTCCTCTTTATTATTCGCTTTCTTTAGTTCTTGTGTGCAGTCTTATAAGAATCTAATGAATTCACTAATGTTAATTAAATTGTTAAGCTCCTTCATAACCGTAAAAAGGTTACTCGCCTGCTCAATTCCTAGAAGCTCGTCATTTTGCTGGGCGGTGCCTTGTGGGCGTGTCCTGGGCAGGTTGGGGAACTCGTCGTCGTAGCTCTGTGTTTGGTTTTGTGGCTTTGTGGTAGTTGGTTTCTTTGCTGAGGGTAGTTGTCGGTGGTGCTATTTTCCCTAGCACGTACAGTTGAGCCACTTGCCCTGGCCTGGTTCGTCCATGGATTCTCCTGAGGGATGGGTGCTGGTTTAAATCTGGCTGTTTGCTTTTGTTTATTGACAGTGATCTGCTGCGCCTTGTAGATGTATATTTCGCAGGTCGGTGAGCTTGCACGGTGGTCTTTTCTGCAGTTTATGCATTTTATTGTGTTTTCTGGGTGGCATTGTGCTGTTGCGTGATTTCCCGCACACCGTAAACATTTTTGCTGGCGAAAGCAATTCATCGTCGCATGACCCCATGGCCCACACTTTTTACATTGGATAACAAGGGTATTTTGCCTGCGCCTTTCCCAGTTTATTCTTACATAATTTAGATATTTGACTTTTTCTACGTGCTGGAGCTTTATAGACATGTCCGTAGTTACCATGAATAAGGGGCGAAATTGCGTTTTCATGACGTAGATATTTTTTACTGGTATGTTATGTTGTTGCTGTAATTCGTTTTTTATGTCTGTTACGTCAGGTGTGTGGTCGAGTCCTTTAATTATAAATGCATGCGCCCTGTCTTCGTCCATTGCGTAAGTATGCCATTCCAAATTTTCCTCTGTCTGTAAAAGTGTTTTATAGCTGTTGTATTCGTCCTTTTATGTAGATGATGGTATTGTTTTTTGTAAATTTCAGCGAGTAACCCTTTTTTATGTACTGGTTCAAGTCCTTGGTTAAGTCATCGTATGCATTTTTGTCTCTTACGATTCCCTTTAGAATTATAGGCGGGGGTTTGTTTGGTTTTTTGTTTTGCTGTGTTTGTTTTTGGTGTGTTTGTTGTTCCTTTTGGGGTGGTTTTTGCTCCTTTTTTGTTCGTGAATGTTTGTTTTATTTTGTTGGCAATCTCGAACTGTGCATTCGATTCGTTGTCCGTTTCTATTTCCATTTCGGATTCTGTTTCCTCGGTGTCTGTTAAGGGTTGGTAACGGTTTTTGAGGGTGACTTGTGGGCGGTCATGTAATATTTGGTTGAATCTGCTTTTGCTTGGATTTTTGGGTTTTATAAATACTGCTTCTCCCCTTTGGATTTGTTGCCTTTCTTTCTGTATCCTCTCTTCCAGTGTTTCCTGTGGTTGACTTTGTGGCGGAGGTAGTTTTTTGGTTTTTTCCTTGTCTTGTTGGATTGGATTTTTGTCGGAGATTGGTGGCGTAATCGGTATTTGGTTTTTTATTCCGTGCTTCTTTTTAAGGTGCTGTATTACTTCAACACGTATCCTGTCTCTTTCAATTTTCATCTTGCATTGTTTGAAAAAATCCGAACATGTTCCACAATAGGACCTATGAGTTTGCAAATACTTTATTAGCGTTTTCCCTGGTTTTCTTACTGATGCTGACATGATTGGGTTACTCATATTGCTGCTGGCGATGCTTAAGTTGTCGTCCATTTCAATGTTTTGGATTGGATTTTCCTTTGTTGCTACATAATCCGATTGAAATAGTGGTTTCTGGGTGCCTTGGGCACCCCCTGGTTCTTCCATTCTTAGTTGCTCCGGAATTATAATCCCGCTCGCGATTTTCTTTGAGAAAAAATTTTCAAAGTTCGCGGCGGAAATGTCTTCTAATGATTTGACCTTATTAATTTTATGTTTTTCTTGCAAACCACAATTTAAATTTAATATAAACAAACACTCTTATCTGGTTTTTTGCTAGCGTCCGTGCTGTACAGAGGTCAGAAACTAACTCTTTCTAGCCTACATCAAACAAAGAGGTGTAATGTTGATACGGAAAGTACCTAAGATTATTACCGGATTGCAATTTATCTTCCATTTTTGGAATCTTTTATAAGTAATTTAAATGGAAGATTTTTATAAGATAAAGAAATATTGGCCGGATTTCAAAGCCTCTTTCCAATTGAATTCCAGTCTCTTGTATTATATTATAAACGTGACCTGGCAGGAACCAAAGATGAGCTAGTTGTCGAACTTGGACTTTGTTACAGAGAAATTGCTAGACTGCCAAATGAACAGCGGCCGAGATATTCCTTAAGCGCGTTACAACACGTTACTGACACCTTTAAAAATATCAGGACATTACTTTCTACTAGCTACTAGCTTACTATTAGCTATCTTGCTTGTCTCTACTGTAGAAGGTGAACGTAGTTTTTCAACTTTGCAAAAAGTCAAAAATTATTTAAGAAACAGTTCTTCGGAAAACCGGCTCTTTTGCATATTTATAGAAATATGACCCTGCCTGTGGAGAATATTTTAAATAAATTCGGCGAGAAGTCTAGAACATTAAAACCGAGATTAAAACTTAGCTTGGCTTAATTGGCCTTTCTTGTCGCAAATAGCTTGAAGGTTGTTTGTTAAATCTTATTTTTTCAGACCAAATGTATATGCACCTGTCGTTTATTAAAAATATGGTTTATGTTTACCACCATTTTGATTTATTAGTCACATAACTCCCTCCTGCCGAAGTTATTGGAGCAACGCATTGTGCTTTGTGTTTTTATCTTAAGATTTGCGGACTTAAATATAATAAGCCAGAAAACCCTCTGGTATATAATTCTCGAGTAATTCCAATGTTCTGTTTATTTTTTAGTATGAAATTTGATGGCATCGATCAAGAACACTGTGATGAATATAACAAGTCCAGATGTGGTATGTGTCAATTTCGAACAAGATGGAATTGTAGTTTAAATAAAAATCACGAGAAAGTTTCTAAATTTAATTGCAATTGTATTTATCATCAAACGGCTCAGCAATGTAATATGAAGATGCATTTATTACAACAAAACATAGAGAAAAGTGATTCTTTAGATAACTACAAATGTAATCAATATGATGAAACAATTAAGAGAGGAAGTTTTAAGGCACATATTCTACAACAACATAACAACACAAAGGAAATTGAGGCTTCACATACGTTTAAGTGTGGTCAATGTGAATATCAAACAGTTTGGAGAAGTTATTTAAAGAGACATGTTTTGGCACGTCATAAAAATATAAAGGAAGTTGATGCTGCAGATAAGTTTAGGTGTGCTCAATGTGAATATCAAACACGTAGGAAAGGTCATTTAAAGGCACATATTTTGGGACGTCATAAAAATATAGATGAAATTAATGATTCAGATAAGTTTAAGTGTGGTCAATGTGAATATCATACAGTTTGGAGAAGTTGTTTGAAGAAACATGTTTTGTCACGTCATAAAAATATAGAGGAAGTTAATGCTGCAGATAAGTTTAGGTGTGCTCAATGTGAATATCAAACAATTATGAAAAGTAATTTAAAGAGTCATATTTTGCGAAGTCATACAAATATAGATGAAATTAATGATTCAGATAAGTTTAAATGTGGTCAATGTGATTATCAAACACTTAAGAGAAGTAATTTAAATAGACATGTTTTGGCACTTCATAATAATATAGAGGAAGTTGATGCTTCACATAAGTTTAAGTGTGGTCAATGTGAATATCAAACAGTTTGGAGAAGTTGTTTGAAGAAACATGTTTTGTCACGTCATAAAAATATAGAGGAAGTTGATGCTGCAGATAAGTTTAGGTGTGCTCAATGTGAATATCAAACACTTCAAAGAAGTTATTTAAAGAGACATATTCTGAGGCGTCATCACAATATGGAAGAAGTTGATGCTTCAAATAAGTTTAAGTGTAGTTATTGTGAATATCGAACACGACACACACACAAAATGTAATTTAAAAAAACTTATTTTGTAACGTCATAAAAATATAAATAAAGGTGATGCTTCGGATAACTTTTAACTGTGGTTAGTGTGAATATCAAATACTTAATAGAATTTATTTAAAAATACACATTTTGGGACGTTATCAAAATATAAAGAAGGTTCAAATGAGTTAAATTGTGGGCAATGTGAATATCAAACATTTAAGAAAAGTTATAAAGATATCGAGGTACTTAGTTAATACTGTGATCATTGTGAATATCATACATTTAAAAGAGATTTTTTAAAGATGCGTATTTTGAGACGTCATAAAAATATTGAGTAAGTTAATACTTAAGACTACGATATTTTTTAGATAAGTTGGTTGTTGTCAACATTATACAAATATACATAGGAAGTTCAGATTAGTTCAAGTTAGTTAAAAGCTGAAATGTAACTGTTAAGTTGAGAGGTAGTTGGTATACAGGGCTTAATAATTTCCTGTTGTACCTACCAACATGTTGGCAACGGTGTAAAAGGACTAAGTGGTAACACTAATAATGTTTTTTGACATTCCAAATTTTATCTATGAACCTGTTGCAATAAAATAAGTTTACCAAGAAATTTAATGGTTTTATTGCAAAAATAAAGGTGTTCCAGGTATAGAACCCTGACCAAAACATATAGAACAAAGAAAATTGGGATTTTCCAGGCAAATACTGACATAAAATGACAAAGAGAAATATTTGAATAAAATCGTGTGTCCATTAAACATTTTAGCAACCAAAAAAACTTAAATTATCTCCATAAAGGAAAACGCAAAGCGGCAAAAGGTGAAAACATAAAAGCTAAAATATTTAATTTCTGAAAATATTATTATTGTTGGCTTGCCCCATGATGACTGTCTCTATCTGAGATCATTATTTTCTAATAGCCCAAATTAAAACACGAAAAAAAATTCACCATATCCTACGTACCTTATTATTACTATTGGTTACTGTTATGTATGGGGGATGAGTTGGCCGAGCCGGCAACACTGTCGAGGGAGTGTTAAAACAACAGTGTAAATACTGACTAGCGGTTAAATAGACGCGCGCCATAGTTTACCTTTTTAATATGTTCATTACTTAATATTGCAAAAGATTATTAAACGTGTCGAAACCGCAGTAGTGTATTATTTAGCCCCAGGCACCAATACAACAGTTAATAATCGACACTTTAGATTTTTGAAATATACAGCACAAAATACGATCACTTTCTTCCCAATTCCCGTAGGGTTTTTGTTTGGCCCTTGTTCTCCACACATCTGTTCTTAAGAAAATCCAAAGGGTCGTTCGTCCTATAGTCGTACCTAATGTCCGCGTGACGTATCCTCCAAAAACGCATTCAACACTTTTGTCAAGTTAATATTTTTTGGTTTATTTACTCATTTAGGACATATTATTTAGTGGACTGAACTGTTGATAAAACTAGACTGTCGGAGCATAAAAAAAAAGTAAACGTGTTGTAACACAGCGTCTTAATTACTAAAGAAGGCTTTATAGTTGTGAATTAAATAAAGATTATTAATAATGAAAGACACCCACAAGACCACCTATATTACAGTTATGTTTTTTTCTAAAATATTTAGTACATAATATAGTTACCAAAGCAGGCAGGCATTAAAAAATTTTGTAGGCAATATAAAATTATTTATTTAAATATTTGCTCTTAAACCATTCAACTTTTCTTAGAATAAGGAACATTTTTCGAGATAGGGCAACCCTGGCGTAAAATGGAAACGTCTTCTTGTTACCTATAAATTCCTACGCTGCTGTTTAACAGCTGAACGCAATTTAAACGTAACAAAAAAAAAACGTTAAATAAGCTACTTTTTATTAACGTTACGCAATGTTGCTGTAACGTGTCATGTTCAGTGGGTTACTAATCTTTACAATTTTTATAATAGGTACTTTCCTTTTGCTTCTTTTAAACAGCTAGCAAAGTAAATAACTTTGTTTATAGAAATCAATTAAGTTTGTGAGGTCTCGTAGACAATGCCAGTAAACATAAATGGTAAGCTTATCGACTTTGCGTTGAACAGTGGAGCCATATATGGCCAACATATATTATAGCTGGTAGACGTTTTTTGGAGATCACCGGGTATGACCTATAAATTAAATAAAACATATGCTGTATTCACCTCTTACACAAAAATAATTTACTTTTTTTGTAATTTTTTCTGTAATAAATAAAAATTCTCATTCTATGTGTTGAGATAATAATAATAATCATTATTGCTTTGTTAAGAGGCATAGGCTTTTACTCAGTAAATGTGAACAAAATTAATCAAGGAAAAAAACTTGTCATAATGGCTGAGTTCCTTTTAGTTACTTTTAAATAGCAAAGCAAAGCACACGGCTAAGTAAAGTGTTCTTTTTTAAAATTTAACTTAGCACAGCAAATATTTTTTCCACCCCCCTTGCCGCGGGTAAACAACAACTCCTAGATATAAGGCATTGTTGGGGTAAGTCCTTCACCATTTCCCATACGGACTATACGAAGTTGTTAAGCGTTCCTTTACCAACTAATCTAAGCAAAGATTTTTCACTTTGCTTTGCTATTTAAAAGAAGCAAATGGAAGGTACCTATCATGCTGTAATAGCACGAGCGTCTCGCCGTTGATGTCCTCTTGGCTGCCTTCCTTATAGGCAAAAAGGTATATCCGCAATCGGTTTGTTCGTTGTTAGCAGAGCATTTTTTTATCCAATTCATTTCATAAAATGTTAATTAAGTTTTTAAAAAACGATCTGGTTAACAACCAACAAACCGATTGCCCATAAGGAAGGCAGCCAACAACCAAGAGGACATCAACGGCGAGACGCTCGTCCGACCAGGCCAAATTACGATCACTTAAAATACGAGCGTCTCGCCGTTCATGTCCTCTTGGCATTTGGCTGCCTTCCTTATGGGCACTCGGTTTGTTCGTTGTTACCCAGATCATTTTTTTTAAATTTAATTAACATTTTATGAAATATTATGAAATGAATTGGATTTTAAAAAAATGCTCTGCTAACAACGAACAAGCCGATTGCCGATATACCTTTTTATACCATTTTGCCCATAAGGAAGGCAGCCAAATGCCAAGAGGACATAATAATAATATTAATAATAATAAGTTTATTTAAAAATTTAATAATATAATAAATATGTTTATGTTGTCTTCAATAAACTTATTTTTCAATCCCAACGCTCGTCTCGAATTGTGTTAGCGAATGGCGCTTGACGCAGCCAACGCCAAAGAAAATAAGTTTTTCTTCTTGGAAAAAAAAATATTTTCGGAAATCCCCCACTACAAAATCACTTACGTCCACCAAAAGGACAACTTTGTCTTTTTAATTTCATATTTTCAAAAGTGTGTTAGAGTGCCCAACGGCACTAGCACAATAAAAACAAATAAGAACAAGTACCTATGGTATGGGGTTCTGGCTCTGGGGCTGGATACAGAGGGTATTGGACTGTTGGGGTCAATCGTCTAGTCGTCAATCCCCTTTATACTTTATAAATTATTTTGTTTTTATGATGTCTTCGTTATGGAATTATTATTTTATTAATATTTTGTCTTGATCGTAAGACAGAGTAGAGGAGACTCACCACAGACATCTGTACTATCTGCAAACACGACAGTGCAAAACGAGCACTACAATCCTTTCATCCTCCCGCCATTCCTTAAAAGAATGATCAGAGAGCGCAACCGTCTACGTCGTAGGGCAAAAACCACCCTGAACCCTCAATTCAATAGAGAAGCGTCACGCCTGACAAACAATATAAAAACCCTGATTCTGGAGTTCAGAAACTATAAGTGGGAAATCTAGTTAAATTCACTAAGCCCAGAAGACAATTCAATCTAGCGCGCCCTAAAATATTTCACAAAAAACAAATCGACCCAAGTGCCCCCTCTGCACGGCGCAGGCGGAATGTTATTTACTCAGACGAGGAGAAGGTACTCGCCTTCGCCGAGTCACTTGAAGACCAATTTCGCCTTAACATCTCAGTCGATGACGACATCGAATGGGAAAACCGTGTAGAGAGACTTGCCTCAGAAATCTCCAGAATTTTTCCCCAAACGCCCCCCCCACTGAAATAACCCCCACTAATTATGAGGAAGTAAAAGCACAAATTCATATGACAAAACCCAAAAAAGCTCCGGGTAAGAATGCAATCAGTAACACAGCGCTGAAAACCCTTCCGGAAAACGTCATTGATAACATCGCAATGATCATAAACTTCATGTTTAAAAACCACGTATATCCCGACACGTGGAAAACAGCGATTGTCATACTGATTGCAAAACCTAAACAAGACCTAAACAGAACCGCACTTTCCCCCAAAACTGGAGACCCATAAGCCTCATCTTCTCCATAACAAGAGTCATAGAAAAAATCTTTCTATCCAGACTATGGGATATTCTAAAAAAAATTATCGCTCCACCCTATTGTGCACAGAGCCAAGAAGGCAGACTGGAAAACTGCAGTTACAACAGTCAGCTACGAAAGAATCAAATGGGCCATAGAGACATTCGAACCCTATAAGTCTCCAGGGCCGGATGGAATCTATCCCATCCTACTGCAAGAAGGGCTCGAGTATTTATTACCACACCTATGCAGAATCTACCGAGCTTGCATAGCCATGGGCTATGTTCCCGAGGCATGGAGAACAGCAAATGTCACCTTCATCCCCAAGCCCGGACGTGTAACATACACCGAAGCCAAGGCATATCGACCTATAAGTCTCTCCTCATTTCTACTAAAAGCGCTAGAGAAACTTATAGACAGGCACATTAGAGACGGGGCGCTCCTGAAGGAACCCCTTCACGAACACCAACATGCTTATCAACCAGGCAAATCTTGTGAAACTGCCTTACACAACCTAATAACAAGGGTCGAAACAGCGCTATATCACAAAGAAATTGCCCTAGGTGTTTTCATTGACATACAGGGGGCTTTTGATAACGCCTCCTGTTTCGCAATGATGTCTGCCGCAAAAAGACATGGAGTCGACGATACCACACGGAGATGGATCCACAACATGTTAAAATACCGGCAAGTCAAAACTAGCTTACAAGGGGATTCCATAAAAGCCGATGTAACGCAAGGTTGTCCTCAGGGAGGGGTATTGTCACCTCTCCTATGGAACTTGGTGGTAGATGAGTTACTAGCATGTCTTAACGCAGAGGGCTTCTACGCCCAAGGCTATGCAGACGATGTGGTAATACTCATCATCGGTACACATGCCACTATATTAGCAGAGCTTATGCAAAGAGCACTGAACATCGTGCAACGCTGGTGTGAGAAGGTAAAACTCAAAGTCAACGCTGCTAAGACTGCAACATTGCCATTCACCAAACGAAGACAAGCAGGGAACTATAACAACCTAAAAATCTTTGGTGAACAGATAAAAACAGTCAGCGAAGTCAAATATCTAGGACTAACCCTGGATTCCAAACTGACATGGAACCGGCATATCGACAACAACCTGAACAAGGCAAAAATGTGTCTTATGAGATGCAGAAGATTGTTTGGGAAAACCTGGGGACTTAAACCGCAGATGGTGCTGTGGTTATACGTCACAGTCATCAGACCCCTGATGACATATGGGTCTGTAGTTTGGTGGACAAAAACACAGCAAATCACGACAGCCACAAAACTCAACAGTGTACAGAGGCTGGCCTGCTTGTGTATCACCGGTGCAATGAGAAGCACCCCCACTGCAGCAATGGAAGTCATACTAGGACTAACACCACTAGATATACACATCAAAATGGAGGCTAACTGCAGCGCCTCCAGGATGAAAGCAAACGGGGAATGGAAACAACGCCCCGAGAAAATAGGGCACACAAGAGCCACGGACCTTATCAACGACGAGCTCCTGGAGATGCAAACCGATCGCATGAAAGCGAAATACAACTTTACAAAACCATTTAATGTCAGGTGTGACCCTGATATGTGGTCCAAAGGAAAATCTCCGTCACTAGACAATGGCCTAGTCTGGTACACTGATGGGTCGAAAACGGCCAACGGAGTAGGCGCAGGTATATTTGGGGAAAGACCCAGAATGGAAATCAGCATCCCCCTGGAAAACTACGCCACAGTATACCAAGCAGAAGTTCATGCGATACAGGCATGCATACAAAAGAATCTTGGAAAGGGCTATCACGACCAAAAGATACATATCCTGTCGGACAGCCAAGCTGCTCTGAAGGCTCTGAACTCCTTCCGATTTACATCAAAAATCACAATGGAGTGCCTTAACGACCTAAAAGACCTGGCAGCCAGGAACAACAGGGTTGAACTCCTATGGGTTCCTGGTCATTCAGGGATAGAAGGCAACGAAAAAGCAGATGAACTGGCAAGAACCGGATCTGCTCAAAATTTCAGGGGCCCAGAACCCGCCCTTGGAATATCAAAAAAGGTAACCAAAACAACATTAGACAGATGGGCACAAAAGCAACATCTGTCTCGATGGAATGGTACACCTGGCCAGGCACACGCACGGGCCGTTATTGACAGGCCCTCGAAGATGCTATCAGCTGGAATGCTGCTCTTGACGCGCCCTCAGTTAAAACAAGTGACCGGCCTACTAACAGGCCACTGTCACTTAAGAAGGCACCTTCAAAGAATGGGAGTCTATAATGGACCCATTGAATGCAGACTTTGCGGCGAAGAGGACGAAACCGCCTCCCATATAATTTACAGCTGCGAAGCGCTAAACCGTAAAAGATTTAAAATCTTCGGAAACATTCGACGTGGCGACAACCTCCCGCACGACAAACTTGGAAGGAAACTACTGGACCTCGTAGAAGGAACAAATCTTTTCTAACAAGAGTGGGGCGCACAATAAGCCAGAAGGCTGTAGTGCAAGAAGCTTGGGCCACACGTCGAACCCGACCCCCGCCTTTAACCAACCAACCAACCAACCAATGGGATATTCTTAATGAACTCCACATAATCCAAGATGAGCAATTCGGCTTTAGTCAAGGTCACTCGACCGAAGACCAACTTGCTAGACTTGTTGATATCACGACCGATGGACTGCAGCACCGGGCCTCCACAGGCATGGTAGCTCTGGACATCTCAAAAGCTTTCGACAAAGTTTGGCACGATGGCCTTGTATACAAACTCCATTATGCTTACAACATAAACATAAGTTTCACCAAATTCATTATATCCTATCTCGAAGATAGAAAATTCCAAACCCGAGTAAACGGTATTTTGTCAGACGTGCGCGATATTGAAGCGAGCATTCCCCAAGGTTCCCCCATGGCCCCAGCTGCATACATTCTGTACACTGCGGACATGCCAAAAACGCAATTCGTCGAGCTTTACATTTTTGCTGACGATACGGCCATGACGTGCACCAACATAAACCTAGCACATATACATAGATGTTTGCAAATTCAGCTAAATACGCTTATTGACAATTTTCAAAAATTGAAAATAAGAGTTAACGCTGAAAAAACACAAGTCATTCTCATTTCCAACAAGAGAAACAATAACATCAATATCCCAAATCTTGACCTAGACAACAACGAAATACCATGGAGTGACACCCTAAAATACCTCGGCGTCACTCTCGACAAAAAGCTCACCTGGGCCCCCAATTTCGACAACAAAATAAAAACCGGAAAGCAAGCATTTGGGGCACTTTACCCTCATTTACCCTCTACATTTTAGACTTTTAAAGTTCGTCGCGCGTACATAGCGATACAGTTTTAATAATAGCTCAAATATCTTAGCGGAAATCTTAGTTAGTTTGGTATATAGGATTTTTGAAAATCTTAGAAGATTTTAATTTTGTTCATATAGGGTTTTCTTTTTTATTGTAAATAAAATAGTAGCTTATTTAGGGCGAACTTACTTACAACGGACAGACTTTACCCTGAAAAAATTAAAATTAAAATCAAACAGGACAAACAATAAGGACTAAGCCCTCTCCGTGATATCGAATAAAATATTTTGCATTGTATTTTATTCCTGTGACAAATTTTAAAATTTTCAACGGTTTTAATTAACACAACATAAGTTTCTACTTATCGTAGATAAATTAATCCGTTGTAAAGAAAATTAAATATCCCTTAAAATTTTATTTTTGAAAGTAAATGCCCCCTTTTCTTTGCGCATTAGGTGGCTGTTAGCATTTCCAGCTTGCGGGGTAAAAGGTGGTAGGAGCATTTCCAGCTTGCGGGGTAAAAGGTGGTAGGAGCATTCACTGACAGGCTACTTGTAGCGTCAAGTAGTTTGTTTTTTCGGTCGTCTCCCGGCGGCCTGGCATCCTTGGACAATTTAGAAATTTTACAAAGTAAACAAAGTGAGTAACGAAAGCGTTAGCAGCAGGAGTAGCCTGCATAGTAGGGCGTCAGAATTCGAATTTTTGAAAGATTTCAAAACATTAGATATTTTGAAAAATTCGGGGAGCAAACTCCTCTTTTAATTTGAAGAAGTAGTCCATGCTTAAAGTGGAGTTAAAAGTATGGGAAAGAAAGAAAAAACAAAAAGTCTTCCTCCACAAAATTTAATAGAATAATTCTTAAGGGTCTCTACATGTTTCGAACGTAGAAACGTTCATCATCAGGAGACAGAAAATGTAATTAAAAAGTGCTGATGGTTTTAGCAGAAGAGAAAATGGTAAAGGACCTTTTCTTTTTAGAAAGATCCTTCTTCTTCCTCAGTTTTTATCTATCTTAGACCACTTATACTGACTTCTCACATACTGAATATGGTTTAAATTTCATTAATTTCTCCATTTTATGGCTCTTTTACACATCAAAAATATTTTTTCGATCCCATGAAAGCTCCATTAAGGTCCTTTACCATTTTCTCTTCTGCTAAAACCATCAGCACTTTTTAATTACATTTTCTGTCTCCTGATGATGAACGTTTCTACGTTCGAAACATGTAGAGACCCTTAAGAATTATTCTATTAAATTTTGTGGAGGAAGACTTTTTGTTTTTTCTTTCTTTCCTCTTTTAATGATTATCAAAGGCATGTGACATTAAGGCGTCAGCTGGCGGCGTCATTCAAAATCAATCAAAAAGCTGGTGGGGAAATCTTTATAAGGGAAAAAAGCCAAAATTAGGGACAATTTTGAAGACATGTTTTTGTCATCCGATATGCCTATTTTAAAAAATTCAGGGATAAATCTTTTCGGTGACCGTCCTTTAGACGGTAAAAAGAGCGACATGGCATCCCTGGTAGGGACCAAAATTCAAAAAAAGGCCAGAAGCACCCTGCAATGACAGAATTACGCTGGAAAAGAAACCAGATTTTTCGTTTCCAAATATAACCAAAAATTCTGACTCTGATAATAGGCGTTCGACTAATGTAAATCAGACGATGATTCAGACACAAACAAGTTATGGCCCAGACACTGGGCCAGATTGCCGAGCTTTTGGGAGGGCTAAAAGTACCCCAAAGCAAAAAGTGCGGTGCCACGTTTAGTGGTACCTACATGAAGATCCTGTAATCTTTTTAAATGAGCTACGAGCTTATTTTTTAAGTGTCCAAATTATCACTGATCGTGAAAAACTTTTAGTGTGTAAGGAGTGCGTGTACGGGGAAGCTTAAAAGTGGTTTTAGTCTTTGCAACCCTATGCGTTTACGTATTCCGAATTTGCTGGACGATTAAACAGGAAATTCAATAATCCTGCGCTATTAGCAGATTTAAAAGCCGATTTATACGGAAGAAAACAGAATCAAAATGAAAAGACCGAGAATTTTGTATTAAACAAAAGGGCGCTTTTCTCCCGAATTGTACCCGGCGATGGCTCAGAGGCCGAATGCATACAATTAATTACCCAGAATTGGCACCGATGATACGATCGCGCATGAGATGCGCGATCATCAACGATACTGAAGAACTTTCCACATTAGTGAATCTTATAGAAGATGATCTAGCCGAAGTAAAGAAATCGGCGCCGAAAGTTTTACCAATAAAAAAATGGCAGCAACGCCTTCTTTCGAAAATCGACAAGTGCAACACCCTAGAAATCCAGCAGTCAATATAATAGCACATATGTGCAGCGACCCTGCAGATACCGCAGAGGAGCACATAAAGATGCACACTGTCCCAAGAGGGCGATAGAAGACGCACCAAGGGATAATAGGGAACGTCTATACCAAGATCAGAATAGACGCCGAGAACCAGAACAAAGAGAAAGGGATCGAGTTGTTCAAATAACGAAAGCGTTAGCAGCAGGAGTAGCCTGCATAGTAGGGCGTCAGAATTCGAATTTTTGGAAGATTTCAAAACATTAGATATTTTGAAAAATTCGGTGGAGCAAACTCCCCTTTTTAATGATCATCAATGGCATGTGACATTAAGGCGTCAGCTGGCGGCATCATTCAAAATTAATCAAAAAGCTGGTGGGAAAACCTTTATAAGGGAAAGAAGCCAAAATTATGGGGACAATTTTGAAGATACGTTTTTGTCATCCGATATGCCTATTTTAAAAAATTCAGGGGTAAATCTTTTCGGTGACCGTCCTTTAATTAGACGGTAAAAAGAGCGACAGTTAGAGTGCCCAAAAAGAACAAACAAATAGATAGATAGATAGATAGATAGATAGATAAATATTTTTTATTCAAAAAAACCAAAAGGCATAGAACAATGTTATAAAACAGATATTCTACATAGTACTTATACAAAAAATAATATCTAGTTAAAAACAATAATTTGACATAAGGAACAGTTTTATAGTAAAATATTCTTAAGTATAAAACAAGAAATATTTAGAAATAAAAATATGTATAACAGACACCTACTTCACAAACATAGTAGTGGCAGTTGACGCAATGATAATCCAATACAAAGATACACAAATATGCGATATTATTCTTACAGAAGCATATCAGATCTATCTGCATCATTATAAAACTCACTTATATTATAGTATGCTTTTTTAATTAAATAGTTTTTTATAGTACTTTTAACTTTACACTTTGGGAGATTTCGAACACTATCCGGAAAACTGTTATAAATCTTTATTATAGCACTAGGAGCATTTTTCTGAATATAGCTAAAATTACATTTTTCTATGTGTAAGTTAGTCCTTTGTCTAGTTGGATAACAATGTTTAGAATCTTCAAACAGATCTCTATTACCATGCACAAACATAAAGGAATCCATTATACACATACAGACCAATGTTAAAATTTTTTTATCAATGAACACATTTTTACAACTGTCTCGTTGTTTCTTTCCGAAAATACACCTGACACATCTTTTTTGCAATTTTAAAATCCTGTCCATATCTGTAGAATTCCCCAAAAAAATAATACCATACCTAATCTTAGATGCAACAAATGCATGATAGGCTGACATTGCAGCCTCTGTGCAGACATTCTCAGCAATAATTCTTAGAGCATAACAGTACCTCGATATACTAGTCGCGATAGCCTCGACATGCGCTCTCCAGTCCAATCTCTTGTCTATTGTTACACCAAGAAAGGAAACCCGATCTAAATTCTGGACTTTACTATTCCTGTAGGTAAATGCAAAAGCATGGTCAGTTCGATTCCCAAATACAATACACTGAGTCTTAGGTATATTTAAAAGAAGATCATGGCCTGAAAAGTACCTGTCAAGGTCACCGCAAGCTCTTTCAACGCTAATCATCATAGAATCAGAGTCCTCCTCGCTAAAGATCAGCGTGGTGTCATCGGCATAAAGAACTGTATACTGACCTGTAATACTCACCAATTCATTAGTATACATTATATAAAGCAAAGGGCCTAATATAGATCCTTGTGGTACACCCCTAATAACACTTATTCTATCCGAGGCTATAAGTCTACCATTATCATCAGTCTCCACAACCTGTTGCGTCCGGTTTTCCAAATAGGATCGAATCAAATCAATAGCATTTCCCCTTATACCATAATTTTCTAGTTTTGAGCACAATATGTTGTGGTTAACACTGTCAAAAGCCTTTGACAGGTCCATGCACATTGCTAAAGTAATTTTTTTATTATTCAATGAATCTAATATATTAGAAAGTGCCTGATAGATTGCTCTTACGGTAGACCTCCCCTTCCTAAAACCGTTCTGTCCATCAGTAATCAGTGAAAATTTCTCAAAAAAATCTGTCAGTCTATTGAATATAGCCTTTTCAAAAATCTTTCCTATATTGGAGAGAAGGGATATAGGCCTATAATTTTTTAATAAGAAGAAGAGTAGGAGAATCCTAAGCTTTGTTTGTGCTGTGTCGTGTTTCGTAAACAACAAACCCTTTATTTTTCTGTGTCGTAAACCTGTGGCATCCTTTATTTTTCTGTGAGTGGCCTTTGTGCCTTTATCGGTGTTCTGTGCTTATTGGTCTTTGTTTTGATTTGTTAATAATGCAAGTGTTTCTTAAAAATTATTATTATTAAAGAAACAGAAAGTATTTTTTCCATTCGAAATAAAAATGGGAGGCAGTTTAATCATGAAATAAATAGCATTATGTCAAAAGACAACCATTTACTTAAAGAAACAAAGACTACAGAAACAAATCCTGGATTTCCTACTAGTGGAAGAGACACCAGACAAGTTCATCATCCAAACTTGACCATATTAAAAGTTGGAGAGCACAACAAAACACTGAGCTCAAGTGTTAATAAAATGCCAGATGTTAAAAATAGTAGTGATTTATTAATTAAAGAAGAGCCAGAAATGGATGATTATGATAAAAAGGTTCCATTTGGGGTAACTACAGATTTTGCCAAAGATCTGTATACCAATGACTTTATTAACCGAGAACCTAAATTGATTTGTCAATTGGAGAATAAATTAATTGAGCAAAATGAACATTTTTATTATATAGAGGATTCTGTTTACATTCCTGGCTTTCCTAAGAACTATAACATAATGGAACATTCGACAAATCCTTTAATAGTAAAGGAAGAAAAACTTGATAATAGTGTTAATAATTTAGACAAGTTATCTAATGCGGCTGTAAAAAAGTAAGTTTAACATTTTTGAACTCATTAAGTATAATCTTTATTTTACTTGGGTGCCAGTTGTGCCAATTAATTTAAATGATTTTTATTATATCATAAGGTAGGTAAGGTAACTGACCAATTATAGACACTTAGAAAAAAAAATGAGATGCTCAAATCAGAGCTGGGCAGTAGCTAGCTACTAAGTAGTTAAGCTACTAGCTAGCTACTTTTTTGGTAGCTAATAGCTTTATTCGAGCTACTTTTAAAACCAAGTAGCTTGTAGCTGTAGCTTTTACATTATTTTTTAGTGTATTTATGAAGCTACTTTTAAAAGTAGCTAGTTAGTCGAAAAAGCTACTTAAGCTACTTTCGGTAGCTTAAGCTATTTTTGGTTATAATATTTTTATTACTAAACTCTTTTAATGTCAAAGAAGTAGTTTTTCAGAAGTAGCTTGTAGCTAAGCTTCTTTTATTTAAAAGTAGCTTGATTACACGGTAGCTTAACTACTTTAATTTTAAGTAGCTTGTAGCTTGTAGCTAGCTACTTTTTTCCAGTAGCTTGCCCATCTCTGGCTCAAATATATTGGATAATTTAAAGTGGAAAAATATTGTTAAATACTACAACTAAATATTTAACAAGAAGTGACGGTCTTGGATTTCTTCTAGTATGTCTTACTTAAACTTAAAAAAATGTTGAAACAACACAAAAAAAAAATTAAAAGATTTTAAAAAAATTAAAAAAAAAACCAATTAAGTATGGACAACCGTTCCCTTTTTTTTCACAGACCATTTATTGATACCCCAATTATGGACACCTAAATTTCTGACAATAATTGTGGGTCATAAATAAATACTTCATGACTAATACTAAAAAGAATACAAAAGGAAACATATTACTACAACTATATTCTATATATATTCTTAAAATTCAGCTGTTTAGGGAAGGGTGTCCATAATTGGTAGGGTGTCCGTAATAGGTATGTTACCTTACTATAAAATTATATTTTTTAATAGTACCTACCAATAGGTACTGGCTTTATATAAGCGGTAGTGTTATATTATAAGTTACATTACATATGATGTAAATTTACATTTTAAGTATCTACCTACCTAATTAACTCTTTTAATGTAACTCACACTGTGACAGATTACACTCGTATTATTAGTATGAACAGTAGAAGTTGCATTGATAATATACTAACAAATTTTGGGGGCAGTAAGGTTTCTCAAGTTATAGATTCTTATATCTCGGATCATACAGCTCAAAAGTTAACCTTAAATATGACAAAAGAAAAAAACATATTAGTCGAAAAAAGAATTTTTAGTGAAAAAAATAAATTAACATTTAAAAATATGCTTTCTGTAACAAACTGGCAGTCAATTTATTCACTACAAGATAATTCAGTAGACGACCAGTGGTGCGAATTTATGAAAATTTTTCAAAGTAAAATCAATGAATGTTTCCCATTGCAAGAAATACCAAATGGAAATTTCAACAAGTCTAAAAACAGGCTGAATAATCCGGAGATAGAAGAATGTAAAAATCAGTTGAATGTTTTGTATGTTCTAAAGGGTAAATATATCCGGTTTAAAGACTTATACAACGAAAAAAAGAAAGAATATAACAACTTGTTAATTGAAGCTAAAAAAAATTATTTTGCAGATAAAATCAAAAATTCTGATAATAAAGCAAAAAGTACATGGTCTGTTGTTAATCAAATTAAAGGCAAAAGTTCATCAAAACCCTAATTTAAAGTTATAGGGGATCCAAAGGCTGTTGTAAATAATTTTAACACTTTTTTTGTTTTTTGCAAACGCAGCCACATCTCTACTTGAAAACTTAGAGAACCCACCTCTCAATTCTAAAATAGAATGCAATGATAACACACTAGAAATGCGTCGAACTAACTTGAAAGAAATTCTTGGTGTAGTCAATATGATGAAAAACAAACATAGTAGTGGCCATGACGGAGTGTCCTCTAACTTGATCAAGTATGTTATATAAGGGAGATAGTCCAGCCCATCTGTTATATCCTTAATAACTCTCTGAAATTTGGTATTTTCCCAGATAGTCTTAAAATTGCACAAGTTGTACCAGTCTTTAAAAAGGGTGATGAAACGGTAATGGATAATTACAGGCCGATTAGCTTACTTCCGTCATTCTCTAAACTGTTTGAAAGTATAATATCTGAACGTTTGCTTGCATTTTTTATATCGAACAGTTTGTTACGCGATCAACAACATGGCTATATGAAGGGTAGGTCTACACAAACTGCGGTATTCCAATTTATACAGTATATTTTGAATTCTTTGGAAGCCGGAAACGTTCCTTTGGGTCTATTCTTGGATTTATCCAAAGCATACGATACATTAAATTGTGACATACTTTTTCAAAAGCTAAATTCTTACGGAGTCAGAGGAACGTTTTTAAATTTATTTAAATCTTACCTTTCAAAAAGGACACAACAAGTTTTAATTAGACAGAACAATAAAGAATATTTATCCAGTGAGGTTTCGATAGAACTTGGCGTACCGCAGGGCAGTGTACTAGGGCCGATTCTTTTTATCAGATACCTAAACAATATAACAGAAATAGCTTGCAGCTACGGAGGTTGGTGTCAACTAACAAACTACGCAGATGACACAAATATATTGATTAGTGATGAAAATATCACTCTTGTTGAAGAAAAAACCAATAACATAATGACGGAGGCCAGCAGTTGGTTTGCAAAAAACAAACTTATTTTAAACGGTAATAAAACCAATATTGTAATTTTTAAAACAAATAGGTCACGTGTAGAACAACCACAAACAATGGAAATCAATGACAATTCTCTTAATATAGTTAGGAATGTTAAATTTTTGGAAATCGTCGTGGATGATGTAATATCGTGGGAAAACCACATTGAATATGTCCGAAAAAAATTGAACACTGCATGTTATAGTTTCCGTGTATTAGCAAAATATACAGACCTGTATACTAAGAAAGTTATATATCACTCAAATTTTGAATCCCTCATTAGATACTGTATAGTTATATATGGAAGTTGTAAGGATATAGAGAAATTATTTGTGTGCCAAAAGAGGGCAGTAAGAATAATGCTAGGATTCAAATTTCGGGAATCCTGTAGAGGCAAATTTAGAGAAAATAAACTCTTAAGGTGGGAGTATCAACATGCTTGCCAACCTATAACCTATTTCGCATAGATTTATTTATGTTTTCTAGCTTTTATACAAAATTTAAAGAAAATTAGTATCGACTTGATATTCTATAGGTAATAATTGACATATTTAACAAATATCAAGGAATTTCATAAGTTATTTTAGGAGAATTGTATAGCGAAAAATATCGGGTAAGATTTTTTTAACATTATTATGTCATTGTCACCCATTGTTCTTTCACTATACAATTCTCCCAAAATTAGCAATGATATAAATTGATATTTTTGTAATATATCAGATACTACCTAAAAATAATGTATCGACGATATTGATTTTCTTTAAATGTTAGTTATTAAAATAATAAACTCAAAAAATCAACGCGAAATAGGTTATAGGTTGGCAATAGATTGAATGACGTTGAGAATTCAACCTTAACAATAACCGGAGTTTATATTCAGGAATGTATATTGTTTTTTTTTTCAAAAATAAAGAGTTATTTAGAGATAGTGTCCCGCAGAATATGTATTTATCTAGACATGTAAATTATAAGTATCCCAGACACAGATTAACAATATCAGAAAAAGGTGGTTATTACAATTGTATAAAGTTTTTCAATTACCTGCCGATGAATATAAAAATGATTGATAATGTTAGCTGTTTAAAGAAAAAAATATTTAATTTGTTAGTAGATATGGAACCATACAATGTAGAGGAATATTTTGAACACATGAGAAATTGTTAGATTTTTGTGTCGATCATCTTTTCTACATATTTATGTAATGTTTTTTTTTATGACGTTATTTCGTTTTATGTTGTGGCTGTAGCTTTAACATACCTTTGAAATAAAGATTGTTTATTATTATTATTATTACCTATGTCTTTTCCGGGGTCTTTCCACTCGCTCTATTCAACATATAACCTTTTCTCATTAAGTACTTATCTTAGAGTTTCATTGAGTTAAACCCGAGGTTAAACCTTTCCTTTTATTGTTACAACATACTTTGATTTCTTCTGATGATGGGTGTCTATGCACCCGAAACATGTTGAGAATTTAGAGAAACCATTCTCTAACTATTTAAAAGTGTTTTTTTTTACTATATTAGTAGAGGAAGACTTAAAGGTGCCTCGTTTCTTCCCATAAGTTAAATGTGTTTTTAACAATTAAAAATTTTCTTCTGTAATTATTAGGTATACAGTCCAACCCTCGGTCCAACCCATACCAAAATACCATATCGTATAAGCTGCTCGACGAAACACCAATACTTGCAGTGGTTAAGAATACTCTTAAAAAATAGAATTTATGTATAAGTCTTCTTATTTTATTAGATCAATAATCAATGTGTGGCCCCTATTTAAGACGTTTATCCAAAATAACTCCCAAGATATTTTATACGGGACTTCACTTAAGTACTTATTTTATGACCATTAATTAAAATGTTTAAGTAGTCAGATCTATTTATGCAGTTAATGAGAAAGCTACATACTTAATTAGTTTTTGTCAGATTTAACGTCAATTTATAGGTTTTTAAGCAGTTTTGTACAATCAATAATACTAATAATAATAGATAGTTCATTAAAATGTCGCAAATAAAACACATATTTTGTATGTTTTAGGCATGAAGAATATGTTTCTATACAGACAGTTAAAATTGAAACAAATCAAACAATCGATGATGTTGAGAAAGTACATCATCCGGTTCTTTTTGAAGAGTGTAATATTAAAAACGACGAGTTAAACATTAAAGAAGATTTAAATGAACCTGAAACAAGGTGAGTCTCTACCATGTGCATGACCATGACACTTTAACAAGACATTTTCTTTTCACTGATATGCCTATATAAAACAAATATTGGAGGTTTATTCTACATGATGGTAATTTATAAAATGTAATTTTTTAAAATAATTTTCAAATATGCTCTACAGAAAACTTGTTAAAAAATAAATAAATAAATATAATAATAATAATATATTACATATTCCTGAAAAGAAAAGTCTACATGATTTATATTATATGTATATATAGGTAAACGTTTATAGTCTTATAGGTGGTTTAGTTTTGCACCTAGAGAACTAAATCCCTGTATGTGCAAAATTTTATTCAAAATAATAATACAGTAATCTTAATGTTATTAAATAAGTAATATAAAGGTTTAATTAAAAGCTGGTAGGTATAAACTATTCTATCTTAAATATAAGTGTTTCCTAAGGTATGTATAATAATATAAGAATAGGAGTAATGTAAAGTAGTATATTATATGCACTTGGGTGCCTTATTATAAAAATACGCTAGACGGTTTAATTTTTAAAACAATACACTAAATTTATTAAAATTGCTACTTATAAAAATCCTACATTTTTTTCTAAACTTTTTGTTGTTTGAAATATTTCTTATTTCTAGTGGAGGAGCATTATAAATTTTTGGAGCTAAGTAATGAATAAATTTTAAATTTACATTTTTACTACTGTTAGGAATTATCAACTGTCCGTTTATATGATTGCGAGTCTGATATGGATGATTAATATAGTTTCTTAATTTGGAGGTTTTATGTGTTAATATAGCAGTTGACAATATATACAGTGATCGAACACTTAGGATTTCTGAATTGTAGAGTAAATGTGTGGAGTAGCGTTTGTTTTTTTTTATAGATTATTTTGAGGATATAATTTTGAACGACATTTAGAGGTTTTAATTAATTTTTTGTAGATCCCACCCCACGCAATTATACCGTATCTTATTAGAGATTCAACTAAAGCCTTATATATAGAGAGTACTAGTTTTCTGCCAATAATTTCCCTTAAAATATAGAATTTATGAATTAATTTTCTAATATTGTTTGTCAAATAACTGATATGTGCTCCCCACTTAAGATGTTTATCAATAGTAATTCCTAAATATTTTGTTGAGGATACCTCACAAATAACTTCTTTAAGATTTTTAATTTGTATGTTGTTAAAATTGGGACGATCGGAAGAAGTAAGAGAGAATGCTATGAAATTAGTTTTGGAAGTATTTAATGTTAATTTAAAGAAATCCAGCCAGATCTTAATTTTTTTCATACCATCCATAGTTGACTCTTTTACTTGAGTCCAAGTTTCACCTTCGAATACCACAACTGTGTCGTCTGCATATGAAATGACTATTCCGTTATTAATACTTAAATTAGCTAAGGAATTTATATAGGTAATGAATAAAATTGGTCCTAAGACGGTCCCCTGAGGTATTCCAATTTTTACGGTTAGCGGATCACTGTGTATATTATCGATTTTCACTACTTGTGGACGATCCTTAAGGTAGCTCTCAAAGACATTTAACACGGTGCCCCTTATACCATATGAATGTAACACATTTAAGAGCAGATCATGTGGCACCGTATCAAATGCCTTTGCTAGATCAAGGAATACGGCAATGCTCTTTTTATTATTATCTAATTGTTTGGTTATTTGGCTAGTCAATTCATATATGGCATTTTCAGTACTTAACCCACTTGTAAACCCATATTGATTACGAGAAAGAATGTTGTTGTTATATAAATAATCTCTTTATTTCAAATCATACAAACATGTACCTGAAATGAAATGACGTCACAAAAGAAATCACATTATTACTATAGATCTGGACAGAAATCGAGTAGACAATATGGCTCTAAATTTATCAATAATTTCCTAATATCTACCTTAAATTTCTTTTCTGATGGAATACGTTTTAACTCTTTTGGTATATTATTAAATAGCTTGACACACATGTAATGTGGTGATTTTTCAGTTAAAGCTAGCCTATGTGGTAAATATTTAAAATCAAGTGTTCTTGTGTTATAGCTATTTTCTGATTTTGTGTCAAACATGTTTTTGTTGCGGAAAAAGAACATTAGGCATTCATAAATGTATATGGCATATACTGTCATAACTCCCATATTCCTGAAAACTGATCTGCAGCTTTGAAGGTACCCCATTTTTTTAATTATTCTTACTGTCCTTTTTTGTACAACAAAAACACTCTGCAACATTCTGTCCCTTCCCCAGAATATAATCCCATATTTGAGAACAGATTCAAAGTTAGCAAAATATAATATTCTTAGGGAGCTCTCGTTTATATATTTACTCACTACATGAATTCCAAAGCAAATGGAGTTAAGTTTTTTAATAAGTTGTTCTATATGATATGACCAATCCAAGTGTTCATTTATATGGATTCCTAGGAATTTTGCAGTTTCATTCAAATTTAGTTGGCTATCCCTTAATTGCATTTCCAGTGGAATCTGTGTTTTAGATTGTTTAGTTCGAAATAACAACATATTAGTTTTTGATTTGTTGTTTGCTCGTAAAATGTGTACACCAACTGCCATACTGCCTAATAATGCAGTTTACTGCCGATAATGCCGTTTACTGCCGATAATGCCATTTACTGCCTGTAATGCCAATTATTGCTGATAATGCCTAAAACTGCCATTACTGCCAGTGATGCCACTTATCGTTCATCTAATTCTGGTGCAGCTTTTTAAATAATTTGACTGCTAAAAACACAGGCGGCAACATGAATGCTTTTTAACGGTAAAAACCACCGATAAATGCCGCGATAAATACCAAATACTGCTAGTTACTGCCAAATAATGCTCGTTACTGCCGAATAATGGTTATTACTGCCGAAGAATGCCGCTTACTGCCAAAAATGCCACCTACTCCTGGAAATAATGCCACTTAATGCCAGTACTGCCACCTGTTTGTACACCAACTGCCATACTGCCTAATAATGCCGTTTACTGCCGATAATGCCTTTTACTGCCGATAATGCCTTTTACTGCCGATAATGCCTTTTACTGCCGATAATGCCTTTTACTGCCGATAATGCCTTTTACTGCTGATAATGCCATTTACTGCCTGTAATGACAATTATTGCTGATAATACCTAAAACTGCCATTACTGCCAGTAATGCCACTTATCGTTCATCTAATTCTGGTACAGCTTTTTAAATAATTTGACTGCTAAAAACACAGGCGGCAACATGAATGCTTTTTAACGGTAAAAACCACCGATAGATGTCGCCATAAATACCAAATACTGCTAGTTACTGCCAAATAATGCTCGTTACTGCCAATAATGCCACTTAATGCCAGTACTGCCACCTGTTTGTACACCAACTGCCACTAGTGGTTGACCCCTCAAAAGGTACTTATTGAATAAAGTCTAACAGTCTCGTTAACCAAGTGTGATTATTACGAATTATACAGGGTGTCCAAAGTTTAGTGTCAAACTTTGTAAACTTTAAAGCAATTTATTTTTCTTATTTTAAATAGGAACCCCTGTATATTTTAATGTCATTCAATGCAGAATTAAAAATCAAACATTTGTCCTAAATACAACCCAATCGAAATTTCTAACTCATCAAGACTTATTTGCAGAAAACTCATTTTATCAACTATTCCAACAGTCATTATTATGAATAAGTATCAAATGTGGCTTTGAAAAATAATTTATTGGTATTAAAGTTTATTAAAGTGACTAGAGACCATTTTTACTTTAGTAACCTAAAAGTTAAAAATATCGTTAAATCGTAAAGTTTGCAAAGTTTGACACTAAACTTTGGACACCCTGTACAATTCGTATTAGTCAAACTTGGTTAACGACACTGTTAGACTTTATTTAATAAGTATCTTTGTGTTATTTTATTAACGAGGCATTACTTTTATTTTTTATTAATTTTTAAAACCAGTGGTGCAAAACTGATATTTTCCAGTTTTTATTTTTTTCGCCTATAATACTGAATCGATTTCAATAAAATTTTAGTGTTATGTAGGTAACTATACGAAGCACCTAAGTAAGTAAGAAAATATACCTATATAAGGCATGTAATCTAAAAAAATTCATGCTTATGATGTCACACTTTTTTGGAACACCCTGTATGAAATTTTTTTTTTCTAAAATTCGCCCCAAGATACAGATAAGGTCTGCAAAATATCAAAATCCTAACTTAATTACTAAGTAAGCTTTAGAAGACGGGAGGTGAGGTGCAGGACCCTGTATATATTTTTAGTTGTTTACTTTGTAATGAATACACTTGGATTTTTAAAATAAATGTAGCTTTATCTTATACCAATTTAGGTAATTTAAATTGTTAGATACGAGGCCAAATTAAAAAGTTTCCTGAATCGTTAATGGATGGCTGTCCATTTGCGAGGCACTTTCCTCTCTTATATTATATACCTACATTTTTAGTTGTTCACTTTGTAATAAATACACTTAGATTTTTCAAATAACGATATAGGATAATGCATTAACTAACATTAAAAAAAATATATTTTACACTGCCATCAGTGTCCAATTAAGGTGGGATTAACGACGCCATTTTCTAGCTTTTAACTGTCAATTCGATTTGCCTAACTATTGACGAGTCGGAGAAGAAAGACATACATAATCTGGAGCTGGTAGAGCAAGACAGACAATAGTCAGCCGGTCATAGTTTTGTTTACTTTCGTGTTTTGTGCAATTTCGACCCCTTTCCTCTTAAAATAAACACATATTCTCTGGAATTCTTATAAGATATGACATCTAGATAGACTAGAAAATATCGTGTTACCAGTAAAAATTGTTGTTTTTACTTCAGTTCTGAAAATCGACTTGTTTACTTTCAAGGATTTTAAGGTAAATTGTGGCAATTTTAGTGGTTTCAAAAAACTGTTTTTTTAAAAGTTTCTGTGCATTTATTTAAAAAAAAACATCGGCATACTAAACAGTCCTTCCAAAATTCGATACTAATTATTTTTTTTAATAATTGCAAGGTTCCGGAAGTTACCCCTGCATTCAAGCCATTTATAGGTCTCTTTTATACATGATTGACCTTGAGAACTGGACCCTTAATTATCTTTACTATTTTCATGAATACACTGCACAACAAAACAAATCTATATTAACGATAAATTTATATTTTTAATCAATTACTATGGGTGATTTATGTTCATAGATGGCATGACATAATATACTATGGACTTATATTTCCAAAAAATTTCTTATCATTTATACATATCAGTTTTTTTCAATTATTTCTCTGGGTACTGTCTACAACCGTTTATTTTTCTTTCCAACTTGTTTATCTACATTACAATTTGAGTAAACTAATTTTTCATATTGTAGCACTAACATGTTTCCCAAATTGATCAATATCTCCACAAATATATAGGACACCTATTCTCTGACTATATGTTTACTATATATTCTAGGTTGTTAGATTATTGTCTATAAGTTTGGTTAAGCTTTTCCCTTTTTTACAACAATTGTCTTTACTTCAGCTACTTTTGTTTTCAATTTTACAGCTATACCAACCAGTCTTTCTGCTCAAGCTGTCAAGTGCTAGTCACCTTTGCTCCAGCACATATGCTTTATAAAGAAATTACAAATAATTTCATAATTTACAAATCATAATTAATTATTACTTTTCTGTCTTTGTTTCACATGTACGAATGTGATGCATCGCTTAAGGTGGGAGTATCAACATGCTTGCCAACCTATAACCTATTTCGCGTAGATTTATTTATGTTTTCTAGCTTTTATACAAAATTTAAAGAAAATCAGTATGGACTTGATATTCTATAGGTAATAATTGACATATTTAATAAATATCAAGGAATTTCATAACTTATTTTAGGAGAATTGTATAGCGAAAAATATCGGGTAAGATTTTTTTTAACATTATTATGTCATTGTCACTCATTGTTCTTTTACTATACAATTCTCCCAAAATTAGCAATGAAATAAATTAATATTTTTGTAATATATCAGATACTGCCTAAATAATGTACCGACGATATTGATTTTATTTAAATGTTAGTTATTAAAATAATAAACTCAAAAAATCAACCCAAAATAGGTTATAGGTTGGCAATAGATTGAATGACGTTGAGAATTCAACCTTAAAAACCACGCATCACATTGGAAATTTCGATCTGTTCGATACATCGATATGTATCGAACATCCCTATTTCCGTTTAGTGTTTCTTTGACAGCGGTTTAAAATTTTCTTTAGTTTATCTGGTTTGTGTAATAATTGCTGTGTGACTTGTGATATTTCTTGGAGGCTAATTAAAATGAGTTGCAAGTATGAAGTATGCGAGAATTCGGAAAATAATAATTCTGCTGTTACTTTTCATAGATGAGAATAGAGAGAAATAGAAAGTTGGACTATTTGTAGGTTAGGTTTAAACGATAGTAGCAAGGTCACATTTAAGGGTAAATCCACCGTTATCCCTACTGTCTGTCCCACCCAGCTCTTCACTGCCTCGCTCCACAAACGATGTCGTCAACGCTTTTTAATAGCGTTTATGTTGCGTCAAGCGAGAAAAGCTCGTACTGAATAGGCAAATGTAACATTTAAAGATATTAAATAAATACTTCTTTATCCTTGTCACCATAAAATCGTCCAAAATTTTTGTGTTTTATTATTAACCTTTAAAACACTTTAGTATTCAGGAAAGTTACATTTAAATGTTGCTTATTTATTCAAAAATCTGAGAAATTTTCAGAACGAGAGTTTGCGTAGGTCCTTTCTCGTAAAATAAAAAAAATCTGTGCATTTATTAACCCGGTTTCATCTTTTTTTGCTGACTTCTGCAATGCGATATTTTTCCTCGATCCGCTTTACGGGGTTTCGTTTATGTGCCGTTGGAGTCGCAGAGTTAATTTAAGCCTGTTGTTTTTTATATCTGGGAAGCAGTCAGAGATCTTTTTACTCCGATTTCTTAGAGAGAGCTCGCAGATCTACTTTAAATCAATGGTGGAGATGATGTAATAACCTCACTTAGGTTAGGTTAGGTTAGAGTGGCAGACCACTGGTATTGACCAAACAGTCACACGTAGTCCTGTAGGACCGTTGTGGTACCACACGTGTTCCGCGGAACCTATCCGCATCAGACTCCTGATGGTTAACGCGACGTGGATCGTAGAAGAATCTTGACAGCTCATTCAAACCAGCCACTGCTGTTAATAAACTTCGTAAGTCGACCCAGTTGCAGGCTGCTCACTTCCTCCAGATCATTAAAGAATGGTTCGCCCAGGGCACTGAACCTTCTTCTAGCAAGGCCGGGGCATTCACACAAGAAATGCTGAATACTTTCCTCCTCTTCTTCATCTCTGCAACTTCTACTGAAATCGTTAGTTGGTATTTGCATACGTTCAACGTGTCTACCGAACAGGCAGGTCCGGTGACTACGGCAGTGATGTTTCTTAGGTCCTTCCGACTGTGTTGTAATAGCACTGCGGTTTTCCTGTCGTCAAGTAGGGGCCACAATTGCCTGGAGATGCTACAAGTTGCCAGCCCTCTCCCTACCCGGAATGAGCATAGAAAAGCCAATTTCAAAGTCTGGCAGCGAAACAGTGTAATCGGTCGGCTCTCGCAATTTTTGGCATGGATATATCCTTAGTATGCTGCTGTGTCCGTAGTTGGTGCTGGTCCAGCATTTCGACTCTTTCCGTCGCAGAGCACTTTTTGCAGCCACACTTTTTCCGTAAATACCTATGGGTATCAGATGCAGCATCACTTCCAGTGCCGCCGTCGGTGCTGAGTAAAGGGCACCGGTCACTCCTAAACAAGCTGCCCGTTGTACCTTCGTTTGTTTCTTCATGTTTATTGCTTTTTCGAAAGCAGTCCACCAGACCAGGACCCCGTAGGTTAGTATAGGGTTTGCAATGGCTGTATAAATCCAGTGAACTATATGGGGTTTCAATCCCCACTTCTTACCAATAACTTTTTTGCAGGCATAGAACGCAACTGACGCCTTTCTAACTCGTTCTTGTATGTTCGTGCCCCAGTTAAGCTTGGAGTCGAGTATTAATCCTAGATACTTTGCCTTTTCTTATAGCACTAAAGTACTGTTGTCCAGGACTGGGAGCCTGAAGTTCTCAACCACCCTTCTGCGTGTGAATAGAACCAGCTCCGTTTTATCTTGGTTGATTCTCAAACCGCATCTCGCAACCTCACTTACTTACTTAATGTTTTTATTTCAGATCATGTTACATCATTTACAATAATTATATACATAAAATGAAATGACGTCATAAAAAAAAATCTTAAAATTACATATTATTTAAAAAATTATCCATATTATAGGGCTCTAATTCCACCAAAGTTCGTCTAATTTCTATTTTATATTGCTTTTCATTGTTTATTCTTTTTATTCTATCGGCCAATTTGTTGTACAGTTTTAAGCACATAATATAATTGGGTGATTTTTCAGTAAGGGTTAGCCTGTGTATGGGATAATTGATATCTAACGTTCTTGTGTCGTGTTCATGAGTAACTGGAGCTTTAAAACAGTTTTTATTTTTAAAGAAAAATATTAAACATCACAAATGTACAATGCGTATAATGTCAATTTTTTAAATACAGACCGACATAATTTAAAGTTTTTTCATCCATGTATTTGCCAGTAACATAAATACCATAGCAAATACTATTAAGGGTATGGTCCGAATATTACCACCAGTAACCACGGTTAACCCCGACATATGACAGATCAACCATAAAAATCCGGTTATATTCGGGACGAAAAATCGCCATGTTCGTTAAAATCATAACCTTTAATTTTGAGAAGTTCACGACAGACTGATAATTTACAGAAATGCTAAATACACTTACTTATAATTTCATTGAGATTCATTCTCTTAATAAATTACCAACCATCG
Source organism: Polydrusus pterygomalis (assembly GCA_963969555.1). Taxonomy (NCBI): domain Eukaryota; kingdom Metazoa; phylum Arthropoda; class Insecta; order Coleoptera; family Curculionidae; genus Polydrusus; species Polydrusus pterygomalis. The sequence goes on from OZ018382.1 coordinate 47,720,468, forward strand.
GCCAAATATTTTGAAATTAAATTCATAACAATATTTTATAATGACAAGTGACAGGAGAAACCACTTCTAACCGGCGTTTAAAGCCGGTGAGCATTTTGACATTTGGGTGACGTCATATCCGAAAACCGTGTTCCAAAATAAACCTATTTTTGGTTACCGCTATCATTTGGTTAAATACGGAACGCTAAACCACGACACTAGTTACTTTCGGACCATACCCTTAGTTTTTGTGAAAGACATTTGATATGGAACGACCAATCTAAATATTTATTAATCTGTTGTCCCAAAAATTTTGTAGATTCTGAAATAATAATTTTGTCCTCATCAATATTGAAGTTGCTTGGTTTTTCCACTTTTGACGCTTTTGTTCTAAAAATAGTTACATTGGTTTTCTTTTTGTTTAACATAAGTTTATCTTCTGTAAACCACTGTGTGACCCTGTTAAGAAGGTCTATGCACTCAGTGACTAGTTGGTTTAGACTGTTACCCCCTAAAAGTAAATTTGTATCGTCAGCATAATTAACCATATCTTGATTAGCTTGAATTAGATTATTTAAGTCATTGATAAAGACAATAGACACTGTGTTCTTTTTGTCTTAATATTAAGGTGTATTACTTTCAGACACAAACTACGTTTTTAAAAATACTATTTTATGAAGTTACCTTATACTTAGAGGGTCAAAAACAAATAAACTTTGCATCACATGCGACCAAATTTTAATAGCCCAATTTTGATTTTGTTGAAAAACACGCATTTAATATGGCGCTACATTAAAGAAAATGTATCTGAAATAAAGCATTGTTAAAACTAAGAAGTTTTATGTAAGTTGCGTTGAGTCTTATTTTCCAAAAGTGGGGCAATTTACAAAGTATAGGTAAAAAATAAAAATTATCTTATGCAGCTGAAATTTTGCATGTGGGCTAGAAACTGTATTTAAAAAAACTTTTTCTAATAACTTTTTCGATATTTTCAGAAATAACCCTACTCTTGAATTATTTTTTGGAAAAAATTAAAATTTGACTGATAATGCGAATCACGTGAATACTATTTTTAACACGCTTATATTAGCTTCACCTGTATGTTTGTTTGTATGTTTGTAACCGACTTCTTTGAACCCGATTTTGACCCACTTTAAACGGTCAGATTTAATTTAAATTTTGTAGAGTTATCAAGAACCGCTGACAATACAATAATTGAGCATGTTTTTTAGTTTTTTTCAGCTATATTTATATTTTTTTAAGTTCTAAGAACACGTTAAAAATACTGTATTTTAAATAACTTCAAATCTCAAAAATTTACAGCCAACGACCATAGCGCCTTGATATACTAGTTCCCGTCCGATAACTGAAGTCAAGCGACGTCGGGCACGGTTAACACTTGGATGGGTGACCGCTTGGGAACCCCGTGTGTCGTTACCTTTTTTTGTAATTCATTCGGTTTGATGCTATAAACCGAACTGTACTTCGATTGGGTTTGTTCGGGTTTGTTCGGTTTTTCGTATGTTATAAAAAAAATTTCTTTCAATAACTCAAACTAAAAAATGTAAAATAAATATAGTTTAAAAAACTAAAAAACACGCTTTAATAATTAATCAAACTAAAAAGCAGAAAATAAATATAGCTTAAAATAATTCTTGAAATTCTTCATATAGGCAGAAAATAATAATGAACGATAAATATTAGTATTATGGTGTAAAAGCGTGGGGCGCTTTGTGCTATATTTTTCATATATCGAGCACCCCTCGCTTTTACACCATAATACTAATGTTTATCGTTCATTATTATTTTCTGCCTATATGAAGAATTTCAAGAATTATTTTAAACTATATTTATTTTCTGCTTTTTAGTTTGATTAATTATTAAAGCGTGTTTTTTAGTTTTTTAAACTATATTTATTTTGCTTAATTTTCATTTCGATCGAAACAGAACTTGATGCCAAAGTCAAATTTTGAATAAAGCTAGTAAAAAAATCTCATATGATGCGGACTTTACTGGTCACACTGTATATAATTCTCGAGTAATTTCAATGTTCTGTTTATTTTTTAGTATAAAATTTGATGGCATCGATCAAGAACACTTTGATGAATATAATAAGTCCAGATATGGTATGTGTCAATTTCAAACAAGATGGAATTGCAGTTTAAATAAAAATCACGAGGAAGTTTCTAAATTTAATTGCAATTGTAATTATCATCAAACGGCTCAGCAAAGTGATTCTTTAGATAACTACAGATGTAATCAATATGATGAAACAATTAAAAAAGGAAGTTTTAAGGCACTTATTCTACAACAACATAACACAAAGGAAGTTGATGCTTCACTTAAGTTTAAGTGTGGTCAATGTGAATATCAAACAGTTTGGAGAAGTTATTTAAAGAGACATGTTTTGGCACGTCATAAAAATATAAAGGAAGTTGATGCTGCAGATAAGTTTAGGTGTGCTCAATGTGAATATCAAACACTTAGGAAAGGTCATTTAAAGGAACATATTTTTAGACGTCATAAAAATATAGATGAAATTAATGATTCAGATAAGTTTAAGTGTGGTCAATGTGATTATCAAGCACTTCAGAGATGTCATTTAAAGATACATGTTTTGGCACGTCATAATAATATAGAGGAAGTTGATGCTTCAGATAAGTTCAAGTGTGATAAATGTGAATATCAAACACTTATGAAAAGTAGTTTAAAAAACCATATTTTGGGACGTCATAAAAATATAGATGAAATTAATGATTCAGATAAGTTTAAGTGTGGTCAATGTGATTATCAAACACTTAGGAGAAGTAGTTTAAAGACACATGTTTTGGCACGTCATATTAATATAGAGGAAGTTGATGCTTCACATAAGTTTAAGTGTGGTCAATGTGAATATCAAACAGTTTGTAGAAAATATTTGAAGAAACATGTTTTGGCACGTCATAAAAATATAGAGGAAGTTGATGCTTCACTTAAATTTAAGTGTGGTCAATGTGAATATCAAACAGTTTGGAGAAGTCATTTAAAGAAACATGTTTTGGCACGTCATAAAAATATAGAGGAAGTTAATGCTGCAGATAAGTTTAGGTGTGCTCAATGTGAATATCAAACACTTACCAAAAGTAATTTAAAAAAACATATTTTGGGACGTCATAAAAATATAGATGAAATTAATGATTCAGATAAGTTTAAGTGTGGTCAATGTGATTATCAAACACTTAGGAGAAGTAATTTAAAGACGCATGTTTTGGCACGTCATGAAAATATAGAGGAAGTTGATTCTTCACTTAAGTTTAAGTGTGGTCAATGTAAATATCAAACACTTAATAGAAGTTATTTAGGGAGGCATATTTTAAGACGTCATAAAAATATAGAGGAAGTTGATTCTTCAGATAAGTTTAAGTGTGGTTAATGTGAATATCAAACAGTTTGGAGAAGTAAAAGAACAAGTTTGTTTGAAGGTTGTAGACAATAATGTATCTTGAGTAATAGACGTGTTTTGGACTTCCATTGCCTTTAACCTTTCATATCACAACGTTTCACTTGGTAAGTATCTCCAGTCGTCTTCAGGTGAATACTAAACAAGTTACAAAGCTACGAGCCTATTTATCCTACGTAGGGGTGTGTGGGGGGGGGGGGGGGGCGGAGCTAGTGACGTGTGATCGGGTGCATTCGTAAGTCATCTGCTTACTTCACAATAATTCAAAGAAGCAGCTGTCATAATCCAAAACCCTGCCTGTTTCAGTAAACCTTCTGCAGATATAAGAAACATTTGGAAGCCCTTGTTAAATAGGTGTAGGCTCAGATTTGGTTTGTTGGGATGACGTAAGCAGATGAATAAACATTGTGACGTAAGCAGATGACTCACGACTACACCCGATCACACGTCACGAGCTCCCCCCCCCCCATCCCCCTAGGTAGTATAAATAGGCTCGTAGCTTTGTAACTTGTTTAATATTCACCTGAAGACGACTGGAGATACTTACCAGTTGAAACGTTGTGATATGAGAAACTAAAGGCCATGGAAGTCCAAAACACGTCTATTACTAAAGGAACGTGTTTTGGCACGTCATAAACATATAGAGGAAGTGGATGTTTCAGATAAGTTTAGGTGTGCTCAATGTGAATATCAAACACTTGTGAAAAATAATTTAAAGATACATGTTTTCGCACGCCATAATAATATAGAGGAAGTTAATGCTTCAGATAAGTTTAAGTAAATATCAAACAGTTGCGAAAAGTAATTTAAAGGCACATATTTTGGGACGTCATAAAAATATTGATGAAATTGATGTTTCAGATAAATTTAAATGTGGTAAATGTGAATATCAAACACTTCAAAGATGTCATTTAAACATGTTTTGGCACGTCATAAAAATATAGAGGAAGTTAATGCTGCAGATAAGTTTAGGTGTGCTCAATGTTAATATCAAACACTTACCAAAAGTAATTTAAAGAAACATATTTTGGGACGTCATAAAAATATAGATAAAATTAATGATTCAGATAAGTTTAAGTGTGGTTAATGTGATTATCAAACACTTAGGAGAAGTAATTTAAAGACGCATGTTTTGGCACGTCATGAAAATATAGAGGAAGTTGATGCTTCACTTAAGTTTAAGTGTGGTCAATGTAAATATCAAACACTTAATAGAAGTTATTTAAGGAGGCATATTTTGAGACGTCATAAAAATATAGAGGAAGTTGATTCTTCAGATAAGTTTAAGTGTGGTTAATGTGAATATCAAACAGTTTGGAGAAGTAAAAGAACATGTTTGTTTGAAGGTTGTAGACAATAATGTATCTTGAGTAATAGACGTGTTTTGGACTTCCATTGCCTTTAACTTTTCATATCACAACGTTTCACTTGGTAAGTATCTCCAGTCGTCTTCAGGTGAATACTAAACAAGTTACAAAGCTACGAGCCTATTTATCCTACGTAGGGGTGTGTGGGGGGGGGGGGAGCTAGTGACGTGTGATCGGGTGCATTCGTGAGTCATCTGCTTACTTCACAATGATTCAAAGAAGCTGCTGTCATAATCCAGAACCCTGCCTGTTTCAGTAAACCTTCTGCAGATATAAGAAACATTTGGAAGCCCTTGTTAAATAGGTGTAGGCTCAGATTGGGTTTGTTGGGATGACGTAAGCAGATGAATAAACATTGTGACGTAAGCAGATGACTCACGACTACACCCGATCACACGTCACGAGCTCCCCCATCCCCCATCCCCCTAGGTAGTATAAATAGGCTCGTAGCTTTGTAACTTGTTTAGTATTCACCTGAAGACGACTGGAGATACTTACCAGTTGAAACGTTGTGAAATGAGAAACTAAAGGCAATGGAAGTCCAAAACACGTCTATTACTAAAGGAACGTGTTTTGGCACGTCATAAACATATAGAGGAAGTGGATGTTTTAGATAAGTTTAGGTGTGCTCAATGTGAATATCAAACACTTGTGAAAAATAATTTAAATATACATGTTTTGGCACGCCATAATAATATAGAGAAAGTTAATGCTTCAGATAAGTTTAAGTGAATATCAAACAGTTGCGAAAAGTAATTTAAAGGCACATATTTTGGTACGTCATAAAAATATTGAAGAAATTGATGTTTCAGATAAATTTAAATGTGGTAAATGTGAATATCAAACACTTCAACGATGTCATTTAAACATGTTTTGGCACGTCATAAAAATATTATAGAGGAAGTTGATTCTTCTGATAAGTTTCAGCGTGATAAATGTGAATATCAAAGACTTTAGGGAAGGTATTTAAAGAGACATATTCTGAGGCGTCATAAAAATATGGAGGAAATTGATGGTCCAGATAAGTTTAAGTGTGGTCAATGTGAATATCAAACACTTCAGAGAACTTACTTAAAGAGACATGTTCTGAGGCGTCATCACAATATCCAAGAAGTTAATGCTTCAGATAAGTTTAAGTGTAGTTATTGTGAATATCGAACACGACACACACAAATACTAATTTGAAAAAACTTTTGTAACGTCATAAAAATGTAAATAAAGGTGATGCTTTGGATAAATTTTAAGTGTGGTTAGTGTGAATATTAAATACTTAATAGAATTTATTTAAAAATACATATTTTCGGACGTCATCAAAATATACTAAGTGACATAGAAACCCGAACACCCAGTAAAAATGATTTAATTTTAATAATATTTTGTATACAAGTTTATCATCACAAAAGGAAGGTATGATTAAATTTTTAGAACAAACCCGAACAAACCGAAACAAACCGAATAAACTTAGTCTGTCTTTAAAGATGGATTAAAATTTTATTCATTTCCTTGCTATGACCCTCCGGATGTTTATGTAAAATATTATTGAAGTTAAATGATTTTTAGCAGGTGTTCGGGTTTCTATGTCACTTAGTATATAAAGAAAGTTGAAATGAGTTAATTGTGGGCAATGTAAATATCAAACATTTAAGAAAAGTGATATTTCGACATTATAGATATAGAGGTAGTTAATACTGTGATCATTGTGAATATCATACATTTAAAGGAGATTATTGTAAGTTAATACTTTAGATGGTATTTTTTTTAGATAAGTTGGATGTTGTCAATGTCAGACATCATACAAATATACATAGGAAGTTTAGATTAGTTCAATTTAGTAAAAAAGCTTAAATGTAACTGTTAAGTTAAGAGGTAGTTGGTATAAAGGGCTTAATAATGCACCACAAAAATTGTTTCGTATAAGGTAAATGACTGACCGAAATAACGCCTTAGTAATATGTGTCATTGTAAAATTACAAAACTTGTAAAATATTTACTTGGAAATAAAGTAATAAAAGGCAATTATTGTAAATAATCTAGCCTATGTTAAAGGCTTAGTATTGGGTTTTTTGTAAGTGCAGATAATTACATTTTTATTTGACATGTATTGGATTAAAAGTGTTTTACCGCTTGCATTAAGGTGGTCAAAAAAAAGTTACTAATTTGTTTTTCCTTAAGGCAGATCTTGCTCTTTATATAAAATGAAACCCTACAAAATTTCAATTCATTCAGATTATATTTAGGGGTCGCAACCATATTCAACTCTGTGAATACGTTTGAAAATTAAACACATATACGAAAAATTATGTTTATTATTTAAGCCAACGCTATATTTTATATTCAGTTGTACAAAACCAGTCAATCAACACCAGCACATTACCCTCCTCCAGAAGCTTTCTTCGTTTCCTTACAAACAATTACACTTTTTTTGTTTTCTTTAAAAAAATTCCTTTTTGATACGTTTGTTAAAGCTTTCTTTAAAATGGCTTTACGTTCTGAATTATTCTGAGTTGAACCAGGTTCTATACAGGGTTAGGAAAAATTACCAGAACGGTCGATTATTTCAAAATATACAGGGGTTATCAAAAAACGTCTTATATTAAAAATGTAGGGCTTAAAAGTTTACATATCGGTGATAAATTGAAATATACAGGGTCGCCCACAAAGTTCTGGAGAATGATAGTTATATTTTTTTAAATGGAACACCCTGTATATTTTTACATTTTTAAATTCCACATAAAATTATAATTATTTTTTATTAAATGCACTATTCGTCTATACTTCATAGTTTCCGAGATATTGACTCTCGAAAAGTGACATTTTTGAACTTTGACAGCTTATAACTTTCTAACAGTACGTCTTAGAGCCAAACGGCTTACATGTCCCTATCTGCAATTTTTATTATCTTCCCAAAAAATCAACTTCCGGTTAAACCGGATGTAACTCGAAAGCAGGAAATATAGTTGTTCCGGTTTAACTGGAAGTTGATTTTTTTGCGAAGATAATAAAAATTGAAAATAGGGACATGTAAGCCGTTTTGCTCTAAGACGTACTGTTAGAAAGTTATAAGCTGTCAAATTTCAAAAATGTCACTTTTCGAGAGTCAATATCTCGGAAACTATGGAGTATAGACTAATAGTGGATTTAATAAAAAATAATTATAATTTTATGTGGAATTTAAATATGTAAAAATATGCAGGGTGTTCCATTTAAAAAATATATAACTATCATTCTCCACAACTTTGTGGGCGACCCTGTATATTTCGTTTATCACCGATATGTAGATTTTTAACAGCCCTACATTTTTTATATAAGACGTTTTTTGATAACCCCTGTATATTTCGAAATAATCGACCGTTCTGGTAATTTTTCCTAACCCTGTATATGCAGGCTTGATTCTATCAATTGAAACGGTATAAGGTTTTAACTGATACTCAATGACAAAATATTTCTTATTTCTTTCTAAAACTTTAAATGGACCATTATAAGAAAATGATAAAGGTTTTTTAACTGAATCTGAATTTATTTATTTCAAATACAACCTTTTTTGTTTTAAAAACTGACTCCACTTGAGCGAACCACAAAGCGCTATCATTATTCCAGAAATTAGGCAGCTTTATAGATATATTTGTAATTTATTCACAATCGTTACATTCGTAAACAATAAAAAAAGTAAGGTTAGGTTGCACCAAAAGCAGGTGTGCCAGATTGAGTCAAGTGTATAAATCCGTAAATATATAAAAAAAAAAAATCTACCCAGTACACCCAGGTGCATTTGATTTCTTTTAAAGAATCCCCTTTTCTTGTTATCATCGTTTATTGCCATGTAAAGCTACTATTTGCTTTGGATTTTAATTAATTGCTTATCACAATTTTGATTCATAGCAATGATGCTTTATAGCTTTTGTATGTTATCCGGCAACCATGCAGTTTAAGCATAACCATAAGGATAACGATAAGCTCTTATCCTTCCGTAACTAACGGAGTCTGTTATGGATATTAACCATAGCGGATCACCTTTCTGACATTGCGCATGCTCAGAATAACCATAACCACAAAAGAATGACGTATTAAGAGGTGCGAAAAGTCTCTAATATTAGCATATCCGGGTACAATGCTCTGGAGCTCTGGTATGCTCTGCTTTACACGTAGATTGACCATAGGATTAAATAAGTAGGTACCTATGTTGGTGTTAGAACAAATAATAATAATAATAATAATAATAATAGTCTTTATTAAGAATATAAATTATAAATTACAATTCTTAAAGGGCGAAGTCTAGCTGATAAATATCAGCTACTCAACATTAACCCTTTTAAAACAAAATAAATTATTAATATTGCGTAATCCGACAATATAATATATAGTAAATATAGTGAGTCACAAATTATATAACAAAAATAATAATAATAAAATGAGCCATAATAGTAATAATATGCACCGTTGGCACACACAATGTGCACCACAATACGTTCTAGTAAAAAACAGCAGTTCTAGATTTAGGTAGATATATAGGTAATTGAAACTGTCAATGAAAATCAAAATCACAGAAACTAGCCCTCAGCGTTAGGATTAACCTGCTTCGCCAGAAGTAAGTTTCTTATTCTATTACGAAACAACATTAAAGAGGGGCAAGTGAAGTAATTAATAAAAATATTAAAATATTTTACCGCGTTGTAGGTAAATCCTCGCTGAAAAATAGTTTTTTTATGTTGGGGCATCGTGAGTGTATTTGATCGAACTGAAACATTGTGAATATCCTTTCGAAAAACTAACTCAGATCTTAAGTACATAGGTGTTGATGTTTTTAATAATTTGTATACAAATGTCAATAATAAAAGTTGAAATGTATTGGCCATATTCAACCAATTGAGTTCACATATTTTTAGCGAAATATGGTCATATTTTTTTAAATTAAATATAAATCTGCAGCAATTATTCTGCATTATTTGTAGATGTTGCTTGTCCTCTTGAGTTAAACAAGGATAATATAAGATAATACAATATGAAATCATAGACAATATATAGGCTTCACATAACTTTTTACGCACTGTAAAGTTAAGAATATGTTTATTTGCATATAGTATTTTTAACACCATGTAAGTCCTTTTACGTAAGTTTGATATATGTCTACTAAACCTTAATTTGTCATCAAACAGCACCCCTAAATTTTTGGCAGTATCCGTGAAGTGAAGACGCTCCCCATTACATTGTACATTGATATACTGTTTCAAAAAGTCATAACACCCCTCAGGTGCAAAAAGTAAAACCTGTGTCTTTTGACCATTTAATCTAAGGTTGTGTTTACTGCTATATTCAGAAATTCGCTGCAAGTCTGTGTTAATGTTTGCTTCGATATCGTTATAATTTGACGGATGAAAAGTGCAGACAAGCTGTGTATCATCGGCATAAGTGTGGACTTTGGAAAATGATGGTATTTTACCGATATCGAAAGTATACAATATAAAGAGAAGGGGTCCCAAGATGGAGCCCTGTGGTACCCCAGACGCCACATTACCGATGTCTGACACTTCTGAGCGCGATCTTACAAGTTGCCGTCTACCCTCCAGGTAATTTTTAAAAAAGGAGATTGCTCGATCTGACAATCCAAAGTAATGCAGCTTTGCAAGCATAAGGGTATGGTCCACGCAATCAAACGCTTTCGAATAGTCAAGCAGTGTTAAGAGCGTTGCCATCCCCCTATCCAGGTTCCCAATAATAATATCATTAATATGCAAAAGAGCTGTCGTCGTACCGTGGCCAGGGCGAAATCCAGACTGGTGAGCCGGTATTATCCCATTTTCAGTTACAAAAGTAAGAAGTTGTTGGTACACAACCCTTTCAAGAACCTTGCTTAGTACCGGTAAGAGACTTATTGGTCTTACGTCATTTAACGTTGCCGGGGAATTTACTTTAGGTATTGGACATACCATTGCCGTTTTCCAAACTTCGGGAAAATAACCCTGCTCTAGACAAATATTTATTATATGTGTATAGTGATTAAGTAATATAGGTAAACCTAATTTTAGCATAATTAATGATATCTCATCCAAACCAGCAGCATTAGACTTCAGTCTATGAACTACTGCATTTATTTCCTCTGGAGAGGGTAAGTGAAACACTAGTTGAGCATTACTGTATATATTTGATTGAAAATATTCAATAAGCTCTGCATCGGCGTTTGAATTAGAAAAGGCAGAAAGAAAGTGGTCATTAAGACTATTGGGGTTTTGCAAAATGTCAGGCAACTCGGGTCTTGGTTTGGAGAGTATATCGGCAACCTTAAGCCGTTTCCACAGAGTTGCAGCATCCTGCGAGTTAACGAACTTTAAATAGGCTGCCTTTTCACGTCTTACAGATGCTAATGCGAAATTACGTAATTGTTTGTAGTTATTCCAACTTTCCACCGTTTTATTTTTTTTGTATTTACGAAAAGCCTTATCGCGTTCTTTCAAAATTGCCTTTAGCGCATCCGTAAGCCATGGTGCCGGAGCCCTACTCAAACGAACGGTCCGTATAGGTGCGTGAGTGTTAAATATGTTTAGTAAATTCTCAGTTAAAAAGGTAATTTTATTATCTATATTGTTCATATAATAAATATCATCCCAACTTACCCGGCGCATATCCTCAATGAACGCTTGTTCGTTAAAGTGTTTAAAACACCTATATGTATACATTTTCTGAGCTGATCCAGACGATGTCAATGATAGTGTACAAAACACGAGACTATGATCAGAGATAAAATCAGTATTTATAACACCCTGTTGTTGAACCATCTCCGGATTATTAATAAAAATGGGATCTAATAGTGTGGCTGTCGTCTGAGTAACCCTAGTTGGCTCATTAATGACCTGCGCCAGGCCGAAAGAATTAAAACATTCACTTACAGAGTTTCCTGGGTTTAACATATTAACATTCACATCACCTGTAATTATTACACAATCAAAAGCTGGAGCAACCTCGGCCAATAAAGCATTAAACTGAGTAACAGTCTCCACAACAGAGTATGTGGGGGGTCGATAAACAATGCCTATAAAAACCGTTACTTTTTTTATCACTAAGTTTATCCACAATCCTTCAAGCAAACCACCATCACAGGTTGATAGGGAATAATTATTTACGTTATATTCACTGCGGATGTAAATTGCAACCCCACCCCCAACTCTGTCAATCCGATCTTTTCTTATTAATTTATAGCCCTGTATTTCGATCAACGAGGACGGAATTTCGGGTTTTAACCAACTTTCTGTTATACACAGTACATCAAACGCATTTGCCCGTACTATATGACTGACATCCGCGAAATGAGGCACCAAGGATCTTACATTAAGATTGCCAAACTTAAATTTTTTACTGTTACCTGCCATTGTAGATTTTTTTATTATCAAACACTATGTCAATAGTTTTTTCTTTAATCCTGGATACTCATTAGTATTTCTTTAAGATGATCGCTGTTCGTTATTTTGATAGCATGGTCATTATCACTTTTTCTTATGTAAACAGATCCATTACCACTCCAGACATATTTATAACCCTTTTGCTTGCACTGCATTGATTCCTTTAGTAGCAAATACGTGTCCTTGTTTAGCTGCTCATTAATAAAAATTCTCTGTTTATTGGTACTTATCCCACACATAACTGTATCCAAATTGCCCTTTTCTTTTCTTTTTCGGAGAGTAGATATAACCAAGCTTCTCTGATTAAATGATATATTAACCATAGGGGCCTTGTTCTTTGGTTTGATAATCCTAAGATCTTCAATGCAGTTGTCAGTAAGTTCATTGTTGACATACTTAAGAAGTGCAAGGGTTTTATTTTTTATTACACTGTCACCATCCCCGTTATCATAGGCGCCATTAACGACCAAACATTTACCATTCTTGTTTGCCTCCAATTCTAATATTTTGTTCTGTAAAGTGGTCATATCTGCACGCAGTTTGACATTTTCCTTTTTAACTTCATCTATCATTTCTCCCATAACTTTATTTGTTTGTCTCTGCTCTTCATAAATGGCATTTAGAAACTCCATAGAATGTTTCATGTCAGAAACTTCTCCTTTTAAGGCTTTTATTTCAGTTTTTAGCTCTATTATCAAAGTGCGCAGCGGTTCAGCATCCTTTTGGTCACCTCCCAAATCACCCTTAGTCTATAAAACCACCCTATATATTTACCTATAGTTGCGCTATATTTACACGGACATATTTTCAAGAGTAATAAAGTAAGTTGCACATAAGCTAAACAAAGAAATCAGCGTGGTTCTGTCAATTACGAAAAAACCAGCAGCCGTAAACTCGTTTTTTAAGGAAGCTACTTTGAAGCACAAACAGTCCATTGCTTTAAAATAATCTGATTTTTCTTCAAAACATTCTTTGACTTTAAGACATGTGGCTGTTAGATTGTCCTTTTCCTTTTTGGTGATGTCACAGACAAAAATACAAATAGTGATGGGTGCCTAAAAAATAATAGTTATTAGTTTTGCGAGGTCACGTATAAGTACGTGAAAATTACGTATTGCCGATCGTGTTGAAAAATTCTTTATCTGCTTTCAATTAGTAATATAAAGTTTTACAAGCGCCTAGGTATACCCCGATGATATCGATTCATGTTATTCGCGCGCGCGTTGTTTGTTTGATTTGAACTGACGTTCCTCCACTTGTCGATTCCCGCCGTTTTCTGTTTTACCGGTTTTGTGAACATGTGGATGTCAATGGAACTGTGTTGTGATGGTGTGGCTGTAGCGATTAGGCATACCTATGCTTATAATGCTTCCGAATAAATAAAAAGGTATTGTTACCGAGTAATAGGTATATTCATTAAAATTTTGAATTAATAAATTTTTGTTACAATTTTCTAAGTGTTGTTGAAATTATTTTGTCAATTTAAAATAAATAAAATTATTTTTAACTAAGTAAAAAAAAATTCTTTAAGTTTAGAAATTATCGAGAAATTATTTTCGGAAAAAAAATAATTTAAAATTTTATAAAATCATTTTGATAAGGAAAAGGAAAACTTTTCAAGTATTTCAATATTTTTTTAAATCTGATGTTTTGGAAGTTCTTTTAAGATAAAAAATTAAATTAACTAAAAATGGTATTTTTAATTAAGTTACTGGCCTGGAAAATTTCTAAAAGGATATTGCTTTTTAAAAGGAAAGAAAAATAAGTTTTGAGAAAATTCATAAAAAGGGAGTAGAAAAATATTGGAATAAATAAAAATTAAATTTAACTCACTTTTTTCGATTCCGCATATACAGTTTAACTCCTACATATTCAAAAACAAAACTCCATCGTTTGTTCTCCGTAGAATAAAACATATCATAACTTATTTTCCCGAACCCGCAGAAATTTTGTTAACATTCTCATAAATTGACATTTTTACCGAAAACTCTCCATTATACGGAGTATTCTCAGACATTTATAGAAATTATTGTCCTTTGCAAATTTTGGACTTGTTTTTCTTCACAAAACTCGTGAATTTTCATATTTAAAAACAAAATCTGTACAACAAAGTACAAACCAGCCCCGATACACCTTTTAGAGCCGATCAGCAGAATGTTACTGAAGTATCTCAATTACTTAATCAAATGTTTAAAATTATTTTATTTGTATTATTTATTGTAATTGTTCGCATTTATTTAAGTCAGTGATTCCCAAAGTGGTCCAGGTGGACCCCCAGGGGTCCACGGGAGGCTCGACGGGGGTCTACGTTGGCGTGACAAAAAAATGGGGGTTCACAATTCGTCAGCGGGGGTCCACGAAAATTTATCTGGTTTCGATAGTGAAGAACTAAAATGTTGGCTTGACTTCACCTATCAATGTAGGCAGATAATATTTTAAAAAGCTCGGCGACTGTTACTTGTAAAAACTTGCATATTCCATATCAGTACCGACTGCCAAGGATAAACGTTACTCATTTGTTCCCTGAATTTCGAAAAGAAAAGTTACTACTAAATTATTAATGTTTAATTTTAATTATATTACGACTGTTATCATATTACAATGTAATGTAAACCTTACAATGTAATATTATAAGAATAATAATAATTAGTGTAATAATTACATTTTTGAATAAATACAACACAAGAAAATATACTTTTTTATTTTTACCACTCCGGGAGTTTTCTAAATAAAATAGATAAGAATTGATTGGTTTCTTCTGCTGTGAGTAGATGCCAAAAAAGTAAAGTTAGATGTTATTACTTTTTTGATTGGCCAACTTTACTTTTTTGACATCCACTCACAGCACAACCAATCAATTAGTTAACCAATCAATTCTCACTTTTTTTTCGAAAACTGTTAATTCGTGGTTGGAACTCAGCCGCAACGCAAATTTCTATAGTTATAGATCTAATATTTACATTTTTGTCGAGTTTTGGAAATATGAGCTGTAGGGGGTCCACCGGTACCAGCAAAATTTTTAAAGTGGTCTATAAGAAAAAAAAGTTTGGCAACCTCTGATTTAAGTGAAGAAGGTAAAACACTATATTTTTAATATATTAGAGACTTTTTGCACCTCTTAATTCGTCATTCGTTTGTCGTTATGGTTATTCTGAGCATGCGCAATGTCAGAAACGTGATCCGCTATGGTTAATAACCATAATGGACTCCGTTATTTACGGAAGGATAAGGAAGAGCTTATCGTTATCCTTATGGTTATGCTTAAACTGCATGGTTGCCGAAACATACAAAAGTTATCAAGCATCATTGCTATGAATTAAAATTGTGATAAGCGATTACTTAAAATCCAAAGCAATAGTAGGTTTACATTAAAATATACAACTTAATCAAATTATTGTTAGGTTAGGTATTTTATTTTGTTTAGGTGCGCCGGCGCCAACTTAATAACTACATACAGAACGTATAGGCGCTGCAAAATCTCTGGTTTTAACAGTGGCGCTACTCGTTATGTTTAATAAAGTTAACCATAACGGAGCTAAAAACTGATATTAATTTAAGAGGTGCAAAAAGTCTCTATTATGAAGAGAAATCGTCAAAATTACTGTCCCTACAGTCGACCTTAACCTAAAATACCTTATGTTTCAATCTTAAAGTTGGCCTAATTTGTAAAAAATGACTTAATCCGCATTTTTTTTTGCATAAAAATATTTCATTCAATGTAATCTTTGTAATAAAACAAATATCAGGAAGAAATTGTACCGACCTTATAAGACACCAGAACCCTTATGGTTCAACATTTTTTTTTATAGTAAATTTTTGAGAAATTTCGGGCGTGGTCCCGAAAATTTTTCTCCCGACACTATCCTGCTCGTCTCTTTGTAGGTAGGTAGATATTTCAGTTTTTAGTTTAACCTATTTTTAAAAAAAATTTTCAGCGTGAATTTTTGATTTTGGGCGTGGTCGCGAAAATTTTTCGCCTGCGGCGCAATTTACCGCTCTTTTTGAGACTTAGCCTCCCCATCTAAATCAGTCACGAGCCGCCACTGGTTGTATTCTAATTAGCCGATCTGACGTTAATTTGACATAGGAGTGCCTAAACTATTAAAAAATATTTACAAAAACTGAACTTGAACAAACTCGTTCCAAATCATCTTCTAGTACTGACTTTATATATTTTTTTTATCAAAATTTAAAAAAAAAGCTTACCACAGAGAAGATTCAAACCATAAACCTTCTTGCTCAAAACCTAGCGCCTCGTCGTTCAGGCTAAACTTCCTTGTCAGAAATTACAGTAAATATTCTTTAGTAAGTATAATTTATCCAAGCTCAGTTTGATAACATAAAAAAGCGACTAACGGACTTCAAAGAGACCGACCTTACAACCAGGGTTGTCAGATCTTTCTTCTTCAATTCTTTAAGTTTTTTTTATTAAAAATAAGGTAGGTGAAGGGAATACGCCCATGTTGGTTATATGCCCAGCCGCTGTATTTTTAGGTAGTTTGCATTTTCGACGACAGATGGCTGACACGGTGCTTACACGATAACCTTACGGCCAAAGTTACGTGAATCCGATGTCACCGATGTCAGTTGCATTCAAACAGTCGCGAGTTTTGCATGGTGTTTGATTAGAAGGTATATTTTATTAAACAGGGTCAGTTTAAATCGCTTGATAATGTGCTATAATCTAATATTTATATTCAGATAAATATATCAATGGAAAGCTTGTTTCTTTATGATTCTTTTGACATATATTTGTCTTAAAAATAATTTGATATTATACCAAAAATTAACAAAAATGTTGTTCACGTACCATATAGGTAATATGCCCATACCCAAGTGAAGTTATGCCCTCTGGGCGTATTACCTGTACTAATTTTTAATTGGTTATTTCAGATGTTTATTACATAATTATATGATATTATTATGTGTCTTTCTAATCTAATAATTAAGTAAAAAAGATTAAAGCAACCTTGATACGTTTCTCTTACTTTGCAGAGCTGCGCATATTACCAACACCCCATGGGCATTTTACCAACATGGGTTGCTAATATGCCCAGTTTGATTGTTTTTAAAAAAGTTGTAAAAAGGGTAAAAAACAAAAAAAAATTAAGAATTATTTCCAAAAACTGTTACAATACCAGAAAATTAATTTTTCTTTTTTTTATTAATGAAAGCGCTTAAGAGGGGCATATTCACCTCACCTACCTTATTCCTTTTATATCAGTATTCAATTGTTAGTCAGTAACTCTCTTTGAAGCTATAGTTTGCAAATATACTTTAAACCGAGGAGTTTTGAGTGACAGAAAAAAATAAAAAGCCATTCATTGTTATAATAATACATTCTTTATTCCTTAAGAAACATTATAACTGAAATTAAAATAAAAAGTGTTTTCAGTGTTAAAAAACAACTAATTAACAAACCTTTGTTTCTCCTATACCTATACTTATATATAACCTATTGTATTTACAAACCCGAAGAACTAGCAAGCGCATATAATTTACGCAAGTTGTCATGAAGACAAGCGTCAATGGCCCTGTCTCGAAAACTGTCAACCGACCTGTGAATAATACTAAGACAAACGTAATTTTAAATTTATATGTCCTAGATAAAAAAGGCGGAATATTTTTAGCGAATGAAGATATTTCTATCTACCTGCTAAAAGATAATTAAGTCATCATCACTATCGCGTCAGTTTTTTAAGTAAATAGGATAGTGGAGTAGGTGGTTTAACATATTTGCTGTAATTTACGTATTAAATTTTGGTTTATAATTGTGAATAAAGGTAACGTTTTTTTTTACTTAATATATTTTATCATCAGCAATGGCTTTTTGGCGACCATTTGAAACTGCTGATCAAGGTGAATTATCGGTGCCGGTGGAGTCGGCTATCGAAAGCGAAACAAGTCCGGAATTGAGAAACAAGGATTTACATGTTCAATGTCAACATTGTCAACGTATCATTTTAAATATGTACGCGTGTTTAAAAAAAGAAAATCCCGAAAAGACCGATAATGGGCTAGTTACAAGAATTAACGAATTAATAAAACTTGGGTTTACGAGTATTTATAACGTAATTAAATGGGTACTGTAATCGATCATTCTATAAAGCGAAAACGAATAAATCAAAAATTCAAGACGCTTGACAATAATACTGCTAAGGATTTTATTCGACGAACTATTTAAAAAAATTTTCAAAGATAATATAGTGCCAACTTTAGAGCTAGTATGTGATAAATTAAGAGGTTACCCTGATTATAATTACCAATCTTTAGAAACAATGCGAGATGTTTTATTGAGTTGTGGCTTTAAACATAAAAAATTAGACAATCGAATGGTTATAATGGAATCTCGGCGTATTGTGGAAATACGACGGAAGTATTTGCGCTAAATAAAAGAGTACCGGGAATCAGATAAAAATATAATTTATTTAGACGAAACATGGTTCGATACGCATGATGTTGTGAAGTATGGTTGGGTAGACAGTTCAAAAAATTGTTATCCGTTATTAAATATCAGACAATAAAACAACTAGAATAAACAAAACTAATATATAGGTACTGTTTAGAAAATAAATTACGAAAATCAGGTAAAGTGTTGAGCAAACATTTGGACTTGAGAACAAACATGAACCTTAGAAATAAGTACTCTAGAACCAAGACGGGAGGTAAGGTGCAGGACCCTGTATAGTATAGGTAGGTATACAGGGTCCTGCACCTCACCTCCCGTCTTCTATAGCTCACTTAGTAATTGAGTTAGGATTTTAATATTTTGCAGACCTTACCTATATCTTGGAGCGCATTTCAGTAAAATATTTTTTTCATACAGGGTGTTCCAAAAAAGTGTAACATCATAAGGACGTATTTTTTTAGATTACATGCCATAAATTTTCTTACTTATTTGGGTTTGTTGCCTCCTATAGTGACCTACATATACCCCTAAGATTTTATTAAAATCGATTCAGTATTATAGGCGAAAAAAAATTTAAACTGAAAAATATCAGTTTTGCACCACTGGTTTTAAAAATTAATAAAATATACAAAGGTACTTATTAAATAAAGTCTAACTGTCTCGTTAACCAAGTTTGATTATAACGAATTATACAGGGTGTCCGTTCAGTGTCAAACTTTCCAAATTTTAAAGCAATTTATTTTTCTTATTTCAAATAGGAACCTCTGTATCTTTTTATGTCATTCGATGCAGAATTAAAAATCAAACATTTGTCCTAATGAGAACCCTATCGCAATTTCTAACACATCAAGACTTATTTGCAGAAAACACATTTTATCAACTATTCCAACAGTCATTATTATGAATAAATATCGGAGGTGGCTTTGAAAAACACTTTATTGGTATTAACGTTTTTTAAAGTGACAAGAGACCATTTTGACTTTAGTAACCTGGACTGCTTGAATTTTGAGAGTTAGACATAATGATACCGTCGGGTGGTTTAGTCTCAATAATACCGTCGAGATTTTATAGTCTTACTTAGATTATTGAGTTTTTCGGGCCTCTCTCAGACAGTTAGTTTATCCAAGGTAAAGAAGTTCTAGGTAAACTTGATTTGCGGTGTTTTGCCCTAACAAACTTTGGAGGTGGAGGATTGAAATATACGGAAGAATAGGGCAAGGCATGACACTATTCTAAAAGTCTCACTTCATCTGGCGAGCCGTCATTGTAACCAAAAATCAAATCTACTTACCTCGCATATAAGTAACCACGGAATACTGATCAACATGCCAACTCCGTTACTCTTCATAAATAAGCAAAGAAATATGCTAGTAAGAAAGGCGTAGGATACGAGCAATAGGAATTGATTTTCAAAAAGAATTTTGAAACATTTTACTATCTTATTAAGACGAAGACTAAGTATTTCCACTGTACGAATATTTTCACATATTTTTCGTTTAATATTATAGTCTTCTAAGTTTGTTACCTCAAAACTGGTAATAATTTTTCCAACATTCTGGTAACTTAACTTTATAGCCAATAATAGAACAACCATCACGGTGCAAAGCGAAATAAGATAGGCGGTTGAAACATATACCAGGAATGGAGTTAAAGTTAATCGAAATATTTTTTCTCTCTTGTATTTTACCTTTGTATACCAGTTAAAGGTAATGCCAAATGCTATTAAAAAATTAACAAATATGCAAGTTATTAAGTAATAATTAGCATTCCTCTCAAATCTTGATTTTTTCTTGTTTAATGCTTTATGGACAATGTCAAATTCAGTCAAAAGTTCAAGCCATATAGACCTTTGACTATAAGAGTTATAAATTGCCATTAATACTGATATATACGCAACTACTCTTCCCAAAAACCCAATACTAGAAATTAATCTTAATCCACCATCGTTAGCAACAGTTTTACTGCTTCCCCAAAAAGAAACGCCAATAAAAAATGAGGTCACAATGATAAGAACTATAACTTTTTTTCTGTACCGTTGTTCCTCTATTAAAGTATTGCTTTTAAAATTATAATAAGGCACAAGACCAAAAAAACTAGCAAATTTTGCAGTAGGCTCGAAGAAAGCCTCCTCTTGCGATAAAAACATTTTACTTTCTATAATTGTGATTAGTGTGTGTTTTATGTAAACTAATTATGAATTATTAAGGAATATAATGGGATTTCAGTACATGGGCGTATCGAGAAAACGACGATCAATAATTAAAACGTAAACAGAATATAGAAGGTATAGGCATCCAGGAATGTAATAAGGCACCAAATTTTCGTCGAAATTAGTAAAAATAAAGGCAATTTATTGCAATTATTGTGTGTTTAATTGCAAGGTTAATATATTTTCAAATATTTTCAAAACCCCTTTCGAAAAAGTCTAAAAGCAGGGCTTTTACAAATTGAATTAGGTACATTAATTATTTATTTAAATTTTTTTTCACGTTAAAATTTTCCCAATCAGCTATACCTAGTATGATATGAAAAATATTGGGTGTCCAAATAACATGCCTATATCTAATTTTTGAAAACATTTATAATATGAACACAACAGGCATAAATCTGTCCCACTTAAACACGACGCCCTTAATAATTTTAACGAAATTGGAATAATAAGTTAAAATTTATTTTCATTTTCTGGCTTTTCCACCAAATTTTTCGGTTCTTCTATATACGATAAGATAAACTTTGGGTGTACAAATAACCAACCTAAGTAAAAGTCTGTTCAATGACCGCTGACTGTTACGTCACGATTAGTGCTTATATCTTTCTACCATTTGTGAACTAGGTGAAATAGTATCTAAATTTGCGTTAATAATAAATGTCGTATAATTTTACCAGTCAAAAAAATAAAATATGGACCGACCTGTACCTACATTTTAAACAGATTTGAACTTAACTTTCAAAATGCCATTGTTCCAAACTAACTTTTACAATTCATTACATGGAAAGTAACAACATAATATACCTAGCAAATAATAATAATAACTTAAGGTGGATTATTCTCTCTTTAGTTCCTGCAAAGTAATCAATGACTCGTTCATTAAGATTTGGAATACTTACAAAATATTTTTTTACTGATAACATCGCTAATGCAGATAACCGTTCCTGGCTCATATTTTTTACAACCGACATTTTGTGGCACAAGGAACAATAAACTATTAAACACAACACTTGTTAAATAATAACAAACCAACAAATTATCAAACCCGACTGCCGACTGGCACCCGTACGTAAATTAAAAATCCAATAAATGTAAACAATGACAAACTGACAAAATGAATATTTGAATATACATTATACAACCCTCCTTACTGCAGTAATCGATTAGGCCAAGTCAACAAATTTTCCTAAAAAATAAACTAAGAACTGCTCCGCAACGTAACTCTTCTTCCCACACGTTTCTGCAAAATTGCAACATATGTCGGAACCTCATCGAAACTTGATAAGGCTTAAAGCCTTTATAGGACTCGTATCTTTGTCTTTCCTTTCAGTAGTAGCATGCGTTTGTTTCTCTCTTGCACGCTTGCGCATTAAATTTCTCTGGGAAAGCAAACAGACAGCGGTGGTTGGTGGTCAAGAGTGGCCTGGACCCAATATACGAAGAACGTACGATAAGTAGGTACCGTTATTTATAGTGCTCATATAAACTCTGGTACAATACGAGGGATATTTTAGAGGTATAATAACAAACCCGAACAAACGAGGTTGGCTGATTTGATGGCTTTTAAACCTTATTTAAACTTAATAAATATGAAGTTACATGAGAAGAGAATTAGTGAGGGAGGTCATTGACCAAATGACCTTAAGGAAGAGCCGCCACTGGTAGTTGTGTATTTTTTTTAGCAAATAAAGAGGCTTTATAATACTGAATTTATTCCACCAGTTAAAAGTTCCACCCTGTATAATGTAGGTACGCCTGCGGTGCAATATTTCCCACCTTTTTTACAGATTTATGCTAGTAAACCATACAAAAATCGGTTATTTCCTTAGAACTACTTATTAGATACGCCACTGTTCCCGTAATTAATTAAATTTATTTTATGGTTTTTAATACCCTTTTTAGGGATATTTATAGAAGTAATCTATTACTTGTATCAAAAAATGCTGTTGATACATGTATGAAAATAATTGACGTTTTTCCGTAAAGAGCGGGTACTAATTTATTTGCCTGTATTAGTATTAGATTAGAGAATTTAGAGAAGATTAGAGAAATTAGAGAAGATTAGATTTTTTCTTATTTTACTAAACTAGTTCACTTTGTAAAAAATAAATATTAACTGCTTTGATTTTTTCAGGATAAAACAAAGATGTGGTCAGGTCAATTTGTAACGCCTTTTCGCTCTAGTTTCATTATTAATTTTTAGTTCATTAAAACTGTTTTTAGAGGTTTGCCTTATTAAATTGAAATGGCTTATTTAGGATTCTTTTCAGTTTTATTAAAAAAATACTCCAGGTAAGGCAAAATAAGTGACTTGATATTTTCCAAAATGCTTATTGATTTAAATGTCAAATGAGAAAAAATAATATATTAAAAATGTAATAGGTATTTATCGATATGTTAAGAAGGTCCGCACAAAATAAACTCTAAATCCATTACATTTTTTATCTACAAGCGTGCGGTAAGTCACTACTTACCGTACTGATTTAAGTGCGGTAAGTATATCACTTTACCGCACTAGTGTTGTAAGTAATTATCGAGGTAATTACACACTATAAAAACAAGTTTTTATATTATTCAAGTGTATTTTTAATTTTTAAAAGAAACTATTAAACAATATACAGGGTGTTACTTAATGATGTGGCGTAATTTCAAGGGAGTATTCCTGAACCAAATTCAAATAGAAAAGTTCATATAAACATGTGTCCTAAAGAGTCTGGTTTTCAAGATACAGGGTGTCAAAGTTTTAAAAAAAATTGTTTTTTTATTAATATCTAAATGATCCTTTTACCGATTTTGTTGAAATCTGGCATAGTTATTCATTGTAATAAGACGCTAAGTTGGCACTAACTAAAAGTAAATTATAAGTTCCAGTGGCGTCTCGGGGGGCAGTGTCACGAATAATATTGACAAAAAAAAATGTACGCTACGAGTTTTTTGAAAAATTAAAATTTTTTTCAGATTGAGCATCCACCCATACAACTTTTTTGTCTCCTAATATCTTTTCGTATATTACTTCCTTTTCGAGGAAAAAAATAAAAAGGACTTCATTGCTTGTCGAAAAATTGTTAAAATAAAATCAAGTTAACTTTGATCGTTCAGTATATTAATTTCTAAGCCATTTTTTTAAATCTAACAAACGAAAAGTAGTGACTATTTACAAAAAAAGGTTGGAAATGACTACCTTCCGCTTCTATGCAGGCTTCTGCTCTCCTTCTCATCGAGAGACGAACTCTTTCGTAAATTCCATTATTGTTACGAGTGGTTTCACACCCGTCAATAATTCTATTCTTTAGTTGTTCTTCTGTCTCGATTGGTGTAACATAAACTAATGCTTTTAGGTGCCCCCATAAATAGAAATCTAGGCTGTTTAAGTCAGGCGATCTAGGTGGCCAGAATTGTGGTCCTCCACGACCTATCCAACGATTTTGGTAAGCTCCATTCAAATACTCACGAGCCAATATGCTAAAGTGGGCTGGAGCACCGTCATGCATGAACCAATGTCGTTGACGTAAATATAAAGGAACATTTTCAAGAAGCAGAGACAAATCATTTTGTAGAAAATGACTGTAAGATTGTCCGTTAAGACGTCGTGGTAAAAAAAAATGGTCCAATCAAATAGTCATCTAAGATACCGATCCAAACGTTGACAGAAAATTGTTCCTGAACATTTGACTTTGTAATAGCATGAGGATTTTCTTGGGCCCAGTTATGATTATTATGGAAATTAATTATTGCATTTCTGGAAAAATGGGCTTCGTCCGTAAACATAATGATGGAATCAAATTGAGGATTTTCTGCAAGTCTTTGATGATACCATCTACAAAATTGCGTACGCGGTTCAAAATCTCTTGGCAGAAGTGCCTGAACTCTTTGTACGTGATAAGGATACAACAGGGAATCTCTTAAAATTTCCCATGCCATTTTATAACAAATATTTAATTCCCTACCTATTTTTCAGGTACTAGTTGCAGGATTCTCTTCGACCGCATGTAGGACAGCCTCCTCAACTGCTGGAGTTCGAATTGTACGAGGTCTTCCCTCTGAGTTATTACGTTTAAAACTGCCAGATTCAGTCAGACGACGATGAATGTTTATGAATATTTGTCCACATGGAAGGACACGGTCAGGATACCTTTCTTGATAGAGCCGCCGGGAGTAGAGGGAGAAGAGGGGTTCTGCATCAATTTACGCACACCCCTTCTGCGCAGGCGCCAGCAGTGCGCAGGCGCGTGTCATATGTCAAACGTCAATTAGCAGATGACGTGCGTCATCTGCCAACTGTCAGACGTCAAATTGGTGGGCGGTAGCTACTTTAGGCCTTAGCTACTTTGGCGTTAGCCACTTTGGGCATTAATATTCTATATATGGAATGTGTTCAGGATGACGTCATATTACGAATAGGAAAAAGATGGCGGATGCCACCTGTCTATTAAGACAGCTCAAGGTTACCGATCATTTATCAATTGTTTAATGAAAAATTTGATATATGGGTAATATATAGGATGATCTAGTAAGTTATTATGAAAACATCCCGAGACCCTCAGGTCGAGGTGTACTAGAGACATATATTCGCCTACGGCTCGTTAAGCTTGCTAGGGATAATGTAACATGTAAGCCGTATTTAGGATGACGTAACAAGTTATTATGAAATATCCCGAGACCTTCAGGTCGAGGTGTACTAGAGACATATATTCGCCTACGGTTCGTTAAGGTGTGATATCTATAAAAAATAAAACACGAGACTTATAAAAATTATTTATTTAACCATATTATACATTGATCTTTAGCGATCTTATATAAATAAACTGCTAACAATAAGAAACATACTACAGCTATGAATACAATTAAACCATAATTGCTGGCTGAATCATCTAAATAATCCATCGATGTCGAATTGTCACATTGGGGGAGAGTGGTGTTCTTGGAGACGCTGATTAAAGTCTTCCAGTCTGTTTCACCCACGGTGTTATCTCGGAACAGAAACTTAACCTTATAACGAAGTAGTTCGGCAGCTGAAGATGGGACCTTCGTGTAAGAGGCGGGTGTAATTCTTTTATCAATCATCTCAAAATGCGTCTGCAGCCACGTATTATTAGATGAAAAGTCGCCAGTCTCAATCATTACTAACACATTCCGAACGTTGAAGGGTGTGTAGACGTAAAACACATTAGGCTTCATGCTAATTGTGCGGTGCTTGGCGTTGTTGTAACTTGTCGTAACTTGTTCCAACAAGTCTAGCCATTTATGATTGCCGTTCAAGGTGAACAGCTTAAACAACTTTTCCTTTATTGTGCGAATAACACGTTCTGCAATAGAAGCCTTCAAAATGCTAAAGGTGCTGTAATGATGAAAATTATGTTTTTTTATAAGATTCTGAAAGCTAGAGTTGTAATATTCCTTCCCATTATCGGTAACCAACTTTTTCGGTATTCTTTTAGACTGTTTAAAAATCTGTTCCATGGCATTGGTTACATCTTGAGCATTTTTGGACTTGAGAGGCATTGTCCACAGATATTTCGAAAAACAATCAATTAGAACCAATATATATTTAAATCCTTTGTTCTCACGCGCATACTGATCGAGCTGCGCAAGATCCGAAGCAAACGTGTCATCCAAACCATACTGAAAAAATCTACGACGCTTAAATTTGTTTCTAGCCGGTTTATGCAGCTCGTTAACAACTTGCTCTCTAGCCTTGGTAATGTTCTTAGCCATATTTCAAACATAATAAACATATTTGAGCCGAGCAGCTATTTTTATACTAGTTGAATTATTTCGGCAAACCACCAGAATGCTTTGATTTAGACATATTATTGTCAATAGCTTCCAACCCTTTAACAATAGGTTTAAGAGCATTTTTAACAGAAGTATCTACATAACCCTTTAAAGTATTTTCAAGAGTGCCAAATCGAGATGATAACCGGGTCACAGATTGCTGGTGAGCAGATTTAACCTCGTTTAGCTGTTTTTTAACTCGGGCGTCTAATTTTGTAACCTTCTCCGACAACTTGTCATCAATAAGCTTAAGCGAATCCTTATGAAGCAGCAGCTCTTTCTTCAACTTATCTATTTGCTCTCTTAATGCAACACCCATAGACTCGGCATAGACTTTGTTAGAATTTGCAGCAGTGTTTGCTTGTTTCAAAGTATTAAGAATGGTGTCGCCCATTTTCTTCTCAAGGCCATCTAGGTTCTTCTGTGCTTGCAAGACGCAATCAGCTGACGAGCTATCAATTTTAGCTGAAAGTGTAACGGCAATAGCATCTACAAATTTTTTATTTACACCATCAGCGCTATCTGTTGGAGAGCTAACGTTAACAAGTCTATGATCCCGAAGATTATAATCACCATCTTTAGTAACAGCAATTAAAGTAGGTGCTTGCAGCACTCTAGCGCCTTTTTGGTGCGAGGCTGAGGGCAAAAACTGACCGAACTTATTCATGGCTAATGTGATAATGAGAAAGAAGGCTTGAGCAGTTTTATTTATAGAATTCAATTATACCAAGTTTCGCCAATTGGTGTAATATACTCATTATTTCATTATGATTATTATTGTTACCACCCTGTTGAGAGGATTCCAACTTTTTGAATCGTTCAACCAATTCGTTAATGCTGTCGTAATAAACATATTCCTTAGGCTTGTTGGTGTATTCCATAAGAGCAGATCCGGATTTTGTTTGCGATCTAGTTCTGGGAACTGAGATAGATGGAATCTTGCTCGTTGACGTTCTAGAAAGTAGAGGTCTAACGATTGTAGCGTATTTCTGTGTTTTATTCGAAATTAGCTGTCCTCTCTCCCCCTTGTATATGCCAGACTTCCTAAGTATGTCTTCATACTGTGCTGTATCGTCTTTAGTGTGATACTTTGGCTCCTTTAAAAACAGCAAGTCGTACAAACCCAGAGTACCCTTGTAAGTTATAGGACCTACTTGGATATCCCCATTCTGCAAAAAATTTACGGGTTCGCTGCCTATTCGCCAAGAGTCAATCGCAGAATCATAGCTCACTCCTCTAGCGTCTATTTGAGAAGAGTGAGACCAATATTTTCTCACGTATTCTCTAGCCATCTCAGGATATTGAGCGATAAACTCATCCATCATCACCGGGTTATTTTTAATAAGAGCTTCAAACTCAGCTCTAATATCTTCCGCCGATCGTTCTGGAGGGTCTTGACGTGTTTCTTGAAACACATCATCGTCCACAGCATCACCATACTGAGTTTCATCGGCTAGAAATTGAACCGGCTGGTTCTTATTTCGAGATGTTGAAGGTTGTTCGAGTTTTAGTTGTGGTTTCACGTCTTCACCCTTCTCGGTCTTAATTTTGCGTTTCTTAGACTCTGCCTTGACTGAAACTTCTACCAGCTTATTTAATGGGGTGGTTATAGGTGTTAAGAACTTATTTAGCGATACATCTTCCAACCCTCGATCTAATTTGAATGCCAGATACTTCTTTCTTATAGTTCTAGATGCTTGTAAAATTCGGCGCTTCACGTCTTTATCTAGTTTGCTAAATTGGTCAGCCATAGCAGCTTGGAGGAACCGTATCCCTGTTTCCGGACACGTCTAACTACTATGATGATGGTTGTCATACTGAGTGTTGGGTACTTAGGGGGTGATATAAGTATCAAACTTACTACGATATCGCCCCTTGGTAATATCATTATCTTTGACAATTACCGAGAATCCATATCTATCTTTCCAACATTCTGAACAAACACGTTTAAACGCATCAAAGGGCATGTCAGTGTTTACATGATCATCATAGACATGTTTCAAGTTTAAGTCATCTTGTTTGAATAATATCAGCACATTAGCATTATCACGAACCAGCTGTTTGGGTATTTTTGAATAAGTTTGCGACAAATAGAACGAATCAATATCATTGTGGCGACCCATACAGAAATAATTACGTATTTTATCCTGCTTCTCGCATGCTACATCGTCAAATATGAATATGGAATGAGGTCTAACGCTGGAGGGGTCTGAAACATCCTCATTATCGCTATAGCCAAAATATCCTAATCCTGAATACCGTAAGGCATGGCTTAAAAAATTATACTTGTCTTGCTGTAGAGATTTCGAATATACGTATACATTCTCAAATGTTAGCCCGTTTTCATCAATCAGTAGACTCATCATAACAGCAGTCTTACCACAATTACTGGGACCACATATAAGAGCCCTTATGTTGGATGGTAATAAGTGGCCATGTTTGTTGTTGGTTAACTTGTCTTGCTTCATATCGAAATTATATACTTTAATACCAAGTTTCTGTTTTTCTTGACGCATCGTTTCTATAAGTATCACTCTGCACTCACCGACGACTTCATTAGTAATGCAGACGTCGCAAGGTGCAGGTGTGTTAAATAGCGTTATCAACAAGCTACCAGTCGAACTTCATCTGCCTGGGTATTCTTATTGCGGTCCTGGTACTAAACTTCAAGAACGACTAGCTCGAGGAGATCCTCCAAAGAATAAATTGGATAGTTATTGGCCAAAGATTCAAGTTTTGGTGAAAAGGCAGCAGCTTGGCTAGTAACTAACGCCATGAAGATTAAACGCAAGATAGGTGCTGGTACTAAGAAGACAAAAAGACCTGTCTGTCTGTCTTCGGTGGTGAGAAAGATTAGGAAGCAAGTATATGCTGGGTTGGGGGATGTTGGTAAAAAGAAGACGCTAAGTAACGTGCTAAAGGCAGCCAGAGTAACAGTGAAAAAGGTGGGCGGAGCCGAAAGAATCAACGTGCCTCGAGTTATCCCTCTGCCAAAACAAGGTGGTATTTTGCCGCTTATTCCGATATTCGCAGGACTGTCTGCCTTAGGGGCACTGGCAGGGGGTACGGCCGGGGTGGTTAAGGCAATCAACGATGCCAAGAGTGCCAAGGATAAGTTGAAAGAGTCCAAACGACACAACGAAACAATGGAGGCTATAGCATTGGGTAAAAAAGGCAGTGGTTTATACTTGAAGAAACACAAGACAGGATATGGTTTATTTTTGCATAAAATGCCAAAAAACTACCAATAAAGCTACCCACCCGTCCCCTAACCGACCAAGATATCAAGAAATATGTTGCTCGATTAAAAATACCTAATTTTCGAGGTGTATTTATGCGAGACACATTACCAAACACACCCCGAAATATAGAAAGCGGTGTTTTAAATTTAGATCGCAACACAGGGAACGGGACACATTGGGTAGCTTACAAGAAAAATGGGAGCAAAGTTGTATATTTCGATAGTTTTGGTGACTTGAACCCACCAAAGGAGTTTATCAAGTATATGAAAAAATCTAAAATTTGTTTCAACTATGATCAATATCAGGATTATGGTACAACAAATTGTGGACACCTGGCATTATCATTTCTCTACAATAAAACTCTATAAAATACAATAATGTGTTTTACTATCATCAGTCATGTCTCAAACATTCACGTTAAAGGGTCGTTCGCACCTACTTGAAGCCTACTTTGTACCTCCAATAGTGCTTGATTCCAGATACGACTACTCTCTAGCATTAATTTCGCTAAATACTTGGAACACGATTCCAAATATTGAAGAGGGCCGTAACAAGTTTTATTACACAGACAAAAACAAAAACGAGGTAGTTTTGGAGATTTTCACAGGATCCTACGAGTTGGAAGACATTGAACAGTTTTTGCAAAATAAGCTTGCTAAGACAGGGGCTACTCCAGAAGAACGGAAGAACATTTTATCGCTTAAACCTAATAACAACACCTTAAAGTGCGAGCTAAAGAGTGCTTATAGTATAAGTTTCACTCCCAAGGATAGCATTGCTCAGTTGTTGGGATTCTCTCCACAAGTGCTAAAGTCTGGTCAGCAATACGAGTCAGATATACCAGTCGAAATTATACAAGTCGTTACCATCAGGGTAGAGTGTAATATTATTTCCGGGTCGTATTATACCAATAATCCATCACATACTCTATACGAATTTTCGCCAACTGTTGATCCTGGATACAGCATCAACATTGAGCCGAGGAATTTAATCTACCTGCCAGTTCAAGTAA
Organism: Polydrusus pterygomalis; assembly: GCA_963969555.1. NCBI lineage: Eukaryota > Metazoa > Arthropoda > Insecta > Coleoptera > Curculionidae > Polydrusus > Polydrusus pterygomalis. The sequence continues at coordinate 47,751,291 of OZ018382.1, forward strand.
AACATATCTACAATATTACTCTAACGCTGTTGGATCAAGATTCGAGGCCGGTTAATTTTCGAGGTGAGGAAGTGGTAGTTAGATTAGAACTTAGACGAAATGGCTCTCGTGTTTAAAAGCTATTTAAGCACCCTCCAACCCTCTGCTGATTCATTAAGTGTTCAGAAGTTGAAGGAGACACTCACGTTTGCAAATATAGTTTATTTACAGTCTCAAAGTAAGCACTATTATTACCATGTCAGACAAACTTCAATTATTTAATGAAATTAAGAGTGATGACTCAATCATTCGTGAAGAATGGCATACTTATCACCCATTTACCAATTCATTTAATAACAACGACGAAATTATAATTGTGATTAATCAGCAAGATGTGTTTTTGGATATGGGGGAAGCTCAGCTATACATTGAAGGAACGTTTAGGGAAGAGGTACGAGCTGGTGCAATCGGTGATTGTACATTAACCAATAATGCCGGCGCCTTTCTATTTGACAACATATCATATGAAGTGAATGGTAAGGAGATTGAAAAAATTCGTGATCCTGGCATAGTTGGCACTGTTAAAAACATATTGTGCCTAAACGAGCCAGAAAGCCGAGCCTTGGACATTGCTAGTTGGAACTGGCCTACTGGTATTGTCAAGACCTTGACTGAAACTTCTAAAGAAATTAATTTCCGTATACCGCTCTCCTCTCTGTTTGGTGTATTTGCCGACTATAAGAATATTTTAATGGGTAAACAAAAAATTAAACTGGTTCGAGCTCGTCATGACGACAACTGCTACAAGTCGAGTGGTGATAAGAAGGCAACGATTACATTAAAGACTGTTGAATTAAAGGTTAGGCACATCTATCCTAGCGACGCAGTCAAATTGCGTCTTTTAGACGAAGTTGCAAAGAACAGATCGATATTTATTCCGTTTAGAAATTGGGAGATACACGAATTACCTGCTCTGCGAACAACCAAGAGGGATATTTGGACCGTCAAGACCATGTCTGAGAGAGCAAGGTATGTTATTGTATTTTTTATGAAGAATCGTAAAGATAATTATAAGGCTGATTGCACTTATTTTGATAATTTAAACATCACCGACGTCAAGCTGCACCTTAATTCAGAGGTTTACCCCTACGAAGCACTAAATTTAAACTTTGAGAACCGCCAATTCACCGAGGCTTATAAGATGTATACGGATTTCCAGAAAACTTATTTGGGCAAGCAGTACAGCGAACCGCTGATGGATTTTACAGCTTTTGCCAATAGAGCACTATTGCACCAAGCAAAATGAAGCTCTCAAAAGCACCACCATTGACGTAAAGTTGGAATTTCAAAGCTCCGAAAACTTTTCTGTTGAGTCACGTGCTTTTTGTATCATCGTGCATGATCGTGTTCTCGAGTACCAGGCTTTAACTGGGCAAGTGCGGGATCTTTTGTAATCAGTCATACTTTAACCCTTGCAAGATGAAGTTTGTGGTAGTAGACATACAAGGATTCAAAATTCCAGAATTTTGCGCCAAGGAATTGGCTATTTATGATGGAAACAACATGAAGAGTTATCTGTTTAAACCAACCGTTCCCTTTTACGAGCTATCTTATGATTGCCAACAGCAAGCACTATTTCTGTATGGAAACCGCCATGGACTCTTCTATAATTATGGTGAGACCGAATACAACCAGCTTTATTCAATTATCCTCCAGGACCTGCTAGATGTTGACGTAATTTACGTAAAAGGACATGTGAAAAAGGACTTTTTAGTTAAGATTTATTCTGATGTAATAGTTAAACATAAACCTGATATTATTAACTTGGAATTTATTACCGATTATGTTAATGTACCCAAACTGCCTAGAGATGTAGTAACTTGTTCTTATCATAGTATAGAAGTGTGTACTTGTAGTGTTAGGAATGCTTATATCTTGTATGATTATATTTATAGTTTTATACCCAAATAAAGATTAAAAAATATCTGTTGTGTGTCATTTCGTTCTATATTAATTACAACCCCTAGCAGAATTTAGTCATTTAGTCTCGAGCTCATGTCGAAGACAGTCGATTTTAGAGTTAAACTCCGAGAGCATCTGCGCCAAATACGTAAACTAAAAAAAGACATCCAGTGTTACGAAGATAGAAAGTTTTTAGTTGAGCTATTTTCAAAACTGACTCTTTAAACCTATCAATGGCGTCCTCTGCTTGGGATAAGGTGTTTGAATCTCCTTCGCAATGTCTGAAGGATGATGAAGTGCATCGCAAGATTAAGCCTAGCACGGTATACGAGATCGATGATTACATCACCGTTATATTTGGCACTACAGAAGAAGAACGCAAACAAGTAACAGTGGATACTATTGGCTATGGCAAGATTTATTTCTCTAGTAAGGAATTTGAAGAATTTCTAAGTAATTTTGATTGTTTCAACACTCAATGGGTAGACATCTTTCTGATTATTGGCAAGTATACTTTAGTGTTTCATCAAAATGGCGAGAAGCGAAGCCTCAAGTTTGAAGATGCCATGACGGACAAGTACCTGTTCCGATGGACTGACAAGCTAATACGATTATTTGCAAGACATATACTTCAATTGTATAAACTAAACACTGATTATTATAAAATTACCAAATAAAAGTTCTTATTGATATGTGCTGGTTTTCTTTATTTTTAGGAAAAGGTTGGGTAAAATAAAACATAGATTTAAATACAAACAATCTACTGTTTATTAAACAGCGACATGTGGAATAATATTAATACAATAGGTAACACAGTAATAATAATAATAATAAATAAGCCAATAATAAATATCTAACCTAATATCACAGCCCTCTAAAGGCAGCAGCTATCAAAAGAGATCAAGACAAAAATAGCTGTCCTAGTCAGTCTTGACTCATGGAATTTCCAACGATTCCTTATACTTTTCTATATCTCTGTGCCCCCAAGCAAGCGTCTTCTCTAAATCACCGGGTATAAGGTAACGCTTATCGTCCGCGTATGATAGCGCTACCTTATTTTTAAGCTCGACAAACATATCGTGTTGATGGGAGCGGAATGTATTCATCTGTCGATGAATCATGGTCCCCTCTACGTCAACCGCTTGCCTATAATCTTCGATAGTCAGTTCTTTTTTGGTGACGTAGTCAGGGACCCCCTTTGCCTTTTTCGTGCATTCCCCTTCAACATCAACGCAATACGCCTTCGCCCCAGTGCCAACGAATTCCCAAATAATCTTTCCTGCATACTCATCCTTCATTTTTCCTAATATTGATTTGTTTACAGGAACATTATGTGGGTTATCGTTAGAGTAATTGGACGTATCGAATCTATCTAAATTAGCAGTCATGTCATCATAGAAATTTGGTGTTGTTACTTTTAAAATAAGGGAGTCGGTGTCAGTGTATAACAGAACCGCGTTGTTGCCATATTTTGGCTTAATATACCCGTACAAGAAGTCGTTCATAATGGTCTTGGATATCTCCAAGATTGAAAAGCCTACGTAAATAGGCTTATTATATACCACTTTTTGTTTCTTCATCTGGATTGCTACCAGGTTTTCGCTAAAAATAGTACGATCTTTGAAATGGGGTTTCGCGATTAACGCTCCGACCCCCAACCTCCTACCAATATTTTCCCAATGGGAAACAAGTTTCACATCTACCCGTTTCTCCACGTTCTCCATCGTTTTCCCGAACACGGCGTTGTTCATCAATTTGAAAAAGTCCTTTTCGAACTTATTTTTAGCCTGATTTCGCAACGCTGTATTTAGATCGATATACTTTTTAAGCCACGGGGATTGATCGAAAGATATAACGCGATGAATTTTAGTGAGCTGAAGGCCATAATTTAATGCTTGCTGTAAATTTTGAATATGAATAATGTACTTTTCTTTCTTGATGAAATTTGGAATTAATTTTGTAATTTTTGGAAATTTTGACCCGGGCGGAGCAATGGATTGTGGGCAAAAGGGTAGTTCGTTGTGTAAATAATGCAAGTTTTCCGGGTAGTCCAAATCAACTTCTAATATATAGCCTGTTGGTGATTCAGGTGCTATATTGTATTGTTCAGTAAATCTCTACAACAAACTTACATTTGTTCCAAACAATTTAAGTATTGAATCGTTCAAGAAGAAATTGAAACGTGAATTATTACTGACTCAGTCTTGACTGCTAGCCTCCTAATTTGGGCCTAATATGTATATTTGTTGTGTTCACTTTAAATTATGTTAATGCGTATTATTATATGATATGTTATATATATCTATATGTGTGTGTGCCCGCTTTTATATTATGGTTAACACACTGTTATTAGAAATTTATATTGCCATAGATTTATATTGATGTTTTTGATTTTTTGATTATTACTAGGAAAAGGTTAAGTGTAAGAATAGCAGATTCCCAAGGTCTCTGCTAAACTTCGCCTTACTATACTACAATATTTATTGTATCCCTTACTATCTTTAATAAAGTCGATTATTATTATTATTATTATTATATTTCTATAATCTAAATTTTGAATTTCGGTTTCGTCTAACCACTTGAAATTTCCCGTTGGTAAGTATTGAGACATGGCTGCACCATACAGATTGGTCGCATCCAGGTACATGATGTAAGAGGTGGGTTTAGAAGCGTCATAATTAGGTGTAAATTTATTGTTCGCTAAAGCTTTTCTAACACTACACTGACTGACTCCTCCGCGAATCCCGTGCTTAAAGAAGTGCACCATGTCTAGATCGGTCAATAGTTCTAATTGGACGGATGTGGCCTTAAGGGCCGCGTCCATCGAGAGACCCGGCGCAGTAAAATACTGCGCAGGATCGAGGCCGTAAGTAGCCAGGCACACGTCTCTAAAACTTTCAAATACATCTGTTAAAATTAAAACGTCGGATTTAAGATAGATATCAGAATATTCGCCTAAAGTGTTACATTTAAATAGATTCCATACCTTCCAAGCATGCTTGTAATCATCTGCGCTGATGTCTTCTTTTTTAAGTTGGTTATAGAAGTCTTTTTGTGACGGAAGCTTGTTTTCGTCCAATTTGGAAAAAGAGTCTACGTAATTATACGGGAAAACACCCTTCTGTCGAATAAGTTCAAATTTGGCATCATCCGCGAAATGTTTGCGTACTTCCCGGCATTGTTCTGGTTTTAAATTTTGACTAAGTGTATCTAGTTTAGAAGCCATGAAACGAAAACTATCGAGGAAACGTAAGTTTAAAAATACCTGCCGTTGTTTCCCTTCCTTGATTTCGACGTTATCCACCAAGACATGTTTGGTGAAGGAAATATACTTTTCCTTATTTTGAGGGATAACGTCTAGCTTTTCCTCGTCACACGCTAACTCCTTGACAAAAAGGTGGGAATCAAAATTGGACATATTGTGGAAGAAAATAGGGATAAATTGGGGTATTTTGTAATTTAGGTTACATACAGAGTGAGCCGGGCCTCGATAGAACCCAGTCAAATGATCATGATCATGTACTCTATCGTTTGCCACTACATCAAATGGCTTTTCGCAAATATGGCAGGTTGGTGCTTGTCGATGCGCATTCTCCTGTTCCGCTGTCATAGGCAACATTGGCACCACTTCCTTCATAAAATGATCATAGATTGACTTGCAGTCAGTCTCTAATCGTTTTATAAATTCTTTGTGGGCGTCCTGTCCTCTATAACTTTGGTACTTTGAATAGGCATCGTCAAAGTCGCATTTAATATAGTATGCAAATGAGTAGGGTATATGTTTATGTGTCCTAACAGTATAGGATGTATCGGGGTCCAACTCATTTTGCTCTGTATCCAAGGGTTCAAGGATTGTCTCGAAGTCAGCGTAAACAACGAAAGGTACCTTTAATTTCTTTTCAAAGTTTGTGAATTTGAAAATATTCTCGGGAATCTCTTCGCCGTATTTATTCTTTTTTAAATCAGTTGTCGGTACTTTGGCCGAAACGTGCCCGCAATCGTGTTTTTGGTGAGCTTTTAATTTTTGCTCTGTATAAAAATATGTTAAACAACCATCACATAAATACTTTGCTTCTTTGCGTTTAGACAATTGACTTGAGATCAGTCGAGACATGTTTCTTATTAAACAGTAATGATTATTTCCATAATGCCTAAACAAGGAAGCACCCAGGATGGGCAGCCCAAAAGAATCAGCAGACCAGAACCATTAAAGGGCAATAATGAAAACGTAACTTCATTAAAAGCAGCACAAAGGATGGCCTTCTTATTTGTCTCAGGACTCGCACCCGAGGTGACAAAGGACGAAATCTTGGAATACCTGAAGCAAAACGGACTAGAAGGAGGATGCTCCTGTGAGAAGATGCACACTAAAAAAGGCAAGCATCGTGCCTCCTTCAAGCTTGCAGTACCACATTGTAACCGAGAAAAGTTCATGACTCCTACACTATAGCCCAGTGGGGTAATCGTGAACCATTTTCTCAATCTACAGAGCCGCAAGATGACCCACTAAAACCAGTGAACCCTAATCAACCATTTTGTGAACATTCAGCGCCTGAATCCACAGCGAGGCCTCCAAATGGGAAAGGATTCGTAGGTACAAATCTGAACTTACCAAATATAAAAATAAATAAAAATTGTTTGTCTATTTTACATGCTAATGTACAGTGTATACGCAACAAAATAGCTGATTTTGAGATGCTCCTCAGGGAAAATGCAATCGATTGTTTTTGTGTCAATGAGCACTGGCTCACCGGTGATGAGCTAAGCGTGGTAAACTTAGAAGGTTACTGTGTTGCTTCTGGCTTTTGTAGAAGCGAAAAATCACACGGTGGAGTAGCCATTTTTCTTAAAAACTGCTTTCAATCCACACCAATAAATTTCGAAAATCTATGTGTAGAACAACACTGTGAAGTTGCGGGCGTTCTACTAACTCAATTTAACATACAACTCATAACTATTTATAGATCTCCTAAAGGAGACTTTAACATTTTTACTGATATTGTAACGGCTGTCTTAAATAAATTGGACCTATCAAAACCAATCCTTATTACAGGAGACTTTAATGCTTACTTTAACACCAACGACAAAAGAGCACTAGACATTTGTAATGCTTTTGGGACATTTGACCTACACAAGACTGTTGATTTTAATACTCGAAATGAGGCTTGCCTCGACAACGTTTTTACAAATATGAAACGGGAACAAACTACCTCGTCCATGCTTGACCTGCAGCATCTATCAGACCATCATGGCATACAAACCAGATACAATTTTATTCAAAAAAATACAGGTAAGAAACGAATAAACTATAGGCCGATCACGGAGGAAGGATTATTTGCCATGTATAACAGGATAGAACTCCAAAATTGGGATCTTGTAACTAACAATATGTCTGACATTGACAGTAAATTCCAGAGTTTTGTGGACATCATAACGGAGACCATGGAAGCATGCTTTCCACTCAAATCAAGGCTGGTAGATCCTGCAAATAAGGTAAGACAGGTAAACTGGTTTCATGAGGGCTTGCGGGACATGAGAGCGCGTCTAAATCTTTTGGTATCCCTAAATAGAACAAACCCTACATTAATGCCTTTACAAATAGTAAAAAACTATAAAAAAATCTATCGGGAAGAAATATCCAGAGCAAAAAAAGAAGCTCATGACGCTTTTATTAACAATGCTACAAACCGGAGTACGGCTATGTGGCAAATCATAAAGAGCAACCAGCCAATAACAGCTGCCTCGGAACCCTCAAATACTTTAAATGCAGAGAACTTTAATGACTTTTTTATTAATATTGCCAATAAAATAACAGATAACTTACCGCCACCCCGTAAACACTTCTCAGAATATCTAAAAAAAAGTAAACATGATGTCCCCTTCACTTTTAAGAAAATTACATATAACCAAACCCGGCAAATAATCGCAGATATCAAAAATAGTAACAGTAAAGAAAGCTACGGCATTAACGTAAAAGTAATCAAAACATTAAAAAATCTTATAATCTACCCTCTTACAAAACTTATAAATGAGGCTATTACTCTCCGCAAATTTCCGCAAGCCCTCAAGACGGCAAAAGTTGTGCCCATTTACAAGAACAAGGGGTCTGCTGACGACTGCTCTAACTACCGTCCCATTTCGCTGTTGCCCATCTTGTCCAAGGTGTTTGAGTCTGCCCTGAAAAAGCAGATTGTCGAACACTTTGAAATAAACCACCTCTTTTTCCAACGCCAGTTTGGTTTTAGGAGCAGGAAGACCACAGCTCTTGCAGTTGATTGCCTTGTGAGTCGTATTCTGGAGGGGTTTGAGGAGGGCTGTGACACATATGCCTCCTGTCTGGATTTGACAAAGGCCTTTGACTGTATATCCCATGAGATCCTTCTTGAAAAGCTGTCTTTCTATGGATTTCAGCCCAATAGTGTTGATCTGCTACAGTCGTATCTCTCAAATCGCACACAATTTGTTTCGTATAATCAGAACAAATCAAGGGAGCAAGATATTCGTTATGGAGTACCCCAAGGTTCTGTCCTGGGGCCCATTCTCTTTTTAATTTACATAAACGACCTAGCAAATTTTCAAAGCGATGGCAATCTCATCCTGTTTGCAGATGACACCACAACCGTTGAAAAATACCATCCCTCACAGATTGATAATACTCGGATTGTAGAAACAATGGCAAATATCAAGGAATGGTTTCTGGCAAATAGGCTGTGCATGAATGAAGAAAAAACACAAACAATAAACTTTACTCTTAGACGGGAAGAGTTGGCTCATCCTCTGATGGCGGGATGTAAGAGGGAGGTAAGTTTTCTGGGAGTATGCCTGGATGCTTCGTTGACATGGGAGAGTCATGTACTGCAACTCAGTAGGAAACTATCGAAGGTTACATATCTCATTAGAAATCTGTCACGCTGTGTAACAACGGGGACTCTTCAGTCTGTATATCATGGCTACTTTGGATCTGCCATATCATATGCAACTCTGGAGTGGGGACATTCTTCCCACGCTAAAACAATATTCAAGATGCAGCGCAGATGTATTCGAATTATTGCTGGACTCGGTTATCGTGATGACTGCTGGCAAAAATTTACACAACTCAAAATATTGACCCTACCGTGTGTTTATATCCTACAATGTCTTCTGTATGTCAAACAAAACTTAAATAAATTTAAATCACACAATGACATCCACACCTACCCAACAAGGAACAACTTAGACCTGGTCCAAAACCACCTTCGACTAGCAAGAGCTAGAAGTGGCACCGGCTTCTACGGTATAAAATTTTATAATTCTCTGCCGCTGGGGGTCAGGGCGCTTGACATAGACAAATTTAAGTCGGTAATAAAACAACATTTGTTACAAAATGCATTTTATTCGCTTGAGGAGTATCTACAGAGTCCTTTTGGGTTGCAATTTTAATATGTTTAAAAACTTGTTTGATGTAATGTGAATAGTTTTTAACTGTACTTGTTTATGTTTGTTCGGTGTATCACTTTTGTTATGTAGTATTATTTTTAAGCATTTGTATTTTAGCTTTGACGTGTAAAAGATACTTTGTATTATTGATTATGAATAAACTCTATCTATCTATCTATCTATCTATCTATCTATCATAATCATCGCTAATTAATAACAAATTTACATGCCTCTCCTTGCGAGCTGTAGTAAAGTATAAGGGACCAACGACTTCAATACTATTTTTACCATTGTCAAAGGCTTTTTCGAGCCCGTATACATTAATAGAAATATTATTGAGCTGCTCAAATTTAGTTATATCACCAAGTTTAATTGGAAATTCCATACCTGTAAAGTCCAGCTCGTTCTCAAAAGGCAGGTAGTTCACGACTCCATTTGCATTTTGAGTCCGATCAACGGGATTCAAGGCTGCCAAGACTGACCACTTGAAACACTGCAAGTCCGTGTTTTGAATGTTTAAAACAGCTTTCTTTGCGTCAATCTCCTTTGGTATCGGAATGTAGGAAGATGCCTTCAGAGGGTTGATCTTGTTGATCCCTATTTCTAAGTGCAGGAGCTGCTGCAGAGCCCATCCTGTAACAATAGAAACATTGTTTAGTATTATAATGTAAAAAATATGTTAGACTTTTTAACGCTTGCAATAGTACTTACCACTATCCTTTTCCGAAAACTCTGAATATTTCCGGTCCAGGATGGCAGCAAACTGCTCAAACAGCTCCTCCAAGTCCGTCGCTCCATTCACCATTACATATTTGGTATTGAAGGACTTCACCTCAGTCGACTCGTTCGTCTGCAGGAGGAAGCGGCCGAAAAGCTCTACCCCGACTTTTAATTGTTCATACTTTTGAACAATCCCTCCCACCAACCTTGTAAATTTGTCCTTTAGCTGATCCAGGAACCTGGGGACGTTGGTGGGATCTTGGCTTGAAGAAAGTCGGTAGGTAGCGATTCGGCTCCGGAATGATGTTTTAACCAGTTGTACACCTTCTTTCTGCTCCACACAGCAGTTCTCCCGATCTTTTTGGGTCCTTAGATGACTGGACCACCGGGAGACAGGTACATCCACTTGACAGTCATTGCAATACCGCTGCCGTGCAGATGATGAAGTTGACGGTTCTGAAATAAATTAGCAATAATAATTAACACTTATGTAAGTTTAATATTTCACAATATGATGCAATCTTTCACAATATGATGCAATATGGCGTAATATGATGCAATATATAATCTTACACAGTATAATGCAATAACTCAACATCTGACGAAACGAGTCTAGTCCTCTTGGTCATGGTTACTTGCGCAGGTGTCGCTTGTCTTTTGGGGGCTCTATGCTTCTCCTGCTGATGTCGCTGAAGAGCCCTCCTTGACGTAAAGTTATCTCCGCAAGCTTGACATGTTTGGACTAGAGTCCTACAATCCCCATGGCGCTTGAGGTCAGCCTTCCTGGTGAAGGAGCGGGAACAAAATTCGCACACAAACATTTTCTGGAAAAGTAATACGGTATTAAGCCAACTAATTTCAATGCAATATATCGGGTATTATAGATATACGTAGGATTCTCTAAATAAACGCATAACAAACACCCTGTATTGCTTTCGGCAACACGTTAGAACCTGTATTTAACAAACTTCGCATAGTAATACAGTATTACGTCCTTAATAACCCCCCAATTTTAATGCAATATATCGATTATTATAGATTTTCTCAATTAAACGCCTACTGCGAGGCATAAACACTCTGTATTGGTTTACGTAGCACGTTAGAACCTGTATTGGTTTACGTAGCACGTTAGAACCTGTATTTAAATTACTTTTAATCAAATATTTTTTTAATATACACTTGTATGCTGTATCACATTACCACTGTTATATAGAAAAAGATACTTACATTTTATTAATTTTTTGATCGTTCACAACACTTTTAAGCACTTTAACCTTGTTCGGTTGTTCAGTAACGACAGAAACTACTAGTTCCACAAGACTATTTATACCAGAGTCTTTCACTCCGACTACACCAGTCGTCATTGAATAATAATTGCTTGCTTACTGCAAATAGTCATTTGAATATTAATTACCACTTGTCCTTACCTCGTGTTGAATAAAATTAGAATGTTGTATTTTTCCAAGATGATGCAATCGACCATGATATTTAATATTATATAGTTACTGTACACTCATTGAATATTAATTAGCCGTTGACCTCGCCTCGTGCTGCGATCATTGTTAGTTGGAAATAGTTTGTATTATTAAAAAATGTATTCTATAAGAGGTTATCTTTTATATTAATCTAAACGTTTTCTATACTAAGGAATTGATGGTTTTAAACAACTATGTTTCATATACAGAATGTATCACGATATCTGACCCATTATGTTTTTGCTAATTTTTCCAAAAAAGGCCTTAATGGGGTGTTTTTCAAATATAAATTTAAGGAATACCCTTTAGCATCCGGAGTACCGAAGGTACTTTTTCCGGGGTTTGCGCATAATTTTCTCTTTTATTTAGCTCCGAAACATCAGTTTTGGTCTACTGCGCATGTTGCCAAAAAGACCTTAATTTTTTATTGCGGGGTTGTATAGGCATAGGCTAATAATGTAGATATTAGATAAAATTATAAAAATCCGAGATGCCCTTTTGGCAGCTTTGCCTGTTTTACTAATAATTTGAAGACTTGGATATATTCTGAGTTTGGGATTACATAGGTATACCTTAGTAATGCAAATATAGAAAAAATTAGAATTCTCCGATGTGCCGTTTTGGTAACTTTGATGATTTTACTGATATGCGGATATCTCGTCTTGGAATTATATTAATAATGATAAACATTACCAATGATGGTTATATAGCACGAATTTTGTATTGATTATGCTAAGGCCCTAATGGTTTTATTCGTATAGCTCCGTTATTAATAGAGATTTTTGAAAAATTATTTCACTGTTCGATAGGTATACTCATCTTATACCTGTTTGTCAAATTTCGCCTTTTCATCTTAAGGCATAAGGGCGCTAATCGCAAAAAACTATATCTCTCGAACCATCCAGCCGATCGACTTCGGGTTTCTTTTAGGCGCCTTGTTACGTTATCCTACATGCATAACCTCGTTTTCAACTCTTTCCAACATTTGACAAGTGACAGGTGACCTTGAGCTGTCTTAATTGACAGGTGGCATCTGCCATCTTTTTCCTATTCGTAATATGACGTCATCCTGAACACATTCCATATATAGAATATTAATGCCCAAAGTGGCTAACGCCAAAGTAGCTAAGGCCTAAAGTAGCTACCGCCCACCAATTTGACGTCTGACAGTTGGCAGATGACGCACGTCATCTGCTAATTGACGTTTGACATATGACACGCGCCTGCGCACTGCTGGCGCCTGCGCAGAAGGGGTGTGCGTAAATTAATGCAGAACCCCTCTTCTCCCTCTACTGCCGGGCTTCCGCCGAATTACCATTGGCAAGACCATAAAGGAAATGCATTTGTGTCATCTCCAAATTAGAATAATTATTTGTCATTTTTTGAACCGCACAATTATTAACCTTTTGACCAGAGGAAAAATAATAACAAACTGTTACCGAAAGTCAAAACCATTATGTTCATAATAACAAAACAACATTTCCTAGCAACGATCAAAGTTAACTTGTTTTTATTTTAACAATTTTCCGACATGCAATGAAGTCGTTTTTATGTTTTTCCTCGAAAAGGAAGTAATATACGGAGGGATATTAAGAAACAAAACGTTGTATTTGTAGTTGCTCAATCTGAAAAAAAATAAAATTTTTCAAAAAACTCAGTAGCGTACATTTTTTTTGTCAATATTATTCGTGACACTGCCCCCCGAGACGCCACTGGAACTTATAATTTTCTTTTAGTTAGTGCCAACTTAGCGTCTTAGTACAATGAATAACTATGCCAGATTTCAACAAAATCGGTAAAAGGATCATTTAGATATTAATAAAAAACCAATTTTTTTTTAAAACTTCGACACCCTGTATCTTGAAAACCAGACTCTTCAGGACACATGTTTATATGAACTTTTCTATTTGAATTTGGTTCAGGAATACTCCCTTGAAATTACGCCACATCATTAAGTAACACCCTGTATGTATTACTTACATATTTAAATTTCTAAACTAATCCAAACTTATAAATTAAGAAATATTAATTGTAGAATTTGTAACATTTCCGAACAATATCGATGAAGAAAGTGTTTTACTATCCGATGAGACACAAGAATTCAAAGTTACAGATTTACTTAAACCAGGAGGTTCTCTCTGCATATTGTTCTAGACCATTTATTTGCTTTGCAATTCCTATTTTATTTTGCACCGAATTTTCAATATAGCCCTCCGCCTGGAGTACTTCCATCCACCATGTCTTTTTAAACTCATGATATCCCCGCCAGCATCTACTAATAATGTAGCTGACGTTCTTCGATAACAATGTCCCGTATATTCTTTGGGACTAGACAACTTTAAATATGATGCAATTTGAGAAGGTATTTTTCCAAAAGTATTTATACCCAGTGTTTGGATAGTGCATGCATCTTCCTTTTTTATATGCAATTAATAACCGTGTATTGGCAGCATGATCGCGGGTCTAAGGGCTCTATATACTTCTTAAAAATTGAAATATTATTATTTTCTGATGAAAATCCTTCCACGTAAACCACGAACTGTAGATCTACATAAGGTAGACGTACCTATTATCGACACCTTAAGCTCATATCTGGATGACTACAACTGACAAAAATAGTGCCAAACTTTAAATAATTGTGTGTCTTAGTTTAGAGATAGTTTAAATATTATATTTTTCGTCTGTTAGGTTAATTTTAAAATATATATTGCAGCTTCTTCCTTAATATTCTATTTATGGAAAAAGGTAAATCGCGCCTATTATCGACACTAAATAATTGTATGGGTTCCAAATATCGACATATCAACTAAACCAATTATCGACACAGGGGAATAATGTTCTTAAAAAAGTAAAAAGTAAAGAATCCTAATAAAGTAAGTACCTATATTTTAAGAAAAAACTAATATTTTATTACATTTTCTTACTTTATTATAATAAGCATTATACTGATAAAGGAAATTGAAAAATAAACTAATAATTAATTTTCAAAGCTTAAGAAACAAGTACTAAAATGTCTTTAAAAATGTTGAAATTTAAAAAATGATTATCACAAAAGAAAAATTTTAATAATAAAATACTTAAATGCCAAAATTGGACAGCTCCTCAACTTCATTCTGATGCCCGAGCATTGGTGAGGTTCTGAGCTATTCTCGTACCTCGTACCAGTGCCTGCCCGGCCTCCGGCACTCCTATTTGTCTGTTAACAGATGTTCGTCCTGCAATTTTGTCAATTATTGTAATGGGAGGTACCTACGTGAAAGACTTTGTTAGCCTTAAAAGGAGTCATGGTACCGGACTTGGCTGCATCTACAGCCATTGTCATAGCTTCTTCGAGTACTGTAACCGCTTTGCCATTTTTCTCCTAGAAAATATTAAAAAACAGGGATGATCCTATTATCGACATAAACAGTATATAGTATCTAAACCTGGTATTAAATGCGGTGTCGATATTAGGTCATTGCCTAGAGAGGTATATTTAATTTTAAAATAAAAATATTATTAAAATATAAGTAAATATTACTTAAAATAAAACATAGTTTTTCTCAGAGTTTCAAAACTCCTAAGTGAGTTAACACTTGTCTGTGCGTGGAAATGTTGCTAACCATAATGTGTTATTTAGTCAATTAAGTATACCATTTGCTTATATAAGAAAGGAATGAAATGTAATGAATTATTAATCAATTACCAGCCGAAGAAATAGGTTATAATTTCCATTAATAAACTCCCTACTCATGCGTGAGAACTTTTTGAGACTTTTGATATTTTTAATATCTTCTGTAAATAAATTATAACACTTTGGTCCAAGGAAAGTAACAAATCTCTTACTGCAATTAAAATTAATCTGGGGACATTTCAACATTCCATTTGCCACACTTCGAGTTGTGATATTGTGACAAACATAATTTCTCAAAGCAATATGTTTATGCATATAAAGTGCAAGAGTATGAAAATACAGAGATCTGACACTACAAATTTTGTTTTGGTATAGTAGTCTGGTAGGGTATCTTTTATTTTTCTTTAAAATTATTTTTAAAATATAGTTTTGAATTATGTTTAAACTGTTTAGGCTGTTTGAATATAATCCCCCCCAAACCAATATACCATACTTCAGCACCGATTCAACCAACGATCGATAAACCAATATTAACAAGTTTTCATTAAATATGCCTCTAATTTGATAGAACTTATAAATAAGCTTTCTAACTCTCTTAGTCAGATAAGTAACATGGCTGTCCCATCGCAGGTTTTGGTCTATCATTATTCCCAAGTATTTTACACAATTCGTTTCATGAATTAGAACATCGAAACCATCAATCCTTAAGGAGTTATAAAGTGGACTATTTACATTAATTTTTGAAAAAGCGATGTATTGGGTTTTCGTAACATTCAAAGATAATTGAAATTTATCCAACCACTTTTTAATCAAGGACATATCATTTTTAATATTTATTTCCATGTCTAACCAACACCTACCACCAAAGATCACAACAGTGTCATCAGCATAAGAAATAATTTTACCATTTATTTTAAGAGATAGTAAAGAATTGATGTAGGTTATAAACAAAATCGGACCCAATACAGTCCCCTGGGGAACACCAATTTTTACTTTCATACCTTCACTGATACATTCATTCACTCTAACAAACTGCCAGCGGTCATCCAGGTAGCTCTTAAAGACTTCCAACGCGGCACCACGCACACCATAACATTCAAGTACATGTAGGACACACTGTCGATAATTCGTACCAAGTTCCAAATGAAGGTACATAATATCGACACTCACTTTTTAACAAAATTTACAGAAAAATTGGCTTTTAAGTTGCTAAATTATTAATTTTAAACACCTTCCAATAAATAGAAATAATTTCCATTAAATTTTATCTAAAATTATTCAAATTATATGGCTTATAAACTTACCTGTTTCTTAACATTGTCAGCAACAGTAGCGCGAGTATTAACGGTTAGATACGAATGGCAGGGTTTCGCGCGTGATTTAAAAAAATGGGGGTGGGTGCATACCAAAGGCAATGTTGCCAAATGATCGTAAAAGAACACAAGATTATTTTTAAAAAATATTCGTTTAGGGATTTTTCATAGAAACCCCTTATATTTAAATAAAAGTGGCAAAAGTGTCGATATATGGGACACTGTCGATAATAGGTACGTTTACCTTATGTGTCTTTGTATCCGGGACAGTTACAACGCAAGGTGGGTTTCAAATTCCTTAATATCTTCAATTTTCATTTTACATATTTCCACTTTCGACTCGGCGACATGCCCAAGCGATGCTCACAGTAAGTGCCACCTGAAAAAAGCAAATAAGTTGTTATTTAAAATTAGATTTAAAAAAATCGCAATTAAGTAGGTATACCTTCATTAATAAAAACTCCTCATCTGGTGCCGTAACAAGGAATTTTACAACCTCATTCTTGGAGAATGCCTTTGATTTCTTAGCTTTGTATCCCACAGATTTCCTTTATAAATATGCCATCAGTTTTGCATACCTACCTGCTTATGTCGACATCATTTTTGATACTTATAGTATAGTAGATCTGAGCATTGCATGAGTAATAACTCCATAAAGAGGATGATTTACTGTCCTTAAATTTGTCCACAAAATAGGCAAGTATCACATATTCACTATAATTGCTTTAACTTTCTTTGATGAACACCAGTCCCTGAAGAGCCCATATTCCTTCTCGTATCTATGCCGTGATTTATCCGGCAATAAATTAAGGGTAGCTGATTTAGCAATGTCCAGAACTTCCTTCGGAATTTCATCATCACTGCTGCTACTAGCTTCCATTTAGGATCGTAAAACACACTTTCACGAAATTGTTACAAAAATAATTATCGTTTATTCCGTTGTCAAGTTTTAGGGGAGAGTGGGGGAATATCGGCCCCTTAAGGAAATACTCGAATATCTCGCAGATTTTATGATTTAATTAGAAACTGGAAGCTTTAAATGAAAGGTAGGACTTTCGGGAACAAAATATATTTTAATTGGAATTGAACAATACTGTTAAACAAATATTACCAAATTTTTAAAAAATATATGAGTGGCCGATATTACCCCGCAGGTTGGAGGTAAGATCGGCCAGGGGCTTTATTGCTGCAAGAGCTGCTTGAAGAGTCTCGGCAATCCAAGAACCTCTTGTAGTTTTACGTTTATAGGTCAGCGACATCTGAAAATAAACGAAAATTGACTACTAAATTCTATGGGGTAATACCGGCCATGCCAATATTACACGCACAAGGATGGCCGCAATTACCCCTAAAACAATTAACAAAACCGAAACACACTATTTAGACATGCCTAAACTTACGTCGTTTTTAAACAAACTAAGTGAAAGAAAACATAATTTAGTTGATTTGCATATCTAAAAACTATTTTTACAACTTACCGTTATGGAAATATACAGCCTCAAAAAAACACCTTTCTTACAGTAACACGTGCTTTTCTATAATATTCGCTATAACAACTATAAAGCTTCCGCTAGCACTGCCTAAAAGATACTAACCGTTAGATTTGCTGACAGGCGTGATCGGAAGACGTAAACCGCTTCAAATTTTCTATCGGGGTGGAAGAAACTTGGCGGCCGGTATTCCCCCACAGGCCGGTATTCCCCCACTCTCCCCTACATCTGTCATATAAAAGCCAACTATTAAATTTCTATAATTTATTTCCCTCTAGCAACCTGATATTAATGCATTTTGTTGATAACGACTTGCGAGGCTCCTACGGGGTAAATTAAAACAGTGCGCTTTTAGTTTTTAATATTGGTGCTCTAAAACATGCTTGTAGATAAAATATCGTACAATACACTTACGGTAGGTGTCTTTACTGCATTTGCGTGATTTACCAAACTCGCCTTCGGCTCGTTTTGTTAAGCATCACACACGTGCGGTAAAGACGTACCTACCGTACTTGTATTGTAACTATATTATGCGCAATACAAGAAAAAGCAAGTGGTTTTATCAGCTGGTTTTGTTCTGGAGGATGGGACCCAGTCCGCAGAAGCACGTCAAGATGACGTCAATATCTGGTGACTACTGGTCAATAGACGTCAGTCGACCAAAAATCGACGACATTTTGACGTTAGTTAGTTGTCGAATTTCTGACGTCATTTAATTCACGTCATATTGTCGACTTTACTTGGTGATATCTGGTATAATATATTTTTAATTATTTCTACCCAAAAAACTATAATAACTTGCATGACAAACCCGAACAAACCTTTTTTTTGTGGGTGCCGTAAAAAATAGAATAATCGCCTCATAATCGTGCATTGGCTGCGCGCGCAGTCCCTCCTGCCATAGGCAACGAGAGTGAACGGGGTTGCCAGTTTATTAGAAACTCCCTAAACGCCTATCCACGCCATGACGTCATGTTTAATAAATTTACTTTTATTGATAAATATTCAGTCGGTAGGTAAAAGCAAAAACAATTATAACTTTACACTGTGCTGACTATATTATTAGTGAATATAGTGAAAACTGAAAATGCCATTTTATGTTTGCCAGAAATACAGAACAGTTTTGCCAATAATTTTGTATTAAACTGTTGGCAACCTTGCAGACGAACGTCGGCTCCCGGCTCGAGCACGGGCGGTTAGCTGACGCCATTTTTTCACTGTGTCATTTCAAGTAGGTATTTATTTAATAGTGTTGTGTTTGTTGTTTACATACTTCAACCAAACGAAACCAAAGCAAAGGTAAGTACTGTTGTTGGGTTGCTGTAGGTTGATGTTCGTTGGTAAATAGCAAGGTCTCTATAAATAGTACCTACTATTTGCAGGTTATTGCTGCTGCATGACAGGATTTATTGATTTCTAGGATTATTTTACTTAGGTTAACGAAGTTTTAAAGACAAAATCTCTAATTTTTAGTGTATTTTGTGCTTAACTTTCTAGTAAAATGTATCTTTTGTCCTATCGCCATGCTGGATTTATAAATTACTTAAAATTTTCAATATTCATTTCAGTTGCCAATATAAAGTTAACGCACTTATTTAAGACAATTTTAGGCCCGGTTTATGCAAAAATTCCTTAACTTTAACTTTAGAAATAACGACATATTTTGCCGTAAAAAGTGTTTGAATTAAGGTATTTCATATAAGAACATGCAAAAAAACCTTTCCATAACTATAATTTTATATAAATAAATAAAGATAGGTATATACTTTTTTAACTTTTGTGAGAGCGCCAAATGTATTGTTAATTTTTGTTACAGGTGCGGTACAGATTAAACCCCTGCTGCTACTCAAAGTGATCGATATTGAACATGGAATAAAAATTTGGCTAAAACACGCGAAGCAGCGAATGCAGAAGACGCCTGTTGCTCCTGTCGAACATGATAATTATTACAGTGGTGGTGGTGGTGGTGACATAGTTTAGTAGTATGTACCTACTTACCCATAATAAATGCTTACACAATGTATTAAGTAGTTTTAGTTTAAATTGGATTACTGGTGAATACAAAATATTTTAAGACGTGAATTTCACGTCATGAAATGACGCGAAAGTCACGTCAAGAAATGACGCGAAAGTCACGTCATTTCAAGACGTAAAAATGACGTCAGATATTGACGTCATCGGTCTGTGACATTAGGAGGTCATTTTCACGTCATATTGTCGTCATATAGTCACGTCATATATGGTAATAGGTCACCAGAATATGACGTCATTTTGACGTGCTCCTGCGGACTGGGGAGCGACAATTGCACCCTTTGCCCCCCTCTGGATACACGACTGTTTAATATATAGGCTACCAAAAAGTAAAGTTTAGCAGTCAATATTTCTTTGTAATGGACACAACTGTTAAAGATCTAAAAGAAAAACAGAAAATAATATGTTTCCACGAGAAAATCGTCGAACCATTCTAATAATATTGTCTAGCATATAAGTGACTAGACGCTATGGAAAATTATTGTGGCCGTTGCTGTACAAACTCCAAAGACATTTTTCTGTTAGAGTAAACTTTTTTTAAAAACAAAGCGTTTCAACGGTTCGACACCCACATGTTAAAGCAATCGTCCCCCCCAAAGGACAATTGTCTTTTAATTTCAGAAAACCCAAAGTGTGTAAAAGTGCTCAACGGCACTATATAACACGTTAAAACCCAAGAAAGAAGAAGTATATATAGGATAGCGTTTTTCCTCCCCCCTTGCCAAGGTTAAGTATGCTTAACGTGACCATACGTCCCGTTTTGAACGGGACAGTCCCGTTATTTGACACTCAGTCCCGTTGTCTCCAAAAAAAGCTTCGGGACGCCAAAATGTCCCGTTTTCGAAGAGTGGGCGAAGTCGGTATCGTTTGGATACAAAACAGACAGCTGAGTGGAAAATTATAAGTTATTTTACCCAAAAAAGGGCGTGGCACCCAAAAATTTTTCGCCTGCCAAAAGAGCGCCTTTGGCGCGCATTACCTTGTTATTTTACCCAAAAAAGGGCGTAGCCCCAAAATATTATCGCCTGCGGCGCAATTCCCCTTCGCCACTGCATAGTCTTCAGGTCAACAACCATAAAGTCCCGTTTATACGACGTATATTTGTCATACTTTATACGACGTTGTTTGCGAAGAGTTTCTTTAACAACTTAGCTAAACAAAGTTATTCACTTTGCTAGCTGTTTAAAAGAAGCAAAAGGAAAGTAGGTACCTATTATAAAAATTGTAAAGAGGCCTGGACGTCTATTCTCGAACTAGGTGATTGATCATTTCAAGAGAAGTGAGTACTTTTTCTCTTGAAAATGTTAAACCGTATTCTTGAAACTTAAAATGGCTACTCATTTCCATCAAGAGTTGGGAGAACTCATATTCTCTCAAGAATTTCAAGAGAATACGATCAGGTCAGGAGAAGTGCGTTGATAAGCATGCGCATAAAAAACTTAGTGGTTAAGCTTTTAATTGAAGAATGTAGGTTATAGTTTTGTATTTGTTATCGCAATTCTAATACATTTTTATTTCTCGAATTTTCTTTGCGTTTGTGACAATTTTGACGACATGACAGTGGTATTTGATGATGAGGACTTTTTAATCCGTCAACTAATAATCGTATAGAAAAGATGTTGAAGAAAACGCAGCATGGCCTCATTGACCCTATAAGCACAAATACGAATTAAGTAGGTACGTCCTCAGTACGTATGTTTTAGACGAAAGTACGTCCAGGTGACGTACGATTACGTAATTTGTACGTACGTCGTTAACTCGACCGAATTCAAAATTATATGGCGTACAGGACATACGAATGTGTACGTATGTAGAACATGCGGCTTAGTACCTACATTTGTACATAGTTATGTACTGATCAGTATGAAGGTAATACGTACGGCTCGGTATGTAGATAGTACGTACGATTCAGGGTTCGGTTTTGGGTCAGGTTCAAGATAAGCCAAAATATATTACAAACTATTTTAATCTTCAACTCTATATGTACATTTTTTACTTAAATATAAATGAGTTTTAATTCTAAACATAATAGGGTGAATGTACCAGTAAGTGACCAGTGAATGACCATTTCTGATTAAGATTAATAGGTATATCAAATTATAATATAATATTAAATTTACATTTACATTTACCCTATCTATACATTATCCACCGTCGGGCCACTCTTCTTTAGTCCTCTCGGGAGCACTCTTCAACCAATTACCCAATGATTCCTCTGTTTTGTTACGAGTAGGTGCAACACCACACCTTTCTATGGCGTCTAAAAAAAATTAAAGATTAACAACCCGCAGTTTTTTTGTTTTATATCAGTACCTATATGTGGTTAGTAATAAATAATAGGATAATAGTGAAGTAATACCTACTCGAGATATTTTTATTGTATCAGAAAATTAATTTAGATTAAAATTTATTATTTCTAATTACCTAGAACCAAGTTGCAAATAGTTAGATCTTTAAATTTTTCCTTATCCCTCCATTCCAGCCAACTATATCGAATGGCCAAGCTATCTGCAATTAGCATGCTCATGGATCTTTTTGCAAAGTCATAGTTGTTTCTGCCCCCTACTTTTGATAGAGTCTCGACCTAAAAGAGTAAAGAAGTCTTACTAGTATAATTTTAAAATTTTTTAACACAAATTCAATTTAGTTTCGTGTCATCGAGAGGCAAATTAACATGGTATGGGTTTAATATTTTTAAAAGATGATTTACTGCTATATGTGTCATAATATTATGTTTTAAACACCATTCTCCAATTGGAGACTGCAATGTATTTTCGGGAATCTCAGTAGCAACACCTAAACTTACCACTGAATGTTAAGTATTAATATCAACTGGGCAGTCTAGCAAATTGGTGTACAAACTACACTCTGAAAACACCCTTTCGTCTTCAGGGAAACTTAAGTCTGAATCTGTATCAAGGACTTGACGTCGTACCTCCAATTCACTGCTCACAGCCCCCGATTCAGCATCTTGAGGGGTTCAACTCTTGCTGACAAAAAAAAATCGACGTCCTTTTTAGCTTTTTTATAATATTTGCTTAGCATTTTCTTTAGATATATTAATATAATTTAAATAAATAGTATTATAAAAAAATAATATATAAAACGTCCAAAGAAAATTTATGTTTTGTTAACCTATTTATTTATGTCGAAAAAGTAGGGTTATGCACAGAAAAATAAAGGGTTTTGGTTTTCTTGTTCTTAATGGCTCTGCTCACTGGGGGCAATTTGCCAGCACATTAGGGGTGATCGTGATGTTGTCTGGTCTGTACCATATCAGAGTTAGAGTTATGAGTTATAAATCGCAATAGCAATGGGAGGAATTATCGATTCTGCACATACATCGATATCGAACAAACCCAAAAATAAACCTATAATTGCATTTCTATTTTTGGAAAGTATTTACACTTATATATTATACAGAGGCTATTTATACAAGGTTATATAGTTTAATAACTGAAAATATACTTGAGAAACATGTAAAATCGCGCCTTATATAGGAATGGGCATATCGATATAATACGTAATTATGCCCATATAATGTCTAAGTGGAAATCTTTGTTTTATGTTTAATTTATGTATTACTTTACTCTATCGTCTGTCAGTTACAAACACACAGGACTTCGTCCTACGAATATAGGTACTAACACTACAGAGACCTAATATTTACATAATAAATAAAGGTAGGTAATGCATACTATGGACGTGCATAATAAATCAAATAAATATACCTACATGTTATACGTACTCCAAATAACGTTTATAATATGTAAATTTATATACATCTCTTTTTGCGTCGGAATTGTACGTTCCTAAGACATCCACGTTCCTGAGACAAACTCTACCGACGGACGTAAATATGATCTAAAGCGTACGTACCAAAGACGTACGTGCTTATTGCGGACAAGACTACTGAATAGGCATTTTTTAATGTTGCGGCTCTTTCACTGTTTTTGGTTTTATTATATTTATGGGTTGGATTGTCTGCCAATGACAATCAAATGATGTAGACTTAAGAATCGTTTGAACTATTAAATTTTGTAATTATATATTGGTACCAACATACAGAAATTAAGTTTTCAAGGTACCTGCCTGAGTGCTTTATAATTTATGTAATTATAATCTACTTCATATAAAACTGTCTGTAAGTTTTGTTTAAATTTTTTGTAATATTATTGTACATATTGAATATATTGAGTAGTATTATAGAAATTTTCTACATTTTTGTCAAATAATATCAAATCAAATATAATTTCATTTATCAATAGCATTTTACATTTTGTGGAGGTTTACAATTTTCCATTACAAAATTATAACCTTTAAAGAAAACCCTAATTACTTATTTGTTATTAAAATGTAGGTAATTACATAAACATATACTTTCTCCATTGCCGCCAGTTTTTTTCCGATCCATTTTCAACGGAATTAAGTTTAGAAGAAACTTCCCAAAGGTTTTGGGCCTTTTTGAATGTAAAAGTATTGGTAAACTTTCCCGATTTTAGTTCGGGATGCTGCTGCATAAATTCGATCAGCATATCTTTTTGCAAGATATTTATAGGTAGTGACGACCTCCCTATATTCTCCATTCAAAAGTATTTATTTGTAACTTTATATAAACTCGGAAAAATTGATAACATTGCTAGACCTTGAAAATAGGCGAATGATCATTTAAGAGAGGTGATTAGGTACTTTTTCTCTTAAGAATGTTTAAACTGTATTCTTGAAACTTAAAATGGCTATTCATTCATTTTCATCAAGAGTTGGGAGAATTCATTACACCCATTATTTTTCTGTGGACTTCATTCTCTCAAAAATTTCAAGAGAACCGAGTTAGGAGAAGTGAGTTGATAAGCATGCGCATTACGCAAAAACTTATAATGGTCGAGTTTTTATAAATTTTACGTTGTGGTTTTATTTAGTGATGGAAATAACCGACTTATTTTAATAACCGACTACCAAGAATTCAAGTGATTTTAAAAACCGAATTAAAATAGTTTTTTTTTCACTTGAATTCTAATATGGGCGGTGGTCCATCTACAACATTATTAATGACTAAATTACTTTCTCTGGAAGAAGAACGCTGCCGAAAAATTATTGACTTCTAAAAAAAAAGGTCGCCACAGTTCCGTAAATATTAAACCGTTTTTTTTTCGAGTAACCTATTCATGATGAACCGCCAATTATTAGAAATGAATATATTTTGTCGTGCTTATATATTGTGTCCCGAAGAAGAGAAGTTATCGTCCCACAGCAACCTTATAAGGCATTTAAACCAAGTTCATAAGTTATTTAAAGAGTATTCTTTAACTTTTCCGAACATTGAAGAATTTTTTACATTATATAAAGATTAAGACCAGACTTTTTTATTAGTACACAGCATCTGATGATGAAATCCAAAACTGATAAGGTTCAATGCAAAAAGCTTTTATTTAATATTATAGTTACTTTTAAACAATATTGTTTTATTTGTTCTCGACTGTTTACAGTATTTACAAAAATAAATATTAAGTTTTTAATACTGTTTTCTTTTGTTTTATTGAATTATGTTTATATTTAAAGGTAATACGTTCATACATAATAAGGTTTAAAGTATTTATATTGTTTTAATATAAATAAATACACACCGATAATTTAATAACATAATCAGATATATATGAATAACCAATAGATAAACAAATTATTCGAAATTTAAATTTCCGTACAGTGCAGAATCAAATAAATGGTGCATACGCTGGAATATACAGAAAGATATTCTACCTCGACGATCATACTGCAATAGAAATTTAAATTTGGCGCCTTGGAAGCCACGCCAACATCATTCTCATCGATCGATGCTCGAGAATACGGACTTTTGACTGCAAGAGAACGATATCAGACGATGTGAGCATACGATGTGAATGGTCCCTTCTCTCGAGAGAGCGATCACTTCTCTCAAGTTGGAGAATAGATACCCTGATGATTTTCTGTTTATAGGAAGCATATAGAGAACAAGGAAATCAATTAAGTTTGTGGGGTCTCGTTGACAATGCCGGTAAGCTTATCGACTTCGCGTTGAACAGTGAGGCCATGGCCAACATTATAGCTGTAGACGTTTTGGAGATCACCGGGTATGACTTAAGTAAATTAAATAAAACAGATGCTGTATTAACTTCTTACACAATATTAATTTACTTTTTTTGTAACATTTTCTGTATTAAATAAAAATTCTCATTCTATATGTTGAGTTAATAATAATCATTATTGCTTTGTTAAAGCGTTGCTAGAAAAGCTTGAAGCTTTGTTTAGAGGCATAGGCTTACTCAGTAAATGTGAATAAAATTAATCAAGGAGAAAAAGTTGTCATAATGGCTGAGTTCCTTTTAGTTACTGTTAAATAGCAAAGCAAAGCCAACGGCTAAGTTGAGTGTTCCTTTTTAAAATTTAACTTACCACAGCAAATATTTTTCCTCCCCCCTTGCGGCGGGTAAGCAACAACTCCTAGATATAAGGCGTTGTTCGGGTAAGTCCGTCACCATTTCCCATACGGACTATACGAAGTTGTTAACGAAGCGTTCCTTTACCAACTTATCTAAGCAAAGATTTTTCCCTTTGCCTTGCTATTTAAAAGAAGCAAATGGAAGGTACCTATCATGCTGTAAAAGCCTTTGAATATAGAACGACAGGAAGGAGGGTTTCGATACTTGCTCGTGGCTTTAAGCGCCACGGAAACGGCCATTTTGACCCTCCACATATGACTCATTACTTTGCTATTTCTCCCGTCACATATTGTTGTTTCTGAATTTTGGCGTCGATTTTGGAAATCTTTAGTGTTATTAGCTTTGGTTATTAGTGTGAAAAGTAAATTTTAAGAGTTTTAGTATTATTTAACCATACCTACCTAATATTGACTATTTTAATTGTTGGAAAAACATTTTCATTGTGTTACTGGAACAAAAAACGAATAATTGTAATAATATGGTTAGTTGTGCATCTTGTGGTTGTTCCCTAACAACAAAACAAAGAGATTCTGGTGTAACATTTCACAGGTAAGTGTTTTTAATGCTAAATTGGATATAATATGAAAATAAAGTGCTAACCGGAAGCATAAGTCGGCCATTTGCAACCTCCATCCCCGTCGCGGTTATCTGACCTTATGCTCCTTCCTGTCGTTCTATATTCAAAGGTAAAAGCAGACCAAATTACGATGGCCGCATTCGGCAATTACATCTGCGATGCGATGGATATTTTGTCACGTGACCTCGGACCGGTCGGAGAATTTTGTAATAAACGAACGGCACCTAACAGCTGACCTCTGTCAAAGTCAAAAATGTAATATTTGTTTTGTTTTGATCTAAAAAACCTAACCTGTTTTCCCTTTTTGTAAAGTTACTAAAACTGTTTCAAGACGATAATGGGGAAGACGTCAAGATTTTGGAAAAGGTAGACGGTTTTGCCAAAGAAGCGGTACCCCGATTTGCACATCACCAGTTCAGACAGCACTTTAGATTGTCCCCAACTACCTTTGAAGACTTGCTTAATAAATTAAATGCAGTTTCAGAGGGAAGATTGATAGCTGTAGGTGCTGGCCATCCGGAAATGTTATTGGATAAACAGATGATAGCTATCAAATATGGAAAGTTTTAGGTAAAACCCACCAGAGTTTATGCCTTCCTTAGCCTTGCCTAATGTGCATTTTCAATTTAGATCAGTCGCTGATCGATTTGGAATAACCAAGTCAACCTATTGGGACGTCTTATATAGAACATGTAGAATATTTCTGTGTATTTATGGTCAAATAAACATGGTATAGCGTTTTTGTTCTGCCACATCATATAGTTCCACTTCCTGCATATTATTTTCAGTCAAATCACAGAAAAATAAAGGCTTTGTTCAATCAAACTACCAAAATTTTAAACCTAAATATAAACATCAAACTTAACCTCACAAATTCAGCTGAGATTAATCTTTCCTCGGTCAAAATACTCCGAGCAAAAAGATTATCCTCGGAGCGGTCCGATTTTAATTACCGAACTGTTTAGATTTATTTCCCCTCCATTTAGATGTCATAAACGAACGATTTAGGTCAATTCAAGCGGTCTGAGGTAATTGCCGAACGCGGCTGATCACTCAAATTGTGTGGGCGAATTGCGCTTAACGCTGCCAACCAACTCCAAAAAGAAAGGAAGAATTGAGATCCCTTCCTTCTTCTCTGTGGTCCAACCAAATTCGTGGTTTTGCATAGCCGTTGTTGTGTCCCGACAAGTTAGCTACCCGCTAAAATTCGAGGCACTAGGTTCAAAATAAAACGGCGTGTTTTATCAACTAAACTATAATGTCTACACTAGATACGCGATGGATACATTATATAAAAAATATTGTTACAGATCAAAGTTTTTGACACAACTACCTTAACTGAGTAAAAAACAACCTGACAACCTGTCTTTTTAAATTTGGTTCTAATCTACCTTACAACACAGGTATTAAGGTTATTTATGAAAAATAACAGATACTATAAATGAATAGTAAACATAAAATAGGTAATGTATCCAACATTCTCCCACCTGAGAAGTATTATATTGTAAACTTCTCACAAACAGATACAAAACAAGACAGTAAAAGAGATTAAAAATTAAACTAAAGTCCCTACTCGTAGTACTTATGAGGAAATTTAGATATGCGTCCACTACGAGTTAACTTTACACTAGGCATAAATACGCGCACATCGTCATCAGGTTGAGAATTGTCATTAGCGACTTCCTGTTCTTCATTTAGGGAAATGTCTGTGGTTTCAGCAACAGGAGCATCCTTAGCTTTAAAAACAGTAGAAGTCTCTTTTAAACGTGATACTTCAGGAGAGTCAATGTTATCACATTCAAGTTGAAACAAACGTTGAACAGATCTTAACAACTGACCTTTATTTGTCACGACACAAACTAAACGAATGTTGCCGTCTCGACCAGGTAACAGTTGAATCACACGTGCTAATGGCCATTCTAATCGTTTTTGAGAGTCATTACCAATAAGCACTACTTCTCCAATTCGTATGTTACGGCTTTGCAGCTTCTGTCTACTGCCGGTTCTTTTTAATTGTCCAAGATACTCGTTCCGAAAACGACGCCGAAGGTCATCTCGCAATTTTTGTCTATATCGGATTTTCCGGCATAGGGAAGCTCGTTCCACCGCGTCACAATCAGGCACTCCAAAATATTTTGAATCACGAAGAAACATTGACGGGGATAAAGCAACTAAATCTGACGATTCGCTCGAAATGTACGTTATTGGTCTGGAATTTATAATTTCTTCACATTCGCAAATCAAAGTTAACAGTTCTTCATATGAAAGCGAAGCCCTGCCGAGGGCCTTACGTGAAAGTGTTTTCAGAACACCGACTAAGCGTTCCCAGAAGCCGCCCCACCAAGCTGCAGTAGGAGGGTTAAATCACCACGTTATACGCCGACTTGAAGCATAGTCTTGCACATCGTTCCAGTTCACTTTAGCTAGCAAATTCTCGGCTCCGACGAAATTAGTACCGTTGTCACTATAAACGGTCGTAGGACGTCCGTAGCGGGCTACAAACCGTCGAAACGCTTGTAAGAAGCACGCCGTAGACAAGGAAGTAACAAGTTCTAAATGCCCGGCGCGGTACACTGCGCAGGTGAATAAACATACCCAGACCTTTTCACCACCCTTTAAGTACAGCGGCCCAGCAAGGTCTATACCGGTTACTTCAAACGGAACTGCATCGCGTACTCGGTCAATAGGTAGCGGAGGAGCGGGCACACGAAACGATTTGGCAGATTGTCTTCTGCATCTAACACATGAAGAAATCGCCGCTCTGATGATGCGTCGACCACCAGTAATCCAATATTTTTCACGAAGCTTTGACAATAGACCTTGGGTTCCTACGTGCAGAGACTGTTCATGGGTATGAATGATTAATGATTTTACCAAGGCATGTTTTCCAGGCAGCACAATTGGATAACAGAAGTCTTCAACGTCCTTTCTATTAGAGATCAGCGTACGTACACGAAACAGACCATCTTTGTCCTTAAATACATCAACAGAAGAAAACGATTTGTCATCTGGAAAACCTTCTGACTGTACAACTTTTAGAACAAACCCTTCTGCTTGATTAATTTCAGTGGCACTCAACGGTCCCTTGATATGTCTTTTATATCTGGTGTTATCAATAAAGCGAAGAATCCAGGCTATCATTCGTAAAGTTTTGTTGTACTGATGAAAGTAGTAGAAATGCCAAAAATCTGAGTTACTGTCTAGCATAACAGTCACCACTCCCTTTTTGCGTTCATGATTTATTTCATGCTCATCATATAAAAGCTGTTCTTGAGGCCAATTTAAAGTATTCTCACAGAGCCAAGCAGGACCCTCCCACCATCTAGATTCAAATAATCGCTTCGGGGAACAACCTCGTGATGGGAGATCTGCAGGATTTAACTGCCCAGGCACGTGTCTCCAAGATTCAACTTTTGACAAAGAACGAATTTCCTTCACCCGATTATCCACGAAGGTGGCCCATTCTTCACCTCTCTGTATCCAGGATATCACCGTTGTGGAGTCACTCCAAAAATAGGCTTCAATATTGTGATCAAATTCAGTAATCAAAGAATCACATAGCCTTGAACCAATTGTAGCAGCTAGAAGTTCCAATCTGGGAATAGTGAGTTTATTCTTCAATGGAGCAACTCGACTCTTTGCTGCAAGCAAAAATATTTGTACTACATTCTCAATTTCTACTCTTAAAAATACAACAGCGGCATATGCCTGTTTGCTGGCATCACAAAAGGCATGCAAACTAAGGTGATCAGCTTCTTTAGATCCAGCCTTGATCCATCTTGGAATCTCTATCTTCAGGAGATATGGCAACTCTCTTTCCCAGTTCCAAAAAATGTTTTGCGTTTGCTCATCAACTGGCATATCCCAGCCTAATTTTGCCTCAAAGGTTTGTTGAAGTAGAATTTTTGGACACAACGTTGCAGCAGAAGTAAACCCGATGGGATCAAAAATTTTCTGAGCTCTGGATAGTATAATTCGTTTTGTGATTGGTTCATTTGTGATTTCAGTAGCCTTTGGAATACAATCTTGACTTATTTTCAGCACGTCCTTATCAGTGAACCACATCAAACCTAAAACTGATACACCATCACAAGATTCATTTTTCCCAGTGTACTCCCACCCTCTCAAGTCCATTTTAGCTTCATCCAGCAAAGCAACCGATTCATTTATAAACTGGCTAAGAACACTAGTTTTTTCTATGCTTGCCACGCAGTTGTCAACATAGAAACATTTTTTCAATTTCTCTACAGTTTGCAATGAATATTTTGAATTTCCAGACTTAATACATTTTTGTTTGCACAACTGCAAGTGGTGTTCAATGGTGGCTCCCAATAGGAATGGACTAGAACTTACACCAAACACCACACGCCTATGTCTGTAAATTATTTCTTTTTTGTCAGGTCCAATCCAAAGAAATCTTAGAAAATCTCGATCTGCCTCATCTAAAGCAATTTGTAGAAAAGCTTTTCTTATGTCTGACACAACACCTATTTTTGAAAGCCTAAATCTGAGTAAAATCGAAGGTATGCAGTCGATTAAATTTGGCCCAACTTCGAGACAGCTATTTAAAGACGGTTTACCTTTTTCACTGCAGCTTGCATCAAAAACTGGCCGTATTTTGGTAGTGCTGGCCTCTTTAATTACTGGACGATGAGGTAGATAAAGAGCTGGTTTGTCTACCTGACCGGGAGGTACGGGTTCAATAATGCCTTCTGTTTTCCACTCGTCAAAAATGTGACCGTAATCTTCCAGCAAACCATCTTTCTCCAATTTTTTCATCGTAAAATCCAGTCTTTTTCTGGCTATATTAAGATAGCTTGGTAAAGGAGGGTGACCTTCCAACCATGGCAGATTGACCTGGTAGCGCCCATCCGGATCCGTTGATATTGTTTGAACAAACATTTCCTTAGCCGCAGCAGCCATTTCTTCGCGCGTTTTTCTTTCAGTTGGTTCAGTGATACCTAAAACGTCAAGTTTCCATAGATCAGGTAAATCTTTCACAAACATAGAAAAGGTTGTCATTGCTAAACTACAGTCTCGGTCTTCTGATGGCATTTTACCCATGATGGTCCAGCCTAACACAGTTTCTAAGGCTACTAAACCACAACTTAATACATGCATTCGTCCAGTGTACAATTTTCCAACAACATCTGCTCCGATCAATAACTCAATTGGCCCAGGTTCAAAGCAGTCACTTAATTGGATTCCTAAAGACTGGAGCTCGTCAACCCAACTACCATGAGTCACAGGCGGTATGTCATTGCATATTTGTACCTGATCCAAAACCTCTAAAATACATGAATAATCATTTTGACTCAATCTGATCTTGTAGCAATTGTGTTTCTTTTCAGAAGTACAATGTCCCCCAAACAGTGAATGTACCAGCCTTTCGCTTCCTAAAGCATCAAAACCTAATTCTTGAGCTGTTGACTTCAAAATATAAGATCTATGGGACCCAGAATCAATCAACACTTTTATTTTCTTACATTTTGACCCATTACTAATATTAACGAACAAAGTTTGAAGAAACACTCTCGTATGGCCAAAAGCATTAGAGTGCGTAGACAGCGCATGCTCGACAGGCTTGGAATCTTGTGCATTACCTCTGTCACCCTTAAATTGCTTTTCGTCAGAAGTACTAGCACCTTTATCGGAACCTTTATGGGAAGGAAGATCTGGACACATGAGTGTAACATGAGACCTTGAACAAACTAGACATTTTTGACGCCCCTTACACAGTCTGGACTGGTGCCCCTTCTTCAAACACCGGAAACAAGCTTTAGAGTCTGTCAATACCTTTCTTTTTTGATCTAAACTGTAATTCCGAGCTTTAAAACAATTTTCAGTAAAATGGGTAGCTTTACAGAATAAACATTTTACAGTAAATTTATCAGCAAAGTTAACTAAACCAGTTGCAGTGGGTACACTGATGGACTCATTTTGTTTTACCCTACTTTTACGTGATTCCCTATCACCTTTGTCAGAGAGGAAGGAACTAAGACCAAAATTCTCAGCTGCCAAATTTATTCTTTGCTCGCTTTCTACTTCTACCTTTAAGAAACTCATTAAACTATCTAATCTCTTCTTTAAAGGCATGATACCACTAGGTTGTCCTTCCTCTCTCACTTCAGAACTACTCGAATACTTTGATGATCGCTGCCAAGCTCTTAACAAGTGCTCGGGTAAACAAGATTCTATGAGTGGGAAAAGCATAGCAACACAATTACTTTTAGTTACTCCGAGTGTTTCGAGTGCTCTTAATTGTGTCTCTATTTTGTCATACAAAGTGGAGATATCAGTTTTGGCCTTGGCAACTGCATTATTTAAAATAAGCTTTAAAAATTCTCTTATGTAAACTTCTATTTGCAAATCTTCCCTGCCAAATCGCGATTTTAAGCTTTCAATAATTTTAGGATAGTTTTGGGACACTGGATGAAAGCTCTCGACTAATTGCCTTGCTCTGCTGCCAGGTACGGTAGCTTGAATTAAATATGAAATTTTGTCACATTCGTCAATATTACTATCATCATTTATTTTTCGAAATTGTGCCCAAAAACCTAACCAGTCACGGATATCTCCATTAAATTTTTTAAACTCTATCGTAGGAAGTTTAAAACGTCTACCTGATTCCAAATTATTGCTTACTTCGCTTGCTTGCCTATTGACACTGTACCTGCTACCGTGAACTGAGGAATTTTCGTCCTGCTGCTGTTGTGTAATCTTCTCCCATTTCAGCCGGAGTGATGTAAACTTCTTTTGATAACTGTCAGAACTATCCATTTCAGAAGCTAAAACGTCCTCTTCCTCGTCTGTTTCCAATAACCCAGCGTAAATTTCCTCGTCCAGAACTCGTATAGCCGTATGTTTTTGTAGTAACAAATCGTATTCAATGTCTATCAAACTATGTTGCAAGGAATCGGCCGACAACGAACTTTCCAATGCATTCGCGCATTTCGTGAAAGCAGTACGCAACACTCGCCGATTTTTCTTACTTTTATCCATCGCTTTAGACAAACCCGGTCAAACCACCGAACTGAGAAATTACAAAAAACAGTCGGTAAAAGTTTATCTCACTGTCGTGTAGAAGAAAACGTAACGACAACGATATAGTCCAGCGAAAAACACACACGGAAAGTCCTGTCACGGTCGCCAATTAATGTTGTGTACCGACAAGTTAGCTACCCGCTAAAATTCGAGGCACTAGGTTCAAAATAAAACGGCGTGTTTTATCAACTAAACTATAATGTCTACACTAGATACGCGATGGATACATTACATAAAAAATATTGTTACAGGTCAAAGTTTTTGACACAACTACCTTAACTGAGTAAAAAACAGGCTGACAACCTGTCTTTTTTAATTTGGTTCTAATCTACCTTACAACACAGGTATTAAGGTTATTTATGAAAAATAACAGATACTATAAATGAATAGTAAACATAAAATAGGTAATGTATCCAACAGCCGTCGTAAAAATACGACTAACGAGTAACGACACGTAAGGCAAAGAAAATTTATAGGGTTTGGGCATATGGGGTTCTGGTGGTTCTGGGGCTGGATACAGAGGGTATTGGACTGAAGGACGTCTATTCTCCAATTTAAGAGAAGTGAACGCTCTCGCGAGAAGGGACAATTCACATCGTCATGGAAATGAATAGTCAATTTAGGTTTCAAAAATACCGTGTAATCATTCTTAAGAGAAGTGGGTTTTTTCTCTTAAGAATGATTAAACTGTATTCTTGAAACTTAAAATTACTATTAATTTCCATACGATGTGAGCATATGATGTGAATTGTCCCTTCTCGCGAGAGAGCATTCACTTCTCTTAAATTGGAGAATCGACGTCCTGGGGTCAATTGTCTAATCGTCAATCCCCCTTATACATTATTTTGTTTTTATGATGTCTTGTTATGGAGTTATTATTTTATTAATATTTTGTCTTGATCGTAAGACAGAGAAGACTCCTAAACTTTGTTTGTGTTGTGACGTGTGTCGTAAACCAGTGGTATCCGTTATTTTTCCGTGAGTGACATTTGCAACCCTTTATTTTTCTGTGACATTTGCTTGCTTATTATCTTAGTTGGTGTTTTGTGCTTATTATTGGTCTTTGAGTCTTTCTTTGTTTTGATTTGTTCAATAATGCAAGTGTTTCTTAAAAATTATTTTAAAGGATACCGAAAGTATTTTTCCCATTCGAAATAAAAATGGGAGGCAGTTTAATCATAAAACAAATAGCATTATGTCAAAAGACAACCATTTACTTAAAGAAACAAAGACTACAGAAAAACAAATCCTGGATTTCCTACTAGTAAAAAAGACACAAGACAAAGTTCATCATTCAAACTTGTCCATATTAAAAATTGGAGAGCACAACTTAACACTGAGCTCAAGTGTTAATAAAGTGCCAGACGTTAAAAATAGTAGTGATTTATTAATTAAAGAAGAGCCAGCAATGGATGATTATGATAAAAAGGTTCCATTTGGGGTAACTACAGATTTTGCCAAAGATCTGTATACCAATGACTTTATTAACCGAAAACCTAAATTGATTTGTCAATCGGAGAATAAATTAATTGAGCAAAATGGACATTTTATGGAGGATTCTGTTTACATTCCTGGCTTTCATAAGAACTAGGGTGAATGCTCCAGTAAGTGACCGGACACTAGTAAATGACCATTTCTGATTAATACGGAAAATTATAAGGTTATAAGCATTGTAAAGCCATCTATATTTATATTTATACTAATGAACTAATTCAACATTTTAAACTTTTCTCCCATGGTGGCGCCAGTGTAATTTACCCCTGTGTTTGTCTAAATGGCGACCAAAATAACAGGTTTATTGTGACGTTCTTGTGGTTAAGCAAAATAATAAGGTTAGTACATTGTATTTGTGTGATAAAGTATTATAAAAAAAACTTCTGTGGTGTTTCTTTGGGTGAATTATGATTTTTATGAACACATATAGGGTTAATACTTAATAATTTCATTTAAAAACTGTAAAAATAGTAAATCTGGCCCAAGAATAATACATGGTCATATATTGGCTTAAGAAATCAAGCTAAACCCAGTAAATGACCGCTGGTAGTCATTTACTGGTTTGACACCATATTTGAAACTTATTAATAAAAATGTGTGTAAAGTGCACAAATGGACAAGTTGTCACTTTTTTAAATGTATTAATTACTATGATTTATTGGACCAGTTTTTGACCTGGATGTTTAATCTACTTTCCTTTAAAATAATATGTGGTCATTTACTAGATTACATGTGCAATCCAGTAAATGACCGCATCTAAATTCAGCCCTCGATTAAGCCTATAATGTGGACACCCCATGATATTTGGAAAAAGCACTTACACTATCCCATAATTTAAAACAGCAATAAGCGCCAAAAAACTGAAAAACCTCCTCTGGCTATCTCTTCTCCAGCATGGAAGGCGTTTTGTGAAACAAAAGAAAATAAGAAAAAGGCAATAGAAGAGGCAAAGGAACAGAGAAAAACTAATAGAGCCCTTAAAAAACAAAATGATTTAAAAGTAAAATCGTCCAAGAAAACCAAGAAGATTTCCTACTCTGACTCATCTTCAGATACAACTGTCTCAGATGACCAATATCATAACGAAACCGATGATGATACAATGGGTGAAATAAACCAATCCAAAGAAAATGCGGCAACTGACGAAACAAAAATTAATTTATGTGATGAACCCTAGGATGAATCTACAGTGAATGGGATTAGAAGCCAATCACATACAGTTGCAGATTTTGTAATTGTTCAGTACGAATTGGAATATTTTCCTGGGGTCATAATTACCAAAAAAAAAGCACAGAATATGAAGTAAGGGTAATGCATAAGAGTGGTCCCCAATATTGGAAGTGGCCAGAGAAGTTCGACCAAATTTGGTATGATTATACCAATATTATCCAGAAAATTGAACCCCCTCGATTGGCATGTAGTAGAGGAAACTCCTACGACGTTCCTGAAATGAAACATCTTTTGTAGTTTTAGATTTGGATCTTGTTTTGGATTACCTATGGGCATGTTAATAGTTTTGTGTAATAAAAGTTATTTGGTCAATTACTGGTTTCATTTCGGTCATTCAATGGAACTCGCTGGTCATTCACTGGGATTTTTTGCTATTATTCAAAAAACCAGAAATATTTATTTAACAATTAGTGATATTAATTCTCAGATCGGTCTATAAATGAATAGGATCCTGTATCTGTTCTAATAATTTTTTAAATAAATTTAAAAGCTTTCTTAGCTTTTTTTAAACACATTTACAATCTCAGCATTGTCTTAAACGGTCATTCACTGGAGCATTCACCCTATAACTTAATGGAACATTTGAAAAATCCTATAATAGTAAAGGAAGAAAAACTTGAGAATAGTGTTAATAATTTAGACAAGTTATCTAATGCGGCTGTAAAAAAGTAAGTAAGTAAGTATAACATTTTTTGAGACATTTTTGAACTCATTATGATCTTTATTTTACTTGGGAGCCAGTTGTGCCAATTGATTTAAATTATTTTTATTGTATCATAGGTACCTACCTACTATAAAATTATATTTTTAGTAGTACTTATCTAAGTATCAATAGGTAAGTACTGGCTTTATATAAGTGGTAGTGTTATATTATAAGTTACTTTAATGATGTAAATTTACATTTTAAGTATCTACCTACACCTAAGTATGTCTTTTCCGGGGTCTTTCCACTCACTCTATTCAACATAAAATATAACGTTTTGTCATTAAGTATATAGGTACTTAACTTAAAGTTTCATTGAGTTAAAGCTTTCCTTTTATTGTTACAACATACTTTGATTTCTTCTGATGATGGGTGTCTATGCACCCGAAACATGTTGAGAATTTAGAAAAACCATTCTCTAACCATTTAAAAGTGTTTTTTTTACTATGTTAGTAGAGGAAGACTTAAAGGTGTCTCATTTCTTCCCATAAGTTAAAATTAAAAATTTTCTTCGTTAATTATTAGGTATACAGTTCAGCCCATACCAAAATACCATATATCGTATAATCTGCTTGACGAAACATTTATAAATACCACCAATACTTGCCGTGGTTAAGGATACTCTTAAAAGATAGAATTTATGTATAAGTCTTCTTATTTTATTAGATCAATAATCAATGTGTGGCCCCTATTTACGACGTTTATCCAAAATAACTCCCAAGATATTTTATATAAGTACGGGACTTCACTTACTTACTTTATGACCATTACTTAATTAAAATGTTTAAGTAGTCAATTTATGCAGTTAATGAGAAAGCTACATACTTAATTAGTTTTTGTCAGATTTAACGTCAATTTATAGGTTTTTAAGCAGTTTTATACTATCAATAATACTAATAATAATAGATAGTTCATTAAAATGTTCAGAATAACACACATCATATACCTACCTATTTTGTATATTTTAGGCATAAAGAATATGTTTCTATTCAGATAGTTAAACTTGAAAGAAATCAAGCAATCAATGATGTTGACAAAGTACATCATCCGGTTCTCTTTGAAGAGTGTAATATTAAAAACGAAGAGTTAAACATTAAAGAAGATTTAAATGAACCTGAAACAAGGTGAGTCTCCACCATGTGCATGACCATGACACTTTAACAAGACATTTTCTTTTCACTGATATACGCTTATACAAAACAAATATTGGACAGAGTTTTATTCTACAATATGGTAATTTATGAAACGTAATTTTTTTAAATAATTTGCAAATATGCTCTACAGAAAATTGTTAAAAAATGCATTAGAACGTGTTGAGAACACGGAAACTTTACTAGCTTCTTGCTTAGGCGATAAAAACTCGAGGTTGTTGAAAATTCTTCTTCTTGCACTACCATAAAATTCATTTTCTTAAAACGTTTTCTACAATACTTAATTGATTTTAGTTGCTTTTTTTCAGAATTAATTTAAAATAAACGTTGCTTTATCTTATACTAATACCAATTTAGGTAATTTAAATTGTTAGATATGAGGCCAAATTAAAAAGTTTCCAGAATCATTACTTAGTAGATGGCTGTCCATTTGCCAGGCACTTTCCTCGCTTATGTTATATACATTTTTAGTTGTTCACTTTGTAATGAATACACTTAGATTTTTCAAATAACGATATATGATAATGCAATAACTAACATTAAAATAAAATATTTTACTCTGCCATCAGTGTCCAATTAAGGTGGGATTAACGACGCCATTTTCTAGCTTTTAACTGTCAATTCGATTTGCCTAACTATTGACGATTAGAAGAAGAAAGACAGACGTATGCTGGAGCGGGTAGAGCAAGACAGATGCTAGTCAGCCGGTGATAGTTTTGTTTACTTTCGTGTTTTGTGCAATTTCGACCCCTTTCCTGTTAAAACAAAACACATATTCTCTAGAATTCTTAGAAGATGACATCTAGATAGACTAGAAAATATCGTGTTACCAGTAAAAATTGTTGTTTTTACTTCAGTTCTGAAAATCGACGTGTTTACTTTCAAGGATTTTAAGGTAAATTGAGGCAATTTTAGTGGTAAAACTGATTTTTTAAAGTTACCCCTGCATTCAAGCCATTTATAGGTCTCTTTTATACATGATTGACCTTGAGAACTGGGCCCTTAATTATCTTCACTATTTTCATAAATACACTGCACAACAAAACAAATCTATATTAGCGATAAATTTCTATTTTTATTCAATTACTGTGGGTGGTTTATGTTCATAGATGGCATGACATAACATACTATACTCCTAGAGTCTAGACATATAAGAACAATAAAAAAGTAGGTCGAGTTTGTGAAGTTGTTTGCGAAGCGTTCCTTTAGCTCAGCAAAGATATTTACTTTACTTTGCTAAGCTGTTTAAAAAAAGCAAATGAAAAGTATTTAATGATAACCAATTTGATAATCTGATCTATTTGACGTTTTCAGTTCTAGCGTTCAAAATAACTTTATCAGAGCTCAAATCGATTCAGAAAGTTTTTGATATTCCTGCGAACAAATAAAACTGTACGGTTGAATCAATCAAGTCCATTGTTCAATTGCAACCCGAATTCTTTGTAGACCAACCAGAACATATCCAAGTCGCTTTTTAAGTCATGTGGAATTGTCAGAATTTTGTAGATATTTTGAAAAAATCGTATGAATTACGGAAAATACAGGCTGTATTTATAAAATTGTAAAATTTGTTGTGACTTCTCCAAATTCTTCGGCATCCTGTAAAAGATCTTTCAGGAAATTACAGCAGGTCATGAGAATTCTGC
The DNA here is from genome assembly GCA_963969555.1 of Polydrusus pterygomalis. Taxonomy (NCBI): domain Eukaryota; kingdom Metazoa; phylum Arthropoda; class Insecta; order Coleoptera; family Curculionidae; genus Polydrusus; species Polydrusus pterygomalis. The sequence continues at coordinate 47,791,611 of OZ018382.1, forward strand.
GAACGACGATGGGCGTTTGTTACTGTGTTTTTCGAAGATAGAATTAAAATCAATGTAATCGTGAAAGCCTGGTCTGAATTAAAACATCGTAAGTAGTTATAGATGGGCGGTTCATCATCAATTTGCGCAGGTTCCTTCTGCGCATGCGCCCGTTTATTAGTCGTTCAAAACTGTTCATTACCTGTTCAAAGCTGCTCATTAATTGTTCAAAGCTGTTCATTACGAATGATCTATAACTACTATCGTAGATTTTTAATTCGGAATTGACATCGTCGACATTCATTGTACAGGGTGTTATAGAAATGACTTATTTTATTTAAACCCGTAAATCCTGATTTTAAAAAACACCGCATAAAAATATTTTTAAATGTCGCTTTGCCATAAGAGGTGAACCTACTTGAAAAATTTAAGACTGGCCTAAAATGTACACCTTAATAAATAAACAAGTCGTTATAAATCCATTGTACGATCGATTCAAACTTTATTATTTTTTCGCATTCGACACTTTAAACAGGCACGATACAAAATTAAACGTTTCTTTGTAGGAATAAATAATTGTTTATAACTGCTTACAGTCCCTTATTCAGGGTAGGGGAGACCGGGGCTAGTTGGCGCACGGGTTGGTTGGCGCAATGCAATTTTGACTACTTTATAATAAACATCGGCAACACTGTATGGTCCTCGGAGACTCGTTATGGGCAACCAACATTACATAAAATAATTCTCGCCTAGATCTCTTAAAGTATGGTTGCAGCTCCACGGACTTGATTTTTTGACTATTTATGTAACTTTTCTGTGTTTTACAAATTTATTTGTACTTCATAGGTAAGTACTACTACATAAACAATAAATATAGAAAATTATACTGTAGACATGGTAAATTAATATTAGTTATTTGCATTTACAAAATATTTTGAGGTTGTGTATTTTAAGAGGCAAATAACTTTACACGTGGGTTTGGGGCAGGTTGGCTCAAAACAAACGGGGTAGGTTGGCGCTGTTTAATGTGTGGAGAAGACTTTAGAAAAAGCAAACCAACGGAAAATTGGATACGCTGCACTGCTTGTGGTATGTGGGCTCATGAAGAATATCCAGAAAACAAGTTGTTTTATCAGTGTATCAACTGCGACTCTGATGACGATATGTAAACTTTTATATATATCTACGTATGTCTTACAAACTTTTGCTTTGGTTTGTGATATTACTTTAAGTTGTTTTTTATATGATGTTTTGAGTATTATTTTTAATAAATCGTTATTTCAGTTAAAAATCTTATTTTCATATTAAACACTGGTTGTGCGCCAATTTGCCCCATATGATGCGCCAACCAACCCCACCCACGGGGTAATTTGGCGCAACTGACATACCAAAATATATATATATTTTTTTAAACGAACTGTTTCAACAATCTCATTAATTAAGATAATAAGGTTGTAGATAAGGCTTTAAACTATAATAACACGCCAACAAATATTTTTTAAACGGATCTGAAAGGTGATAAAAAATTTGAACGTTAAAAGTGCGCGAACTAGCCCCGGTCTCCCCTATACATTTTTTGTATGATTATTTGTTGTTCCCGTCCTAAAACAATTGTTGTTAGGTACATTCCATACTTTCACATCACCCAACTTTTTACGCGGTCGATTTAAATTTTGATAGGTACTAGAAATTCTTCTTAAAAATAATTCGCAATTTTCCACCACCTTTTTCTACCTCCTTAAGATTGCAATAATTTTAATTTTTTACAAAACAGCAAGGCCAATTTCAACCTTATGAATATGGTCGTCAAAGACACTACTTGTCGTTTATGTGTGCCTACCGAATTATAATTAAAATTGAATAATATCTAGTTCGTCTAGTTCACTTTAAAAAATAGTTTATTCGCCAACTATCCATCTCTAGTTCCATCGGTATCATTGCCGGAGCATTTGACTCGTCACCGACTAATTTTAAATTTTAGGTAGTAAAACAACTCTTCGCATAACCAATTAAGAACAAAAGATAAACTGTAACTTTTTTCTAATTTTGTTTATTTGTTTTTAGAGAGTTTTGTGACACGCCCGAAAAAGATAATCAGTTTGATAATCAAATATTCTTCAAAAATAAATTTGGTACGGAACATCCCGAAACTGAACATTGTGGCTATAAAATAGATAAAAAGCCTACTTTAAACAGGTGCCTTACTAAACATAAACTTTCAGAAGACAAGAAGGCTGACTTGTTTAGATGTATTAAGTGTGAATATGAAACAATTCATAAAAACAATTTGAAGAAGCACCTCCTCCGACATGAGAATCCAAACGAAGTTAATAAATTCAAATGCAATAGATGCGATTTTTAAACCATTCGGAAACATAATTTACAGAAACATTTACTTTTGCATCGGATTCCCGAAGAATCCCAAATGTTTAAATGCGACCAGTGTTCTTATAAAACAATTATTAAGAGCTATTTATACAGGCACTCCCTAAATCATAATAAGCGAAATCAAGTTAATTTGTTAAAATGTAATCAGTGTTCCTACCAAACAAAACAAGAATTATGTATGAAAAGGCACCTTCTTTGTCACAAACTTCCAGAGGAAATTATTTTGTTTAAGTGCGATAAGTGTGACTACCACACAAATAAAAAAAATCATTTTAACATGCACATGCTCCGCCATAAAAATTCAGAAGAAGCTATTATGCTCAAATGCAATCAATGTTCCTTTCAAACTAATTATAAAATGAGTTTAAGTAGACATATCCTTCAGCATAGGAATACAGAGGAAATTAAATCGTTTAAATGTGAAAAATGTGACTATCACACCAGCCGGAAAGGTAACATAAAGAGGCATGTGCTTCGGCAGCATAAGAATCCAGAAGAAGTTGCTATATTTAAGTGCGATCGATGTTCTTATAAGACTACTGACAAAGTGTATTTTAACAATCACCTTTTACGACATGTAAAACCGGAGGAAGTACAATTGTTCAAATGCGATCAATGCTCTTTTCAAACTGTTTATAAAATGGGTTTAAGTAGACATCTCCTTCAACACACTACAAAAAAAGAAGTCAAAACATTTAAATGCGAAAAATGCGACTATCACACCAATCGAATAAGTAACATTAAGAGGCATGTGCTTGGGCATAAAAATCCATAAAGTGAAATGAAAAGTAGTGAAATACCTACTGACTGAAAATTGTAAAAAAATTTAAAATAATGAATAAAGAATTTAGTTTGTATCCAAAGAAAGTACCATATTATGTGTCGTTCAAAATAATTATATAAAGTAAATTTATTTAAAATGGAATTCGAACCATTTTAAGGTACGTCCTTCACCTCAGTTTTCGGGAACAACTTCCACTTTGTCGGAACTCCGCGACTTATTCTCGTTGGAGGCAGATAAGCGTGCTGTCCACAGTTATATTCACCAAGTTTTAGAAACTGACTATTTTACGGGTCTATAAATACTTTCGGCTGGTGGACAGATAATATAACTATAATAACAAACCCAAAAGTCCAACCCTGGGACAATGTCATTGCAATTCAACCAATAACGGGAGGGATACGTCGATGTTTCAGAGGTTTTGAGTGTTTATCGATAGCGCTAGGTCTACGCGGCGCAGTCAAATGCCACATTTTTACCTCTCTTGAAGTCGTTAGTTTTTTGATTTCGTTTAAAATAAATTTACGTAAAAACAAACAACTATTGTTGCTTTCTTACTTCGAATATGATTTTATATCTAGCCGAGTAACGATTTTGTTGCAAGAAAATCAGTTTTTATTTGCCTACTTTTGAAGTGTTTTTAGTATTACATGTCTCGTCGTGGTACCACCGAGTTGGCGCATAATTCAACTCGACATCTGAATTTCCGATTTGCAATAACTACTCTTATCTCTTCTCTCAAGAGATGTAAGTTATTATTTAAATTGGTTTTATACACATGTGGCTTCAGATATCCCCATAAATAAAAGTCGATAATTGTAAAATCGGAACTCCTACGAGCCAACTGATTCGAACCATAGGTACCTTCCAATCCATTTGTTCCTAAAGTGATGATGTAGCCAATCATCAAAAGGAATTAAAAATTAGAATTAAAAAAATCCAAAAAACAAACTGTTGTATCTAACGACCCCGTATAGTAATCGCAAACCTAATAGTTGAAATTGTAGTTTCAATACTAGCAATATTCATTTAATAAATCAAGGAATTGAGAAAAAAAGATCCAAAAAACTAAAAATGTTATTTTTGTGACGAACCCTGTATAGTAATCGCGAATCTAATACTTAAAATTGTAGTTTCAACACTATCAAAATTCATTTAATAAATCAAGGATTTGAAAATAAATATCCAAAAAACTAAAAATGTTGTTTTGTGACGAACCTCGTGACGAACCCTGTATAGTAATCGCAAATCTGATTTTCGAAATTGTAGTTTCGGTACAAGCAGACATTTTTATAAAGAATGATTTTTTTCTATTAGGTACTATTAAAAAGGTTTTTCCTCTTTCAAACTCTATCCGTGGACACACTGTATATTTCCGATTATAGTCTTGCAAGGTTATAAAAAAATATTGGTTGTTATCGAGACTATAAGCAATTTTACGGGCGAAAAGCTTAGTTACCATTTAATTTCTTTAATATTTGAATTAAGATTTCCTTAAGGTAGGAGTATCAACATGCTTGCCAACCTATAACCTATTTGGCGTAGATTTATTTATGTTTTCTAGCTTTTATACAAAATTTAAAGAAAATCAGTATCGACTTGATATTCTATAGGTAATAATTGACATATTTAATAAATATCAAGGAATTTCATAACTTATTTTAGGAGAATTGTATAGCGAAAAATATCGGGTAAGATTTTTTTAACATTATTATGTCATTGTCACTCATTGTTCTTTCACTATACAATTGTCCCAAAATTAGCAATGAAATAAATTGATATTTTTGTAATATATCAGATACTACGTAAATAATGTACCGACGATATTGATTTTCTTTAAATGTTAGTTATTAAAATAATAAACTCAAAAAATCAACGCGAAATAGGTTATACGTTGGCAATAGATTGAATGACATTGAGAATTCAACCTTAATGTTTAGTATGTACTTCCAAGATTGCTGAGCCGCCCTGCAACCACTATTACTAGTGTTTCGTAAGGTGGGGTAAAGCAGGTAACCATATAATAACACCTGTTTTTAAATGTATTATTACGCACGTTTTTAAAAATATGTTTGTAACTTTTCAGTATAATATTATTTGTTTTTATTACTACACTAGCCAGTTTCCAAGGACTTTACCGTATCCAAGTGTGGCTAAAAAGACCTAATAGTGCTACAACGTACGGGTAGTACGCAGTGGCGGCTCGTGACTAGTGAGTCAGGGGGGGAGGGGGGGCGCTGGCTTTAAATTAAAAAAAATTAAAATGTCTATTTTTTTCTGAAGTATATACGTGTCTGTTTTTTCTAACTTTCTCGTTGTGAATTTTAATTTCATTAGCATAAGCACTACTTAAACAAGTTAAAATATTAGTTTGTCCTAACATCTCAAAACTTACCACATTATAACGATGTTGTGCACTATTTTCATGTTTTTTATTTTCTCTGAAAGAATTTTTAAGTCCTGCACCCCATTTATAGTCCAATTATCATCCCCGTCAAAAAGAAGACACGAAACAAAAAAAAATTATTTTTGTCCTCACAACCGCATATCCAGGATTTTTTATTATATATTTATTTGTCAAACTTACGCGTAAACTGTGCCTTACTTTTACATTTACACATACACTTGTAGGTACTATATTCAATATTGGTAGTGACCGCCCTAGATTTTTTAAATCAAGTTTTTCACTTAAGCTCAGAGAACTACTAAAACACAAGCTTCTTTACATCAATACCATCATACTTCATATTAGACGAAATTTTCCAACTTTATAATGTAACTAATAAATAAATCAAAACAAATAGTGAGCGGCATCGACAGGTCGAATGGCGAGTCGCGAACAGCTGTTGGGCGGAAAATTTTGAGCTTCTCGTTGTGCGATATGTAGGTGACGTCACCCCTCCGTAGTCATAACGAGAAGTCGCGTTGAATCGGGACGAATAATCGGTCGCCCGCGTATAATCTTGAGAGCGAGCGCGCAACTCGCTTGTCTACGAGTATAACCTACCCGCTGGAATAGGGCTATGTTTGGTTTGAATTATTTTAATGGATTGCTTACATACATTGCTTTATTGGTTTTTTAAGTAAAGTATTTTTGGATTCTGTTTGAAATAATTGCAGGGAGGGCGGCGCCCCAGCCCTTCATTAACGAGCCGCCACTGGTAGTACGGATTTTATGCTAAACTTATAACTCGCCATGGTTCCAGTTTACAATAAATAATAAAAATATTAATGTGGTTTCATTTAAATACCCTTCCATTCGGGACACCAATTTCGGCGACGAGCAATCAGTTAAAATAGTGATAAGCCTTTTGCACACACTCACGGCGACCGTTCTAATGGCACCGTTTACGCGATCTACCGCGTTCGTGTTATCCTTATACACATGCACGGTGCAAAAAATTAGGGTGGTCCATATTTAGAGAACTTACTCTACTAAATAAAACAATGTTCCCGCTAATGAACCAACAAAATATCGTAAGCGCGGTATGTATACGTGTGCAAACACCAATTAAATATTAAACTCTACTGGGCATGTCTCTCTGTCAACACGGTAACGGTCGCCGTGAATTATAGTGGATGCTCACGGTGACATCGCGGTGGAACGGAACCGTGTACACGGTGCCGGTGCCTCTGTGAAAGGTCACATAATATGCTGCCTAATCCCTTAACCGTATAAACGGTGCCGTTAGGACGGTCGCCGTGAGTGTGTGCAAAAGGCCTTGAGCCGGATTATAGTGCAGTAATTGAACAAAGTATCACAGTGTTTATGAGACCAAAGAAAGGGAGAAATCAAAATGGCTTCTGTGGGTATGCAGATGAAATTTAAAACAAATAATTTTACCGTGTTTAAAAGGCGATTAGAATAGTTTTTTTTGTGACCAATGAGAACGGATGATAAAGAAAAACCGCGCTATTTTCCATAATGGATTAATAAAAAGCGCCTTTTGTTCTTTTAAAGAATTTAGCTGAACTATATTATACGTTGAAGGCGATCCCTTAAAGGATTGTGTAGCCTTACTGAAAGGAGTTTATAAACCAAGTATAGAGCAGCTTTTGTTGGGAGATACGCTTTCTATGCAACAAAGAAGTTACTTTCCGAAACAATTCAGGAATAGGCTGTTAGATTACGAAATTCAACAATAACCGAAACCTAAGAGAATCCTATTGTTTCAGCCCAGATTCGACCATCACTGGAATACTGCTCTCCTATCTCGAGTTCTGCACCGAAGCATACCCTTCGGTTGTTGGATTCCATCCAAATGGAGAGCCGTTCGTCTAATCGGCGACTACGAGCTAACTAAGAACCTCGACAGCTTAGAACATTCGAAGACAGGTTGGTGGTTTGACTCTCTTCTACAAATATTTCCATGGCAAGTGTTCGACAGATATTGCCCGCTCGATTCCACCTAGAGTAATGCATCGCAGAAACACACGACGAACCACTGCCGCCCATCCCTATGTGGTTCAACTTAGTACACCCCGAACATCATTGTTTCAGAACTCTTTCATTTGGAGGACGTCATCTTTGTGGAACGGCCTTTCTGAGACCGTGTTTCCAACTGAATATCCTCCAACGATTTAAGAAAAACGTAAATCGCTGTCTTCGCACACGCACCGCTCCCAGAGCGCCTTAAAGGATTTTTCCTATTATAGTGCTTGTGCTCGATCATAAAAAAAAGAGCCCTGAGAAAGGAAATATATTTCCCGAAACGTTGGCAAATTAAATTTAGGTTTCATTTGCTCCCTAAGATCCTTAAACCCATGCATAAAACCACCTACATAAAAGTCTATTGCATGGATCATCAACAATTTTATTTTATCACTTACTATGCTGAGAGTTGCGCAACGCGCCATGGAACGTTCTCTGCTGGGAATTACAATAAGAGACAGAGTTCCCAATGAAATAATACGACAGAGAACCAGGGTTACAGATGCGGTGGAGCGAATGGCCTGCTTGAAATGGAGTTGGGCTGGACATGTAGCAAGAATGCCGCATGAAAAATGGACAAAGAGAATTATAGAATGGCGACCCAGAAAACAAGCCTTCAGAAACCAGGGACGACCACCGACCAGATGGACAGATGATGTAAATCGCATCTCGACAAACTGGATTCATGCTGCTCAGGACCGGAAAAATTGGGGATTATTGAGAGAGGCCTATGTTCAGCAGTGGACGAGACAGGCTGCATGGTGATAGCTATACTCTGCGCGCGTTGCTACGCTACCCGGCATGCGTTGCGCAACTTTTTTTTATGCCGAAACCTTCCTCGGCCTGCACACAACAACTCACCAACTTTTCATCGTAATCGGATAAATGGTATGGAACGCATACGGGACATACAGACAGATAGACATTCATTTATATGCAGTTATAAAAGATTTTCATACAACTGTAAAAGATTTATTAGTGATCATTATCATCTTTTTATAAAATTAATTACAATTTAGTCACTTACAATTAGTGATGGGCAAATACCCGGTAAATATATTTTGGGTAAATACCCGGGTATTTACCCAGATATTTACCCGGACCCTTAATGGATATATAAATAGATTTAAGGTTTTTTATATATTTTATTGGAAATGTAAATTAGTAAAATCCTTTAGTTCGTATTTATCGTAGGCAACATACATTACACCCGTGAAATAAGGGTTATCGAAATATTAGTAAATAAAAGTCATTGGTGTAGAATTAATAATTGAGCTAGTGATATCGCCAAAAATAAACAAGAACAATTTTTGTACCGCCAAATATTGGAGCCAATAGCCAAATAGGAAAAGTACGCGCCAATAGCCCTATAGAAAACGCCAAAATGGCGATTTATCGCCACATCTGGCAAGCCTGCGCGCCCCTGGAGATTCTCCGTCGCTTCCAGTGTTGCCACCTTTAAAATTTTATACATCATGATGGGATTTTTTTCATCAATAGCTGTTTATTATGTTTTTTATTTTTTTATGAAGTTCTTATGTTATTTTAAGGAAAAAACCCAATCTTCCCACGGGTAAATATCCGGTATTTACCGGGTATTTATGAATTTACCCATCGGGTAAATACCCACGGCCCATCACTAGTCATGTTATTTGTCATTTCGGTGAATGTAATAAAGAACAATTTGTACACATAACCCTAAATGCTTGTTTAATTATAGAATTATATTTTTGATATTTTGATTATTCCAAAAAGTTTCATGATGGTTGTTAACGACGGTACATTGATTGAATTAGTACAACAGTTCCCATGCATTTATGATAAAACGGACAAAATCCAATCAGATAGGTTAGGAGCACCTTCTTCGTCTCTTGTAGATTTATTAAGTTACTTAATGTGGAGGTATAAACCATTGCCTTAATTTCTTAGTTTAATTTATTAAGTTCAGTTTAATTTAATTGAGGTATAAAGTAGCCATAACGAAAGTAAATTTTGCTACAGTTTATAAAGTTATAACCCAAGGTGTTTCAACTCGGCCAAAAATTCTATCCAAGAAAATGTTGAAATGGGCTTCAGAAGGCACCCAAATGGAAATTAAAAACATTGTATACGAATTTTATAAAAAAAATATTTCACCGACCTTAGAGGATATTCAAAAGAAGATTTGTGAAAAACAAACTAAATTTTCCCTACAAGTCACAAACAACACTTAAGTTTTTATTAAACAAACTGAAATTTACATACCGCAAATTAGACCGACGACAGCGAATTATGAATTCTAAAAGGTTAGTAAAAGAGCGAATAAGATACCTAAATCAAATTTCTGAATATCGGGAAAAAGGCAGATCCATCGTGTGGTTAGACGAGACGTGGTACGATACACACGACGTTAAATCCAGGGGGTGGTCAGACGAAACGGAGCATACAGCTATGGATGTTCCTGCATCACGTGGTAAAAGAATAATAATAATACATGCGGGTAACGAAAACGGGTTTGTGAAAGATTGTTTAAAACTATCGGCCAAACATATAGCAAGCTGTAGCGCCGATTATCATCAGGACATAAACTCGGAGTTATTTGAAAATTGGTTTGAAGAGAACTTGTTGCCCAATTTAAAAGAAAATAGTGTAATCGTATTAGATAACACCTCATATCACAGCAGACAAATTCGAAAAATTCCAAATAAAGCATGGTGGAAAGCAGAAATAAGAAAATTTATTGAAACCTATATCGGTCCTTTACCAACAAACTGTGAAAATAAAAATGATATGCTTGAATTAGTTAAAACACAAAATTTCCAGAAATTATATTCGGATTGGGTTGCGGAACAAAAAAGGACATAAGATTTTACGGCTTCCGCCTTATTATTGCGTATTCAACCCTATTGAACAAATTTGGCATTTTATGAAAGACTATATATGCATCCGTTGTATTATTTAAACTTTCTTTTGTCGAACTTTGTGCCTTGCTTTTTTATTATAAATGAGGAGCTTGCGTTCAAAAGCGGCTATATCCATTTAGGAAAAATGTTCAGGAATCGACAAAAACTTCTCATCGGTACGCCTTAATATATTATTATAGAGATAGCAAAAAAAAGTTTATTTATATTTAGGCAGGGTTCGAAAATTTCATGATATTTTTGAAAGTATCATATCAAAGGATATATATCGGATATATATCCGACATATAAATTATTTTAAGATATTTCCAAGAAGCATTTTAACAACGTCCGACCAATTTTATGCTACTGGCGACGACGCCTTAGGTTTAAATAATAGTCGCCCTCTGACTATTACTAAACAATGTTGGGGCGACGTCGGATTTTATCATATAAAGAATAGACGTGTTTAGTCCATGCAGCCAACCCAACGACGTTATTACGTCGGTGAAGTCTCCACTAAGGTACTTTCATTTAGGTGATCTATCCAATGTTGTAACAACGTCGGTATCCAACTAAGTTCTAGTAATTTTAGATTTTAAGGTTATTGCATGTTTGGGCTGAAAAGTTGGCAAACAATTTTTTCTAACCTTGTTTTTTATAAGTAGGTCATTTCAATTATTCAGTAAAATAAATACGTCGTTTTAAATATTCTGCCACTTATTATAGAAAAAAAAAACTGCAACAGCTTCAAGAAGGTTGCTTAAGCTCATCTCCTACTGGATGCCAAGAAGCGGGCCAAGAAGTCATCAACAACCCTATCTCAGATCAGACTGAAGTTTCCATATCCTCTGCTCAAGACAACTCGGCATAGTTATATTTCGTGAGGCACTGAGTAAAAAATTACTATTAATAGTTCTTATTAGTAAAAGTTTGGTCGTTTCTACGACTACGCCATTTTAGCAGTTTACAACAATGTATTTTCGGCGGCCATTGTTGTTCAACTTTAATTATTTTTGTTTTATACTATGATTACTCCTAAAATAATGTTTTAACACACATTGAAACTTCATAATAAAGCAATATGATTATAATTTTAAAGTTTGACGCTAAAATAAAGTTTTTCTCTAAAAAATTTTTTTTACAAAAATATATTTTTTTTACAAAAACAGTGAATTATCGCAGCCCTGTTTTATTTACTATATATTTTACCCATATTTGTCAGTAAAGTACCATGCGTTTGCATTTTTACCCGATGCGTAGCGTGAACTAAAATTATTTAATTAGGTACCTACCATTTATCTTTTCCCATATGCTTGCCATCTTTTTAAATAAAAACTATTGGCATGAGGTACAAGTTAATTTTGTTCTATCATATTTTATAGGTTAGGCGAGTAGCAATAATATAACCAATTAGTACCTATATTATGCCGTCTATTACTATCATTATATAAAATTTTGCACGACGTGGTTTGATTTTTTGCACCACAAGATGTTAGTCGCCCTTGCTCTTGTCCACAACTTTAAGGCGGATCCCGACGTCGAAACGACCCAAAAATGATTGACCATATTGGTCCAACCAGGAGTTGTAGCGACGTCGTAATGACGTAGGATGGCGACGTCGGGTCGCGTAGACCAACGTCGGGTCACCGTAAAATTGCTGCTTGGGTTTCTTCTTAAAGAAAGGACAACCTTTTCGATCAAAAACATACTAAAGGGTTTTCCAATAAGAACGATATGATTTTAAAATGAAATAAAATTAAAATAATTTCAGATACAACAAAACGTTTTATATTATCTTAAAGTATAGTCGAACACATTTATGTTTTAAATAACACATCGTTTAAATGTCCTCCGCGACTTCGTGTACACGAGCGAATTCGACGAACCCAATTTTCGATGACTTTATGCAATAAATCGGGCGTGATCTGACGAATGCAGGGTTCAATGTTCAACCTAAATGCATCAAGTGTTTGTGGTCTGTTTTCATAAACCTTAGATTTCAAATAGCCCCACAAGAAGTAATCTAAAGGAGTTAAATCACAGCTTCTTGGAGGCCACTGAACAGTAGCATTCCTTGAAATTATCCTTTCGTCAAACTTTTCTTGCAGTATATCGATAGTTTCATGAGCAGTGTGACATGTGGCACCGTCTTGCTGGAACCACATATCCTCCAAATCAAGTGCATCTAAATTTGGCCACAAAAAATTTCTTAACATCTGTCGATATCGTTCACCATTCACTGTAACTGCATCTCCTGCCTCATTTTGGAAAAAAAAATGGTCCGATGATGCCACCATACCATAAACCACACCATACAGTTACCTTTAGCGGATACAAAGGCTTCTCATGAATCTGTTGTGGATTGTTTTCATACCAAAAACGGCAATTTTGCTTGTTAACGTATCCACTTACCCAAAAATGAGCTTCATCTGAAAAGATAATTTTTTTGGCAAAATTAGGATCCCTTTCAAGTTGTTTTAAACTCCAAGCAGAAAATTCTCTGCGCCGACGATGGTCCAGTGGCTTAAGTTCTTGGGTCAAAACAATCTTATACGGGTGTAAATTCAAGTCTTCCTTCAAAATACGCCAAGTTGTCTTTTTTTAATCCTTAACTCTTGAGCACGACGAGGAATTGATAAATTTGGATCCACTGCAACACTAGTTCTCACAGCAGCAATATTCTCAACAGTTCTTGCGTTTCGATGTCTTCTTGGTGTTTTTACATCGTGAAGAGTAAAATTATTTTCAAATTTCGCAACGATGCGAGGAATGGCAAGCGAAGGAGGACGATTATTTACACCAAAGTGTTCGCGAAGTGCGCGATAAGTGTTCACAAAAGATCGTCAATTTTCGTAAAACTTTTGGATAATAACCAAACGTTCTTGAAGCGCGTATTTAGCCATAATAAATTGTTATAGTTTACTGACAATAACTGAAACCTGGTGACAGGTAGGTATACCTTTATTACCATGGTTACCATATCGTTTCAAAATCATATCGTTCTTATTGGAAACCCCTCTACTTATCTTGAAAACTAAATATTTTTGTAGGATACTTATTAAAGTAAACTGACTTTAAAAAACATGACCTAAACTAATGAGTAATGACTAAACAGATAAATCACAAAGGTTAATAATTATAAGATATCCGATAAAAAATGGTGAACATGTTTTTAAAACGGACCCACCCTTAATATTAGTTAAAAACATAAAAACTTTTTTTTTGTTTGATTTCTCGATTGATATATTCCGAATAATCGAAATTAAAAAAAAAAATTATTGAATATATCGTGATATATATCAAACTATAAATATCACGATATATATCGCTTGATATACCTACAGTGTGCCTACTTATTTTGGCTACATATGGGAAACTTTTTTATTATTACCTTTACGAAAAAAAGTTATTATTCTTAAAAAGTGCTGCATGGTCCAAAACCTAAAATGCAACCATCAAATATAGAAATTTTCTAGTCATATACAAGGTTTGTCAAAAAACGTGAATTTTTCCCAAGAATGTAAATTTTTCCCAAGCGTAAAGTACCTTTATTTTTGATATTATCAAAAATTGTTATTAAAAAAAGTTCATTAGAACTAAAAACTACGGCTAAATGTGCAATTATACGCATTTATGTTGAAAAATTATTTTATTGATTTATTATTCATTATTTAATTTTTTAATTATTTAATTAATTTAATGCGTGTTATTGCATATTTAAACGTGGTTTTTAGTTCTGATCAACTTTTTTTAATAACAATTTTTAATAATGTCAAAAATAAAGGTACTTTACGCTTGGGAAAAATTTACGTTTTTTGACAAACCTCGTATATGACTGGAAAATTTCGGTATTTGATGGTTGCATTTTAGGTTTTGGACCATGCAGAACTTTTTATGAAGAATAGCTTTTTTTCGTAAAGTTAATAATAAAAAAGTTTCCCATATGTAGCCAACAGCTGTATATCCTCCGAACCCTGGTTTTAGGGAAGTAGATTGATGCAATTTGAAATTTTTTTTAAATCTCAATCGTTCTTGAAAGTACCTTTATTTTTGATATTACCAAAAATTGTTATTAAAAAAAGTTGATCAGAACTAAAAACTACGGCTAAATGTGCAATTATACGCATTTATGTTGAAAAATTATTTTATTGATTTATTATTAATTATTTAATTTTTTAATTATTTAATTAATTTAATGCGTGTTATTGCATATTTAAACGTGGTTTTTAGTTCTGATCAACTTTTTTTAATAACAATTTTTAATAATGTCAAAAATAAAGGTACTTTACGCTTGGGAAAAATTTACGTTTTTTGACAAACCTCGTATATGACTGGAAAATTTCGGTATTTGATGGTTGCATTTTAGGTTTTGGACCATGCAGAACTTTTTATGAAGAATAACTTTTTTTCGTAAAGTTAATAATAAAAAAGTTTCCCCTATGTAGCCAACAGCTGTATATCCTCCGAACCCTGGTTTTAGGGAAGTAGATTGATGCAATTTGAAATTTTTTTTAAATCTCAATAGTTCTTGAAAGTACCTTTATTTTTGATATTACCAAAAATTGTTATTAAAAAAAGTTGATTAGAATTAAAAACTACGGCTAAATGTGCAATTATACGCATTTATGTTGAAAAATTATTTTATTGATTTATTATTAATTATTTAATTAATTTAATGCGTGTTATTGCATATTTAAACGTGGTTTTTAGTTCTGATCAACTTTTTTTCATCACAATTTTTGATAATGTCAAAAATAAAGGTACTTTACGCTTGGGAAAAATTTACGTTTTTTGACAAACCTCGTATATGACTGGAAAATTTCGGTATTTGATGGTTGCATTTTAGGTTTTGGACCATGCAGAACTTTTTATGAAGAATAACTTTTTTTCGTAAAAGTTAATAATAAAAAAGTTTCCCATATGTAGCCAACAGCTGTATATCCTCCGAACCCTGGTTTTAGGGAAGTAGATTGATGCAATTTGAAATTTTTTTCAAATCTCAATAGTTCTTGAAAGTACCTTTATTTTTGCTATTACCAAAAATTGTTATTAAAAAAAGTTGATCAGAACTAAAAACTACGGCTAAATGTGCAATTATACGCATTTATGTTGAAAAATTATTTTATTGATTTATTATTAATTATTTAATTTTTTAATTATTTAATTAATTTAATGCGTGTTATTGCATATTTAAACGTGGTTTTTAGTTCTGATCAACTTTTTTTAATAACAATTTTTGATAATGTCAAAAATAAAGGTACTTTACGCTTGGGAAAAATTTACGTTTTTTGACAAACCTCGTATATGACTGGAAAATTTTGGTATTTGATGGTTGCATTTTAGATTTTGGACCATGCAGAACTTTTTATGAAGAATAACTTTTTTTCGTAAAGTTAATAATAAAAAAGTTTCCCATATGTAGCCAACAGCTGTATATCCTCCGAACCCTGGTTTTAGGGAAGTAGATTGATGCAATTTGAAATTTTTTTCAAATCTCAATAGTTCTTGAGAAAAAATGAAAATTAATCTGGATATATATTGTTTTCATAGCAATAAAGCTTTAAATAATCTCAACATAAAACAATTAAAACGCTAGGAAAGATATTTTTATTATAAGAGTGGAACACAAAACATATTTTTATTATGAAAACTCAACATACATAACAAAAAAAAAACAAAAAACATAATAACATATAACCACTTTTGATCGCAAAAAGAGGATATAGCCAGTTTTGATGCAAAAGGCCGACTTTACATGCGATTTTAACATACAAATAGCCCGTTTTGAACGCAAATGATCGTGCCAGTTGATAGAGCTTGTGGAACTTAACAGAAAATCAAAAAAAAAGCATATTAGCAAAAAACGTGATATATATAGCCACTTTTGAACGCAAGCTCCTATATCTAATTAGTGTAAATTATTTAAATTTTTTCTTGTTAGAGGCTTCTAAATATTGTGAATAGTGATTTGATATACATATATAGCTATTTATTTAATACAATTTTTAAGATTTTTATAGTTTTTCTTTCCTTTTCCGCCTTTCCCCCCAGGTAGGGGAAGGTGGGGCAATAGCGTTAGGTTTTTTCTGATGTACTATATCTATAAGTAAATATTAAATTATCGTACGTAACGTAACGTAAAAATTTAAAAAAAATCGAATTATTCTGAAGCGCACGTGACCCACAGACTATAACACACTAAAAAGAAAGGGACTTATATTAGCCACCCGCTACCATCGACACAATACTGCCATCTATAGTATGTTCTCTAAAACGATTATCATGCTATTCCCCGATTCGCCCTAATCCCCCATTTTCCCCTACTCTATCAACGAGGAATATTGCATTGAACAGTTATTATTTCTACCAGTCAAATTTTTTATAGTTTCCTATAATAATATTAAATTATAATGGTTTAGGGAAATCACAACAGTCGCGCTGTTCGGACGTTTTTACTACGAGTGACTCGGAATTTTTGACATTCATTCGTTATCTAACGTTCTCGTGTTATATAGTGACCTGTGTTTGTGATCAATTGCGTTTTTCGATTAATTTTTAGTATTTTTTCGATATACAGTGAGGACCTATAAAGTCCGTCCCCCCCCCCTCTAACTTCTAAACTGTTCGGTATATTTTAATGAAATTTTGAACGATAATATTTGAGCAAGTCTTGCACTTTTGACATACCAATGAGAGCTTTAAATGTCAAGATGACAGCTGGGTCCGCTTTTGGAATATTTTTTTAAATGGAAAGGGGGTTCCAATGGTATCTCATTTTGAAGGTCTTTTAATGCTTAAAACATTCTCCAATTTAAAAAACATTTGGTTCAGTATTTTCTGAACAGGAATCAATAATATCGGTTTCTACATTATGACTACCACTGTTTATAACACACTTTTTTTACCTATAGTTGTCTATTGATTGTTGCTGTCATACTGTTTTTAAATGTTCGATTGACAGAAAATATTTTTACCTCGAAATTGTCTTAAATGGCTCGTTCTTTAGAAGATAAATTTGAAGCGATTAATATTTTTGGCGAAGCTAACCGAAATTACCATGCTGCTGTTCGTATGTTCAATGAACGATATCCGGAACGCCAAATATGCAGAAAATTTTTGCGAAAACTAATCTTAAAATTTCAAGAAACTGGTTCGGTTAAAGACGCACCAAGGTCTGTAAGGCCAAAAATCGTGGAAGATGTGAAAGTCCAAGTTTTAGCTGAAATGGTTGTTACTCCTCAACAGCCAACGAAACACGTGGCTGAGGCATGTAATGTTTCTCGTAGTTCTGCCAAAAGAATTTTGAAAAGCCATAAATTTCACCCATATAAAATGAAAATTATACACGAACTAACAAAAGATGATCCAGATAGACGATTAGAATTTTGCGAAATTATGTCAGAAAGAATCGTAAGGAATAATAACTATTTGCGGAATATCTGTTTTAGCGACGAAAGTACTTTTTTCTTACATGGACGAGTTATTAATACCCAAAACTGTGGGTACTGGAGTGATGAAAACCCTCATGTTTTTTGGGAGGGACACACACAGTTTCCCCAGAAAATAAATGTTTGGGCAGGCATTTTGGGTAATCACATTATAGGTCCCATTTTTCTGGATTATAATCGTAATGGCCCCAGGTACCTGGATATGTTGCAACATACAATTACTCCACTTATTAATGATGTTGTTGCCCAAAACCCACATGAGTTTCAAGGGGTTGTATTTCAACAAGATGGTGCCCCGCCACACTATTTTAGGCAAGTCATTAATTACCTAGACGAATCTTATAAAAATAGGTGGATTGTTCGTCGAGGTCCGACAGAATGGCCAGCTAGATCGCCAGACCTAACGCCTCTAGATTTTTTTCTTTGGGGATACGTTAAAACTGAGGTTTATAAAACGGCTCCAGGCTTATTAGAAGAACTTAGGCAACGAATTACAGATGTTTGTTCAAGGATAACGCCACAGGTGCTTCACAATGTCCGAGAGGAATTTACTAATAGAATATTTATCTGCCAAGAGGTCCATGGCGCTCATTTTCAACAATTGTTGAAGTAACCACTGTTTTGTAGATGTGTCCCTTTATCTTTTGTTTAAAATACTTATAATTAATAAATTTCATTTCATACTGAACCAAATGTTTTTTAAATTGGAGAATGTTTTAAGCATTAAAAGACCTTCAAAATGAGGTACCATTGGAACCCCCTTTCCATTTAAAAAAATATTCCAAAAGCGGACCCAGCTGTCATCTTGACATTTAAAGCTGTCATTGGTATGTCAAAAAGTGCAAGACTGGCTCAAATATTATCGTTCAAAATTTCATTAAAATATACGGAACGGTTTAGAAGTTAGAGGGGGGGAGGGTGACTTTATAGGTCCTCACTGTAGAACTATTTAGTGTTTATTTACTAGGTACAATGATTCGCCAATGCATGGTGTGTAAAAGACCCGTCTACTCTAGTCCTGGATTAATATTTCGGCGGTAAAAGTGAGGTTATTCAGGTTATGTTTTTTAGCTTAACAGCTATGGTATTATAGATAGTTCTGTATTTAACGAAAATGTCGCAAAATATATGGATTGTTTTTGAAAAAAAACACATGGCCATTAACTATAATTGATAACAGCGAGTTTTTACACTTACAGTGTTGCCATTTTTTAACCCATTTTTGTATTGTATTGTATTGTATGTCTTTTTTTAAAGCCATCTCCTTCTAGTTTATCTAGAACATTAGAAGTATGTTGTAAACAAATGGTTTCTGATGAAGGGAATATATTATTTTGTCTCCTACTATTACATGTCTGTATGTTTAATTAATAATTGCCATTAATACATCCAAGGTGCTGAGTGCTGAGTTTTTAAAAAGGAACACATTTGTGACAATATTTCTTAAAAATAATTTAAAATGCCTATCTATCTCCAACTTGTACCTATTATTTCTCTGTGCAACGGGTAACTCGAAACATAACCATAAATTTTCTTTGACATAAACAACACTACACTTTTATATAAACATTTTGTTCTACGTTCTACGTAAGTATCCGTTGGTTCTACTAAAGTTTTTTGGAAAAATTTACAAGAAAAGAAGTTTCCTAATCTCTTTATTTTAATATATGGAATCCATTTCTGACCAAGAAGTGGACATGGCCCATTTAATGCACAAGAATTTAGTTGCAGAAGCAAAAACTAATTCAGGACGTCCTATTTATGAACAAAATACAGAACTCGTCTGTAATCCAAGCTTTTTCCCTGTATTAGAAGAACATAAAAGTGTATCAAGTCGTGCAACATCAGATTTTAAAAATGATTTAAAATTATTAATAAAAGACGAGCCAGGAACGGATGATTATGAAATTGAAAATGTTCCACTTGAAGCTCCTATAAGTTGTTATGCTAATAAGTATGTTAAACAAGAACTTGACTTGGGACAATTGGAAAACAAAGTAACTGTTCAAAATGGGTTTGTTATGGATAATTCAGTTTATATTCCTGACTCCCTTAATAATAAAAAGAATCCTAAATCCGAAGTTCTTTTAGAAAATTCAAAAATACTTTATATGGATGGGAGTCCTATCGTTGATAATTTACGCCTGCTTTCTGGTTCAGATTTAAAGAGGTTAGTTTTATAATTCTTGGTCAAGATACAAATATGAACTAAGTACTTAGCCATGACAAATAATTTTCTTCTTTCTTTAATAAGCTAAGTTTGTAAACAAGCTTTTTAAGCAAAGCGTTAATATTAAATAAGCTGGACCCAAATAAATGTTTTTTTACAGGTATAATAAGGAACATATTTCTACACAGAACAAGGCCCTGGTCAAAATGGAGCTCAACTCAACAGAGAATGATGTGGAGAGAAAGCATGAAATTGCCTTTAATGACTGTACAGGTCAAAACAAAGAGTTGAATATTAAAGAAGATTTGGAAGAAAGTCAAACCAGGTGAGTACTTACCTTCTTTCTAGATAATACAGGTAATATTATTTGTGATAATAAGTAAAATACCTATGTGTTATAAGTATGTGTTAAAAAACTACTCTTTCCTGAGGCTAACGTTTTTGCTGTTTATTTAACCATCCTGACCAGTTTATTTTTTTATCATTCAACATTGATTTGTACCTAATTCACCATAAAATTCAAATATACCTTTGTTCATTACAAAAAAGAAATAGTTGTGTGGTGGCTCAGTAAACTGGCAAGTTGACCGAGGTGATCCTTCTTAATTCTGCTTCTGTTTAATTACCTCTTCGCACTTGACGAACCTTTATGACCTCACTTTACAGGGTGATTCACGTTGAGTGGACTATTAGAAGATCTCGGAAACGAGTAAAGTTATATTTCTAAAAATTTTGTAGCATGCATGATTGGCTTTGAACTTTTAAAATATTATATTTTGACGTTTGTATCACTTCCGGTTATACCGGAAGTTATGGCCAACTTTGGTATTTCAACCCTGTATATTTTGGCATTTTTGGATACCTTATTCAAACCTAAGTTACTTTTATTAACAATAATCTATACCTATCTCTAACCGTTTTTGAGATATGAATTATAAAATGATAATGAAATAAATGAAAACATAGATCTTTAGACTACATTACTTAAGTTCATGTTTTGCATACAGGGGGTTTTAAAAGTGTGCCAATGTGGCCATTTAAATAAATGTGCATAAGTCAATTTTTGTAAATGGAACACCCGAGGGAACACCATATTTTTTATTTTAGTAACTTGTAGAGAGTTGTCACGATCGTAACGTACATCGCAATGATAATCAAACCACTCATCACTCGGGTTACTATATTTATTATAGAATGTTACAATTAAGTAATAGAGCTAAGATTACATCAGAAAAAGATAATAGAGTGTAGACCGACAGTACCGGCGGCGTGCTTGTTCCGATCGCGTTGATCTGCACCAGTGTCTCACAGGGTTGCCACAGTTCTTGTTAGAAAGTCTAAGACATCATTCACGACACGCCCCCTTTTTTTTTTTTTTTTTTTTTTGAAAAGAAATAGATAATAATAATCCACTCAGAAATTTAGTCTTTTAGGGGGTCTAACGCATCGGCCGCTTCTTGTAACATAGTCACTATTTTGAGAATCTTGGTGTATGTCACTTTGTCTTTCAAAAACTGGTTCATTCTTGGGTTCGCAACTCTCAGTAGGCTCCTCTGTAGGTCTGTCAGTGCCTAAGGACGTTCTTATTGGCCTCAAATGCTGACGGTTCCGACGATATTCTGTCTCTCCCACACGAATTTTGTAATCATTTGGCCCAGATTTGTTCAGAACAACTCCAGGCTTCCACTCTCGTACCCCCTGTTGAACTAGTACCTTTTGATATGGTACAAGCTTGCTCAGAGGCTTGGCAAAAGTGTCATAGTACCTTTCTTGGTTTTCTTGAATGAATTTTAATTTATTCTTCACACCTTGTATGGGGAATTTTGGTTCAAGAACTTGTTGAGAAACAGGTAGTGTTGTTCTCAACCTCCTACCCATTAGAAGGTCACTCGGAGACGGTACATCTTGCTTTGAGTAATATTATAGTTTAATATAGCCGAAAATGGATCTTTTCCTTCGTGAAGACACTTTGTCAAAAGGTTTTTTACAGTCTGAATTGACCGTTCCACCATCCCATTGGATCTAGGGTAGTAAGGGCTGGAAGTGGACAATTTTATGTCATACCTCTGGGCAAATTCTGTATATTCAAATGAGTTGAATGGAGGCCCATTATCTGAAAATATCTCTTGAGGCAGTCCATTAATTGCAAAAATGTTTTTTAGCGTTGATATCACAGTTCTACATGTTTTATTTGGCAGCTTATTTACAATGACGAACTTACTGAAATAGTCGACAATCACCAGAAAATTTTGTGGGCCTAGTGACTTGAAGTCAATTCCAATTTTTTGCCACGGCAGATCTGGAATGTCATGCGGTGTCAATGGCTCTCTTGTATTGGATCGCTCATAGGATTGGCATATGTCACACGCAAGGACCATATTTTCGACATCTGAGGACCAACCTGGGTAGTATATTGCTTCTTGAGCAAGTCTCTTGCAAGAAGTTACCCCTTGGTGATGGTTGTGTATTAAATTAAGAAACTCTCCTCTAAAACTTTCGGGCAGTATTATGCGGTTGTTAATGAAAAGGATACTTTCATGAACAAATATTTCATCTTTAATTTGCCAAAACTTTTTAACGTCGTTTTGGACCTGGCTTTTTTGTTTAGGCCAGCCATTCAAAACGTAATGTTTAACTTGTATTAAGACAGGATCAGACTCAATGGCATTGACAATTTTTTGTTCGGTTTCAGGTCGCACTGCAATAACTGAGAATATTTTTAAATTAGAATCTAAATAATCAGTATTTATACTATCACTAGTTGGTTCTCGGCTAAGTGTATCAGGCACCTGAAGGTATTTTCCGGGTACAAAACTTAGGGTAAACCGGTATTTAAGCAGTCTTATAGCAAGTCTTTGTATTCGCGGGGACATTTCGTCCAGCGGTTTTCGCAAAAGTCCAAGGAGTGGGCGGTGATCGCTTTCAACTTTAAAGTTTTTCTGCCCAAACAAATAATAATTAAACCGCTCACAACCGTAAACAAGTGCCAGCAACTCTTTCTTTATATGATTGTACCTTTGCTGGGTTGGTGTTAAAGTAACACTAGCAAACTTAATAGGGTGATTGTTTTGAGTAATAAAATAATCCAATCTAAATGTTTAACATGTCAGTAGCAATATTTCTAGTTGTTTTGGAATTATGAGCAATTAAAAAAAAATATCTTAAAATATGTATTTGTGTTAAGTTCATAAGACATTTTCTTGTAATATATATAATATAATAACTTATATTAAGAAAATGCTGTCTTTAAAGCCTATTTTGTCAAAGTGGTAACAAAGCTCAAAGTCAAACAAAAATCGGAGTCAAAGCCTTCTTTACAAAAATAATGTCTTATGTTATGAACTTAACACAAACACATATTTTAGGATATTTTTTTTAAATTGCTCATAATTCCAAAACGACCAAAAATATTGATACTGACATGTTAAACATTTAGATGGGAAATTTGATTCTCTACAAGTTACTAAAATAAAAAATATGGTGTTCCATTTGCAAAAATTGACTTATGCACATTTATCTAAATGGCCACATCGACACACTTTTAAAAACCCCCTGTATACAAAACATGAAACTTAAGTAATGTAGTCTAAAGATCTATGTTTTAGTTAAAAGCCTATAAAATTTTCAATGTTGGCTTTATAAATTTTAAAACTACTGAACTTTCTTTTCGGTAAGGTTTTTACATAAAAAATGCATTTTATAATTCATATCTCAAAAACGGTTAGAGATAGATAGAGATTATTGTTAATAAAAGTTACTTAGGTTTCAATAAGGTATCCAAAAATGCCAAAATATACAGGGTTGAAATACCAAAGTTGGCCATAACTTCCGGTATAACCGGAAGTGATACAAACGTCAAAGTATAATATTTTAAAAGTTCAAAGCCAATTATGCATGCTACCAAATTTTTAGAAATATAACTTTACTCGTTTCCGAGATCTTCTTATAGGCCACTCAACGTGAATAACCCTGTACATAGGTATACATAGATCCGAATGCCTTCCCGGGTTAGGCGAGGGCAGAGGAAGTTGGAATGTTGTAACTTTCAAACTAAATATAAACAGAGTTTAAAGCGAGGTTTAAAGCTTCATGTGCTTCTGCATCTTATGTAACGCAATGTAATTTTTAAGCCATCCAAAGAAAAATTAAAATTAAAATTGAGGCAATTTATAAAATGCTTTAAAGATACCTGTGCCTGTGCCTGAGAAGGTATAATTATTTTATGTCATTGTCCATAAATTACCAGGTGTAAAACAGTTTTTTTTTGTTAAATTTCGTCTTGGATCCATAGATAGATAAAATATGGGACTTTAAATATGACTTAAACATTGTTTCGTTTATGGTTCAATTATTGCTCCCATTCTTTTTTAATGATTACAATGTTTATTTGTTATTGAGTTTGTGTATGTAGTATTTGTGTACTATCTCTTGGTACCACTTTTTATAAATGCAACATTGCTTCTTTATAATAAACTTTATTGAAACATCATGATAAACATGGTTCTATCACTTCTATCGCTTGCTAACTTCACTCACACTGCTCGCACACTCTCACTCTGGCTACAGCGCCGTCTCACTCATCCTGATTCTTGCGTATCTGGTTACCTACTATTAATGTATAGTAAATGGTTGCCTAATAGTAGGTATATTTACTTAATACTAAAGTGTAAAAAGAACTATGTTTGAAATATGTAAACTAAATAAAAAATTTGTGAAAAAAAAACTTTTCATTTCATCCTTTTCAAAACGTTATTCATGAGCTCCGAGCAAGAAAATTTTGCCTCAGATATATTTTTAAGTATGCTAATTCGTGAGAATATTCTTTTCTAAGCTAAGTTTATAAACAAGCTTTTTAAGCAAAGAGACCCAATTACATCTTTTTTCAGGTATAATGAACATATTTTTGCACAGAACAAGGCCCTGGTCAATATGGAAATCAACTCGACAGAGAATGATGAGGAGAGAAAGCATGAAATTGCCTTTAATGACTGGACAGGTAAAAACGAAGAGTTGGACATTAAAGATTTGGAAGAAATTGAAACCAGGTGGGTACCTACTATGGCCTTTTAGGAATTTGGACATAACAGGAAAAAATATAAGTAAATTTTTTGGATTTAAGTTTCTTAGGGAAAACAACTAAGTATTTAGTTACAGCTATTTACGTGTGAATAATATTATCATTTTTTATTTGTTGTGTTTTCTATTTGCAGTATTTCGCCAGATTACGATTGTCAAGATCACCAGGGTAAATTTGAGCAGTGCACGCCCGAGTCGAGTGATCAATTGAATGATGAAATATCACTTAAACAATCTTATCTGCTACAGCATAATCCAGAACAAAAGTTTAAAAGCGATCAGTGTTCTTTTAAAACAAATTCGATAAGCCAATTAAACATACACCTCCTGCGACATAAGACCCCAGACGAAGTTGACATGTTTAAATGCAATAAATGTGACTTTCAAACCAAACATGAAGGGAACCTAAAGTATCATCTGCTTCAGCATAAAAGTCCAGAGAAAGTTAAAATATTCAAATGCAGTAAATGTAACTTTCAAACTAAGCATAAAAAATCTTTAAAGACCCATTTGTTTCGGCATAATCCAGAGAAACTTCAAACGTTCAAATGCGATAAGTGTTCTTTTAAAACAAGTTTTAAAACTAATTTAAACAATCACCTCCTGCGACATAGAAGTCCAGACGAAGTTGAAATGTTTAAATGCATTAAATGTAAGTTTCAAACTAAAAATAAATATTATTTAAAGACTCATCTGGTTCTGCATAAAAGTCCAGAAGAAATTGAAACGTTTAAATGCAATAACTGCAGCTTTCAAACTATCCGTAAACAGAATTTGGAGAGTCACCTGCTTCTCCATAACAGTCCAGACGAAGTTGAAATGTTTAAATGCAATAAATGTAAGTTTCAAACTAAAAGTAAATATTATTTAAAGACTCATCTGGTTCTGCATAAAAGTCCAGAAGAAATTGAAACGTTTAAATGCAATAAATGCAGCTTTCAAACTATCCGTAAACAGAATTTGGAGAGTCATCTGCTTCTCCATAACAGTCCAGACGAAGTTGAAATGTTTAAATGCAATAAATGTAAGTTTCAAACTAAAAGTAAATATTATTTAAAGACTCATCTGGTTCTGCATAAAAGTCCAGAAGAAATTAAAAAGTTTAAATGCAATAAATGTAGCTTTCAAACTATCCGTAAACAGAATTTGGAGAGTCATCTGCTTCTCCATAACAGTCCAGACGAAGTTGAAATGTTTAAATGCAATAAATGTAAGTTTCAAACTAAAAGTAAATATTATTTAAAGACTCATCTGGTTCTGCATAAAAGTCCAGAAGAAATTGAAACGTTTAAATGCAATAAATGCAGCTTTCAAACTATCCGTAAACAGAATTTGGAGAGTCATCTGCTTCACCATAACAGTCCAGACGAAGTTGAAATGTTTAAATGCAATAAATGTAAGTTTCAAACTAAAAGTAAATATTATTTAAAGACTCATCTGGTTCTGCATAAAAGTCCAGAAGAAATTGAAACGTTTAAATGCAATAAATGCAGCTTTCAAACTACCCGTAAACATAATTTGAAGCGTCATTTGCTTCTCCATAACAGTCCAGATGAAGTTGAAATGTTTAAATGCATTAAATGTAAGTTTCAAACTAAAAGTAAATATTATTTAAAGACTCATCTGGTTCTGCATAAAAGTCCAGAAGAAATTGAAACGTTTAAATGCAATAAATGCAGCTTTCAAACTATCCGTAAACAGAATTTGGACAGTCATCTGCTTCTCCATAACAGTCCAGACGAAGTTGAAATGTTTAAATGCAATAAATGTAAGTTTCAAACTAAAAGTAAATTTTATTTAAAGACTCATCTGGTTCTGCATAAAAGTCCAGAAGAAATTGAAACGTTTAAATGCAATAAATGCAGCTTTCAAACTATCCGTAAACATAATTTGAAGCGTCATTTGCTTCTCCATAACAGTCCAGATGAAGTTGAAATGTTTAAATGCATTAAATGTAAGTTTCAAACTAAAAGTAAATATTATTTAAAGACTCATCTGGTTCTGCATAAAAGTCCAGAAGAAATTGAAACGTTTAAATGCAATAAATGCAGCTTTCAAACTATCCGTAAACAGAATTTGGAGAGTCATCTGCTTCTCCATAACAGTCCAGACGAAGTTGAAATGTTTAAATGCAATAAATGTAAGTTTCAAACTAAATATAAATATTATTTAAAGACTCATCTGCTTCAGCATAAAACTCCAAAAGAAGTTGAAATGTTCAAATGCAATAAATGTCACTTTCAAACTAGATATAAAAAGTGTTTAAAGCGTCATCTGCTTCGGCATAAAACTCCAAAAGAAGTTGAAATGTTTAAATGCAATAAATGTCACTTTCAAACTAGATATAAAAAGTGTTTAAAGCGTCATCTGCTTCGGCATAAAACTCCAAAAGAACTGTAACTTTTAAACTAAATATAAAAAAAATTTAAAGGTTCATCTGCGTCGACGTTGCATGTAAGACAATGTAACTTTTAAGCGATAAAAAAAGGAAAACACAATTAAAAAAGTTTCAATGTGTATCTGCATGTGAAGGTATGATCTGGTGAAATGAATTATTTTTAGATTTTATATAGAGTATGTGATTTTAAATAAGAGTCAAGGTAAAGGTTCAATTATTGACCACTTTATTTTTTAATAATTAGAATGTTTATAAAGTTTTTGTGTAAAAAAGGGAAGGGGAAGCGCTGTTTTAAAGAACGGTTATATCTTATGTATTCGTTAAAATAAAGACTAGTAAATCAGAAGACAATGTAACTTTTAAGCGATAAAAAAAGGAAAACACAATTAAGACAGTTTAAAAAAGTTGCAAAGATGCCTGTATCTGTGAAGGTATAATCTAGTGGAATAAATTATTTATTTTTAGATTTTAGATAGAGTATGTGTTTTTAAATAAGAGTCAAGGTAAAGGTTCAAAGGTTTATTGACCACTTTATTTTTTAATGATTACAATGTTTATTAACGTTTTGTGTAAAAAAGGGAAGTAGCCTAACTAAAACGCTATTTTAAGCGTTTAGAACTATTATACAGGGTGTGTCAACAAGGTTCGATAGCGCCTAAACTACAAGAGATTTATAAAAAAGTTTTATATAAAAGTTATAGGATTTACAACGGTGCATAACGTCAAAATATGTTATGATATACAGGATAGCTCAAAACATTGGAACTACAAAAAAAATTTTTTAAATAAAACCCCCTACTTATATATTTTTTATTTTTCTGATTCCGCTAGAAAGAAGCTCTATAGTATTTACTTTTTTGAATTTGATTCGGACGTTACCTCGTATTTAAAAAAATTTATCTGAGTTAATAAAACAACCTGATGCAATCTTACTCAAAAAACAGACAGCACTATACAACTATCAATGGACGGACCAGCTCTACTGCCATGGTAAATGTTGGAGTGCCTCAAGGATCTATACTTGGCCCCCTAGAATACTTGCTATATGTACAGGGTTATCCAACCAAGACTAGACAAGGCGATTTTTTGACTTTTCCTGTACTTTTATAAAAAAACTGAAATAGCCATCTTAAGTCATTTTCTCCCGCGAATTTGAATATCTTGAGCAAAAAACAATTGAACATCAAACAAAAGTACTAGGGGTCACTTTGATATTTTTTTAAATGGAACACCCTGTATATTTTTACATTTTTAAATTCCACATAAAATTATAATTATTTTTTATTAAATGCATTATTAGTCTATACTTCATAGTTTCCGAGATATTGACTCTCGAAAAGTGACATTTTTGAACTTTGACAGCTTATAACTTTCTGACAGTACGTCTTAGAGCAAAACGGCTTACATGTCCCTATCTTCAATTTTTTTGGGAAGATAATAAAATTTAAAGATAGGGACATGTAAGCCGTTTTGTTCTAAGACGTACTGTCAGAAAGTTATAAGCTGTCAAAGTTTAAAAATGTCACTTTTCGAGAGTCAATATCTCGGAAACTATGAAGTATAGACTAATAGTGCATTTAATAAAAATAATTATAATTTTATGTGGAATTTAAAAATGTCAAAATATACAGGGTGTTCCATTTAAAAAAATATCAAAGTGACCCCTAGTACTTTTGTTTGATGTTCAATTGTTTTTTGCTGAAGATATTCGAATTCGCGGGAGAAAATGACTTAAGATGGCTATTTCAGTTTTTTTTTATAAAAGTACAGGAAAAGTAAAAAAATCGCCTTGTCTAGTCTTGGTTGGATAACCCTGTACAGGGTTTTTCCGTATATTTTGGAGCACCACTGGAGCTTTTATTTGAAGACCTAGAAAAAACTTTAAATTACCAAAGTTGCATGATTTCTCTTGAACTGCCAGAATTTGTTATCGGACAAAACAAATGAACATCATAAATTTGTTTAATAATGCCAATGTCGATTTTTTTAAATGGAACACCCTGTATATTAATTTTTTTTAACTCCTCACTCTTTTCTGATTCCAAATATGTATATATGTTATATGTTTACTTTAGTCGTTTAGGCAAAATTTCATTTCAAAATATTGCGGATTAGAAAATCTATATCGGTATCTATATTGGTATGAGGAAAACATGCTTATTCAGTAACAATAATTAATATAAATAATGATAATAATTTATGAAACAAACATATAACATATATACATATTTGGAATCAGAAAAGAGTGAGGAGTTAAAAAAAAATTAATATACAGGGTGTTCCATTTAAAAAAATTGACATTAGCATTATTAAACAAATTTACGATGTTCATTTGTTTTGTCCGATAACAAATTCTGGCAGTTCAGGAGAAATCATGCAACTTTGGTAATTTAAAGTTTTTTTTAGGTCTTTAAATAAAAGCTCCAGTGGTGCTCCAAAATATACGGAAAAACCCTGTACATAATCTAAAATATGCCGGACTTAAAGCCAGATATTTCATGTTTGCTGATGACACCGCCCTTGTTTATTCAGATAACGATGTAAAAAATTTAGAAACAAAAATAAATCAAGACCTGCGAATCTACTATAAATGGTTGTGTAATAATAAACTTACTCTAAATGCTGAAAAAACAGTATATATGACCTTTAAACAAAAAAATAAACCGTATAGTGCTTTAAATCTGTATCTAAAAAATGTGAAATTAAAAAATGTTACCCACCATAAATACTTAGGACTTATATTAGATGATGGATTGACCTGGTCGAAACATATAACCAGTATGCTATCAAAAATAGCACCAATGGTTGGTGTTATAAGAAGGTGCTCAAGTTACTTAAATAATAAAACTAGAACTATGTTGTATAGCGGCTTCATTGAACCACACTTAAGGTACTTAATTCCATGTTGGGGAAATGCTGGACAATACCTGCTTGACAAATTACAACGATCACAGAACAAGGCTATTAAGGCACTATATAACATGAACTATTATACTTCTTCAGAAGCCATTTACAACGAAACAAAAATACTAAACATAAACAAATTGAGAACTCTCGAACAAACGAAGCTAATATGCAACATAAAAACAAAAAATATTAAAATAAACTCTGAACTAAAACAAGCAAACGAATTCTACCAATATAACATAGGACAAAAAATGAATTATCGTACTGATTTTGCAAGAACCAAGAAAGCTCAGGATTCTCCAATTTATAGAAGCATTCAAACATATAATACCATGCCTCACGAAGTCACATCACTCACTGAAAGAAAGAAACTATGTCACGAACTAAAAACATATTTAAACTCAAACTAATAGACTCACTTACCTACTGTTTGCTATAATTTGAATTATATATTGATATTATATTACTATAAAATTTGTAACCTACCTTACCTATTGTAAATACTTATAGTGTTTTCTATTATCTTGCCCTCAGATCGCTCTCGGAGCATGACGTCAACGATCTGCCCTAGAGCACTCTGAATTCGGCCAAGAGTGACCGCCCCGAGATCAAAATGGAACACGCGCCAAGTTACATTTTCAACATAACCTCAATGTTGTGTTTTACGCACAAAATATAATTTTCAGAAGAATCTGAAGAGCTCAGAAATACTTGTAGCAGCCGACGTTTTCTATTTCTAATCATTCTTACCCGAACAAAGTACAAACCACAAAAGTACAAACAGTAAACAGTAGGGTTATGTTGCCTTTCTTGTTTACCTCTCGCTTGCTCCGAGAAATTTCACAGATCAACTGAGAGCGCACAGCGCTTTCCAGATTACTTTTAACGTTTGGGTGGGATATGCTGCTTCAATATTATTTAGATCTGATCCTTCATTGCAAATGGTAAAACCGGAATTTTTCTTTGTTCTAACCATGTAATAAATAATCTTTTTGACCAACTTGTATTTGAAACTTTTTCAATTAACCCAGAATGATAGGTGGCGTTATCCACGATAATAAAAGCGACGGACTTCCAAGTTCGGTGACAATTTTTCCTCAAACCATTTCTCAAAATTTTCACTATTCATAGAATCATAACAATCACCAGATTTCAGGTCAGACTTGAATATTAAACTTGCATTATTCACAAATCCATTTTCCACCAGCATGTAGAATAATATACCGGACACCCTCTGACGATTTTTTCAACTGTTTAAAGAGTATCATGTTGCCAACTTCGCCTAAAAGCCCCTTTACTCTATATCCAGGTTTCATTCAGAAAAACAGGTTTTAAGGGAATTAAGAGTTGCAGTTATTCTTAAATTCTCTTAAAAATCTTACGCGTTTTTGGGCTATATGAGGTTGCCCTATTAAAAAAGTCTGTTTGATACAGTACTTACGCCATTTTAATTTTTTAAACAGTCCGCTAATGAACCGGTGGATATTTCAACACCATCAATGATTTTAAGGTTTAGTTGTGTTGAGCGAATATAACGTGTTCACCTGCTCTATACATCTCATAAATAAGCTCTCTTATGGTATGTTCATAAATTTCGTGAAGTTGTCGACCACGGGATGACAAAATAGTTACATTATTGCGATTCTTAAAATCTACATCCTTCTCTATCCCCTTTGCCTTAGTTCGTCGGATTGTTAAATGCGAAACATCCAAAGCATCAGAAACTCTCTAAAACAGAGGCAGAGGTATTTATAAAAGCATTGCCATATATTTTTCATGTTTCTTATTTATGTTTTCACAATTCCTGCTTTATTATATCTCTGCTTAGCTCGTAAACTGCGTTAAAGGGTAAAAGAGTTTTTCCGGCATTACTTTCTCTTTAAAAACAATCAAATAATTTTAAAATTAATGCTTGTTTTGAACCATTAACCTAATTGATGGTGCAAAATTTAAATAACTACCGCCATCTATTGGCGAATCCGGAAACTTAACTTCAGCCTCTTAAGTGTCAATAGTGTTGTAAAATTCTCGGTAATAATCTTTGGGAAGAACTTTCTGAGAATGGTAAGAAAATCGCTAGAAATGACAATAAAAAGAAATAAAAAATTACCTATTCTGCTTATTTTCGGCAAATGTCAAACGGCGAACAGCGTTAATCAAACAAAACGTAAAGAAATAAAAGTCTCACCACACCATTTACAATTCACACAGCTGTATACGAGTCTTGTAGGGGATTTCCCTGAATCACTGTTGCTAGACGTAAAACACTGTTGCCAGAGTTATAGAAAAGGTTAGAGAAACTCAGAATTTTAAAAATCATTGCAAAATTTTTCAGTGTAAATCGAGGCGATGTAGAAAAACTTCTCTAGAGAATATTCTCGGGAGAATTTTCTTACAGAGAATATTCCCGTTCTCAAGAATATTCTCCTCTCACATCACTAAGTGTGAATAATAATTTTTAGTAGGTCTATAATAATAATTACATTTTTTTTTTCGGTTTTCTATTTGCAGTATTTCGCCAGATTGTGATTGTCAAGATCACCAGGGTAAATTTGAGCAGTGCAGGCCCGAGACGAGTGATCAATTGAATGATGAAATATCACTTAAACAATCTTATCTGCTACAGCATAATCCAGAACAAAAGTTTAAATGCGATCAGTTTTCTTTAAAATAAATTGTAAAAGCCAATTAAACATACACCTTCTGCGAAATAGGACCCCAGAGTTCAAATGCGATAAATGTAAGTTTCAAACTAATCATAAACGGAATTTAAAGGCTTATCTGTTTCTGCATAGACGTCCAGAAGAAGTTGAAATGTTCAAATGCAATAAATGCAGCTTTCAAACTATCCGTAAACAGCATTTGAAGCGTCATCTGGTTTTGCATCAAAGTTCAGAAGAAGTTGAAATGTTCAAATGCAATAAATGTGACTTTCAAACTAAATATAAACGGTGTTTAGAGGCTCATCTGCTTCTGCATAAGAGTCCAGAGGAAGTTAAAATGTTCAAATGCAGTAAATGCGACTACCAAAATAAACATAAACGAAATTTAAAGGGTCATCTGCTGCTGCACAAATATCCAGAGGAAGTCGAAATGTTCAAATGCAATAAATGTGACTTTCAAACTAAATATAAACAGTATTTAAAGAGTCATGGGCTTAGGCAAAAAGGACCAGAGAAAGTTGAAATGTTCAAATGCAATAAATGTGACTTTCAAACTAAATATATACAGCGTTTAAAGTCTCATCTGGTTCTGCATAAAAGTCCAGAAGAAGTTGAAGTGTTTAAATGCAATAAATGTAAATTTCAAACTAGATATAAACCGTGTTTAAAGATTCATCTGCTTCTGCATAAAAGTCCAGAAAAAGTTGAAATGTTTAAATGCAAGAAATGTAAGTTCCAAACTAGATATAAACAGTGTTTAAAGACTCATCTGGTTCTGCATAAAAGTCCAGAAGAAGTTGAAATGTTTAAATGCAATAAATGTAAGTTTCAAACTAGATATAAACAGTCTTTAAAGACTCATCTGCTTCTGCATAAAAGTCCAGAAAAAGTTAAAATGTTTAAATGCAATGAATGTGACTTTGAAACTAGATATAAACAGCGTTTAAAGGCTCATCTGCTCCTGCATAAAAGTACAGAAGAAGTTGAAATATTTAAATGCAATCAATGAATGTGACTTTGAAACTAAATATAAACAGCGTTTAAAAGACTCGTCCAGAAAAGGTTATAATGTTCAAATGCAATGAATGCGACTTTGAAACTAGATATAAACAGTGTTTAAAGGCTCATCTGCTTCTGCATAAAAGTCCAAAAAAAGTTGAAATGTTTAAATGCAATAAATGTTACTTTCAAACTAAATATTAACAGTATTTGAAGCGTCATCTGCTTCTGCATAAAAGTCCATCAGAAGAAGTTGAAATGTTCAAATGCAATAAACGTGACTTTCAAACTAAACATAAACATAATTTAAAGTCTCATTTGCTTCGTCATAAAACTCCAAAAGAAGTTGAAATGTTTAAATGCAATAAATGCAGCTTTCAAACTATTCATAAACAGTATTTGAAGCGTCATCTGCGTCTGCATAAAAGTAAAGAAGCTAAAATCTTTAAATGCAATAAATGTTACTTTCAAACTAAATATAAACAGTGTTTAAAGGCTCATCTGCTTCTGCATAAAAGTCGTGTAAAAGTTGAAATGTTTAAATGCAATAAATGTCACTTTCAAACTAGATATAAAAAGTGTTTAAAGCGTCATCTGCTTCGGCATAAAACTCCAAAAGAAGTTGAAATGTTTAAATGCAATAAATGTCACTTTCAAACTAGATATAAAAAGTGTTTAAAGCGTCATCTGCTTCGGCATAAAACTCCAAAAGAACTGTAACTTTTAAACTAAATATAAAAAAAATTTAAAGGTTCATCTGCGTCGACGTTGCATGTAAGACAATGTAACTTTTAAGCGATAAAAAAAGGAAAACACAATTAAAAAAGTTTCAATGTGTATCTGCATGTGAAGGTATGATCTGGTGAAATGAATTATTTTTAAATTTTATATAGAGTATGTGATTTTAAATAAGAGTCAAGGTAAAGGTTCAATTATTGACCACTTTATTTTTTAATAATTAGAATGTTTATAAAGTTTTTGTGTAAAAAAGGGAAGGGGAAGCGCTGTTTTAAAGAACGGTTATATATTATGTATTCGTTAAAATAAAGACTAGTAAATCAGAAGACAATCTTACTCATTGCTTTTTCTATTTTACCATACACAGAAACACCAGGATAAAAATAAAACGCATTATTTATATAGTTTATAAAACCTATATACTGACCCATCTGTTTAGGCATAAATTGCAGTTGTACTACCTGAGAAGAACTGTAACGAGAGTAATGTCTGTCATCAAGAAGAACGAAAGTATGTATTTTTTTTACCTTAAGATGTTCAGATTTTTAGTTGTTATTTATTTACAATAAAGTTATAAAATCGATATGGTCAATCATAATTGATTAGCCCGACGTTTATACACCATCTATGAGAGAATAGTAAATCAGATGTTAGAAAAAAAAACAATAAAAATATCCTTCTTCAAAGAAGTACCTAGTTCATTCTTCAAGAGACCCGTTTTTATTAAACAAATAAAAACCAAAACAACACAAAGTCGAGACGCCGACTTTGTGTTGTTTGTTTAAAAATATCCTTCTTAACAATTTGGCGAGCCTTTATGTTAATCTTTGAATCGTTGAGGATGATGGAAATTATTTGAGGTTGATGGAAATTATTTTTTTAACTCAATGAAAGACAATTTGTTTTGTCAAATTTCCACTTTTATTTGAAGAACTTTTTCTTTACACGACGCGTTTCGCTATATTGTAGCTTATACCCAAAGAAGCTACAATGTAGCAAAACACGTCGTGTAAAGAAAAAGTTTTTCAAATAAAAGTGGAAATTTCACAAAATAAATTGTGTTTCATTGAGTTTATGTTAATAACTAATTTTAACAGAAACATTCACCATTTTCTCAAGAATTACCATACATAAACACAGGTCTACTTTTTTCATAGGCCTGTGATTGTAAGCGGCAATGTGAAAAGATCGTTTCTCGCGGTTTCCAACTCGGCTTCGCCTCGGAGGATTATTGTCGTCGTGTGCGAAACCCCCTTTTCGCACCATTGCACTAATTGCGTAATAAACGATTATAAAGGCCATTGTAGTAGACGTAGGCTATAAAGTACATTTTTCTACGCGCGTGGAAAAGTTAAACTTTTCACACCCATTTCAGTGTGAAAAGTTTTACTTTAACGCACTAGTGTGAAAAGTAAATTACTTTTCACACGCCGGGTGAAAAGTCTAACTTTTCACACGCTCGTAGAAAAAGTCTTGTATAATATACTTACGAAAGAAAATTTCTTGTTTAAGGCACTCATATGAATTGCGAAACTCTCGCTGCGCTCGTTCCGCAAATTCTCATATGCGTGCCTTAAATGAGTTATTTTCACACTTATATCATAAATAGCTATTTATAACATCTTTAGTTATTATTATTAAAGTGTACTACATCCATAGAAACACAGGTTCACTTTTTTTCATAGGCTTGTGATTGTAAGCGGCAATGTAAAAGGATCGTTTCTCGCGGTGGCCAACTCGGCTTCGCCTCGGAGGATTATTGTCGTCGTGTGCGAAACCCCCTTTTCGCACCATTGCACTAATTGCGTAATAAACGATTATAAAGGCCATTGTAGTAGACGTAGGCTACAAAGTACCTTTTTCTACGAGCGTGGAAAAGTTAGACTTTTCACACCCATTTCAGTGTGAAAAGTTTTACTTTAACGCACTAGTGTGAAAAGTAAATTACTTTCCACACGCTCGTAGAAAAAGACTTGTACTTTTCACACGCTAGTAGAAAAAATCTTGTATGATATACGTAAGAAAATTTCTCGTTTAAGGCACTCATATGAATTGCAAAACTCTCGCTGCCCTCGTTCCGCAAATTCTCATATGCGTGCCTTAAACGAGTTATTTTTACACTTATATCATAAATGGGTGTTTCTTCCAAAAGCGTACCTATTTCCTATCACCAATTTTAGAAAATTCAAATTTGAAAATTTTATTTTATATAAGTATTTTCTCCTTCAGTTTTATTTACTTGTTAATAAAAACCTAGTGGTCATAAATCTAGGCTACGATTTAAGAAAAAAAACAGCAATTTTTAAGAAGCGACTTCACGGAGGTGAGAGGTTTTAAACGGTAAAGAGGATTCTAGGGACACTACCTAAAAATCACTTTCGTTTTTTAGTATTACGTTAACTAAATCTGAAAACAAGTAGTAAGACGTAAGAAAAACCTTAATTTACCATGCAGATGAAAAACAACCAAATCTAGAATAAACCTATTTTATTATTTATGCTTACAAAGTATATTATATAGGAAAGGAAAACTTGTGATTATATTTTAAATAGAAACCGTTTTAATTAATAATAATTATCAACTATAATAATTTAACATAAATTTTCTACCCTGGGAATTTTAAAAACATGTTAACCACGTTTAATTTCTGGATCCTGAAGTACAGCTACTTATATGATTATTTAAAATACTGGACTCATCCGACACGTAAAATTTGTGTATCTTTTTTCTAATCTCTGTGGAAAGTGATTTTGGATGAGTTCTAGGTTGTTTTCTAAAAAGCCTATAAGAAGACAGTGACTGTACTTGTTTCTGAAATTTATATTTTTTTTATTAAATGGCCCGAAATAGCACCTACTAGCTTCTCTTTCCCTTAGATGTTTTGTGATTGCGAATATTTTCTTTAATTTGATCCGCTAGCACTTCTTCAAAAAGTAGTGTTCTTTTAACATGTATAGCCATATTAGGGGATCTCAGAACATTTGTAATTCGAGTGTTAGGACTGTTGATCTTAGCTTTATTTATATTTTTCTTTCTTTAATAAGTGTGATACACCGTTAGATTTAAAATAAAGCGTAGAATTTATTAAGCATAAAATAAAATTTTCCTACCATTTAAAATAACAAAGTTGATGATGGTTGTGACTAAACGAAACGTCGGATCAAAAATGTAATTAAACCATCTTGTAGGAGAGAAAAAGTGGCAATAAAAATGTTAAATTTATTTTGACATGTCTCCTCAAATAAAATCATAAATCAATGAAAACGAAATCGCGAAAATTCGGTTTTATCCAAATATCTTCGGAAGCATTCGGAATTTTTTAAATTTAAAAACATGACGTTAAAGGATTTAGTAATGCGCAACTTTTCTCTAATTTAACCATCTCTGTATCTCTTATGGTTTACGAGTTCCCTGTAGAGTGCATTCTTATCTGGGACACCCTGTATAACGGTTTATTATTTTAAACCAATTTCGTCAAATTAAACTTTTTAATCTCACCTACGAGGAGGAGAACAATTTTTTTAAGCTAAAATTTGAAATATTTTACATTGATTTGTATCATAAATATGTAGGTATATACTTTTGCAGATAATTATAACAAATAAAAGCTGTCATATTGTCACCTATGCATAACGCCACTGCACAACGCATTTAACAACTAATTGTCACTAACAAACAACAATAATAATCCAAAAAAATACTAAAAACTTCTTTCTGTATAACAAATAATAACAATAGTACATAAAACCAAACGTAGGTTATACGAAGCCCGCCAGAAAATTAGCACCGCATGACGTAAGCGGCTGTCGATTTGGCTCCGCCCACATGCGCAATGTCATATCTCTTCTTTCTTTGTATCATGGACTGAACGGTTGAACAGTTTAAGCAAGCATAAACACCATTCGCGCCACCTTACAGTTTTTATTGGCACTTTAATTTGCATTCACGGTAGTGATAAAAAAATATGGGGACAACACCATTTATAGTAAAAATCGGTTATTGGGGTTATTATTTGAAAGAATAATACACTAAATTAAAAATATTTTGAGTTTATGTATACAAACTATAAAATATATTAAAATTTAATTGATAATCAGACTTGCCAGAAACGATGGAACTGTTCAACCTACAGTAGGGGACATGGTACGGTAGTGAGAATTGGGCTGTTGAGATAAAAAAAATAAAAAGGGAAATTAATTATTCTCATACTTATATGTGGCCTAATTATATATACTCTTGAAGCTTTATTTAAGCCGTAAAATGTTTTATTTTTCCTGTCAATAATTCAGATTCCAAGCGGGGACTAAAAGAGGTACGTTTTTGGGAGAAACACCCAAATAGCTATTTATAACATCTGACAGGTTAGTTATTGTTATTAAAGTGTATACTACGCCTCGTTTAATAATAATTGATGTCACATGCGATAAATTGTAACTTTTTGTACTAGTTGCACAGGGTAATCATTGGGTACTGGTAGCTATAAGTTTCAACGTATCCATTTTATTATTTATACTTTCTTTTGTCGAACTTTGTGCCTTGCTTTTTTATTATAAATATCTAATTAGTGTGAATTATTTAAATTTTTTCTTGTTAGAGGCTCCTAAATATTGTGAATAGTGATTTTATATACATAGCTGATTATTTATTAAAAATTTTAATATTTTGATTGTTTTTCTTTCCTTTTCCGCCTTTCCCCCCAGGTACTCTATCAACGGGGAATATTGCATTGAACAGTTTTTAAATTTTCTACTGGTCAAATTTTTTATAGTTTCCTAATAATGTTAAATTATAATGCTTTAGGGAAATCACAACAGCAACGCTGTACGGACATTTTTACTACGAGTGACGCAGAATTTTTAATATTCATTTGTTATCTAACGTTTCAGTGTCGATGGTGAGCTGTGTTTGTGATCAATTGCGTTTTTCGATTAATTTTTACTATTTTTCGAAATAGAACTATTTAGTGTACTACAATGATTCGCCAGTGCGTGGTGTGTAAGAGACCCGACTACTCTAGTCATGGATTAATATTTCGCCGTGTCTAGAGTACCGTCAGACGGTAGCCCATTGTGCTCCCGTTGGGTTGGTGACGTCAGACAATGACGTAGCGTGTTTGCATTCGAGACCCATTTTATGCTTTGCGTTTTGTAGTTGACGCCTTTAGGGTTGCCAGAATTAAGGAGACAAAAAGCGGGAGATTTAATTTATGAAATAATTTTGTCGCTTTCGGAATTTCGTAAAAATAACTAGGATGTTTATGTTTTTTGTCAATCGAGGTGGCCAAATACTTGCCTTTTAAACGAAATACCTACTTACATTTTAAATGTAGATAATAAATAATTATTTTCTGACCTTTTTAACTTTGTTTTCATACATGAAGACTTATTTTATTATAACTTTTAGTTCAGGTAATTATTTTTTTTAAATTATACATATTATAATATGTATGTTCAGTGCTTTGGACAATAAATAAAAATTCTATTTATTTTTTATTAAAACATTTATTAGACACAAGTCTAAAAGGCTATCGACCTAGGTCTTTCAGCCCTTAATTTATATCAATAAATAAAGTACATCACAAAAATAAGTTTTGGAAAAAGTGTGATATTATGTACAAAAAAACCACTAGTTTGTCAGAATCTCAAAAACTGCCCTTGGGAATTGTCTTTTTCTAGGGTTTTTGGTTGGGTAAAAATATTATTTAACAAAGTTGAAATTTCCTTTATTTTACTCTGGAAATACTGACTACTAACATATGCAACATTAAGACATTTAAGACTTAGAATAACAGTTTTTACAAAAATAAGTTTTAGTGCGCAATGTACTGCTGTTTATTTTTGTGCATTGACAATGTAGCCATCGCAAGCACCCATCACAAAATCTGATGGTAATATTTATTGCAGACAAGCAAATATTACAGAGCCACTGATTTAATTCTTTCTTCTTTTCTATTAATAATAATAATAATAATAATAATAATAAAGTTTATTCAACATTTTTTGCTTGAATTGTTTGGGCATATGTTTTCTCAGTAAAAAATTCCCTAAAATATACAAATTAAGTTACTTGGATATTTATTTTACACAAGCATATGTATGAAAAAATCTATTTACCCTTATGATTTAAGTGTTTTGCATGAAAAACTAAAAAAGGGCGGATTTCATTGCTGTGTGCACGTAGTATATAATTAAGATTGTGGCATATTTTGTGCAAAATATAATATGGATTCATACTTAATTACCTACCTAAATAATATGAATTTCTCGTAAAACTACACATGCGACCTATGTAGCTACAATCATATACTTATAGCAATTTTTTAAAAGTTTAAGCTAACTATTAGGTACCTTGTTTGATAACGTTTAAGTACTGCATTTTAAACTGATGTATAAAATATTGACGAAGTTTTTTATTGTCTCGTACAAGACTGTCGGTGTTGTAACTTATGAAAACACACACATACACCTTATATTTTATATTACATTTTTCATGTTTGCGGATTTTATATAACTAGAAGGCAAAAGTCATACCTATGGAGGACTTGAGGTAGGAGGCCGATCGCAATGCATTGGATTCGGTCCCAAATTAGCATGGGTAATTCAGCTTTACGAGTCGCCGTAAGATGGCGCTCGTGTTCGAAATCAAATTTCGAATCAAATAAATGGTTTCTTATGGACGCGATAACTATTTTTATTTAAATTAGTTCTTTATGGAACAAATAAGGACTTTTATATGAATTTACACTTACTTTGTTATACTTATTAGTAAACTCGGCCTGTATAAAGTTCCAACGATGCTTCGTTTTTAAAATACAGAAACATTCAAGCTAGAGGGTTTTACCCAACG
The DNA here is from genome assembly GCA_963969555.1 of Polydrusus pterygomalis. NCBI lineage: Eukaryota > Metazoa > Arthropoda > Insecta > Coleoptera > Curculionidae > Polydrusus > Polydrusus pterygomalis. Next base: position 47,833,318 of record OZ018382.1, read on the forward strand.
AAATAAGAATACAAAGGAAGTAGGATTTTGCATAAACCGCCTAACAAACCGACCGACGGAAGTCGGCCATTTTGAGACACCACAATATGACTCCATGTTTGTTTTGGTGTTTGACCGTGGTTGACACTGTTGACAGGTCGAGCTGTGATTTCTGCTTTCTTGGCCGTTTTTGAGTTATTTTGCATTTTAATTAGTTAACAACCATATTTAACGAATACTAGTAAACTTATAATTACTTTAGTGTGACAGTGGAGTATACTTTTAGCGCTGGACAGCGATTAAAACATTTTAATTAGTTGTTATTCTGGGTTAATTAATAAGCTTTAAATATGGTTAGTTGTGCTGCTTGTGGGTGCTCCCAAACGCTATGAAGTAAAAAACTGGGCATTACATTTCATCGGTAAGTTTATGTTTAGATATATAAACTTTTTTAATCTGTATAGAAAAAAAAATATTTTAATTTAATATCAAAATACACATAACCTCCGAACCTCGCATGTCATTCATGGGCGTTCGTCTTATAAAACCAGAAAAATATTATTTATTTATTAATCGACTGGGTTACCCCATTTCTACAAAAAAGCAAATTAAAAATACTTATTGGTTTTTAGTTTTCCAAATAATTACCTAAGAAAAAAGGCGTGGTTGAAAATTGTAAACCGAAGTGATTGGGATCCTACACGAAATACAGTTCTTTGCTAGAAGCATTTTCCTGAAGATTGCTTTGACAGAACCTCAAGATTGAAAGTTAGATTGGTCCCAACTGCAGTAGTGCCTACTTTTGAAGTAGCCAGGTTAAAAAATGTAAGTTTTGAAACTATTGTATCGGGTCATTACATAATATATTGGAAAATATGTAGGTAGGTACTTAAGAATATGAATACAAATAATTCTGCATTATTTATGCGTCTGAGGAAGCTGCTTTGTCACTTTTTCATAAATTATGTATCGATAAAAGTTTTTAGATGTTTTATTGGTTTAATCTACTTTTAAAATTTTAAACCCATGGATAAAGAATGTAATAAAATATGGAAGTGTAGGTACGATAAACAAAGAAATTCATATTTAAAGACTGAAGACAATGATGTTTCTAGAATGATGGAAACGTTTTCTCAATATTCACCTGAGGACGACTGGAGATACCATTGATTAAAAAAATAAATTCAAAGCAAGTCCCAAACCTTCTATCATTTAAAGAAATTCATATCAAAATATAAAAAAAAAATTTACAAAGATAGTTAGTATCACGTTATAGTTACTTTTGTGTCATTTGGTAAAGGTGCCAAACAAATAATTAAAAAACTTATATTTTTTTGGCAGGTACGTTCCTATGCAATATCTTATAAGACACCCTGTCAAAACCTGCCTGAAGATAATTATCCTACTGTGAATCTAACTGGAACACCTTCTGGTTACAACATATATTGGACATGGCTCTTCCAGGATATGCCTCTTCCAGGACATATGGTTCTTCCAGGACATTTTACTATCCAACAACACACCTAAGATTTTAGTATATTCCTTTAATCTTATATGACAATCATTAATGGTTACTGTTTCCGGATTCTCCAAAGTGTATGGGTTAGTCTTAAACAAGGTGATAACGGTTTTTGATTTATTTAATATCAGTTTATCTTTAGAAAACCAATAATTATTTACTTCAATCATAAATTGTTAAATATGTTGCTCGAGAAGCTCATGGTCTTTATATGCTAGGATTTATAATAAGAACTTGTAAATACTTTAAAAATGCTAACGCCATAATAACTTTATATAAATCCCTGGTAGCTACAAAACTTTAGTATGCATGCACTATTTGGGATCCTCAGTATGCCAATAAGATTGCTCTTTCAAAATCTATTCAGCGTAAATTTTAAAAATTTTTGTACTACAAGTCATTTTCAGTTTATCCGCCAAGAGGTACAGATCAAGGGCTTTTGTGTAATTTGTTTAATATCCCTTCTTTAAGACTATTGTGTATAGAAGCAAGAATTATTTTCTTATATAAAATATTTAGAGACAAAATAGATAATAAAGAGTTCTTAGGACTGCTTCCGTTTAGAATAGGCTTAGTCAATACTAGATCCGCACATGTATTTTATATTCCTACACCGAGGACAAATCTATACAAAAACTCACCACTGTGACTGTGCTCTATTTTAATAAATATTGTGGAGACATTGACATATATAATTTAAACTATCAAAAATTAAAATTAAGGAATGAACTGCTTGGGCAAATGCTAATTGAATATTTATTATAGCTTAGGATAGCTTTTAGAAATGGGGTTTATGTATCTATAATTAACTTGTTAAGTTGTTGATACTACAAATAAATAAAATGTTTGTATTATCTGCATAGTTTGTCATTTGACAATTTTCTTGTATACTAGAAATCTCATTAATATTATTTAGGTACATATTATAATAAACAGGACTATATTATATTATATTTTATTATTTTCTTGTGATTTGGTTCATGAAGAAAGAGTAAGGTTTTTTTAAAATTTTATTTTTTAACGTAGACGTTTTGGCAATAATTTTGCCGATTATCTGAAACAATTTGTTTTCTGCAATTTTTTTTAATGTATAATAACAGGTGTTTTTTAGTTATTTAACCAGATATTTACATTACCCTTTCACCTCCGTTACCTTATTTAAATAAATAATTAAAAGAAATAATTGTATTGTTTTATTACACCAACCTTACCGTATCTTATAGCTATATATGAATCTAAATATATTTTTTATTTTTTTCGTCCAAATAAAATTTCATTAATCATTTTGTTATTACCATTTTAATGATACGCCACAGGTAAACCGGAAACGCGCGTGCGTTAAATGTTGCCGCCATCAGACCCCATCCCGGACAACTGTCAATCTACCATACCCTACTTCCTTTGTATTCTTATTTCGTTGGTTTTACCTTTGGAGCTAGAAAGAGACTTATTTGGCTGCGTTTCCTCACTGAAGAAGATCCTGTCTTACACCCCGACACAAAGCAAACTCTACTTTTATAAATTGTACCATTATTCATTATATATATGGGAATCAATTACAATACAACGTTATTTGTCTTGTCTTGTCTTCAAACGTTATTTGTTATTTTGAAAATAAAATGTCAAAAGTAAAAGTAAAAAACGAAGAAGAAGAAGACGACACCAGCCCACTTGCGACGCGAGAGCATCTATCGGCCAATAGCAAACTAACCAAAAAACCGGGACAGAATTTGAAAATGCTGCCATTGTCGATCGGCCTCCTACCCTTTAGTTCTCCATAGGTATACCTACCTAACTATAGAAATGTCAGCATTTTCATCTACTAAAGAGTCTGGAATATTTTCAGCTACAAGTGAAAACCTATCAAGTAGAATACCAGAAGCTGTTCTATTTATTTCTTCCTCACTTTGTGATAGCCAGTTCAATATTTTTTTCTTTTTTATATCATCGGGTAATGTAACAAAGACTTGTGGCAAACCAAGTTTTCTTTTTTTAGGGAGTCCAATAACTGTTAGATCGCGGCCTTTTGGTCTGCCTCGTTTTTTAATATTTGGCGGCATTCTGATATTAGATAAAAGTGGAGAAACTACAAACGAGGTTATTTTAGAATTAACTATTTTAAAAACCAAAATCCACACTTACCTGTAGTTGTTTGAAAACTATTATTGTCATCTAAATGGCTACTTGGAAAACTTATTCTGCTTTCAGTTCTATCTGCTAAAGTTTCTACTGTAGATAATTTATTATGTGAGGTTTTAACTTCCAAATTGCCTTCATAGATTTCAATATAATTTAGCTCATCGAGCTTGTTATAATTTCCTATTTCCGAAAGAGAGTGATTATTTTCTTTTTCCACATCATTGCGAGTCACTATGGCATTCTCATGGGTTCCTAAAGGAACTAATTCAATAGGTATATCATTTGACCAATAAGACTTTACACTCTCCAGTATTTTCATTCTTTGCTGAAATAAATTTCCTGTGGATTGAGCAGCTAGATCTGCTATTTCTGTGCTAGGTAATAATGCCCTTTTGCGTCGTTGCTGATAGGTTTTTAGGGACTTTTTGGTAATACGTTCACTAGACTGACATCGATTTGTTCTTCTACATTATCGTCATTGCATATCGGTTCAATTTGTTGCAAATCGGGTTCATTATTAACAAAACTTCGTTGATTTTGTCTATAATATTCAAATGACCACCTATGATTTACTAAAGATGCATCAAAAAGTGACAAATTTAGATATTTTCTTAACGAGAAAATATGTTTACATGGCATAAGCATTGAATTAAAAAATGAACAGTTACATGTTTTCATAGTAGTGTTATGTTTTTTATTTAAAATGTAAAGACCTGTAGAAGCTGTATTACTTTCAATTGCAAAAGCTTGCTTCTTTGAGCACTTTATCTCACTCAAAATATATTTTGAGGCTTCTCTGGTTACCAAATTAAAGTATTTTTCTTCATCTGATCCTTTATTAAACATATTTACAGGTTTTTTTAATATTCCATTTTTTCACTTTCTAGTGTGGTAATAATGGTAAATAAGCTATGTATAAATCTTTCTAAAGAACTATCCTTGTTTATGACAGACTTTAATTTCTGGTTAATGCTTTCTAATCTGTTGTTGGTGCTATTCAAAAATGAGTTCCGAAAATAATTTTCTCCCAAGTACCATTCATCTTTAGAATCATGCCAGTTTTTTATAAAATAATTATATACTGGTGCTGGTGTCATTTCTTTTAGCATTTGTGTATACTTGTTATATTCTGCATCTGACTTAGAATAAATTATTTTCTGAATAATTTCTAAACTTAAATTCCTTTGATCTTTAGAAATATCTAATTTTTCCATTGATAAATAATGAAATGTTAAAAAAAGTAACTGAATACAAATATCTAGGACTGGTCTTATCAGATAAATTAAGTTGGAAATCTCATATTCAAAAAGTCATTAAAAAGATTGTGTCAATGATAGGAGAGGTAAACAGATGTGCCCACTTATTAAATCACAATTCCAGAAAATTAATATACAGTGTGTGTATAAAGTCTGGAAACGGCTTAATAACATCACAATTTACTGGCCGATTTAAACCAAATTTGGTACAGTTGTGTAAGAGGATCTAACGCACCGAATGACGATATTGGCGTTGTTGCCAGCTTTTTAGTTTGTCTGGAATTCGAACGATTTTATATTTTTAAATATAACACCCTGTAACGAAGTTACCTAAGTTTTACCGAATTAAAGACAAGTAATTAACACCGAATTACTAGAAAGTAATTATCTCCGTAATTTTTCAATTGATTTTTTCGTTTCTTTCATGCAACCGATTTATTGAATATTTTTCTAACCGCTGGTAACAAAAGGTTTTGAATTTAATCAGAGAAATTAATTAATTACCGCTATCACAGAAACCGTCTTAATTGGCAAACCAATATATGGCATTCCGATACAGGTAAATTCAGCGTTATCTCCGGTACCGATTCGAAAAGATAGCGAACGCGCACCGTTCTTAAAATCCCCAGATCTTTGACCATTTCCGTGGTGGGAGATAAAAAGTTGAAATCCGAGATCGAACCAAAAATACGAGCCCTTCTCGATCCAGCTTTGCAGCCGATCAAAAGTGATTTTGAAAGTGCTTAGTTTTCAGCTAGTGAACCGTTTACCGTTTCATTTTTTTTATTATTCTTTTCCGCCGTCGTCGAATACCGTTATTATCTGTGGTAAGCAACACTGATTTTTTGATATATTTGAAAATTATTTCCTGCTAAATTTTTCCGCCGCCTTACAATCATTTTCATTTATCCGTATTTAGAACTAGATTTATTCGATAGTTTGCCGAGCTTGCTTTTGCTTAATACCGCCACGCTTTAATCATTTTTCATTTGCCTATATGCATGATTATAGTTGCTCGATAATTACCACCGCATTCACCAGTAGTTAGAACCGCCGCTGTAATACCATTTTCATACCGCCCGCTTATAAGTTTTCCGTTCTTAAAATTATTACCGGACTTCGTCTTATGTAACACCGTCGCATGAAACCCACTTTAATACCGTTTGTTTGAAATTTGTTCCACCGAAAAGCTTAACTGTAAATTACCGCCAATTTTCCGAGAAATTTTGATTTTTTTATTACTTATAGGGAAGTATTTGTAACGTGATATTGTAACCTGTACATTTGTTTTAATTTATGTTGTTACAAAAATAAAATTATTTTACATTTCCCGACATAGGTGTGTTTTATTTCCCATAGGAACTTAGAGGCGTGAATGACTGTTATCTGTATGCGCTAATAGAACTCTGTCTCCAACTGTTTAAAGGTTACCCAGGGCTCCGGGGGTTCTGATTTTCCCTAAAAATTAAAATCAGTGGCGCTCGAGTAAAACTCCGTTCATTTTTGTATATTCTCTTTAATTCCGCCCACAGAACGCTTTAGAAGTTATTCAATTCAAACCCGACCGAATTTACCGCCGAATTACCGACCGCCGAATACCCGAAATTGAATAACTTCCGCGTCTGAGGGATAACTTGATAATTGAGATTAAAATAGAGATTCTTTACAAAAAGTATTTTCTAATCCGTACAAAAATATAATTTTTATTTTTTTTTATTAGCCAGTTTCAAAAAGCAATTTTTATCCGCCGTTACAAAAAGTAACCGCACCAAAAAGTGCCTTACAGAATTGGCGCCCGAGCAGCCTTACAGAATTGGCGCCCGAGCAGATTTTAGCCCTTACAGAATTGACGCCCGAGCAGATTTTAGCAGCATAGGTCATTTGCGTTCTCGCCGATAGTTTTTTTGGGAAATAAAGAAACCGCATTCCAGTCTTATCTCGTTAACACCTGATAAGAAAAGCAATCCGCCGGACAGTATAGCATTTTATAGCTGAATATTTTAATAATATTATTCCGTGCGAATTTATTAAACGCAAATACTTATGGCTTTGTAAATTAATTATACGGGGATAGGATATTTTTTTTTCTTTAACCGAATACACAGGGTGTTATTCATTGTATACCTACCGGTATTTAGGAAGTCTTTTCCCTTAGTATACCGTGTGCTACTGGAAAATTTTCACAGGAAAACTTGGTTTTCTCATAACCAGTATACAGGGTCTTGTAAAAGTATTGGTATATATCTACCGGAGAGGAAAATTTTGGGAATTTTTTTTTAAATTTTACTTATAGTAGGGAAAAATAAATTCCGCAATTACTTTATTTTTACGCTGCCTATACAGGGTGCTATTTTTATTCGGAAGGTTAATTTTTTTTTGTCGGAAAAGAAATTAAATAAAATATGCCGTCTTCAAGTGATAGTGAAACGGAACGAGTGATACCGAAATCAATACCACTATCGCCCGCGTATATACCCCCTGCACCCCCACTACCATTTGACATACCGGCCGATTACTTCACTAGCCTTAGAACGGGTTGGATTTATTTGTTGCGGAAGGGAGACTTAGAACTCCAACTGCAAAGATTTAATTTGGACGCAACCGGTACAGTAGACGACATGCGCAGAAGACTAGTACGTTTCGTACGCGAGGGTAGAGCGTCACCGCAACCCGTACAACATCCGTTTGCGTTCCCGCCTGGCGTATCTAACCCAACCGTCCAGATTCAGCGACCCCCAACCCCTATACCGGTACCAACCCTGTCATTGGCAACCACCACTACAACCACGGTTACGACAACCATGCATCTAACTCCGCAACGCACACTTTCTTTTGCAATGCCGAGTTATACGCCCACTCTGACAACCGGGATAGCCACAGCTGTTACCGCACCCACAACCTGCCTACCCCATATTTATCGACCTACAGCTCCGCCACCCCTAATTCAGACCACACCACCCGTGTGCAAAGCTCCAAATTTTCAACAAACAATGACACAGCCTATATTTCATGCTATACCGCCAGCGATATCAAATGCCCCGCCCCAAGTGGTGATACCACCCCCAGTTTTTAACCCTCAATGGGTCAATAATCCCTGTACCCCCCCGATAATTCAGCGAACAGCTCCAGCACATATTTTTCAACAATCACCGGTCCCTAACAACCATAATGTAATACAAATACGGAATTGGAATGTTTATTTTGACGGAAATTCCGACCCTGCAACGTTTCTGGAAAGGGTAGAGGAAATCTGCACCTCTCAAAGCATAAACCCAGATACCATACTCCCCCAAATACCGGAAATCCTAAAGGGCGATGCCGCATTATGGTTCCGAAATAATAAACATAACTGGAAAAACTGGACAGATTTCCAAACCGCTTTTCGAATTTTTTATTTTCCGGTTAATTATGAGGTTGATCTAGAAGCCGAAATTAGTCGCCGTGTGCAAAAACACAACGAACCAGTAGGCAAATATATTACCGCACTACAAACTCTGATCCGCCGTCATGGAAATATTTCACTATATCAGGAACTGAACTGGTTATACCGGAACCTGCTACCGGAGTACCGTCAATACATACGCCGTAACGAATTTCATGATACCGGGTCATTCTCAAAAGCCGTACGGGACTATGAAATTTTAAACCGGGAAATTCAGGAATCAAAACGTTTGCAATCATACTCTACAGGTTATCAATCACGACCGTCAGGAAATCCCCAGTGCCACCAGTCAAATTCGTATTCCAGATCGCATAGGGAGGTACCGTCAGCTTATCCGCAAGCTCAACAGTCACAACCTACCTATACACCGCCGCCACCCCCCGAAACACCGTCTACATCCGCAGCTATTAACGATAGAACCGCCCCGGTACACACAACACCTGACTCACCCCGTACCGGACCTGCTAATCAAAATACCGCCGGTAACCAAAAGTCAATCTGTTGGAGATGTGGACAGACCGGACATATGCGTCAAAATTGTCAAAACCGGCCTAAATTATTCTGCTCCAGATGCGGCCGGGAAGGAATAATGTCTCGGGACTGCAAGTGTACAAGACCGGGAAACTGGAGAGACCCTGCGCAACAGCAAGGCATGCGCAGGTAAAGGCCGAAATCCCGCCGGACCGAATCATGTTTTTTTAAACCGTGACTGTATTAAAGATCTCAAAACCGCACACTCTATCTAACCAGACCCCCGAAACCGAGGGTAATTCTTACAACCGAATCCGGAACTACCCAATTCTATTTACTTTTCAGAAGATGTCGAGCCAGACACTTAGCCTGTCCACCTCACCGGTCCAGGACGATAGAGACCGCCAGCCTACCGACGCTACTATGCCCGACCCGCGGCCATAAGGACGCTTTCGTCCGGAGACTCCCAGAGTAAAAGAAAAAATTGATTACTATCGTTCAATTTTTTTTAGCAAGTGAGGGGGGAATGTAACGAAGTTACCTAAGTTTTACCGAATTAAAGACAAGTAATTAACACCGAATTACTAGAAAGTAATTATCTCCGTAATTTTTCAATTGATTTTTTCGTTTCTTTCATGCAACCGATTTATTGAATATTTTTCTAACCGCTGGTAACAAAAGGTTTTGAATTTAATCAGAGAAATTAATTAATTACCGCTATCACAGAAACCGTCTTAATTGGCAAACCAATATATGGCATTCCGATACAGGTAAATTCAGCGTTATCTCCGGTACCGATTCGAAAAGATAGCGAACGCGCACCGTTCTTAAAATCCCCAGATCTTTGACCATTTCCGTGGTGGGAGATAAAAAGTTGAAATCCGAGATCGAACCAAAAATACGAGCCCTTCTCGATCCAGCTTTGCAGCCGACCAAAAGTGATTTTGAAAGTGCTTAGTTTTCAGCTAGTGAACCGTTTACCGTTTCATTTTTTTTATTATTCTTTTCCGCCGTCGTCGAATACCGTTATTATCTGTGGTAAGCAACACTGATTTTTTTATATATTTGAAAATTATTTCCTGCTAAATTTTTCCGCCGCCTTACAATCATTTTCATTTATCCGTATTTAGAACTAGATTTATTCGATAGTTTGCCGAGCTTGCTTTTGCTTAATACCGCCACGCTTTAATCATTTTTCATTTGCCTATATGCATGATTATAGTTGCTCGATAATTACCACCGCATTCACCAGTAGTTAGAACCGCCGCTGTAATACCATTTTCATACCGCCCGCTTATAAGTTTTCCGTTCTTAAAATTATTACCGGACTTCGTCTTATGTAACACCGTCGCATGAAACCCACTTTAATACCGTTTGTTTGAAATTTGTTCCACCGAAAAGCTTAACTGTAAATTACCGCCAATTTTCCGAGAAATTTTGATTTTTTTATTACTTATAGGGAAGTATTTGTAACGTGATATTGTAACCTGTACATTTGTTTTAATTTATGTTGTTACAAAAATAAAATTATTTTACATTTCCCGACATAGGTGTGTTTTATTTCCCATAGGAACTTAGAGGCGTGAATGACTGTTATCTGTATGCGCTAATAGAACTCTGTCTCCAACTGTTTAAAGGTTACCCAGGGCTCCGGGGGTTCTGATTTTCCCTAAAAATTAAAATCAGTGGCGCTCGAGTAAAACTCCGTTCATTTTTGTATATTCTCTTTAATTCCGCCCACAGAACGCTTTAGAAGTTATTCAATTCAAACCCGACCGAATTTACCGCCGAACCCAGGTAGCAGGATGACGTCTTTAAGACGTCGATTATTGGTCATCAGCGACGTCATAAATTACGTAAATGAAACGTTTAAAAGACGTGCGTAAGTCACAGACCAATGACGTCTTTTTTGACGTAAAAAATACGTCATCTTAAGACGTCTTTTTAGGTGTAGAAAACGTCAATAAACGTCATAATTTACGAAAAACGAAAAACTTCCTAAAATAATACATAATAGAGGTAAAAAAATACATATAAATATTTTATGTAAAAAATCCTTTTAATGATAATAAATTAACTATTACAACTTTCATGAGTACGCAGAATTGGAAAAATGCTAAGGAATCCTTTAATGGCGGCCAAAATACTTCTTTTTTTCGGGGCGTCACCCAGTATGAGGGCACAACGGCTACTCCCCCGCCGTCAATGCCTCGAACTCGATAACCTGGTACATTTATATATTCGTTTATAACACAAAATATATAGAAACCATGATAGAAACTAAATCAAAATCACCATAAACTTTTCACTTTCATTTTTGCCGAACTGTCGACTGCCTAACTGCTAGCGCCAACAACATACTTCTGCGTTCTGTCAGACTGCCAATGTCATAAAACGGAGCGCGGGTAATTTAAATTTGATATTCGCAGACTTTTAATGACAAAATAGGTTTTCGCTTTTGCAAATTTTACATACATGAATGGTTCATTTGAAATGGTAATATTTTAAAAGTTTTATTATACGTACGTGCCTTTAACTATAAGAAAAAGCTATTCTCAGGCGTTTTACTTATTTAAAAATCTGTCCCACTATATTTTCAAAAAACTTGGTCACTTAGATACTTTTTAATGATACGTATAATTCAATAAAATGACTAAAAATGGACGTTTTTATTACGTAAAATTATGACGTATAATACACGTGTTAAAAAATACGTTATTTTGACGTCATCTAGCGACCAAAAGACGTCAAGTGACTAAAAATCACCAATATTCGACGTCATAAAGACGTCATCCTGCTACCTGGGAATTACCGACCGCCGAATACCCGAAATTGAATAACTTCCGCGTCTGAGGGATAACTTGATAATTGAGATTAAAATAGAGATTCTTTACAAAAAGTATTTTCTAATCCGTACAAAAATATAATTTTTATTTTTTTTTATTAGCCAGTTTCAAAAAGCAATTTTTATCCGCCGTTACAAAAAGTAACCGCACCAAAAAGTGCCTTACAGAATTGGCGCCCGAGCAGCCTTACAACCCAGTATATTTTTTCATTTTTAAATTCCACATAAAATTATAATTATTTTTTATTAAATGCATTATTAGTCTATACTTCATAGTTTCCGAGATATTGACTCTCGAAAAGTGACATTTTTGATCTTTGACAGCTTATAACCTTCTAACAGTACGTCTTAGAGCAAAACGGCTTACATGTCCCTATCTTTAATTTTTATTATCTTCTCAAAAAAATCAACTTTCGGTTAAACCGGATGTAACTCGAAAGCAGGAAATATAGTTGTTCCGGTTTAACTGAAAGTTGATTTTTTTGAGAAGATAATAAAAATTGAAGATAGGGACATGTAAGCCGTTTTGCTCTAAGACGTACTGTTAGAAGGTTATAAGCTGTCAAAGATCAAAAATGTCACTTTTCGAGAGTCAATATCTCGGAAACTATGAAGTATAGACTAATAATGCATTTAATAAAAAATAATTATAATTTTATGTGGAATTTAAAAATGAAAAAACATACTGGGTGTTATATTTAAAAATATAAAATTCGTTCGAATTCCAGACAAACTAAAAAGCTGGCAACAACGCCGATATCGTCATTCGGTGCGTTAGATCCTCTTACACAACTGTACCAAATTTGGTTTAAATCGGCCAGTAAATTGTGATGTTATTAAAGGTTTGTTCCTACAGCGAATCCCCGACAACTTCATGACAATTTTCAAACCAACTTTACGGCGCAAGTCTGATTTCTGACCGGTTTCAAACTCTTGTAGGAACAGGCGTTCGAAATCAACTAACTTCGGTTCGGTGTTTAAAACTGAAGAAATTTTAAACGATGGACATAACCTCAAAAACTCAAAATTGTTTATTATTATTTCGTTAATTAAACTCGTGTGGCTCGGCCCAATAAATAAACTTAAACAAAATAAGTAACTTATATTAAATAATATGTTGTAAAAATGTTAATATCTCCTCCAAAGATTGGCACTTTTCAAATCAAAAGTATTAAGAGACTATGGGAAGTTTTAGCTCAAGAAGTAAATAAAATATTAAACACCAACCTAACAGCAGACATTTCTGAATCGTCATCAGATGACGCACGCAATGTCGCTTATTTCTCAATTTAATAATAGAAAGTCTTATACAAAAGCAAAAACCGCAAAAACACGTCTAACAAAAATAGGTTATGTCAAACGTTATGCTAGCGTTTAACCGCGCATGCTCCGGACATTTTACTGGCAAAAGATTCGCAAACTGCTCTGACAGTTGGCAAACTATCAGAGAAACGTGTAGGAACAGCGACTTTGGGTTTTCAAACTGTCCAAAATCTTTGTGGGAATACTTTTGAATTACTGCGCAGAATCCTGACTGTCAAGGACTGTTTCTGATCGCTGTAGGAACAAACCTTAAGCCGTTTCCAGACTTTATACACACACTGTATAATAGTTACATCTTACCACTTTTACTATATTTGATTCCATGTTGGGGAAACGCTGCGAAATGTGATCTAAACAAACTTCAACGGACTCAGAACAAAGCCATTAAATCAATATACTCCTTAAACCGATACACACCCAGTGCAGATCTGTACAATAATAAAATTTGGAAAATAAATACAATCAAAACATGTGAACAGGTGAAACTAATTTATTCAATTAAAAATAAAATTCAATAAACAAATACAGAATTGAAGCAAGTTAAATTAACACACAGCCATAATATAAGAACAAAAAATCAACTGAGAAATGAATATGTAAGAACTCAAACTGCACAGGACTCGCCAATTTTCCGAAGCATTCAAGCATTTAACTCCATCCCAGAAATTATAACAGCATTACCAACCAAGAAAAGCATGCGTCGTGATCTCAGAAAGTACCTACAATCAAAGACTTAAACCTAAAATAGTTCCTATTTAAATAATTTATAGTATATATATTTTATAATATTTGATTGTAAATACAATAAATTGTAAATTTAAGGCCCTGGTACCTACCAGTAAACACATTACTGTTTAGGGGTCAGTTATAAATAAAAGAAAAAAAAATTTCACGATAAAAAATTTTCATAGTGTGAAAAACGCAAACAATTATAGTGTTTTCTATTATTGCTCTCAGAGCACTCTAGAGCAATCTGAAATTGCCCTGCCAGAGATTTGCGTGTTCCATTTACTGCTCGCTCTCGGAGTACCTGTTCTATTATCTGAAACGGGGTGCTTCGCGAGCGCTCTCAGTTGATCTGTGAAATTTCTCGGAGCAAGCGAGAGGTAAACAAGAAAGGCAACATAACCCTACTGTTTACTGTTTGTACTTTTGCGGTTTGTACTGTGTTCGGGTAAGAATGTTTAGAAATAGAAAACGTCGGCTGCTACAAGTATTTCTGGAGCTCTTCAGATTTTTCTGAAAATTATATTTTGTGCGTAAAACACAACATTGAGGTTATGTTGAAAATGTAACTTGGCGCGTGTTCCATTTTGATCTCGGGGCGGTCACTCTTGGCCGAATTCAGAGTGCTCTGGGGCAGATCGTTGACGTCATAGATCGCTCTCGGAGCGATCTGAGGGCAAGATAATAGAAAACACTATTAAATTTACATTTGGAAATAGCTCTCGAATAACTGCTCTTTCTGACAAATCTTTATCAGTCATTATGCAATTTGTTTTTATCCAATTTGGATTTTTATTTTGAAACGTACTTAAAAACCATTTTAAGTTATCTTTCTCCTCACTCGCCAAAATACAGACAGCAACAATTTCTGTTTGGCAGTTCCCATCTTCTGTCACTATTAAAAACAATGGGGTACCAATTTTTAGCAATTTGTAAGTTGCATCTATAGCTAAAAATTCTGGAAAACTTGCCATTACATTTTTCATTCCAGGAGTTTGGATATAGTATAGCCATTTGAAACAGCTATCACAGTCTACTAATAGTGATACATCGGCACCTTTAAAAAAATCTAAAATTAATTTTTGAACCAAAATTCATAATTAAAAAAATCTACTTATTGCAGACCTTAATTTCTTTTAAAAATCTACCCTTACTAAACCCAATTTATAGTATACTTTTAGTAATTTCATAAGGGATGCAGTGGGCTGAAAGGTAGAAAAGTAATTGTAAGTACTTACTATATTTTTTTTGCAATATTTTAATACAAGACTGTAAATCCTTTTCTTCTGGTCCCCTATCATTAGCAGCTTGATAAATCCTTTAAAGTTAACATTTTGCCCGTTTCTTGTCTAATTGTTTCTTGGATAATTTTTTTATTGCCATATGCATATGTAAATTTTTTTTTTTATTTCTTGATACCTCGGGATCGGGTTTTCTTTGCTTTGGCATATGGGCATAAAGTATCTGCAAAAATGCAATAATTACAACACAAGTAGGGGAGAGTTAGCCAAAACAGGATAGTTGGATAAAACGGGATACCGGCCAATATTTCAAAATAAGCGGTGCCATCTGACGACCAGAGGTGTTAATCGCTATAAATAACGTTTGTTTCAATGTAGGAGGTGGTTATACTGATTAATTGTTGATCTGTGGTGAGTGACAAGTGACAGTGTCAAAAAGTAAGCCTATGTTATTTTGTTTAATCGGTGGTTAATCCACATTTTTTAAGTTTAAACGAGGAAATTAAATAACGGTATGTATTTTTTATGATTCCATAAATAATTGACTATATTTTGAGACATTTGTGAATATTGTACCTCTTTTTTTCGTGTGGAAATTTTAAAACACATTTGAATATGTGCAGTCGGGCAAAATGGGATACCGTATTATAAAATATATGTTACGAAGCAAAGAGAAGGAAAAAAACAAAGAAATAAAAGACACAGCAGTTCAGAAGAAGAGGACAACGATGAAACGTGAATGTATTGTACAGAACTGTTTTCTAAATCTAAGAAGGATGACGGCTGGGTAATGTGCCAGGATTGTCGACTCTGGGCTCACGAAGTTTGCGCCGAGGTGGAGAACGATGATGAGGTGTACTCGTGCGATTTTTGCCGGTGTTAATCTGTTACTGTGTTCATTATTAATATAAGTTGTAGTTTAGTATTTTTTTTATTCATAGTCCCATTTTACCCGACCAGGTGGACGAAACAGGATACTTTACCCTTTTTTGAAAATATGACTTTTTTTACGTTATTGTTAAGGTATTCAGGAATAGCTATACTAAAACATAGAAAGGGGTCAATGGGAAAGTTATAATTAAAAAACAGTAGATATCGATAGCATAGTTAGAGAGTTTTGAGTCGAATGACGTTAGGTATCCCATTTTAGCCAACTCTCCCCTATACATTTCTAAAACTAAACTACCCAAATTAACTTGTGAATATATAAAAAGTGTTTACCTCTGAAGTCTCATGGTTGTGGTTTAAACGAGGGTTTAAATAATCTGAGGTAACTTCCAGCCGCTGCCCATCTAAAGATGCTTTCAATCTTGTATGCACTTTACAGTCTTCTTTAAAAGTACTAAAAGAAATAAATTTATTTAGGTACCTATTCACTTCACCTATTCTGAGTCCTGGTAGGTTTAATTATTTGCTCGTAACTTTAATAAGGTACCTACCAAACCAAAAATAGTCATGCAAACAATATATTTCTGAAAATGGTAATGTCGTCGTCTGCGTGTGGTTCTAGGTACATTGTTTTCATATACTTACCTGGTTTGTCGTTGATTATTTCCCCTTTTCCGATATTTTTGAACTCCGTGACTGCAGGCATACATAGGTTGGTAATAAACCAATTCTTGGTTGATATGTCTCGATCGAGAAAAATATTTATTGGCATTAATTATTGTTTTGGCATCTCTTTTCCAAAATGATGAAAAACTTTCCGCACCAAATTTTTCTATTTTTTCTTCTAGCTCTTTATAAGATTTAAAAGTCTTACCGATTTTAAACGAATACATGTTTTTTTTTCGTTTATCGTGTAGCAAATAGATACCTAGAGAGAGAATCAACCAAGAAAAAACGGAGCTAGTTCTATTCACACGCAGAAGGGTGATTGAGAACTTCAGGCTCCCAGTCCTAGACAACAGTACTTTAGTGCTGAAAGAAAAGGCAAAGTATCTAGGATTGATACTAGACTCCAAGCTTAACTGGGGCACGAACATACAAGAATGAGTTAAAAAGGCGTCAGTTGCGTTCTATGCCTGCAAAAAAGCTATTGGTAAGAAATGGGGATTGAAACCCCACATATATAGTTTACTGGATTTATACAGCCATTGTAAGACCTATACTAACCTACGGGGTCATGGTCTGGTGGACTGCTTTGGAAAAAGCAATAAACATGAAGAAACTAACAAAGGTACAACGGGCAGCTTGTTTAGGAGTGACCGGTGCCCTTCACTCAGCACCGACGGCGGCACTGGAAGTGATGCTGCATCTGATACCCATGGATATTTACGGAAAAAGTGTGGCTGCAAAAAGTGCTCTGCGACTGAAAGAGTCGAAATGCTGGACCAGCACCAACTACGGACACAGTAGCATACTAAGGATATATCCAGGCCAAAATCTGCGAGAGCCGACCGATTACACTGTTTCGCTGCCAGACTTTCGAATGGGCTTTTCTATGCTCATTCCGGGTAGGGAGGAGTGGGAAGGCAATCAAGTAATAATGGAGGCGGATCACTCGATCTTCACTGACGGTTCAAAAATGGACGTCGGGGTTGGAGCTGGTATCTTCTCCGAGAACATGCAAATACAGAGGTCGTACAGACTCCCTGACTACTGCAGCATTTTCCAGGCAGAAATTTTTGCAGGGGATAAAGCAGTCAACACCCTGCGGGATCACCCTGGCTTGAAAGCAGCTGCGTCTATAGCAATCTATATAGACAGTCAAGCAGCCATAAAGGCAATTTGCTCCAGCAGCACTAAGTCAAAATTAGTAAGGCGCTGTCGCAATAATCTCTGCACACTTGGTGCTCAACATCGAATCACCCTGTGTTGGGTTCCTGGACATAGCAAAATACAGGGCAACGAGACTGCTGATGTGCTCGCCAGGGAGGGCGCAAGCAGGTCTGCCGAACTAGCAGAGAATACTGTGGCTAGACCACTGGGATCAGTCAAAGAGGATATAGATCAAATAGCTAAACAACTTGCACAAAGCAGATGGACAGGGCTGGCAACTTGTAGCATCTCCAGGCAATTGTGGCCCCTACTTGACGACAGGAAAACCGCAGTGCTATTACAACACGGTCGGAAGGACCTAAGAAACATCACTGCCGTAGTCACCGGACATTGCCTGTTCGGTAGACACGCTGAACGTTTGCAAGTACCAACTAACGATTTCTGTAGAAGTTGCAGAGATGAAGAGGAGGAGGAAAGTATTCAGCATTTCTTGTGTGAATGCCCCGGCCTCGCTAGAAGAAGGTTCAATGCCCTGGGCGAAACATTCTTTAATGATCTGGAGGAAGTGAGCAGCCTGCAACTGGGTCGACTTACGAGGTTTATTAACAGCAGTGGCTGGTTTGAATGAGCTGTCAAGATTCTTCTACGATCTACGTCACGTCGCGTTAACCATCAGGAGGCTGATGCGGATAGGTTCCGCGGAACACGTGTGTAGAGTACGAAAATACTAGCGAAGAAACCGAATTTCGTAATCCACTCTCAACACGATATTTTTATAAAAATAACAGAATAACATAACCCGCTACGCTACGTCATTGTCTGACGTCACCACCTAACGGGAGCGCAATGGGCTACTGTCGGACGGTACTCTAGAGACGGCGTTAATATTTTGATTTTGGCGGTAAAAGTAAGGTTAAATTTAAAGAAATGTGGCAAAATATATGGATTGCTTTTGAAAAAAACCAAATGGTCATAAACTATAATAATAATAGCGAGTTTTTACGGCCTACAGTGTTGCCATTTTTTTATCTTATTTTTTAAGGCCATCCTTCTAGCTTATCTAAACCATTATGATTGTAAACAAATGGTGTTTGATGAATGGAATATATTTTGTCTCCTACTATTACATGTCTGCATTTTTTAAATACATCCAAGGTGCTGAGTTTTTAAAAAGGAACACATTGGTGACAACATTTTTCTCAAAAATAATTTAAAATGCCCATCCATCTCCAACTTCTACCTATTATTTCTCTGTGCAACGGAAGGTAACCACCTGTGGGAAACCATTTTCTTTTCTATCGTAAATTAATATAACCTCAGAAAATAAAACAACACTTTATTTATATAATTAGTGATGGGAAAAATCGAGTTATTTCAATAATCGATTACCGAGAATTCGAGTGATTTAAAAAACCGAATGATAATCGATTGTTCACTCAAATTCTATATGAGGGGCAATTTAAAAAAAAATAAATTCATTTTTTAATCACTTAAATAATCAAGCACATATATTTTTAGACTTCTAAAAAAAAAAAAAAAAAAAAAAAAAGGTCGCCAGTTCCATAACACTTTGTATAGCCCCGCCATGAGTGATCGGTTATTTTTTTAACTGGAGTGATCTCATCACTATCAAAAACCATTATGTTCATCACTCATTTCGTCACTCGAATTATTTCCGAAGATAATCGAATAATTCGAGTGATTGAAAAAACCGAGTGATCGGTTATTTTTCACTCGAGTTATCCCATCACTATATATAATAGCAGAGCCAAAAGACATACAATACAATACAAATATAAACATTTCGTTCTTGTAGTTCTACTGTGTAAATATTCGTGGGTTCTACTTTTACTTAAGTGTATTGGAAAAATTTACAACAAAAGAAGTTTCCTTATCCTTTATTATAAAATATGGAATCCATTTCTGACCAGGAAATGGACAAGACCCATTTAATGCACAAGAATTTAGTTGCAGAAGCAAAAACCACAAAAACTAATTCAGGACATCCTATTTATGAACAAAATACAGAACTCGTCTGTAATCCAAGCTTTTTCCCTGTATTAGAAGAACATAAAAATGTATCAAGTCGTGCAACTTCAGAATTAGAAAGTGCTATCAATTTACTGACAAAAGAGGAGACGGAAACAGAAAATTATGAAAATAAAATTATTCCCCTTGAAGCTCCTATAAGTTGTTATGCTAATGAGTATGTTAAACAAGAACTTGACTTAGGAGAATTGGAAAACAAAGTAACTGTTCAAAATGGTTTTGTTACGGATAAATCAGTTCACATTCCTTACTCCCTTAATAATGAAAAGAATCGTAAATTAGATGTACTTTTCGAAAATTCAATAATAATTGATAAGGATGGGAGTCCTATTGTTTATAATTTACGCTGGCTTTTTGGTTCAGATTTAAAGAGGTTAGTTTTATAATTATGAGTATGACAAAATCTCGGACAAAATATTTTCTTCTTTCTTTAATAAGCTAAGTTTATAAATAGGCTTTTTAAGCAAAGCGCTAATATTAAATAAGCTGGACCCAAATAATTTATTTTTAAGGCATAATGAACCTATTTATACACAGAACAAGGCCCTGGTTAAAATGGAAATCAACTCGACAGAGAATGATGTGGAGAGAAAACATGAAATTGCCTTTGATGACTGGAAAGGTAAAAACGAAGACTTAGACATTAAAGAAGATTTGGAAGAAAGTCAAATCAGGTGGGTACCTACTTTTTAGAAATTTGGAATAATAACACAGATAATATTATCTGTGATAATAAGTAAAAAATATGTTATTTTCTTTAAGTATGGGTTGAAAAACTACTCTTTCCTGAGGCCAACGTTTTTCCTGTTTATTTAACCATCCTGAACAGTTTATTTTTTTATCATTCATTTTATACTTACATTTTGATTTGTACTTAATTCACCCATTTGTTCTTTACAAAGAAGAAATAGTTGTGTGGTGACTCAGTAAACTGGCAAGTTGACCAAGGTGATCCTTCTTTTTTCCTACTCCTGAATCTTCCCCTAACTAGCTTAACCACCTCAGCGCACTCGACCAACCTTTCTGACCTCACTATATAGATCAGAATGCCTTTCCGGATCAGGCGAGGGCAGAAGAAGTTGAAATGTTTAAATGCAATGCATCTCAAGTAACGCAATGTAATTTTTAAGCCACCCAAAGAAAAATGAAAATTGAAATTGAGACAATTTAAAAAATGCTTTAAAGATACCTGTGCCTGTGCCTGTGAAGGTATAATTATTTTATGTCATAGTCCATA
Organism: Polydrusus pterygomalis; assembly: GCA_963969555.1. NCBI lineage: Eukaryota > Metazoa > Arthropoda > Insecta > Coleoptera > Curculionidae > Polydrusus > Polydrusus pterygomalis. Next base: position 47,854,266 of record OZ018382.1, read on the forward strand.
AATTGACAGATGTAAGACAGTTTTTTTTTTGTTAAATTTCGTTTTGGATTCATAGATCTATAGATAAAATAATAATATGGGACTTTAAATATGACTCAAACATTGTTTTGTTTATGGTTCAATTATTGCCCACTTTATTTTTTAATTATTACCTACAATGTTTACTAAGTGTTTGTGTAAAAATGATTATGAAATTGAAAATGTTCCACTTGAAGTTTCTAAAAGTTGTTTTGTCAAGAATCGTAAATTAGGTGCGCTTTTAGAAAATCTAAAAGTAATTGAACAAGGTGGGAATCTTAACGTTGATAATTTGCATGGACTTTCTGATTCAGTTTTAAATAGGTAAGTTTTATAATAATTCTCGGTCCAGATACAATAAACTATGAGAAAATGTTCTTTCTTTAATAAGCTAAATACAGGGTGTTCATTTGAAAACTTCCCACCACGGATTTTCCTGGTTTAAAATGAAAATGTGGAAAATCGCTCGGACCCGTCGATTTTTATTTCGAAGGGGACATATTTTGCATATATTGTCAATCTTCTTCAAGCCCCTAGGGGGGGGTAAGATCTAAATCTTAAATGGATACCCCTATTTTATATAATTTTTTTGGATTCTGCATAAAATTCTGATTATTTTTTAATAAAAGCATTATTAGTCTATACTAAACAGCTTCCGAGATATTGACTCTTGAAAAATGAGATTTTTGAACTTTGACAGCGTCTAGCTTTCTAACTGTACGTCGAGCTGTACGTCTTAGAGCAAAACGGCTTACATGACCCTATCTTCGAGTTTTATTATCTTTCCAATAGTATCAACTTCCGGGTAAACCGGAAGTACTATATTTCTTACAACTGAGAGCTGGACATTAAAAAAGATTTAGAAGAAAGTAAAATCAGGTGGGTACCTATTATGGCCGTCTGAAAAGGGGCCTTCTATGAATTTTGACAATAATAATAATAATAATAATATTTCTTTATTTCAAATTACAATTTACAATCACATAGGGAAGGCAATATATAAAATGAAATGACGTCATAAAAGATTTATCTATATTTATTTATTTATTTATTTATTTATTATTAAATTTACGGGTAACCCCATTTTTACAATATTTCTATATAATGTATTAGAAATAATATATCATATAACTTAATTCCAACATAAATATAAATATATCAGAAATTTTTTAAATGTATTTATATCACAGGATATCACTTAATCTTTGGCCAAAATTGCATTTGAGGCCCTATTTCTAAAGTTATTCAAGCTTAAACTAAATATATCAATATCTCTAAAGTCAGCATTTAGAAGGCGAAGAGTTCTATTAATCGGAGAATGCTGACCATAATTAGTGCTACAATACATTATATGGAATAGATCATTATTTCTTAGATTACGGGCTGGAATATTAAGTTTAATCGATGACAGCAAATCTCCACAATCGGTGATACCGTTTATTAGCTTAAAAACAAAACACAAGTCGAAGACTGTTCGTCGGTATTCCAAACTCATGAGCCCAAGTCTTTGTAACATGTGAGTTCTGTGGTAATCCACCAGGTGAGTATTACATTTAAAGGCGGCAAATCTAAGAAAACGGTTTTGAACCCTCTCCACAGTATCAGAATGGCACCTATAAAGGGGGGACCACACAGTTGTAGCATATTCTAGATCTGAACGCACCAAAGAACAATATAATTGTTTCAATACGCCTATTGGTAAGTTAGCACAGTTTCTCAGTATAAACCCTTAATCTTATATCCTTTATTACTAGTTCTATTAATATGTTCTATAAAGTTTAAGCTTTCATCAAACCATATACCAAGATCCTTTATTAAATTTGTGTAGTTCAGCGATTCGTTATTTATAGTGTAAGAAGAGACCACTTTTTTTCCACCCTTGAAAAAACTGATATAAAAACATTTGGCAGTATTCAACATAAGATCGTTTGTTACCGACCACTCCCACAGTGTATCTAGATCTCTCTGCAACAATACAACGTCATTCCAACTCTCAATCTTCCTATACAACTTAAAGTCATCTGCAAACATACTACCATTAGAATACAAAAGCCTCGGTATAATATCATGCACAAACAGTATGAAAAGTAGGGGTGCACAGTGAGATCCCTGAGGAACTCCTGAGTAAACCACAAATCTCTCAGAAATAAATTGCTTAACTTTTACGCTTTGAAAACGATTCCTCAGAAAGCTCCTCAACCATTCAATGAGTTGCTCCGAAAAACCGACAGTTCTCAGTTTAGCCAGTAATAAATCAAAATTAACTCTATCAAATGCTTTGCTGAAATCTGTATAAATTGAATCTATTTGTGTACCTTTTTCTAGTACATCCAAAATGTCTATCTCATAAAAAAAACAGATTTTCAACAGTAGATCTATTCTTACGAAATCCAAACTGATTTTAATTTATAATACCCTTGCAGCTCCACGACAGCTGATCGTATACCAACGCGTCTAACAACTTTGCCATAGCCGACTGATTGCACACTCCTCTATAGTTTTCTATATTTTGAGCATCTCCTGATTTACATATTGGAATGATATAACTATACTTCCATATGTCAGAAAAAACTCCAGTGCTCAATGATATATTGAAGATAATCTGTAAAGGCTTTGAAAGAGTATACACACAATTTAAAAAAAAATGCTAGGAAAGCCATCCGGCCCAGGGTTTGTCTTGTTTGGGAGACTATTTATTTTTGTAAAAACTTCCGACACAGATATTTCCCGTAAGGATACATCCCCACGCATATCAAAGTCATATTCAGGGATTGGAACATCATTATCAACATACACACTTGAAAAATGCTCTGCAAACAAGTCGGCCACTGCCTGACCATTCTCAGCATACGTTTGTCTGAAATGCATACAGTGAGGCAGGTCATGGGACTTACGTTTATCATTTACATATTTCCAAAAATAACTCGGATTGGAAGAAAAATTTTCTGCCAAATCATTCATCATAGCACTATAACAACGGTTATACTCATTTTTACTTCGGGTACGGAGATCTGAAAAAATTTCATAATCATGTGGAGATTTGTGAATCATATACCTTTTATGTGCCCCCTTTTTACTGACAATAAGATGTTTAAGGTGAGGACTAAACCACCTCGGAAAGTTGGAAGGTTTGATGCATTTCCTAGGAACATACAGGTTTAAGCATTGATTGAGAATATCATAAAAGAATTTTAAGGCAGCCTCTATGGATTTATTATAAAATAATTGTTCCCAGTCTATTGATGCCAAAAGATTATTAATACTGAAATAGTCCGCGTTTTTAAAATCATAATAGAACTCTTCATAAATAAGATTTTCAACAACCTCATTTATACAGAAATAGTAAGCTATATGATGTATGCTATTAGGTAACAATAAATCAGGCGCCGGAATAACTTTAATATTTGAACAATGAGAGAATAACAAGTCCAAGAATACATTCCTACTATTTGGAATACCAATAAGCTGAAAGATGTTTAAGTAAAAGAAGTTTTCTGTTATATGTAGCGCAGAAAGGTCTAAAGAGTTTACAGTAACACCCATATCGTCATATATATGATATGATTAAGAAACTCCTGTATTGCATATGGTTCAATTTCAACCTTTTTATAGTTTTTTTCCACACTCTACTGTTCTTAATTGTATTAGGTAGCTTATTATACAATTTAATGCACATATAATACGGACTCTTTTCTGTAAGGGTCAAACGGTGAGACGGATACAAAAGATTAAGAGTTTTTTTATTATGACTATGGTCATTCAGTTCCTGAAATATTTCCCTGTTTTTAAAAACAAACATTAAGCACTCGTAGATATATAGTGCATAAATTGTCATAATACCTATTTCCCTAAAAACACCCCTATAGGTTTGCAAATATTTTAATTTGCGTAACAGTCGCACTATTATTTTTTGCATTACGAACACTTGTTGGGTTTCAAAATTACTACCCCAGAAAATAATGCAATATCTCAAAACAGATTCGAAGTTGGCATGATAAAAGATTTTAATTGTCTGGTTATCCATGTATTATGACACAACTTTTATACCATACCCAATACTTCCCAGCTTTAAGCAATAAGAATTTATGTGAGTCTCCCATGACAAAAACTCATTGATCGTTAGACCCAAAAACTTGGTATCTGTTTCTCTCTTTAGCTCAATGCCATTTATGTTTAGACTATCCGGCATATTTATTTTATTTTGTTTTGTTTTAAAAATAACAATATTAGTTATTTTTTCATTCAGAATTAGTTTGTTTCCACTAAACCAATTGTTTACTTCTACAAATGCTTCTCTATGATCTAACTCCGGAAAATCCGTTGCAGCTACCAACAAATTTACAGCCATATTCACTAAAGGGGTCTAAATTTAAAACCGTCTTAAATTGACAGTTCTAGGTTTGAAATGACAAGTGTCAGAATAAGTCAACTAAAGTTGCCACAGTGGATCTTTGCCCGTGCGTCATCAATCAACGATCAGGACTCAACGTGGTTAATAACTCTGCATCCTTATTTATTACAGTAACAAGTTTGAATAAAAGCATAAAAGAACGTCTCCAAAATTCCGCAATAATATAACGTGCTAGACAAGAATAAAACTATAAACGTCAATTAATTACTTTCTTTATTTGTTTAGTTGACTACCGTTGTATTTTAGAACGTCATTGTCAACCTTATTTTGATCTGCCAATCTAATTCGTATTTTGTAAATTTGTGTGCCTTAAAACTGTTCCTTTTTCTAAAAATAGTTCTTTTTAGAGCTAATTATACCCACCATCTGTTTTGGCGGTAAGTATCTATGGATTTTTATAATACCCAATTTATTTATTTAAAATATTCTAACCGTGAAAGTTCTTTGAAAGTTTACGGCAGTGGCTAAATTCCCTTAAATGAAAGGATGTCAAAAATTTGACTTTTGCGATTTTAATAGTCAATAAAACACCAAACTTTTCTAGATTTTAGGCTTTAAAAATAGTATTAAATGTATTAACATTTCTTTGTCAATTTCTTTTAGATAATAGAGAATGCCGGGCAAAACTTAAAATAAATAATAATTTTTCGGGATATTATGTGGGTACGTCAAACGGTAGGCAGGCACGTCCATTTTATGAACTTAGACTTAGTTTTGACTTTTTCCGTCTCGTAATTTTGATTTGATTCATACGATTTTGATGACGTGAAAGTGATGACGCACGGGAAAAGAACCACTGTGGCGACTTTAAGTATTGTTTTGTAAATATTTTTGTTTGTTTGTCCATAAATTCTTAATGAAAATAAATTTTGATATGTACTGTTTTCTTTAGTAGAGAACTAAAATTGTTTCGGTAAAAACATCTCCGTAAAAGTATTTATTAGTAAAACGATTTAACTGCATCAAATCAAATAAACGCGGAAACGGTATAAAGTCTGTTCAACCGTTACGTCATATTCTCCATATTTGCGGTACGTCGTAAATTAATTCAATAAACGTTATGATTTTTCTTAGAGTTGATCTACATAAAGGCGGATGCATGTGAACAAGTAAAATACAAGCCCGTTTTTTAAAATTTTTAATTATTATTTTTATACTGTTTAATAAAGTCAGAAATAAGTAGTTTATTTAGGGCAAAAGGTATAATGGGATGAAACATTTGGTTTTTGAAAATCGTATGAAATTTTTAATTGATTTGAATTTACCTAAACTGAAAAATAAATAAGACTCATTTATTAAATTCAAAATTGACTCATATTGTTTTTGTCTAGTGCATCAGTCTATAAATTTTGTTTCAAATATTTTCATCTTATTTATAAAATCATAAAGAAGAAAAATAATACACAATGACATCACAACAAAATACAGTTTTTTACTAATTAAAATAAATCATCTCCGCAAGGATCATCATCATCAGATTCGTCCCAAATTAATAATAATATCTGATATCACACACATTTATAATTTTTAATAGTGTGTTACATAATTTTTCCATTGTCCACTTTTATATTTTCTATGGCTTCATTCCACCTACCCAAAACTACGTCATTTGTTACAGGATGCATAGAACTTATTTTGGCGTCATAATAGCGCTTACATTCCGACCAAACCGTTTCAACGGGATTAAAGTGGTAATGATATGAAGGAAGTCTTAAAACTCGATGTCCATGTTGCAATGCTACTTCGTCCAACCTATTAAAATAAAATAATAGTTATTTATGTACCAAGGCAGTAAAGTGATTCTTTATCGAACGAGTCTGAAATTATGAGATGAGCGAGCGAGGCGAATAACAGGCGAGTCGATAAAGACACTTTACTGACGTGGTGCATACAACATTTTATCGCCAACCGTTTAGAATTTATAATATAAAAAATTGAGGTATAACTCATCGAATTTTATTATAAAGGGAGAGGCGTGACAGTGACAGACGATTTTTAAATAATAAATGTCAAAATTGTCAAAGTCACTAATTTGCGGCAGATAAAAGTATTTATCTGCCGCATTTGCGGCAGGTAAAGTATTTTATTTTACAATAAAATAAAGTGTTCGTTTACTTCCGGAAATCACTCTGATAATGTACGGCTTTACTGACGGTTGACGATAATAGTTATTTATGTACCAAGGCAGTAAAGTGATTCTTTATCGAACGAGTCTGAAATTATGAGATGAACGAGCGAATAACAGGCGAGTCGATAAAGACACTTTACTAACGTGGTGCATACAACATTTTATCGCCAACCGTTTAGAATTTATAATATAAAAAATTGAGGTATAACTCATCGAATTTTTGTTATAAAGGGAGAGGCGTGACAGTGACAGACGATTTTTAAATAATAAATGTCAAAATTGTCAAAGTCACTAATTTGCGGCAGATAATAGTTATTTATCTACCAAGGCAGTAAAGTGATTCTTTATCGAACAAATCTGAAATTATGAGATGAGCAAGCGAAGCGAGCGAGGCGAATAACAGGCGAGTCGATAAAGACACTTTACTGACGTGGTGCATACAACATTTTATCGCCAACCGTTTAGAATTTATAATATAAAAAATTGAGATATAACTCATCGAATTTTATTATAAAGGGAGAGGCGTGACAGTGACAGACGATTTTTAAATAATAAATGTCAAAATTGTCAAAGTCACTAATTTGCGGCAGATAAAAGTATTTATCTGCCGCATTTGCGGCAGGTAAAGTATTTTATTTTACAATAAAATAAAGTGTTCGTTTACTTCCGGAAATCACTCTGATAATGTACGACTTTACTGACGGTTGACGATAAAAATAATTAAAAAATATAATAAATACGTAGCGCTTTTCAAATTACTTGAAACATTTGGGTGGGATATGCTGCTTCACTATTATCCAGATGATGATCCTTCATTGCAAATGGTGAAACCGAAATTTGTCTTTGCTCTAACCATGTAATAAATAATCTTTTTGACCAACTTGTATTTGGAACTTTTTCAATTATTAGCCCATAATGATAGATGGCGTTATCCACGATAATAAGCGACGTTTCTTCCAAGTTTGGTAACAATTTTTCTTCAGAACATTTCTCAAAGTTTTCACTATTCATCGAATCATGATAATCACCAGATTTCAGGTCAGACTTGAATATCAAATTTGCATTATTCACGAATCCATTTTCCACCAGCATGTAGAATAATATACCGTACACCTTCACACGATTTTTTCTAACTGTATGAAGAGTATAATTTTGCCAACATCGCCTAAAAGCCTCTTTACTATCCAGGTTTCATACAGAAAAACAGGTTTTAAGGGAAATTAAGAGTTGCAGTTATTCTTAAATTCTCTTAAAAATCCTACTCGTTTTTGGGCTATAAATATGGGGTTGCTCTATTAAAAAACGTCTGTTTGATACAGTACATTTACGCCATTTAAATTAAAATTTTTTAAACAGTCCGCTAATGAACGGTTGGATATTTTAACACCATCAATGATTTCAAGGTTTAGTTGTATTCAGCAAATGGTAACGTGTTCACCTGCTCTATAAATCCCATAAATACGCTCTCTTATGGTATGTTCATGAATTTCGTAAAATTATCGACCACTGGATGACAAAATAGCTACATCATTGCGATTCTTAAAATCTACATCCTTCTCTATCCCCTTTGCCTTAATTCGTTGGATTGTTAAATACGAAACACCCAAAGTATCAGAAACTCTCTAAAACAGAGGCAAAGGAATTTATAAAAGTATTGCCATATATTTTTATGTTTATTATTTATGTTTTCACAATTCCTGCTTTATTATATCTACTTACCTCGTAAACTGCGTTAAAGGGTAAAAGAGTTTTTCCGGCATTACTTTCTCTTTAAAAATAATCAAATAATTTTAAAATTAATGCTTGTTCTGGACCATTAACCTACTTGATGGTGCAAAATTTAAATAACTACCGCCATCTATTGGCGAATCCGGAAACTTAACTTTAGCCTCTTAAGTGTGAATAATAATTTTTAGTAGGTCTATAATAATATTTACATTTTTTTTTCGGTTTTCTATTTGCAGTATTTCGCCAGATTGCGATTGTCAAGATCACCAGGGTAAATTTGAGCAGTGTACGCCCGAGACGAATGATCAATTGGAAGATGAAATATCACTTAAACAATCTTACCTGCTACAGCATAATCCAGAACAAAAGTTTAAATCAGATCAGTGTTTTTTTAAAACAAATTCCATAAGCCAATTAAACATACACCTTCTGCAACATAAGACCCCAGATGAAGTTGAAACGTTTAAATGCAATAAATGTGATTTTCAAACTAAACGTAAACGGAATTTAAAGGCTCATCTGTTTCTGCATAAACGTCCAGAAGAAGTTGAAATGTTCAAATGCAATAAATGCAGCTTTCAAACTATCCGTAACCAGCATTTGAAGCGTCATCTGGTTCTGCATAAAAGTTCAGAAGAAGTTGAAATGTTCAAATGCAATAAATGTTATTTTCAAACTAAATATAAACAGTGTTTAAACGATCATCTGCTTCTTCATAAAAGTCCAGAGGAAGTTAAAATGTTTAAGTGCAGTAAATGCGACTACCAAAATAAACATAAACGAAATTTAAAGCGTCATCTGCTGCTGCATAAATATCCAGAGGAAGTCGAAATTTTCAAATGCAATAAATGTGACTTTCAAACGAAATATAAACAGTGTTTAAACGATCATCTGCTTCTTCATAAAAGTCCAGAGGAAGTTAAAATGTTTAAATGCAGTAAATGCGACTACCAAAATAAACATAAACGAAATTTAAACCGTCATCTGCTTCTGCATAAAAGTCCAGAGGAAGTTGAAATTTTCAAATGCAATAAATGTGACTTTCAAACTAAATATAAACAGCATTTGAAGCGTCATCTGTTTCGGCATAAAAGTCCAGAAGAAGTGGAAATGTTTAAATGCAATCAATGTAAGTTCCAAACTAAAGATAAATATTATTTAAAGGCTCATCTGGTCATGCATAAGAGTCGAGAAGAAGTTGAAATATTTAAATGTAACTTTTAAACTAAATATAAACAGTTTTTAAAGCGTCATCATAAATTTCAAACCAACTAGTTTGCTGTTCTGTCACTTTAAACGGTCGTGTTTCGTTGTCGCACTGTGAAATATTTAAAATAAAGTCGGAAAATTAACAAATAAATTAAAAACTTTTTCAAATAGTTAAAACTGTAAAATCCGCGATAGTAATTTAAACAGAAAAGTTGTGACTAATCGCAGAAAACGTTTCTTTTAAACGCAAATCGGAACGTGGTACGCTGAATATTTGCGATTTGCCTAACAAAAAATAAGAAAGACATTTTAACAACAATAACTATACTGATAAAAACCAAATCCATTATTTACTTATTTCGTTAATCCTAGAGTAGATATGGGTGATCCAACTGATCCAATCGACCAGACCGGCCGGCGATGTGCAAAATCAGAGCAGAGTAAAATGTATACACTATAAAAAACCTGTAGTGACCAGTGTGGAATGTTTAAGATGCGGAGGATTCTTTCACCCTGCCTGTATGGCATAAGCCAATGAATCAAAAATTCGGCAATGCCGTCATGTCGACACGAAAACTCTTCTTAAAGAAATTGACTTGCAAAAGAGTGTAATACTAAAACTAAACCAGCAGGATCGATGTATTGAAGGATAAACCAAAAAAATCCAAACCCTATCAATCTCGAATGTGAGTGTGCCACAATAACGTAAAATTTGAAGAGAAAGTTAAAAATCTTAAAAAAGAATTAACTCTCTTGAAAACCACACAGCAACAGTCCGTTGCTAATAACTGCCCTGAAAATGATCCTGCATCAGAATCGAATGAATCGGTCATCTCACTTGTTAGGCAGGAACTAAAAAATCTGGCCTTTTTGCGGAAGACAAATTTCACCCGTCACTTAAAATTACTTTAAATGTAATTAAAGAAAGACAAAAAGAATTAGAATCTATAAATCATTCGTACAATTTTTAAAAGGCGAACTTTGAATTATTAATGTACAATTGTTTTATTAATGCTGATTGGAGTGGTCTAAAGTTGCAGTACAATGTTAACTCGGCGGTTCAATTATTTTATGAGCAAATCTACGAAATTTTTGATTTTTGTATGTCCAAATCCAAGAAAACAAAACAATATCCTGTTTGGTTTAATAAGAGCATTATTACGAACCTTAAAAACAAAGTTGATAACATTGTTTAAGAGAACAAGGTCTGAGATATCAAGTTATCGTATCGGAAATATTAACTAAACATTCAAAATAATAATGAGGGAGATCCAAAGCTTTTTTGGCAGTTCATTAAAGATAAAAAAATTTCTTGGTCTTTACCGAATAGGTTACAATGGAACGGTGTTGAATACTCTGAGGGACAGAATATATCTAATGCGTTTGCTGAGTATTTTGGCTTCGTTTGCGATAAGAGTGATTTACGTGATTTTGCGAACCTTATTCTAACGACTGTAAAAACCATAATGAAGTTGTGGCCTTGGATTGTGTTGATTATGATGATGTATGTGATCCCATTAAAAGTCTCAAAATAAACAAGTCTATTGGACCTGATAAAATAACCCCCTATGTCTTTTAAGGTACTTATTGATCATTTTGCTTTTCCTCTAAAAACAATTCATTTATCCCTTAAACTTGGTGTCTTTCCAGAGATGTGGAAAGAGGTTAAGATTTGTCCCGCTTTTAAAAAAGATGATAGATCTAACATAACATAGAAAATTATAGACCTATTGCAGTTTTGAATGTCCCAGCCAAAGTATTTGCATTTACTATTTACAATAAAATCTATAACTCGGTCTGCAGCCAGATCTCAGAGTGTCAACACGGTTTTGTGATTAAAAGGTCCACAGCTAGTAACTTATGTAATGTTTCTCAATTTATATCGGAAACCCTTAATACGTTTGGCCAAGTTGACGTGATTTATACAGATTATGCCAAGGCATTTAATAAGGTCTCACACGCCGAGGTTCTCGTGCAGACCTTGTGGAGCGTATTTGGGTTCCATCAGAACCTGACTACATTTATTATGTCTTATCTGGCAAATAGAAACCATATGGTCGTGGTTAGGGGTTATATTTTTCACTTATTTATTCCCGGTTCTGGCGTTCCTCAGAGCTCAAACCTAGGTCCATTGCTGTTCCTTCTGTTTATCAACAGTATTGCCAATGTAATCAAACTATCTAAACGATTATTATTTGCAGATGACGTAAAGCTTTATGCTAGGATTAATAGCCTAGCCTAGATGATTGCATTGCGCTGCAGAGAGACCTCGATAAAGTAATGAATTGGTCTAAAATGAATAAAATTGCTTTTAATGTAAATAAATGCCACGTAATGTCGTTTACCCGCAAAAGGGAAAAAATAAATTTTGACTGTAATGGATGGAACAGTGTTGTCCCGGGTGAATGTTTACTTTTCGTTCCCACATGATAAATGTATCTAACAAAGCATCTAAGATTTGTATGGTTATATATTGTATTAAACAACTCTATATAGCTTTAGTGCGCAGTGTATGTATATGTATATGCATCAATACAATAATATGGTATCCGTATTATAAAAATCATGTTTATGCAATTGAGAGAATACAGAACAGAATTTTAAGATACTTGTATTATAAAGAAACTGACCAGTATGATGAAATATTCCTAAAAATCAACTTTCTAGATATAATATTTTAAGTTTAGAAACGAGAAGGGATCTTAATATGTTGCTCTATTTACACAAACTCTTACATAATAATGTTGACGATTCAAACACACTGGTCAATTTAAATATAAATTTTAAAGAAGTAGTCCATCCTCAAAGTGGAGTTAAATTATATAGAAAAACAAGAAAAGCACGAATACTTTCTCCACAAATTTTTATTGTTCAAATAACTAGGCAAACCTAGGTTTACATCGACATGTTTCGAGTGTAGAAACACTCATCAGGAAAACAAAGTGAAAAGGTGCTGATGTTTTTAGCATAAGAGAAAATAATAGTGAGATTGAACCGTAATGGAGCTTTCATGTGTACAAGAGGTGTAAAATTGAATAGGTAGTCAAAGGACCGACAATCAAGACTCCAGCATACTGAAGAGTCGAGGGTTAGTGTAGAAGCACACTGTGCCATGCGGAAAATGAGGGGAGTAAAAGAAAAAATTTAGGCAGTTTTAAAAAACTTATCTGTAAAAGTCATTATTAAATTACTGAAAAATTTTTGAGTTTTATTAAGCCTTGTCAAAAACATTTGAAAGTATTGGAGTGAGTTGGAAAAAAAAAGAAAAAAGTTGTTTTTTATAAAACTCGAAGCATCTGTAAAAAAATAGAAAGGGGAATGTAGTAAATGAAATTTAAAAATGAGGTAGATTAGCTTACCTTTAGGTTTAAAGTTAAATACTGTTGGGGTACTAAGCTTTTTACGGCCCAGTTACCCCCGCAGTAGTCAAAGCACACACATTTGGTGCAAAAATTAAATTAAAAAAAAAATCAATTTGACCACCAAAACACTTGTCATTTGTTCCCCCCTTTTACAATGTCAAGTTCAAGTTCATTTCCCATCTGACACGTGCTGGTTACAGTGGAACTCCTCTAACGGGAACACAAATTTTATAATTTTTTTAATTTAATTTTTGCATCAAATGTGTGTGCTTTGACTACTGCGGGGGTAACTGGGCCGTAAAAAGCTTAGTACCCCAACAGTTTTTTACTTTAAACCTAAAGGTAAGCTAATCTACCTCATTTTTAAATTTCATTTACTACATTCCCCTTTCTATTTTTTACAGATGCTTCGAGTTTTATAAAAAACAACTTTTTTCTTTTTTTTTCCAACTCACTCCAATACTTTCACATGTTTCTGAGAAGGCTTAATAAAACTCAAAATTTTTTCAGTAATTTAATTTAATTTTTGCATCAAATGTGTGTGCTTTGACTACTGCGGGGGTAACTGGGCCGTAAAAAGCTTAGTACCCCAACAGTTTTTTACTTTAAACCTAAAGGTAAGCTAATCTACCTCATTTTTAAATTTCATTTACTACATTCCCCTTTCTATTTTTTACAGATGCTTCGAGTTTTATAAAAAACAACTTTTTTCTTTTTTTTCCAACTCACTCCAATACTTTCACATGTTTCTGAGAAGGCTTAATAAAACTCAAAATTTTTTCAGTAATTTAATAATGAGTAATTGATTCGGTCGTTACTTGATGAAGATCCATATTAAATAAATACGTAAATGAAACAACATTAAGGTTTCAAATCTTCACAAAAATGTGAAGATTGATTTGTGAAGATTTGAAACCTTAATGTTGTTTCATTTACGTATTTATTTAATAATGACTTTTACAGATAAGTTTTTCAAAACTCCCTAAATTTTTTCTTTTACTCCCCTCATTTTCCGCATGGCACAGTGTGCTTCTACACTAACCCTCGACTCTTCAGTATGCTGGAGTCTTGATTGTCGGTCCTTTGACTACATATTCAATTTTACACCTCTTGTACACCATTGAAAGCTCCATTACGGTTCAATCTCACTATTATTTTCTCTTATGCTAAAAACATCAGCATTTTACCTTTTCACTTTGTTTTCCTGATGATGAGTGTTTCTACACTCGAAACATGTCGATGTAAACCTAGGTTCGCCTAGTTATTTGAACAATAAAAATGTGTGGAGAAAGACTTCGTGCTTTTCTTGTTTTTTTAAATATAAATGTTCTGGCTTATCCAACAAGTAATACAGCAACATTTTATGTAAACAATGCCGCAATGCCCCAACGAATTATTACTATAACTCTCTCATTAATGCTATGTGTAATTTGTATACTAAATTTCAAAGTGAGTGTGATATATTTTTTCTGACCTATAAACGGTTTAAAGAGACAATTTTTGAACTACTTTAACTTAATAACTTCTCCTAATTAATTACAGAATAAAATTGAGTATGAATTGTATTTATAAGTTTTGTATATTTGTAGTACTTTAAATTATGTAATAAGGTTTTTTATATACCTGTAACTGGGTTTGTAAATGTACTTGAGACTAAATAAATAAATAATCGTAAACAAAATTTAAAGCGTCATCTGCATCGGCAGCACTTTTAACACAATGCATCTTTTAAGCCATTAAGAGAAAAGGGAAAAGCGCAACTAAGAAAATTTAAAAATAGTTTTCCAGGTACCGGCAACTGTGAACATATAATCTGGTGAAATAAATTATTTTAACATTTCTTCAACAGTAATTTCTAATATTTGTGGTTTTCTGCTCTAACTACGAGGCGTAAGTCATTGAAAAGTCGAATGTTACTTACCGTTGCCACGTCTTATAGATTCTCAAGAGATTGTGGAATTTTTTATTAGATGATATAGTATTCTGCTAAGTTTACATGTGAGTTTTCTCTTTCCAGTATTTCGCCAGATTGCATTTGTCAAGATAACCAGAGCAAATGTGAGCAGTGCACGCCCGAGACGAGTAATCAATTGGATTATGAAATGTCAGTTAAACAATCTTACCTCCTACAGCATAATCCAGAACAAAAGTTCAAATCCGATCTGTGTTCTTATAATCCAGAGGACGTTGAAATGTTCCAATGCAAAAAATGTGACTTTCAAACTAAATATAAACAGTGTTTAAAAGATCATCGGCAGCATAATCCAGAACAAAAGTTTAAATCCGATCTGTGTTCTTATATAACAAATTTTAAGAACCATTTAAAGGGCCAACTCCTGCGACAAGGGGATCCAGAGGAAGTTGAAATGTTCCAATGCAAAAAATGTGACTTTCAAACTAAATATAAACAGTGTTTAAAAGATCATCGGCTGAGGCATAAAACTCCAAAAGAAGTTGAGATGTCCAAATGCGATAAATGTGACTTTCAAACTAAACATAAACATAATTTAAAGTCTCATTTGCTTCGTCATAAAACTCCAGAAGAAGTTGAAATGTCCAAATGCGATAAATGTGACTTTCAAACTAAACGTAAACATAGTTTAAAGTCTCATTTGCTTCGTCATAAAACTCCAGAAGAAGTTGAAATGTTTAAATGCAATAAATGCAGCTTTCAAACTATCCGTAAACAGCAATTGCAGAGTCATCTGCTTCTGCATAAAAGCTCAAAAGAAGTTGAAATGTTTAAATGCAATAAATGTAACTTTCAAACTAAATATAAACGGTCTTTAAAGAATCATCTGTTACTGCATAAAAGTCCAGAAGAAGTTGAAATGTTTAAATGCAATAAATGTAAGTTTCAAACTAAATACAAAAGATGTTTAAAGTCTCATGTGCTGCGGCATAAAAGGCCATCAGAGGAAGTTGAAATGTTCAAATGCAATAAATGTGACTTGCAAACTAAATATAAACAGTGTTTGAAAGCTCATCTGCTTGTGCATAAAAATCCAGAAGAAGTTGAAATGTTCAAATGCATTAAATGTGACTTTCAAACTAAACATAAAAAGTGTTTGAATATTCATCTGTTTTGTCATAAGAGTCCAGATGAGGTCGAGATGATCAAATGTAATAAATGTGGCTTTCAAACTAAGCTTAAACAATATATGAAGAGACATCTGCTTCGACATGTTTAAATGCTATAAATGTAACTTTCAAACTAAATATAAATTAATTAAATAATAATAAATTTAATGGCTCATCTGCGTGGACATCACATCCTAACACAAAGTAACTTTTAAGTGGTAAAAAAAGGAAAACAGAAATAAGACAGTTTAAAGAAGTTTCAAAGATGCCTGTATCTGTGCACAGGTATAGGTGAAATAAATTATTTTTAGATTTTAAATAGAGTATGTGATTTAAAATAAGAGTTAAGGTAAAGATTCAATTATTGACCACTTTATTTTTTAATGATTAGAATGTTTATTAAGGTTTTGTGTAAAAAAGGATTATCCTCCATTAACAGTATCCCTTCGAAAAAGTAGCTTTCTAACTAAAATGCTGTTTTAAGCGTTTAGAACTATTATATATAGCGTGATCAGTTAAGGGTACGAAGCGGCCATATCTCGGAAACTACTTATAGTCGGTGGAGTTAGCGATAAATTTTACCAAAATATTTCACTTCCGGCTACCAGCATGAAAAGTTGCACAATGCTTATATACACACTAAGGAACAAAAAAACACCGGGAGACACTCGATCAGAGGTCATGACTCCGCTGTGATGACGTCATCAATATAACCTCTGCGATGAGTAACGTGGGTTTGATTAAATGTTAATATCTCAACTACTGATCGTAATAATATAATATTTTGATACATCATTTGATAGCTCTTAAATAAAGCTAAATAAAAGATATTTTAACATTTTTCTCTAAGACAAACCGTTTACGATTTACAGCAGCGGTTATGTCGGAGGGTTTAAAAAACAAGGGTGTTGCTAAAGTTTTCACAAGTTGCTATCCGATATGGCAGTGTTTATATTATTTTTCTTATTATCTGTTGCCTTGTTTATTATATAGTAGTGGTGGCTTGTCAGGGGAGGAAATGCCTCCCAATGGCGTCCATAAGGGGGGGGGGGAGGGGCAAAACGGGCACTTCCCCCTCCCCTAGCCTCCTATACATTACTATTTTTTTCATAATTTTATGTTAACTAAATAGTCTTACGCTCTATGGACGCCCTTGGTGCCTCCCCTAGTAATATTAATATAATAATACCTTTAAATATATAAGTATACCCTCAGAGCAAATGTTAAACATATTTTTTAATATAAACACAATAATATAATAGGTCCTGTATAAATTTTGCGAAGCGTCTTAGAAAATTTGTACTTTCGCCAAGTATCATTTAACGTCTCGACTTTTGTCCAGCGATCGAGTAACCTCTTGTCCACCTTCCATATCTGACCACGGTAAACTTCGAAAATCTGGTGAAAAGTCCGAAGTAGTCTCTTGTATCATCAAGTTAAGTGGATTTTCTGAGACGACTGTCCATGAACCTAATATTTCTTCCTTCATTATCGACGAAGCTGCATTGGTCCATTTTGTTATAACCCAATCCTGTCGAACACTCCAACAGTACTGTGATCAGATTGTTGGACCATACGTTTTGATGAGATTAAAAGCTGCAGACAGGGTTGATTTGATTTTTTACCGCTATCTAGAAGAGAGCCTAAAAAATAGCACAAGAATGTCGAGAGGATCTGGGCCAAGAGTAAAAGTAAAATCCAATGTTGTCATCCCTAAATCGTTTAGTAAAGTTCCTTGCTAAGAACAAAAATAAAGAAGATCTTTAGCAGAAAACCTCGTCAATATGAATCTACCGTCTGGAAAACAAGTCATTTGCACCGACGGAGACACTGTGATTTATTCGCATAAGAACACCTTTGCAGAAATCTCTCCGGCGTCTCACGAGGAAGCCGATGCCCGTCTTTTACTTCATGTGCGGCATGCTATTGAATTATCGGGTAATTTAAAGGTCACAGTAAAAACTGTGGACAGTAATGTTGTAGTGATTGCCATGTATGCATTCTCTAGACTACCAAATCTAAAAGAATTATTGTGGTTGGAGTATGGCAGTGGTAAGCATCTCCAATACCTTCCTATTCACGAGATGCACAAGAAAGTTTCACAAGGGATTCCAGATCTTTTACCTTTTTTCCACGCCTTCACAGGATCTGACACGGTTTCTAGTTTTGCATTTCGAGACGTAGACATAGCTTTTTTGTCCCATTCCAAATTTCCCGACAACATTACTGAAGATGACGAAGATTTCTTTTTCATTCAGCGCTTTGTCATCTTTACATACCATGGATCAAGTTCAGCGGAGACCGTAAATGATGCCCGGTGAATTCTATTTACCCAACAAAACAGACCCATTGAACATATTCCACCAACAAGCAACGTTCTCCTGCATCACCTGAAGAGGGCCGTCTTGCGGTTATTGGTGGACAAACTGCCTTCAACAGAGCTTTCCACTCCCGGACCCGTGTCATTGGGGATGGAAAAAGGTGGAAGAAGACTAGGGCCCCTCTGGTCATCAAACCCCAAATTAACCATGGAGAAACTACAATAATTAAAAGTAAGCCTACCATTTTTTTTCTATAAAAAAACGGGACTCTTTGATAAAGCAGCATCGGCTTACTCAGTGTTGGGTGGGATTCTCTTAGTGCTCGCCGCCGGCGACTCCGGAGGTCCGTGCGCCGAAGGCGCAAAACTTTCGAGGTGCCACGCCCAAGTTTCACGTCGTTTCAGTTTTCACAAAGTCTTTAAATTGGTAAAAAACCAAAAAGGTCGTGTAGGCCCCTGCTTATGCTTGTGACCAATTTATGGGGCACACCTGAAAAATTTTTGGGGACGACGCCCAAACTTTGCCAATAGTAATAATAACTATTACAGCCTAGGTATTTTACGTACGTCAACAGAAATCGATTCTTGCACAGTATATATTATATATATAATAGGTACATATATGGTTAAAAAAAATCTAAAAAACTGATTAAAAACAAAGTCCCAAACTTTGCCAATAGTAATAATAACTATTACAGCCTAGGTATTTTACGTACGTCAACAGAAATCGATTCTTGCACAGTATATATTATATATATAATAGGTACATATATGGTTAAAAAAAATCTAAAAAACTGATTAAAAACAAAGTTAATTATTAGAGCCGGTCGCATTGTACTTTTGACTTTTGTGAATTTGTTCACATAAATGTTTCTCTTCCATTAGTTTATCATACATTTCTGAACATGTTAAATTCAAGTTATATTGCATAGTTAGAGCATTGCCTACTGTACTTTCTAATATATTGGTTTTCTCACTTGTCCAAAAATAGTTCATTTTGGAAAAAAGTCTTTCTATTCCAGCATTAGAACCTGGTAGGCAAAGTAAAAATTCTACAACTTTAGATAAAATTGAAATTGGTATACTTTTTTCTTTCAACCCTTTAAATGTTTCTACCCAGCGATTTTCTACTGAAACATTATTTGAATTCCATTCACTTAATTTTTCAGTAATATATGATTTTACCAATTCAAATTCGTCAAACAAACTTGAGCTATCAATTTTGATATTTCCCGCATTTTCAATCAGAGGAATACTAGCTTCCACGTCAGACCATTGGGGTACATTTTTTAAAGTGCACCAACTATAGGAAGTGTAGTTGGAAAATTGCTCTCCCCAAGAAACTAAGTATTCATGTGCCCTATTATAAAATAAAGAAACAAAAGAATAAAATCTTGTTTGAGCTGGGTTATTATCTTGATATACATTTTTTAACATTGATTTTACTTGAAGAGTTACAAAATAATTATCTTTTCTATTTTTTACAGTGGTTAACAGTAAATTATAACATGATAATAATTCGATAAAACATGCATTCTGCTTTTCTATTTCTCGAATGCTCTTTTCATAAATGCCAAGTTGCCCATGCACACACCAAAGCCATAACTCTGACTCTTCATTTTCAAAAAATGATTTTAAAACATTAGGGCAACCTGATTCAGACAAAAAAAAATTTTAGTGCTGGATATAATTTTAAAATTCGCTCAAGCGCCGGAAGTAGTGCTAACCACCGAGTACTACTATACCCCAGAACCTGATTATAAGAAATATCTACAAAGTCACAAAATTCTTTAAATCTCTCAACCCTAACAGTATAAATGTGAAAATACTTGTAGATTTTACAAATAATATTTTCTACATCAATCGGCAATACCCCAACACTTGATTCTACACTATTATGAACAATATGTGCCATGCATCCAATACCCATTAGCGAATGTTTGTTTAGATTTTTTTGCAATTTTCTATATACATTTTCTTCACCTCGTCTGTTTGCTCCACCAAACATAGAATTGGTGTTGTCAGCCGACAAACATACAAATTTGGAAACCAAATTATATTTTCACAGCAGCACAGACATAACATGTTCTGAAAGAACAGTTGAAGTTTCACATTTGACTGATGAGAACTCTAACACTTTCACGTGCACACCAGTTTCTGGACTAAAATATCTTATTAGAATTGGAAAGATTTTAATTGACTTGTGGTTGCTAGTGTCAATTGATACGCTTACAAAATTAATTGTTTCTAGTTCTTCTTTAAGAACTTTTTTGCACCATGGAGCTAAAATATTATTTACTATGGCTTCAGCTTTGGTCCTAGTGCAACCAAACTTAGGATCATACATTCTCTTTATTAATTTGGATGTACAGTCCATGGAACTGTAGCTATGATTGTGGCAAACGGTGTGGTAGGCAAAAGTACCTTCAGCCGCCGATAATTTAGCCTCTTCATTCCCTAAAATGATTTTTGTTTTAAATAGGAACCACTGCGGCACTACGCCCAAAAAAGGGAATAATACAACATTCATATATACCCATACCTCGATTCGATTCATACTGTTTTACAGTTTATAAAGGAAAAACACTTCCACTTACCGAAACTTTTACTTGCAAAAAACGTCTTAATTTTAGACGTTGAAGCCCCAGCACTTAATGAAAGTTTATGTTTACTCGTTTTCTGATGTTGAACAATATCAGAATTTCCACCATGAGCAATAGAAAAAGTGCCCTTGCATATGTTGCAATGTACTTCATAATTTATTTTAGTAGCCTCAAGAAACGGATATTTGCTTTGTAAATTGGATGAAAATACACACTTTCGTTTAGGCATTTTAGATAAGTGAACCACCTGTGACCTGTGAACCACAGTTGTGAACTGTCGAATAGATGAAGAGATGAGGCGCAAAAATCGATTTATTTATGCTACCGCGGAAACTAGAGATGAGATAACATATCGATTTGTTTTGGTCGGACATTCACACGGGAGCGATTTAGAGAATACGGGACATTTGCATGTCCCGACAACAAATTTGGGGACGCGGGACATAAACCATGAAATAAGGGACTGTCCCGTATAATACGGGACGTATGGCAGGCTTAACTAAAAGAGATGTGTACACGTTGTCGATGTGTGAAATCAGGTCTCAGTTGTACTTTACTTTGTAGTTGTAAGGGGCAATGCAGGGAATAAAATTGTTTTATTTTGAAAATTTGTAGGTACTATTTACATTATAGTAATTACCCACTTGACCAAAACATGTCACTGTGATTGTTGTTTAATGTTTTATCACTGAGCTAAGCACACAGATGTCACAGAGATGCTCCTAACTTGCACTAATGTCGCCACAACCAAGGATTTAAGCTTTATCACAGAGACAAAACGCAAATCTATGTCAGTGACAAACCATGTTCCATTTTTTATCTTTTGGCTTGATAGATGAAATCTGTTATTGTTTCATCCCTGTGATATCTTTGTTTTATATATCTTATGTCAAATAAATCCATGCGGTTTGACAGATGTAATATATTGTAGTTACATCTTGGAGATAAAACTAGATTGGAACAAATAATAATAATAATAATAATAATAATAATAACAATAATATTTTTATTGGAAAAATTTTAAAACAATTTTATTTATTTAATTTTTCGTCACGTCCCAATCTTTGTTTGCCTTGACGCACCCAGTCACTAGTGACTTCTTCAAAAAGTTTTTCCGTGCAATCTGGCCCATATTGACAATATCTGCAATAATGTAGAATACATTAGTTTGTCTCCGTTGGAACCATATTATGGGAAACTTTTTTATTATTAATTTTACAAAAAAGTTCTGCATGGTCTACATTCTAAAATGCAACAATCAGATATTAAATTTTTTCATGCGTATACCTACGAGCTTTGTCAAAAAATATGAATTTTGCCCAACTTCCAAGGAACCACGATTCATAAAATTAATTTTAGTATTGTTAGTATCTACTAAATAATAAATTAAACCAGTGCTGCTGGAAGTAGAGGTCTGCTCTTCAGGTGAGTCATCAGATTCTGTCTTAGGCTCAAGTTCTCGAAGTCTACTACGACTACTATACATACCTAAAGTTTTAGCACTACGGGCTACGGGTGACATTTTCTTTAGGTACTATGTAGGGCATGTCCGAGGGAGGTATGCTGATGGACTGTAACAGAGCTTACAGATTCTAGATTGGATTCATTAAAGTTTTCCCAAAATAATTTTGCTCTCCTTTGTTGCTGCCTCAAGAAGGAGCCACAAATACTTTTTTCGTGCGTCTGCTGTGTTCCATATAGACAATTTAAAAAACCAATAACTTTCAGTATACTTTACACATGCTAATAAATAAACAACTTACCACGCAATCACAATTCAAAAAGTAAAAGTAGAAATACACTATTCGCTCTCGAAACAATAAACACTCTCGAAACGAAAGGCATCTGGAGTGAAAAAGACGCCAAATTGACAGACTAAATTGACGTAGGGGAGGGGTGGGCAAGTTGACATACCTAAGGTTTAAACAAAAATATCTTAGAAAAAACCAAGACTTATTTTTAATAAATGTAAGCAAAATAAAACGGTTGTTATATGTCTTTAACCTACATATATAACGAAACGAAATATAAACTCCTGGTACAAAAAATACCACTTTAACAAAAATAATACAAAAATCCATCTTGCCCTACCCTATAGGGCAAGTTGACATACGAAAATAGGTAGGTATAAATATAAAATATTAGTTAATATAAATCACAAATAAATTGTTTTGATTTTTTGGAGAGGCCGGCACACTCAGCGTGAGCCCATTGGCGACACTTCTAGTTTAAAATATTTTCAGTGCGGGCAAGATGACATACTCGGTATGAAGGTATGCCATCCTGCCCGATAATGAACGTAAATTTAAAAAAATTAAAAAATGGGTTTTAAAATAAAATCTAAAAAAGATTGATCGCGAAATGAATAGTTGAAAACTAAATTTATTAAACAAAATTAAAAAATATAAGAAAAACAGTCAAGTAATTTTTTTATAATCTTTATCATAGTATACTTACATTAAAACGAAATCGTAAATTACTTAAAATCGTTAATATTTCTAACACCGCGAAAAACTTCCACCCACAAACACCTCTAAGTGGACACTGCCAACGAGCGAACTTGTTTAAGCATGCTAAATGCTCGGATGAGGGTGGAGTTTCCATGGAAGGGCTACTGTGTCATCTTGCCCACCTATGTCAACTTGCCCATCTCTCCCCTATATTAACGTCAAACTTGTCTCTCTTTATTGCAACAACAGTTTTAGCACTGAGTTGTCACAAAGATAAAACACTGCTGCAAAGCAATGTTCTTGGTTATAGTGCTATTACAACATATATGTTTGTTTTGTCACTGCTATAGAACCGTGTGATAAAACGATGCTCTTTAATTGAGCTCTATATGAGATATCACAATCTTGTCACGTTCTATGTTTGGTCAAGTGGGTAGTTTGTTTCAAATATAATATAAATTAGGCTTAGTTAAGTTTAGTATTATATTAGTTATAACATGCTTGTTTTTATTTTTACTGCTTAATTTAATTTACATTTAACATATTAATACGAATAATGATAAAACCATGCAATCTACAGCGTACTTAGGGGCTGCAAGGAGGGGGGGGGGGGCGCTTAAACATGTAAAAACTAAAGAAATCCACAAGAGGCAACCAGTGCAAAATGAGCGCTAGGATATGGTTTTACTGAATAAGAGTTGGCAGAGTGTTACGTTATCGTCCCAATCACG
The DNA here is from genome assembly GCA_963969555.1 of Polydrusus pterygomalis. Taxonomy (NCBI): domain Eukaryota; kingdom Metazoa; phylum Arthropoda; class Insecta; order Coleoptera; family Curculionidae; genus Polydrusus; species Polydrusus pterygomalis. Next base: position 47,878,307 of record OZ018382.1, read on the forward strand.
TCTAAACCACTTGTCTTAGAACAAATTTATACGGAACTTTTTTGTAGCTTTCTAAGAGAGCTTTCGAATGATATATCTCAACATTAGAATATATTAATTTATAATGGAGATATGAGCATTTTAATGATCCTATGTTCCTTGTGGCGGCTGCCATTTTGATAACGTCATCACGAGGGGGTCATGACCCCTGATCGAGTGTCTCCCGGCGGTTTTTTATTTCTTAATACGTGTAAAATCACTGTGCAAAATCTCATACTGGTAGCCGGAAGTGAAATGTTTTTACGCTAACTCCACCGACTATTAGCGTAGAAACTTGGGATAAAAAAAAATATGATAAAATCGCTGTAACTTCTAAACGACTTATGCGATTTTACTGAATTTAGGCTTGTTAGGAAGAGAAAGGTAAGTACCTTCAATTGCCGTATACAACTGTACACGATAATAAAATTTTTAGAGGGCGCAATTTGTAATAATAACAGTTTTTTCTATTTTATCCCGAAAATTCAAATCATACGGTATAACTATGACATCATAATTGAAAAGTAGTTTAAATTTGCAAGAAAAAATGTGAATACCGCAGTTCGATATCTTTGTTCGTTTCACAGTTATTGCCAAAACAATAATTTTTAACATTTTATTTGAAGAAATTATTGTTTTTATAGTTCCATAAGTATGTAGGTAAGTAGGTTGGATTAGTAATAATAGGTTTTTATTTCTCATTTTCCATGCCTACACCTTTACACTTTACCAGGACTAGTCAAAATTATTTAAAAGACAAAATTTGGAGCGTGTTTAAAGGCAAGCGGGCAATAACAACAGCATTAAAATAATTATGGAAAACTTTTTAACGAAACAATCGAAAGGCATTATAAATGTTTAAAATTACTTGTATTTAGCAAAATTAAATTCCTAACAAGCTTAAATTCAGTAAAATCGGATAAGTCGTTTAGAAGTTACAGCGATTTTAATGTTTACACTTTTAATAGCTTCCCCCACTCTTATCAAGCTCGGTACGCCAATGAGCCTTAAATCAAGATGATGCAAAAGTGTCTAAGCTTTTCGATTTCGATCGAAAAAAAAAAGATGTTATCAGAGTTATACCTTAATATGGGAATTTTCGAAGAAATTTAGAATTAAAAAAAAAAATGAATTGTGCATCCTTGCGGCGAAATGAAGAACTGAAAAATAATTTCCTCATGACCGCTTCAATCATAATTTTTTTTATCCCAAGTTTCTACATTTAATAGTTTCCGAGATATGTGGCCGCTCCGTACCCTTAACTGATCACGCTGTAGAACCATTATAAATGTATTCGTTAAAATAAAGACTAGTAAATCAGAAGACAATCTTACTAATTTTTCTAATCTACCATACACAGAAACACCAGTGTAAAAATAAAGCGCATTATTTAAATAGTTTATAGAAACTATACTGACCCATCTATCAGAGAATAGTAAATCAGATGTTAGAAAAAAACAATAAAAATATTCTTCTAGGCATATAAAGAAGAAATAAGACAGACATATTCTGGAGCTGGCCTTCATAGCACTAGTAAATTCTCAATAGTTACAAATTGACTCAATTTAAGCTGAAATAACACCTAAAACGGGGGTTTTTGGAGTCTTCGGCAATGGCGCATTATTTTAGAGTAAAAATTGGTGTATGTGTTCATGAGGTTTTTGTTGATGAATCCAATTCTGTTGCACAGTGTGAACGTGCCTTAATATGTTAAAATGTCAAAGTTGATAATTGACACATTGACAGTATGCAGTGGCGGCTCGTCAGGGGAGGCAGTGTCTCCCCAAGAAAAACTTACAAAATAGTATTTTTTTAAAGATAACTTTATTCATTTTGAAAATGATACTTTCATATTATTATATTCTGAAAATCCTGAACTAGATACTTCAAGAAAAACACTTTCTTTCTATAATATTTTTATTATTGCCGCTCAGCTTCAGGACTATTAGGTAGTGTCCGCCAGCATCAGCGAATAGGCGCCTAGACTATTACCAACGGAGGCAAGCTTCCAACGGTTAAATGTTTTCTGCACGGATAATACATAATTTTCCACTTGTTTCAATACAAGAAGCGAGGGTAAGTACGTTGTTTTTGTCGCTTAAAACCGAGAGCCGGAGGCAGAAACGCCAACAAATATTTCGCGGGAAGCCCAGAGCTCCGGATTTGGATTGTTCATTGTACCTAACCTAACCTAATCTGTGCACTCAATTTGTTTGTATATCAGTCTTTGTTGTACGCAATGAAATAAAACACTTGTATATTTTCTGTCGTCCACAAGTTATTCTCTCTGCCTGCTAAGAATTAAGAATGACTAACCCGGCCCGTACCCCGTGCCCGATACTTTATTTGCATGTTTACGAAAATGATTACAAACAACCCGATAACAAAATAATGAGTAAGTATATACAAAGCTGTAGGTGTACGTCACAATAAGCAATTTAAAAAATGTCTATGATATGTATTTATAAGTACTATAGGTATTTTAATAAATCAATACACCTATTAAATTCAGTGGTGAAGCGTACGAGTAGACAAGGTAGACATTGTCTACCCAAAATTCTACACAAAAGGTTTATTATTTTATTATAAAACAGTTTTATAAAATAATTGTTTGTTAATGTACTTTGACTTTTAACTTTATTACCGCCCAACAAATTGCAGCATTGTATCAAACATCAAACTATTATAAAATAAACCCAAACCGGCCGACCGGCGGCGCGGCGAGACCGCACGTATGGTAAATAAATGCAATACGCACTACGCAGCCGGGGTATACAGTAGACCAGTAGACATATCGAGATTTGTCTTTTAATAATGCAGCCACCATGCAGGCGGGCGCTTCCCTCACTGCTGAAAGTGTCGATGTAGCACGCGAATTTCGGGCGATCCGAAGACACTTGAGCGTTTGTCTTTGTTGTTGACCAGCTATTTACTATGTATTACCGGCGCGATATAATATGGCTTTAGGAATCGTATGCGACCTGGTCGATTTCCATATTGCAGCTCTGTGTTCTCTCTCGCTCATTTGTTTAGTCTGGTAAAAAGGCAGTTGTTGGTGGCAGAGTAATTATTATTTTCTTGATTGAAAACTCATTTAATTAAACTCTTAGTCTGATTGTATGTTTTATGATTGCATGTATTGATTGTTCGGTAATAAAATAAAATGGCAGACACTATAGAAGACCCGATTATTTATATAAAACAACTCCCAAAAGCGGCCAGAGCTAAATAGAACGCAAAAAGATGCAAAAACTATCCGGAAATTTCAAAAAAGTTGGTACTAAAATTTTAGCTGGTTGACGGGAAGTGTCAATACGAATGCATTATATTGCTTTCTGTGTAGTCTGTTTGGTGGAGAGGAACCCTGGGCAAAATCTGGTGTTAATGTGATAAAAAAAAATTGTACAGAAAGCCAATATTTTTTAACAATAAAATGTTTCACCAATGTGTTCGTACACAAATTATACGTATTTAAAACAAAGCTGAATTAAATTTTTTGTCTATCCAGAAAAAAAACCACGCTTCGCCACTGATTAAATTATTGAGATTCATTACCATCTAGCTTATCTAAAACATTAGAAGTATGTCTGATTGTAAACAAATGGTTTTTGATGAATGGAATGTTTTGTCTCCTAATATTTCATGTCTGTATGTTTTATTAATAATTGCGATTAATACATCCAAGGTGGTAAGCTTTTAAAAAGGAACACATTTGTGACAAAATTTCTCAAAATTAATATAAAATGCCCATCCATCTCTGTTCTACCTACCTATTATTTATCTGTGCGACGGCACAAGGCACAACCCATTTAGTTGCTCATTTTCTTGTCTATCGTAAAACTGTAAAACGTAACCTCAACCTCAGAAAATAAAACAACAGTTTTATATTTATATAAACATTTTGTTCTTGTAGTTCTACTGTGTAAGTATTCGTGGATTCTACTTAAAGTTTCTTGGAAAAATTTACAACAAAAGTGTTTCCTAAATAAAATATGGAATCCATTTCTGACCAGGAAATGGACATGACCCATTTAAGGTGGGAGTATCAACATGCTTGTCAACCTATAACCTATTTCGCGTAGATTTGTTTATGTTTTCTAGCTTTTATACAAAATTTAAAGAAAATTAGTATCGACTTGATATTCTATAGGTAATAATTGACATATTTAATAAATATTAAGGAATTTCATAACTTATTTTAGGAGAATTGTATAACGAAAAATATCGGGTAGGATTTTTTTCAACATTATTATGTCATTGCAATGACATGTTCTTTCATTATACAATTCTCCCAAAATTAGCAATGAAATAAATTGATATTTTTGTAATATATCAGATATTACCTAAGTAATGTGCCGACGATAGTGATTTTATTTAAATGTTAGTTTAAAAAATAATAAACTTGAAAAAACAAAGCGAAATAGGTTATAGGTTGGCAATAAATTAAACGACGTTGAGAATTCAACCTTAATGATTAAGAATTTAGTTGAAGAATCAAAGACCACAAAGGCTAATTCAGGACGTCCTATTTATGAACAAAATACAAAACACATCTCTAATCCAAACTTTTTCTCTGTATTAAAAGAACATAAATATGTATCAAGTGGTGCAACATCAGAATTTAAAAATGCTTTAAATTTATTAATAAAAGACCAGCCAGGAACGAATGATTATAAAATTGAAAATGTTCCACTTGAAGTTCCTAAAAGTTGTTATGTCAAGAATCGTACATTAGGTGCGGTTTTAGAAAATCTAAAAGTAATTGAAAAAGATGGGAATCTTGACGTCGATAGTTTGCAGGGCTTTCTGGTTCAGTTTTAAATAGGTAAGTTTTATAATTCTTGGCCAAGATATCTACAATGAACTATGACAAAATGTTCTTTTTTAAAGGGCTAAATTTATAAATGAATGAGGTTTTTAAGCAAATTGCTGATCTGATATCAAAGAGGCTGGACCCAATTTAATTTTTTTTATAGGTATAATAAGAAACACATTTCTACACAGAACAAGGCCCTGGTCAAAATGGAACCGGAAAATGTCTATAAGGACTGGAAAGGTAAAAACGAAGAGCAGGACATTAAAGAAGATTTGGAAGAAAGTGAAACCAGGTGGGTACCTATTGTGGTCTTGCGAAAAGGGGCCTTCTATGAATTTTGACATTAACAGCCATATTCACTAAATGGGTCTAACTTTAAAACCGTCTTAAATTGACAGTTCTAGGTTTGAAAGAACAAGTGTCAGAATAAGTCAACTATAAGTATTGTTTTGTAAATATTTTTGTTCGTTTGTCTTTAAATCCGTAATGAAAATAGATTTTGATTTGTTTCCTTTAGTAGAACCATTGAATATCAAACTATATGAAGGCCATACAAGCAGATTTCCTAAATCTGCTACGTTAAATTCATAGATGGCACCAATGAGTCATCAAAAATAAAGAGTGTTGATGCAGCCACTAACGACAAGCCTTTTCACTGCCAAATTAAAACATTGTTGCCGCCTGTCTGACTTGCTGCATGAATTTTTAAATTTATTTTTATTTATCGTAAAACTTGATTCCACATAAGTATGTAACGACGGATATAATATAAATTTTGTACGGACTAATAAAATACTTTTTGTAATGAATCTTCGGTTTTATTTTCGTTACTTGGCTACTCTTCGGTTTTGAATTTTAAAAGGATTTTACTATTAACGATATTTAAGAAAAATTAATTCTTATTTTATTCGCAAAAATCAATTTATTCCCCAGACGCGGAAGTCATTCAATTCCTGGTTTTACTTTTTCGGCGGTCGGTAATTCGGTGGTAAATTCGGTCGGGTTTGAATTGAATAACTTCTAAAGCGTTCTGTGGTCGGAGTTCAAACTATTAAACTAAACGGTTTTATTCTCGAGCGCCACTGATTTTATTTAAATTGGGAAAATCAGAAACCCCGGAGCCCTAAGTAGCCTTTAAACAGTTGGAGACAGAGTTTGTTCTCCTAGCGCATATAGATAGCAGTCATTTACGTCCCTAGTTTTCGGGAAATAAAACACACCTATATTAATATAAAAACATAAAATAAATTTATTTTCGGCAAATGAGAGAAATACACAATTATAATATAATTTAAAAAAAATACTATTCTCTAAGTCGAATACACTAAAATTTCTACGCTGAACCAAATTTCTACAAAGCGGGTATTTTTTGGAAAATGCTAGGCGGGTGTTCTAAAGGATTTACAGCGGTAATAGGCAAGTTAGCTTTTCGGTAGAACAAATGATTAAGCAAGCGGTGTTAAAGTGTCTTGTAGACGGCGGTGTTAAATGAGAGAAAGTTCGGTAATAATTTAGAAATGGGAAAACTTATAATCGGTCGGTAAGAAAATGGTTAATATGCGGCGGTATTAAATAAAAGCAAATCCGGGGGAATATCGGATAAAATTAATCTTAATACAGGCAAATGCAAATAGTTTTAAAGCGGCAGGTAAGTCTAGTAAAAATCAAAATATCAAATATTAAAAAGATAAACTGTTGCTTACCACTGGTAGAAACGGTGCACACTGACGGAAAATGAATATCAAAGAAAAAAAATAAATCAGACGGAAAACGGTTCACTAGTTGAAACCAAGCACTTTTAAAATCACTTTTGGTCGGCTGCAAGGCTGGATCGAAAAAGGGGCCGTATTTTTGGTTCGATCTCGGATTTCAACTTTTTTATTTCCCACCACAGGAATGGTCAAAGGTGTTGGGGATTTTATAAACGGTGCGCGTTCGCTATCTTTTCGAATCGGTACCGGAGATAACGCCGAATTGCTTGTAATTGCTTGTATCGGAATGCCATATATTGGTTTGCCAATTAAGGCGGTTTCTGTTATAGAGGGAATTAATTAATTTTTCGGATTAAATTCAAAAACTTTTGTTACCAGCGGTTAGAAAAATATTCAATAAATCGGTTGCATGAAAGAAACGGAAAAATCAATTGAGAAATTACGGAGATAATTACTTTCTAGCAATTCGGTGTTAACTACGTGTCGTTAATTCGGTAAAATTTTGGTAACTTCGTTACAAGTACCTACACCTATCCTAGATTTAAGTAGCTTCCATTTATTTTCCTACCTATAGTATAGTCTAGACTTAAAAATCTCCCTATTTTTAATTGCTTTGTAGCATATAATATTTTCAACCTTTTGACGTTCCAACGTTAATTACATGAAAACATATTGACTGTCATGTTTTCCATTTCTAACAGACTAACAGAATTAAATGACGACTCTCACTATTCAATACATACCTAGGCTACAACGTATATGTTGGGTAAAATATGAATGATGTGCGGTTTGTATAACTTTGTTTTTATTTGCAATTTTATTATTACTATACTTTTCAAAATGGTTAAAATAAGTAGGTTTTACTTTCTTACTTAAGAAACATTCAGTTTGTTTATTAGTGTATTACGTATTTTGCTATTTTCGACGAAATAAAACCTATTTTAGTTATACTTGCTGTCTCTTTTTATCTACTTTTATTTGTTTAACACCTAATGCAACGGTAAAATCATTGTGAAAATCGGTCCAATTACCCCGGAGTAATCAGCGTACATATTATTATCAAAAACATTCATTCGGCTGGAATTGAGAACCTCCTATTTTATTGTCTGTTAAAAATGCTTATATACCATTAAAAATTCCAATAAAATATGCGGCAACACCACGACATCACATCAGTGAATTTGAGACATCTGTTGCCGAGGCGCTGCATTATAACTAGACTGGGTACATATCGCTAATCGTCAGCCGAGAGTGCATCTAATATTAGTACCGTAAAACGGGGTGAATGTAGCCCCCAGGTGTGAATATGGCCGAAAATATAAAAAAACTTTAACAATTCATATCTTAAAAGTACCAGGATTTGAATGAACAAAACAACAAATAATGGATAATATACACCTAAAATATAAAAAAAAATATATGCAGCCATCAAATGTTTAACTTTTTTGTATTTGGCGGACCTGAAAAAAAATCACAAAAAATTGCCCAAAAATATATCTTAATAACTTTGTTTGTCACGGTGCGATTTTATTTAATATAAATCATTACATTATTTTTTTTAGGGCATTATTATGTTTTACAACTAATGTTTTTCCAATTATTTAAAATTCCTTTTGCTTTCCGAGATAATGGGCGGCCATATTAACCCCTTACATTTTTTGCGTTTTTGGGGGTGACTTTGGCCACATGTCGGACGTTAAAGTAGGAGCACTCCTGTCAAAAGTATTGAAAACAGACATGTAACCGATCCAGGGGAAGGAAGCAGGAAGACGACAGAAAAAAAATTAGATAGAATTTTGCCTAATAAGAGAATATATAGGACCAGTTTTAAGTTAGGCAAAGCTTCACAGCCACTAACAGATAACGAAAATGATGATAACTCATCACTAGATTATACATCTTTGTCAGAGGGCGACGACTGGATGGTACCTCTGTCATCAGACAGTGAACCAGAGCTTGATCAGCAATCTGACGATGTTAATATTAAATATGAAAAAAAATATTTTTCTGGAGATTCTAAAAAAAAAATAGAATTCCTTTCCTGTGGTGTGCGCTCGTGGAAGTGGCCAGAGAAGGATGATATTCTTTGGTATAAATCAATAGACATTATGGAGGGTGAACAAAAAAAAACTTCCGAAACGTCGGCAAATAAAAATTTCGGTTTCATTTGCTCCCTAAGATCCTCAAACCCATAAAAACCACCTACAAAAATCAGTTTCTAATGTCCAACATGTATTTGTTAAATAAATTAATAATATAAACACGTTTTTTTGGTTTAATTTTTAATAGAGTATATTGTAAATATATTTTTTATATTATAAGTGGCCATAGTCACCAATTAGAAGTAGTGCAAAATGAGCGTAATCAAATTTAAATAGGTGGCCATACTGACCTCAAAGTAAGGGGTGGATGTGGCCACCCTATTTAAAAAAAAAAAAAAGGGTGAACAAATTTTTTTGGGTCTTCAAGAGGCGAAAAATCCAAAAAAACACCTACCCATCCTATATAAAAGTCATATATTAAATGGCTGCCTAATAATATAGAAATTTTACAAGTGTTTGAAAATGAAAAGTGAATTATAGTTTTACGGTACTAAAAAAAAATTTACAAAAATTTACAATAAAAAAATACTTTTCGTGAAGGGAAAACATATCGCCAAATTGTCATTATAACAACTGACCAAAACTAGACAATGGTGCAAAATTTCCGTTTTCTCGTATAGATAGGTAGTTTTCTGAGACGGCGCCGTATAGTGCTCGACGTCCCGTTTCCAATGCCGCCTCGCTCGATTCGCTACGACTTTTCGTTACGGAGATATATGATATTGATATTTATCGGTGCTCTTTAAACTCGCACATCTTTGTGCAATGTCGGATATACTTTCCATATTTGCTCTATAAAAATATGTAAGTATTCAATCGATTAAAACATAAGCAAAAAATTATTCTTACTTGGAAGCTATCAATTATCAGCCAATAAATTTGTAGAAATATTATTGTGCCGAGCCCTTCGGGCACGTCACTGTTCTAGTTCATTCGTTTAATTATACGACAGCTGTCACTTTGACAGGTAAGTGTAATTTTTTTTAGCTTTTTCGTAGCGAGGGTTATAGCTGCAAGAATTCGAAATTAAAAAATTTTCAGGTACCTAAATAAGAATGTTTTATACGATAGCTGTCAAATTTTGACAGGTAAGAGTTAGTTTTTTTTATCCTTTTCGTAGCGAGGGTTATAGCTGTAAAAATCCTAAAGTGAAAAATTTTTCAGTACATAAATAACAAAGTTTTATACGACAGCTGTCAAATTTTGGCAGGAAAGTGTCAATTTTTTTTTAGTCTTTTCATAGCGAGGGTTATAGCTGTAAGAATCCGAAATTTAAAAAAATTCAGGTACCTAAATAAGAAAGTTTTATACGATAGCTGTCAAATCTTGACAGGTAAGTGTCAATTTTTTAGCTTTTTCTTAGCGAGGGTTATAGCTGTAAAAATCCTAATGTGAAAAATTTTTCAGTACGTAAATAACAAAGTTTTATACGACAGCTGTCAAATTTTGACAGGTAAGTGTCAATTCATTTTTAGCTTTTTTGTAGCGAGGGTTATAGCTGTAAGAATCCGAAATTTAAAAAAAATTCAGCACCTAAATAACAAAGTTTTATACGATAGCTATCAAATTTTGACAGGTAAGTGTCAATTTTTTTTTTAGCTTTTTTGTAGTGAGGGTTATTGCTGTAAGAATCCTAAATTGAAAATTTTTTCGTTACCTAAATAACAAAGTTCTATACAACAACTGTCAAATTTTGACAGGTAAGTGTCAATTTATTTCAACTTTTTTCGTAACGAGGGTTAAAGCTGTAATAAAACTAAATTTAAAAAATTTTCAGTACCAAAATAACAAAGTTCTATACCACAGCTGTCAAATTATATATACTTAAATAGTAATTTTTATTTTTTATAATTTGCTACCATTTCTATGCTGTTTAGGTATAGAACAATATATTTGAGAAAAGTAGTATTTGAGATGACCTAAACGAATATCCAAACCAAAAGTATATCGGACGCACCCAATTCGATTTATTAACGATCCAATATGACCCTACATTGATTTTAAAAAAATCAAAAAAATGACTTCACAACTTTAGATCGCGTTCGCAAACAACAGTGTTTTGTAGCCCAACGTCGTCTACACGTCGAAAAAGTTTAAATCGATTAAAATGATTTTTGCCACCTGTATCGCTCTACAACGAAAAAAAACATATTTTTCAACTTTGACTTTAATAACTTTTTTCCGGTACACCCTGTATATTGGAAATTGTTCCCAGAACGTGCCCCGACTATTCCTCTCTACGTCGAGAAAGTTTGAATCGTTTTGCTCTAACCGTTTCCGAAGAAAAAATTCGCGAATATCGAAATGTCGAATAACCTCCTACCACGTGGCGACGGATTATCAATGTCGGAAGGCCATCTTTAAAATCGAGATTACAACTATTTCTAAAAGATTTTGGGCAAAAATATTGGTCAATAAAATTAGAAGAAGGTTCAAGGTAGATATTTCATCCAATTTAAAATCAGAAAATGTTCTTATTAGTCTAGCAAGTGAAGCTCAAAACACCCATTTTTTGCCATTTTTGACAGCCGGATTTTTAGAATTAATTTACATCAATATCAAGGCACTCTCGTTAAAAGATAATGGTGTTAGAATTTGTAAATTTTGCCTGTTTCCGCACCCAAAAAAGCGACTTTGCTCAAATTTGCGAATATATTTTGATAAGTTTGGACATGCAGGAATGTTGAGAAGTAATCAGCGCATGTTTTGAGAAAAAAATATAACGGTTTTGTTAAAAATTGAATAAGCTACAGTCGATATAGTAAAACATCAGATAAAAATATCTCTGAAAAAATCATAAATTAATTTATTTGAGCCACAAATAATGTTTTAACAGAGCGCGCTTACTATGCAAACTAAAGGTTGTTTATCCGTCGATATAGTGGACCAAGAAAAAATTGAAAAAGTTATATACAGAAACTTGCTGACGTGTTTAAGCGATCCAGTGCGACGTGATGATGAAGAATCGAAAAAATATCTCACAAATACAAATTGACGTGCTCTATACGCTAAAGTATACAATGTTTCGATCAAAAGTCGTTTTCCGTACGAAAAAAAATAAAAACGACGAAAAAATCACGCCTTACTCTGTGGTTTCCAGTTTCTTACAATTTTCGGCAACTTCCATTCCAGTTAGGTATAGAACGATATATTGGAAAAAGGTAGTTTTTGAGATGGCCTAAACGCTTATCCAAACCGAATGTCGATCGGATGCACCAAATTCGACTTATTAACGATCCAAGAGGTACCATTTTTGACCAATTTTCTACTTTTAAAAAATAAAAAAAATTACTTCCAATCTTTCGATCGCGCTCACAAACAATAGGGTTCTGTAGCCCACGGGCGTCTACACGTCGAAAAAGGTTAACTCGAAAAAATTTTTACGACCTGTATCGTGTGCCAACGAGAATCCGATATTCTTCGACTTTAAAAATTAATAACTTTTTTCCGGCACACCCTGTATATTCGAAATTTTCACACAACGTCCCCCCACTATTCCTCTCTAAATCCAAAAACAACATACATACATATTTCAAATGTAGCAGCCTATATAGTGCAAAATTTTTAAGAGTCGATCGGGGTTGCCGTGATTCCGCGTGAAGGAGACGAATAACATATCGCGTGTTCGCGCGATATGTAATGACAGATTTAAGGTTATAGTTACGATCAACTCCACAATGGCGGCCAAACCACCTCCAGTACGTCTAAAACTTGGTTGTCAACTTTTCTCGGACATATATAGTTTGATATTCAATGGTAGAACTAAAACTCCCGGTAAAAGTATTTATATACAAAACTTTACATTAGCGTCAACATTTTTTCGTCCAGAGGGTAAACATGGAGGGGCAGCTATCTACATACACAACAGCATTAAATTTACAACCAGAAAAAAATTAGCTGATCTTTCAGTAACTGGTGAGTTTGAGTGTGCAGTAGCTAAGTGCATGATTAATAAAGAATCTATTATTATTATTATTATTATTATTATTATTATTATTATCACAATTTATAGACCACCCAATGGAAACATAGAAGAATTTTTTCAAAGACTAGAACAATTACTTGACGACATTTTGGCTAAAGATAAAAATAAAATAATTTTATTGGCAGGAGATTTAAATATAGAAATGAAGCAAAATAACCCGCAAAAAACAGAATTATTTTCTATACTGCATTCATTTCAGCTTCAAGAGTGTATCCATGACTACACGAGAATCACAGATAATTGCAAAAGCTGTATAGATAACATTTTTGTTAATTTAGATGACCAAGAGGTGGAAAGTCAGATTTTCGAGAATCACGTCTCTGACCATACTGCACAGAAAATCTCATTTGACTTAGGTACTACAGAACAGGAAAAACGTTATAAAGAAGTCAGGTTTTTCAGCGAACAAGCGAAAAACAATTTTTTAACTAGGTTAAGTGAGCAGGATTAGGAAAATGTATATTCTGTAAAGACTGCTGATGTAATTAAACAATGGGAATCTTTTAAACATTTTTAAAGAACACTTTCCAAGAAAACGTTTAATTATCAGTGAGGATAAGCAAAAAAAAAACTATGTACAATAATCAGAAAAGCAAGATTTGTAAAAATAATTTAGATTTACTACAAGTGTTAAGTAAAAATAGCAATTTATACGAAGAACAATATAAATTAGCAAAGCGAGACTATGATTCTGCATTACATGAAGCAAGATCAGAATTCTATAAAAACAAAATAATTTCTTCGGACAACAAGAACAAAACAATGTGGTCAATATGTAACGAATTGCAAGGGAAAACCTCCTGCGACATAGAAGTCCAAAGGAAGTTTAAATGTTTAGATGCAATAAATGTAACCTTCAAACCAACCAGTTCGTTGTTCTGTCACTTTAAACGGTCGTGTTTCGTTGTCGCACTGTGAAATATTCAAAATAAAGTGGGAAAATTAACAAATAAATTAAAAACTTTTTGAAATAGTTAAAACTGTAAAATCCTTATAAGTCCGCGATAGTAATTTAAACAGAAAAGTTGTGACTAATCGCAGAAAACGTTTCTTTTAAACGCAAATCGGAACGTGGTACGTTGAATATTTGCGATTTGCCTAACAAAAAATAAGAAATACATTTTAACAACAATAACTACTGATAAATACCAAATTGGACCAAATCCATTATTTACTTATTCCGTTAACCGCTAGAGTAGATTTTCTACTGGTACGTCCAGGTTACCTACGTGAATGGAGTGGGTTTGGGGGATGATATACATTTTTCACTCTTCCCTAATTTTTTAGTGGGATGCGAACCCACTTGCATGCAATTAAAATCTAGACACCTTTTTTAAATAACTATTTTCGATGTCTCGTCATTATGCAGAGATAATTGATTATAAAATTTCAATATTCCATCAAGTGTAGTGGCGCCATATTCGGTTTCCAACGGCATTTTTGTGCATTTTTTTCGTGCAGCCCACAATCCGTGATTTCTTGTCAACTATTTGGCTGATTACTGAGACTAACTGGTTATTCTGCTGCAATTTTGCTGACTTCCGATTACTATAAAGTATAAAGACATTTTTCTTATTTTTTTTTGCGTTTTTTATATTAGTTTTATTTTGCAAAGTACGTTAACTATGGCGGCCGTAGAGAGTGGTTAACTGTACAAAAATATAGTTCACAAGCTATAAAACTTAGTGGTATAAGTTGCGTTTTAACATTTAAGTCTGTTTTTAATTCCTGGTTTCTTGCAGACAAAAAATCGTATCGATACAAAAACGTGGAAATCGTTGGCAGAAAAAACGACGCGGGAGTCTGTACTTTTTTGTGAATTTTGAAGAGTTAAAAAATATATATAAATGCAGCAAAACAACATTTTCCTATATTCATACTCGTCTAGAAAATATCAAAAATCACTGCGTGTAACGTCAATTATTATTATATAACTACTTCTGTGATTATTGTATAAAAATGTATGTCGTAGTTATGTTAGATTTTAAGGTATTTATAATAAAACTAATTCTTACCAGAAAATATTTCCCGTATGACGTAAATTATTGGCCAAAAACAAATCAGCGTCTGAAAATAAATCATACATTTTGTAATTTTGTGTAAAGTACCCCAATACAAATAAGTCCGCGAATAAAATCCCAACAACGATCAGAGAAAGATAGACCGTTCATAAACGTAGTTTTGCGCCTGGCCCATAACTCAATGTTTCAACATTCTATCATATGACATGTCAATGAACACTTACTTGTAATCCTGGCACTAAAATCAGTTACTTTACAGACCCATAATATTGTTTACGCGACACGTAACAACGTTAAAGTTTCAACACTATTTTTACAATAACCTAACATTTCCAATGTCAAAATTGTCATAGTTCAATAAGTATCTTTATTTTCATTTGCTACCGCTAGGAGGCAGACGTTGCCACGTCTTGCGGTCTCTACACCAGCGTGGAATATTCCGAATAATATACAAACTGTTCTGACTGTAAAGTTGAACTTTTGATTGGCTGCCTACAGAGTCGTTTTAAAATACCGCTGAGAGTTATACTTAGACCGTGTGGGGCTTACCGGCGATAGGTACACCCCTGTAATGTTTATAAAATTTGATATAGGTAGGTACATATAAATTTAAGTCAAATTTGGTGGTATTGTAGGTAACGCTTTGTAAAGGTAAAGCTTTGTAAAAATTTTGTACTAGAAAAATTCTAAACCAATTCATTCTATGGTCGTATAAAATGCATCACTGTGTTATAACGACAAGTACACGTATATATGGTTGTCCATTTTACTTAAGGTGGAATTATCAACGTCATTCAATCTATTGCCAACCTATAACTTATTTCGCGTTATTTTTTCAAGTTTATTATTTTATTGACTAACATTTAAATAAAATCAGTATCGTCGGCACATTACTTAGGTAATATCTGATATACTACAAAAATATCAATTTATCTTATTGCTAATTTTGGGAGAATTGTATAGTGAAAGAACAATGACATAATAATGTTAAAAAAATCTTACCCGATATTTTTCGCTATACAATTTTCCTAAAATAAGTTATGAAATTCCTTGATATTTATTAAATATGTCAATTATTACCTATAGAATATTAAGTCAATACTGATTTTATTTAAATTTTGTGTAAAAGCTAGAAAACATAAATTAATCTACGCGAAATAGGTTACATGCTGGCAAGCATGTTGATACTCCCACCTTAATGTTATTTAAACAACGTTTGCAGCTAGTTGCGAAAAGGAGTTTTTAATAATATTCATGAGTCACTATTCTTATAAAACAATTATTTCAAGTACGGGCCTGTAAAAAAAAGTAAAATGCTTAAAATATACTGTTGAAATGATAATAAAAAAAATAGCTAATAATAATAATAAAAGGTCTTTATTTTTAACTAGGCGAATTTCAGCAGAGCTCCTTTTAACCGAGCATACAAAATTTTATAAATATAACAAAATAAGTTACAACTCATGTTGGATATAATATAAATATATTATACATTCAATGTTATTTATATATACTTAAATGAAATGTTAAATAACAAAAACCATCAAACATCCATAATGATCTATCTCAAAAGTAGCCAAACCTAAGTTATTTAATACCACCGAGGAACAGAAAGAACAACAACAAAAAAGTCGAGAAAACTAATCAGTATTTTTGAAGCAAAATATTTTTATAGGTCTAAAGGAAAACTGAGACTTAACAACAGTTTATCATAAGCCATTTAAAAAATATATATGATATTTATACTATATTCAAATAAATCAATTAATACACCTATTGAGATTCATTACCTGTTGAAAAAGATATCCTCTGCCGCACGTTTCTCACTATAACACAATTATGCACTGAACACAGTGGCATTGTTAATAACTATTATTTTGAAAGTATCACAAAAATAACAACAAATTGTTAAACAAAATTAATAGACACGCAAACAAGTTCATAACAAGAGGCTTGATTGGCTCGCCGTGGTTCGACGAGACTCGTATTTTTGGTTGGCGTCAATATAATAATTTCAAATGGTTGCCAACTTTTTCAAGGGAAAAAAATTAATTCCCCGACAGGCAGCCTTTCCTAAAGGTCCTATTCTAATAACACAGGTCTTATGGGGAATAAGCATTATACTTTTTTTCATAGGCCTGTGATTGTAAGCGGCAATGTGAAAAGATCGGTTCTTACGGTGTCCAACTCGGCTCCGCCTCGGAGGATTATTGTCGTCGTGTGCAAAGCCTCCTTTTCGCACCAATTGCATTAAACTATGTAGTATAAAGACCATAGTAGTAGTCGTAGGCCATGTAAAGTACATTTATAACATCTGGCAGATTAGTTATTGTTATTAAAGTGTATGCATGACGCCTCGTTTAATAATTAATTGATATCTCACATATGCGATAAACTGTAACTTTTTGTAAGTTGCATTGCAAAGGGTAATCATTGGGTACTGGTAGCTAAGTTTCAACGTTTCCGTTGTATTATTTAAACTTTCTTTTGTCGAACTTTGTGCCTTGCTTTTTTATTATAAATATCTAATTAGTGTAAATTATTTAAATTTTTCTTGTTAGAGGCTCCTAAATATTGTGAATAGTGCTTTTATATACATAGCTGATTATTTAATAAAAATTTTAAGAGTTTTATTGTTTTTCTTTCCTTTTCCGCATTTTCCCCCAGGTACTCTATCAACGGGACATATTGCATTGAATAGTTTTTAAATTTTCTGCTAGTCAAATTTTTTACTTTCCTAATATCAAATTGTAATGCTTTAGGGAAATCACAACCGCAACGCTGTTCGGACGTTTTTATTATGATTGACGCAGAATTTTTGATTTTCATTCGTTATCTAACGTTCCAGTGTTGGTGACCTGTGTTTGTGACTAATTGGGTTTTTCAAATAATTTTTAGTATTTTTTTGGAAATAGAACTATTTAGTGATTATTATTTACTACAATAATTCGCCAGTGCGCGTGGTGTGTAAGAGACCCGAGTACTCTAGTCCTGGATTAATATTTTTGCGGTGTAGATAATTCTGTATTTTTAGTAAATGTCGCAAAATATATGGATGGATGTTTTGTCTTCTAATATTACATATCTGTATTTTCTATTAATAATTGAATGTAGTATTGTTTTATAATGTATTTTCTTGTGTATTTTATTAGTATTTTGGACTTTTTTTAAATTTATTAAATAATTCCCAACGAACATTAATACATCGAAGGTGCTGAGTTTTTACAACGGAACACATTTGTGACAAAATTAATTTAAAATACCCATCCATCTCCACTTCTACCTATTATTCCTCTGTGCAACGGCAAAATTTGCTTCAAACCAGCTAATTTCGTGGAGGCACAAACCGGGCAACCCTTTATTTTTCTGTGGCACACACCATTTTCTTTACATAACATAACCTCAGAAAATAAAACAACAAAATTATAATATAAACATCTTGTTCTTGTAGTTTGTAGTTCTACTCGGTTCTACTGTGGTTCTATGGTTCTACTTAAGTTTCTTGGAAAAATTTACAACAAAAGTAGTTTCCTTATCTCTATTATAAAATATGAAATCCATTTCTGACCAGGAAATGGACATGATCATGATCCATTTAATGCTTAAGAATTTAGTTGAAGAATCAAAGACCACAAAGGCTAATTCAGGACATCCTGCTAATGGAAAAAATACAGAACACGTCTCTTATCCAAGTTTTTTCCATGTATTAAAAGAACATAAAAATGTATCAAGTGGTGCAACATCAGAATTTGAAAATGATTTAAATTTATTAATAAAAGACGAGCCAGGAATGGATGATTATGAAATTGAAAATGTTCCACTTGAAGTTCCTAAAATCCAGAATCGTAAATTAGGTGCGCTTTTAGAAAATCTAAAAGTAATTGAAAAAGATGGAAATCTTAACATTGATAATTTGCATGGGCTATCTGGTTCAGTTTTAAATAGGTAAGTTTTATAATGCTTGGTCAAGATAACTACAATGAACTATGACAAAATATTCTTTCTTTAATAAGCCAAATAATTCAAATATATAAATAAATAAGGTTTTTAAGCAAAGTGCTGATAACAAAGAGGCTGGACCCAATTAAATTTTTTTTAAAGGTATAATGAGGAACATATTTCTACACAAAACAAGGCCCTGGTCAAAATGGAAACTAACTCGACAGAGAATGACGTGGAGAGAAAACCCGAAAATATCTTTATTGACTGGAAAGGTAAAAACGAAGAGCTGGACATTAAAGAAGATTTAGAAGAAAGTGAAACCAGGTGGGTACCTAGTATGGCCATCCTAAAAGGGGCCTTCTATGAATTTTGCCATTAACAGCCATATTCACTAAAGTGGTCTAAATTTAAAACCGTCTTAAATTGACAGTTCGGTTTGGTAAACGTATTTATTAGTAAAATAATTTAATTGCATCAAATCAAATTAACGCGGAAACGTTATAAAGTCTGTTCAATGACCGCTGACCGTTACGTCATATTCTCCATATTTGCGGTACGTCGTAAATTAATTCAGTAAAACTTATGTTTTTTTTATTTTGGCTTGATTTATATAAAGACAGATGCATGTGAATAAGTAAAATACAAGAGTATTTTTTCAAATTTTTAATTATTACTTTTATACTGTTAATGAAGTCAGAAAGAAGTAGGGTCGAGTGGGGTAAATGTAAACAGGGGCAATTGTAAACATCATTGGTTTTCGATTTAAATTTGTCGCTAAATTTTCAAAAACTACGAATTTGTCAAGGTTATATCTTCCGCTGTCAACACACAAACGAATTTTGATGCTGGGCCAACTATTTCAGTTTGCTGTCGAACTTCGTTAGAGACACTACAAAAAATTCAATTTTCATTTTATAAGGGTTAAAAATTAAGCTCACTTTAACACAATTGTGTTAAAGTGAGCTTAGTTTTTTTTTTTGTTAAGCTAAGTACTGAATTATCTTTTATAACATGTTAAAATATGTTACTTTACTGGTTCCCACTTGTGTAAAAACTGTTTAAACACCAAAAACGCTTGTAACTCGTGTTTACATTTACCCCTTTAAAAAGTCTATATGGGGTAAATGTAAACAGCATTCTGAGCACACAGCACTCTCCTGAAAAAAAGGAAAATGTATCCACCATAGAAGAAACGACCCCTTCGTTCAAAAAAATCGTAATTCCTAGTAAGACAGCAGAGTTATGGCGAAGTTTTAACTACTGAAGACATCCTAGGACGATTAGAAGAAGCCCAAGAAAAAAGATAAAGAAACGAAAAGAAGTAAAAAAAACACAGTGTGCACCAAAAAGAAAATTACAAATTGCAAAACTGAAAAAAACTGAAAATAAAAAAAAATACTATAAAAATGAAGGAACTTCCAACGAGGAGAGTAAAAAATCCCTTTGTTTAAGTGGCAGTGATAGTCCCTTGGAGGAAGATTTTAACGTCACTGGAGATGAAGATTTCATCTTAATAACAAAGACGCCAATATTAAACTTGGCTAATGGAAATTTTGTACTTGTAGAGTTCAGGGAAGGAAAAAGGAAGACAATACTTTACAAGTATGTGTGTTCAGTTGAAAATGTTGTTGATCAGGACGTAGAAGTAGTTGGTTTAAAGAGCATAGATGATACTATGCAAAACTTTGCCATACGATCAAGCTATGTTAGTTTTGTTGCCGCAAATCAAGTTATTGGAGTGTTGCCTTTTCCTACAATTAAAACCAAAGGCCAAAGAATTTATTACCATTTTGAAAAAAAAGTCCCTGTTATAAAAAGATACTTAAATTTTCTTTTCCAGTTTAGTTCCTACTTTTGTATTTAAGTCGTTTATTTTGTATTTTTGTAATATAACTCGTAGACCTAAATGTGTTTTTAGTTTTAAATAAATTATAGTACCTACAGTTTTGGCGTTAATGTAAACATAATACTAAACAGCTTTGGAGGGACCGAATAAATTGAAATATGATTTGTTTACAATTCCCCCGTACACTCAACTCAAAATAATGCATGGTCTTGTGTTCAGCTGTTTACATTTACCCCAAACTAGTTGGGGTAAATGTAAACATTGCTAACTTAAACAAAAAATATAATTACAAAAAAATACTAACTAATTTCATTATTTCGACCTATTTAAAAAAAAAGTTGTCAAATATGTTTACTTTTGCCCCACTCGACCCTACCTAGGTATGTAGTTTTTTTTTTTGTATTTATTTATTACAAATAATACATTTACAGAAACATATTGTATTATATTAACTTTCAATACTCATAAGTAATCCTAACTATTATTAGTTTGGTACCTAAGTAACAGGGTTACTTGTATGTACCAGGATCTTACGCCTCTTATGATTCACTATATTTTAGATTTTTAACCCGAGCTCTGACCTAAATATAGTCACTTCGTGATGTGTGAATAATCATCGGGTTCAAAATTTATTTAGGGTACTTAAAAGGTATCATGGGATGAAACATTTTGTTTTTGAAAATCAGCATGAAATTTTTAATTGATTTAAATTTGCTGAAAAATAAATAAAACTCATTTATTAAATTCAAAAGTGACTTATAGTTTTTGTTTAGTGCATCAGTCTATTAATTTTGTATCAAATATCACCTCTATAAACCTAGCCAAGGTGCTCAAAATTAAAAAAATTTGTATGAAAAATTAGGTGCTAATTAGGTGCCAACTTTAAAATTTAGGTGCTCCTATGGTTTTTGAGAAAATTATATTTTTGTGTTGTTCTGCTAGATTAACGTTAAGCTAGCAGAACATTACCGTCAAATAAGCTAATCAAGAATAAAATGTAGTACCAAAATTAGGTGCTTATTGAATATCTAAAAAAACAAATTTAATTAGTTAAGGTTTTTAAAAAATACCGCCATGGGGGTGTATTCTGTAACACTTTCGTTAAATTTTAGAGGGCGTCAAAATTTTGGCGGCCGTTATAAATTTGTTTATATTCTGTATCTTTCTAATATGTCAAAATTATAACCTATTCTTCTAAAACTACCGGCTAAAGCAATAATTTTTAGAGGGCTAATAAAAATCTCCTTTGATTTTTAGCAGTCCGTTAAAACTAGTTTTCTTAGGTTGGCTTTTAATATTATATTTTTTGGTTTGATACTTTATTAGTAATTTGGGATTATATCGAGGCCTTGATTAAGGAATTAATTGACAACCATGAAAGGTGAATATATTTTTCTTATTCAATGTTTTCACACAATTTAAAATTAGCGAAAGCATAAATGTCTGAAACACTTATTTGACCAGGATTTATATCTTCTGGCAAATACTTTCTACAACTTTTTTTGAGCTAAGGGCTGTTAATTTTTGTAAAGCTGAATTCAGATTCCATTAAAGGGTACTCCGAAACAACAGCGATCCTTTCCAGCTACCTAATACCACGTTCAAGAAAATATTTCGATGCAATAAGGACGTAGCAAGAATCAAAGTCGATTTAATTAGCCCGCATATGCAAGAAGGACAAAGAACTTCAGCAATTCCTAGAAAACTAAAAATTCTTGCAACCTTAAACTTTTATGGTACTGATAGCTATCAATTATCCACTAGACAATGATACAATTTTGCTTTAAGTCAACCCAGCATGAGTCGTTGCATTCATAAAGTGAAATAATCTATTATATCTTAATGCCGAATTGGATAATATTTCCCAATAACGAGAACAAGAGAAGTACAGCTATGAATGGTTTTAGAAATAAGTATAATTTTCCACAATTCTTGGGAGCTGTAGATTGTATATATCACCACCAGAAGATTATCTAGCACTTCCTTACTTTTGTAGAAAAGGATATTTGTATAATTGTCGACAGTTACTACAATATATTGAATATGAATGCTCGTTTTCCTGGATCAACTCACGATGCGGCTATTTGGCAAGCTTCCAATATTAAAACTATCATGCAAGATCTATATATTCATGGTGCTTATTATTTTCTTATCGGAGACTCTGGGTACCCTTTACAACCGTTTTTACTAACCCCCTTTGAGAACCCTGCGGTAAATACGCCCGAAAGTAGTTATAATTATCACTTTGGAAGTATAAAAATAATTGAAAGTTGAATAGAACACTAAAATCAAGATTTCGATGCTTATTAAATTAAAGCATAGTACCTACTTTAAATTACGATCCTATTAAGGCAGGGAAAATTATTTATAGTTGTGGTATATTGGTATATTGCACAATATATCACCGTTTTACAAAGATGATCTTCCAGAAGAAATTTTAGATTTAGATAATGACGGTGCTTTCAATGATATTGAAAATATGCCTGATGAAAATTGGCACAGAAGGATAGAATAAATGAGAACTGGATTCATTTTTCCTCCTAGCAGTTTTTGGTTTTCTTCTAAGAAATGTACAATAAACTCTTTCTGGCATTTTGTAGTCCTCGGAGCGCGAGACATTTTAAAATCAATGAACTAAATCGTAAAATTCCACAATAAAAGTGTCATAATAATGTCAAATTTCGGCGACAGTAGTTCAAACAACTCAAAGTGTGACGTTGCCATATTTCTGAACACACATTTTAACGGACTCCTCTAAAATTTATATTTTTTAACCAAACTCTAAAATTTGCCTTTACAGAATATCAATTTTAGCAAACATTTTTAGAGGGCTGTTAAAATTTAAATTTTTAATGGCCTCTAAAATTTAGCGGCTAGTTTACAGAATAGACCCCATGTTCTGCTAATTTTAAGAGGAACAAATTCCGTCTAAAAGGTATATCGGCAACCGGTTTGTTCGTTGTTACCCAGAGCATTTTTTTTGTTTTTAAATTTTATAAAATAATATTAGTTGAAAAAATCGAATTAAAAAAAAAATGCTCTAGTAACAACGAACAAACCGGTTGCCGATATACCTTTTAGACGAAATTTGTTCCTCTTAAAATTAGCAGAACATGGCGGTATTTTTTAAAAACCTTAACTAATTAAATTTTTTTTAGATATTCAATAAGCACCTAAAAAGCACCTAATTTTGGTACTACATTTTGTTCTTGATTAGCTTATTTGACAGTAATGTTCTGCTAGCTTAACGTTAATCTAGCAGAACAACACAAAAATATAATTTTCTCAAAAACCATAGGAGCACCTAAATTTTAAAGTTGGCACCTAATTAGCACCTAACTAGCACCTGATTTTCCATACAAAAATTTTCAATTTTGAGCACCTTGTTCTGCTAGGTTTATAGAGGTGGATATTTTAATCACCATCAATGATTTTAAGGTTTAGTTGTGTTGAGCGAATAATAACGTGTTTACCTGCTCTACACATCCCAAAAATACGCTCTCTTATGATATGTTCATGAATTTCGTGAAGTTGTCGACCACGAGATGACAAAATTGCTACGTTATTGCGATTCTTAAAATGACATCTTTCTCTATCCCCTTTGCCGTAGTTTGTCGGATTGTTGAACATGAAACACCCAAAGCATCAGAAAGTCTCTAAAACAGTTATTTATAAAAACATTGCCATATATTTTTCATGTTTATTATTTATGTGTTTACAATTCCTGCTTACCTCGTAAACTGTGTTAAAGGGTAAAAGAGTTTTTCCGGCATTACTTTCTTTTTAAAAATAATCCAATAATTTTAAAATTAATGCTTGTTCTGAACCATTAACCTACTTGATGGTGCAAAATTTAAATAACTACCGCCATCTATTGGCGATTCCGGAAACTTCACTACAGCCTCTAAAGTATGAATAATAATTTTTAGTAGGTCTATAATAATAATTACAATTTTCTTTTATTTCGATTTTTTATTTGCAGTATTGTGCCAGATTGCGATTGTCAACATCACCAGGGTAAATTTGAGCAGTACACGCCCGAGACGAGTGATGAATTATTGAATGATGAAATATCACTTAAACAATCTTATCTGCTACAGCATAATCCAGAACAAAAGTTTAAATCCGATCTGTGTTCTTATAAAACAAATTTGAAAAACCATTTAAAGGGACAGCTCCTTCGACATGGGGATCCAGAGGAAGTTGAAATGTTCAAATGCAATAAATGCAGCTTTCAAACTAAACGTAAACAGTGTTTAAAGGTTCATCTGCTTCTGCATCATTCTGAACAAAAGTTTAAATGCGATCAGTGTTCTTTTAAAACAAATTGGATAAGCCAATTTAACATACACCTCCTGCGACATAGGACCCCAGAGGAAGTTAAAATGTTTAAATGCAATGAATGTAAGTTTCAAACTAAAAATAAATATTATTTAAAGACTCATCTGCTTCGGCATAAACGTCCAGCAAAAGTTGAAATATTTAAATGCAATAAATGTAATAAGTATCAAACTAAACGTAAATGGAATTTAAAGGCTCATCTGCTTCTGCATAAAAGTCCAGAAGAAGTTGAAATGTTTAAATGCAATAAATGCAGCTTTCAAACTATCCGTAAACAGTATTTGAAGAGTCATCTGCTTCTGCATAAAAGTCCAGAAGAAGTTGGAATGTTTAAATGCAATAAATGTAAGTTTCAAACTAGATATAAAAAGTTTTTAAAGGGTCATCTGCTTCTTCATAAAAGTCCAGAAAAGGTTGAAATCTTTAAATGCAATAAATGTAAGTTTCAGACTAGATATAAAAAGTGTTTAAAGGGTCATCTGCTTCTTCATAAAAGTCCAGAACAAGTTGAAATGTTTAAATGCAATAAATGCAGCTTTCAAACTATCCATAAACACTATTTGAAGCGTCATCTGCTTCTGCATAAAAGCCCAGAAGAAGTTGAAATCTTCAAATGCAATAAATGTGACTTTCAAACTAAATATAAAGGGTGTTTAAAGGCTCATTTGCTTCTTCATAAAAGTCCAGAAAAAGTTGAAATGTTTAAATGCAATAAATGTAAGTTTCAAACTAAATATAAAAAGTGTTTAAAGAGTCATCTGCTTCTGCATAAAAGTCCAGAAAAAGTTGAAATGTTTAAATGCAATAAATGTAAGTTTCAAACTAAACGTAAACAAAATTTAAAGCGTCATCTGCTTCTGCATAAAAGTCCAGAAGAAGTTGAAATGTTTAAATGCAATAAATGCAGCTTTCAAACTATCCGTAAATACTATTTAAAGAGTCATCTGCTAGTGCATAAAAGTCCAGAAGAAGTTGAAATGTTCAAATGCAATAAATGTGACTTTCAAAGTAAATATAAAGGGTGTTTAAAGGCTCATCTGCTTCTTCATAAAAGCCCAGAAAAAGTTGAAATGTTTAAATGCAGTAAATGCGACTACCAAAATAAACATAAACGAAATTTAATGCATCACTTGCACCGGCATAACTATCCAGAGGAAGTTGAAATGTTCAAATGCAATAAATGTAAGTTTCAAACTAAACATAAACAAACTTTAAAGCGTCATCTACTTCTGCATAAAAGCCCAGAAGAAGTTGAAATGTTTAAATGCAATAAATGCAGCTTTCAAACTATCCGTAAACACTATTTGAAGCGTCATTTGCTTCTGCATAAAAGTCCAGAAGAAGTTGAAATGTTTAAATGCAGTAAATGCGACTACCAAAATAAACATAAACGAAATTTAAAACATCATTTGCACCGGCATAACTATCCAGAGGAAGTCAAAATGTTTAAATACAATAAATGTGACTTTCAAACTACGTATAAAGGGTATTTAAAGGCGCATCTGCTTCCTCATAAAAGTCCAGAAAAAGTTGAAATGTTTAAATGCAATAAATGTAACCTTCAAACTAACCGTAAACAAAATTTAAAGTCTCATTTGCTTCGACATAAAAGTCCAGAGGAAGTGGAAATGTTCAAATGCAATAAATGTTACTTTCAAACTAAACATAAACAGAGTTTAAAGCGTCATCTGGGTCGGCAGCACTTTTAACACAATGCATCGTTTAAGCCATAAGAAAAAATTAAAAGCGCAAATAAGAAAATTTAAAAATAGTTTTACAGGTACCTGTGACTGTGAACATAGAATCTGGTGGAATAAATTATTTTAACATTTATTCAACAGTAATTTATAATGGTCCAATCCTACGTGTTTGTGGTTGTCTGTTCTAACTACGAGGCGTAAGTAAGACATTAAAAAGTCGAACGTTACTCGGCGTTGCCACGTCTTGTAGATTTTCAAGCGATTGTGGAACTTTTTATTAGATGATATACGATGTGATCAATTGGATTATGAAATGTCAGTTAAAAAGTCTTACCTGCTGCGGCATAATCCAGAGAAAAAATTTAAATCCGAACAGTGTTATTTTAAAACAAATTTGAAAAGCCAATTAAACATACATCTCCTGCGAAATAGGACCCAGAGGGAGTTGAAATGTTCAGATGCAGTAAATGTGACTTTTAAACTACATATAAACAGTGTTTAAAAGGTCATCGGCTGAGGCATAAAAGTCCAGAAGAAGTTGAAATGTGTAAATGCACAATATCGTAAGCACAGGCATATAAAAAAAGTAAAATGCGTAACAGGCTGTATAAATGGCACACTAGGTACCATCTCTGTACTAACGGGGGTTTTGGTTATTATAGGTTGCCATCCAGTAATTTAAGTTGACAGCATCTTTTCAACTGACTGTAACTTCGTAGCAATCGACGCGCCCCATTTATGAAAATACTGGGTCGTTATTTGAGTTTGTTTGGTTGAAAAAAAAGCTAATAATATCTGGACATCACTACAGCACAACAGTTTATCATAAGCAACTTAAAAAATGTCTATGATATTTATACTATCTTCATTACCTGTTGAAAGAGATATCCTCTGCCGCACTTTTCTTACTAGAACACAATTATGCACTAAACATAGTGGTATTGTTAATAAAATTTAAAAAAATTAAAAATTGCTCCACAAAATTAATAAACACGCGAACAAGTTCGTAACAATAGGCTTGCTTGGCTCGCCGTGGTTCGATGAGACTCGTATTTTTGGTTGGCGTCAATATAATATAATATAATATAATATAATATAATATAATATAATATAATATAATATAATATAATATAATATAATATAATATAATATAATATAATATAATATAATATAATATAATATAATATAATATAATATAATAATAATAATAAACGTCTTTTATTCATTATTGTTTACAGTTTTTTTTTATCTATAAACAAAATATACAGCCATCACAGGGCGAGATTTAGCTGCGGTAGCTATTCTTGCACCTAACCCCGTATGTCTGTGTACAGTAAAAAGGATAATTAACTTAATAAATAAATTTAGCATATCCATAACCATGGTAACAACGGGTAAAAGAAGGAAAACATTATATATAATACAAATTAAAACTAGACAGGCACCTATACTTGGCATAAAACATAAAACAAAACTTTAAAAAAGATAGGAAAGATTTTGATTACAATATGCTAGGCAACTGTGACGCCAACAGTATTCGTTGGTAATGAACTTTAAATGCTATAGGTTGCAACATTTTTAGGTCGTCATCCAATTTATTATAAAAGTGTGGCGCTTGGTAACTGAAAGACCTCTGAAATGATGCTGTTGAATGCTTTGGAATACCAAAAAGTGATTTAAAACGGGTGTCCCGCTGATGTATTCGAGTTCTTGGGATCAATCTGTCATTGAGGTAAGAAGGAGATCCCGTAATTACTATCTTGTGAACAAAAACAGCAAAGTGAAGGTGCCTTCTATTGTTCATGTTTAGCCATTTAAGCTCAAGAAGGGAATCTGATATTCGATCGTACCTTCGAAGCGAACAGACAAAGCGACAACATGAATTTTGCACTCTCTGAATTTTTCTTTTCTCAAGACACGTAAGAAAAGGGCCATAAACAAAGGAACAATAATTAAAATATGACAATACTAATGACTCGCACAACAAACGTCGAAGACTTTTTGACAACATATGTCTGTTAGCGTATAATACCTTCAACCTATGGAATGCTCTTTGAACAGTCTTATTGACCTGATCAACAAACTTTAAATTATAGTCAACCAAAATGCCTAGGGACTTTGTCACGGTACGCACTGGCAATGGAATGCCATCTATTTGCAACTGTACCACCTTGTCGATGCCAGGTATCTTTCGATCTCCAAAAAACACAACCACCGATTTGCTCGGATTTAGAATCAAGTTGTGCTTTCTTGAGTACTCAGAAATGCTGTTGAGCTCTCTGTTAATCACAAATTCACCCACATGGTGCTCATTGGGGAGAAAACCATAACTTAGTTGAATATCATCAGCATAAATCTGGTGCGAACAGTCCTTTATATTATTTATTATATCCGCCGTATATATTACAAACAACAGGGGTCCCAAGATTGAGCCCTGAGGTACACCCGACACCACAGGCAGCAACAATGAAGTTTCGCCATTTAAAACGACCATTTGATATCTATTCCTCAAATAGGATGATATAAAGTCTACAGATGACTGTTCAAGTCCATAATATTTAAGTTTCAAACACAGAAGGTCATGGTTGATGGTATCAAAGGCCTTCGAGAAATCGAGCAACACCAATGCAGACACTCCGCCCGCGTCCAAATCCCCCACAGTCCCGTCCAAGACTCTTGAAAGCGCAGTAGCTGTACTGTAGTTCTTCCGAAAACCAGACTGAGAGTCAGGAATAATTTTATTTGCATTAACAAATTTATTCATTTGAGTATATGCTATTTTCTCAAGAATCTTGGACAGAACCGGTAGCAAGCTAACCGGGCGCAAGTCCGCACAGGAATCGGGATTGGTTACCTTTGGTATAGGCTGTATGATCGATGTTTTCCATGCTTCTGGAAAGTAACCGCGTTCTAGGCAAACATTGACTAGGTGAGTGACGTAGGGAGTAATAAATGGCGAGCAATAATGAAGCATTGACCGTGTTATGCGATAAGATCCAAATGCATTTGACTTGATGCTTTGTAAAGCCCGGTTAATTTCATCAATAGTCGCGGGGGCAAAGTTAAATCTATTATCAGAAAACTGTTCCAAGCTCTGATATCTTTGCATCATTTCATCGCATCTACCTTCTTTGAAAACCGAAGCAAAATATTGATTTATTGTATTTACATCCGCTAAATGTCGAGGTATATCTTGTTTGTTGGAATTTTTAACATTAAGATCCGCTAGCGTTTTCCACGTTTTTCGGGCATCACCCCCATCAGCCACAATACCAATAAAAGCCTTTTTGCGCCGGCGAATAAGACTTAGTGTCGAATTTCACAATACCTTATATTGATCCCAGTCCTCTTTTGATTTAGTTCTTTTATAAGTAGTCAGCGCATTATCTCGACTTCTCATTAATATACCAATGTCCTCAGTCAACCAAGGAGCCTTGGGTCTTGTAACGCGAACTGTTCTCAGCGGAGCATGTCGATCGAAAATATGTGTGATTAGTTCATTAAAATACTGAATCTTTTGCTCTATGTTAGGCATATATAACATGTTATTAAATGGTAGTAAAGCCAGTTCCTCATAAAACAATTCATTATTAAAATTCTTAAAATCCCTATATGTAACAATTTTAGGTTTGAATTTAACCAATTTAACATTGAGCTCACAAGTGACCATTCTGTGATCTGATATGCCATCCGCATCAAGAACCTGCGAACTTTTTACGAGCTCCCGATCAGAAACAAATATAGGATCTAAAAGTGTTGCGGTACTACCCGATATTCTCGTTGGCTCATCAACCACCTGGGAAAAGTCATAGGTTTCGAAGCAATGTTTAGAAGATTGACATTAATATCACCCAAACAAATAACACAATCCACAGACGGAATCACAAGAGATAACACACTATCAAGCTGGTCCAGGCCAGACTTAACATTAGACATTGGTGGCCTATAAAACACAGAGACAGCGAAATTCTTACCATTCACCCTAAATTGCACCCATAATTGCTCAATGTCGCTCTGCGCGCAGTCCAGTTAATATAATATAATATAATATAATATAATATAATATAATATAATATAATATAATATAATATAATATAATATATGTATAATATAAAACACGGGATAAAATATATATAATTTCAAATGGGTTCCAACTTTTTCTAGGGAGCCTTTCCTAGAGGAGGTCCAATTCTAATAACACAGGTCTTATGGGGAATAAGCATTCTACTTTTTTTCATAGGCCTGTGATTGTAAGCAGCAATGTGAAAAGATCGGTTCTTACGGTGTCCAACTCGGCTCCGCCTCGGAGGATTATTGTCGTCGTGAGCAAAGCCTCATTTTCGCACCAATTGCATAATTAACTATAATAGAGGCCATTGTAGTAGATGTAGGCCATGTAATAGTATATTATTTAACGAGCGTATAATGTAGGCCATAATAAAACGAGGATGAAGTTTACGGCACGAGCCAAAGGCGAGTGTTGTAAATCATCCGAGTGTATTATGGTTCATTAGACGCGAGTTAAATACTCTACTTTATCTAAAGCCATCCATTTATACAGTGCCTGAAAAAAAGTTGAATTCATATGGGAAATATAATAATTACACTTGTTGTATTATGGATAGCATAGTGCTCTTATTATCAGAAAAAAAGTTGAGTTCATATGGGAAATATAATAAATACACTTGTTGTTTTATGGTAATTACACTTGTTGTATTATGGATAGCATAATGCTCTTATTATCAGAAGTATTATGTACCTATTATTAAATGGTTGTAGATAATAATAATTTATGTCACATGCGATAAACTGTAACTTTTTGTACTAGTTGCAAAGGGTACTAATCATTGGGTACTGGTAGCTAAGTTTCAACGTATCCATTTTATTATTTAAACTTTCTTTTGTCGAACTTTGTGCCTTGCTTTTTTATTATAAATATCTAATTAGTGTAAATTATTTAAATTTTTTCTTGTTAGAGGCTCCTACATATTGTGAATAGTGATTTTATATACATAGCTGATTATTTAATAAAAAATTTAAGATTTTTATAGTTTTTCTTTCCTTTTCCGCATTTTCCCCCAGGTACTCTATCAATGGGGAATATTGCATTAAATGAATAGTTTTTAAATTTTCTACTGGTCAAATTTTTTATAGTTTCCTAATAATGTTAAATTATAATGCTTTAGGGAAATCACAACAGAAACGCTGTTCGGGCGTTTTTAATACGACTGACGCAGAATTTTTGATATTCATTCGTTATCTAACGTTCTAGTGTTGATGGTGAGCTGTGTTTGTGATCAATTGCGTTTTTCGGTCAATTTTATTATTATTAAGGCCATCTCCTTCTAGCTTATCTTAAAAAATATCATAATGTCTGATTGTAAACAAATGGTTTTTGAAGAATGGAATGTTTTGTCTCCTAATATTACAAGTCTGTATTTTCTATTAATAATTGCGATTAATACATCCAAGGTGCTGAGTTTTTAAAAATGAACACATTTGTGAGTTTGTGACCAAATTTCTCAACAATAATTTAAAATAACCATCCATCTCCACTTCTACCTATTATTCCTCTATGCAACTGCGCAAACCATTTTCTTTTATATCTAGTGCGTTCGGTTTTGAAAATATCGAGCAGATGCAGATTTAATGTCACGTGATATTCGGGCTAAACGAGCGCGTAGTATTTACCGAACCCTTTTATAAAGTTGTTAATTTAAATAATTCCCTATTATTTTTTTAGGGAATTATTGAAAAGATAATTTTTACATCAGCACTAATAAGGTCTTAACCTTATTTCTCTAAAAAATAAAGACTTATTGGAACGCTTTCCTGTTTACGACCGTTATTTTTAACCTAATGTCTAATGACCTCCCATTCTTCAGGATTTGATAAGAGATTTTGTCCCACAAATTCTCTTATAAGGGCCAAATCGTCATTATAGGTAAACGTTAATCTGAATGCAACCATCTGTTTTTTGAGGTTCGGTTTGCCGAATAAGGGAAATAAGGAAACGTTATTTTACTTACGGTAAGTAGTCGCAAATAGCGGAAGGCAGTATTTTAATAGAGACTTTTTGCACCTCTTAATTCGTCATTCTTTTGTGGTTATGGTTATTCTGAGCATGCGCAATGTCAGAAAGGTGATCCGCTATGGTTAATAACCATAACGGACTCCGTTAGTTACGGAAGGATAAGGAAGAGCTTATCGTTATCCTTATGGTTATGCTTAAACTGCATGGTTGCCGGAACATACAAAAGTTATGAAGCATAATCGCTATGAATTAAAATTGTGATAAGCAATTAATTAAAATTCAAAGCAATAGTAGCTTTACATTAAAATATACAACTTAATCAAATTATTGTTAGGTTAGGTATTTTATTTTGTTTAGGTGCGCCGGCGCCAAATTAATAACTACAGACAGAACGTATAGGCGCTGCAAAATCTCTGGTTTTAACAGTGGCGCTAATCGTTATGTTTAATAAAGTTAACCATAACGGAGCTAAAAACTGATATTAATTTAAGAGGTGCAAAAAGTCTCTATTATGGTTCCCATATTAAATATTTTTTAGTGCGCATGCTCAGCTGTCATTTTAAGAACGACCATAATATAAGGCCTTCACCTTATAGCGTTTCCAATAATTCCCAAATAAGAGGCTTTTATTTAAAACATCTTAAAACTAAGCGGATGCATGGTGTCAGGTTGTGACAAATAAAGTGCTGAGTTGCTGGAAGTAAATAGTTTGTCGAAATACCTAAGTAGAGCTGGGAAAAGTATTATGGCCGTATGCACCGTTAGCATAATTTCTTACTTAGTGGAACTTTTCGACTTAAGTCACAAAATTCTTATGCACGAACAACAAAACAAGCAAAAGTCGTTCTTAATTTTAAGTTATTAAAATCCTGGACTTAAGAAAATAAGTTGTTCTTATTGTATGACTTATGTTATTACTGTCATTATCTGACAAGAAATAACATTAACATTTAAGAATTTTTATATTTCTGCAAAAGATTGTGCTTAAATAAAAATACTAAACTGTTTTGCTTCAACTTTTAAAAAAATATATGGAAGTGGATTTTGATATTATTGATATAATTGAAATGGGTTTCCCACACAGACAATACGATAGAGAAGAGTATTTTGATACTCTGGACAATTTATCGTTTTTCCGTCGATTTCGCTTACGAAAGAGCACGGTTTTACAAGTGCAATGTTACAAGAAATTGAACATTTATAAGAATTTAATAATGATTTGTAAGTAAAGCGATAATTCTTTAGGCATACTTTTACATAATAATATCTTGAATAACTAATTTCCATTTGCGTTTTTTTTCGTAATTTTCACCCATTTTGTTGAAATAAAAAGGAATAACAACAATAAACTTTTGATTTTAATCAAATTTGCCGGTTCAAATCGCAAGGGCGCGGTAAATGTGAGGTTAGGAGAAAAATAAAGGGTATAAGCACAGAAAAGCATCGTGACATATCAGTGCAGAAAACAGTAAAATAAAGAAAATCACTAAATTTCTCAACGTTGCCAAATGTATTGTTTCCTTTAAAAAGACAACTTAATCTAGATGCGATGCATAAAAAAGATTATCTTAATAAGTATGACTTTATAAAGCTGAACTTAACGTTAAAACGGAGCATACAGGCATTAAAGTAATAAAGTTGACTGAGCCGGTGGAGAGGAACACGTCATGCAAAAAAACAGTCTATTGGTAGAAAATGGATATTGCCACCACCACTGATATGTGATCAGAATTTATCAAAAAACTATGGAAAGTTTAAACAATGGTTCGAAATGTATTTGTTAGCCATGGGGCTTCAGGACAAAACCGAGGAGAGAAAAGTTGCTTTGTTTTTAACAAGTGCTGGTGAAGAAGCACTAGATGTATTTAACACGTTTTTTTAAATTTTACTTTATTCCCAACCAACTTTACAAGTTTATTACAGGGATAAGTATATAAAAATAACTAACAATTATTACTCTAACTTAATAGGTAGATATATATATATATATATATATATATAAAAAAAAGGCAGTTAAAAAAAATAATTCGTTTTATATTATAAACGTATGATTAACACGTTAAGAAAAAAATTTTATACTAGGAAATATTTTTTTAAATGAAATTTAAATAATGGTAGTTTTTTTAATGTTCTAATATTTTCCGGTAAAATATTATATAATATTAATCCATTATATAACAATGACCGTTTTCCAAAGTTACTGTTTATTTTAATAGTTTTTAAAAAATTAGTTTGTCTAGTATATCTATGAATATCATGAACTTTTGTAAACGTTATGTTAGACATTTTTTGTTTTAAAAGTAAAGAATGAATAAATATGCAAATTTTTAAATTATATAAATTATTTATATCTAGGTATTGATTCGGTTTGTATAAATTTGTTGTTGGTTCTAAGTGCGGCAATCTATGAATACATTTAATAATTTTATTTTGTAATTTCTTTAAAGGGTTTAGTACTATTGAATTGGCTGAACCCCAAATAGAAATAAGATACTGAATTTTTGAATGTACTAATGCATGATAAATATTTTTTAAACAATTTAAAGATATACAGTGACGAATTTTAAAGAATATCCCAATTAACGGAGAAATGTAAGTTCGAATATGTTCTACGTGTTTTCTCCAGCTTAAATTTTGATCAATATATAATCCTAAACATTTTATGTTATCTTTGTAATTAATATTTTCCCCATTAAATATTATTGGTTGCTTTTCCATATCTAGTCTTTGTTTGTCAATGTACATAAATGATGATTTATTAAAATTTAAAGTTAATTTATAAGATTGCAACCAGTCAAATATAATTTTTAAATCTTTTTTGATATTTAATTTGATGTCCCTAATATTTTTAGCATAATAAATAATTGTTGTGTCGTCGGCGAAAAGTTTAATTTGTCCATATAATTTTAATTTTGAAACAGAATTGATATAAATAAGAAACAATGTGGGTCCTAGAATAGAACCTTGTGGTACTCCACATCTAATTGTTTGATAGGAACTAATATTACTTCCTATTTTAACGCATTGTTTTCTATCTTTTATATAACTTTCAAACCAACGATAAATTTTTCCTCTTATTCCTATATCAAATAATTTAACTAATAATATATCATTTAATTTAATAATTTTCGTTTAATCTAACAGAAGTGGAAAAGAAAGATTATAAGAAGGTTGTGCAAGAATTTGACAAATATTGCAAACCTATAGAAGCAATGTTATATATCAACGTTTCAAGTTTTTCTCACGTTCACAAGGAGAAGGAGAAAGCTTTGATAATTTTTTAAAAGATCTAAAAATGTTGGCAAAAAACTGTGAGTTTGATACACAAGAGGAATCACTTGTACGTGATAGAGTTGTATTAGGTATACGAGATAGTATGCTGCAAGAAAGATTGTTAAGTAAAACAAGTCTAACCCTAGAAAATGCGGAACAGTTGTGTAGGTCTGTTGAAGCAACAAAACTACAAGCAAGGGGGATTCAATAAGGACAAGAAGTTGTCGCTGTAAAATTAGCTAGTAGGTGTAGCAATGAGTTTAAAAAATGGGAGACTAAAAAGAAATACCAGCCGAGATAATGGACAGGAAAATATGTACAATTGTTTTAAATGTGGACGTAAACACGTGAGAGGACAATAATCGGATAAATACCCCCCTTTGGGTACCCCTTCCTTGGGTGCCTACAGTTTAAGGTTAAGAAAAATTAATTGATTAACTAATAAAGGCAAAAAACGAAATTTTGTCAAATTTGAGCATATTTCTTTTTCTGCTTTTATCAATTTATA
Organism: Polydrusus pterygomalis; assembly: GCA_963969555.1. NCBI lineage: Eukaryota > Metazoa > Arthropoda > Insecta > Coleoptera > Curculionidae > Polydrusus > Polydrusus pterygomalis. The sequence goes on from OZ018382.1 coordinate 47,914,605, forward strand.
AATTTACACTTTTATTAGGTACGTATAACTGTAGGCAATAGTACCCCAAAGAGTGGTATTTGGACGATTTTTTGATGAAACAAAGAAGTAACGAAATGGCGAAGGCGTCACTAAGGTTTGCTATTATATGGCTGGCAAATTAACGCTTTGATGAAGTGATATGTCGGCACTAATCACGTCGTTATAACGACACTAATCACGTCGTTATAACGTCACTAAATGACTCCCTAGTCACGTCATCGGTCCGTGACCTAATCACGACATTCTACCGTCATCACGTTATTTTTAAAGTACAGTTGACGTTTAAGATGACGAAAAAGTTAAGTCAAATTGACGTCAGTCTGCTGTCTGGGCCTTCCCAAATTTCTTTTATTTTATCAAATAACTCTATTTCATTCTGTGGTTTAAAACTTATTTTGTAAATTTTTTTTACCATTAATCCCCAAACATTTTCAATTGGATTTAAATCAGAACTTTTTGAGCACCAATAAGACAGGCATGTTACGTTGTTTTGTCTAAACCAGTTTCCTATATTTCTTGCAATATGCACTGGGCAGTTATCCTGCTGAAATATAAAGTTATTTTCTTCAAGAACTATTGCGGCAGAAGGAAGAAAACCATTTTCCAAAATCTGAAGATATAAATATATTACTGTTTAGTGTTCCACCAATATTCCATCATACACCTGCACCGTATAAACACTTGTCCATGCCCACACATTTACCAAGTTTACACGAGAGCTTAATGCGCATTAACGGAATGCGAATTTTATTAAAACGCTTGTGTAAACACCCTTAAATCGGGTTGAAAAACATAATTCGCATTACTTAAAAACGCATTAAATATGTGGATTATCCGATTTAAAACCGCATTTAACCTTCGTGTAAACGCAAATGCGTATTATATCTCTCAGGGCTACCAACCAAACAGGAAGATCAGCTGTTTTGGGCATACTTTTTGGTTAAAGTTTGAGGTTAACTCTAACTTTTCTTAATAAAAATTTAAATTACCTATTGAAGAAATGGAAAAAAAAGAATTAATTGGACTGAGTTAGGGCCGGTTTAATAATGTGCTGGCATAGTTATCCTGCTGTTAATGAAAAAAATCTGTTTTTTAATCTTCTGGTAGCGTTAACAGCAAGATAAACAATTATTGCCAGCAGGATAATTTACCCAGCGAAATATTCGGCTGTTAACGGTTTACCAGTGGTTTAAATCAAAAGCCATAACCTCAAATTTGATCATTTTTGGCATTCTTTAGGTAGAGTTCACTGTTTTTAGCAATTGTAAAAAAATGAATGTGCTTTTTGATGTTAAAATGTTTTCAAATGAATCGGATTCAGATGATGATTGGGAAGATTATGTTAATATTTTATTTAGAAGGCCAAGGATTTTTCACGACCCCCCAAATCACATAAATTACTAGGATGATACATGGATTTTGTCAATCGTTTTAGACTGTCCAACGATACGGTACAGCTTTTTTTTTACATCGAATAGAAAATATGATTTGCTATCTATCCTACAGACTATTGTTATAATAAACTCTATTTGAATTTGACCATTTTTTTTTATTTTATAGGAACTGTGCTCTAAAAGCCCCCTTGCAACAATTCCTTCTGTGTCTGTGTAAAAATTTGCAACCTTTTTTTTTTAATTTTTCGTTTTCCTTCTTTATATTCATTTTGTTGAACTTATAATAGAATAAACTTAAACGTATATAATATATAGAATGAATGTAAAACACATTTAAAACATAACGTACCATGATATATAACCCTGTAATATCTTCTTTAATTAGGTGGATTTTGCTATCACATGTTGCCAAATTGTATAGCTCCGGTTATCTGTCCTTTGGTTAAAATTTTGTTGATAAACTGATCAAAAGTTTTCCGGCGGTTTACCAGAGAGATAAAATTTATTCTCTTGGTAACAACCAGAGACCTTATCAGCACATTATTAAACCGGGCCTTAGAAACTCATTTTCTTTTAACCATTATGCGGGACAAAAACATTATAAATATGTTGGATGGAAAACGGTACCGAAATGCAGATATTTTTAAAATAGCGAAGGAGGAACTTAAAAAAGAAGCTTCTTTAAATCTGCTCTTCAGATTCGAACAAAATGGAAATCACTCATTGTTTGTAACTTCTGCAATTGGGAGATATCTGTAGGTATATTATTTTATTCAAGTTTTCAATTTCATTCCACAAATGTAAATAAACAGAAATAGCTGAAGTGGAACCACAGACAATCGTAATCGACAATTTCCCCTTACGTCTTTCCCCGTCTCGCCTTGGCTCAAGGTCAATCCACATAAATAGCCACCACAGACAATCGCTTTCAGCGTTGCCACAGGTGGCTCGTTCGAGCCAGATTTGGCTCTTTTGGACTCAAAGCTACTCGTTCGCTCCTCTTTATTAAAACTGACTCTTTATTAGAATTCGGTTAATTTTTTTGTTGATTTTGAGGTCGATCTGTTGAGTTTGACTATTTTGAGTATTGCTGAAGTGAAATTGAACTGAGTGAACGCAGAATGTCGCAGTACGGATCGTTGTTGGGATGGAGTAACATAACATAACGGTTACGAAACATATTCACGAACACACCCCGCCGAGCAACCGGATCAAGTGGAACCACAGACAATCGTAATCGACAATTTCCCCTTACGTCTTTCCCCGTCTCGCCATGGCTCAAGGTCAATCTACATAAATAGCTACCACAGACGATCGCTTTATCCAACTTAACGATTTTATCGCATCGAAAGAAGTCGACTGACAAGTGGACGCCGCTAAAGCTTGTCGACGAACAACCTAACCTCAGAAATCGGGTTTGTTTACTTTGTTTTGAGTTTTAAATGGTTTTTCGCATTTTGGGTGGTTTAATAATAATATATCTTTATAATTATAATACTAATATTATTATATATCTTTATTCTCAACCAACTTAAAAAGTTTATTAGAGAGAATATAACACCAAATATATAATATAAAATCACAAATAATCATGTTTAGTACCTAACTGTTAATAACTCCATCGAAATTATTTAAAAAATATATATATATAATAACCATTTACGAAATAATAATAATAATACGTTAAAGTTAGTTTAGTTTTAAAAATTTTTGGTATTTTTAGTTTTCGTTTAAAAATCCATAATTTCGATATTTCTTAAATTTTTTTCGGTAAACTGTTGCAAATTGTTATTCCTTTATATAATACTGATCATTGGCTAAAAGTACTCTTTACCATAGGTGTATGAATATCATTGTTTTTGTCTCGTGATTTAAATAATGTTGGTCGAAGGAAATATTATATTCGATTGTTTTTCTTTAAAAATAATAGAGTGTATTAGAATACATAGTTTTAATTTATAAAGCTTTCTAAAATTAAATATCCGTTTAGTTCATACAAATTTATAGGTTTTTCGGAGAAAGCGAAAAACACATGCAGTAAGTATGTACCTACATGAAGTTTTCTGTGTTTAGACAATGGAGTCTGCAGTAAAAAGAATGAGAGTACATTCCAGGCATTGGGATTTACTCCTAGATATCTTAGAGGTGCATCCTGGCAAATCCAGGCAAATTTGTGTGCCAAAATGCTAAACAAAAATCTCTGGAGTTGTGGAAGGATGCAGCCACAAAATAAGATGCGTTGGGCCTAGGGGAAAAAAATCCTGATAAATGAAAGCTTGCTGTGCAAAACTGAAAATATAAAACAAACATGAAGGTGGCGGAAATAAAAACATTTTATTAGATAATATCAGGGTGACCACCTTGTATCCAGTTGAAAACTGGAGATATTAATTTTTTTTAAATTCGGGTAAAAATGCGCCGCAGGCAAAATTTTTTGGGTGCCACGCCCTTTTTTGGGCTATCAAAACCTAGAGATTCTATGAGTAACGGTCAACAACTTTAATAGCAACAATAAATGCTGAAATAAAAAAATTATATATTTATTTATACGTCAGGAACTGCCTTAAAAACCAATAATTATTATGGGCGGTGCGGTAGTTCTTTAACCAGGTAAGGATTATTGTTTTCAAACATTTTTATTAATCATAATTGCCACATCTAAATAAATTCCAAAATAAGTTTTTAGGTCCAAATTAAAAAAAATAATAACAAACAAACTCTTAGTCAAAAGTTAACACAAACATAAAATAAATTTTAAAATCACGTTAAGTAAGTTACCTACTTAAATACAAAAGAGAATATAAAAAGAAAACAAATTCCTAACCAATGGTAGGTAAGGTAAATGAAAGCATTAAACTTGCTAAAATTTAAAAGAATTTAAAGTTTTTTATTAGGAAAAATACGAAAATTGTTAAAAACCGGAGATGTTACTAAAAAAACCGGAGCCCGGAGGTCAAGTATAAAAAACCGGAGACTCCGGGTGAAAACCGGAGAGGTGGTCACCCTGGATAATATACAAGAAAAATGATTAAAAACTTAAAATTTAGAGACTACATTAAACAGTAAACAAACACAAATACCAAAACAATTTAAAAATATAACCTATATTCTTCTTCTTTTTATTGTTAATTACTGGCTTTTAATCATAAACGGGGAATTATAGGAAATATTTTTAAAATGGATAATAAGTCTTTATCGACAAAACGGAAACGCCCGAACAGAAGACGATTTCGATAAATAGATTCACCGTGGTACGAAATCTCGATCGCTTCGACAAGAAGGCGATCGACTTCTCCTTGTCGATCGATATAAAAGCGATTGTTCGTGGTTCGCCTTCAGGTCAGCTAGACAGCAAAACCGCGAACGCACCCCAACCGCTGTGAGCTGTAAGCAGTGTCACTTGCCTTGTCAGCGTAATCTGTTTGACATTTTATGATTTATTGGAGTTCTGTGATGTATGTTTTGTTTTCACTCAAATTTTCGGGAACCGGTAACTGTTACAATAATTTATGTTTTTGTTGTGTGTACCTAACAAATAAAATAAATGTTGTTTGAACTCGTTTATGATTGTTCCTAATTTCTAACAAGACGGTTCATAAACCTGACACTTACGGAATAGCTATTTACCTAACAAGTGCGGAAAATGAATTTTTCCGCATGAGTCTGCCGTTCACCGAAGGACGCGTAGCGGAGCAGCCGAGTGCAGGGAAAAATTTTTCGCACGTGTCAGGTACAATAGTTTTTCTACAGACGTGTGGAAATAAGTAACACATATTTCAAAGAAATTTAATAATTTTTAATTAACTTTAACAATCACATACATATGTAACAGTAACTAATTCTGAGAAAAAAGTAATAACTACAAGTTATAATTAATATATTATTGATTTTGACGTAATCGTGCCGAAAAATTTTTCCGCACTAGTGTGGAAAAACCAATTTTTCGCACGGATTTTTGACATAATCGTGCCGAAAAATTTTTCCGCACTAGTGTGGGAAAACCAATTTTTCGCACGGATCTCAGTGCGGAAAATTGATTTTTCCACACATCTGTAGGAAAAAATCAATTTACAGGTTTGAATTTCCCTCTGAAATAGTTCTGACGTTAGTACGTTAGCGCCACATGACGAACATTTTTAAGCTGTTTTTTTTAACTTGAAATCGTCCCAATTATAGGAAGCTCCACTTGGTCGAAATCTGTCAAACCGAGGAACAAAAGAATTTACGTCATTCATGGCGTAGTTGGCCACTTTACAATTTAACGTATAATGCAAAAAAGCATCTGTCAAAGTGACTGAAATCTGATAGGATTTTTTGAAGTCGCGCATTCAGTGTGAAAATGTGTGTACACAACTGAACACAACATTCTGGGTTTGCGTGTTGGGTCTGTTCACTGTAAGGATTTGAGTCTGCGCATGCGTTTATTTCCGAATCCGTTCTGAATACTTACCGAAAACAATGAATTATGTTGAATATTTACTTGAAATACAAGCTAGTCATATGAGTACTTAAAAATATAATATTTCCAATTCCAAAAATCACTAATAAATATTTTTTGTTTGAAAAAGCTCGTTCCGGTATGAATTTGGCTCGTTTTCTTCACATCATCTGACTCGAAAAAAAAATGCTTGTGGCAACACTGATCGCTTTATCCAACTTAACGATTTTATCGCATCGAAAGAAGTCGACTGACAAGTGGACGCCGCTAAAGCTTGTCGACGAACAACCTAACCTCAGAAATCGTGTTTGTTTACTTTGTTTTGAGTTAAATGGTTTTTCGCATTTGGGTGGTTTAATAATAATATATTATTATAATTATAATACTAATATTATTATATATCTTTATTCTCAACCAACTTAAAAAGTTTATTACAGTCGAGAATATAACACCAAATATATAATAATATAAAATCACAAATAATCATGTTTACTGTTAATAACTCCATCAAAATTATTTTAAAAATATATATATAATAACCATTTACGAAATAATAATAATAATACGTTAAAGTTAGTTTAGTTTTAAAATTTTTTGGTATTTGTAGTTTTTGTTTAAAAATCCATAATTTCGATATTTCTTAAATTTTTTTCGGTAAACTGTTGCAAATTTTTATTCCTTTATATAATACTGATCATTGGCTAAAAGTACTCTTTACCATAGGTGTATGAATATCATTGTTTTTGTCTCGTGATGTAAATAATGTTGGTCGAAGGAAATATTATATTCGATTGTTTTTCTTTAATAATAATAGAGTGTATTAGAATACATAGTTTTAATTTATAAAGCTTTCTAAAATTAAATATCCGTTTAGTTCATACAAATTTATAGGTTTTTCGGAAAAAGCGAAAAACACAGTAAGTATGTACCTACCTACATGAAGTTTTCTGTTTTTAGACAATGGAGTCTGCAGTAAAAAGAATGAGAGTAAATTCCAGGCATTGGGATTTACTCCTAGATATCTTAGAGGTGCATCCTGAAATGATTACAGGCAAATTTGTGTGCCAAAATGCTAAACAAAAATCTCTGGAGTTGTGGAAGGATGCAGCCACAAAATAAAATGCGTTGGGCCTAGGGGAAAAAACCTTGATAAATGAAAGCTTGCTGTGCAAAACTGAAAATATAAAACAAAAATGAAGGTGGCGGAAATAAAAACATTTTATTAGATAATATACAAGAAAAATGATTAAAAACTTAAAATTTAGAGACTACAATAAACAGTAAACAAACACAAATACCAAAACAATTTAAAAATATAACCTATATTCTTCTTCTTCTTTTTATTGTTAATTACTGGCTTTTAATCATAAACGGGGAATTATAGGAAATGTTTTTAAAATGGATAATAAGTCTTTATCGACAAAGCGGAACCGCCCGAACAGAAGACGATTTCGATAAGTAGATTAACCGTGGTACGAAATCTCGATCGCTTCGACAAGAAGGCGATCGACTTCTCCTTGTCGATCGATATAAAAGCGATTGTTCGTGGTTCGCCTTCTGATCCGGTTGCTCGGCGGGGTGTGTTCGGGAATATGTTTCGTAACCGTTATGTTATTGTTCCATATTAGTTTTAAGTTGGTAGAATGGTTTTAGAGTTTTAGGACTTTTAGTTTAGGATGTTCAGAAGTTGGTAGTAATGATGGACATTAAGAATGATGGCCGCTTGAAGAGTCATTTATAATTAGTGTAAGCTAATAATTATTAATAAAAAGTATAAACAAAGGAAACCTTATAAAGTTTATTATTTCATTATAACACCACAAGATCAAACAAAACATGGTATCAGGTGTGTTGCCAACAGCAGCCAGAAACGAAAAGGGGTTAGTGAAATAAGTTTTCCCTCCAAAAAAGGAAAATATAGTAATACCGAAAATTAGTGGCGAAATGGAATATTTTAAACCACCAGAGGCATTTGATGTCCAACAGCCAAATGGATGGCCTAAATGGAAGCAGAGATTCGAGATTTTTTTACTCGCTTCAGGAAAAAATACTGTTGACGAGAAGGTAAAAGTAGCCCTATTACTAAACATATTAGGTGAAGCATGCTTAGATATATACAATACATTCGAGAAAACTAAAATAAATAAGCTGGAGGATGTCTTATCATGTTTTGATGATCATTTTTTGCCAAAAAGAAACATCAGCATGGAAACTTTCAAGTTTAATAACATTCAACAGAAAGAAGATCAAAGTATAGATTCATTTTTAACAGACCTAAAGAAACAAGCTGCAAACTGTGCATTTATCTGTGAAAAGGAACAATGTAAGACAAGCTATGTTGAAAGAATGCTAAAAGATCGTATGGTACTTGGTGTAAGAGACAAGCAAATACAAAGACACTTATTAAGAGAACCTGCAATGACGCTAGATAAAATGCAAGAGTATTGCCGTAGTATAGAAGTTACAGTGAAGCATGTAGAATTATTGAATGGAAATGACGAGTCTCGAGAAGTGGATGTATTGAAATACACAAAAATGTTTAACAAAAATCCACGTAAATGTACAAGGTGTGATTACTCACATGAACCAAGACAGTGTCCTGCATTTAACAAGACATGTGCAATATGTCAACGCAAAGGTCATTTTGCCAAACTATGCTTTTTTAAAGATAAGATGCAAGAACATACTTCACAAGGTAGTAATAATATAGGTCAGAGTTATACACAAAATAAAGCAACTATTTCAAAAAGTGTGGAAAACCAGAAGGAAACAGTAACATCAGAAGTACAACTAGAACAAAGGCTGGACAATATAGCTATTGATGTAAATTTGGAATCAAAAACACAAAGTTCTGAAAATGAGGAAAGCCCTATCTTTATTTGTGAGCAGAAACAAACTTTTTGCACTAATAGTGATTATTGTTGGTATGAAAACATAAAAATTAATAACATTTCCATTAAATTTAAACTTGACACAGGGGCTGAGGCTAGTGTTTTACCTCTAAAATATCTAAAGAATCTAAATATTGATCGGTCACAAATTATTCCGAGCTCAGTGACAATAATATCTTATGGAAACTTTAAGTCTAAGTCCCTTGGTCACATTTCGCTAGTATGCAGATATAAAGATCAAACAAAAAACATAAAATTTTTAATTGTCAATTTGGAAAATTGTGAACCTTTGCTTGGACTTAATGATTGTTTAAATTTCAATATGATTTGTAGACTTAATACTGTTCAAAATGAGCTTCTTTTAGAAAATAAGCAATTACCAAAAACTGGAAAAGAATTGTATGATAACTTTAAAGATATTTTTACAGGACTTGGATGTATGCCAGGTATGGTAGATATTAAATTAAGAGATAATGCTATACCAGTAATCCAAACACAGCGGAAGGTACCATTGGCTTTATACAATAAGCTAAAAGAATCTTTAAATGATCTTGAACAAAAATCTATCATTTCTAAAGTGGATTACCCAACCGATTGGGTAAATTCACTCATGATTGTGGAAAAACCCAATGGTTCGCTTCGCTTATGCCTCGATCCAAAGCCTTTAAATGAATATATTTGTAGAGAGCATTACATTATTCCAAAATGTGACACAATTTTGAGTAATTTGGAAGGAAAAACAATTTTTTCAGTCATAGATATGAAAGATGGTTTTTGGCAAGTGCAACTAACAAACAAAGCATCTGACTTATGCACATTTAATACTCCTTTTGGTAGATATAAGTTTAACAGAGTTCCCTTTGGTTTGAGTAGCATTCCAGAAATCTTTCAAAGAAAAAATATGGAAATTTTTGGTGATATTCCAAATGTCAGTATTTATTTTGACGACATAATTATATCTGGTGTTAATGAACAAGAACATGACCAAGCTTTTAAAAAAGTTCTCGAAAAGGCTCTCAAATATAAAATAAAGTTTAATTTCGAAAAATTACAGTATAAGTTGAGTGAAGTTAATTTTCTAGGCCAAGTTATTTCAAAAAATGGTATTAAACCATCTGAAAAAAACATTGAAGCAGTATTAGCTATAGAAAATCCTTCAAATAAAAAAGACTTGCTAAGAATTCTTGGACTTTTCAAATTTTTTTCAAAATTTATACCAAACTTGTCCCAATTAACCTATAATATGCGTTTTCTTACTAGAAATAATACTAAATTTGAATGGCTTGATAAACATCAAAATGAATTAGACTCTTTAAAAACTTTAATAACAAATAAACCTATTTTGAAAATGTTTGATGAAAAAAAGTCAATAGTAATTCAAACTGATTCTTCAAGTAAAGGACTAGGTACCTGTATGATGCAAGATGATCATCCAATTTCATTTGCATCTAGATCTCTTAATAAAGCTGAAGTTAAATATGCTCAGATCGAGAAAGAATTGCTAAGTATAGTCTTTTCTTGTGAAAAATTTCATTTTTGGATCTATGGTCGTGAAGTTGTGATAAAAACAGACCATAAGCCGCTAATATCAATTTTTAAAAAAAATCTTGATGATGTCAGTGCCAGACTACAACGAATGCTTTTGAAATTACAAAAATATCATTTAAAAGTTGAATATTTACCAGGTTCTAAAATGTATGTTGCTGACACATTAAGCAGATCTTATATTAAAGCTGAATGTCCCATAGACATTGAATTGGAATACACAGTTCATGCTCTATCTTTGACAGTCCCTATGACTAATGAAAAAAAAATAGTTTTTCAAAATGCAATTAATGATGATGAAGTTTTGTCCCAAGTTAAAAAATTCTGTTTCTCAAAATGGCCACATACTTATAAAAAATTAACTTCAGAGCTAAAATACTATTATAATTTAAGAGAAAATATCCATCTTTCTGATAATTTGCTCTTTAACGATCAAAAGATTATTATTCCTTCGGTACTAAGAAGTGATATGCTCAAATTAATTCATTCTGCTCATTTTGGTATACAAAAATGTAAATTAAGAGCACGTGAAATTATGATATGGCCAAAAATGTCTAAAGATATAGAAAACTTTGTTTCAAGCTGTGAAATTTGTCAGCTTAATAGGCCAGCTAATCAAAAAGAAACCCTTATTGCTCACACTACTCCAGAAAGACCTTGGCAAATTTTATTTTCAGACTTTTTTGAATATAAATCTAAAAGCTACTTATTAATAGTTGACACATTTTCCCACTGGCTTGAAGTATTTCCCACTAATGATAAGACAGCAAAAACTGTTATCAAACATTGTAAAGAAATATTCTCTAAGTTTGGTGTACCCGATATTTTTTATGCTGACAATGTCCCATATAATAGTGTAGAATTTAAAAATTTTGCCAAATCTTGGAATTTTGAATCTCAATATTCTAGCCCCCACTATCATCAGTCAAATGGCTTTGCGGAAAAGTATGTCGATATTTCTAAAAATATGCTTAAAAAAATGAGAAATCTAGATGAACTTTCATATTATTTGCTTGAATATCGAAATACTCCTCTTCCTAGTATAGGATATGCTCCCTCTCAACTGCTTTTGAATCGGCTAGTTAAAACAAATCTTCCCGTTACTTCTGAAAACCTTTTACCAAAAATTATTGATCAAAAAAATGTAACATTAAAATTAAAGCAAAATTCAGAAAATGTTCAAAAGTATTATAACAAAACAGCAAAAGATTTACCACCTCTACAAAAAGATGACAATGTTTTATTTAAAAAAAATAATCTTTGGAATAAGGGAAAAGTAATAGATAAGTATAATGAGCGCTCTTACGTAATTAAAGATACATATGGCAATGAATTTAGAAGAAACAGGAGGTTAGTTAACAAAACTAATTTGCCTGTTCAAATTAATGATAACTCTTTTAATGACTTGTTGTATGAAATTACTGATTTTGATTATAGTAGAACATCTGCAGTGAGTTTAACTGCGTTAACTGTTAAAAATGTAGAAAACATTCCTGAAGAAACATTATCTGAAACAGATTCATCTGAATATTTCAGTGATTCTGATCAAGAGAACACTGGTATTAACAAGACTTTGATAAACAGTAGTTATTATGGTTCTGACTCAGAGAATGGCCCTAATCAGGATACTAATGATATAGAATATATTTTTCTAAGTGATAGTTCGTCTTTTGTAAGTAATAGTGCTACAGATGAACATATTAGTGATTTCGATAGTGAAAATGACGAAACGGAAACTGGGTCATTAAAGAAAAAAAACTATAAATCCCGTGTGATTAAAAAGCCAAAATATTTGGATGACTATGATTTATCTTAAAAACAAAAAGAAAAAGCGTGTTCCATATTAGTTTTAAGTTGGTAGAATGGTTTTAGAGTTTTAGGACTTTTAGTTTAGGATGTTCAGAAGTTGGTAGTAATGATGGACATTAAGAATGATGGCCGCTTGAAGAGTCATTTATAATTAGTGTAAGCTAATAATTATTAATAAAAAGTATAAACAAAGGAAACCTTATAAAGTTTATTATTTCATTATAACACCACAAGATCAAACAAAACAGTTATGTTACTCCATCCTAACAACGATCCGTACTGCGACATTCTGCGTTCACTCAGTTCAATTTTACTTCAGCAATATACTCAAAATAGTCAAACTCAACAGATCGACCTCGAAATCAACAAAAAAATTAACCGAATTCTAATAAAGAGTCAGTTTTAATAAAGAGGAGCCAACGAGTAGCTTTGAGTCCCAAAGAGCCAAATCTGGCTCGAACGAGCCACCTGTGGCAACGCTGTGTGCATGTGCATAGCGGATACTGCAGTTTCAACCGGATATTGCCTTAAATACTCCACCAAATTTCGGTCTTCTTCATTTGATGATTTTCTATTATTTAAACCAGACCTAACAGACCATTCAAGTGTTTGATGATAGCGCCATTTTTTTTTATAATTCCTTGAACAGTACCTCTAGGTCCTAGGTACTCTAAAATGATCAGCTATTTTTCCATAAGACCACCCTATTTCTACTAAACATATTATTCCTGCTTTTTCAATAATACTTAAATGATGCATTTTAAAATCAAATAAGATAATGACAATACTTCTACAGATATCATGATAACAATTAACACGCTACAAAGGTAATAAAGGTACAAAGTTGCATTTACAGTGTCACAGTTTAGTGTACGAAAATATCTGCCGTCAACTGTACCTACTAATTTAATTCCTCTATCCTTGTCGCAGTTAAGTATGCACCTCCATATTCAACTTTTTGGTAGTAGGTACCTACCGATAACGTCAAACTTTTTTTCTGTGGTGCCTGCCTATACTTCAACCTTTTTGTGTTCTGTGGTTGAGAATCATGAAAAATGTAATTGGGTTTGTTTGTTCGGTTAGGGGTTAAACTGTTAAACCAAACTATCGCACTTAACGAAACATGGTTAAATAAAGGAAAAAATTTTATTTTAAAGGCTTATAGGATAATTAGACAGGATAGAGAAGATGGCTATGGGGGAATTGCTACCTGCATTAGAAATGACACAAAGTTCACTCTAATAAATAGTAAAAAGTGCGCAGAAGCACAATATATCACAATTAAAGTAGGTAGTATAAATATAATTAACGCCTACTCGGCTCCACAAGAACATCTAAACCTTAACTTATTAAACACAATATTTGGAAACCTACAGGGTCAACGTGTATTGGTGGGTGATCTTAACGCACATCACCAATCCTGGGGAGGGACAAACACTAATAGCAGTGGTAGAACATTGGTTGAATTTTTGGATTCGAACGAAACAATTCTGATAAGTAATGGAGTTACACGGTTCTCCAAGACAGCCGAGAGCCCACTAGATATCGCGATTATCAACCCCCAATTGAGCTCAAGATGCTCATGGAGAGTACTGACTGACTGTGGCCCAAGCGACCACCATCCCACAGTGTTAGAAATTAACAACATAAAACACAGAGAAACGTTCTTTTCATCATATCAGGTAAGGGATTTCGCAAGAGCAGACTGGGAGACGTTCCACGATAAATGCACAATAGAGCTTATAGACATTGACAGAGACGCCCTCTTCGATATATTCGAAGAAACAATCGAGAGAGCCGCCGCTGAAACCATTCCAAAAAAAATAAAAAACACACCTGTAAGAATCGCAAATCCTTGGTGGGACAAAAAGTGTACACAAAAAAGGAAAGAAAAAAAACTATCCATACAAACATTCACAGCAAATCCAAGCATTGAGAACTACATCAACGCTAAAAGAACGATCGCAGCGGCCAAAAGGCATTTTAAAGAAACAAAAAGAAGCAAATTTATTAGATTTTGCTCAACATTGAATAGAACCTCAAATATAACATATGTGTGGAATAAAGTCAAAGCCTTTGCTGGTACACCTGGTAACAAAAACATACATGAAATCACAGATGAATTAAGACAGAGCCTACTAAACAAAATGGCGATAACTTCAATAATACCAGAATTTTCCTTGGAACCACCCACAGGCGAAACAACTCCCTTCACATTGGACGAATTAAATCTGAGCCTACAGAGCAAAAAAAATTCGGCCCCTGGGCTAGACGACATATCATACCAAATGCTCCAGAACATCCCACACAAAGCACAAACAATCCTGATTAACACTTATAATAAAATCTTATACGGTGAACCGATTCCCCTATCCTGGAAAAACTACAACATCATCGCACTACTAAAACCAAACAAAGATCCTAAAATAACGAACAGTTACAGACCCATAGTGCTCGCATCTTGCTATTTAAAAATATTGGAAATAATGATAAAGAACAGGTTGGAGTGGCAACTCGAGAATAAAAAAATATTCCCATGGTACCAAACAGGGTTCAGAAAAGGCCAAGGCACACACAATGCCCACGCACTATTAATATCACACATCTCACTAGCGTTTGGAGAAAACTTATCCGTATTGGCAGTGTTTCTGGACATTAAGGCAGCCTACGATCACATAGATATCTACAAATTATATAATAAATTGATTAACCTGGAGGTCCCTTCACAAATGGCAAACTTGATTCTGAAAATACTCCAAGATAGAGTATTATACTCCAAAAATAAGGATGGCAATCTTATAGGACCAACGATGGCTAATTGTGGAATCTGCTATTTAATATTTATCTTAGGGACATCTTCCATATCCTTTGCCCAGAGCTCTATCTCATTGGTTATGCAGATGATTTGGTACTGTTCATAAAAGGCAAGAATATCTCAGAAATGAAGCAAAAAATCACAGAGGCGTTGGAGAGAATTACAACCTGGCTAGAAGAAAATAACCTATTTCTGGCAGTGGAAAAGTGCGAGGCAGTACTGTTCACAAAAAACAAGCGGCAAGAAGCGGGCGCACCTATTACATTAAAAAATACACACATAAATTTTAAAAACGAAACAAAGTACCTGGGACTAATCCTACACAAAAACCTTGACTGGAGAAAACAGGTTGAAGCCATCATCTCTAAGGTAAGAAGGGGTATTAATTTAATTAAAACATTTTGCCGAGTGTGGTGGGGAGCAGACCCACAGACAATACTAACAGTATACAATGGCCTAGTGAAATCCCACATAGACTACGGGTCAGTGTTTTTTAAACCTTCACCTAAGACAATACTAAACAAACTAGGCACAATACAGTACCAGGGCCTAAGGGTAGCCCTAGGTTGTATGAACTCCACCCCAACCAACATACTTCTGACAGAGGCAGCCGAAATTGACTTAGCACATAGAAGAAAAATACTAGCCTCCAATTTTCTAGCAAAAATTTTATGCATAAAAGAACACCCTCTGGTCCCAGTGTTAGTAAAGACACGTGAGCTCCAGGCAAAGAATGTCGGCTTTTGGAAGAACAGAGACTCGCCTTACCTGATACAGGCACTAAACTACTTCATCCCCTTTTACAACCACCTATATAAATCTGATAACTACCCTATATTTGACGTTGAATATGAAATACAGATAAGAAACATAAAGATACTTGATTTAAACCTCAGCAAAAAAAACGAAGTTATGGCTAAGAACCAGTTCTGTGAACGCATAGCGAAATTCCAAAATGCATTCACCTTGGTATATACAGATGCTTCTAAAAACGCATCCAGAGTGGGATACGGTATACACATCCCGGGGATAAAATATAACTTCTCATCAAGACTCCCAAATAAATTAGGAATTTGCACGGCAGAGATAGTGGCCATCCACGAAGCAGCTAATGTTATACTCAGCAAAAATATTAAAGAGGCCATCATCCTATCTGACTCACAAAGCGCTATTAAGAAGATAAATGGAACAAGCCTACACACAAAAAATAACTTTGTAGCCCTACTTACAAAAAGACTTTTGCTTGAAGCGCTTGACAGTGGAACTGAAATAGGGCTCGCATGGATACCGGGTCATGTAAAAATACCGGGTAACGAACAAGCAGACCAACTTGCGAAAATTGGAAGTAGCCTAAATATACCAAAAAACCTAGAACTAGATAAAGAGGAAATACTACCCAGGTAGCAAGGTGACGTATTTAAGACGTCGATTATTGGTCATCAGCGACGTCATAAATTACGTAAATAAAACGTTAAAAAGACGTGCTTAAGTCACAGACCAATAACGTCTTTTTTGACGTAAAAAATACGTCATCTTAGGACGACTTTTTAGGTGTAGAAAACGTCAATAAACGTCATAATTTACGAAAAACGAACATTTACTAAAAACTTCCTAAAATAATAGATAATAGGGGTAAAAAAATCCATATAAATATTTTATGTAAAAAATCCTTTCAATGATAATAAATTAACTATTACAACTTTCATGTGTATGCAGAATTGGAAAAATGCTAAGGAATCCTTTATTGGCGGCTAAAATACTTCTTTTTTTAGGGGCGTCACCCAGTTTGAGTGCACAACGGTACTCCCCAGCCGTCAATTGCCTCGAACTCGATAACCTGGTACATTTATATTCGTTTATAACACAAAATATATAGAAACCATGATAGAAACTAAATCAAAATCACCATAAACTTTTCACTTTCACTTTTGCCGAACTGTCGACTGCCTGACTGCTAGCGCCAACAACAAAATACCAATGCGTTCTGCGTTCTGTCAGACTGCCAATGTCATAAAACGGAGCGCGGGTAATTTAAATTTGATATTCGCAGACTTTTAATGACAAAATATTCGCTTTTGCAAATTTTACATACATGAATGGTTAATTTGAAATGGTAATATTTTAAAAGTTTTATGATACGTACGTGCCTTTAACTATAAGAAAAAGCTATTCTCAGGCGTTTTACTTATATAAAAGTCTGTCCCACTATATATTCAAAAAACTTGGTCACTTAGATACTTTTTAATGATACGTCTAATTCAATAAAATGACTAAAAATGGACGTTTTTATTACGTAAAATTATGACGTATAATACGCGTGTTAAAAACTACGTTATTTTGACGTCATCTTGCGACCAAAAGACGTCAAGTGACTAAAAATCCCCAATATTCGACGTCATAAAGACGTCATCCTGCTACTTGGGTACCAGAGATAAGGAAAACAATCCTAAAGGAACATAACATTGCATGGAGAAAATCGTGGAAAATCAAAGGTAGAGCCTACGCTGGCTCAAAGGAGGAATTCCCAAAAAACAGATGGTTCACGAAGATAGGATTCACCGATAGGCGTCACATCACAACAATAATCAGATTGAGATCAGGACACTGTCTAACCAACTACACCTATTTAGAATTGGAGTCAAAGACAGCCCTGAGTGCGACTGTCGACAAATTGAAAACTTGGAACACATTTTTCTAGAATGTCCGATAAATGATATCCCCGGTTTTAACTTGTATGAGGAACTAAGAAAAATTGGTTTGCAGCTCCCTCTTAATATGAATACTATTTTGTATAATCCAAAAGAAAAAATTATTAAACTAATAATGTGGTACATTAATTATCATAAAATAAAAATATGAACAATTAAAGAAATAATGTACTGAAGTGTCTAGGTTCTATTCAGTAAATGATTGTACTGTCTACTAACCCCGAAATCCTTTCTTTTTAGTAAATGTCACTCCTATGTTGTAATTGTCCATACTAAACCCTTGACCCTTAAAATAGCAGCTAAGAAAAGGTCAAATACACAAATCCAGAGACTCACACAGTTAATCAGTCCAAACCGCATTATATGCAAAGAAGAAAAGTCAGTGGTCGTGATATGGTACATTCCAGACAACATCACGACCACCCCTAATGTGCTGGCAAATTACCCCCAGGGAGCAGAGCCATTAAGAACAAGACAAGACAACTGGTTAAACCTTTTATTTTTCTGCGGTTATGGGTTGGTGTTTTGTTTTGTGGGTTAAGGTACTCGTGATAAAAACAAAGTAAAAATACTAAAAATTTTATTTTGCTTTAAGTTATTTCCTTTTAGTCTGTCATTTTTTTCAATTGGTTGTACCACTGATTGTAGTACAGTTATTTTTACTTAGAACTTAATTAAGTATTTGATTTTGGTACGAATCTAGACATGAATAAAAGAACATTGTCTCCCATAAGAAATAAACTAGTCGATTTAAACGGTTTTCAAGAAGGAGAAATAATCAGCACCAGACGAAAATCATCGACATGTCTTGTTGAAGAGAAAGAAATCGGTCATTCTTCCTTGGAAGTAGTAAAGGTCAAAGAGGAGCACTGTGATTTGGTGTGGGCTAATTCAGTGGAGAACAAGAATACAAGTACCTTAACGATAAAAACGTTGCCAACGTGGAATATGGTTAAAACCGATGTTAAACTGGAACAAGAATCTGATTTATACAATCAGTTTCACGGCAAGCTAAATGACAAAGATCACTGTTTGGAATTTTTACATCCGGAAATAAATTTAGATGCGTAAGTTTATTACTCGGTTTATTACTTAGGTATTGAATAATGAAAGATAAATTATCACTTATAAAAGATAGCAGAAATTCAAAATTAAACAAATAGGGCCTATTCCGAGGCCTATTCCAATTATTAAAAATTGCAACTGTTCAAAATACCCCTCACCTACCCTATCCCCTACTTTTTTTTTCTTATCCCCTAACAATTTCCCTAATTGGATGGACCATTTGTCTAGCTATTTTGCTGTGAGGAATACTTGAGCATAATATTCTTATTTGAGGAAATTTATTAAATATTTTTTTATAAACACAACTCTCACCAAAAATTCCTTGATATTTGCGAGCATCAAAATTTATAACCAAATACCACTGGCATATCTATTTGTCTAGCTATTTTGCTGTTTTTTTAGTGGACACAACGTGCCTGTTGATTTTTCTATTACAAACACTTAAGTATATTCCAAATATTTACAACCTAAGTTTTTTTTTTAATTACCATTGTGTTAAATTGAGGTAGGTATCTATAAGTGTATGGTACACTTTTGGCATATTATTACGTGCACAGTGTACATAACCGCATGCCGAGCCGCATGCCAAGAATCCCCCCTAATCTGATCAAATTTATTTACTTTATATTGGAAAACTGGCGGCCAGTTTTATTTCAAAACTAAATTTTCCACATTTTAATACTTACCTACCTACTTATAGCATCTTTCTGGTTACTTTTTGCAAATAGAATTTGCAGTTTATATTGACAATAATGATACCTAGTATGTACCTATGCCAGATAAAGACAGTATAAGAGTGTACACTTGTTTATTAATCAAATCTTAGGTTATATATATCAAGGAATTTTTGGTGAGAGTTGTGTTTTTTATGATAACTCATCACTTTTTATTTATGTTTAATAATTTATAAAAAATTAATTTCCTCAAATAAGAATATGCTCAAGTATTCCTTACAGAAAGGGATATTTGATCTCGGACAATAGTTGATTACCTACTATATTTAAGTTACTAATATTTGATTAAAATAAAAGAACACTCAACAACGAAATATAAACTCAAAATCCCTAAAAAGTATTTATTTAACACTACATCTCATAAATATCTAAAGGCTTAGAAAACCTATATTTATTTGAAAACAAAGCAACTACTTATAACTTTTACTTCGAAAGAAAAATGCAAATATAAACTGAATATTTATTCATATAAGTATTACTTATGGTTATCATTTTTACAACAAATCTTGCTGGCGTCAATGTATCTTATAATATTAAAGATCCTATTAAATGTACATTTCTAATTTAAGATACTAATTAAGATTTTCATATTATGTAGGTGCCATTGTAAAAACTAATTACATTATACATTATTAGGTGTATATAAAGTTAGCGAAACACCTTTGACCAATCGAGTCGGGAGTAGGCGGATAATTTGCCGCTATTTTGTCGTTAATTAGTTGTAATAACGACGATTTTGTCGTTTTTCATTTTTTTAAAAAACTAGGTGTTTCGCTAACTTTATATAAAGTTAGCGAAATACATTTTGCAAAAATTGTTTTTATGCAAAAAATAATTAGTGTAATTTGTTAGTTGATTTTGTCGTTAATTAGTTGTGATAACGACGATTTTGTCGTTTTTAATTTTTTTTAAAAACAACGTGTTTCGCTAAAATTGTTTTTATGCCAAAAATAATTAGTGTAATTTGTTAGTTGATTTTGTCGTTAATTAGTTGTGATAACGACGATTTTGTGGTTTTTAATTTTTTTTTTAAAACTACGTGCAATAAACAATTGATTTTCCCTCTAAAGTTGGCGAAAAATCGACTGAACTCCGCAACTACTGTTTTTTCTCTGTCGATTATGGACTCAGAATTTGTCGTTCGATAGATTCTAATTAGTTGTGCCAATTTTATGTTTGTCGTTTACTTAAAAATAGTTTTTTAGCAATAAAAAAAAGATTGTCCCTCTAAAGTTGACGTAAAATCGACTGAACTCCGCAAATACTGCTTTTTCTCCGTCGCTTATGGACTCGGAATTTGTCGTTCGATAGTTTCTAATTAGTTGTTCCAATTTTATTTTTGTCGTTTATTTAGAAATAGTTTTTTGGCAATAAACAATTGATTTTCCCTCTAAAGTTGACGTAAAATCGACTAAACTCCGCAAATACTGTTTTTTCTCTGTTGATTATGCACTCAGAATTTGTCGTTCGATAAATTCTAATTTGTTGTGCCAATTTGAGTTTTGTTGTTGACTGAAATATTTGTTTGGCAATAAATAAAATATTTCTGAAAGTTGAGGAAACTACTCGTCGGGTTTCAGCACTCGCCTTCGGCTCGGGCTAAAAATGCCCCATCAATAGTAAAATAATTTAGTATTACAACTGTGTTTCGTTCACTTCATATAAAATTAGCAAGCCACCCAATTTTTCAATTTTAGAAAATTGATAAACTGTCCTATTTTCAAAATTACATTACCCGATAAGCACAACTAATTAGCGAGAAAATCAACTAACAAATTACAATAATTATTTTTTGCATAAAAACAATTTTTGCAAAATGTGTTTCGCTAACTTTATATAAAGTTAGCGAAACACGTAGTTTTAAAAAAAAAATTAAAAACGACAAAATCGTCGTTATCACAACTAATTAACGACAAAATCAACTAACAATTTACACTCATCATTTTTTGCATAAAAACAATTTTTGCAAATGTGTTTCGCTAACTTTATATAAATTTAGCGAAACACGTAGTTTTTTTTTAAAAAAGGAAAACGACAAAATCGTCGGTATCACAACTAATTAACGACAAAAAAGCGGCAAATTATCCGCCTATTCCCGACTCGATTGGTCAAAGGTGTTTCGCTAACTTTATATATACATCATTAGTGTACATAATCACTAATTACATTTCCATTAAAACCAACCATAACACATTAAAAATACTAATTAAAAAAAGAAAAAAAAAATATGCAACACAACACTTGAAATCACACTGCATCTGTAAAGGACCCTATTATACAGGGTGAGTTTTTTAAAGTGTTACAAGGCGATATCTCGAAAACGGTTCAAAATATTTTCTTGAAATTTTAGTGAGCTAATGGGGAGATAGGGGGACATATTTAAACATATTTTTGATTTGAAGGTTGTAGACAATGATGTATCTTGAGTAATAGATGTGTTTTGGACTTCCATTGCCTTTAGTTTTTCATATCACTTGAAGTGACACAAAACACATCTATTACTTAATATTTTTGATGTCTACCCCCGAGTCTACCCCCTTTCCCCATTTTGAGGGGTGGGGGGTAACTTTGGAATTTTAAATGGGACAATGTACTATTTTTTGGTAAATACAAACCTACGTAAAAAACTACGTACGTATACAAAAAATGTTTTGATTTGCTCCCCTGGTTACGAAATTATGATTTATTCGGTTATTAAACACAAAAAATACTTTACTATTTAATTTTAACTTACTTATCGTCTGTCACGCTTCAAAAGATGTTCAAAATGTCTCCCTGTAACTTCCAAACACTTTGTCACTTTTTTTAAGAATAAATATCGTACCCGTTATTGTAACATTTTAAGTCTCACTAATAAGCATGCAATGCGGATTCGGTATTTCATATCATCTAAAGTTGTAGGTGTAGCCGCCATCACTTTATCTTTTATAAAATAAAAAATAAATAAAGGAAAAAGTCAAGGGGCGTCAAATCCGGGGACCTAGCAGGCCGTTTACCGAACCAGCTCGACTTATCCACCTCTTTTCAAACAATTCGTTCAACTCATTACGGGCCTGTATCACATAATGCGGTGGAGTTTCGTCCTATTGAAACCACATGTCAGAACTTATGTTTTGGTCGAGGTTTTGGTTTAATAACTGGGGTAATTGGTAGGGATGTTACGGAATAGCTTTTTCTCGTACCTAGTTGGACCTATACCTATTCCAAGCCCGAACCTATTCCAAATACCTATTACAGGTCCAAACTATTCCAGGTCAAACTTAATCGCCGCTCCGCCGATTGGACCTATTCCGGCTGCATGGCCGACACGAGTTTTTAAAGAAGGCTGCTAGAACTCTAACGTGGCCAGCAGTTTCCGATTATTCGAATTAAATTTAGTTATAAATTTTTGTAACAGATTAATATTTTTCGCACCAGACTTTTTTGGAAGATTTGATTGTAACGGAGGCCTATTATTTAAAGAAACATGAAGAATAGGCATAGGTACATCCACAATATTATGTTGCCTTTTTAATCAATTCCTCATTGCTGGTTGCATATCCTACATTAAATACGCTATATTTTGTTGCTCAATAAATTATTACAATATTTTTAGAAATATTTATTATTTATTACTATTTCCCTTTATCTTTATTTAGTGAGATTATTTTAATTATTGCAATATGCTTGTAACGGCAACGTTTAAAATTCTCAACTGCAAATTCGCCATATTATAAACATATTATATGAATTTAAAGCAAACCCTGTAGCCGTTCCATTCCCTATATCGTACCTGTACCTGACAACTTGAAAAAGGAATAACAATGAAACCAGAGAATCAAACATGTGACAGTGCCAACGGACCTGGAATAGGTACCTGGTAATAGGTAATAGGTACGCGGAATAGGCAGATGATACCTATTCCAAAAGAACAGGTCCAGTTCCACTGTAACACCCCTAGTAATTGGTTTTTAAAAGAATTTCGTAACCAGGGGAGCAAATCAAAACATTTTTTGTATACGTACGTAGTTTTTTACGTAGGTTCGTATTTATCAAAGAAAAGTACATTGTCTCATTTAAAATTCCAAAGTTACCCCCCCCACCCTTCAAAATCGGGAAGGGGGGTAGACGTCAAAAATATGTTTAAATATGTCCCTCCATTAGGGTGGCCCATCTCCATAGGGGTGAAAAAAAGTTTTGAAGATTTTTACCGGGCCACCCTGTGAAAATGTTCCTCTATATTAAAAATAAAACCACCAAAAATTCAATCCAATCCGACAACAGGAACACGTGCCGCCAGCAGGTCAAAATGTTAGGTACCTGGTACATACAAATTTAATTAAATAATCCTCATTTTATTAGCTATTGCGGGGTAGATCGGTGTAAGAATGTTTTGTTGCCTGTAATTAAAATATTTATTACTAATTTGGTCACTTCTAAAAATAAAAATATTTCTGACCCTTTACAGGTAGCTGTTTTTTTGGAATTTTTGTGTAATTCCAGCGGCTTTGCCAGTAATCCCCTATTAATAATTTCTTACTTATGCTGGTATGCAACAGACCTCCTTAGAGATAAATTAAGTTTGTCTGTGTATTTTCTTTGTGAAATTAAAAAACAATCGTGATAATGTCTGGGAATCGAAATTTACGGAAAGATAGTATCGTGTACCAAATTGGACATTATACACCTCAAATTATTGGTAATAAGTTGCCTTCCAATAAACAAGTTTTGCAAGTTTTATTCTTTACCATGCGTGAAGTGAAACTAAGTTTACGTGATAGTGCCGCGCTAACTATTAAAGAAGCTTCTATTTTTTGGGACAAAGCTCACATACCAATACGAAAAGAAAGCCGCTGTATTGAAAAACTGGAAAAACTTCACGCCGAGTGGAGAGCGTTACAGAAGTCAGCTAAGAAAAAGAGCGAAAGGCAAAACAAAAAGAACAAACATTTGTGGAAAAGATGGACGATTTATTTGATATATTATCCCATGCAAACGCCCTTGAGCTAATAACAATTGAAGAGGACAAAAAGTTTTTAATCAGTCAGAAGCAAAAAGGCTTTATATCCGTTACTTCTATAATTTTTTTTCAAAAATTGAAGTTTCCCACAGAATTTTTGGAAAGCCGATCTAGCAACTTGGAATAAAAACGAAAGTTACAAAAAGTGTTGTAAAATTATTAATAATCTTAAAGTAGTAAATGACACAGCTGAGAGAGGTATCAAGCTAATTAATGAATATAACAAAATATTAACTAAGGACGAAGAGCAAAAGCAATTTTTACTTCAAGTTGTTAAGGATTATAAAACACGTTTTCCAGATGTTAAAAAAGAGACAATGTTGCAGGTCTTAGAATAGTCTTATTAAGTAAACTTGTAGAGTAGTGTAAAATGACTTAATGTACAAATTGTTGTTTAGATATTTTTTTATAAATATATCACCCCGAATTTGAGAAAGTATATGTAGTGTTATTTTACCCATTTATTCCCATTAAGCATAATTATTATTGTTTTAATAGAGAATATATTTCTTGCTCTTGTGCTTTCAGGATAACAAATATTGTTCTTGATGATTGGTGAGATGCAACACAAAGCGGTACAAAGTGTTGCACCTCGTCAATCATCATTTACACTTTAGGGTCATTATAGGCTCTTCGGTCGTTCCTTTCGTCAGATCCTAGCTTCACTGATGAGCCGTGATAAGGCGAAACCGGTCTGGGGGAGGGAACGACTAAACATTTAATTTATAAATATTGTTTTGTCATACATTTCGCCTTTACAAATACAACATATCTGCAAAATTAGGTAATAATTAATTTTTCATTTTTATCAGAATAACGTTGCACTTCCTGGTATCCAATCAAAATGAAATTTTAGTGGGGATGTTTTTTCGTCAAATGGAACCATTTTAAGGGGTGGCAGCTCAATTTTTCCTAGGTTGCATAAGATGGGCCACCCTACCCTCCATCTATATTTTAAACCGTTTTCGAGATATCGCGTTGTAGCACTTTAAAAAACTCACCCTGTATAACTATAAATTCTATAATAATAGCTTTTGTTTTGCATTTTGAATGCTTGGTCTGTATTTTCTTTTAAAGTATTTTATCTGTTTTTTTTTTAAGTTGTCAGCGGGTCTATTTTTGTATAGTATCAGTGAGAAATTTCAGTGTCTCTCGCATATCCCTTAAGTTGTTATTAAACCAGTCTACAGGGTGGCCCTTTAGTGTGGCAAAGTACAATAGCTCCGTTACGATTTCAAATACATTAAAAATATTAATACAAAAGTTAAAGGGCAGTAAGTGACTTATAACGTAAAATTATTTTTAACTCTATAGGGTGGCTCAAAAAAGCGGAACAAAAAAAAATGTACTTTTTTCAAATGGAACACCCTGTATATTTTTACATTTTTAAATTCCACATTAAATTACAATTATTTTTTATTAAATACAATATTAATCTATACTTTATAGTTTCCGAGATATTGACTCTCGAAAAGTGACATTTTTGAACTTTGACAGCTTGTAACTTTCTAACAGTACGTCTTAAAGCAAAACGGCTTACATGTCCCTATCTTCAATTTTTATTATCTTCCCAAAAAAATCAACTTCCAGTTAAACCGGAACAACTATATTTCCTGCTTTCGAGTAACATCCGGTTTAACCGGAAGTTGATTTTTTTGAGAAGATAATAAAAATTGAAGATAGGGACATGTAAGCCGTTTTGCTCTAAAACGTAGAGTTAGAAAGTTAGAAGCTGTCAAAGTTTAAAAATGTCACTGTTCAAGAGTCAATATCTCGGAAACTATAAAGTATAGACTAATAATGTATTTAATAAAAAATAATTATAATTTTATGTGGAATTTAAAAATGAAAAAATATACAGGGTGTTCCATTTGAAAAAAGTACATTTTTTATTGTTCCGCTTTTTTGAGCCACCCTATAGAGTTAAATATAATTTTACATTATAAGCCACTTACTGCCCTTCAACTTTTGCATTACTATTTTTAATGTATTTGAAATAGTAACGGAGCTATTGTACTTTGCCACACTAAAGGGCCACCCTGTATATTAGTAGTGTGTTTATTATTTTTCCTTTTAGGAAAGTAAAGATTTATACCTGTGGTAAGTTTCTGCAAAAAGTATTAAATTTGTCATCAACACTCTTCTTCCTCTCACCAACAAAGTCAAAATTTTGTCGCTTCAAGCATTCGTACATTTCTCGCATGCGCTTGGCCGTAATTGGCCTACACACTCGTGTACACTCTGTACTGGAACCACTCTACACACTCCGAAAATTCCCATTTTCTCTTTGGACCTAATATCCATTTTTAAAAAATCAAGCGACCTTCAATACACCGTAGCGCTATCCCAGAGGAATCAATTCCAATACAAAAGGCAGTTACACTGGTAATAATCGAATGGTAGACAAAGTAAAAATAAAATCACGAAATATACGGAGTGCATACGCAATTTTTGCAAAATGGCTTTTAGTACATCGTGCTGTTCTCTCTGGAGTTGCTTGGGTTATGGCTGCCTGTAGAGTCCTAATAAGGACGAAACGGCCGTCGTTGTCTACCCGCCCCAGGGTATTAATTATGCTTGGATCCCTGTGTAGGTATTCCGATACAAAAGACTTTTTTTTTATCGGAATCTAATAACACAGAAAGCATGTAAAAACTTAAACAGCGCTTAAAAATGCAGCATTTCTAATTTTGTAGGTATCTATTTTGGCTCTCTCAGTAATATAATAGGAAACATTATAACAACTTTACTTGATTTAATACCAAGAATTCCAAATTGTTATATAAAACAAAAATAAATGAGCTATGGGAAAGAAAGAAAAAATTAAAAGTCTTCCTCCACAAAGTTTATTAGAATAAAAATTCTCTAGAGGTCTCTACATGTTTCGAACGTAGAAACGTTCATCACCAGGAGACAGAAAATTTATTTAGTGCTGATGGTTTTAGCAAAAGAGAAAATGGTGTAGAACCCTAATGGAGATTTTATGGAATTAAAGAATTGATATGTAGAAGAGACATAATATGAAGAAAATGGATAAAGGTTATACCATACTTAGTATGTGAAAAAGTCATTAAAGGGGGTCTAAAACAACCAAATAAACTGAGGAAGAAGAAAAAACCTTTCTAAGAAGAAGGTGTCGAATATTATTTAAAATTTTTTTTTTAACTTTTCCAGTACCTAAGGATAAAATTAGTCATAATTATGAAGATATCACGATCTGTAAAAAAAATAGAAATTGAAATTAAAATCAAGAAGGAATATAAAAATTTTTTGAATTATTTTCGAAATATTTTTTGAATAAAAATTTATTTACAAAATTACATTCTAAAAAGTAAGTACCTAAGCACTTACTTTTTATTCAAAAAATATTTCAAAAACTTTTTTTACTCCTTCACTTCTTTGATTTTAATTTCAATTTCTATTTTTTACAGATCGTGATATCTTCATAATAGGGAACTTTCCAATTTTTTTTTTCATTAATATGATTTTGTTAGGCCTAAAAAAAATATTCCCCAATTATTACTCCTTAAAAATCAGTAATAACTTGGTAAAAATTCTTTAAAGTTTCGCGCGTGTTAAAAGCATTTCAAACGACCTTTTAAGCGCGCCAAGCCCGATGACGTCACGAAGTATGACTTTTCCGTCATCCTGACCGGTGGCCGAGCTACCGAGTTTGCATTTGGATTGCCGTGTGTTATTGTTATTGTATTGTTGTTTTAGGGTGGAATTCTTAACGTCGTTCAATTTATTGCCAACCTATTACGTGGATGTCACACACGAATTATACTTCTTGACGTCACGACCCGTTTTTTACCCTCTTGGGATAATTTGAATTTTGGGGCATTTTTAAATCTTGCTAGCGGTCTTTTGGGACGAAATGTGTAGTTTTTTTGATGCCATATGTTTTATGACAATATACAGGGTGTCCCGAAATTAGCTGACAATATTTTAAGGAGATAAAGTACATCCAAAAATAAGACTAATACCCTCTATTAATATACCTTCAAAAACTCTTCGTTATGGGGCTAGAGCCCCCTGAATTGGAGCTATGAGAAGCAGTTTTTTCACAATATCTCAAAAACCGATTAGGGTATCGAAACAAAATTTGATACATGTTTTACCCATGACAAGACGCAATAAACGATTTAATTAGCTTAACTTCATTTCTTCCAGTGGCGTCCCACTGGGTAGGTAGTTTTGAGAATATTGCCCTAAGTTTTTTATTTTTAGGATTTTTTAACTTTAGATACAATTTTTAGAAGCCTTGAAGTCTTTTGTTGAAAAAATGTACTTATGTTTCATTGAGGTAGGATTCACCATTTTTCAGTTAAATCGATTTTAAAATTTTCGGTTTTTTGAAATCCGATGAAAAGGCTAAGGTTTTTTTTTGCATATCTCAGCAAACACTTAATATTAAAATAGGAAATTTATTAGAAGTTTTACTAGCGACAAGGCATATTATGTATTAAAGGATGTTATACTTCATACGAAGTCAGTTGAGACAACGTAAATATTGGGGGTGCAATCAATTTACTGCATCACACACTGAAACTACAATACAAATATAACAAAATTTGTATTGATCGCTCCCTATACAGATGTTCGAAGATAGTCCACGTGGACTTGACAAGTCTGTCATCAGATTTTTTTTAGTTTTTTTGTCTGTCTCAACTAAGATCGTATACACTTTACTTTAAAATATATTTCCAGTGCCGTCGCAGCCTTAAGTAAATATTACTATTATTTTTTTTAATTTCATAGTTTTAATGTAATTTTTTTGTTAATAAAACCTTCTATTATTGTAATTTGACAGAATGTAACCTTTTTAAATTAAACATATTTTTAGATTCCCTTGTTTTTTAAATATTTATTTTCATGGAGATTTTAAGAGAGTTTTAAAATAAAACAAAAAAGAATAACAAATTGCAAATCAAATTTGATTGTGAACCACACGGGAAACTAATTCTTAAGCAAGTACCAGTCAAGTGTCGCCAAAAATAATAATCAAGGGGATTTAAATCAGGTGATCTTGGTGGCCAGGCTATGGCTATCAATCCACCTGGTAATTTTCTTCAAGCCAATTCCTCACTTGACGTCCGTAGTAACATAAATCCAGTGGCACATTATCTAATAAATCCCTAAGTTGATTATGTATTATTATTATTTGTCGCTAGTAGAACTTCTAATAAATTTCATGTTTTAATAGTAAGTGTTTGCTGAGATATGCAAAAAAAAACCTTAGCCTTTTCACCGGATTTCAAAAAACCGAAAATTTTAAAATCGATTTTACTGGAAAATGGTGAATCATACCGCACTGAAACAAGAGTACCTTTTTTCAACAAAATACTTCAAGGCTTCTAAAAATTGCACCTGAAGTTAAAAAATCCTACAAATAAAAACTTGGGGCAATATTCTCCCAACTACCTACCCAGTGGGACGCCACTGGAAGAAATACTGTTAAGCTAATTAAACCGTTTATTGCGTCTAGTCATGGGTAAAACATGTATCAAATTTTGTTTCGATAGCCTAATCGGTTTCTGAGATATTGTAAAAAAACTGCTTGTCATAGCTCCAATTCGGGGGGCTCTAGCCCCATAGCGAAGCGTTTTTGAAGGTATATTAATAGAGGATCTTAGTCTTATTTTTTAATGTACTTTATCCCCTTAAAATATTGTCAGCTAATTTCGGGACACCCTGTATACTTCTGATTTACCTATATATTTTTTTCCAGTTTTTTCCCCATTTAAAATTTTTGTCAAGTTCCCTATTATGACTAATTTTATCCTTATTATGTCTTACAGACATATATAAGTACTTAAAAAGTTTTATTAAATTTTTTTAAAATAATCTTCGACACCTTCTTAGAAAGGTTTTTCTTCTTCCCCAATTTATTTGGTTGAACTTTTTTACATACTCAGTATGGTTTAACCTTTATCAATTTTATTCATATTATGTCTCTTCTACACATCATTTTTTTAATTCCATAAAAGCTCCATTAAGGTTCTACACCATTTTCTCTTTTGCTAAAACCATCAGCACTAAATACATTTCATGTCTCCTGATGATGAACGTTTCTACGTTCGAAACATGTAGAGACCCCTATAGAATTTTTATTCTATTAAACTTTGTGGAGGAAGACTTTTAGTTTTTTTTCTTTCCCATACTTTTAACTCCCCTTTAAGCATGGACTATTTCTTCAAATTAAAATGAGCTATATCTAAAAAAAGTTAAATATTTTTGTCCCGTTTTTTAAGCCATCCTGTAGAATCAAAAATTACTTTACGTTATAGGCCATTTGCTATGGACATTTTTACGTAATTCTAACAACAACTCGGCTATTTTACTTTGCCGCATTAGCACATAAACAATAACTTAAATTGTTCAGTTCATACTGTCTATCTATGTAAGAAATTGTCCTCTGTTCTTTATGCACCAAGAGTTTTATCTGAAAACTTAGACCATCATGCTCTAAAATGTGTTTATTATGCAAACTTTTATTCACTTTTTTCATCATTTATGTTTTTAATAAAATTAAGGTCAATATAAACAGAGTTTGAATTTTTAGTTTTGACGGCCACAACTTATCTGATTGCTAATTTAGCAACATTGAAAAACTCTACCGCAATTAAGTGTAGGATATTTTAATTTTGCAGATCAGAAGGTTCCTCTCCTAAACAGAAAATGGTACCAATAAAACCTGAAACTATAACACCAGGAGAAATTAAAATAATACCAGAAATTATTTTTGATGAGTCGACAATTATTAAACACGAGGAAATTGACCTTAAAGAGGAAGACCCTAAACAAAACCAAATGTAAGTACAAATGAATATTTGAGCTATATTGTTTTAACAAAAGCAAAGCTATAAAACAACAATACATTTTATTTTTTAATACATTTGTGTAGAGGTAATTAAAAAACTTTTCGTTTTAATATTGTTTATTTTTTGTAATTTCTATTAAAATAGCTAGCAATTTATAGCTTTGCGTAGCAATACCGGGTGTCCACGGAAGGTAGTTCGCCCCTCTAACTTTTTTGTTTTTCAAGATAATGGAATAAAATTTGGAGGATTTGTAAACGACATAAAACTGCATTTTTTGACAGGTGACTTAATATTGTAAAACTTCCGGTTTAACCGGAAGTGACATAAACTTTCGATTTTTAAAAGGGACACCTGGTATATTTTTACTTTTTTTACTCCATGTGACATTCTAAATATAACTATGTGTCACTTGTCACTTTTGGTCACCAAGTTTTTTTTTTCCAAATTTATTGTTTTATCTAGAGGGCTATGAATACCTTACTCTCACTTATTTTGGTTCTTTAATCTTGGGAAAAATACAATTTTACTATTTTTGGTCCAATGTCATGTGCTGTGTAAAATTTATTCTTTAAAGTTGTATAACTCATTTATTTTAAACGGCAACATGGTGTCTCGTCGGGTTAAGAAAAAAGACGATTTTTTTACAATTATTTTGATACCACACACTATTAGGTTTTAGAAAAGCTGCCATTAAAAAACTGATAAAACAAAATCATGCCATGCCTTCAAGAAAATTGAGAAGCCGACGCGTCGGCTTCTGCCAAAGTAAATTAGGTTGTTGTTTAAAAAACATGGAAAATAATAGTTTTACAAGAAGTGAAAAAGTTGATATGTTATTTTTGTGTTTGGAGAATGTAAGAATTCATTTTCAATTTTTGTTTTATCAGTTTTGCTGGTCACAGGCTACTTGATGCATTTAAATCTAAATTTGTTCTCAAAAGATGCTTCATTTTAGGAAAGTTCCAAGTTAACTTTTTAAAGTTTTTTAATGGCAGTTTTTCTAAAACCTAATATGTGGTATCAAAATAATCGTAATAAAATCCTCTTTTTTCTTAATCCGACGAGCCACCATGTTGCCGTTTAAAATAAATGAGTTATACAACTTCAAAAATTAAATTTTACACCGCACATAGCATTTTGCTAAAAATAGTAAAATTGTATTTTTCCCAAGATTAAAGAACTAAAATAAGTGATTCTAAGGTATTCATAGCCCTCTAGATAAAACAATAAATTTGAAGAAAAAAAAAATTTCGTGGTGACAAAAAGTGACAATTAACACACCGTTATATTTAGAATGTCACATGGAGTAAAAAAAAGGAAAAATATACCACGGGTCCCATTTAAAAATAGAAAATTTATGTCACTTCCGGTCAAACCGGAAGTTCCATAATGCTGAGCTCGACGTTGAGTCACCTATCAAAAAATGCAGTTTTATGTCGTATACAAATTCCCTAAATTTTATTCCATTATCTTGAAAAACAAAAAAGTTAGAGGGGCGAACCACCTTCCGTGGTCACCCGGTATATTCTGCGGTATGACATTAGGTATATAGGGTGGCTTGTTCTATTTACGTCCAGTGGCGCAACCAGGGGGGGGGGCTGCCGGGCTGCACAAACTAATTTTTCATGTCACGCCTTTTATTAATATTTTATATTCAGCCACATAATTTACATCAATCATGTTATCAATAGTGAAATTATACTACGGCTGACTAAATGGACCGACCGAAATACTTCCACTGAGGCATCTGGATTACTGGCCAGCATTATATAAGTCCCAAATTTGTGATCGCACTATGTGTACAAAAAGAATATATGCCTACACACTGCCTTTAAGCAAGATTCTACAGTCGATCTAAACCTTTTTTAAGTATTACAGTTAGCTACTGACGTAACAGATCAAGTTAAAGAAAGAGGAGGCCTGGCAGATGATAATTTTCAAAATATTTTTAAGGAAGCTCAAGATCTACTTTCGGAATACGATATTGAAATCAGAGTACCTAGACTACCGCCAAGACAAACACAAAGATTGGTTATAAAAACCGATTCCGGTAGGTACATAAAAAATGCAAAAACAAAAACTGAAGGAAGATTTGGACAAAGTGTATTCCAAATGTGATGCCAATATATTTCCTAATATAAAAAGGCTTTACAAATTTTTTTAACTTTGCCTATTACAACCGCCACATCTAAAAGGTCCTTTTCAAATTTAAAATATTTAAAGACATATCTGCGTAGCATCACGGAAGAGGACAGATTAAATGGTTTGGCAGTTCTTTATGCGAACCACGATATTGATATTACCGTGGCAGAAATTCTGGACGAAAAACAAAACGAAGAATTTTACTTTAATATGAGTACCTATTATTAGTGATTACTTACTTACTTTATAAGGTTTTTGTTTTGTTTAAGTAAAAGTATGATTAATATATGCGTTACTTATTTTAAATACATTTTTACTAATTAAAATAAAATCTGTAATTTTTTTTTCATAAATATTTAGTTAGGGCCAGCGGCGTATTATTGCAGAAGTTTTAGGGGGCTGTCGCTCTCGTCAATCATACGTATTTTACCTAAAAAAGGGCGTGGCACCCAAAAAAAATTTCGCCTGCGGCGCAAAAGAGCGCCTTCGGCGCAAGAGATTAAAGCCCCCCCCCCCCGGACTAAATTTCTGGTTGCGCCACTGTTCACGTCGTTCTATTTACGAAAAGCCATACAATTATTTTTAAAAGTTTTTATTGTAGGGTATGTAGGTCCATTAGGAGCACGTTATAATATTTACGTATACCTAAGTCATGTCGTTTCTGAGATATTTAGTTTTTTTTGAAAATGTAGATCATAATTCAATTAAGATGGGGTGTTTTAAATTGTATTGATACTTTAGCAAAAATATCAGATTTAATTCTAAAATAGACACCTCTTCAAAAAAGTGTACAGGGTGTGTGAAATCTACTTTTGAATTTCTTAACTTTCTGATTTTAAATGAAACACACTGTATTTATTATGGTAATTCGATTCTAATTGTAATAACGTTTAACCCGTATTAGGGTAACAAACAAAATAACAAGAAAACAAGTATAAAATAATATTATTTTTAAAGCAAATACCGATCTTAACAAAATAATTTAAAAAAATAAACATAAAAACTAATAATTTTTTAACCAATGCTCAAGTTAATGTCATCATATCAACGCTACCTTGATTTAATTAAAATTTGTGGTCGAAAACGGCCAAATAAAACAGAAAACTGGAATATACTAACAACCCACAAGAGGTAGGTTATGGCACCCTAATACGGTTTTAAAGGTTTGGTTCCATTTAAAATTAGAAAGTTCAAAAGTACATTTCATACACCCTGTAGGTACACTTTTTTGAAGAAGTCTCTAATTTAAAATTGAATCGATATTTTTGCTAAAGTATCAATACAATTTAAAACACTCACCTCAAATATGTACTGCTAGTATGCTTCTTGAATTATGATCTACATTTTCAAAAAAAATAAATATCTCAGAAACGTCGAAATATGTAATAATATACAGGGTAATCCATTTAAATTTTTACAACTTTGGTCTGTAACTTCTTTTTGAATCACCCTGTATAAACGTGACTTTAACGGACATGCCCTAAAATGGAAAAAATGTTTAAATAATTATATGGCGCCACCCTGTATACCTAGTAGGTACTAAATAAAAATTTCCCACGTGGCGCAATATTTGAGTTTCTTTTTAAAAAGTGTTAAGATAATTATTTATTGTATTTTCTTACTTTTAGTATTACATCTATAAATCAAGAAAAACAACTGTACCAATGTAACGTTTGTGAATATGAAACAACAGAAATAACTTACTTAAATAAACATCTTGTACGACATAGAAATTCAGGAGATATTAAAATTCTGAAATGCGATCAATGTGAATATCAAACACCACATAAACGTAATTTGCTGCGACACATCGCGCGGATACATAAAAACATGGAGAATGATTATAAATTCAAATGCACGCAGTGTAATTATCGAGCAGTTTACAAATTTCATTGGAAAATACACGTCTTAACACATAAAAATATAGAGGAAGTAGATGCTTCAGATAAGTTTCAGTGTGGTCAATGTGAATATCAAACCCTTCACCAAAGTAATTTTAAAAAACACCTTTTACGACATAAAGACATAGCTGAAGTTAATGATTCAGATAAGTTTCAATGTGCTCAATGTCAATATCAAACCCTTCATAGGAATAATTTCAGAAAACACCTTTTACGACATAAGAATATAGAGGAAGTTAATGCTTCAGATAAATTTAAGTGTGATAAATGTGAGTATCAAACAATCGAAAAACAATATTTAAAGCAACACATGTTGATTCGACACAAAAATATCGAGAAAATTGATTCATTTAAATGCATTCACTGTGATTACCGAACAGTTACGAAAGTTAATTTCAAGAGACATCTCTTACGACATAAAAATATAGACGAAGTTGATGCTTCAGAAATATTCAAGTGTGATGACTGTGACTATCAAGCACTTCAGAAAATTTCGTTAAAGCGCCACATTTTGCTACGACATAAAAATATAGACGAAATTGAGACCTTTAAATGTAATCAATGTGATTACTCAGCACGTTTGAGAGACACTATACGAAAACACATTATTCGTCGACATAAGGAACATAAAAAAATTAATTTGATCAAATCAATCAAATGTACACAATGTGATTATCAAACACATGATATTAGTTGTTTAAAGAAACACTCTCTTCGGCATAAAAATCGGGAAGAACTTGATATGTTCAAATGTGCCCAATGCAAATATGAAACCCTGCAAAAAAGTAATTTAAAACAACACCTTCTTTTACATAAGAATCGAGAAGAAAATAATGTTTTCAAATGTATCCATTGTGAATACCAAACACATCATATTAATAATTTAAAGAAACATCTTCTTCGGCATAAAAGTCCGGAAGAACTCGAGGTGTTCAAATGTGCGCATTGTAAATTTGAAACCTTCCAGAAAAGCAATTTAAAGCAACATCTTTTTCGGCATAAAAATCGAGAAGAAAATAATTTAGTCAAGTGTACGCAATGTGAATATCAGACCCTTGAAAAAAGTAATCTTAGGCAACACCTGCTTCGACATGAAAAAACTAGTGTGCTTCAATGTACTCTATGCGATTTTAAGGCAATTTCCTTCGCTAGTTTTAAAAAGCACATTAAGACTCATAAGTAAATAAGTGAAATACAAAAAAATCCTTTTCTACATGCATATGTCATGGAATTGAGTACAACGATAATAGTTATTTAGGTATATAAATAGTTTGAAAATATGATTAGTTTTGGGGTAACAAGTGTTCCTGCAGGACAGCGAACTCCTCTAAACTAGCACAAGTTACAGAAAACGTTTTTTCCAACAAGATTTATAGTCGATTTTTTCTATCCATATTCATAATCAGTCATTTATTTTCCGGATGGATATTTTTAAAATAGGAACAGTATTACGTTTGCTTGATGGTTTTGTAACTTGATAAGTGTACAAAATAGAGGTGTGCTTTTCATTATTGTTTTATTTTGGTATAAAAATAAATAGTTTTCTATTTTAAATGAAAACGTTTATTCCTGGGTCTGAAGTCTGGGCCTGAGTCTGGAAGAGGCAAACTTTTTTTATTAGTTGATATAGAAGAAAAAGTCATTCTTTATAAAAAGTCTGCTTGTGCTGAAACTACAATTTCGAATAACATATTTGCGATTACTACTCTACTTGGTTCGTCAAAAACAACATTATACTTACTTTTTAGGATTTTTTTCCCAATTTTAATTTTCAATTTCTTGATTTATTAAATGAATTCTGTTTGTGCCGAAACTACAATTTCAAATGTCACATTTGCGATTACTATACATCAGGGTTTGTCAGAAACAACATTTTTAGTGTTTTGGATTTCGTTTAAAATAAATTTACGTAAAAACAAACAACTATTGTTGCTTTCTTACTTCGAATATGATTTTTTTCTCGGGGAACCAACATGGATACCTTAAGGGAAGATCAACTCAAAAAGCCATTTTTCAATTCACTCGTTTAATTCTGGAGAACCTTGAGCAGGGTAGGATGGCTATGGGGGTATTTCTGGATCTTTCAAGGGCCTATGACTGTTTAGATAGAAATATGCTTTTAAAGAAACTAGAATTATATGGTATTAGGGGCAGCGCTTTAAAATAGATCTCATCATATTTGGATAACCGCACACAGAGAGTAGTTTTGGAGAAAGAAAATTATATGTATAAGTCTGACATTTTGCAAAACACATTGGGAGTACCACAAGGAAGCATATTAGGGCCAATACTGTTCATTATATTTATAAATGATTTAAATTTAAGTTTTGAGATTAAAAATTCAGTTCCATCGTCAAGTCTTACAGAGTATGCCGATGACACTAATATATTGGTAAGTGGTATGGACCTTGCGGAGTTAGTAACTAATGCAACAACGGTTTTCCAGGATACCAAACTGTGGTTTCAAAAAAAACAAACTGCTATTAAACAGAGAAAAAACTAATATAGTTATTTTTAAAACTAAACTTAGCAGAAAAGAACGACCGGCATCTGTGGAACTTGATCAAAATCAGTTACCGGTAGAGAAAAACATAAAATTTCTAGGCATTCACATTGACGAATTTCTAGACTGGTCACATCATATTGATCATCTTAGTAAAAAATTAAATAAAATTTGTTTTGGCGTACGCATAATAACTAAATATTTAAACGAAACAGCAAAAAGAACACTGTATTTTGGTAATTTTGAAGCCACAGCGAGGTTTGGAATTATTTTTTGGGGAACAAATGCTAAACTTGAAAAAATTTTTGTCATTCAAAAACGTGTCTTGCGAATATTGTATAAACTGTCATATTTACAATCATGTAGGGGTATGTTTAAGTCAAAAAACATATTAACTGTTTATGCATTGTACATTTACGAAACGATATTATTTTTTTATAAACATAGAGATAAATTTAACACTTTTGCTTGTCATACATATAATACACGAACAAAAGACATTAATTATCCAATACATAGGTTGGCACTATCAGAAAGAAATCCTTATTATATGTGTATTAGAATGTATAACAGGCTGGACGATAGAATTAGGGAGTCCCCAAATGACCGTTTGTTTAAAAAAAGGCTAAAAAAATTTCTTGTAGATCTAGAACCATATACCATTAATGATTATTTAGAGGGATAAGAATTTGTAAATACATATAGGTTATAAGTACTACATTTTCTTTTGTGACGACATTTCTTTTTACTTTGTTAATTCAATGTAATTTTGAAATAAAGAATAAATAAATAAAAAAAAAATAAAATATCTGGTCGAGTAGGTAACGATTTTGTTGTAAAAAAAACATTTTTTATTTGCCTACTTTTCAAGTATTTTTATTAATGTCCGACCGAAACAAGATTTTTAGTTTCGGCCGAAACCAAATCTTCGGCCTTGGTCTCAGTTTCGGCCGAAACCGAAACTTATTTATACATTTAAAAATTTTATTGCATACTGAAAATTAATTTATTTTATATTGGACAAGATCGATCCAAAAACGGACACTAAAAAAAAAGGTCGACAGAGAAAAAATCTATTTATATAGACAACACTGCCTACGAACCCACCCAAAGTTAGCCGAACGGTGCGCGGCAATTCACGAACACTGAGTTTCGGCCGATTTTTGGCCTAAACTTGTCACCGAAACTAGATTTTTTGGCCGAAACTAGCCGACACCGAATCTTCGGTCAGTCTCTAATTTTTATTATTACATGTCATATTTCTTTTATTAATTTAATCGTAAATTATAATACTTTTATCGAAACGTAGTACCACCGAGTTAGCGCATAGTTTAACTCGACATCTAAATTCCCGATAACAGTTCCTAAATTGCTGTATTGGGATATTTGCAGTAACTACTCTTATTTTTTCTTTCAAGAGATCTAAAGTTATTATTGAAATTGGTTTATACACATGTGGCTTCAGATATCCCCATAAATGAAAGTCGATAAATGTGGGATCGCGACTCCTACGTGCCACTAATTTGGACCATAGGTACCTTCCAATCCATTTGTTCCCAAAGTGATGATTTAGCCAATCATCAAAAGGAAATTGAAAATTAGAATTGAAAAAAAAACGAAAACACTGTATATAGTAATTGCAAATTTAATAGTTGAAATTGCAGTTTCAACATAGCATGTGATAAATCAAGGAATTGAAAAAAAGATCCAAAAACCTAAAACTGTTGTTTCTGACGAACCCTGTATAGTCTGGAAACCCTAATAGTTGAAATTGTGTGAACAAAATTCATTTAATAAATCAAGGAATTGAGAAAAGAAGATCCAAAAAACTAAAAATGTTTTGTGACGAACCCTGTATAGTAATCGCAAATCTGATATTCGTAATGTAAATTCAGCACAAGCAGATGCATAAGGAATGACTTGTTCTTGTGTACCTTCTAAGAAAAAAGTTTTTCCGCTTCCAATCTCTATCCGTGCACACACTATCAACAACAATTATTAATAATAATAATATTAAAAACAACGTTTATTTAGGTAATTGTAGCGTCAGGCATACGCGCAGGCGCAAGCATACGAGTCGATAGCTAGAGGAACACGACCAGCCACCGGCAGTCTGTACCTGGTCCCGCTACGCAACCACACGCCGTTTCTCTACACGTAGTTACTAAGTACTTTGTTAAACTGACCAGTACCTTACATTTGTATGTTGTATAATAAAACACAATTATTAATCGGGTGTATCGTTTATTTAAACCACCGGACACCACAAATTGGCGACGAGGAGAAAAGAAGAAAAAATCGTAAAAAGTAAAAACGTGGAAACGTGCGCGAGCGGCAGTGATAAAGCATTCCAAGATGGCAGCCAATCCTGTTGGGCATTTCAACGAATTTAGGCCTGATGTGGACGATTGGGTGATATATCGTGAACGACTGCAAGCATATTTCGCAGCAAATAGCCTAGAAGAAGAAAAAAAAGTGGCAACCCTCCTCAGTCTGATAGGCACCAGAACGTATATCCTGTTGAGAGATCTTTGCAACCCCACAGCACCAAGCGAGAAAACATTTGAGCAGCTGGATGAAATTCTAAAAAACCATTTCACCAAACAGCCAATTATTTGGCGGGAAAGGAAGAGATTCCATGAGGCAAACCAAAGTGCGCAAGAATCTGTAGCCGAATGGCATGCGCGGATTTGCAAGATGGCGGTGGAATGTAAATTTGGAGCCAATTTAGAGCTGTTTATCAGAGAGAAGTTTATTACTGGGCTAAAGGAGGAGAACACTTTCGACCGGATTTGCGAAGAGGATGAAAAAGTTACCCTAAGCAAAGTCCTGGAGCTGGCGAAAAGGAAAGAAAAGTTGGTAACGCCATGTGAAGACGTCAATTTCGCGCGCCATACAAGGGCGCAGCGTCAGGCTGGACCAATAGGAAGATCGACACCCGGCACTTTCATTGGCGGAGCGGATGACAGGCGCAGGTTCAAGCCAGGTCACCGAGAACGAAGCCAAGGCCGCAATCGATTTCCAAAACCAGATGACAGATGGGAGAAAAATGGACGTCAAAATGGTCAAAATAAAATTTTTGGAAGCCTATGTCACGTTTGCGGAAATAAACACGCAGGTCAGTGTATTTATTCTAATTATGTATGCTCAAAATGTAATAAAAAGGGGCACCTAGCCAAAGTTTGTAAACAAAAAAGAATTAATTTTGTAAATGAGGATTCAGACTATTTTGAAACTAATGAGGAACAGGTTTATAAAAAAGATGAAAAAAAAGTTAGGGATTTTTGGCTGGTAAATAAGGCAACAGGTACAGACTCAAATAAATGTTGTAATTGTAAAAAAGTTTGTTGTAATTGTAATGTAAACAACATTGAAAATTTTAAAGAGAATGTTTATGTTTGTAATATTTTGAAAAAAAAAGATTATAATGACTGTGATATTTTACTAAATAAAAATAATGTTTGTAATGTGGATTTTAGGACACGTCAGAAAGGTGGCGATCCCGGAGGCAAGGAAGTCAGGGAGAGATTCACAGTGGACTTAATTATCGAGAAGAGTAATGTAAAATTTCAGATTGACTCGGGTGCATCTATTTCTGCTATAAGTGAAAAAGTTTTTCAAAACAAATTAAGTCACTATAAATTAAAGAAGGATGACACTATTTTGAAGTCATATGATAATAATATTTTTAAGCCACTGGGATTTATTGAGGTTATGGTGAAATATCAAAATAAAAGTAAAAAAATAAAATTTTATATCGTTTCTAAAGCAGATGTATGTATTTTAGGCCGTGATTGGTTGGATGCATTCGAGGTAGGATTCGGGCTAGTCAACAAGGTTTCCGACCAGGGGATAGACTCCTTGCTGGTGCAGGAATTTCCAGAAGTCTTCGACGAAGGACTCGGAGAGTTTAAGTATGCTGAGATTAAACTTCACCTTAAGGACAATGCCACTCCCATTTTCTGCAAACCAAGACCAGTGCCATTTGCATATAAGAAACTAATGGATGAAGAATTAGAAAAAATGGATAGAGGTCAATACCTGCATTTTACCGAGACAATGGACGATTGGCCTATGAATAATGAAGAAATTAAGAGACATACGCTAAATGATGGAGAGCTGAGCGAGGTAAAGAGATACGTAGAAGCAGGAACGTGGCCCTCAAAGGTAAAACGATCTTTATTACCATATTATCATAGAAAAGATGAGTTAACCATTGAGAAAAATATTTTGATGTGGGGGCATAGGATAGTAGTTCCAACAGCAATGCGTAAGAGAATATTAACCGAGCTTCATGCTAGTCACTTTGGTATGGTCAAAACAAAAAGTCTAGCGAGATCATATGTATACTGGCCAAATCTAGATAAAGACATAGAAGAAGAATGATGGACTATGTAGTAATTTGCATGTATTGTCTCCAAAATAAGCAGGCACCTCATAGGGCAGAATTGACACCCTGGAGACTGGAAGACAAGCCCTGGAATAGAGTTCATTTAGATTTTTGTGGACCGATAGAAGGTAAAAACTTTTTAGTAGCCGTAGATGCTTACTCAAAGTGGGTAGAAGTCTTTGTAATGAGATCTATGACATCGAGTGAAACAGAGGAAAAGATTAAAATCCTTTGTGCACGATGGGGTTTACCAAAGACAGTAGTAACAGATAATGGTACTCAATTTAAAGCAGCAAATGTACAGAAATTTTTCAATCGAAATGCGATAAAACACATTACTTTACCACCTTACAACCCTCAGTCGAATGGACTAGCAGAGAACGCTGTAAAAACATTTAAAAATAATTTGAGGACCAGACTTTCAGACCCAGAAAATAAAAGTAAGAGTATTTCAATGTTGATTTCAGAATTTTTATTCTTCTCCAGAGCAACCAAACACTCTAGCACAGGGG
This sequence comes from Polydrusus pterygomalis, assembly GCA_963969555.1. Classification (NCBI taxonomy): domain Eukaryota; kingdom Metazoa; phylum Arthropoda; class Insecta; order Coleoptera; family Curculionidae; genus Polydrusus; species Polydrusus pterygomalis. The sequence goes on from OZ018382.1 coordinate 47,957,296, forward strand.
AAACACCAGCAAAGCTAATGCTAGGCAGAGAAATAAGGACCCGAATGGACGTGCTAAGAGAAGGATTGGAAGGAGTAGAGGAAGAAAAGCAACGAAGTGAAAATAAAACGACCATTCAAAGGCAAAAGAAAGCTCAGGAAAAACAACAAAAAGATTATGGAGGTAGAGCTAGAGCTTTTGAAGAGGGAGAGGAAGTGATGGTAGCAGATTATAGAGTACCGAATAAGAGAAAGTGGGTTCAAGCATGTGTACTTAAAAGACTGGGAAAGTCAACCTATATTTGTAAGATCAAAGAAGGTAATAAATGGAAAAGACACACAAACCAAATACATAAAATGAACCAGAAGATACAAGAACAAGAAACCAGGACCTCAGAGAAGACAGTGCATAAACCTAGTGCACCACCGTATAGGTATTATAGTAGCCTGGAAGGAAAGAAAACCACGGAAGAAGCAGAGAAGGAAGTGGAGGACCAAGGTGAGATTACAATATGCAGAGACGTATCAAGAGAGAGAGAACAGCCAGAAACTTCGGGTGTATCCGACCAACGTGGTGGGAATATTTCTTTAAATGTTTTCGATAAGGTAGCCAAACAATATTTTTCCCAGATAATTGATATTCATAAACCTAGAGTAGATGTAGATGATCCGAATATTTCTTTTTCTAGCTCTCAAGTAGAATTGACTTCACCATCCTCCGGTATCTCCACCATGACAGACATGAGTAGAAGTAAGGACCAAAGCCCCAATAGGGAAACGGAGAGTAAACAAAAAAATATTCCAGGCAGGCAAAGAGAAAAACGTAGCGTAAGCAAACCTAAAAGATTGAAGGACTATGTAGTAAACATAGATTGAGTTTATTTTATTTATGAATTGAATTTTTTATATTCAAATGTTAAAAGTTAAATTATATATTTTTCTGTTGGCTCTTGGGATCAATGTACGGTTCATATTAAAACAATATTATTTTATTACAGAAAAGTATGTAAGAGTGTTAAGGCAATAACATAATGCTAATTTAGTTTTCTCACTAAAGCAGGTATCGCCAAGCTGGGGTGAGGGTGTAGCGTCAGGCATACGCGCAGGCGCAAGCATACGAGTCGATAGCTAGAGGAACACGACCAGCCACCGGCAGTCTGTACCTGGTCCCGCTACGCAACCACACGCCGTTTCTCTACACGTAGTTACTAAGTACTTTGTTAAACTGACCAGTACCTTACATTTGTATGTTGTATAATAAAACACAATTATTAATCGGGTGTATCGTTTATTTAAACCACCGGACACCACAGTAATAACAAATCTAACAAATACATAATTTATATATTACCATACCTACTTTACAATTTGATAAATTCTTACATGTTAATTAAAAAATAAATTACATTATTTTTTATAAAGAGAAAGAAACATTTGTGCCTACCATTACCCGATACAAAAGCTGAAACAGTTTCTAGAGTTTTTGTTGAGAACATAATAATATGTCGCTTTAGAATACCTAAAGAGCTAATTATGGACTGTGGAACACAGTTTCTCAGTAAACTATTTTGTGAAATTTGCTCGCTAAGCGAAAGGTGAACATGGAATGGAACTCTTGATAACACGGCATAATATTATGATGTCATACAAGTGAGGGGACAGGAATTGTAAGTGACTATTTTTTTTTTGTGAAATCGGTATACCCCGGGGTTAAGACAGTTAATAATTGCATGAAAGTTTCAAGACTATCGCGTTGCGCGCAAGTTGCCTTTGTAATTGGCCAACTTTAAAAAAGGTGCCCCATATACAAAATTATACAACAACCCGATAGTTCTAGGACAGATGTGGATGGCGTTATTTCTCACGTGCTTACAAATGGTGCAAAACAGGGTCGTCAAAAATATCTTGATAAAAATGGTGCTGTACCATTGCAGGTATTTGTATAAACAAATGGGGGGCCTTGCCATGCTGCCTTATTGGTTAGCCACCCTGTGTTTGTGGAGTGCGCTTCTCCACTTAAAATATCAGGCGTGCCAAACCCTCTTGGCACTTGAAGCAGTTCATAGCTGCGTTGTGTCGTCTGCCGTCCTGTCACCTGTCACGTTTCTAAGAGCCAACACTGGGACCTCGTGGCCAGGGCTGGGCAGTTTTGTCCATGTCCGGTATGCAGAACACATGCCCAGGCCAACCGATCTAATGACATCACTTCCCGACGAACGGAAACTAGGTTCCACCAGTATCCCGAAGATCCCTACCACAACTTGTTCCGTTGTGTCACGGACGACCCTTCGCCTAATCAGGGGGGTCGGTGCCCGCAACCACCGCGCCAGGAGGAGTCGACGGTAGGCGCGGACGCCACCGAATTTTACCAGGTAACGAGGTCCCTTAGGGGATTTTGCCTGACTTTCAGGCAACAAAATTATCATCGGCCCCCTAAGGAGTTAGGTATCATCGGTTATTGGACAATAAGTATTTGACACTGCCATAATTATATATGCTGCAGCCTAATATTTCCTTCTAAGATATGTTTATAAAGTTCAAATAGATATTTTCCATAATATTTATCTTTATTTATGTTACACCCTGTATAACTTTTTTCAATGCCTATCTTACTTTTTTAATATGCGAAACATTTTATGAATAACTTTCTCATAAAATAAAAAAAAATTTATTTGTTAACCAAACTGGGCAGCCGGCCGACAGATCGTCAAAGTTTGAAATTAAAAACGAAATTTTTTTTTAATAATTCGAGATATTCATTTCAAATTTGGCATATTGCTTCATCATAAACAGTTACATCTTTTGAACAAACAGCACTAACAACAATTGTCAAATTATCAAAATAGTCCAGTCCCAGATAACACACTTGGTTTTAATCTGCCGATATTGCGTTGGCCGGCAGTCATAAAAGGATTACTCACTTTGTTGTGCGGAAAAAGCAATAATTATTCGTTGGTTTATTTCAGCTTTAACGAACAACCGCTTAAAATATAACGGCCGGCATTTATAAAATTAGCACCTCTGTAACCGTATGCCAGAAGTGCATATCTTGTGCATGTTGTGCAAGCACTTAAAAGTAATACGCTTTAAAAGCGCGTAAGAGGTTGACAGTTCAGTCACACCGAGTGAGGTTATATAGTTTCGTCGTTTTTGGTCTTCGGTTTTCGACTTTCGTCACTTCGTCCATTTTTAATTGGTTTTTTTGTTTGGTACACTTGTTTAGTGAAATTATATAGCAAGAAACTTCAAGAAAATGAGGTATGTATATTATAATTTACACATTTTAGTAACTGCAAATTACTTAATTAAGCAAGGAACTATGTAATAGCGGGCTATAACGGCAAGAGCTGTTGAGTTTTCCATTTTATTCGGCTTCAGGATAGAAACCACAGAAAAAAAAAGATAGAAACGACCCGCGGCCATATTGGTCGCTTTTTGGCATTATATGAAATTTATATAAATAAATTAACTTTAAATTCTTATACCTACTATGAATTTTACAGTTGATAATGACTATAAGACTATAAATGCATTTCTAAAAGAATATTTACCCTTCCCCTCTGCAGCGAAATGGGGGTTATGACTAAAGAATATACGAGATTTAGTATTTAGTGATATTTTTGTAGCTTCGTGCAAAATACTGATAATTAAAAGTAAAAATAAATCATTTATTACTAAATATTAAATAACTTTTACCTAAAAATGCGCAGGTACCTATATAATTAAGAAATAAATATTTTGCAAATAACGTGAATGTACATTAAATTTTACTATAACCTTTTAGGTCAGAGAGGATTTTGAAGTTGTAGGTGGACGACTCCATTGACACAACTCGAATAATAATAAGTGCAAATTATTAAGAACACTTTCGCAGAAGGAACTAAACTGGACAAGACGTAATAATAAGATTACTTTTTCTCAATTGACTGAAGTTTGAAAATTAATTTTAGGTAAGGATGTAAAAGACAATATTATAAGTATATTTTCATTACTAACCGTATATATTTAAATATCCAAGCTCAGCTAGATGGTTATAGACACTTCATATCTGTGTGTGTCAATAAACTATATAGGTAGTCAATTTTTAAAACTACATTTTTTTGTGAATTTGTTTAAAACAATAATTATTGACATTTTTTTTAGTTTAATTAATAGTAGTTCATGATGTTATAGTGTTAAAAGTTCCAATTTATTTAGTAGAAAGGTACAAGATAAAACCACTTTTAAGGGATACTTACATCATACATTATTTTTACAAAAACTGTTGAACTTGGCACTAAAATAGACGATAATATTTTAAAAACTTTTTCAAAATTAAAATTAACCATTACGCATGGTGTTACAACTTCTAACACCTTACTTAGTAAGGACTAATGGTGTTAAAGTAAAACTATTTTTTTACACTGGTGTTTAAAGTAAGACTTAAAATTGCCATCTTAAAATTAATCATTTTTGACATTGAAAATTAAAATTTAAAAAGCCTATTTTTAATAGTGTTAAAGTTTGTAGATAAAAGTGCTTTAGATATAAAAGTTTGCTTTTTATTTTGTAGTACGTTGCTGTAAGAAAAAAAATGTTTTTCAAGAAATGACACCGAAAAAGATGTAGAAGTACAATTAAATTATATCTAAGGAACAGAGAAGGAGGAAGGGGAAAAAGAACTGCATAATTATTAGTTTTACTGCTGTCCAATCTATAATTTCCAGGATACCAAGCTAATTTAAAAGAAACAAAATTGTATGTATACTATATATATTATCTTTAAAATGTCTTCCGTATTTTTATGTCTGTGTGTTACCAAGTTGTATGTGTGGCACATATTATATACCACTTTGCAATTGCTAAAATGATTTTTGTCTCCATGTGCAACTATGTATTTATATGTATATATTTACGTACTTATACAGCTGGTTACAAAACTAACTAATCTTTTAAACACAGCACTTTTATACAGTTTCGAAGATCCAGGCATTAAATCTATAAATATAAAACTGTTTATTGCTGGGTCTAATCTTATTTTTATAAACAGTGTCTTTAACTGTCTGAGGTTGGAGACAATGCATGATCTTGATTGATCGAAGAATTTTGGACTTTCATTGTCTTTATTTGGTTTAAATCACAAAGTTTCAACTGGTATGTGTCTCCAGTCGTCTTCAGGTGAATACTAAATAAGAAAAGTAACTACAGGTCTATACTAGCTAGGTGCACTGAAGCCTCGACTGAAGCATGCCTGAAATATGTGTGCAGTTATGATAAGATTACATCTACTTAACAAAGGTTTCAATATATTTCTTTTGTCTACTAATATTTACTGAAGCAACCTAGGTTTTGATGAATAGCCACAGCTTCCTTGAACATCATTGGACATAGGAAATATATGGAAACCTTTGTTAAGATATGTAATCTTAGAATAAGACCTCGAATTAAATGCATGACTGCACATATTTCAGTGCACCTATTTAGCTAGTATAAATAAACCTGTAGTTACTTTACTTTACTAATTTAGTATTCACCTGAAGACGACTGGAGATACTTACCAGTTGAAACTTGACAATGCAAGTCCAAAATGCTTGTATTAATCAATGTCATAACTAATATGCTACTTTTAGTTTATCGATGTATTAATTATAAATGTTTCTGACGAGGTAAAAAATTTAATATTAAAATTATTTTGCATTTAAAAGTCTTATTTAATTTTCTCCCCTACTCCCTTAAGTTTTAGAATACTGGAGAAAATTTAATGCTTGCGAAAGGAAAAGGTCTAGGTTTTGGTACATTCATTTTTGGTGCAACCAAATAAAATAATTACGTTATAGCGATACATAAAAAAATCTTAAAAATTACACAAAATATAATAATTAAAATGTGCACTTTATATGGACTCCATATACAGGGTTAGGAAAAATTACCAGAACGGTCGATTATTTCAAAATATACAGGGGGTTATCAAAAAACGTCTTATTTAAAAAATGTAGGGCTGTTAAAAATCTACATATTGGTGATAAATTGAAATATACAGGGTCGCCCACAAAGTTGTGGAGAATGATAGTTATATTTTTTAAATTGAACACCCTGTATATTTTTACATTTTTAAATTCCACATAAAACTATAATTATTTTTTATTAAATGCACTATTAGTCTATACTACATAGTTTCCGAGATATTGACTCTCGAAAAGTGACATTTTTGAACTTTGACAGCTTATAACTTTCTAACAGTACGTCTTAGAGCAAAACGGCTTACATGTCCTTATCTTCAATTTTTGTTATCTTCCCAAAAAAATCAACTTCCAGTTAAACCGGAACAACTATATTTCGTTCTTTCGAGTTACATCCGGTTTAACCAGAAGTTGATTTTTTTGGAAAGATAATAAAATTTGAAGATAGGGACATGTAAGCCGTTTTGCTCTAAGACGTACTGTTAAAAAGTTATAAGCTGTCAAAGTTCAAAAATGTCACTTTTCGAGAGTCAATATCTCGGAAACTATGAAGTATAGACTAATAGTGCATTAAAAAAAAATAATTATAATTTTATGTGGAATTTAAAAATGTAAAAATATACAGGGTGTTCCATTTAAAAAAATATAACTATCATTCTCCACAACTTTGTGGGCGACCCTGTATATTTTAATTTATCACCGATATGTAGATTTTTAACAGCCCTACATTTTTTATAAAAGACGTTTTTTGATAACCCCTGTATATTTTAAAATAATCGACCGTTCTGGTTATTTTTCCTAACCCTGTACCTTTTAGACGGAATTTATTCCTTTAGTTATATCGCCTCCTCCTGTATGTGCCTTAACTAAGACCTGGAGCATTGAAATTCCGTCACTTGAAAGCAGTGCATTTAAAGCGCGTAGAATACTTATTCAGAGGTAGCGCTTTTAAAGTGCTTTTTTAGCAATCGTTATAGCGAGCCCGGCGGCCATATTTGCTGAAAAAGTACCGCGTGGATTTAGCCGGCCGTCCGGACGCCGGGGCGCTTTGCAAGTTAAATATGAAAGCGCTTCTCCGATTCTACAGTAACAGATAACAAGTACTTTTTAAGCGCTTTTGGATACAGTTTTGGTTATCTGGGGTACCGGCTGAGCCTTCTTTTTTTTTAGTACGTGTGCGCCAGTGACTTCCGAAATATATTTTTTCAGGTACCTAATCATTTGTTTTTGATTAAGAGATAACTTCAAAAGTATGGGTCCCTGATGCCAACGCTGCTTACGGTAATCTCATAATTGTCAAATGGTAAATCAATTCAGCCGTTGTGGCATTACCATGAATACAAGATATAATTAAGTAAAGTAAAACTTTGCAATAGGCGAAAATATCGAAAGCAAAGGACTAGCCAAAAAAATGTAAGAACAGTGGCGTCCTGATAAAACCTATAGAACTAAACTAGTTAAATGATGTTATTTTCTTGTTCTACTAAGAACTTACTATGGCTAATATTCTTCACATTGCATTACGGAAAAATTATTACTTATTAAATAAATTTGATACATCAAGATAAATATTCAAAACCTTTTATTTTCATAAAACTATGAATACGTTAGTAACTTAAGTGTAGAGCAGTTCAGGATGAAACCACATATTTTTCAAAGGTTAAGATAAAGAAAGCTCACAAAAATAGAGGTCATATCGAGCAATTTCTCTGCGGACTATTTTTTTTTAATTTTCTTTGTTTTTTTGTTGCTAACATATTCATAATTTTATGAAAATAATATGTTATGAAATTTATTTAATAAGTAAGATTACTGCCTTAAGAACGAGTGATAACCGTGGCGTTATACTACTGTGTGTAGAGTATTAATAGAAGAACAGTAAATTCTTAGTAGGGCAATAAAATAACTTCATTTAACTGGTTGAATACTACAGTTAACTATATATTCTGTGCTAATACGCTATATGACCAATAAAGGTTATATACCACAGAATATTTGTGGTTATACTAAGGTGCCTAATTGGAAAATCGTGAGGTCGGATGACAGATGCGTTATCTATCATGCAATATAAAACAGTACCTTTAATTTTTAAAGTCGTTCCGAATAAATTTAGTTTTTAAGACAGTAATTAAGGAACGCCACGACGACTTATTTTTGTGACCGTTATAGAAAAAGTAATTAATTTTAAAATACTTACAATCTCCCTATTTCCGGCATGACGCTTCTTAAAGATACTTATATAACCGATCCATATAAATGCTATCATATTCTATTTATAATTTTCTCTCCTCGCACACTTACGGTGTTGTTTCACTAATATGTGACCTCACACAAAATTATTTCTTTGTTCGAAGTTTCTCCAAATACCTAACACTACCTTTCCATCATCTTGTAGCTCCGTTTGGACTGTTCGCACCTATTGTATTTCTTATACTCCTTATTCTATTCTCCTGATGATGAATGTATCAGGAACATGTAGAGAATTTACCCTTTATTAAAACTGGAGGAAGACTTAAAGTGTCTTATTTCTCTCCATTCTAATAATTTTTTGTTCTAAAAAGAAAAATTTATGGTGTTTTTAAAGTGCTTTTATGTTAATTATAAAATAAATAAAATTATTTTTAATTAAAAAAAAAGTTTTTTCCAAATTTTAAGGAAAAGCTAGAAAAACCAGTTCAAATTCGTCAAATTGTATTAAGCCAAACCAAAGGTGTTTAGTTTAGTTAACCACATATAATAATAGTGTATTGGTCAGTGAATGTATATAAAATGAATCAAGAAGGAAAACGTGTGGTCATATGCTGTAAAAGCAGACCAATTTACGATCGTCCAGGCTGGCGAATGGCGCTTACCGCAGTTCACGCCAAAAAAAAGTGAAGAAGAACTTGTTAAAGAGTTTATTTTTCTTTGGTTATTTTTGGCGTAAAGAAAAGAAATATTCCTCTTGGTTATTGTAGTTTTGTTTATGTATATTTGAAACCGAAAATTTCATTTTAACATGGAATTTGGCACGAATCTAGACACACATAAAAGAACATTGTCCCTTACAAATAAACTAGTCAATTTAAATAATTTCCAAGGAGAAGAAATAATTAACCGCCCAGGAGAATCAGCATTAACATATTTAATTGAAGAGAAAGAAATATACGACTCTTCCTTTGAAGTAGCAAAAATCAAAGAATAAATGACCTGGCGTGTGCTGCTACATGCCGCTCATCGATGGAGATTGAGCAAAAGTGGGATGTAGTTAAAATGGAACAAGAACCTGCTGATTTAGTTTTTCAGTTGGAGGGCCTAACTGACAAAAATTCCAGTTCGAATTTATATCCAAAAGCCGATTTAGATGATTAAGTAGGTATTCTAAAATTTAGGTACCTAGGTACTTATATTATTCAAACATGGGTCAAACACTTGTTTTGGCTAAAATAGATTCTATTCTCTGGTTTCTGCGTAACATTTCTTTCTTAGTTGCAATGGCTATTTCTCTCGTGACATTTCGTTCGACGTTTTGTGCATACTAAGATTATTTACATGGATACCTATAATAAGCCAAGAAAATAACTCTTATATTTTTAGTACCTAGGTGTTTAAGTTAGACAGTTGGTAACGAAATTATTAATTTTTTTTGTGTACTAAGTATCTTTTTAAACTAGATATTAAATAATTTTAACATTGAGGCTGATGATAGTGGCAGGGATAGTGGAAAGCTCGTAAATTTTTCCATAAGGCTAAAACTTACAGATAAAGCCAAGTAATAATTTCTACAGTTTTCCAGAGAAGAAGCTTTCAAAAAGTTAGGTGCACCTGATGGCTACTTATTGTCCTTAAAACTGTATTTCTACCCATTTCTAAATTTAATTAGATAGGTACCTACCTAATACTATTAAACCATATATTTAATGGATTAAATTACTTACTTACCTGTAAGGAAGTTCAATCCATATTGTATGAACAATTCCATCCGAGTAGATCACACATGTAGTATACAAACTTTCGTTCGAAATCACGTTATTTTAAAGAATTTTCATCCATTAGGCACTCAAAACCATATTTTCCTTACTAATCATAGACAAGCGAGTTGCGCGCTCTCAAGGATAGATAGGCAACTTAACATACTAAATTGGTTCCCTGATAGCGCCACATGCGACCGGGGGAGAAACTAAATATAGTCGTGGTGGGGGTAGGCGCCAAGTATAAATATTTTAATTTTATTATTACTTTGAATTTAAATTTTCGCGCTTCTAACTTAACGGAAAAGTTTGAAGCGAACAAACCCGAACAAACCCGAAACATCTGATTCAAGTTAAAATAATTTGGGAGAACGAAAGGAAATTATAACAATGATATGGCGACAAGATTTATTAATATTAGATATTTACATAAATATGGTTTACATAAAAAAACAGCTTACATTATTATATTATTATTTTCTGTAGATTTTTCTAACAATTCCCTGTTATTTTCAAAGTTTTTATTTAATAAACTAGTTATTGTACCTTGTAGTTCATTAAGTTGTGAAGTAAAGTTTCTTTCTTTAATAGCTTTCGCTGTACTTTCCAATCGTTGGGCGACATTAATGAAGTCTTCAGGAGGTTCCACGCTTTTGTTAATTGCCTTGGTTTTTCTTCCCGATTTCTTTGGTCGCGACATATTAAATATATACCTATTTAAGATTCTCAAACTACCAACTGCGCCATGTTAAGTTTATAACTTTTATATGAATAATTATTTAATAATAACTTTATTTTTTATATATTTTACAAATCAATCATAAAATGACAATGACAATCTTTCACCAGTTCAGGTAAGACTTCAGGATCTGTCACAACAAACCATATTTTTATCTTTCTCGCACATATTATGCAGGTACAGAGAGAGAGAGAGAGAGAGGTACAGAATGTTGGCCATGCTCATTCTAAATGAATATTCTGTTCCTACCAACGTTAGGAGATGAACAACCTTATAAAACAAAATTCCTACAATAGCGCCACTAGCGACCGGGGGATAAATTAAACGAACAGGGGACGACCTTCGCCATTTAAGTTATCCTAGCCTGTTACTAATTCAAGTTATGCACCTTTATCCAAGATGCCAACCGTTTCGTTACCCTAGTAACTTGTTATTATGAATTTTCTTCTAATGCTTCAAGCAGGGTCACATGAGATTGGATTTTATCGGAAATAATTATAGATTTATGGTAAAATTTTGAGAAACAATTTTACTTTTTTAATGGTGTTTAGGTATATTCAAACCCGAGCGCAAGGCAGCGGGTGTAGCGACATGTCTGGTTCTCTGAGCTTTAAATGCACTTACGTCAATACCGCAAAGTTTTAATGCATCTTTTATCCATCTACTAAGGGATTGACTGGTTGCAACATGATAAGGTTTTTTATAAGTCAAAAATAACAAGTCCTTGATACCTTTATATGTTTCGGTTTTTTTCTATATAAAACAATAAAACAGTCGCAAGGTAAAGGTTAGGCTTTCCTTCATAAAAAGGTAAAAAAAGTACTGGTTAAGAAAAATCGGGTCGCGAAGTCTTGATAATGTCCACAATATGGATTTCTACTCTATTGTTGTATCGGTAAATCTCTGACAAATGTATCATGGATAGTGTCTTAATTCTACGAGTTGTTGCTAAAGCCATTAGTGTGATAAGGAATTTAGAGGTGCCAATTTTTTAAAGAAAAGACAGGACAAATAAGGTTTCCAGGTTTTAGCATTTTTGGAAATGATTATGATGTTTTTTTTATTTTTTTGATGATGTTTTAAAACAAACTTTTTAGTACCTTTTAAATATTTTATAATTTTTTACTTCGTCACAAATCAAGGCTAGTGCCGCTCGAGAAATGCAAATAGTGGAATAAGACGCACCAGTATTAAATTATCTTTCTAAAACTTTATATCTGAATTTATCTTAGATTTATATGGATGAATATTTAGTTTACTACAAAATTTCCACTACTTAATGAATACAAAACTATATAGTTTTAATGTCTATGGACTGAAGGATTTTTGCATGTTCTGTATCACATCTCCTATTACACCTGACATTCTAAACGCCTCGCTGATAGAATAGCGACAGCGAGGGTAAGGTTTCTCCATAATGGGTGGTAATCTCAGAAGGAAAGAAAAGTAATCTTTATTTGGTTTAAAATAAATGGGTTTTCCTACCATCAAACTTGTAAGAAGTGGGTTCCATGCCTGAGTTATCCATTTTTGCACCACAACAATACCTGTTAACCTTTCTAACACAAACTTTGTCTATTAAACAAAACGGAGGAATGCATAATAGAAGAAATCTCAGTGGATAGTAAAGGCATCTATACCAACAGCTTGAGGATTTTTATTCCATAATACAGACGATATTCATTTAAATTTATAATTAGAAGCAAACAAAGTCCACAGTTTGTTTTTATTATTTTCATAAAGGCTGATAGATTTAAACTATATTCGCAATCATAAGACAGACGTCTCGATTCATAGTCTGCTTCGTTATTTTCTGAAGAGCTAATATGAGACGCAAAAATAAATATCTGCCTTTTCTCACACCATTCCCAGATATCTCTAGAAATGTTTAGTTGAACAGATTTATAATCCCTCATTTTGTTACTGTAAGCAAGAGCTGTAGTGTTGTCTACTCTTAAAAGGACATTACATTTTTAAATATTTTTACTATAATAGATTAATCCATTATAAACAGCCTTTAACTCTAGTATATCAATATGATATATTTAAACTCTAGTAGGTTACCAAGAAACCATTAATCTTTTTATCATTACATACAGCTCCCTTGCCACTCGAAGAAAAATTTGATTAAATAGTTAGGGAATACTTTTTGTTACCAAAAACTGATTTAGCATTTTCTATATTATCTAACCATCACTTCAAATCCTTTTGTAAATAACATGGTACGATCATTGTGGCATTTTAATCATTTCTTGCCTTAAAAAGAGACATTGTCTTTTCTTTCTCTAATGATTTGAGGTGAAGCTAGCCATAGACTGCTGGACATACGGAAACTAAGATTTTTAGTTTTAAGTTAAGTTTTAATTAGTCTTGCAAACTTTCTAATTTTGTACTGTCTTTTACTTATGACTTTATTAACCAGTTTTACTAACTTACATTTTTTTATCTGTTGTCAGGTTTAATGTAGTATCAGCAGTATCAAATATAAATCCTAAAAACTTTCTTCTTTTAGAGGGTGATAAATCCCTTTTTTTGGTATTAATTACAAACCCTAAAAATGTTAAAAGCTTAGCTGTTGCTTGTGCAAACACTGACGTTCACTTCGGCCTATTAAGGAAAAATCATTAAATAGTTAACAGATATTAAAGTTTTTAGGGCGTAAAAGGTAATAATTGCTTTTATTATATTAGTAAATACAAATGGCGGCGTAGGTACACAAACCAAATGGTAAACATTGAAACTCATATAAATTTCCCTCAAACTTAAACCTCAAGTACCTTATATGAGTTTTTGCAATTGGTATCAAAAATACAAATCTTTTAAATCATACTCAACTTAAATAATTATCTTTAAATATAAGCCGAGAAGCAATTTTGTAATTCTCCATTTTAAAATGAAAAATTTTAATAAACTTATTTAAGCTTTTGTGGTTTAAGAAAATTTGTATTTTCCATTTGTTTTTTTTTAATTAAAAAGAATGAAGAAAGATATTTATCTTTCATATGGGAGCACTCTTTTTTTATATTGCACAGGAAGAAAAAATAATAACTACTTGTTATGTTTCGCAAATTTAAGCAGTTTCCTGACACGTGTTTCGGCCCTTTCGGGTCATTTTCAAAGGAGTACTAGAAGATACTAAATTCGACGTGACTTTACTTATATCATATTAGGGTAACTATAAACATGTCATAAAATTAAAATTAGGATTAGAAAATTGATTGGTCAACTGTGGGGTTTCCAAATTTATTAAAGGTACAGATACATACACTACGTTTTTTTAACGCGGGCCATGAGGATTTACATGGTAAATCTTTAAGCCTATGTTAGGCACATTTATATGAAACAAATAATATTAAAACTTGAGAATAGATAAAATATGAGATGAGAGGAAGAAGTTAACATACAATCTGTGCAAAAAATCTCCAAGAGATACCCAAAAAAGCTCTTTTATTTTTTTTTTAATTATACCTTTTTACCCCCTTGTAATTTATGTAATTAACTACCTTAGATAAAGAAAAATATTGACACGGCTGTCAGTATTTATCAGAACTTATTGAAGTGGTTTCAAACTGCATAAGAGGAATGTCATATATCTGCTTTAGAGTTAAGAAAATTAATACATTTTAAACCACTTAAAATAAAACATATTTAATACAAACTAAATAATCATCAACATTGTATAATTTCAGTACAACTTGCCAAATATTATAAAAATGTCACATACCAGTTTATGTCAAATATACCTGGGTAAACTTAAGAAACAGGGCTGGGCAATATAGCGTGATATTATAACTTAAAATGGTATTTTTCAATATTTTGCGTTAGTAAAGTAATACAAACATGGTACTTAATTGGATATGAGACCACAAGAAATATTTGAGTAAAATTTCAACTCGTAGTTCTCAATAGAAATGTGCCTAACATAGACTTAAAGATTTACGATGTAAATCCCTATGGCCCGCGTTAAGAAAAACGTACTGTATATATTTAGTTCTAAATAAGTGTGCTATTAAGAATTAGGGAAGCAACTGAAGGTATTTCTCTTTGATTATTCACAACATTACATTTGTTCTTTGTGGCTTTTTTGATAGTTATTGTTTCTAGTAGATTTAGTTTTCTGCTTTTATTGTGTATGTATATGGGTTTTATGTTGTTAGAGATTAAGTGATCGTCTTTAATGCAGTGATCAGCTAACCCTGTTTTTTTTTAAATAGATGTTTTATGTTCTTTAAGCCTGGTGTCAAAATTTCTACCTGTTTGTCCAATGTAGATAGCATCACAGTTGTCACATTCTATTTGGTAGACCCCACTTTGTAAAAGTTTGTTTTTAGTTTCTATTTTAGCATTGGATATGTGTTTGTGTAAGTTGTTTTTATTAATTTGTATAGGAATGATATTAAGGTTTTCGAGTTTTTTGGAGATTTTTTGGCTTGTGTTGCCTGTATATCTTAATCACTGAAAAAATTATATACTATAATCAAGAGTGATAGGCTTCAATTAAGGATACACTAGTTTCGTATATCCGCAAGAGCAAGTATGCTTGTTATTCAAAGTATGGTATTCTTAAAATGACACAGTCACCATTACTTCTTTTAAGGGTCAACAAGCTTAAAGTGAGTATTGTAATCCGTACATCAAAGCATGCCTTAACTTAAAACAAGAGTAAGTAACCCTGGCATAAGTTTAGTAGTATTTTAACCAATATTAAGTTATCATAATGTAAAAGCAAGTAAACTTTAGGTGAGTATTCGTTATCCTTATATCAATTTAATTCTAATCTAATGCTGAAAGTAAGCAAATATAGGACAAAAACAGCTATTCTTGAAAGTAAATAATTAAAAATTTAATTCAACATCAAATAATCTTTCATTGAGTATAGTAATATTAAAATGAACCACTACTGTTCCTTGGTTTAATAGCGAGTACACTTAAAGTAGGTAACATTAATAATCTTTTATCTAATGGCTGCCTTTAGTTGACCCATGTGCAAGTCAGCTAGACAGCTGCAAACACAAATCTGGTAAGTATATGGTTTAAGATTCGGAAACACCAGGCCGACTGCAAAGCAATTTAAAAAAATATATAAGTAACATTAACATTACGCGATTCATACCGACATAAGTTACGAAAACTTCCCCATATTGCAGACCTTATTTTTATGAATTATAAATCACTAATAAAAACAAAACTTTGTTATTTTGCCTCTGGTTGTGTTGTGAGGACCACGTGTTATATAATTTAGCATATTTCTTGCAGAAGAAAGCTAACAATTATTAAAACAAAGTACATTCCGTTTAGTTTAGTACGAGGAATAGTAAGGAAAGAAATTCAGTACAAACGTATATTTTTAGATTACTTTTATTAACATGAAAATATTCCAATCCATATTAACTACTACATTAACTAACAAAATATCATAACTCTTATATTTTATTATATAAAATAAAAAACTCTTACTTAGGTACTTATATAGAACTAGTGATGGGATCACTCGAGTGAAAAATAACCGATCACTCGATTTTTTCAATCACTTGAATTATTCGATTATCTTCGAAAATAACTCGAGTGACGAACATATGGTTTTTATTTTTCAACGCGTCTCCAAAGTTGCTGCCTGCCTGTCAATCACTCACTGCGGCCAGAGCCATCTCGTAGCGAGCGGCTACATCGAGTGGTTTTCGGTTATTATTGGCGATATTATTCATATCAAATACTGCATTACGGGTTGCCTGCGTAAGATAATAAATATGATTTATTTAGATTTAAATACTGCATTACGGGTTGCCTGCGTAGGATAGTAGGATTTATTATAGTGGTGAGTATTCAGTATTCATAAATATCATGAGTTATGCAATATCGTGACATCTCAAGGTCAAGTAGTCAAGTGGTTAGTTAAATTAAATTGTAAGTTGTAAGATCTGGGAACCATGCCAAAAAATCCACAAATATCTCCGCCACATTTAATAATCCGCAAAAAATCAATCGATTAACAACACCGAGTCAGTTATTCCCAATACAAATGCCGTATATCAACATGAACGATGAACCGCCAATATTAATAATTAATATTAGTATTTGAGTGAAAAAAAATCGATTATCATTCGATTTTTTAAATCACTCGAATACTCGGTAGTCGATTATTAAAATAAGTCGATTTTTCCCAACACTATATAGAACCCTCTTGCAGGATTTCTTCCATAACTTACGCACTAAATTAAACAAAATCACAAATAAGGCTACCGATGCCGATTGGTCGAGGTGTCGAGGTCAACAGTCAAATGGCAAGTGGCGGCAAGTATAGCCAAAATTAATACAAGCTTATGTCTATTTTCGACGGGAATTATAGAACCCGGTGTGACATCTTGCGTCCCAGTACGGTACCTTAGAAAAGGTCAGTCGTAAGGTACCGTACTGGGACGCAAGATGTCACACCGGGTTCTATAATTCCCGTCGATAATCGATCCTGACAAGTGATTTGTCTTCGAGCCCTGTTTCCTTCTGCCAAACTGAGCCTCACTGATGAGCCGTAAACGGCGAAACGCGTCTGGGGATGAGTTTGGCGGAAGGAAACAGACAAAACTTTCTTGAATTTATGTCTATTTGTTTCGAACTGAAAAATTAATTCAAAATTAATATATTTTCAAGTTAGTGTTTAATAACTATTTGTTTAAATATATGTATCATCCCCATAAAGATAACCTTGTTTTTATTAAAAAGTTGGCAACAGTTATGCCAATTCATATAGACTAGTTGTTTTAAGTTAAGCAATTCTTGAAACAATATAAAGTAAAATTTAATCTAACCTTATTCATATTCTTTATTTTAAACTAATCTCTCTTATTGACTTAAAAGTAGCAGTAATTAAGCCAAAATTATGGTTGTCTTAACTGCCAAAAATAGAACAATTATACATTCAAGTTTATCCTTTTCTTGGACTAACAATTTTATTTTAATTCAAGTATAGTAGCGCTTTATGTTAGGCTAATTTTTCAAGAATAGATTAATTTTCAAATCAGATTGGGATTTTTTTCCGTGTTGAGCAGTATTTGTCCTTAATTGGAGTGGGATGTTCTTTGTAAAGAAGTTTTTGTGTGTTTTTCTTTGTTTTTTCTTTATTATTTGGTGTATGATTTTTGTTGGGTAACCGTTCTTTGTGGCTATTGTTTTTATGTTATCTAATTCTTGTTTGTATTGGATGTCTGAGAGAGGAATGTTAACTAGTCGATGTACCATGCTATTTAATGCAGCTAGTTTTGTTTGTTGGGGGTGCTTTGAATCCGCGGGTATGACTATATTTGTGGTAGTTGGTTTTCTATAAATTTGGTAGGTTAATAATTGATTTTGTTGGTTTTTCATTATTGTGAGGTCTAGGAAATTTATTGAGTTGTCAGTTTATTTTTCTATAGTAAATAGTATTCTATGGTTTAGACTATTAAGAACATTGAGAAATTGGTGTAATTGTCGGTCCGTACCGGTCCAAACACAAAACACATCGTCGACATACCTACGCCAAAAATGTATGTTTTTTATAGCTCCTATATTTAGAAGCTTATTAATTTCCTATTTCATCACAATACAGGATAGGATACGCTCTGAAATTGTAAGTTTTTAATGATTGGTGCTGTTTTTTGAAAAGGTCTTCTATTATATACGGTAACCACGCAACCAACCCAGGATAATTATGTTAGTAGGTATTTATTTGCGGTGTATTTTGATTGGCCCCAAGATATTTTATGTCAAAAAAATATTAACTGATTTCCATTACTAATACCAAAAAATCGTCATTTCGGAAACATTAAAAACAATTAATGGATTATGCTGTAAAGTCAATCTATGGGCATAAACGAATAACATTTGTAATTTATAGAATAAGACTCGGAATAAGAGTTCAAAAGTCAATCAGAATATAAATGGTTGTTTAAGGTTTAAATGCGATATAAACAACTTCTTTAAAAAAAGACAGAAAATTAATTTCTGCACTTAATTTCCCTGACATTTACCTTTTCTAGTTTGAATGATAGCCAAATAACTGATTTTAATGCAAATTCTAATTTTATGCTATGTTATTCTAAAATGTGGTTAAAATTTTTTAATTAAGTCATTATTGTTTTATTTCAAGCGCTTTTTTTTTTAAATAATAAATTATTTACAAAATACATTTTTATTTACCTAACAAACACTAAAACGTGCGTGTAAAATATGTACTTGTAAATATACCCCTAAAAAGATTATTGTATATTACTGAACTATAAAAATACTCCAATTTTGTAAATACCATTTATTTGGATAAAAACAATCACATCCTAATCAAAAAATATTAAAAAGAACATTATTTATACTAATTAAAACGTTAAAAGTTTTTATAGTGTTGTAAATAGCGGCAAGTTAAAGGATTTGAAGTAAAAAGGCGGCATGTGCTTCGATTTATGTTACTTGCCGCCTTTTATTTTCCATTTTTTACTTTAATTAAATGAATACTTTGAAACAAGAAAGAATTTACCAACAAATTCTTCACCAATTCTTTAAAAAATAGGAATATTTTTTATGGAATACATAAATAATGTTCTTTAAAATATCACTAGGCAAAATTTTTTATTTTGGTTACTTTGAATAGTGATGGACAATATCGAAAAGTTTTTGCCATTTATCTCGAAACTGTGATTTTGTCACTTGCCGCCTTTTAACTTCGGACGGCAGGATAGGTAAGTACTTTTAATTGTCGTATCCAACGGTACCCGATAGTTTCTAATAAAATTTCTAGAGGGCGCAATTTGTAATAATAAAAATTTTTTTGATTATATCCCGAAAATTCAAATCATACGGTATAACTATGATATCATAATTATTAGTAGATTAAATTTGCAAGAAAAAATGTGAAGACCGTAGTTCGATATATTAAATTTGTTCGTTTCAGAGCTTTTGTCAAAAATTATAATTTTTAACACTTTAATCGAAGAAATTATTGTTTTTATAGCTTCGTAGCCACGACAAAAAAATATTTTTAAACTTTATAACTCTGTAATGTGTAACTGGACTCATTATTACAATGGCCCAAAAAACTACTTTAGAATTAATGACAAAATCATGAAAAACTAATTTAGGAATAATTCTAATATTATGATGTTTTAAAAAATAAATCTAGATGACCGTGAAACAAAATCGGAAGATTTAATTTTAATAGGTGTTGACAAAAGTTTCTCCTTAATTCTTTTTGAATTATTTCTTACCCAATCAAGACTTATGCTATATTCCTCAAAAATGGCTAATATATACCAATTCCGAGGCTTACGATAGGCTTGCCATGTATTTTGAATGTTTTCAAAGAGCCCCTATTGCGGAACGAGAATATTCTGCCATATATCCTGAACGAAGGCACCATACCTGCCGATTTTGTTTCACAGCCATCTAGATTTATTTTTTAGAACATCATCTTAGAATTATTCCTAAATAAGAAGTTTTTCATGATTATGTCATTAATTCTAAAGTAGTTTTTTGGGCCATTGTAATAATGAGTAACAAACATACACATAACAGAATCATAAAGCTTAAAAATATTTTTTTGTCGTGGCCACGAAGTTATAAAAAAATAATTTGTTCGATTAAATTGTTAAAGATAATTATTTTGACAATAACTCTGAAACGAACAAAGATGTCGAAATGCGGGCTTCACATTTTTCTTGCAAATTTAATCTACTTTCCAATTATGATATCATAGTTATACAGTATGATTTGAGTTTTTGGGATAAAATCAAAAAACTGTTATTAAATAAATACATAATAAATTCTAATACTTATGTATGTACCTACATTAGTATATTCATATTCATAAATTCAAGAAAGAGGTAATTGGTACTTGTTTTAATTTTAAAGTATGTCGATTTTTGGCCGCAACAACAAAACCAACAAAACATTTCTTAGAAATTTCGGATAATGCGGAGGAATAGCAAGAATAATTTCGGATAATCCGGTTCATGGGTCGTTCGGATAATAATCGGGTTTCGAATGTCTACTGTAGTCGGAAAATTTTATTTTAGTATTTTTAAATTCCCCTCCTCATTCCAAATTTAACGATGTATCACACCTAGTATTAATAACACGTTTCGCACTTATAAAATCATCATCAAAAAGAATAAGTGCAAATTTATCTTGTATAAACGTTCCTTTATTTTCAAAGCCAACTAGAAATGAGTTGCCTCTGGAAAACACAAATTTTTATTAAATTCACAGGCTTTAAAACCAAATTTGTACTTTAAATTTATTTTTCTATTCAAATTAAATGCCATTTTATTCGTAGCTACCCATAAAAAGTTCAACAATTACCACTCAAACCACAGTTTTACTAAATGCCTAACGGTGTTTTCAGCAATTAAATTTATTTAATTTCATTTTCAAAAAGGCAACCTTCTTTTTCTAAACGTAAGTAGCAACGATATAAAAGTTCATCCGTTATGTTCTCTAATATTCTTGGAGTGATTCTTCTAATGGCGGCTTGAACTTCAGCTTGAAGTTGGTCAGTTGCTCCCTAATAAATTCTGCAATGTTGTGTTTTTAAATTTAAAAAA
This sequence comes from Polydrusus pterygomalis, assembly GCA_963969555.1. Classification (NCBI taxonomy): domain Eukaryota; kingdom Metazoa; phylum Arthropoda; class Insecta; order Coleoptera; family Curculionidae; genus Polydrusus; species Polydrusus pterygomalis. The sequence goes on from OZ018382.1 coordinate 47,978,464, forward strand.
ATCCTAATCCTTCCGAATATATTTGGGCAAAATAGAATTTTCGCGAATCGGTTTTTTTTTTCGACTCTATTTAAAGAGAAATCATGTCAAAATAAAGGTTACATTTTCATTGCCATTTTTTTCCTCTATAAGATGGTGTAATTGGATTAATTGTGTTAAATAAATGGTAAAAATATTATAATTTTACACTTTCCAATCGACATGTTTCGCAACACAGTTGCTTCTTCCAAGGGTTACTTAAAAATGGTGTTAAAAGTTATACTTAGGTGTAACAAAAAGTCCGTAACCTAAGCTAATTTTCAGCTGTCTCAATTATTGTAATATGTAATAGGCTGTGTCAGGCATTTGTTTAAGTAAATTAGAAATATCTAAATGACAGATTAGGTCAATGTAATAGTTTAGGATGAGTGCAAATTACCTGCTATCTAATTTCTTTAAATAAGTGAAAGTTTTGTATTTATTGTATTTTTTTTTATATAAAAATTATGGAACATTATTCAAGATGTGGTTTCAGCAAGTTGGAGGTTGGAGCACCTCATAATTCTCACTATAATATGGAATATTTAACGAAACGCTTTACCAATAGATTAATGGCCTCATGCGACAGCTCTGCACGTTCTCCTGACCTTACACCTTTGGATTTTTTTCTGGGGCTAGTATACTGGAAAACCTATGAAGATACTGACCAACTTCAAGCTAAAGTTCAAGCCGCCATTAGAAGAATATCTCCAAAAATATTAGAGAACATAACGGATGAACTTTTATATCGTTGCTACTTTTGTTTAGAAAAAGAAGGTGGCCTTTTTGAAAATGAAATAATAACAATATAAATAAAAATAAATTTGATTGCTGAAAACACTGTTAGGTATTTAGTAAATCTGTTATTTGAGTGGAAATTGTTGAACTTTTTATGGGTAGGTAGCTATGAATAAAATGGCATTTAATTTTAATAGAAAAATAAATTTAAAGTACAAATTTGGTTTTAAAACCTGTAGATTTAATAAAAATTTGTTGTTTTCCAGAGGCAACTCATTTCTAGTTGGTTTTGAAAATAAAGGAACTTTTAGGTATACAAGATAAATTTGCACTTATTCTTTTTGATGATGATTTTATAAGTGCGAAACGTGTTATTAATACTAGGTGTGATACATCGTTAAATTTGGAATGAGGAGGGGAATTTAAAAATACTAAAATTAAATTTTCCGACACTTTAAAAAAACAAAGTTGATGGTGGTTGTGAGAAAACGAAACGTCAAATTAAAAATCTAATTACACCAGCTTGTAAAGGAGAAAACATGGCAATGAGAATATTACCTTTATTTTGACATATCTTTTCATATAGAGTCAGAAAAAAATAAAAACAAAATCGCGAAAATTCGGTTTTGCCCAAATATCTTCGGAACGATTCGGAATTTCTTAAATTTAAAAACACAGCGTTGCAGAATTTAATAGGGCGCAACTTTTTTCTAATTTAACCATCTCTGAATCTTCTACGGTTTACGAGATCCCTGTAGAGTGTATTCTTATTCAGGACACCCGTTATACAGGGTGTCCCGAAATTAGCTGACAATATTTTAAGGAGATAAAGTACATCCAAAAATAAGACTAATACCCTCTATTAACATACGCTTCGTTATGGGGCTAGAGCCCCTCTAATTGGAGCTATGATAAGCAGTTTTTTCACAATATCTCAAAAACCGATTAGGGTATCGAAACAAAATTTGATACATGTTTTACCCATGACAAGATGCAATAAACGATTTAATTAGCTTAACTTTATTTTTTCCAGTGGCGTCCCACTGGGTAGGTAGTTGGGAGAATATTGCCCTAAGTTTTTTATTTTTAGGATTTTTTAACTTCAAGTTAGCAATTTTTAGAAGCCTTGAAGTCTTTTGTTGAAAAAAGGTACTCTTGTTTCATTGCGATAGGATTCACCATTTTCCAGTAAAATCGATTTTAAAATTTTCGGTTTTTTGAAATCGGGTTTGTTCGGGCTAAGGTTTTTTTTTGCATATATCAGCAAACACTTAATATTAAAACATGAAATTTATTAGAAGTTCTACCAGCGACAAGGCATATGTATTAAAGGATGTTACTTTAAAATATTTTTCCAGTGACGTCGCACGGGGTGGAGCTTTAAGTAAATATTACTATTATTTTTTTTTTTATTTCATAGATTTAATGTAATTTTTTTTTAATTTTAAATTTTTTGTTAATAAAACCTTCTATTATTGTAATTTGACAGAATGTAACGTTTTTAAATTAAACATATTTTTAGATTCCTTTGTTTTTTAAATATTTATTTTCATGGAGATTTTAAGAGAGTTTTAAAATAAAACAAAAAAGAATAACAGATTTCAAATCAAATTTGATTGTGAACCACACGGGAAACTAATTCTTAAGCAAGTAACAGTAATGTGTCTCCAAAAATAATAATTAAGGGGATTGAAAACAAATGATCTTGGTGGCCAGGCTATGGCTACCAATCCACCTGGTAATTTTCTTTAAGCCAATTCCTTTCTAGACGTCAGTAGTGAGCTGGTGCCCCATCATGGGCGGCACATTATCTAATAAATCCCCAAGTTGATTATGTATTATTATTATTTGTCGCCAGTAGAACTTCTAATAAATTTCATGTTTTAATATTAAGTGTTTGCTGAGATATGCAAAAAAAAACCTTAGCCTTTCCACCGGATTTCAAAAAACCGAAAATTTTAAAATCGATTTTACTGGAAAATGGTGAATCGTACCGCAATGAAACAAGAGTATATTTTTTTAACAAAAGACTTCAAGGCTTCCAAAAATTTCACCTAAAGTTAAAAAATCCTACAAATAAAAAACTTAGGGCAATATTCTCCCAACTACCTACCCAGTGGGACGCCACTGGAAAAAATACAGTTAAGCTAGTTAAACCATTTATTGCCTCTAGCTATGGGTAAAACATGTATCAAATTTTGTTTTGATACCCTTATCGGTTTCTGAGATATTGTAAAAAAACTGCTTGTCATAGCTCCAATTCGGGGGGCTCTAGCCCCATAGCGAAGCGTTTTTGAAGGTATATTAATAGAGGATTTAGTCTTATTCTTGAATGTACTTTATCCCCTTAAATTATTGTCAGCTAATTTCGGGACACCCTGTATATATTTTTTAATTTTTAGTATCGCATCCGGTGCCATCGATCAAGAAACACTACAGTACCAATGTCACGTTTGTGAATATGAGACAAAATGGAAAAGTAACTTAAATAAACATCTGGTGCGACATAGAAATCCCAAAGACATTAAAATCCTAAAATGCAGTCAATGTGAATATAAAACACTGCATGAACGTAATTTGCAGCGACATAAGTCGCGGGAACATAAAAGTATGGAGAAAGTCTATAAATTTAAATGCACGGAGTGCAATTATCGAGCAGTTCATAAAACTCATTGGAAGATACACCTTTTAGGACATAAAGATATAGAGGAAGTAGATGCTTCAGATAAGTTTCGATGTGGTCAATGTGAATATCAAACCCTTTACAGAAGTAATTTGAAGAAACACCTCTTACGACATAAGAACATAGAGGAAATTAATGTTTCAGATAAGTTTAAATGTGATCAATGTGAATATGAAACAATTGAGAAAAGTAATTTAAAGCACCACATCTTGATACGACACAAAAATATAGAGGAAATTGATGCATTTAAATGTACTCATTGTGACTACCGAACAGTTACGAAAATTTATTTTAAGAGGCACCTCTTACGTCATAAAAATATAGAGGAAGTTGATGCATCAGAAAAATTCAAGTGTACTGAATGTGAATATCAAACACTTTATAAAGGTAACTTTAACAAGCATATGCTACGACATAAAAATATGGAAGAAATTGAAATCTTTAAATGTAATCAATGTGATTTTACAGCACGTTTGAAAGACAATATACAAAAACACCTTCGTCGACACAAAAATCGTGAAGAAATTAGGTTGGTCAAATGTACTCAATGTGATTATCAAACACCTGATATTAGTAATTTACGGACACACTTTCTTCGACACAAAAATCCGGAGGAAGTAAATTTGTTCAAGTGTACCAAATGTAAATATCAAACCCTTCAGAAAAGTAATTTAAAGCAACACCTTCTTCGGCATAAAAATCGGGAAGAAAATAATTTTTTTAAGTGTACCCAATGTGAATATCAAACACTCCATATTAATAATTTAAAAAAACATTTTCTTAAGCATAAAAACCCGGAAGACGTTGATTTGTTTAAATGTACTCAATGTGAATATCAAACTCTTACAAAAAGTAATTTCAAACTGCACCTTATTCGACATGAAAAAACTACTGTGCTAAAATGTACCCAATGCGATTTTAAGACAATTTCCAAATCTAGTTTTAAAAAGCACATTGATACACATAAGTAAACTATTTAAATATCAAAAAAAAAACTTGTAATGTTTGTAGGAAAAGAATTTGAACAAATAAATAAATATAACATTTTTGCAGGAAGATAAAATGATTAAAACCTTTGTAACATCTGTATAATAATAATTAACTGATTTATATCATATATATTTACCTTTAGATAAGCAAACAATAATCACGAAAGTGGCAAATATATGCCTCGCGAATGTAAACAAAGTTACACACGATTATACATGCGCAGTGCAACATTACCATTTGACGAATGGAAAAATAGACAGGTCCGGGCTTAAAAAGTAAGTTCTTGCTCAAGAAATTGTAAAAATTGACCTTCAAATTATTTTTACGTATAAAAACAGCTAAAATTTGTCCCAAATTCTTGCCAAAAAATTGGAATTTCTTCTCAATTTTTGATTAAGTTGGGAAATAAGGTAGTTATTTCTGACCTATCAGATTTTGTGGATAGACAATTGTTTTTAAGTGGTTGTTTCTAAAATTTGTTTATAAATGATTCGTCATCGTGTTTTTAGTTCAAAAAGGAAGAGAACAAGTCAATTAAACTATAAAACTTATAAAATCGAATATAAAAAACAAACAAAACCAGCAAAATAACCAATATTCGATGTTATATCGCATACCTAACATCAAGTCGAATAATATTAGTTGGTATATTACTTGTATTGATTTTTACAATTTGATAAAAACTTGGGTAGGTACATGTAATACATTTTCAAGCACAGTTTCTTGTTCAAGAATTTAAAAAAGTTTTTGCCTGAGAACTTCACCCATGGAAGACTTTCACCCTTGGATTATTATTAACATACCTAGGTATTTACTTTTTCTTTTATATAATATAAGTATAGAGAAAAGTGTCTTTTAAACTTTTAAAAAAAAATTGGCGTACCTAGTTAGATTGCAGGGCTGCAAATAAATTGTCTTGGTGTGTGTTCTCTTTATGTTCATACCTTGTTTGTGTAGCCTAGGCATAGTTTGATGTGTTTGAATTGATCATAATGGAATAAAGTTTTATATCAAGATACATATCACACTCCATTCTTACTGAAAATGCGAATTACCGGGTATTTTACCCCCATTTGGGCATAATAAAATCATACAACAGTTGTTACTAGTCATTGTTTATATTCCAATCCTATTCACTAAAAGCACAAAGACAATTCACTAAACTACACAAAAACTAGAAATTCGTAAATATTAAACACTCACAATAAACAACAAGGAATCCACAGAAAACTTAAAGCACAACAAAGATGGCGCCGAGCTGGTTCTGGAGTGTATTTTGGGCATGTCGCTAAAGAAGGACAGATCGTTAACAAGAGGTTTGCGCTCATGCCCAATCCGGCTGGGAGGGACGGCCGTGCGCTTGGACGTATTTTTTCACCCATTAAACGTAACTTTTCTTTACGCAGGAGATAAGCTATACCATACGTATCTAAAGGTAAATTTCTATGATTTATATAAAATAATAATAATAATAATAAATTTCTTTATTTCAAATCATGCACAATGTACATAAAAGAAATGACGTCAAACACTACAGTTAACACTTAAGCTATGGGCAAAAATCACTTATATTGTAGGGTTCCAAATCGATCAACAGCCTCTTAATTTCTAGCTTAAATCTATTTTGAGAATTTATTTGCTTAATTTTATTTGGCAAAGCATTAAATAACCTTAAACACATGTAGTGCGGACATTTCTCTGTGAGTGTTAGTCGGTGTACGGGATATGAAACATCCATTGTCCTTGTCCTATACTCATGAGCTACGGTTAGTTTAAACATTTCTTTGTGCTTAAAGAAAAACATTAGACATTCATATATATAAATCGCATACACGGTCATTATCCCTAAATTTTTAAAAACACCTCTACAACTTTCCCTATATTCCATCTTTCTTATTGTTCTCGCCACTCGCTTTTGAGCCACAAAAATGCCATGTGTTGAATTGTGCTTTCCCCAGAAGACAATCCCATATCTCAATCATGACTCGAAATTTGCAAACTATAGCATTCGAAGCGTTTTTTCTTCCATATACCTGCCAACGACCCTTATACCGTAGCATATTGAATTTAGTTTCTTTTCTAATATATTTATATGGTATGACCAATCAAAGAATTCATTTATGTAGATACCCAAAAATTTTACGTCATCCAAGAAATTTATTTTGTTATTTTCTAGTTCTATATTTGTTGGTTTTTCTACGGTTGACTGTTTCGTTCTAAATAATACTATGTTTGTTTTATCTTTATTTAAAATTAGTTTGTTTTTTGAAAACCATTCTGTTACCATAGCAAAAAAATTTCTGGCTTTCGCACAAAGATCCTCAAAATCCTGGCTGCTTACGATAAGGTTAGTATCATCTGCATACTTGACTATATGTTCATAAATTTTATTCGTTATACACGCCAGATCGTTGACAAATATTATAAAGAGAATGGGCCCTAAGATACTTCCTTGTGCTACACCAATGTTATTCTGCAAAATTTCGGAGTTACAGGTTTTCCCATTTTTTGTGACTGATACGGTCTGTCTTCTGTTATGCACATAGGACTCTAACCATTTTTTAGCAATGCCTCTGATGCCATACATTTCTAGCTTTTTAATTAAGATTTCTCTATCTAGACAATCATATGCTTTTGAGAGGTCCAAAAAAATGCTCATTGTTAATTCACATTTTTCAAGATGGTCTATGATAAATTGCAGAAACTGAAAAATGGCTGTGTGTGTGGACTTTCCTTTTATAAAACCATGTTGAAACTTGCTAAAACAGTTAGATTCCTTTAAGAAATTAATTATTCTTGTGCCCATAGCTAATTCAAATATTTTAGAGAATGAATTTAACAAACTTATTGGTCTATAGTTATTTATATTTTCGGGGTCACCTTTTTTATATAGGGGCTTAATCTTAGCTATTTTTAAATTATCAGGAAATATGCCAAATTGAAAGGAATTATTTATAAGGAAACACAAGACATCCTGCAACGCAATCGCAGTTAGCTTTACGATGCTTATTGGTATCTCATCGACGCCACTACTATGCTTATTTTTAATTTTCTTTGCTATTTCACGAATCTCTATCGGCGTTACTGGTGCCAAAAACATGGAAACCTCATTCTCTTTTATATTGCAAGTAAAGGGTAATGTAGGTAAATCGTCTAACAGGTTTGGAATTATAGATAATAAATGTTCATTATATTTTTTAGCAATGACCTCGGAATTACCCTCCAATGCAATATCTGCAGAGTTGTTACCCTGTCCATTGATTTCCCTACAAATTGTCCACACACATTTTGTTTTATTGTCACATTTTTTTACCCTGTCCTCATAGACCTTTGAACGATTTTGAATTAACATCCGATCATATTTTCTTTTTTCTTCATTATATAAGTCTTTGTACCCTTGGTTATGTCTTGATAACGTGAGAAAAATGTCCAATCTGCGTTTGCAATCTATGAGTTCAGGGTTTTTTGCGTCGAAGTATGTTTGTTTTTTTCCAGTTAACTTAAGAGGAAAATGTTGATTAAATAATAACTTAAAACTGTTCATAAAGACATTCCACTGCTTATTAACATCACACTCGATTACGCTGTATACCTCCAACCAGTTCTGATCTTTTAGGGACGATAGAAAATTATTTTTGTTTTCTTCTGAAAAGGTTCTTTTGTATTGAATCTCTTCTTTTTTATGACATTCAATGCTAAAGCAAACCTTCTGTGCAGTGTGATCTGACACAAAGTTTTCAAATACCGATGCATCTAAGACATCATAATTGGTGAATATATTATCTATGCAACTAGCGGTATTTCTGGATATACGCGTATTTTCAAAAATGGTTGGCTTTAAATTAAAAGAGTACAATAGTGAAAACAAATCGTTTTTTTGCTTATTTGGTTTTATCATTTCGATATTAAAATCCCCTACTATCGAAATTAATTTGTTCTCATTAAATATATTTACAAGGAGGCATTCAATTTTGTCCATAAAAATATTTATATCACCTGATGGTGGTCTATACACAGTTACTATTACTATTTGTACATTATTTAAACTACATTCTGCTGCTGCACATTCAAACACGCCACTCACTGAGAGATTATTTAGTTTTGTCCGTACTTTAAATTTGGCCTTGTTTTTTACATATATTGCTGCACCGCCATGTTTCCCTGCTTCCTTAGGGCAGAACATTGAAGCCAGTTGAAAGCCTTGTATAGCGAGATTTTCTAGTTGCGTTTCGGTTTTCCAATGTTCGCTAATGCATAGTATCTCACAATTCATGTGATCTTGTAACATACTGTTTATCCTGTCAACAGCATTTCCTATTGACTGCACATTTTGGTGGATTATGCTAATTATTTTTTTGTTCTCGGACCTGTAATAGTATATTACGTACCGAGGTGGAAAGTGTTTCATTACTGTCGAGAGATTAGATAGTTTACCGAGACGCGAAGCGTCGAGGTAAACTATATCTCAGAGACAGTAATGAAACTTTTCACCGAGGTTTGTATACTATTTTATTTACAACCACATCCAACATCCACTTCTTATTATTTTGAGTTCAAATAATTATTAAAAGGTAAATGTCATTTTGACTTTTCCATTGCAAAAGTAGACAGACATTTAGAATTTCAAATAACCGCAGGTGATAAAATAACGTAGGTAATAATACACATCAAGATGGCAAATATCATTTTTGGAATATGGTTTCCATGTCACTAAACAATATATTATTTTTTTAAAACGTTAGTGTCAAAGTTTTTACAAAACACCAAAAAAATGCTCTCAGATGAGGAATTTGATTTGGCTGCTACTCCCCCAGAAATTCGAGAAGCAGCAAAAATAGTAGAAGAAGATCTTCTGCCAACTAAAAGCCGCCCGAGATATGACAAGGCATATAACTGTTTTAAAGAATGGTGTATTGGAAACAAAGTTCAAAATCCTGGTTCTGAATCGGCGCTACTAGCTTATTTTAGTGAAAATGCCAAGACAAAGAAAATATCAACGCTTTGGTCAATATATTCAATGTTGAGGACCACTCTATCAATTAGGGAAAAAGTAGACATATCTAAACACGCAAAGCTATTAGCATTTTTAAAAAAGCAAAACAAAGGATACAAGCCGAAAAAATCGACCACACTGTCTATGGATAATATTGAAACATTTTTGGAACAAGCACCTATGGAATTTCTTGTTCAAAAGGTATTTTAGGCTAAAAGGTTGACTATTTCTATATTAACTTATTATTTTATACATTTGTAGGTCGCATTGGTTATTGGTGTCTCAGGCGCCTGCCGATCAGATGAATTATACAAAATGAAAACAACAGACGTTCACTTTTTAGAAGAAAAGGTCGCGATTGAAATACAAAATAGCAAAACGTACCAGCCACGATCATTTATGATAACTGATAATAAATGGATTGCACCACTTAAGGAGTACATAACTTTACGGAAAAATATACAGGATGGAAAGCTTTTTATGCAAATAAGATATGGAAAAATTAGTAAACAATGTATTGGGCACAACACTTTAAGTCAGTTTCCAAAAAAAATTGCAGCTTTTCTGAAGCTGAATACTGAAGGTTTTACTGGTCACTGTTTCAGAAGAACAGCGGCTACTTTGCTCGCAAATAACGGTGGCGATCTTATGCAAATAAAGCGGTTAGGAGGCTGGAAATCTAGCACAGTAGCTGAGGGATACATAGACAGTTCGGTTTCTACTCAGGTTAATACGGCAAAATTGATTTCAAAGCCAAGTTCAAGTTTTACTAACACTACTTTAACTTCAAATAATCATGAAATAAACCTTTCAAAAGAAGAATTTCAGCAAGGTTTAAACATATCTGTGACTGCCTACAATAATGCCAATGTAATATTTAATGTAAATAAGTAAAACATAAACCATGTTAATTTTTTGTTTTTTATAAATGTCATTTAGGTATAATTCATTTAAAGAAATAAAAAATAAAATTATTGTTGTTGAATTTGTGTAATGAGTTGTGTGTTGGTGTGTTTGTATATTATTTTGAGATATCGATTTTTATTAAAATTTAAAAAAAAAAAAATTTACTATTTTGAGATATCGATTTTTAATAAAATTACAAAAAATAACAATTTTACTTTCCACCCGGGTGGAAAGTGCTCACTTTCCACCCGGGTGGAAAGTAAAAGTCAAGAAACGTCAACTTTCCACCTTTCAAAGATAGGTGAAATGTCATTATTACATACATGGTTGTAAATAAAAACTTTTACTTATGTTGTTTTTCGGTGTTATAAAAAATGGTCTGAATAGTTTATTTGGTTCTTGTAACTGTTGAGTCGTCTTTGATAAATTGGGCAGTTTGTGTCACGTGCCGAGTGTTGGCTGTCTTCTACTTTGTACTTCATTTTTACACAATTTATGCATTTTAATTTTACTGAGTTACATTCTGTTCCATTGTGGTCGCTGGCGCTACATTTATGACAACAAGCATTTTCATTACAGTACTTGATAACATGCCCAAACCCACAACATTTAAAGCACTGTGCCATGTTGAAATATTCCTGAACATGGACTCTCAAGAGGTCGAAGTTAACAGTTTGTTTCTTTAAAAACCATTTAGCGATATTTGGCGGTGCTTGTAAGATCCAGTTTTCTTTTGACGGGTTTCGGCATGTTTTTTTTTGCAATTACTTTAATATTATCTACTATTATTGTGCCTAGGTCAGCTTCTATTTCATCATTCATACGGATTAATTCTTCAATAAATTCCGCGTCTGAATATCCTTTTAGGATTCCAGTAATCATAAACATTGGATTTATAATTTCATTTTCTTTTAACTTTATGTTGTTTTTGTCTTTCAGTGTCGTTTTTAGTTTTTTTTGTTGTGATTCATTACGACTTTCGATTATTATAGCCCCACTTTTTAATTGTTTTATGTTTTTAAATCCTCCATCCGTATCTGCTTTTCCAATTTCAGTTTTTAATAGACGTATTGTTTCTTTATGGTCTGATACATCATCTATTTTAATTAATGTTTCTAATTTTTTTGAAGCCTTATCAGGTGTAGTCCATGTCACTGCTTCTTTATTGGTTGTTGCATAAGCCATTTGTTGTGTCATAGGTACATATGTTTTTTGTTGGATAACATTTGAGTATAGGGCGGGGTTTGTTTTCGGGGTGCTTTTACATGTGATATTTGTCTCCAAATTTTGTAACTGCAATTTGTGTTCCAATGTAATATTTTTCTGCTCCAATTGTCCATATTTATATGTTATCAGTGTTAGGCTTTTGTGTATTTCAGTGGTAGCCCTTCTTATTGTGTCGTTATTGTCTGAATGAGTTTGTATCTTATCCAAAGCTCCAAAAATATCAAGCAGTAGATTACACATATCTGTTTTTCGTTCATTGTCTTCTTGATCTGATTCATGCATAGTTTTTGATGATTTCTGTCCTTGTAGATCTGCGTTGCTTGATTTTAAACAATCCCGAGGTTTTTTATTGTAGTTTTCTTCTACTGGAGATACATCACACCTGGGTCGTTTACCAATGTTTTCGGATCCGCTTGGTGGAGGTGAATGAGCAATGGAAATTTTCGGTTTGAACACTAAGTTAGGATCATCAGGTTCCACTATTAACTTATCGATATTCCCCGGTAGTTTTGACCCATTATCATTGGTGTCCGACACCTTGCTGTTGTTATCTCTGTGTTTATATTTAGGTTTGCCTAAGTAGGTTTTTATCTCATTTACCGTCGTTTTTTCATCCGACCCAAGTATAATTTTATTTATAGCGGACTTACTGAAATCCATTGAACTAAGGGAATGTGATCTAGTTTTTCGCGATATTACTTCATTAATCCTGGCAAATTTTGCATCTTTAGCTTTGTCGCCTCCACTTGTTTCTGCCATGCTTATCACAAGTTTTAATTATCTTTATTTCCACCAATAAACACACTTATCACGAGAGCAAATAAAAATAACCGTATCACGTATAAATTCGCCGGTGCAAGATAATGGGCTATTTCAATATAAAATTGTATTCTAAAGTTGCTACTGTAATAAAATTGTTGCACCTAGAAAAAAACATGAATTATTTAAAATCTCAGATACGCAACTGGAATGTTAATCCGGCAAAATGGTACTGCGCATCTGTGCCCTAAATCTGCGCAAACGCGGTAAAGACGGTTTGTTATTCTTGTCAATGATTGTTTACTATTTTACATCTGCTTACGTAAAAATGTCGTTCCTAATAAAGGTTGTAGCTTCTGAAATAAATGAGATTGAACACATGGAAATTTTATTTTTTTATACGCCAAAGAAGCAAAAATTAAATGTTTTAAATTAAGCCCTAAACGAAGTACCTACCTAGTTTTTATTAAAAAATTGCGTAGGGTAAGAACGAGTTTTATTACATTCTTTTAAATTTCCCAAATTCTATTTAATTTTCTTATGAAATCTTTTGTATACTTCGGCCTATTTTTAATATTAAACATATTTTCTACTATTTGTTCTTTGGTTATGGTAATCCAGGAATGAGCAATATACAGTATGTCTCCGCGCGTAAGTTCGCATCATATGGAAAACTTTTTTATTATTAATTTTACGAAAAAAAGTTATTCTTCATAAAAAGCTCTGAATGGTCTAAAACCTAAAATGCAACTATGAGATATTACATTCTTTCATGCGTATACGAGGTTTGTCAAAAAATATGAATTTTGCCTAAAAAATATGAATTTTGCCCAAGAGTAAAGTAAGTACCTGTATTTTTGACAATATCGAAAAATGTTATTAGAAAAAGTTGATCAGAAGTAAAAAACTACGTTTAAATATGCAATTACACCCATTTACGATGAATTTTTTTAATGTGCATGCCTACAATAACCATGCAAATTTACCTGTTTTTACATGTAATCGTAAATGACTGCAATTGCATATTTCAACGTGGTTTTTAGTTCTTATTAACTTTTTCTAATAACATTTTTCGATATTGTCAAAAATAAAGGTACTTTACTCTTATATAATTGGGCAAAATTCATATTTTTTGACAAACCCCGTAGATGCCTGGGAAAATGTAATATCTGATAGTTGCATTTTAGGTTTTAGACCATGCAGAGCTTTCTATGAAGAATAACTTTTTTTCCTAAAATGAATAATAAAAAAGTTTTCCATATGATGCGAACTTACGGAGACATACACTGTATAACGCGTGTCGACAATTAACCGTTTAAGATTCATTGCTCTTTGTGGTAAAGTTGTGCTCTGCTTAGCTGTTCTTCGGCATACTCGGTCCTCATTCAAGCGATCTAAAGTTCGTGCTAAAAATTGCGCTTTAAGCTTTCACCAGGCATAATCTGCCGTCCTTTGTTTTAGTTTTGTGCTGTCGCCGTTCGAGCAATATAAAAGTTTCGTGTTTAAATTATTGTACTTAACGCCCTTTATCTAGACCAGTGGTCGCCAACCTTTTTAATGTGTCTAGCTACTTCGATTGTTTTGGAATAGACAGTGAGCTACCTAGCCTGTAAGCAACGTAAGCCAACCTAAATAAAATAATGCCCAGTTGTATTTAGGTTAAGCTAGGAGGTTCTGCCTCAACTTCGCCTTTTGTAACTTATTCACAATAAAGTCTTTTATTATTATTATTAGTATTATTTAGACACAGATTTATTAAAAATTGTATAGAGGTAGCCGTTACTTGATGAAGATCCATTATAAGAACTATAAAAAATACTTCGTGTATAAATCTTCACTAAATTTATTGTTATACCATAACAATTGTTTCGACACACAGTGTCTTCGTCAGATGGTTACAAATGAATGGATGATTTAAATTATCCTGAACTATAAAATTTACTCTAAATATTTACCTATTTTATTTTATTACACTTAGAACACTTAGTTGGGTTATTTGGTATTTCTAAGTGTAATAAAATAAAATAGGTAAATATTTAGAGTAAATTTTATAGTTTAAGATAATTTAAATCATCCATTCATTTGTAACCATCTGACGAAGACACTGTGTGTCGAAACAATTGTTATGGTATAACAATAAATTTAGTGAAGATTTATACACGAAGTATTTTTTATAGTTCTTACAGATTTATTAGGTTTACTAACATATATTATATTAATATTCGATAAGATAAGATATTGGAATTTTCTCAGCAGAAATAACATTTATGAGATGAGAAAACAACTCTTGTTTAAAGTTGTTTTAAAGAGGAATAACCTTTAAAAGATCTTTAATCCTAAAACCATGCATCCTGACAAACGGCCATCTAGGAGGCCGTGAGCCATCATCATCGGCGTACCTAGCCTTAGTTTTCAGGGGGAGCCTGGGCCCATTGTTTACATTATTGTAATTGCATTTTTTTTTCTATTGAATATTTCAGGGGGGCTGCCCCCCCCCCCCCCCTAGCTACGCCGATGGCCATCTTCCCATCATTGCTCATTACTTCTACTCGTCTCATCACTGTATTAGCAGAAAGTGGCATAGACCGTATAGAGGACACTATCTCATCTTTATTTCTAAAGTTAGCAAATGACGAATCTGCAGCTTCTAAAAACGCCTGTTTTATCATTTCCCCGTCTTCATAAGGTTTCTTCTTCTGTGCAATTACCTGGGACATACGATAATATGATGCTTCAGTTGCAGCCTTATTTTTGTCGACTGTTTTTAAAAGTATTGATAGTTGTCCAAATAAATGGTTTTTTAATTGTTTCAGTTTTTTTCTTACTGGTGGCAGAACGTAACGGGAATGATTTCTCAAAATTTGAATGTGTAATGTCTCTCAATATTTCCTTTTTTAGCAACTGAGACAGAAGTATTACATAACAAACACATATTTTTACCTTTAACTTCTGTGAAAAAGTATTGTTCTTCCCATGCCGAGTAAAAATGGTAGGTATATGTTTGCAAAGGAATAACAACACTGCATAGATATAGACAGCACTCACAGTAAGTATATTTAGTTGTTTAAAGCATGTTCTACATGTGTCATTGCTAGACCTGCCCATTAATATCCTTAATGCCCTCTTTTGGATAATAAATGGTCTTTCAGCGCCCACTCCTGAACCCCAAAAGATAATTCCGAATCTTAAAATTGAATAAAAGTATGCATAATAAACTGATTTCAGAGCATGTGGGGCAAGGTATCCCCCCATCACTCGCAGAGCATAGGTGGCAGAGGATAGCCTACCACTCACATACTCAATCTCTTTATCCCAATTTGTCTTTCTTATTACTGCTGGCCATATTTTTTATTTGCGGACCAACCAAACCGCTGGATATTCTGCGACTCAGTTTTATGCTGCGCCGCGTCTTGCGTACTTATACAGGGTCCTGCAATAGTGCGTCAGGCTTTCATAGCTCCTATTGAGTTAGGACTTTCATTCAAACGCTAACTTATACTGTATCATACGTGGTACTTCAGGAAAATATTTTTTTTATATACAGGGTGACCCAAAAAAGTGTGGTTATAAAAAGTTGGGATTTTTTAAATGGCATACCCCATATTTTTTTCCATATATAGATGTATGCTATCGTCCTTTATAAATGCCTAAAATTTTGTTTGATTTGCTTTGGTAGTTTAAGAGCAATCAATTAAAAACTGAAAAAAAATTATTTTGAAGTGGAAAAAATATAAAAAAAAACAATCTAAAATTAGTTTTTTAACCACGGTATTAAGTGAGATTAATGACAAGAGGTTTAAAGATACTATGAATCGAATAGTATTTATTTATTTTATACAGTGTTTTCATAATAAGGTTTCAAAAATGACACACTTTAAACCTATTTTTCTCAACTTTTTCAAATGGAGCACCCTGTATATTATTTCGGTATTTTATATAAAATACACAAGCAATTTTTTTTTGTAGTTGAAGCATATAAGTTATTTCCAGCCGTTTTCGAAATAAATGCAAATTTCATAAATTATGTCGATTAAACAGAGTTTATTTTTAAAATTAAGCGTAGGCGACTAGACTAATAATTAAAAACTACAGTAATTGTTCAAAATGTCTTCCATTTTGTTCTGTGCACAAGCCAACATGTTTTTGAAAAGGTCTGTTTATTTTCCTTAACATTCCAGGGGAAATGCTAGCAAACACATCTCTTATCCTTTGCTGCATTTTATTAGCAGTTGTAGGTGGATCATTGTAAACAATTTGTTTTACGTGTCCCCATAAAAAAGGTCCAGTTTTGTAAGATCCGATGATCTAGCTGGCTGGGGGGTCCGTTTCTACCGATCCATTGGTTCGGAGAGGTATTATCAAGATAATTTCTTATAATTTATTCACCCGATATTACACTTTTTTAAAATGAATTAAAGAACTTGCCAAACTAAGTATAAGAATCCATGTTTTATTTCAAAGCCTACTATGGGTTTTAGAGATAAACCTTACTAATGAACCTCTTTGCTGGTATTGCAATTGAAATGTTAAATGGAAAATAAACAGACCTTTTCAAAAACACGTTGGCTTGTGCACAGAACAAAATGGAAGACATTTTGAACAATTACTGTAGTTTTTAATTATAAGTCTAGTCACCTACGCTTAATTTTAAAGATAAACTCAGTTTAATCGACATAATTTATGAAATTTGCATTTATTTCAAAAACGGCTGGAAATAACTTTCAACTGCAAAAAAAAATTGCTTGTGTATTTTATATAAAATATCGAAATAATATACAGGGTGTTCCATTTGAAAAAGTTGAGAAAAATAGGTTTGAAATGTGTCATTTTTGAAACCTTATTATGAACACCCTGTATAAAATAAATAAATACTATTCGATTCATAGTATCTTTAAACCTCTTGTCATTAAACTCACCCAATACCGTGGTTAAAAAACTAATTTTAGATTGTTTTTTTTGATATTTTTTCCACGACTTCAAAATAATTTTTTTTCAGTTTTTGATTGATGGCTCTTAAACTACCAAAGCAAATCAAACAAAATTTTAGGCATTTATAAAGGACGATAGCATACATCTAAATATGCAAAAAAATGGGGTATGCCATTTAAAAAATCACAACTTTTTATGACCACACTTTTTTGGGTCACCCTGTATATGAAAAAATATTTTCCTGAAGTACCCCGTATCATACAGTATAAGTTAGCGTTTGAATGAAATTCCTAACTAAATTCGTATAGGAGCTATGGAAGCCTGACGCACTATTGCAGGACCCTGTATATATTATACCGTTCAAACAACCCAAATTTTTTCGGAACACTAGCGCGTTGTCGCGCCGCGGCGCCCATCAATTCTAGCGTGGTGACGTGATGTCGGTCGCATCGGCAACATATCGTTTACCGCGGCGTTGCCGCTACTTGCGTTTATTATGAGAATTTGCGGAATTTAGGAAATATAAACTTTTATTTTTAAAATGTTTTGCGAGCTACCGGTAGCTGGCGATCCCTGATCTAGACAGTAAGTCTTGCTTTTTATTAAGTCCGGACTCTACTTACTAACAAGTGCTTTATGTGAATAGCGCTCCATGCTTTTTATCTTCACAGTCCGTCTCTTCTTTTATTAAGTCGCGCGCTTTGTCCTTTTATAATTCAAGATAATTCTTTATTTGGTTTGTGGCCGTTCATCGGCACGATTTTCTTTGGTCGAATTATAAACCCATGCGCCATGTCTTTTAAACAGAAAGTTGTGTCTGTGCATTTAATTTTAGTTATGCTATCTTTAATTAATTACGGTTTTGTATCCTAATGCGCTCCACATAAGGTAGGATCTAAATTTAGTATTTATCAGGCAAGCTCATGAACAAATCATGATGGTGCAAATATCAGTATTAAATCAGAAGAAATCTGCGTTGCAAGGCAACTCAGTAACCCGCCAGAATGAGTTGGTAATAAGAGAGATATGTGGTAATAAGCCACTATACTCTCGTTTGGAAACAATAGACGAGTTCCTTTTAGGTACCTACTTCTTAATCTTAACATAGTATAAAACAAAGTCGCTATCCTGTCCCTATGTCCCTATATGTGCTTAAATCTTTAAAACTACGCAACGGATTTTGAAGCGGTTTTTTTAAATAGATAGAGTGATTCAAGGGGAAGGTTTTTATGTCCCTCCCCGGCTTCGCACGGGTGCAATTTCAGAAAGTGGCATGCCGGGTACTAATATATCGGGTTTGTATTTACACCAGCGGGTTGTAACGCATGCCGGGTACACGCTAGTTACTTCTAAATAGCAAAACAAAATAAAGATTTTTTCTTCCCCCTTGCCGCGGTAAAGTATGCCCCTCTATATTTCTCATGCGATTATACGAAATTGTTCGCAAAGCGTTCCTTTCACAACTTACCGCAGCAAAGATATGTACTTTGCTAGAAGCAAATGCAAAGTAGGTAGGTACCTAATGTGTTTCATATTTGTTATTTACATTCCCGATAGCTACTCAATGTACTTTCACTGGAAGTGACTACGAGGCTTTTTGGTAAAAGAAAAAAAATATTTTTATCCAGAAAATAGTGACAAAATAGTCCACAGCATTCCCAAACGCAGATGGCATCCATGCAAACATCTTTTAATTTAATTATTAAGAATAGTGTGCTGCAATAAAATATTAATGTACTCATATGTTTCCGTTTTTCTTCTGCATATTTTTCAGGTCGAGACAAGCATTCCCAGGGCGCAGGCGAGCCGTAGGCGAGTGTAATATATGTTTTTTAATAAACAAGTACCTAATTATTTATCATTAAATGAAGGTGGCAACTGGATATATCTGTTCATTGGCTTTTTGAACTGAATCTCTTAAAAACATACTACGGAAAGAAATATAAAATTTACATTTTATACCAGTTTATATAAGTAAGTACCTAAGTAAGTCGAAGGTATAAAAGCCAAATTTTAAAAATATGACAGAAAAAGTTAACCTAAGCGTCCGGGATTTCTCGTCCGAACTGTATTTTCCATTTGATTCTTTTAAACAGCTAAGCAAGGGAACTGTCTTTGCCAAGTTGGTAAAAGGAATGCTTCGCGAGTAACTTCCTATAATGGCATGAGAAATTTAGAGGTGCATACCTACTTAACCGCGGCAAGGGGGAAAAAGCTTGGTTGTGCTTTGCTTTGCTATTTAAGCGTAACGTAAAAGGAACTGTTTAGATCGCTTCCTGGACCCCTATTCTCCAACTTAAAAGAAGTGAATGCTCTCTCGAGAGAAGGGACAATTCACATCATATGCTCACATCGTATGGAAATGAATACCCATTTTAAGTTTCAAGAATACAGCTTAAACATTTTCGAGAGAAAAAGTAATCACTTCTGTTGAAATGATCATTCACCTAGTTCGAGAATAGACGTCCTGGACGTCTATTCTCGAAATAGGCGAATGATCATTTCAAGAGAAGTGATTAGTTTTTCTCTTAAGAATAATTAAACTGTATTCTTGAAACTTTAAATCACTATTCATTTCCATGACGATGTGAGCATATGATGTGAATTGTCCCTTCTCGCGAGAGAGCGTTAACTTCTCTTAAATTGGAGAATAGACGTCCTGGTGTCATGAAGTATTATTCGTCGCTAAAAGACCTATATCATTCCACATACTTTGTTGTGCTATCTGTCTAACTCCCTAAATTTTAAAAAGCTTAAAAGATATGTCTATAAAGATTACTGTTAATCAAAAATAATAGTGTAACAGTGAGTGAATTTGAATAAAATTAATTAAGAAGAAAACTAGTTGTCGTAATATGTTATATAATCAGACCAAATTACGATCACCCAAATTGGGCTGGCGAATGACGCTTATCGCAGCCGACGCCAAAAAGGAGGTGAAGAAAGCAGAAGACCGATCATTGCTCTGTGTAGGTCATAATAGTTTATTTTTTCTGTGGTTTATTTTAATTTGTTTTTGTTTGTAAACACCGTTAAGTCTTTTTTGAAAGACGTCCGTAGTCCGTAATCCATTAAACTTTCCCATAATAATTGATTCTGAGTGCTTCATAGAAAAACAGAGATTTATCATCTAGCCTGGCTCTTTACCAAATAATAATTCCTTACAGTTACAGCAGCCTGGACCAATTTAAGAACAGTAAAGACGTCGGTGTTTTTAATTTAAGTCTTAACAATTATTATTATTCTACTCTTCGTGTTGTTCCAAAGCAAATTTTCATGTTCTGTGCTGAAGAGTGAAGACTACCTACTCAAATTTCTTGATTGTGAACAGAGACAAAGGGTGATTGGAACATGATTTTTATTTAAAACTACCTCGTCTGTGAAATCAGAAAAATTGAACCGAATATGAATAAAAAAATGTCCCCCTTAATAGATAAACCAGTCGATTTAAACGAATTGCATAAAGGAAAAAAAATTAGCAGCACATTAGAGTTATTGGCAGGTCTTGATAAAAGGGAAGACATTTACGATTCTTCCTGTGAGATAGTAAAGCTTAAGGATGAGAATAATTTCCCATGGTCTGCTTTAATTGAAAATAAGATTACGAGCACTTCAACAACAAAAATGGAGTCAAACTGGGATGAGGTTGATAGTGAACAGTTTTCCAAAGATGTTTTTATGTATGAACAGGTTGAAGAACAAAAGCCTGATTTCATTTTTCTGTTGGATGGCCAGATAATTGGAAATGAAAAAAAATACAGTTTATGTCATGTGACCGATTTACATGGCATAAGGTATGTAAAGGCCAAGACACAATTAAAAAATAATCATTAGGTGATAAGCAATAAGTAACAGAAATAAGATTTGAAACATAGATATAAATCAATCTCCACACAATTTAGTTTAAGGTAACAAGCAAATACTTATAGGTAGGGGTAATGTTTTGATTCTGTTATAGTTAAGTATACTTACCCTTAGTGGTAATTTTTTCCTGTCCGATTTGTAGGGGAAATGGGGGCTAATGGGACAGATGCTCTAGAAGTCATTTAAGTGCTAGACATTTAAAACCTGAGTTAATAGGTGGCACTACACATTCTATTGCTGATGATAAATTACAAACATAATATCTTCAGTTGTTTGTAATTTAATTCCAACAACTGTGTTTTCTTTGTGTTATAAATGGAACCATCCTCTATTATTTTTGTTGTAAGTAATTTAAATTTACAGAACAGTAATTTAAAGAAGTGTTGTGTTGATTATAAGGTAAATGCACCAATTGTCGACACTTTTAGTATCTTTGATGTCTAATTATGGTTTGTCTCAGGACAGAATAAACAAATAACTAAATTGAATTAGCTCAATATACTGGTCTCTTATTGCACAATGTGATTATCACTATTTCAAAATGTTTAGGTTTAAGAAAAAACTGCTTTTCATTTTTTTTTAAAGTTTGTATTTGCATCAAAAGTCGACACTGAAATTACAAATTGATCTAATTGTCGTCACCTAATTGCACCAATTCTCGACACACAAAATACAACATACAAAATAACTAAAAATACATTTTAAAGAAATACAAACCAATAAATAACAAGTTTTTATTCAAAGTAACCACAAAAATACTCTAAATTATTTCTGCAAAATATTATACATTATATTTCTGGAAGGCTATTTAATGCTCCAATTGTCGACACTGCAATGTTCCAATATTCGACACCAGTGAAGATTTGTAAAATAAATAAAAACACATTTTAAAGAAATACAAACCAATTAGGAACAAGTTTTTATTCAAAGTAACCGCAAAAATACTCTAAAATATTTCTGCAAAATATTACCTATATATTATATTCCTGCAAGGCTATTTAATACTCCAATTGTCGACACTGCAATGTTCCAATATTCGACACCAGTAATGATTTGTAAAATAAATAAAAATACATTTAAAAAAAATACAAACCAATTAGAAACAAGTTTCTATTTAAAGTAACCACAAAAATACTCTAAAATACTTCTGCAAAATATGCACCATGATTTACAATACCCAAAAGTCGACACCCAGGCTAAACCCGTATTTTGAATAAATAAGCACAAAAATATGTATTCAGGTAATAATCTAACTTAAATCAAACTCTTTTTATTTGATAAACGTCTGAAATTAATAATAATAACCTTAAAGTAAAAAAACATTATTACTTATACTGCTTATTTAATTGCTTACCTATCACTACACTGCCACCTGTTCTGATGCACGGCCATAAAGATAATGTGGACAAACAATTTGGCGCGATTTCTAACGTTACACGAAGGGCCTCCGATATTTCGCAAATATAGCCGAATGTTATGCCAGAGTGGGAACGTTTAAATATTCATCCTTTCCTTATTTTTAGAGTTTGAATTCGGGTGTGTCGACGATTGGTGCATTTACCTTAGCTTTGTAGAAGACACAATGGTATGGTGTTTGTAACTACTTGCCTACAAAGACCGTATTAAAACGTCAGTTTCTTCTTATTTAGCTCATTTGAGATTTTTGCATTTAAAATTTTTGAGAAAAATGAAGAAACTATGGTGACCAACTAATAATTATCCTCTCAAAATTCCTCAGTAGAAGTGTATCAGGTATCTTTTTTGCAATCTAATAAATAAGGAAATAAAAAAAAATATTTTATTTATAGAATGTTTAAATATGCAGTTAATTCAATCAATTTGAAATTAATATACGGTGGGGTTACTTACTGAACCTTAGAATTCAGTGCCCCAAACTACTTTTTCGGATAAATACTCTCTTTACATTTAACAAAACTAATTTTTCAATCTCCCTTTTATTTTATTTTTACAGAATTTAATACAGGATGCCTACAATGTGCAATTTATATATAGGGTGTCCGGGAAAATGTGGGAAATCTCCCGGATATGAAAAAAACACGTGAAAAGAATACTACAAGGTCATATACACTTCTTTCTATTTCAATAAAATATACATCTTTGTTCCTATAAATTATAAATGTTCACTTTTAACTGCTTAATATTAATACATGATCGCAATAAAATGACGTTTTTCAGAAAACGGTTAGGATTAGCGACATGAATGAAGAGTACTTAATTTTTAGTCAATAGTTAAAGGTATGTAAAAAACGTTGTAGAAAGTTTTTATCATATAGGGCGTAAAAAAAAATGGGCACATTAGTGTCACAGCTAGTCCGTCCCTGTAGCTGTGAGTAATTCGCAACACTTTCTGGGATTGCAATTTGAAGGGTCTTACCTGGTATACATCATATGAAAAATAATTCGAAGAGGAGGCCAATACGAAAGAAATTTATATGAACTTGTAGTATTCTTTTTACGTGTTTTTTTCATATCCGGGAGATTTCCTACATTTTCCCGGACACCCTGTATATAATATCACTTTCCAAATTTTACAATGTCTATAAGACATGTTTTTAAGAAACCCTTCTCGACATCTTCTTTTCAGAAGTGTTTTTCTAACTCCATTTTCCTCTTTTTGGTTGTTCTAGACCCTTTTAAATGACTTTTCCACATACTCCGTATGTTTTGACTTATTTTCATTTTAATATCTTCACATAATGTAATTTTAACGTTACAACTTTTTATGCCATAAAAGCTCCGTTAAGGTTTTACGCCTACCACTTATCATTTTATCTTTTGCTACAACCATCAGCAAAATACCTTTTCTGTCTCTTGATGACGAACGTTTTTGCGTTCGAAACATGTAGAGACCGGGGTAGAGACCTTTTAAACTAAGAGTTTTTTATTCTACTAAATTTTGTGGAGGAAGACTTTGTGTTTTTCTTTCCTTTTCATACTTTCAACTCCACTTTAAGTATGGACTATTTCTTCAAATTAATATGAGAATAGTTGTTTTAGAAGATGGTGTAAAACTAAAGCAATGTTTTGTTAGCTTTCCTACAAGAAAAAGTGTAATAAAAGTAGCGCCCATGCTTGCATTAAAGCAGAGAAGACGATTATTTTCAGTACATTTCATTAAAAAAAATTGAAAGGAATAATAGCATCTCTACTGTGCGCATCTAACAAATAATTCTGTTGTAATTTTGGTTTATAGTTGTCCAGAATTGCCACAAATTAAAGAAAGCGATGTAATTCATTATTCTTTGTTAAAACAATTGAAGACATAAGTGGATAAAGGTGTCATGTCACATTTTTAAACTTTGAAGTTATTTAATAAAACGCGTTATGACCTAGAACTTTTTTAATTACTATTTAATTTTATTTACTAACACCGCATAAATTAGGTAAAATTAACTACAGTCAAACCTCTATAACTCGAACCTCTATAACTCGAACGACTCTTTAACTCGAACTTTTTCAGTGGTCCCTGTACATTCCCCAAGATTTTCAGGTATTTTGACCTCCATAACTCGAATTTCTATAACTCGAACACCTCTACAACTCAAACTTAACGCTACGTCCTGCCAAGGAAAAAATATCTATAAGTCGAACTTTTGAAAGCGATCAAAGTCGAGTTTTGACCACTGGTCGTAAGCGGCGACTCTGTGACATTTTGGGATTCCCCCATGCAGGTGTAAAATACCGCGAATGGTATTTCAAGGAAAAGAGCGTTTTTAGCCGACAAAATGTCGCAACCGCGGAAACTTAAGACTTTAACGATCGAGAAGAAGATTGAAATTAAAAAAAAAGTAGAGAATGGTGTCCAAAGAAATATTATTTGCCGAGAATATAATATTCCAAAAAGTACGTTATCCACTATAACGACTTTTCTTTAATATTTGAAATTAGACAAAAATACGAATCTTACCGCCCAAAAACAACATTCAGTCAAAGCTTGATAACTGATTATTTTTGAAGTGTTTTTGATACCTATGTTTTATGTTACGTACGTAGTATTAAGAGCTTTTTACATTACATATTATATATGTAGTACTTAATTAAAAAAAATTGTTATATTCACGTAGTTTTTCTCTAACTCGAACTCTCTATAACTCGAACTTTTTTGGCTGTCCCTTCAAGTTCGAATTATAGAGGTTCGACTGTAATTTTATTTGGTGCACTTTAATAATAAAAGCAAATTCATAGTTTTTTTCATAGTGTCATGTAACAAAATTGTAACATGACACCTTTATTCACTACGACATGCTAGATGTTTAAGTGACTTAACACCTTTATCCTTAAAAAAATATCTTTTATTATGAAGAAAGCTGCATTTAAGGTGGGAGTATCAGCATGCTTGCCAACCTATAACCTATTTCGCGTAGATTTATTTATGTTTTCTAGCTTTTATACAAAATTTAAAGAAAATCAGTATCCACTTGATATTCTATAGGTAATAATTGACATATTTAATAAATATCAAGGAATTTCATAACTTATTTTAGGAGAATTGTATAGCGAAAAATATCGGGTAAGATTGTTTTTTACATTATTATGTCATTGTCACTCATTGTTCTTTTACTATACAATTCTCCCAGAATTAGCAATGAAATAAATTGATATTTTTGTAATATATCAGATACTACCTAAATAATGTACCGACGATATTGATTTTCTTTAAATGTTAGTTATTAAAATAATAAACTCAAAAAATCAACGCGAAATAGGTTATAGGTTGGCAATAGATTGAATGACGTTGAGAATTCAACCTTAAGGTTTACTAATAGTAAGATCTATACCAGGGATGCTCAAAAAGTAGAAAAAATAGTTTAAAAAAAAATGCGACATAACACCTTTATCCACTGATGTCTTCAATTATACTTTAAATAACTAAATATTCTATTATGACAGATCGAAAGATTCCTCTTCTAGGCAGAAACTGGCACCAGTAAAAACTGAAATGGGAGAAATTAAAGAACAATATGCAAGTGTTTGTGATGAGTGGAAGATTAAAAATGAAGTAGTTGACTTAAAAGAGGAAAGCTTTCAACAAAATCAAACTATGTAAGTATGAGTATGTGTATGTACAGGGTTTTCAGAGATATTTTCGGTCATATCTACAGGATTCCCTATAGGAGATACAAAAAAAAATTAAATGTAGGAGTTGTAGGGTTTTGTCTGAACCTCCAGGAAATTAAAAAAAAATAAACAAAAGACGATCTGAAACATAAGAAAAATTAACAAATTTGGTTTTTTTAAATGGTACACCCTGTATATTTTTTATTTTTATGAAAGATCTTTCTTCCCTGATTTCAAAAATATATAGTTTGTCTATATTTGCTGGAACCGTCATTAAATTATTTCTAGTCAATTATTGTATACGGCACTATACAATAATAATTATTTTGAGTAGTGTGCCTTGGAAAACAATAATTGCCTGACGTAGTTTAGTTTTCAATCAATAGGGAACTGTCAACGTTTTGTATTTGAAATAACGCACTACGTATCCAATTGTGTCAACGCATGGTGTTGGTCTTTCTGGATAGGTAATACGGTATTGACGTTGAGCCCTTGGTTCATTACTTGAATGCTTATAGAATACACGGACCATATCCGATTTTTCTTCGCTTGAATAACCATTTAAAAAAAAATGATTTTAAATACAAAATGTTGACAGTTCCCTATTGAAAACTAAACTACATCAGGCAATTATTGTTTTCCAAGGCACACTACTCAAAATAATTATTATTGTATAGTGCCGTATACAATAATTGATTAGAAATAATTTAATGACGGTTCCAGCAAATATAGACAAACTATATATTTTTGAAATCGGGGAAGAAAGATCTTTCATAAAAATAAAAAATATACAGGGTGTACCATTTAAAAAAACCATATTGGTTAATTTTTTTTATGTTTCGGATCGTCTTTTGTTTATTTTTTTTTAATTTCCTGGAGGTTCAGACAAAACCCTACAACTCCTACATTTAATTTTTTTTGTATCTCCTATAGGGACAACTGTAGATATGACCGAAAATATCTCTGAAAACCCTGTACAGGGTGTTTTATTAAGGGTGACTACCGGCCATATCTTGGAAACTACTAAGCATAGAAACTTGAGAAAAAAAATTATGATTAAAGCGGCCATGCGAAAATTCTGGAAATTATTTTTAAGTTCCTAATTTTGCCGCAAGAGGGCACAATTAAAGTTTTTTTTTTAATTCTAAATTTCTCCGAAAATTCCCATATTAAGGTATAACTCTGATTACATAATCGAAAAGCTTAGACCATTCTGCATCATTTTGGTTTAAGGCTCGTTGGCGTACCGACCTTAATAAGAGTGGGGGAAGCTATTGAATGTGTATAAACATTAAAATCGCTGTAACTTCTAAACGACTTATCCGATTTTACTAAATTTAAGCTTGTTTGGAAGTACCTTTAGTTGTTGTATCCAATGGTGAAAAGTTTCTAATAAAATTGCTAGAGGGCGCTATTTGTATTAATAATTATTATTTTGGCGATAACTCTGAAACGAACAAGGATATCGAACTGCGGTGTTCACATCTTTTCTTGCAAATTTCATCTACTTTCCGATTATGATGTCATAGTTATACCGTATAATTTGAATTTTCGGGATAAAATCGAAAAAAACTGTTATTATTACAAATTACGCCCTCTAGCAATTTTATTAAACACTGTCGTCTACTGTTGGATACGGCAATTGAATATACTTACCTTTCCCTTCCAAACAAGCTCAAATTTAGTAAAATCAGATAAGTCGTTTAGAAGTTACGGCGATTTTAATGTTTACACATTCAATAGCTTGCCCCACTCTTATCAAGGTCGGTACGCCAACGAGCCTTAAACCAAAATGATGCAGAATTGTCTAAGCTTTTCGATGATGTAATCAGAGTTATACCTTTTATTATGGGAATTTTCGGAGAAATTTAGAATTAAAAAAAAAAATTAAGTGCGGCGAAATTAGGAACTTAAAAATAATTTCCAGAATTTTCTCATGACCGCTTTAATATTTTCTCAAGTTTCTATGCTTAGTAGTTTCCGAGATATATGGCCGGTAGTCACCCTTAATGAAACACCCTGTACACTGTTTCCCATTTTTGGAAAATATTTTATGTACCGGGTGAACAACTAAGAATGGTCGTCGGGTATATCTCGGAAACTACTAAACGTAGAAACTTGGGATAAAAAAAATTATGATTAAAGCGGTCATGAGAAAATTCTGGAAATAATTTTTAAGTTCCGCATTTTGCCGCAAGAGGGCGTAATTGAAAAGTAAATTTTAAAATTTTACATAACTCCGAAAATTCCACATTAAGGTATATGTTTGATAACACCATTTTAAAGCTTGGATAATTATGCATCATTTTTGTCTTATGCTCATTGGCGTACCGACTTTAATAAGAGTGGGGGAAGCTGTTCAAAGTGTAAACATTTAAATCGCTGTAACTTCTAAACGACTTATCCGATTTCAGCAAACTGAAGACTGTTTGGAAGAGAAATATATGCACTTTCACCAGTCGTATTTAGTTGTCCATAATAGTTCTCAATAAAATTGCGAGAGGGCGCAATTTGTAATAATAATAGTTTTTTTTATTTTATCCCAAAAATTCAAATCATACGGTATAATTAAGATACCATAATCAAAAAGAAGATGAAATTTTCTAGAAAAAATATTAAAACCGCAGCTCGATATCTTTGTTCGTTTCAGAGTTATTGCCAAAACATTAAATTTTAATACAAATTGCGCCCTCTAGCAATTTTATTTGAAACTATTGTGTACCATTGGATAAGACAATTAAAGGTACTTACCTTTCTCTTCCAAACAAGCTTAAATTGAGTGAAATCGGATAAGTCGTTTAGAAGTTACAGCGATTTTAATGTTTTCACTTTCACTTGATAAGAGTGGGAGAAGCTATTGAAAGTGTAAACATTAAAATCGCTGTAACTTCTAAACGACTTATCCGATTTCACTCAATTTAAGCTTGTTTGGAAGAGAAAGGTAAGTACCTTTAATTGTCTTATCCAATGGTATACAATAGTTTCAAATAAAATTGCTAGAGGGCGCAATTTGTATTAAAAATTAATGTTTTAGCAATAACTCTGAAACGAACAAAGATATCGAGCGGCGGTTTTAATATTTTTTCTAGAAAATTTCATCTTTTCGATTATGGTATCATAATTATACCGTATGATTTGAATTTTCGGGATAAAATCAAAAAAACTATTATTATTACAAATTGCGCCCTCTAGCAATTTTATTGAGAACTATTATGGACAACTAAATACGACTGGTGAAAGTGCATATATTTCTCTTCCAAACAGTCTTTAGTTTGCTGAAATCGGATAAGTCGTTTAGAAGTTACAGCGATTTAAACGTTTACACTTTGAACAGCTTCCCCCACTCTTATTAAAGTCGGTACGCCAATGAGCATAAGACAAAAATGATGCATAATTATCCAAGCTTTAAAATGGTGTTATCAAACATATACCTTAATGTGGAATTTTCGGAGTTATGTAAAATTTTAAAATTTACTTATCAATTACGCCCTCTTGCGGCAAAATGCGGAACTTAAAAAATATTTCCAGAATTTTCTCATGACCGCTTTAATCATAATTTTTTTTATCCCAAGTTTCTACGTTTAGTAGTTTCCGAGATATACCCGACGACCATTCTTAGTTGTTCACCCGGTACTTACTTAGGTATTCCTAAATTGTATTTGTATTTTCAATTGTAAATGTATTTCTTCTTATTTCCAAATGTTGTCGAATATTACTACCTAGTTGTTCTTATGAAACTAAAATACTCTTATAAAACTGCTTAAAAACCTGATCTAATACTCACAGCATTTTACATTATAGGTATTTTTTTTTATGTAAAGGCTAAAAACAAATATTTTACAGGTTAGGTTTTGTTTGAGTAATAATAGAGAATATTTACGTGGTAAAAACAAGAAAGAATCAAGAATAAGTAGAAATACTTGGAAATATTTCAAAATACACAGACAATATGTTTGGGACATAGTGTACCTACATAAACATAAACTTTTCATGCCACGGTATTATCTCTAGTTCTCTAGTGACATTAAGTTTGGGGATTTTTCTGGTTGGCAGCAGTGCAAAAATGGCAATCAAGCCGCGACGCGCTCAAAAATAGGAATCACACTTTTCCCAGATTTTCCCTAATCATCTGAATAAAAAGTAAGTCTCGAAGTAAGTGGAATGCCTTGGTTATTTGTAAATCATTATCGTTGGCCACATTTTTAGTATCGTCTTTACAGTCCGCGATATCCAAGTACCAAGAAAATTCACATAGAACGAAATTCGCGATTTACATTTGGCGTTCTAACAATACTTAAAAATACCTAGGGATAGTTGAAAAATTTGGGACTGTTGGGAAACACACATGCAGCACTTTGAAGACAGTACGCATTAAAGAATTAAAACTTGATGTTTAAATTTTAGTGGATGGTTCTACTTCCAGTTCTCTTATTTTCAAGTATCTATTTGTACAAATAAGATGCTAACAGGACAATGGCCCATACTAGGCCCATGATTTACAATGTAGTATACAGATTTGCACCTATTATTTATAAAGTTATAATTTAATTATTAATTAAAATTAAGAATATTAGATTTCTGAGCATTGTTTCAAATGTTTGTAGAGGTAAACTAAACAAATCAATATCGTGCTATAAAACAAAATATGGTTATAACGATTTATGGGTGAATGTTTCCCTGAATTTGTTTTATGAAAACAGTTTGCAAATATGTGAATACTTATTACAAGTTTCGTGAAGGATGATTAAAACGTATTGGAATTATTGTTGACAATTTGAAATAAAAGCAAACATGAGCTTGAGTACGCTCGCACTCAAGGGGCAACAACTGGAAAGTCCATCTAAGTTGTGGTAATTATTCTGAGAAACTTTTCTGAATACTTTCTAATGTTTTATATACCGCATACTGAGGTGTCCAGACGACAGACGCAAAACTTAGATTACTATATAAACACATTCAAAACACAGACCTTTGATCAAAAAAATTACCTTGTCGGATTTCCATTGTCTTTATTTTGTTACTTAACACAACGTTTCGGTTAGTTAGTATCTCTAACCGTTTTCAAGTGTAAACTAAATTCTAAGGCTACTGTCTTAAATGCTATCCATGTGCAATGAAGCTTGATGACTCCGCCTACGTGCTTATTGGAGGGTGAAGTTTGAGCTGTTGGTTTTGGACAAGAAGAGGCTTTCAGATATTGGGGATATCTATGGTACTTGGTTTACTAAATATATGGGTATTTTGATTCATGAAAGCTGCTTCTTTTAGTTTTCGTTTTCTCCAGTGCTGTTCCGTGTCCAAAACATTAGCTTCTGACCACTGTATACTATGTTGGTTGTTGGTTGGTCCATACATGTTTCGCTATACCTGATCTCTAAGTTTCACCTCTTTGAGTATGTTTCAGATGTTTTTATAACTCGTGCGGGAAGAGGTCTTTTTGTTTCTCCATTGTACGATTCGCCACACTCGCAAGTGATTTGAGAGATACAATTTTTTTGTGTTTTCATTACGGGAGGGTTTTACTTTTGTAAGAAAGCTTCTAAGCGTACGCTTAAGAAACAAACATGCACAACCTAAATATGAAACCTAACATGCGATTGTCTTTATTAGCAACATAATTAATGTGCTCGTTAACAGAATGTTTTTTATCATAAATGCGACACCAAGATCATCTCATTTTCTACTTTGTTAAGTAAAATCCCAGTAACCTTGTAACCTTATGAAATATATGTACATTTCTTAAAAACAAAGTAAATATACCTACATTTATTTTAATTCAGACAATATTTATTTCAAATACAATATTAAAAAATGAATCCAGTTTACTCTGTATCAGCAAACAATCACCAATACTTTCTATGGCAAAAAAATTCATAATATCAGCGTAAAGTAAAACTTTACAAACTTTGAAACCTTGTTTTACATCGTTTAAACTGTAAAAGCAAGACCTTCTGGGATTTAAGGAGGAGTAAGTGAAACGTATTTGTTGTGTCAGTAAAATTGAATAAAATAAAGAATAAAGGCCACAAATGAGAACCTTGGCGCACACCAGTTACATTGTAAACAGGATAATGGTGACCGTTCATTGTCACAAATTGTTATCGAATAAATACAGTGTCACCAGTAAAGTCCGCATCATATGGTTTTTTTTTATTAATAGCTTTATTCAAAATTTGACTTTGGCATCAAGTTCTGCTTCGATCGAGATGAAAATTAAGCAAAAAAAATAGTAGTCACGTGATTCGCATTATCTGTCAAATTTTAAGTTTTTCCAAATAATAATTCAAAAGTGGGGTTATTTTTGAAAATATCGAAAAAAGTTATTAGAAAAAGTTTTTTTAAATGCAGTTTCTAGCCCACGTGCAAAATTTTAGCTGCATAAGATAATTTTGATTTTTACCTATATTTTGTAAATTGCACCACTTTTGCAAAATAAGACTCAACGCAACCTACATAAAACTTCTTAGTTTTGACAATGCTTTATTTCAGATACATTTTTGAACACGTAGTTTGTGTCTGAAAGTAAAAAAATAAAAAATGAAGTAAAGAGGTTTTAAATTAAATCGTTGAAAATAGATAAACTTTGCGTTAAGTTAAACTAAAATTTATTTTCCACTTACTGATGACACTGTGTTCTTTTTTGTCTCAATATTAAGATGTATTACTTTCAGACACAAACTACGTTTTCAAAAATACTTATTTTATGAAGTTACCTTATACAGGGTCAAAAACAAATAAACTTTGCATCACATGCGACCAAATTTTAATAGCCCAATTTTGATTTTGTAGAAAAACACACATTTAATATGGAGCTACTTTAAAGAAAATGAATCTGAAATAAAGCCTTGTCAAAACTGAGAAGTTTTATGTAGGTTGCGTTGGGTCTTATTTTGCAAAAGTGGTGCAATTTACAAAATATAGGTAAAAAATCAAAATTATCTTATGGAGCTGAAATTTTGCATGTAGGCTAAAAACTGCATTTAAAAAAACTTTTTCTAATAACTTTTTTTGATATTTTCAGAAATAACCCCACTTTTAAATTATTTTTTGGAAAAAATTAAAATTTGACAGATAATGCGAATCACGTGACTACTATTTTTTGCTTAATTTTCATCTCGATCGAAGCAGAACTTGATGCCAAAGTCAAATTTCGAATAAAGTTTTTAATAAAAAAAAATCCCGTATGATGCGGACTTTACTGGTGACACTGTACCTATATATGTCGTAGGCTGATAGTGAAATCCGTCATTTCATGAAAAGCCTAGTCACTTCATGAAGCGTCGGCAGATTGTGTAAAAACATGAAATTACACTATCTGCCGCGTCACTTCATGAAGAGACCTTGACGTTTCGGCGTATTATGCATAACACAATCTGCCTAATTTTAAATATCGTCACTTCATGAAATGCCACAAAAACAAGGCATATTGTGTAATTCCGTCTAAAAGGTATATTGGCAACTGGTTTGTTCGGATTTGTCAGAGCATTTTCTTTATTTTTATAAAATAATATTAGTTGAAAAAATTTAATTAAAAAAAAAATGCTCTGGGGAACAACGAACAAACCAGTTGCCAGTATACCTTTTAGACGGAATTACACAATCTGCCGACTGCGTTAGGTACTACATGAAGTGACGATATTTAAAATTAGGCAGATTGTGTTATACATAATACGCCGAAACGTCAAGGTCTCTTCATGAAGTGACGCGGCAGATCGTGTAATTTCATGTTTTTACACAATCTGCCGACGCTTCATGAAGTGACTAGGCTTTTCATGAAATGACGGATTTCACTATCAGCCTACGACATATAGAAGGTTATCCACCTAAGACGGTCCCTACTATATCAATGCTTAGCTTTGCTCCTAAAATATTGTGATTAATTATTTTATCAAACGCTTTACTGAAATCGGAATAGCGTTTTGGCCAACTTACAGTGGCATTTTATGGAAGTATGAGAGAATAAATTATATGTTTAGATGCTCGCAATAAGAATAACAGATCAATCAGTTTTGCCTACGCGACGTGACCAACGCATGGCGAGTCGATCCCTCCGTTAAAGAGAGGGGATCATTTGTGCTGGCGAAATCAGCTCGACTGAAATTCAGGCAATATTCAGTAAAACTTCGTTTTGGTTGCGCCGCGCATTTAATTACACTCGAAACTAGAATTATCTTACGTATGTTCCATTTCATGCAGTTAACTTGTAATTACTTGTTCACTTCGACACTAGAGGGCGCTTCATATTTTCGACGGTTCTCACCGTAAATTGTTCATCGTTTGAACTTTGTGCTCCTTTCTTTTGTCAGATTTGCTTGCTCACTGATGAGCCATGATATGGCGAAACGCGTCTGGGGATGGATGTGACCTCGGATCTGACGAAATGAAAAGAAAAACCACTCTCTACTTCAGATAGCATTTAGTTTGCGGTCCAAACCGATAGCCTATGGGCTTTTAGCGCTGCCTAGCACTCCTGTAATTATGACTTATGTCTTTACAGGGCTACCCTCTCAACATTTCACTTATTTATATAACGAAAAACTTCTCTTTGATATATTAAAAATGTTTAATTTTACAGTTCAACCTATTAAATTAAATTTACCAACATGTGGGGTGACTGAGTTTTAACTCATACCTAAAGGCAGTGGCGGATTTACAAATTTGCCGCTAGTAGAGGCTATTCAATTTTTGCCGCCCCTCAGTGGCGGCTCGTGAATTGTTAACTTGGGGGTGCACCAAAAGCCCGCTCAAATGTGATCGATAATTTTTGGTAATTATTTATAAGATAAAAAAATAAAAAAGGCCAATTTATTTTTCATTAGTGGGTACATTGCTTAAAAGTAAAGTCCAATCTTCTGTTTTTATTTGCATCAAACTTATCAATAACAATAAAGTTCCTAGATCTACACTTTGTGGTCTGTGTCAAGTTAATTTCGAGTTTAGATCTTCCCTCAATTTTAATTTCAATTCGTCACTCGTTTCTTTGTGTATATAATAATGTTTTTTTTATTTCTGTAAGATAAAAAAAAAATTGGACCAAATTTGCCGCCCCCTAAAATCTGCCGCCCTAGGCTCCAGCCTACTGGTAAATCCATCACTGCCTAAAGGATCGTTTATTCTGAATTCACGATACTTTCTTAATACATGTTTTATATACAGGGTGTAACATAAAGGTTGGGAATAAATTAAACGGTGGATTCCTTAGTCAAAAATAATAGAAATTTTTCATATAAGGATATGCTATGCGGGATTTCGTTTCCAAGTTACAGGGTGTTGAATTTTTCTTAAAAATTTAGTTTTTGTTTAATATCTTTTGAACGCTGGCAGGTAACAAAACGAAATTTTAGCAGTAACTTTACTTGATAATGCCCTAGGAGAAGAAAAAAATTGTCTTCCTGGGATACTCAGTGACGTGCATACGGATATTGCCGTAGGGTTTTTTAATGAAAAATGTGGTAGGTACGCCACTGGTAGAATAATTTTTTTGTTAAAATTTATGAATTTTCCTTTTATTCTAAACAAAATTCCCCTCTTGCGTTTTCTTTGTATCTCTTGCCATTTTCCCGTAATTAAATATTTTGCAAATATCAGTTTTTCCACAGGCTTTTTAATTTAAGTAATAAACCTATTAAAAATGGATTACTCAGTTGAAGAATTAGCAGATATGCATTTTATTTATGGCCGTGCCAACGGGAATACTGTGTTAGCTGTACGTCTGTATGTTGAACGTTTTCCAAATCGACGCATTCCGAATAGGAAGACTTTTTCAAGGATTCACGCTCGCACGTGAAACCGGATCATTAAAGCCTTGCACCTCCAGTGGAAGACCACAATACGTAAGAACAGTACAGCGTGAGGAACGAATCCTTCAGATTGTCGAGGCGAATCCTGACTCTAGTACTAGAAGAATTGGAAGAATGGAAAGGGTAAGCCACATGACAGTCCAACGAATCCTACATGATAATTTATTGTACCCATACCATTTACAACGAGTGCAGGTTCTTTCTGTCGAGGATTATGCACCACGTCTTAGATTTTGTACATGGTTCTTAAATAAATGCAATTTAAACCATTCATTTCACTCATCCGTTTTATTTACCGATGAAGCTGGATTTACAAGGGATGGCATAATTAATTTTCATAATAACCATCTATGGGCTGATGAAAACCCTCATGGAATCATACAATCCCGGCACCAGCAACGATTTTCTACTAATGTTTGGGCAGGAATAATTGGCGATTATTTGATTGGTCCTGTAGTACTACCAAATAGATTAGACGGATTATCATATCTGGATTTCCTTCAAAATGGATTACCACCTTTATTAGAAGAACTTCCAATTGAAACGCGACAGCAAATGTGGTTTATGCACGATGGCGCTCTAGCTCACTTTAGGCGAGAAGTTAGAGAATACCTCAACGAAACGTACCACAATAAATGGTCGTGGAGGGCCAAGAGCGTGGCCTCCTCGTTCACCCGACCTTAATTCATTGGATTATTATTTATGGGGGCACTTAAAAAACATGGTTTATTCCGTTCCCATTTCTAACGTACAGATTCTTCGTCGAAGAGTTGAAATGGGTTGTCAGCAAATTCGAGAGATGCCTGGAATTTTTGGACGAGTAAGACAATCCATGAGAAAATGTATTGAAGTTGAGGGGCAACATTTTCAGCACCTTTTGTAATTTTGTTTGTTGTGTTGGTTTACATACTTTATTAAAATAATTGTTTTCAATGTCGTTTCTGCCATTTTGTAAACACTGGATCACAACGTAGGTACTCGATTTTATTACTGTTAGGTAGGTACTGAAATTGCTGAAAACTGATATTTGCAAAATGTTTAATTACGGGAAAATGGCAAGAGATACAAAGAATACGCAAAAGGGGAATTTTGTTTAGAATAAAAGGAAAATTCATAAATTTTAACAAAAAAATAATTTTACCAGTGGCGTACTACATTTTTCATTAAAAAACCCTACGGCAATATCCGTACGCACGCCACTGAGTATCCCAGGAAGACAATTTTTTTACTTCTCCTAGGGCATTATCAAGTGAAGTTACTGCTAAAATTTCGTTTTGTTATCTGTCAGCGTTCAAAAGATATTAAACAAAAACTAAATTTTTAAGAAAAATTCAACACCCTGTAACTTGGAAACGAAATCCCGTAGAGCATATCCTTATATGAAAAATTTCTATTATTTTTGACTGAGGAATCCACCGTTTAATTTATTCCCAACCTTTATGTTACACCCTGTATAACAAATTTTAAATTTTAACAATGTTTTACAGACATAGGTACCGGGTCCTTCCGTATATTTAGACAGCGTCTACTGCGTTTATTATAAGAGATAAAAAAAAACTTTAAATATAAAAGTTATAGGGTTTACCCCAAGTCGCCAGAAAATGTTACGCAAAACAACAAATGAATGTCACAAAGTTAGGAAAAAACACTAACTTGGTAAATCTTTAATGGAACACCCTGTATATTGAAACAAAACTTAATAGATATTTTTTTTCTGAATTCAAAAATATATAATATGTTGACATTTGATTTAGCCGTTTTCGAAATATTTGCATTTTAAAAATGTGAATATATTGTTTAATTAAATCGCACTTGCCATGGATAAACAAATGGCTCGAACGCCATTATTTAATAGTATTTATATGGCTGTCAGATTTCCTTTAGTCGATACGTAAAATGGGTTACACAGAAGAAGAAAAATTAGAAATAATTCGACTTTTTTACAAAAACAACAATGTTGCTCAAGCGCAAGCAGAGTATCGGCGTATTCATCGCGAAATGCCGCTTTGCGCTTGAGCAACATTATTGTTGTTTTTGTAAAAAAGTCAAATTATTTCTAATTTTTCTTCTTCTGTGTAACCCATTTTACGTATGGACTAAAGGAAATCTGACAGCCATATAAATACTATTAAATTTAAATTTCTTTTTTTTAAAGGAATCACTGGTTCAATTGAAAAAAACAACTTTCTGGATAAATGTCTTACATTTGCCATAATTAGAGTTTAAGCGAAAAACGACCCTTTCGTATTTCATCCCCCTGTATCTGTCTCGCAATTGCTTGAAAAAAAGTGTTTTAACTTATTGTTAGTCCCAAATTCTTGGCCTTTTTACGTTGTAAAAAGATTTTATACAGGGTGAGAAAAAAGTGTACTTCCAATAATACCCTAATAATATTAATGTTTTCATTACCCAGTACTATTTTTTCTCGGTTCAATTTGGTGACACAGGTAATATTTTTGAACCTCAAGTAATACAATCAAGATTGCCTTGATAATTTTGTTTATTGACATTTAAGTTGTGATGACAGGTAAGTTATTAATTTTATAAGAGTGTAGTGAATTAAATGTTTATTAAAAAATCAATTTAAAATGCGTAAATTTACTAGAATAGAAAGAGAAACTTGCTTAAGGCTTCTTAACCAAGGTTTGAACCAGGAACAAATTGCTGAAATTTATAATGTGCACCAAAGCCGCATATCCAGGCTTAAAACCCGATTACAAACCACTGGCAACCACAATTACCAGTACGGCGGAGGAAATCGAAAAATTGATATTCGATCAGAAAGGGCTTTATTGCGGATTGCCAGTCAAAATCGAACGGAACGTTCTAGGCTCCTTAATGATAGTTTTAGACGACAAACGGCTATTCGAGTTTGTGACCGAGCTATAAGAAAAACCTTGAACAAAAATAACTTAAGGTAGGTACGCTAGATTTCGGATCACAAAAAACGTGAATTACCCAGTGTCGGTGACGGTGAGTTTAAATAAGTGTTGCTAATGAAATGTTAATTGTTGTAGAGCTAGGAGAAGGGCTAAATGTACCAGGTTATTGCAGCCTCATAGAGCTGCCCGGCTTGCGTGGGTACAGCGGTATCGTCTCTGGGTTCATGAAGATTGGATGCACTGTATGTTTTCTGATGAGACTAGGTTTAATCTTATTCATTCTAATGGAAGAATTCTAGTGTGGCGAGAGCCGAACCAGCGGTATGAAGAGGACAACATGGCTCCACAGGAAGCCTTTGGCGGTGGAGGCATCACAGTGTGGGCAGGTGTCATGTACAGGGTGTCCAGTTTTCGACACTTTTGACGGGTATCTCAGTTATTAGTACAGATAGAATGATGCGGTTTTCGCAAACCTGTATCACTTTTTTGTGAAACAAACGATGCCCTTAACGGATTTATCATGGCCATCTTGGTTTTTGAGATACAGGGCGAAATTGAAAACGGTGCATTTTCAGACACCCCTTGTATTTTAGTTATCTTATACCTTATCGAAAATATAAGAACGGAGTGTTATACAGTTTTTTACGTAGAATCCAGTGGCGTAGTTAGTATTTTTCCAGGTGTCTCCATTTTTGAGAAATATACCAAAGTTATGTTTTTTTAAATGGAACGCCCTGTATATTTTTTCATATTTGCATTCTGCTTACTGAGAGCTTTCCAAAAATATATAATAGTTAGCACTTTGTTTTAACAGGAAGGTCAAAATTCATATTTTTTTTTTAAATTGGGAGCAGGCCTTGGATTTTGTTTCACTAGAACAATTAAATTGTGGATTAAAATGCATCCTTTTTATTTATAAATATTGTTGAAAATGGATGCCATTTCTAAGAAAATACCATCCATACAAATTTAAAATTGTGCAAAATTTACATCCTGGAGATGCAGATCGGCGATTAATCTTTTGTCGTTGGTATACAGAACAAATCCGGGCCAATGCCAATTTTGGAAGATTAGTAATCTGGTCCGATGAGAACCATATTTCTAGTGCTGGAATTTTTAACCGGCATAATACAAGGCATTGGTCTGAAGAAAATCAATATGTTATTTACGAAAGGGAGCAGCAAGGGCGCTTTGGATTTGGTGTTTCTTGCTTCATATTAGGTAATCAAATAACTTACCGTATTTATGAGGGAGGCCTTACGGCAAATATGTATGTGGACATCTTGAAAGAGGTTATATACCCGAGTTATTAGAAATCGTTCCCCTTGCCCAGCTAAATGCTATACATTTCCAGCAAGACGGTGCACCGAGTCATAACTCTCACGTAGTAAGGCATTTTCTAAAAAAATATTTTCAACAAAAATGGATAGGCACAAATGGAGCTGTAAGATGGCCACCGCGATCGCCCGATCTATCGGTGTTGGACTTCTTTCTTTGGGGTTTTTTGCAGAGCAAAATATACAATACCAGGCACAGAACTGTAGAGGAACTTCGACAGGCTACCCATTTAGCATTTCAATTTCTACAAAACCACAGGCCTATAATAATTTTAAACGCCTTGAGACTTATTACCGAAATGTGTCAGCGTTGTATTAGGGAGAATGGCAACCATTTTCAACAATATTTATAAATAAAAAGTATGCATTTTAATCCACAATTTAATTGTTCTAGTGAAACAAAATCCAAGGCCTGCTCCCAATTTTTTTAAAAATATGAATTTTAACCTTCCTGTTAAAACAAAGTGCCAACTATTATATATTTTTGAAAAGCTCTCAGTAAGCAGAATGAAAATATAAAAAAATATACAGGGCGTTCCATTTAAAAAAACATAACTTTGGTATATTTCTCAAAAATGGGAACACCTGGAAAAATACTAACTACGCCACTGGAGTCTACGTAAAAAACTGTATAACACCCCGTTCTTATATTTTCAATAAGGTATAGGATAATTAAAATACAAGGGGTGTCTGAAAATGCACCGTTTTCAATTTTGCCCTGTATCTCAAAAACCAAGATGGCCATGATAAATCCGTTAAGGGCATCGTTTGTTTCACAAAAAAGTGATACAGGTTTGCGAAAACCGCATCATTCTATCTGTACTAATAACTGAGATACCCGTCAAAAGTGTCGAAAATTGGACACCCTGTACAATGGGAAAACCGAATTGTACATTACGCGTCAAACTGTTAATGCTGAACTCTACCGGAATGACATTATTCTTCCAATTGTTGTCCCGTTTGCGACAAATTACGGTCAGAATTTTTTATATATTGATGACAATGCTCGACCTCATAGGGCCCATATTTTAACAGAGGTTTTGCGGAACAATAACATTAATCGAATGGATTGGCCAGCAAAATCTCCTTACCTTAACATAATTGAGCATGTTTGGTCTCGTTTAAAATATTTGGTGAGATCTCGGGACAACACCCCACAACCTTTTGACGAGTTAGCTGAAGCCATATTTGAGGAATGGGAAAACATTTCTCAAGAGTTTATTCGCAAGTTAGTAGATAGTATGCCTCGCCGGTGCGCAGATGTAATACGCGTTAGAGGGGGGCCTATAAAATATTGAGCCTAATATTGTTGACTTTTATATATCATATAGCGTTGTTTATTTTTGATTACCTACTTAAGTTAATTTACAAGTATTAGTTTGTATCATTTAAATCATTTAAACATCAATTTTTAGTTAAGTTAGTTAAAAAATTTTGTTTGCAAATAAGCGACTAAAATAAAAAATTAAAAAACCGTCTTCGCATTTTAATCCATAGTTTTAAACACTTGCACTTAATTTTGAGATTCATAATAATCTCTTGTGTCACTAAATTGAACCGAGAAAATGGTAATGGGTAATGAAAACATTAATATTATTAGGGTATTATTGGAAGTACACTTTTTTCTCACCCTGTATAAAATCTTTTTACAATGTAAAAACGCTAAGAATTTGGGACTAACAATAAGTTAAAACCCTTTT
Source organism: Polydrusus pterygomalis (assembly GCA_963969555.1). NCBI lineage: Eukaryota > Metazoa > Arthropoda > Insecta > Coleoptera > Curculionidae > Polydrusus > Polydrusus pterygomalis. Next base: position 48,020,369 of record OZ018382.1, read on the forward strand.
TTTCAAGCAATTGCGAGACAGATACAGATACAGATACAGATAAAATACGAAAGTGTCGTTTTTCGCTTAATGGCAAATGTAAGACATTTATCCAAAAACCCAGAAAGTTGTTTTTTTCAATTGAACCAGTGATTCCTTTAAAACCAAGAAATGAAGCAAAAATATATTTGCAACGTTCGTAAAATTTTGTTAAATTTGCACTGTTTCATTTTCCACCCTGTATCTTAAAACTAAAACGTATTCAAACCAAAACTAATCAATATACCCTCAGACCAAACAATAAGCTTCAAACCGCGTTCAAATATGTTTAATATTTTCCGAGATATTTCATTTCAAATATAGACTAAAAATTTTCTTTATGCGTTTCAAAGTTCCAGCAGTTTATTTTAACCTCGTCTTTTTAGAAATGATTTTTCTTCTTCCCCGGGGTTATTTGGTCGTTTTGGACCCTTTTAATTAACTTTTCCACATACTCTCTATGTTTTAAGCTATTTCTATTTTTTCTTCACATTATGGCATTTCGACACACCAATTTTTGATTCCATTAAAGCTCCATTAAGGTTTTATACCACTTATCTTTTTCTTTTCTGCTAAAACCATCAGCAATACATTTTTCTGTCTCCTGATGATGAACGTTTCTACGTTCGAAACATGTAGAGACCTCTGAGCAAAAAAAGTTTTTGTTCTATTAAATCTTGTGGAGGAAGACTTTTCGTTTTTTATTTCCGTTCCTTATTTATATAAGTTTGTTAAGAGGAAGTAACCCCTTTTACCACAATGAAGCGTAAAGTGAATTTAAGCGTGTAAAGTGGATTTACGCGCCCAACGTTTTTGAGAGAAAAGTAAGGCCGATATTGAAAAATGGCTTTAAGAAAAATTGTTTGGTACAACATTCTACACCCGGGAAAGTCATTTTGCTTTTGACCAATAAAGAATTGTTTAAGATATTACAAAATTACTAAAAATAAAAAAAATTTCTAAAAAAAATTTTAGGAATATTTTCGATCGTCATTTACTTTTCTGGATGGGGTATTTAAAGTAGAATTTATTTTCTAAATACCAATTTTTATTTTTTATTTTCGTTTGACCAGCAAAACGTTCGGCAATTTTCATTGTGGTAAAAGGAGTTATTAATGGATCGGGTATGCTTTAGTAGTGTCCAACTGTCCAACTAGATGGCGCTTCATCGTTTCTACGGTCCTCGCCGTAAATTGTTCATAGTATGAACTTTCTTTTAGAGGTGGGTGGGAAGTTCGATCCTTTTTGGTGAATCAATTCTTTTGATTCATTCAGTTAATAAAAAGATTCTTTTCCTTTTAGTGTTGCCAGGCCAGACGTACGACGTACCATTTTAATGGTATTTATTCCATTTCCTTTTAAAATAAACCGAAAACGCTGAATCGATCGATATATTGTTTCTAAACATCAACGCATGAATGAACACAATATAAAAGATCGTACTATCCCAGGTAGCAAGGTGACGTATTTAAGACGTCGATTATTGATCATCAGCGACGTCATAAATTACGTAAATGAAACGTTTAAAAGACGTGCTTAAGTCACAGACCAATAACGTATTTTTTGACGTAAAAAATACGTCATCTTAGGACGTCTTTTTAGGTGTAGAAAACGTCAATAAACGTCATAATTTACGAAAAACGAACATTTACTAAAAACTTCCTAAAATAATACATAATAGGGGTAAAAAATACATATAAATATTTTATGTAAAAAATCCTTTTAATGATAATAAATTAACTATTACAACTTTCATGTGTATGCAGAATTAGAAAAATGCCAAAGAATCCTTTAATGGCGGCTAATAATACTTCTTTTTTTCGGGGCGTCACCCAGTTTGAGTGCACAACGGCTACTCCCCCGCCGTCAATTGCCTCGAACTCAATAACCTGGTACATTTATATTCGTTTATAACACAAAATATATAGAAACCATGATAGAAACTAAATCAAAATCACCATAAACTTTTCACTTTTGCCGAACTGTCGACTGCTTGACTGCTAGCGCCAGCAACAGAATACCAATGCGTTCTGCGTTCTGTCAGACAAGTCAGAATGCCAATGTATATTACAAAATATTCGCTTTTGCAAATTTTACATACATGAATGGTTAATTTGAAATGGTAATATTTTAAAAGTTTTATGATACGTACGTGCCTTTAACTATAAGAAAAAGCTAATCTCAGGCGTTTTACTTATTTAAAAGTCTGTCCCACTATATTTTCAAAAAACTTGGTCACTTAGATACTTTTTAATGATACGTATAATTCAATAAAATGACTAAAAATGGATGTTTTTATTACGTAAAATTATGACGTATAATACACGTGTTAAAAACTACGTTATTTTGACGTCATCTTGCGACCAAAAGACGTCAAGTGACTCAAAATCCCCAATATTCGACGTCATAAAGACGTCATCCTGCTACCTGGGATGTTAATTAAAAGGAATTGATGTTTAATCCGTCTCTGATCGTAGTGTAAAATCATCTATATTTTTGTCTCTTTTCCTTCAACTGTACTTCGTGTACCTTTTTCTTTACTCCGTGTCCGTGTACCTAAATCGGCACCTGGCTCCTGAACGCGCACGTGCACGCTGCTGATCAGCAACACCTGATCGAGCGTTTACGAACGAAATCAATGATCTTAGGTAGCAGATCATTGAACGAAATGCTAAACCAACTCTTTGAAATCATTCCTGAATTGGTGAATCAAAAAATAATCGAATCTTTTTGGAACGATGAATTAATTCTTTTAATTCCGTGAAGTGATTCGTTCGTTATGAACGAATCGTTCGCGAGCGTCACACCTCTACTTTCTTTCGTCAGATACTAGTCTCACTGATGAGCCATGATATGGCGAAACGCGTCTCGGGATGGATCTGATACGAAATGAAAGGAAAAACCCCTCTTCTACTTCAGAGAATTAATTATTGAATTTAAAGATGCAACAATTATTTTAATTTTGTTTTTATTAGCCTACGGTGAAAAATAAAACGCCGGTATGGATTTTAACTTTTTAAATCGGTCAGAAATATTTTGGATAGTTTTGGGCGTTGGGACAAGTGACAGGTTGGTCGGAGTACAAAAATGCAAAACGCCTACTTCCTCTGCACTCCTAGCCTTCGCATGCCATAAAATCATCTAAATTTTTTGTTTTTGCGAATAAAACCATTTTATCACACACATAATGCAGCGATAGCGGAATGTGTACAGGCAACGTTGAACCTTGATCGAACAAGCATCTAGCTAGAGTCTGACCATGGACTTTTCAACCGACCAATCATAGGCCGCCGTCCTAAACAAATTAATTTTGATGTTAAGCGATGTAAAGCCGGTTGTTGTAAATAGGAAAATAAAATGCTATTTATTAATATCGGTATATAGGTTTCTTTGAAACGTCACGTATGCCAAAAACACTATCTTCCTCAACATTCTAAAAGTTTATCACATAAAAAAACTACAATTGTTGTGAATGTATAATAAACAATTCAACAATAAACAGTGCCTTTCAAGGCATGAAAAGATGCAACATAATATTACATACGTTAGGAATAATGAGATTTACAGAATAAATACAATACTTGACCATTTATCAATTATATGTCATAATTTGAATAGAAGATAAACAGTTTCAATGTTGTTACGTAATGAGAATTTTAAAAGAAACCGAAAATTGTCGTGTTTTGCTTTTTTTTGTTTTATTAATTATTGTTGTATTTCGCAATAAGATTTATTCTTAAAACCTGTAAAAGTAGTAAGTACATTACTTATAGGTAAGTAGTAGGTTTAGTCAAACATAATAGTCATACTCGGGGCGGTTGTAACATCACTGGTCTAGTCGTTCTTAAAAATATACAATTTTTTACAATCTAATACTCTTAAAAAAAAAACTTCCGCATTAGGAAATATTTCCATATTCACTATTTTTTGTCTGCGAAAATCAAGGTAATTCGTATATTTTTTTTGTTTTATTTCATCAATTTTTTCGCCTCAATTTAATAGGAAATACTACAATGATTTAATACATTTATTTTTTAAGCTTCCCGCGCTTTATTGCGAACGTTGATTGGGCGGTTGAAAAGTCCACAGCCAGACTCTAGACGCTTGTCGATATCTTTTTAACTTGCGCCAAGTCCATTTTGCATTCATTTCTTAACGTTAAGTCTTACCAGTACTGTATATGGAATCCACCTGAATTTGACAATTAGTTTAGGAAAAAATCCTTGTAAATATAGGTTGTGTGGAATTAAGTACTAAATTATGCACAATAGACCCCAAAGATGTGAAGTTTGCTTGTGGGTGTTTAATTTGTAACACGTGTCTCTCACTTGGCTTCTGAAAATAGAACTAACACTAGCCCGTTTCCATATTTCAGGAAATTCGCATTGTTCAAACGTATTATTAAAACTAACTATTGTAAATGCAACGTAAATAGAAGAGGCTCATTTTGTAATAACCTATGAAGGAATTTTATCAGGTCCTCCCACATTATTTTCCTCCAAGTCAGTCAGGGCCAGAGAACTACCTACCAAAAGGTAGTTCTCTGGTCAGGGCTCTCAACACCTTCCAAGGTTTTTACCTTTAGATAAGCAAGCAATAATCACGAAAGTGGCACATTTATGGCCTAGCGCATGTAAACAGAACTACACACGATTAGACATGCGCACTGCAACATTATTAGTTGACGAATGGGAAAATAGACAGGTCCGGGCTTAAAAATTTTAATTATTGCTCAATAAATTGTAAAAGTTGACCCTTAATTTATTTTTACGTGTAAACAGCTAAAATTTGCCCCAAATTCTTGCCAAAAAATTGGAATTTCTTCTCAATTTGGATCAAGTTGGGAAATAAGGTAGTGATTTCTGGCATTTTAAGTAGTTGCAAACCTATCAGATTTTGAGGATAGAAAATTGTTCGTAAGGGTTTGTTTCTCAAATTTGTTTAAAAATGATTCGTCGTCATGTTTTTAGTTTAAAAAGAAAGAGAACTACAACAATTAAACTACAAAACTTATAAAATCAAATATAGAAAGCAAACAAAGCCAGCAAAATAACCAATCTTCGATGTTATCGCGTACCTAACCTCAAGCCGAATATTAGTTGATGGTATGTAATTGTATCGATTTTATAATTTGGGAAAAACTTTTTCAACACAAAAAACATTTTCAAGCACAATTTCTTGTTTAAAAATTTGAAAGAGTTTTTGCCCGAGAACGTGACCCGTGGAATACTTGACCTCGCCCTTGGATTAATTTGAACATATCTAGGTATTTACTTTTTTCTTTTATATAATATAAGTATAGAGAAAAGTGTCTTTTAATTGCCCGCAAAATAGGCTCACCTAGTTAGATTGCGGGGCTGCAAATAAAATATACCAAAACATGCATCGGGATAATCTGTCTTGGTGTGTGTTTCTCTTTATTTTGATATATTGTTTGTGTAGCCTAGGCCTAGTTGGATGTGTGTAAATTGATAATAATAAAATAAAGTTATATATCAAGATACATCACTACTCCATACTTACTGAAAATACAAAATAACCGGTATTTTACCCCTATTTGGGCATAACAAAATAATGCAACGGCTGTTACTAATCATTGTTTATATTCCAATCGGAGTCGCTAAAAGCACAAACACAATTCATTAAACTGCACAAAAACTAGAACTCCGTAAATATTAAATACCCACAATAAAAAACAATGACTCCACAGAGAAAACTTAAAACACAACAACAAAAATGGCGCCGAGCCGGTTCTGCACTGTATTTTAAGCATGTCGCTTAAGAAACACAGGCCGATAACAAGAGGTTTATGCGCATGCCGGACTCTGCTGGGAGGGAAGGCATCGGACCGGTAAGCCGTGCGCTCGGACGTATTTTTTCACCCATAAAACGAAACTTGTTTGCGCAGGAGATAAGCTGTACGTATCTAAAGGTAAATGTCTATGGGTTCAACCCGAATCAAGAAAAGGCAGGTATTGATGACCTTAGGTGAAGGACACAATTTTTACTCGTAAGGCTGATAAACATCCCGAAATAATTCTGAGAAGAGAGCGCCATATCTCAGATTCCGGAGCTTGCTTACCTCTAAAGAATATAACGTTAGGAATACCTGTACGCTTACTTTTAATAGTCACCAGTTGCCATAAACCTTTTTGAATTATTGGGAATATCCTCTTCAATTAACTTTATAATATACGCTTCATAATCATTACGAATCATCGTTCTGTTCTGTTGTCTAAGTTGACAATTTGTCAGATATTTTCTACTTTTTATAATTTAGAGAAATCACATTATTTAATACTTAACTAAGTTATGCCAAACCTTTTTTAAGTCAGCGCAAGCATCACATAACAGGTAATAATATGCATGGGCGTATCGTATATTTGTTGACTTTAGTTCGACTTCAATTACTTCAAAATGGTTCGACATTATAAATTAAGGGAGTTAAGTTAAAATATATTTTTAATATCTAATGTATTATTTCATACTTTTTAGCTATTAACTATATTTTATCCAACACATGACAGTTATGACTATCATTATCAATGTCATTTTAGACAAGTAAACTATCAAATAACTCACGTTCTTATTTAAAGTACTATTCTATTTATTTATATTACAATTACAAGCAGAATTCACATTGATATTGAAATTAAAGGAAAACGCTAACGGTTTATTTGAATTTGAAGTCATTGTAAAATTCGTTGGTTCATTGGAACCAGACGCTCCCATATCGGTATAGAGCTGCTGATAGTGCTAGAAGACGCCGACACATTAGAACCTTCAATTTTTTCTGCAATTTGTATTTTGTTAAGCACCGATTCTTCTAGATATCCTTCTGCTACCGTCGAGGACTTCCATCCTCCGTGACGCTTCAATGTAGTCATGTTAGCCCCTGCATTGGCCAAGAGAGTCGCCGAAGATCTCAGACCGGTGTAGAGCGCTGGTTCCTCCAATTTCCAAAACATTGCAATTCTTGAAGGTATCTTCGACAACGTATTTATTCCCACATACTGGCTGGTACACCTTACATTTTTGTAAAAAACAAAAAAACCTGCTAGAACTAGTATTCTTTGGTCTCAAAGACATGTATTTTTTACACAAATTGATCGGGTTGACTGGAAATCCTTCTTCAAGTATGGTGAAACTTCTCGATTTCTCGGTTTTAGTGTCTGGCAAAACTACGTAAAAATATTTCCCTTTGTCTTGAATATTTTCTATTTTCAATTTCATCAATTCATCGCATCTACAGGCACCGCTAATCCCCATTATCAAAGCCACTTTCATCAACAAGTACTCGTCGTCTGGAGCTTCGTTCATAAACTTCTCTATTTCAGATCGTTCTAATGTCTTGGACTTCTTTGGTTTGTATCCCTGTGATTTGCTTTTCAAAAAGCTCGTTAGTTTGCCATATTATTATTTTGATTTGTCGATTTTTTTATAAAGGTGAATAGTCGAGCGAAGCATCGAGTATTTGGTCCATAGCGACGATGGGGCTAATTTTTTTTGCAAATGTAAAAAATAAGCCAATAGAACATTTTCATCGATACCTTTTATCTTCCGTGAATTCATCCAAGACTCAAACATTTTGAACTCCTTGTCGTAAGCATCTCGGGACTTTTCTGGCAAAATCTGCATCGCTGCTTCTTCCGCTTCCGTAAGGATATCCTCAGGAACGTAATTTTCATCGGTTTCCTCCATTTTCTATAGGTTGTTTTCTTCAAAAAAGCTTCCCTTTTCTTTTTCTTAGGGAAAACTGACAAGTGTCAAAATTTATTTAAACATTTGCTAACAATGTATCATGCCCGCGGCAACCAAACAATCAACCAACTTTGACCAAAATGTAAAAAAGTCACTGTTAAGGTGGATCGGGGCAAGTGCAACATATTTTTTTTCAGTTTAAGACATTATAGACCACAAAAGGGAAGGTTTTTGACTAATCTTCATTTTTCGTCTACAGAGGTACAACTGTGACGTATCTTTTGACATTATTGTGTTGCATTTAAAAAAATAATAAAACGTTTATTATATATCAGGTATTAATTTTTTTTTGACAAGTTGTGCGCACTTACCTCATTTCTGGGGCAAGTGCAACTATTTTAAATTTTTCTCAACTGAAACATATTAGAATACTGAAGAGGCAAGTGCGATTTGAATATTTTTTTTTCTTTCGATTGCAATTTAACATAGTTCGAAATTTTTAATAGTTCAGAAGTTATTCAATAATTGTTGAGAAAATTTGGCAGTTAGTTTTCGAAATAAAAAGCGGAATTTTTTAGAATCTATGTTTAATTATAAAAACGTTAGAAAACATAAAGTTAGGACGCTTAAGTATGTTATTTCAATGATAAAAAATTAAAAATATTTTTTAATAGTGATAAACACACAACACAAAAGTATGCAAAGGTAAGAATATCTAATTCTTAAAAACATGCATCATAAACTCAAAGGAATGTATTCTTAAAATATAAAATAACGAACCAGTCTTAAAAAAAATGAATCAAAGTGACATATCACTGAACATTGATGCCCATGAAATCAATTTGAAATATCAGTTCTCCTCTTCTTCCCTCAACTGGTTTGGGTAGGACTGATTGAATGTCGTCTGATCGGAATATCGTGGCAACATCATCAATCTCTGGGTACACAAATGTGGAAGAAGTTAATAGTTTTCCACGAGATCTTCTTAAAAATTTTACTACTGGCTCATCATCGAGAAACTGTTGAATCTGACCAACGTAAAACTTCACACTTTTCTTACTAGGAAATTTTACCAGAACCCAGTCACCAGTTGTACAGGCAAGAGGATCTTTGAATACGTCTTCTGCGTTTATGGTGTCGTTTTCTCTTTCTACGATATCATTTAAAGTAATGTCTTCATCGCTGCTTTCTCTTAAACTGTAGACGTCGTCATCTGATTCTGAGTCGTTAGCAATAGTGTGTTTAAAAGGTGCTTTCTTATATTTCTTTTTTATTATTTTAAGTGACTCCTTATTTAATTTTGTAATTCTTCTTTCCTCCTTTCTCTTTTTTATTTCAGCTTCTTTTTCAATTTTTTCTTCGTCTTGCTTTCTAATGCGCTTGTAAACTTCTTAACTCGTAATCAGTTCACATCCAGAACTAATTTTTCTTCTCGTCTTGTTTTCTGATCTTGGAAATTGCTTTACCGTGGCTAAAAGAAGGTCTTCAAATGAACATTTTGGTTTTGTTCGGATTTGTTCGTGGTGATAAATTTGTGTCCCAGGAATATCTGGACTTGGTTGCGTGCTAGTTGAAGGTGTTGGTTCAGGAATATTTTCCACTACTGTGACTTCTCCATCTCCCAGATTCTCATCACCTAAATTCTGAGGTTCAGACTGTTTAAGCTTCCACTTATTCAGTAAACCTTGGTCATAGCTTTCATCAGAAATAACCTTGTCATCGAAGGGACATATGCCGGCTTTTCTAAATCCGCTCACAAGGATAGCAGGATTCATTTGCAGCCACAATTTTCCCACGAGTTTTGCAAATACATCTTTTGGAAGTTTTTGCCCAACGTGTTTTCGTTGCCAAGCAGACAGTTCTTGATCCCAGCATGTTTTCATTGATTTAAACACGCATAGATCAAGCGGCTGAAGGAGATGGCTGGAATGGGGTGGTAATTTTAATATATGAATGTTTTCCCGTCTCGCTATTTCAATTACTTTTATGCCTATATGAGTGGTGTGGCCATCATATACCAACAATATTGGCCTTTCGTTACCAATTTGTTCCAAAAAAGTTTTTTCAAGGAAATATTCAAATATATTAGCTTGCATCCATCCATTATCAGACGTAGCATATGAGGTATTGGGAAAACCACTTCCTTGTGGAGCTACCCACCTCTCTAAAAGTGACTTTCCTTTATAAATAATTAATGGAGGGATTTTCTGTCCTATTGCATTACATGCGAAAAGGACCGAGATATTCTCACGACCTGAGGAACTGGTAGTTCTTGTAGCAGGGAAATTTTTCTTTCCAACCACTTTGGTTTTTGACGGGTCTGTACAAAATGAGGTCTCGTCCAAGTTCCAAATACAAAAAGGCTTATCTGTAAGTCCTAGTTCTTCTATATTCGTTTTTAATAAATCAAAATACCCCTTTATTATAAATGGATCGCATGCTTGTTTCCTCGCAAATTCCACGCTTTGGGGTTTCTTGATGGATAAGTTTTGACGCTTTTTAAATCCGCTAAACCACGTTTCTCCCGGCACAGAATTTTTAAAAGGTGTTTTCAGTTCATTATTCTGAGTATAATCACCAACTAAGTTCAGAACTTCTTTTCTTGACAACCCAAATCCATGTTTTTCCATGTACAAAATACCTTCTTTTAACTTATTTTCCTCACTGGGCACTATAGTAGGCGGTCGGCCTTGAGAGACAGATTTCATACCTCGTCGGCCGCTCACGTGATCTGATATAGTTGATATTGGGATACGATAAATTTTGTGAGCCCTATATGTTGTGCATCTTCCGACTTTAACGTCTTCCACGGCTTTTGCTAAATCTTCTTTTGAGTAAGAATCCCCTCGTTTCGTTTTACGGATATAAGTCCTTACCATTTTCTGCAAATCAAAATTTATTACATCACTAAGAGGCAAGTGCATTAGATGCGAGGTAAGTGCGATATAAATATTACGCACTTGCCTCATCGCACTTGCCTCCATGGCAACAATTTTGGAGGCAAGTGCCACATACCAAGCATTTTGCTATTAAAATATAAAAATCATAAACTGAAACTTACCAGTAGTAGATTTAAGGTATTTTTTTTAACGTAAGTTATGGTTCTTTCACTAAATCGAAAAAACTAATTTATTGAGGTTATTCTCGCACGACAATGCTAAACCGACTGTCAAAATTTTTCCGGCGGATGGTAAATTTGGCGGCATAAAATGTATGCAATGAAGTCAAAGGTGGCGCCATCTGTATTTTACTAGTGCGACGAGGTAATCTATGTGTGCTCCCATAGAGACCGCCACTTAATATGTTTTATTGGTGATATAAGGAGGTTACTCGCACTTGCCTCTTTTTCGCACTTGCCCCGGTCCACCTTAAGTCATTCTGACATTTATAGGCTACTGAGACGCAAGTAGCTTTATTATTTTTATTTTGATTATTAATTATTACCAATCTCATAAAAAAACGATTTCTTCCACTTGTTGGATAAAACATTGTATGCCACTCGTGTGTTATGTTTCCTAAGTCACTTGAGAATTTATACCACTCGGCCTGGCGGCCTCGTGGTATAAATCTTTCCTGCGTGACCTATTTTCAACATAACACACTAGTACCATAAATAACTATTTGACGTAGTGTTTTTTTGTTTACTTTTAGCATTTCATCCGAGGTCATCACTCAAGAAAATTATGGCGAATACAAATGTCATGTTTGCGAATTTCAAACAAAATGGAAAATTAATTTTGAAAAGCATCTTGATCAACATAAAAATTCGGAAGAAATTAAAATCCTGAAATGCAATTATAAAATATTTCACACAGACGATTTAAAAATTAATTCTCTCCAACATGGAGAAGAAACTGAGTCGTTCACATTTGAACAATGTAGGTATCAAACAACTTATAAACGTAATTTGCAGCAGCATATCTCGCGACAACATAAAAATAGGGAACAAGTTTATACCTTTAAATGCAATGATTGTGACTATAAAGGACATCAGAAAGCTCATTGGAAGCTACACCTCTTACGGCACAAGAACATAGAGGAAGTTGAGGCTTCAGATAAATTTAAATGTTATCAATGTGAATATCAAACCCTTCGGAAAGCAAATTTAAAAGTACATGTCTTACGACATAAGGATGTAGATGATGTTGATGCTTCAAATAGGTTCAACTGTGGTCAATGTGAATATCGAACACTCGAAAAAGGTAAGTTAAGGCAACATATCGTAGTACGGCATATCTTGGAAGGACATACAAATACAAAAGAATTTAATACATTTAAGTGTAATCTTTGTCATTATCAAACAACTCGGAAAAGCCATCTAAAGACTCACCTGCTAAGACATAAAAAGATAGAAGATGTTGACGCTTCAGATAAGTTCAAGTGTTGTCAATGTGAATATGAAACAATTGATAAAAGTGCATTAAAGCAACATATCTTGATAAGACATAAAAATATACTAGAAGGTGGGACATTGAAATGTAACTACTGTAATTACCTAACACCTCGGAAAAGTCATTTAAAGAAACACCTCTTACGACATAAAAATATAGAAGAAGTTGATATTTCAGATAAATTCAAGTGTGATCAATGTGAGTACCAAACACTAGAGAAAGGCAACTTAAATAAACATATGGTGATGCGACATAAACCTATTGAAGAAGTTGAGATATATCAGTGTAATAAATGTAAATATAGCTCACGTCTTAAAAGCAATCTAAAAAAACACCTTATTCGACATAAAAATAGGGAGGAACGTAATTTTGTTAAATGTACCCAATGTGAATATCAAACACGCCTGGAAAGCAATTTAACGAAGCACCTGCTTCGGCATGAAAATCGGGAAACAATTAATTTACTTCATTGTACCGAATGCGATTTTAAAACGCTTTCCAAGCTAAGTTTAAAAAAACACATTCGTAAACATAAGTAAATTACTATAATATAATAAAAACTGGTTCAAGTAAAACTTTGAGTTTCCTTTTTTTGTCGAATCCTAACCTCACTGATAGCCATGGCGAAACGCATCTGGGGATAGATCTGCTGAAATGTTTTTAATACAATATTTATAAATCTGGCAATGTGTATTTAGTACTGTAACGCTGCACACCGGTTGACGGCATGCTAATAAGTGTAATGGCGATTTTGAATCTGTTGCGCTTTTAAACCACTACCTACAGCTTTTCTAAGTGGAAAGTATAGCGTACATTATTTAATAAATTATTTTTACTTAAAAAATTGTTTGTTTTTTTAATTTTTAGCAAGTTTTCTACAGGGTGACGCCATGGCCAGTACTTTAAAACAAGTTAAACCCTGTAGGGATTGTGTATTGAAATGAAACACTAAAGGCTTGCTTAAGGCTCTGTAATTTTAAGGCCCAAACTAATTGCCTACTAACAGTTATAACCCTTTTTTAGTATTATATTGCTATTGTGCAGTTTGCCATTCGGGCTGTCGTTACAGATTTCTGATGCTGGTGGAGAATAAACCGAAACGTCAGCAATCAAAGTTTTTCTTTTCAAACTGATTATAAGTTAAATTCAAGTAATTATAATATTTATGTTCTAAAATGTATAAGTATTAACATTACTGCAATAGTAAAGAAATGTTTCTTTATTGCAACCTTATGTTAAAACCTCGTTTGATTCATAGAAATATGCGTTTTCAAAGTAACATTTAACTATAATGTACAAGAAATGTTTTTAAAACAAAATTATAATGTGAAATTTGCGTAATAGTAATGTGGTTCAACAATGAACAATGTAATATTTTCGTTAACATTACGTAAAAGTAACATTTACTTAATATAATCCCCAATGTATGATTTATGTTGCATCCATGCATGTTATCAAACAGCTAAAATGTAATAACACTGTTACGTTTCTGACTATGACATAAGATGTATATGCACTGTAACATAAACGTTTTTTATACAAGTTTGCAATGTTACATTGTAAATTATTAACGTAAAGAAAACATTATTGTTATGTTTTTTTGTTTAGTGGGGTATTTTAAACGACGTCTTTTATTTGTCTCCAGAAGTAAAAATCTAACACAGTTAAACTCGGAGATCTAGGTGATCATGGAAATAAACAACCCTTTCTAATTCAGCGATTCGGGTATCTAACATATGTAAAAAATCGCGGACAGTTTGCAAAAAGTGTGCTGGGCATTCATCATGTTGATAGCACATGGATGTTCTCAGGTCAATGACAACATCTTGTAAAAGGATAGGCAAATCATGTAAAAAGTTCAAGTAAGATTCGCTATTTAGATGGCCATTAAATATAAACGGTGCGATAATTCTGTGTCCTAAAACTCCGCACCATACGATTACACTCCACCTGTTTTGGTGATCCGCTTCTCGCATCCCATGAGGATTTGTTTGTGACCAATAATGCATATTATGTAAATTAACTCTGCCGCTGCTAATAAATAAAAGGCCCATTAGTTCATAAAATCCAGGAAAGGAATTGAGGATTTTCATTACACATCTCTCTTAACCAATAACAATAGTGGAGCCGCTTATTAAAATCAGTTTCCGATATGGCCAGTTGAAAAACTAGATGATAGAGATGCAGCTTAAAATCCCTTATAATTCGGAACACTGAAGTTACACATACTATGGATATTTCTTATGAGCTTAAATGCGGATTCGCTATCACGTACGCAATAACGTTTATAATATTGTCTTAATTCTTTACCGGACGTCTTCTGATACGAACGGAAATAGGTCATACACTTCCCGTTTGCCTTAAATGTATTGCCAATCATCGAAATACTCTTCTGGTATGGTGCCTTCGTTCAGCATAATATCTGGCAGCATTTATTCTCGTTCCGCAATAGGGGCACTTTCAAAATTTTCAAAATACACGTAATATCGTAAGCCTCGGCATTGTTATAAGCCATGTTTCAGGGATATAGCATAAGTTTTGATTAGGTAAAAAGTAATTTATAACGAATTAAGAAGAAACTTTTGTCAACACCTATCAAAATCAAATCTGCCTAATTTGTTTCACGGCTACCTATCTCTAGCCTTATTTTATTTTAAAAACACCATATTAGAATTATGCCTAAATTAGAATGATTAGGTACATGTCATTAATTCTAAAGTAGTTTTTTGGACCATTGGAATAATGAGTAACAAACCTACACATGACAGAATCATAAAGTTAAAAAATATTTTTTTGTCTTGGAATGCTTTGGCCACTATAAAAACAATAATTTCTTCGATTAAAGTGTTCAACATTTTTGTTTTGGCAATAACTCTGAAACGAACAAAGATATTAAACTGCGGTCTTCACATTTTTTCTTGCAGCAAATTTAAACTACTTTCCGATTATGATGTCATGGTTATATGATTTGAATTTTGGGGATAAAATCAAAAAACTGTTATTATTACAAATTGCGCCCTCTAGCAATTTTATTAGAAACTATCGTGTACCATTAGATACGACAATTGAAGGTTCTTCCAAACAAGCTTAAATTTAGTAAAATCGGATAAGTCGTTTAGAAGTTACAGCGATTTTAATGTTTACACTTTCAAGCTTCCCCCACTCTTATCAAGGTCGGTACGCCAATGAGCCTTAAACCAAAATGATGCAGAATCGTCTAAGCTTTCTAATGATGTAATCAGAGTTATACCTTAGTATGGGAATTTTCGGCAAAATTTAGAATTAAAATTTTTTTTAATTGTGCCCCCTTGCGGCGAAAGGAGGAACTTAAAAATAACTTCCAGAATTTTCTCATGACCGCTTTAATAATAATTTTTTTCCCAAGTTTCTATGCTTAGTAGTTTCCGAGATATGGCCGGTGGCCCTTTAATGATACACCCTATACAGTGTCACCAGTAAAGTCCGCATCATATGGGATTTTTTTTTATTAATAGATTTATTCAACATTTGACTTTGGCATCGAGTTCTGCTTCGATCGAGATGAAAATTAAGCAAAAAAATAGTAGTCACGTAATTCGCATTATCTGTCAAATTTTAATTTTTTCCAAAAATTAATTCAAAAGTGGGGTTATTTCTAAAAATATCAAAAAAAGTTATTAGAAAACGTTTTTTTAAATGCAATTTCTAGCCCATATGCAAAATTTCAGCTGCATAATATAATTTTGATTTTTTACCTATATTTTGTAAATCGCATCACTTTTGCATAATAAGACTCAACGCAACCTACACAAAACTTCTTAGTTTTGACAAGGCTTTATTTCAGATACATTTTCTTTAAAGTAGCGCCATATTAAATATGTGTTTTTCTACAAAATCAAAATTGGGCTATTAAAATTTGGTCGCATGTGATGCAAAGTTTATTTGTTTTCGACCCTGTATAAGGTAACTTCATAAAATAATTATTTTTGAAAACGTAGTTTGTGCCTGAAAGTAAAAAAATTAAGTAAAGGGGCTTTAAATTAAATCGTTGAAAATAGATCGATATACCTACTTACGTTGTTAAACTAAAATTTATTTTCCACTTAATGAACACTTTACTGATGACACTGTGTTCTTTTTTGTCTTAATATTAAGATGTAGGGGAAAGGAGGGCAAGATGACGACAGTAAGCATATTTTTTTATTTTCTTCGTCATATTTCGCATTAAAACTTTGTTTCGTGTTTTGAAGCATTCAGGACAGCTTTAGTTCCAAACAGTTTGCTTTATATAATGCTATCTTTACTGTAATTTTTTTTTTCTTAAGTTCAAAATGTTATGACAATTTCGTCATCTTGTCCTCATGTATGGGTAAGATGACGAAAACATGCGGGTAAGATGACGAGGTTTAATAAATAAAAGAAAAACAGTACGTAATTAGACAGATATATTAATTTTGAAGAAGTAGTCCATACTCAAAGTGGAGATGAATAATATAGGGAAAAGAAAAGCTCTCCACAATTTTAATTCAGTAGCTAGGCTAGAATCGACATGTTTTGAGTGTAGAAACACTCATCATCAGGAAATTGAAGCAAAAATAATTAACAGCTAATGTTGTTAGCAAAAGAGAAAATAAAATTAAAGGTGGAACTAATCCATAATGGAGCTTTCAAAGGCACGCATGGGGAGTGAAAAACTTTTGCAGTCAAAAGGCGGAAAATATATCAGCACGCTGAAAGGTCAGGGACCAGTAAAAAGCCACTGTGGGCGGGAAATGAAGAGAAAAACAGGACATATCCACATATCAAATGAAGGACTTTGTAGAAAACAGTTCAAGTTTGTGTGATAAAAACATTTTAGTTTGATTCAGCTATGTCGAAGAGGTGTGAAAGATGTTAGATATGAGGTGGAGAGAAAGAAAAAATGTGTTTATTTACAACCATACATGTAATGTTGACATTACTGACTTTATTGAAGGTTGGGAAGTGTCATATTACCTACCTCTACTTCCCGCCCTGACTTCCCACCCTGTTTCCCGGCCCTCATTTTCAGTACACTAAAATGTGATATTTTAACTAAAATGTTATCCTTATTACTAAACGTAAGTAGAATTTTTTTTAAATAAAGACTTTTTATTAATTTCATATTTATTGAAAAACTTAAGAAACATCAATAACAATAATAAAGGCTCACAGAGAATTATTTATTAAAATTGTATCGATCGTAAAAGATCAGACTTAAACTGACATTTATTGTTTTAATTTGAAACAAACGTTTCCTTGACAACCGTCGCCTAATTTGAAAATATGCCTACTTGTAAATTTATTTTATTTTTTTAATATATATTTTCTATAATACTACGTCAAAATGACATTTTTCTTTTAATAATATTTTTAGTTAAAAATTATAAGAAGTGGATGTAGGATGTGGTTGTTAATAAAATAGTATACAAACCTCGGTGAAAAGTTTCATTACTGTCTCCGAGATATAGTTTACCTCGACGCTTCGCGTCTCGGTAAACTATCTAATCTCTCGACAGTAATGAAACACTTTCCACCTCGGTACGTAATATACTATTTTTATATTAAAGTAGTGTAGATGCTTTCATTTAGCTTGAAGAAAAATGCTGTTGGAGCCGTAACAAGCTTGGTGCCCCAACAGCATTTTTCTTCAAGCTAAATGAAAACATCTATCCTAACATATTTAATTTCATAAAAGTAGAATTTAAAAAAAAACACTGGGTACTTTTATCTAACGTTTAATTGTAAAAATTATTTAAAATATTTTTTCTGAATTGTACAGTATTTTCTAAAAATAAGATTAACTTTTTATTTTATTGTTATTTTCCGGCTTTTTCAATAAATTTTCCTATCTACAGACTGTCCGCGGATAGGGTTTACAATAACACAAATGAATGAAAAATTTCAGTTTTCGAGAAAAAGTCATTCTTGATAAAAAGTTTTGCTTTTAAAAAAATGCAATTCAAGAAGAGAAAACTTTGATTTTTTATACAGGGTTCTCAAAAACTTTAAAAACATGATTTTTCTCCAAGTGTAAACCACCTTTATTTTTCATTTTTGACCAAAATGCCAATTAGAAAACTTATTTAGAATAACGTTTGTAATTTAAATCCGAGATTTAAAATAAATCTTCGATTTTTTAGTTTCTTTAATTTTTAGAGGTACAGGGTCTTCCAACGAGGACTGAACAGGGGCTAATTTTTGAGCTTCCTTGTATTTAAAGAAAAATCCAAAATAGCCAATCGATGTACTTTCTCCTGCAGAATTCAAAAATGAAACCAAAAATTTATTTGAACCAGAAACAAAAGAGTTACGATATGGATAAGGTGTTTTTTAAATGGAACATAGCTTTTTTTATACGATTTTTGGAACGAGTGATTTTTTTTTTGTCCGTTCTGATTAAAATATTTAATATTGTGACAGCTATTTTTATTAAATTTTAATGTTTTATCCAGTATAATTTAACTTTAACCTGTTTGAAACATGCACTAGGTAATAAAGGTATAATCACCTTTGAATCCTTCAAAGTCAAAAAATTTGACAAATTTACTATAATATTGCCGAAATGACTTTGAAGGATTCAAAGGTGATTATACCTTTATTACCTAGTGTATGTTTCAAACAGGTTAAAGTTAAATTATACTGGATAAAACATTAAAATTTAATAAAAATAGCTGTCACAATATTAAATATTTTAATCAGAACGGACAAAAAAAAATCACTCGTTCCAAAAATCGTATAAAAAAGCTATGTTCCATTTAAAAAACACCTTATCCATATCGTAACTATTTTGTTTCTGGTTCAAATAAATTTTTGGTTTCATTTTTGAATTCTGCAGGAAAAAGTATACATCGATTGGCTATTTTGGATTTTTCTTTAAATACAAGGAAGCTTAAAAATGAGCCCCTGTTCAGTCCTCGTTGGAAGACCCTGTACATAAATGGAAATTTTGCTGCTCAATAAAAATATTAATATAAAATTTTAGTAGATTCTATTTTCATAATGGGTGTGTATCTTAGTTTGAAATTTTAAATGCATTCCTACCATCTTTTTTAAAAACAAGAAATGTGTTTACCTTTTTATTACTTTGCTGGGGCAAATTTGAAGTTGTCAAATAGAATTTGATGTGTTTTGAAAATGTTGACCTTAGAATAAGGGGTTTATTTATTTCCATGTTACGGTGCGGGCGAAAGTTCTTACAACTTTGTGATAGAGAAATTTAATCAAAGATACCCTAACGTTTACGTCTCAAAAATAAAACTTCATAAATTATTAAGAAAATTTTAGCAAACTGGTTCGGTTTCCAATTAAAAAAAAAACACTATGATCAGAATGACGCAGCTTCCCTCATAGTATTGCAGTATGTAGCTGACAATCCTACCCTTTCATTAAAAAACCAAGCTCAAGAACTTGACGTAGTACAAAAAACTCATATTCAGTATATTTTAAAGGCAAACAAAAATGGCATAATAATACATTTGGCCACAGATGGATTGATCGGAATGGTCCGGTTCTATGGCCCCCAAGAAATCCCCGATTTAGCTATTTCAGATTCCTATCTTTGGGGGGGGGGGGGGGGGGGGCTCAAACAATTCGTGTACTCCCGTCCAATTAAAAACGACGTATAGCTTCGTAAACAGCGAATTGTTGAAGCGGTTCAAATTTCCATTGAAGAAATTCGAAGAAGTTTTAACCACATTCGTTTACAGCTGGAAAAAATGTATTCAATATGTTTGAATAGCAAATTATGAATTTATTATTTGTTGTTATTTTAAGATTTTTTTGTGTTATTTCCGGGGTCATTTCATTTGTAAAATTAAAAATACACATTTCTGGTAACACCAAAAGTCACTATTTGATACCCTTCTGTCATTGATAATGTATTTCGACCGCTAATACTGCTATTCAAGATCTAAAAATTTAAAAAACTAAAAAAATCGAAGAATTATTTTAAAATGTCCGATTTAAATTACAAACGTTATTCTAAATAAGTTTTCTAATTGGCATTTTGGTCAAAAATGAAAAATAAAGGTAGTTTACCCTTGGAGAAAAATTATGTTTTTAAAGTTTTTGCGAACCCTGTATAAAAAATCAAAATTTCTCTTCGTGAATTGCATTTTTTTTTACAAGCAAAACTTTTTATCAAGAATGACTTTTTCCCGAAAAATGAAATTTTTCATCCATTTTTTGTGCTATTGTAAACCCTATCCGCGGACAGTCTGTATAGTGTGGCGTAAAGAATATTTATGTTACAAATAATTACCTAGTTTTTATTTAAACATTTTAAGTCTTATGAGCAAAAGCACGTTTCTTCAACTTTGTTAGAAACTTAACATTTAAAACACAAACATATTTATATCCACTAGATTCTTATGCTGAAACAAATGGTCACTTAATCGAAATTTCGACTTTGCTCGATATTCACACTGCTCGCATTTAAATTTTTTAACAATTTCTGGATTGATGTCGGATAAGATGCCTTTTTAAAGCACTTTTAGCAATAGTTTGATATGAACATTTATTACATTTGTGCATTTTTACTTCGTCTGCAGTTTTATGCGTTAGAAGGTGTCTTCTTATGGCGGATCCATGATATGTTTGAATATCACATTGACTGCATTTAAACGTAACCCGTTCTGCTGGATTCTTGTGGCGAGCCAAATGCCCCTTTAATCGATATTCAGATTTTGATTGATATTCACATTTATTGCATTGAAATAAATTAACTTCTTCAGATTTTTTATGCACGAGAACGTGTATATTTAGTGCATACTTCCTTTTTGATTGAAAATCACAATGTTGGCATTTAAACATATTAACATTTTCCGGATTCTTGTGTATGATGGAATGCTTGTTTAAAGAACTTCTCTGAAATGTTTGATAATCACATTGATTACATTGAAACGTGGTAAGTTCCTTTGTATTCTTATGCTTCAATAAGTGTTTTTTTAAGTTGAATGTACGATGTGTTTGATATTTACATTGATTGCATTTAAGCATTACAAGTTGCTCTGGATTCTGATGTACGAGAAAATGTTCCTTTAATCGATATTTTAATTTCGATTGATATTCACATTTAACACATTTATAGATATTAATTTCTTCAGGTTTCTTATGAGTGAGAATATGCCTCTGTAAATTACATTTCCTTTTTGATTGAAAATCACATTGTTGGCATTTAAACATATTGACATCTTCCGGTTTCTTGTGTATGATGAAATGTCTGTTTAAAGTACATTTCTGAAATGTTTGATAATCACATTGATTACATTTAAACATGGTAAGCTCCTTTGGATTTTTATGCTTCATGAAGTGTTTCTTTAAGTATACTTTACGATGTGTTTGATAGTCACATTGACTGCATTTAAGCATTACAAAATCATTAGGATTCTTATGCTTCAGGAAGTGTTTCTTTAAGTTGATTTTACGATGTGTTTGATATTTACATTGACTGCATTTAAGCATTGCAAGTTGTTCCGGATTATGATGTACCAGAAAATGTTCCTTCAATCCATATTTTGACTTAGATTGATAATCACATTTATCACATTTAAACATTTTAATTTCTTCAGACTTCTCATGCATGAGAATATGCCTCTTTAAATTATATTTCTTTTTTGATTGAAAATCACATTGCTGACATTTAAACAAATTGATATCTTTAGGTGTATTGTGTGTGCGGAAATGTTTATTTAAAGCAGATTTTAATAATGTTCGAAAATCACATTGATCACATTTAAACATGTTAATTTCTATGTGTTTCTTATGCACACGAGAATGCGCCTTCATTTGACATTCCGATTTTGATTGATGATCACATTCATCACATTTAAATATTTTGACTTCATCTGCATTATTATGTAAGAGAATATGCGACTTAAAAGCACTTCCCCAGGGCGCCTGAAAATCACATTGATCGCATTTAATGATGTGAATATCCTCTGGGTTCCTGTGTTGTAAACGAGGCTCTTCCACAATGATTTGCTGATTTGGCCGAGTCATTAAATTGGGATTTGTCATTCCTTGATGGTCATTTCGGTATAATACCCCAGGAACCTCATATTTCTCTTGTCCGACGTAATTTGGCAACATACTAAAACAATAGAAATATTGTAATTTATTTTTATTTCTGTTCTAATCATTTTGAATTTAGGGTAGTTTTTAATGCGCAGAAAGTAATGGCTAGGGCTGGGCAAAAATTTGATATATCGATATTTTTATCGATATATTGATAAACGATATTTAAAAAATAAAATATCGATTTATCAATATTATCGATATATCGAGCATATTGACATATCACATTTAAGGACCAATATTTAATTCAATCTTTTTTCTTCATGTTTTCATAATTATAGAGTCTCCCCTTGAAATGAAGGTAGGTTCGGAGTTTTACAGGGCACATAAGAAAATATTGATATACAGTGTTTGTATGATGAAGTAATATCAAAAAAATTACCTTGTCGGACTTCCTTTCATTGTCTTTATATTTTGTTACTTAACACAACGTTTCGGTTAGTTAGTATCTCTAACCGTTTTCAAGTGTAAACTAAATTATAATTCTAAGGCTACTGTCTTAAATACTATCCATGTGCAAATTAACTTTTTTGATTGATATACAGTGTCACCAGTACCTAAAGTCCGCATCATATGGGATTTTTTTTATTATTAGCTTTATTCGAAATCTGACTTTGCCATTAAGTTCTGCTTCGATCGAGATGAAAATTAAGCAAAAAAATAGTAGTCACGTAATTCGCATTATCTGTCAAATTTTTTTTTCAAAAAATAATTCAAAAGTAGGGTTATTTCTGAAAGTATCGAAAAAAGTTATTAGAAAGTTTTTTTTAAATGCAGTTTAGAAAAACACACATTTAATATGGCGCTACTTTAAAGAAAATGTATCTGAAATAAAGCCTTGTCAAAACTGAGAAGTTTTATGTAGGTTGCGTTGAGTCTTATTTTGCAAAAGTGGTGCAATTTACAAAATATAGGTAAAAAATCAAAATTATTTTATGCAGCTGAAATTTTGCATGTGGGCTAGAAACTGCATTTAGAAAAACTTTTTCTAATAACTTTTTCGATTTTTTCAGAAATAACCCCACTTTTGAATTATTTTTTGGAAAAAATTAAAATTTGACAGATAATGCGAATCACGTGACTACTATTTTTTTGCTTAATTATCATCTCAATCGAAGCAGAACTTAATGCCAAAGTCAAATTTTGAATAAAGCTATTAATAAAATTCCATATGATGCGGACTTTACTGGTGACACTGTATTTATCATATAATATTTTTATGTTTTATCGATAATATCTATATAATATCGATATATCGAATAACGATATTTAAAAAATAAAATCTCGATATATCGATATTTAAAAAATAAAATATCGATATATACAGTGTGTCCACGGATGGACCTAACTATACTTGTAAAAAACTTTATTTTCAATTTTTCGAAAAAAAGTCATTCTTCATCATTTCTTTTGCTTATTAAATAAATATAATTCACGTAAGAAAATTTGCATTTTTTTATACAGGGTGCACAAAAAATGAAAAAATGTAGATTTGCAAAATGAAAAATTTTTGATCCAACTTCTTTGAATGATCAAAATAAAAGAGATTGGAAAGAGAATTCGAAAAGCCGAATAAAGTTTTGGGATATGACCTGTGGTAACTACGATATTTTATATTAAAATTAAATAAATTATTGATATTTTTCTTCAGATTAAAGTTTTAATATAAAATATCGTAGTTACCAAAGGTCATATCTCAAAACTTTATTCGGCTTTTCGAATTCTCTTTCCAATCTCTTTTATTTTGATTATTCAAAAAAGTTGTATCAAAAATTTTGAATTTTGCAAATCTACATTTTTTCAATTTTTGTGCACCCTGTATAAAAAAATGGAAATTTTCTTAGGTGAATTATATTTATTTAATAAGCAAAAGAAATGATGAAGAATGACCTTTTTTCGAAACATTGAAAATAAAGTTTTTTACAAGTATAGTTAGGTCCATCCGTGGACACACTGTATATACATACTTATATCGATATTATCGATATACCGACTATATCGATATTTTTTTAAATATCGATATTGGAATTTCAATATCGCCTAGCCCTAGTCATGGCATCGCCAATTGGGATTACTTTATAACCAGCTGGAGTAAAAGTGAGTTGAAGACCGGTTCTAGCAAATAATATAGCAGAAATAAAAGAAAATGATTGCAGTTTTTACACTATTAATATATTTATACTCCAGGGCAGTTACAACATTTTATATGGTATGCCGAGAAGAAAACCCCTTAAACCGGTTTTTCTTTTGGGGATTTTTAGTTTTCGCCGTCCTAATTATCTTACTAAACATTTTCATGCCTACATTTTCATTGTTTTGGTTTTTTAAAAAAATAATATCTTTGTTCTGGTTAATTTTGCGAAGAAGCGTGAACAGGAAAACAGATAACTAGAGACCGACCGATGGTTCGCTTTCGGCTAGTTTCGGTGACAGTTTCGGTTTCGGCCAAAAACCGGCAGAACCTTCGGCTATGCCGAAACTCAGTGTTCGTGAATTGTCGCGCACCGTTCGGCTAACTTTGGGTAGGTTCCGTAGGCAGTGTTGTCTATATAAATAGAATTTTTTCTCTGTCGACTTTTTTTTAGTGGGAAGAGTTCAATCCGTTCCCAAGATCGATCTCCTTCTATATAAAAATAAATTAAATTTCGCATATAATAAAATTTTTAACATGTATAAATACGTTTCGGTTTCGGCCGAAACTGAGACCATGCAAGGCCGAAGATTCGGTTTTGGCCAAAACTGAAAATCTTGTTTCGGTCGGACACTACAGATAACTAATAAAATTGTACAGAGAATAGTTTTATTAAAGCAGTAGCGTACCACAGATACTTAAATTTATTTTTTCTACAAATATTTAAATTTTCATAGTTCCTAGATATTAAAACTGCTTGGGGGTCTTCTATCATCCTAGTTCACTAAAACGATCCTAACCTCCTTTAAACGTAAGAAATAATATAAATGAAACATGTTCTTCGACGTGCAGTTTTTTAAAATTAAAGAATTGCCTACGCCGGGAATCGAGCCAGGAACCTCTTAATTACCAGTTGAACGCTTTGCCATCTGCGCTACAGAGACTCTGACACTCTCTCACTAACATCTGCCCTATAAGGTATCCAATTTTATGTTTGTAGTATACAGTTTGGAATCAACTGCAAACTGCGGTAGGGGGTCGTTCAGGTAAATGAACTTCATGACCATTGATTATTAAGATGCCGAAGATGGATACGACTCATAAAAGTTTCAAAATGTTCGTCAGTGTTATTATTAAGATGCCGAAGATGGATACGACTCATAAAAGTTTCAAAATGTTCGTCAGTGTTATTATTAAGATGCCGAAGATGGATACGACTCATAAAAGTTTCAAAATGTTCGTCAGTGTTATTATTAAGATGCCGAAGATGGATACGACTCATAAAAGTTTCAAAATGTTCGTCAGTGTTATTATTAAGATGCCGAAGATGGATACGACTCATATCTTTCCACAAAATAACATAAACAATTAAGAAGATATTTTAGTTTCGAGTTATTTTTAAAATAGCCCCCATTAAGGTACTATTTTGATATCGGGAATGGAAAGCTTATGCGGCAATTTGCCCCTAAGATTTTTTTTCGTATCTCCAATAATAAGGATTGGAGAAGCTGGTAAATAAGTTATTACTAAAACTACTGTATCTTTCACATATTTTATGCAATTCTAATAAATTTGGGCTTTTTTGAAAAAAAATTTCATGCTTCATAAAAAAGTAATTTGGTTGATAATCGCTAATTCGTGTTTTGTTTTACAGAGTGCGCTATGTATAAAAGTTTGTTTTCCTTAATTTTCTTTAAAAAAATTAATGTATTACGGTATGCTTTTTGTGTAATATTTTTGAAAACCATAAAAATACCTACAATTTGACAAAAACCGCGTTTTCATATATTTATTCGTTTTCGAGTTATTTCCAAATAACCTTATTTTCACACAAAAAAATTAATGTTAACCTTTAAAATGATTTTTATGCCTAGAATCTTGATTAAAAAGGCCTTGTTATCGGCTTAACTAAGATAATAGTAGACAGTGAATTCTGCTAAAAAGAAAATTTTAAAATATCAGCGTCTCCTTAAATTAATAAGACAGTAATCGTCGGTACTTTACAGCATTATTAATCATTCAACCCTACTGCTGACAATGAAACTTGGTAGGCCGTGAGTATGTCAGTATTTGACAAGATTTCGTTTATTTTTGTATTAAGGTGGGAGTATCAACATGCGTGCCAACCTATAACCTATTTCGAGTAGATTTATTTATGTTTTCTAGCTTTTAAACAAAATTTAAAGAAAATCAGTATCGACTTGATACTGACATAGGTAATAATTGACATATTTAATAAATATCAAGGAATTTCATAACTTATTTTAGGAGAATTGTATAGCGAAAAATATCGGGTAAGATTTTTTTTTACATTATTATGTCATTGTCACTCATTGTTCTTTCACTTTACAATTCTCCCAAAATTAGCAATGAAATAAATTGATATTTTTGTAATATATCAGATACTACCTAAATAAAGTACCGACGATATTGATTTTCTTTAAATGTTAGTTATTAAAATAATAAACTCAAAAAATCAACGCGAAATAGGTTATAGGTTGGCAATAGATTGAATGACGTTGGGAATTCAACCTTAATATTGCTAGTTATAAAGGCTAAATTATTACATTTAGATGGATGGTCGGTATTTTGAAATGTTTAAAAACAATCAATCAATTTTTTATTTCAGAATTTGGCAATTACATTACTTTTGTAACGAGCAAACCTACTGGCAACATTCTTAACTAAAATACCTTTAAAAGTGGATCCTAAGAGCCAAAAAAATATTATTAATTAAAAATAGGTACTAATAATATAAACGCTATTATTTTAAAATTTTCTTTTTACGTGAATTCACCGCCTACTATTATATACTTGTTAAGTGACAATAATGAAAAGACCAGTAATGTCGAAGATACTAATTAATGTATGTCAAACGAGACAGAACATATCCTTTCAACTAAAAATTAAATATAGATATACAGTCCACTTTAAAGAAGGAGTTTCATTTCGTTAGGCCAAAACATTGGTCAATACGATCCGGATGAAAATTGGCGCGTTACGGGGTTTTAATAGTGCTGGAAATCGGAAGACAATTTAGGAAAAATTGGACGTTCCACGATGGGTTTCCGGACCTCTAACGGTAAGAGAATAATTCATTTGATAAAGGGTATTGTTCGGTCTGCACTAACAGGATGTCTGAGGAATCACAGTTAAAGACCAAAAAGACCACGCTTAAAAATAAATTAATAAAATTTAACAAGTTTTTAGTAAAATGTGATAGAGAAAATTTAACTGATGAAATTGTAGTACAGATTGAATCTAGGTTAGAAGCAGTAGAACCTATTTTGGGTCAGTTTAATGATTTAGTACTACAATTATTAAATTTAAAAAACATTAAAAAAGAGACAATCCTCGCAGAGAAGGAAGATTTCGAAGATACATATTTTGAGTCGATAAGTCTGGCAAGGTTATTGTGTAAATTATTTAATAATGCTGATGCTGAAACACGATCCGCAACTGGAGCGAATGCAAGCCTTAACAATGTAGGCTTTAATGGGTCGCAATCGAATGTAAGGTTACCACCCATAACGTTACCGACATTTAACGGAAAATATTGTTCTTGGTTGGAATTTAAGGATGTTTTTATTAGCTTGGTTGATAAGAATGAGTCGTTAAGTAATATTCAAAAGTTTTACTATTTAAAATCATCATTAGACAAGAATGTGCTAGAAGTTATTAAATCAATAGAAGTATCAGCTGCTAACTATACTGTAGCTTGGCAATTTTTAGTCGAGAGATTTGAAAACAAAACCTTAATGATTCATAATCACATTCAGGGAATCTTTGAGCATCCAAATTTAACTGGCGAGTCACATTTTGGCTTAAGAAGTTTGTTCGATTCAATTAAGAGTCATCTTAGATCACTAAAAAGTTTGGGCGAAAATACCGAATCATGGGACAGACTTATTATTTATATTATAGCAAATAAATTTGATTCAGTAACGCGTCGTGATTGGGAAAATTATACTTATCAGGCTGAATTGCCAGATTTAAAAGATATGAGCAAATTTCTTAAAAATAAATGTGACATATTAGAAAAGTTAGAAATAACTAGCCAAAATAGACCCACAATGCAAAGGCCTAAAAGGCCAGGTACTCACGGTTTTCCTGCAATAAATAAAAATATAAAATATAAATGTTACTTTTGTGACAACGAACATTCGATTTTTAAGTGTGAATTGTTTTTGGGGATGTCAGTGGAGAAAAGGATCGAAGCGGTAAAAAATAAAAAATTATGTTTGAATTGCTTGCGACCTACGCACCCCTCTTGGAAGTTTAAGTTAAATAAATGTACTAAATGTCATAAACCTCACAATATTTTGCTCCACTCCGAGATTGTACAACATCATAACTCGCAGCAGCAAAATAGTGTTGCTGCGGATACGTCCCTTTCCAGCAAGACAGCTGTCAGAAACCAAACGCCACCAGCTAACGATTCTAGCGTAGCGACGCCGACGTTGGCGAATGAAAGCGCTATTGCCTCTAGTTGCGAGTTATCCCATATTTTACTGTCTACAGTTATTGTTCAAATAATTAATGATAATAAAGTAGTCAGATGTCGGGCACTTTTAGACAGTGGATCTCAAAGTAATTTTATATCAGAATCGCTGTGTCATAAATTAAAGTTAAAGGTCGAAAAAATAAATCATGCAGTTAAGGGAATAGGACAAATGATGTCAAATATAAGCAGACAAGCAAAGGTTAAAATCGGTTCGTGTATTAATGAACATTTTAAAAGAGATATTAATTGTCTGGTGTTAAATAAAATAACAGACAAATTACCTAGTTTTGCTTTCAATAAAAACCAATTAAATATACCAGTAAATTTGAAGCTTGCGGATCCTGAATTTAATATACCAAAGGAGATTGATATTTTATTAGGATCGGAAATATTTTGGTCAGTAATTAATCAAGGCCAAAGATCACTTGGACCTAACTTACCTGTACTTCAGAATACAGTATTTGGCTGGGTAGTAGCAGGTAATATGCCAATAAGTTCTTATATTAATAATAAATCAAATAATTATTTTAGTATGTCTATAGAAGACAATTTTGTTGATAATCAGATCATCAAATTTTTTGAATTAGAGGAGGTTTGTAATAAAAAACCTATTTTTTCTGAAGCTGAAAAATATTGTGAAGAATACTTTGAAAATACCACGACAAAAAATGAAGATGGTAGGTACGTGGTCAGTATTCCTTTCAAAGACTCTGTCACAAATTTGGGTAATTCTAGAGAGAACGCATTGCAAAGATTTTATTCATTAGAAAGGAAACTTAATAATAATCCTAGTTTAAAGCTCGATTACGTGAATTTTATGAATGAATATATTATATTGAATCACATGTCTGAACATATTGATAATAATGATAATGAAGAAGGTTACTATTTACCTCACCACGCAGTGATGAAACATACAAGTTTAACGACCAAGTGTCGTATAGTATTTGACGCTTCGTGTAAAACTACGTCTGGGTTATCTTTAAATGATGTACAGTTTGTAGGGTCGACATTACAGCAAGATATCTTTGAAATTTTGGTAAGATTCAGAACTTATAAATATGTAATGACCGGAGATATCAGTAAAATGTATCGGCAGGTGTTAATTAATGATAACGATCAAAAATATCAAAAAATATTTTGGAGATCAAATCCAGACGATGAGCTTAAATGTTATAAGTTAAACACTATTACATATGGGACTGCGTCCGCACCATATTTAGCTGTCAAATGTTTATTCGATCTCGCAAAACAAAATGAAAATAATAAAATAATCAGTAACGTAATTAAACGCGACTTTTATATGGACGACTTATTAACGGGATCTAATTCAGAAGATGAAATATTATATATTCAAAGAAACGTTTCAAATATTTTAGC
Source organism: Polydrusus pterygomalis (assembly GCA_963969555.1). NCBI lineage: Eukaryota > Metazoa > Arthropoda > Insecta > Coleoptera > Curculionidae > Polydrusus > Polydrusus pterygomalis. The sequence goes on from OZ018382.1 coordinate 48,050,568, forward strand.
TCAGTCAGGATTCGAGCTACGAAAGTGGTTGTGCAATAACAAAAATATTTTAGACAAGTTTGTCGTAAATAATAATTTAGAAGTCAGTACCATAAATATTGGTGAAAATGAAGCAAATAAAACACTTGGCATATTTTGGGAGCCATGGGGCGATTCGATAAATTATAAAATAAATTTAGAAAATTTGTCATTAAAAACAATTTCCAAAAGAACAATTTTATCAGTTATCTCTCAGATATTTGATCCCTTGTCTTTGTTAGGCCCCATAATTATTATAGCCAAGCTATTAATACAAGAGCTGTGGAGAAATAAGTTAGAATGGGACGATGAATTACCAGAAGGTTTATTAAAGATTTGGAAGGATTTTCAAAGTAATATGATTTTAATAAATTGTGTAAAAATACCTAGGCATGCTGTATGTTCTCAGTACATTTCCATTGAGTTACACGCTTTTAGCGACGCTTCAACGCGAGCATACGGGGCGTGCATTTATTTGCGTTGCTCTCTGTCATCTAATAAATATATTTGTAATTTGTTATGTGCAAAAAGTCGTGTAGCTCCTTTAAAACATGTCACGTTGCCTAGGCTTGAACTGTGTGCCGCAGAACTATTGGCAAACTTGGTAAAAAAGGTAACACAGTGTTTAGAAATAACATTTAACAAATTTTATTACTGGTCCGATTCGACTATTACTTTATGTTGGATTCGTGGCGAGTAATCCACATGGAAAACCTTTGTCGCGAATAGAGTGAGTGAAATTCAATCACTGACAAGTAAAAATGATTGGAATCATGCGACTTTATGTGAAAATCCTGCGGACTTGTTATCACGCGGTACCACAACAAAAATTCTTATTGACAGTGATTTATGGTGGCACGGTCCTCAGTTCCTTTTAAAGGAAGAATCTTATTGGGATGGGTTAGATTTTACCATTCCTTCTGAAATCCCTGACCAAAAAACTGTATCTTGTACTAATTTTGAATCGTGTAGTTTGTTAGATAACTTATCACGACAAGCTTCGTCTTTTTTGGAAATTTTACATATCTTAGCTTATGCTGGTAGATTTATTCATAATCTAAAAAATAAAAACTCTGAAGAGAATAAAAAATCGACTGGTGCATTATTACCAGAAGAAATCGAACGAGCACAAAGGATACTAATTAAAAATGCACAAACTAAAGTTTTTTCCCACGAATATCACAATTTGAAGGCTGGAAACCGTATTCCAGTTAAAAGCAAAATATTAAGTTTAAATCCATTTTTAAAAGATGAACTTATTTGTGTAGGAGGGCGTTTAAAAAATGCAAATCAATTAGATGAGAAAAAATATCCTGTAATTTTACCAAACGGCCATCCTTTAACAAAATTTATTTTAGAATCTGTACATAAAAGACTTTTGCATTGTGGAGCGCAAGCATTATTATATTCGATTAGAGAGCGATATTGGCCGATCTCTGGTCGTAGTGCATGTCGACAAGTAGTTAAAAAATGTATAACATGTTTTAAGGCAAACCCCAAAGGTAATAATTATTTAATGGGAAATCTTCCTGAAGTTCGAGTAAATACCTTTGGTGTTTTTGAAAATGTCGGTACTGATTATGGTGGTCCATTTTATATTAAAAATAAAAAGGGTCGCGGTGCAACTCTTTCTAAAGGTTATATTTGCTTATTTATATGTATGAGCACTAAAGCAGTGCATCTTGAACTTGCATCCGAGCTAACCACGGAGTGTTTTTTAGCTGCTTTTAGTCGATTTATAAGTAGACGCGGTATTCCTAAAAATGTATATTCAGACAATGGCCTAAATTATGTAGGTGCAAATAACGAACTTTGTCAAATTTATAACTTTTTAAAAGAAAATAATGATTATATAGGTAATAAACTAGCTGATAATAAAATAACATGGCATTTTATGCCTGCCAACTCACCAACTTTCGGAGGTTTATGGGAGGCAGGAATAAAGAGTACTAAATATCATTTAAAGCGAGTTCTTGGAGTAAGGTCTTTAACTTTTGAGGAATTCGGCACTCTGTTGGTGCAGATCGAGGGTATCTTAAATTCTCGGCCGTTATGTCCACTAACTGAAGATTCAGAAGACTGCTCCGCTCTAACTCCAGCTCATTTCCTAATTGGCCGCACTATGACCGTATTACCCCAGTACGATCTCACGGAATTGGCAGAAAACAGACTGTCCAAATGGCAACATATCCAGGCAATGGTACAACACTTTTGGACTAGATGGCAGAAGGAATACTTGGGAGAGTTGCAGACCAGAACCAAATGGCGAAAAGGCTCCATGGATAGTGTTAAAGTCGGGTCATTAGTTTTAATAAAAGACGATAATGCTCCTGTATTGTCCTGGCATTTGGGACATGTAACTGAACTGCATGAAGGAAGTGATAGCATTGTAAGAGTAGTAACAATTAAAGTGCGTTCTGGTACGACGAAAAGAGCTCTCAATAGAATCTGTGTGCTACCTGTAGACATTGATGATTAATAATGAGCGAAGTTTTGTTTACTTTTAGAATTGTGTTCTTTTGAGTATGTTTTGCACTACTGTTAGCAAAACTACTTTAGAATTACCTACTTACCTGTTGAATTCTAGACTTTTGAAAGTTCTCGGTGCGTCCTTTCAAGGCGGGCGGTATGTTAAGTGACAATAATGAAAAGACCAGTAATGTCAAAGATACTAATTAATGTATGTCAAACGAGACAGAACATATCCTTTCAACTAAAAATTAAATATAGATATACAGTCCACTTTAAAGAAGGAGTTTCATTTCGTTAGGCCAAAACAATACTATTTGGTTAAGTCAATTCCAAGGCCTTCCTAATCAAGATTCTAGGCAAAAAAATCGTTTTAAATGGCTAACATTAATGTCTTTGTAAAAAATAAGGTGATTTGGAAATAACTATAAATATATCAAAACGCGATTTCGCCAAAATGTAAATATTCTTATGCTTTTCAAAAATATTAGTGTCACCAGTAAAGTCCGCATCATATGGGATTTTATTTATTAATAGCTTTATTCGAAACATGACTTTGGCATCAAGTTCTGCTTCGATCGAGAGGAAAATTAAGCCAAAAAAAAATAGAAGTCACGTGATTCGCATTATCTGCCAAATTTTAATTTTTTCCAAAAATAATTGAAAAGTGGGGTTATTTCTGAAAGTATCGAAAAAACTTATTAGAAACAGTTTTTTAAATGCAGTTTCTAGCCCACATGCAAAATTTCAGCTGTATAAGATAATTTTGATTTTATACCTAAATTTTGTAAATTGCACCACTTTTGCAAAATAAGACTCAACGCAACCTACATAAAACTTCTTAGTTTTGACCATGCTTTATTTTAGATACATTTTCTTTAAAGTAGCGCCATATTAAATGTGTGTTTTTCTACAAAATCAAAATTGGGCTATTAAATTTGGTCGCATGTGATGCAAAGTTCATTTGTTTTTGACCCTGTATAAGGTAACTTAATAAAATAAGTATTTTCGAAAACGTAGTTTGTGTCTGAAAGTAAAACACCTTAAAAATAAGACAAAAAGAACACAGTGTCATCAGTAAAATGTTCATTAAGTGGAAAATAAATTTTAGTTTAACCTAACGTAAAGTTTATCTATTTTCATCGATTTGATTTAAAACCCCTTTATTTTTTTTTTTTAATTTCAGACACAAACTACGTTTTCAAAACTATTTATTTTATTAAGTTACCTTATACAGGGTCAAAAACAAATAAACTTTGCATCACATGCGACCAAATTTTAATAGCCCAATTTTGATTTTGTAGAAAAACGCACATTTAATATGGAAATAGAAATGTATTTAAAATAAAGCATTGTCAAAACTAAAAAGTTTTATGTAGGTTGCGTTGAGACTTATTTTGCAAAAGTGGTGCAATTTAAAAAATATAGGTAAAAATTCAAAATTATCTTATCCAGCTGAAATTTTGCATGTAGGCTAGAAACATTAAAAAAAAACTTTTTCTAATAACTTTTTCGATATTTTCAGAAATAACTTTTAAATCATTTTTTTGAAATAATTAAAATTTGACAGATAATGCGAATCACCTAACTACTATTTTTTTGCTTAATTTTCATCACGATCGAAGCAGAACTTGATGCCAAAGTCAAATTTTGAATAAAGCTATTAATACAAAAAATCCCATATGATGCGGAGTTACTGGTGACACTGTATAAAAAAATAATACCGTTCAATTAATTTTTTTTAAGAAAATTAAGAAAAACTGAATATTTTATATATAACGAAATTACTTTTTTATTAAGCATGAAATTATCTTTCAAGCCAGTCCAAATTTAATAAAATTGCATAAGAGATGTGAAAAATACAGTACTTTTAGTAATAACTAACTCTGATCAATGACTTTCTCACCAACCGCTTCTATCAAGTAAGGGTCAATGGTATTCTATCCAATAAACATCCAGTTATAAGTGGGGTCCCTCAAGGATCTGTTTTAGAACCATTACTGTTTCTGATGGTTTAAATTAACGATTTATCATGGAATATTGAGACAATTATTATTTTCTTTGCTGACGATACCAAGTTATTCTGTAATCCACCCCGGTGAAGCTTAAATGGACGATTTCGCAACACAGTAGAAAGGGAAAGGAGAGAGAGAGAGGGTGGTAGTGTGCCCGCCGGCCATCAGGGCAAATTAGCGCTGTTGTCGCCAGCTGGCCGTGTAACCGGGTTCTGTCGCATATTTTTGACGTATAGAAGAGAAGGACAGTTATATTCCAACCTACTATAACGCTTCCCAAACTACGCCACGTGCTAATTGGAACAAACCCGCCAGCCCGCCATCCATCCATGTCACAACTGTCAATTTTTCTTGTCCACGTTTTTTTCTGAGGAAATTAATTAATTTTTATTATCATTTTAATATACAATTTTATTAGTTTCTATTCTAGAAAACTTCGCCGATGTGTGTAATCTTTCAGTTATTATTCCAGCCTACTATGCAGGTAATTATTTTTTATTGTTTATCAAATTGATTTTACACTTTCTTACCTATATTTTATATAGGAATATAGGAAATGTAAGTTTACAATAAATAAATTAACATGAAATGTTTCACATACATAATAGGTGTTGGTTAACAAGCCAATCTTAACAAAATATCACTGGGCAACCTGCAGATAACTGCAACACATTGTGCCCGAGGTAATACCTAACAATCTATCAGTTACGAACAGATAAGTTTAGTCTCTTGAAATGATAATTTTAACATTTTTGTTTTACTGAGTGAATTAAAAATTATAAATAATGGCACAAAGATAATGGTTTGAGCTAACTCGATAAAGATACTTGGCCATCGGCCATATTTTACAGAGCAATTTAATGTCTTCCCGATACTGTTTATTTTGTTTCAGAGAACGCTGTAAGAATCACATGATAGTTTATGGATCTTTTAGTACGTGTCTCAATGCATCCTAGTGCTTGTGTTTATACAGTATTTGTGATAATATTATATGAATTGAGACAATTCCAGATGAGTGAGACCTGTGAGACGTAACCTAAGGACATTAGTTTATTCTAAACAGTTATTTTTTGTTATGGTTGTCAATGCAGTTTTTATTTATAAATAAACGTAGAAAACATTATTTACGATAAAGTGCTTCCATCTTTATTTTCTAAACCTTGGTTAATATAAAAATGTGCATTATTTATTCCATAAAATAAAAACTTTTGTGCGTCTTTTTATTGATTTAATTTGTGGTTTAATAATATTTATATTGAATCACAAATTAAATCAATAAAAACTCGTTTAAAAGTTAATAATTAAATTGAAAAGTCCTAAAACCGCTGTTCAAATTTCCCGCCATTGCGCCTCTGATGGCCGGCGGGCACACTAACATCCTCTCTCTCTCTCTCTCTGGAAAAGAAATGCTTATACAGGGATCTGAGGCGTATTGGGTCATGGACAAGCCACTGGTGCATGAAGCTAAATGTGTTAAAATGTACAGTATTGCATATTGGCCCAAATAACCCTTGTGAAACATATTTGCTAAATAATCTTTAACTTATTAGCGTTGCAGAACAAAAGGATCTGGGGTTACCTACTAATTTCTTTTAATTTAAAATGGAAGCACATAATAATATTATAAAAATGGTAAAGAAAGCCAATACTTTTATTTTCATGGTGCAAAAGACTTTCAAAGATCACTCTCTACAGATTGTAAAGAAATTGTACACTTCCTATATTAGACCAAAAATTGACTACGGATATATTTGAAACCCCTACTACATCAAATATATTGAAATTTTGGAAAGAGTCCAAAGGCGGGTTACCACAATTTCATTTGAATTAAGAGGACTACCTTATTCCGAAAAACTTAGCAGCTCTAAAGCAAAGAAAAACTAGGGGTGATATAATAGAAACTTTTAAAATACTAACGGACTACTACAGGGTGTTTCATTAAGCGTGGCCACCGGCCATATCTCGGAAACTACTAGGCATAGAAACTTGGAAAAAAAATTATAATTAAAGCGGTTATGAGAAAATTCTGGAAATTACTTTAAAGTTTCTCATTTCGCCGCAAGGGGGCAAAATTAAATTTTTTTTTTTAATTCTAAATTTCTCCGAAAATTCCCATATTAAGGTATAACTCTGATTACATCATTGAAAAGCTTAGACAATTCTGCATCATTTTGGTTTAAGGCTCATTGGCGTACCGACCTTGATAAGAGTGGGGGAAGCTATTGAATGTGTACGTGTGTGTATCTTGTACCATTGGATACGACAATAATTGAAGGTACTTGCCTTTCTCTTCCAAATAAGCTTAAATTTAGTAAAATCGGGTAAGTCGTTTAGAAGTTACAGCGATTTTAATGTTTACACTTTCACTTAATAAAAGTGGGAGAAGATATTGAAAGTGTAAACATTAAAATCGCTTTAACTTCTAAACGACTTATCCGATTTTACTAAATTTAAGCTTCTTTGGAAAAACCTTCAATTGTCGTATCTAATGGTACCTACACGATAGTTTCTAATAAAATTGCTAGAGGGCGCAATTTGTATTAAAAATTATTGTTTTGGCAATAACTCTGAAACGAACAAGGATATCGAACAGCGGTCTTCACATCTTTTCTTGCAAATTTTATCTACTTTTCGATTATGATGTTATAGTTATACCATATGATTTGAATTTTCGGGATAAAATCGAAAAAAATGTTATTATTACAAATTGCGCCCTCTAGCAATTTTACTAAACACTGTCGTGTACTGTTGGATACGGCGATTAAAGATACTTACCTTTCCCTTCCAAACAAGCTTAAATTTAGTAAAATCGGATAAGTCGTTTATAAGTTACAGCGATTTTAATGTTTACACATTCAATAGCTTCCCCCACTCTTATCAAGGTCGGTACGCCAATGAGCCTTAAACCAAAATGATGCAGAATTGTCTAAGCTTTTCGATGATGTAATCAGAGTTATACCTTATTCGGAGAAATTTAGAATTAAAAAAAAAATTAATTGTGCCCCCTTGCGGCGAAATGAGGAATTTAAAAGTAATTTCCAGAATTTTCTCATGACCGCTTTAATTATAATGTTTTTTTCCAAGTTTCTATGCCTAGTAGTTTCCGAGATATGGCCGGTGGCCACCCTTAATGAAACACCCTATATATTCTTGTAACTTGAGAAATTTGTTTCATTTAAATTAGAATCAACAGCTTCGGGGACACTCAAAAAAATTAAGCAAATTAAAATCCACGACATTTCCAAGAAATAACTTTCTCATCAATCGGGTAGTGTACGTATAGAACTTGCTAAAAGAAAATGTAGTCTGCGCAAATATTGTAAACTCCTTTACAAACCAAGTTGATCGTTATTTTGAGCGGTTAACTCAAAACTTTATGCATTACGGCGCTTGATGATATACGTTTTCAACTATCTAATGATATTTGTGAGTCCAAAATACTTACCTACTCATGTTTAAAAAGCTTTTGCGTAAGAATTTAACAAGTAATTTAAACTAGCCAACAGACTTTTAGACATTTTAAATCACGATGAGCAATGAAAGAAAAATCAAAGAGACTAAAACAATAGCTTTATTGGACTTTCCGCTTGCCATTGATAAAATAATAATAATAACTTATTTAGCAGCTTTCCTTATTTATTGGAGATACAAAAAAATCTTTAGACCAAACTGCCGCAAGAATGGATAAGCTTTCCATTCCAGATATCAAAATAGTACCTTAATGAGACTATTTTTAAAATAACATGAATTTTGTATTTTGCCCCGTTAGTTGCGCCCCCTAGTGGCAATCGTACAACTTTAAAAGTAATGTCCAGTGTTCTCTCTTTGCCGGTTTATCTATAAAAATATTTTCCCGAAAATGTAAGACCATTACTTTCCGAGATACAGCCGCTGACCGACCTTAGCGGGTCACACGGTATAATATTTTTGTTTTATAATATAATATATATAATTGATATATTATATCAAGTAAATCGAATTTCTTAAACCAGAAACAAAATTGAAACAATTATTGCTTTATGTTTTTCCCGGTCCTCTGTACAACTTTGCTAAAATCTTGGAAAATTAAACCCTATTATGTATATACCGTGCGAACAAAAATTATTTGCATCAAAGAGGGCCTTGCATCTAAGGACGTAATGCTTAGCCGTAGAGCTTAATACCTGTTGGGTGTCAGTAACTACCTGAATTAACAATCAATCAGTTATTCCGTCATCTTTGACAGTCGCTACAAGTTATTTGATTTATCGCTAATTTTTCCAATTTCTTGAACAATTCACACAATGGGCTTTACGGAACAGCACAAAGCATTCATTAGGCATAAGATTAAAAAAAAATTGTTTCGATCGCAGTTGAACACTGTAAATTTTTCTGCGTTGTTATACAGGAGCAAATACCTTTTCAACTTAAATTTCCGGAATGTTGCTTTGAAGACTGACTCAAATTTTATTGAAAATCTCATGAGGTGGATAGGAAGAACATTTGTGCATCTTCACTTCATATTATGCAGCTTAATGCGTCAGAGGGTGTCTATCTAAGCTGGATTTTTTATAATATGTTTGAAATTCACATTGAGTAAATTTAAACGTTATCAATTTCCTCTGGATTCTTGTAGCAAACCAAATGTTGCTTCAATTGATATTCCGATTTTGATTGATATTTACATTTAACACATTTAAACATATTTATTATCTTCTCATATGTAAGAGAACATGCTTCTTTAAATCGCCTTTCCTTTTCGACTGATAATTACAGTCCTGACATTTAAACATATTGACATTTTCAGGATCCTGGTGTACGAGAAAATGCCTATTTAATATCTTTTTCTGAAATGTTTGAAAATCGCACTGATCACATTTAAACATGTTAACTTCTGTCGGATCCTTATGCTTCAGGAGGTGTATCTTGAAGTCAAATTTACGATATGTTTGATATTTACATTGATTGCATTTAAGCATTGACAGTTCCTCTGGATTCTTATGCTTCAGCAGGTGTATCTTTAAGTCGAATTTACGATGTGTTTGATATTTACATTGATTGCATTTAAGCATTGAAAGTTCCTCTGGATTCTTATGCACAAGAGAATGTGCTTTTAATTGATATTTCGATTTTGATTGATGACTACATTCATCACATTTATATATTTTAACATTATCTTTATCTGAATTATTATGTAACAGGATATGCGACTTAAAAGTACTTCCCCATGGCGATTGAAAATCACATTGATCACATTTAATTATATAAATGTCCTCTGGGTACCTGTGGTCAAGAGGTTTTTTAAAAATATCTTCCACAATGGTCTTCTGATTTGATTGAGTCCTTAAGGTGGGAATTTGTATTCGTTGATAGTCATTTCGGTTTAAGACCCCAGTAATCTCAACTTTCTCTTGTGCGTCGTTATTTGGCAACATACTAAAACAGTAGAAATTTTAATGCAATTTTTGAATTTAGGACCAAACCAATTCACATTTATTTATAACCAGTGAGTGGACTATAGTGAGTCGAAGAGCGGTTCTATTAAATAATAAATCAAAAAATAAAAGAAAATTATTTTTATGTCAATTTAATTATTATAATTTCTGTTTTTAAGGAACTGACAAGGTTGCAGCTGAAGTCGTTCCCTACCACCGGTGCTGATTTTGTAATATGCAAGTCTATTAACACATAATTTAATTACAGGTTTTTAACTAATATTTTACGAGACACAGGTCATACATTTTGTTGCATAGAATATTTAAAAATAACAATAGATAAGTGTTATCTAGAAAAGAAGTGTTGAAGGGTAACCAGATCAATAGTGCTAAATTTTCTTATTTTGTGATTTTCGAGTAAAAACCTTTTATTTTGTCACGATGGGTAATATCTACAGGTCTATAAAAAAAGAGTAGAATTTTTATTCCCCATAAGACTTGGCTATTAAAATAGCATCTTTAGGAGAAAGGCTGTTTGGTCAGGGAATTAATTTTTTCCCTAGAAAAAAGTTGGCAACCATTTGAAATTATTATACTTAACAACAAAAATCCAACAATGTTAATGTGTATGGACTTCTCAAAAGCCTTCGATTCCGTGAATCACGATTTGTTATGTCGAAAACATGAGATGTATGGGGTGCGTGGTACGGCTCTGAGTCTGATTAAATCGTATTTAAAAGAGAGAGTCCAACGGGTGGTTGAATGTGATGAAAATGGGGTCTTGTACAGGTTACAAGAAATAATTGTATCTAGAAGAATTCCCCAGGGATCAATTTTGGGACCTCTTCTGTATATTTTATTCACGAATAAGCTCCCGAATGTCTCTGATGAGTACACTGTAATGTATGTCGACGATTCATCTCTCATATTTAGTGAAGAAAATAATGAAATCCTTATTTAGAGTCAGTACTGCTATGGCGGCCATAGATCTATATTTTTCAGAGAATGATCTGTTGCTGAATGTGACAAAAGCGCAGTCTGCCGTCTTTGGGAACAGGACAGAAACTAACGTTACACTCAACTTTAATTGTGAAGAGTTGAGGGCACTTAGCAGTATGCGTTTCTTGGGAGTGCAGATTGATGAAAGGTTAAATTGAAAGGCGCACATTCAGAACTTAGCAAGCAGTATATCTAAATACTGTTATGCTCTGCGTGTAATTTCGGATCAAATAGGTACTGGGGTTGCCGTAACTGCTTTTCATGCATATATCCAGTCTAGATTGAGATATGGTGTGATTATTTTATTAAACTTAAATGTACCTTTAAAAAAATCTAGTCAGTAAGGCGTTTTATAATATTAATGAATTCTTCAACGATCCTGATAAATAGTCAATATAATGCTTATAAACTTTAAATGTTTTTGTAGCTGTACAAATCAGGGTTGGCACGAATTAATTCATATGAATTAAGTCACTGATTTAATTCGTGAATTAATTCAAATGAGTTTTTTTTTAAAAGTCACGAATGAATTCAAACTTTTCCCAATAGGAACAAATTGCATTATTAACTTCAAATTAAAATATCCGAAAGCATTTTTGCAACCGCGACCGAGTAACAATAAACAATTGGCAACGGTGTAACATACCGAAATCATTAAGACGACTGACAGACAGAATACCGCCATTACTGTTTAGATGTAGAGCAGTTTGCGTGTTATTGTGAAATTTTGTTAAATCAGTTTTATTAAAGTGTGAAACATGAGTGGACGAAAAAGAGGTCCTATTTGGAAATATTTTGAGGAATACAATAAACAAAATCCAACTAATAAAAAAGCAGTGTGCAAAGCATGCGGCAAAACTTTGCAAGCTATGGTTAGCCGCATGCAAAAACACAAAAGTAATTGTAACAATGTTCCTGAGGCAAATACAATTGTGCAGGATATCCGTGATTCCTCCGCCTCTAATGCAAAAAAACAATTGCACAATCGCTAGGTCGGTTGTTATTTGGAAAAATCTAATGAACGATATACATAAGAGTTTAGACAGCACTGCGAAAAACAAAGTTATTTTCAGGTATAAACAAGCCGTGAATAAGTACCACTTTATTGCGCACATGCTAAGTCCAACAAATATCAAGGAAAATGTAAGTTTAACCCAAGAGGAAAAGCAAATGGCTTTGGAATCTGCAGCTGCAGAGTTCCCAAACCTGTTGCCGGTCTTGTTACGATTTCATGGAAAGTTGTCCCCTTATAATCAGGTCTTGATGCAAGACTCTGTTATTTCAAACATGACTGATATTGAATGGTGGATACCAACATTTTCACTAACAGAGATATATCCTGCTCCACAAATTAGTATTAAACAAATTATGACAGCAGTAGCTTCGTCCGCAGGTGTGGAAAGAATATTTTCATCCTTCGGATTGGTACATTCGGAATTCGGACCTACGCAACCGACTAGGAGTGGAAAAAGCTGGAAAACTAACGTTTTCTAATGAAGATTCTTAATAAGTAATAAGTTGCTTATGTATTTATTATTTATTTAATTAATAGTTTCAGTTTATTTTAAAAAAGTGCATGTTTTGTTATGTTATGCTTTAAGTTTTTAAAGAAAATAAAAACTTCATATATTTTTGTTATTTTGTTTTAGTAAGTAAATAGACATTGCTTTTTAGGTGAATTAATTCAAAAAAGTCCGAATTAATTCAAAAAGTCAGACTTTTTTGACTTTTTTATAAAAGTCATGACTTATTCCATCCCTGGTACAAATTACTAAAATGTTTGTGATTACACGTTTATATGATTTTCGTTCTTTTAAGCAGATCAAATCTAGGCATTGAGGCTAGGCTTTTATCTGTTTGTATATATCTTTTGTCATTTGTCTCTTATATTTCGTCAATCAATTTTTAGTCTGATTAAGTACCGTGCGAGCAAAAATTATTTGCATCAAAGAGGGCCTTGTATCTAAGGACGTAATGCTTAGCCGTAGAGCTTAATACCAGTTGGGCGTCAGTACACTGAGAAAATCTCCAGCAAAAACATCTTTAATGATATTTTTGGCTAACCCAGCTAAAATATTTGCCAAAGTTGGAAATTGACTTTATTGTAACAGTAAAATAAGGTTTACTAATGTCTTTCTATTGATTTTAATAAGTACTTTGATGTTGATAATAAATATTTTCTTAAATATTTCGCAATAGCAAAATACGTAATTGCAAGGGCAAAAATCTTTTTCAAAAGAATTTTTACTTATCCTGAGAAAAAAATGTTGCTGCCCCAGCAAAGAAAATTTATTAGATCCGGTATTCGGGTCTTTCCGCGTCGCCATTCGGTGTCGTTAAGAGCCAGTTTCGAGTATTTCAGCTCGTTCGCGCATCATTTCGCTAAGTTTAGTGTTGAAGGGAGAGAGTGCGCCACAAGAGTGAAGAATATGGTCGTAAAATGTGCGCAAGGGGACAAATGTCGCGAGTGGTGGGGCTCATTGCCTTACAAAATAATTTTTTTTCTATGTTTGTGACCTGCGGCCAGCTGTATTTTGATGGAGTACAAAAAAAGTTGAAAGTTGGGAGGCGACCTTTAAATTAAGAAGAATACTATACGTTCATGCAAATTTGGGAAAAATTTTTGATGACTTTCCATGTCCTTAGTTGAATACAGGCATTGAATTGTTAAGTTTTGTTTGTATAATCTTAATACTTGTTTTTATTTGTTTTTATGCATATTTCGATAAATCCTTTATTTGTGTATTTTTAGATAGAGACAGTTTTTAACAAAAGGCTTCCTGATTGTATTGACGTAGTAGAAAGTTTGTGCAGGAACAATAGCAAATTTGAAAGAACGAAAAATCAGCGGATAAGGCCTTGAAGAAAATATTGGTAAGTTAAAATGTTTCATTTTGTATATAAAATGTTTGTATATTAAACAGCTCTTATAATAATAACTGTAAGCAGTTTATTGGTGCTTGCGGATGGATTCTGGTTCTTTTGATATTTTAGATAAACTAAAATGTTGCATTTCCTTAGATCGGTTGTAACTATATTATGTTATTTCCCAATATTTTTGAAATCATAGGAACTTTTTACATAGAATATAGGTTTGTGTGGTACATAGTAAAAATTAAAAACACGCGAAAACACTAATCACTAGTCTTTATTTGTTTTAAATCAGAACGTTTCAACTGGTAAGTATCTCCAGTCGTCTTCAGTTGTAACGTTGTGATTTAAAACAAATAAAGACAATGGAAGTCCAAAACTCCTTCATCATTCAAGAAACATCATTGTCTCCAACCTTCAAACAGTCACTAATCACTAGTGTCCGACCGAAACAAGATTTTCAGTTTCGGCCAAAACCGAAACTTATTTATACATGTTAAAAATATTATTGTATGCTGAATTATATAGGACGAGATCAATCTTGGGAACGGATTGAACTCTTCCCACTAAAAAAAAATGGTCGACAGGGAAAAAAGTCTATTTATATAGACAACCAGGGACGGTTCTACGGGGGGCCTAGGGGGGCCCAGTACCCCCCAACATTTCTGAAAAAAACTTTAAAATATCTCGATAGAAATACAATCAAGCAAAGGCTACCAAAAATTGTGGCTGCGCCAATGTCAAGAACCGCCCCTGTAGACAACACTGCCTACGGAACTCACTCAAAGTTAGCCAAACGGTGCGCGACAATTCACGAACACTGCGTTGCGGCATGGCTGAAGGTTTAGTCGGTTTTTGGCCGAAACGAAACTAGATTTTTTAGGCCGAAACTAGCCGAAACCGAACCTTCGGTCGGTCTCTACTTATCACAAATGGACGCTTCAACTGGTCCGACGGTGCAGGCCGACTCGATTCTGCCCAAATGATGTCTTGAGTCTAGTCTCCACATTTACAAACTGACAATGAATATTTGAATATACAACATTATACAACCCTCCTTACTGCAGAAATCAGTTGAGAACTGCTCCCACAACTCCTAGGCTCTTCTTCCCACACATTTCTGCAAAATGGTAACGTTCCTCGAAACCTCATCGGAATTTTATTTGGCTTCTAGCCGCAACAGATTCTTCTCCTTTGTCTTTCGTTTCAGTAGTAGCATGCGTTCATTTCTCTTGCACGCTTGCGCATTAAAATGTGTCTATAACCGATGGATTCTATCCTCCACGAGGTACCCACTGACCATCTAGCACTACTAAAAGGGTTTCAATTTCTATTACTATCCTATTTAAATTATGCACCAATAAGATAGACACTGCATTTGCTCTCTTAAAATTTCGCATCCCAGCTGCTAACACAAAATCAAGAGACCTATTTCATCTGCCCACAGAAGCTAACAACTTGATGATAAGATCGACAGTTTACAACATGTGTAAAAAATATCATAATCTTGCCTTCCAACTGGACATTTCTGGTATGAATGCCCATCAGTATTCTAATGTAACCAAGGCTGTGCTCCTTCGGAATTCAATATGACTTGTGATGTAATATGCCTTCTAGTCTTAATATACAGGGTGATTCATTAAGGGTGGCGACCGGCCATATCTCGGAAACTACTAGGCATAGAAACTTGGAGAAAAAAAATTTATGATTAAAGCGGTCATGAGAAAATTCTGGAAATTACTTTTAAGTTCCTCATTTCGCCGCAAGGAGGCACAATTAATTTTTTTTTTTTAATTCTAAATTTCTCCGAAATTTCTCATATTAAGGTATAACTCTGATTACATCATCGAAAAGGTTAGACAATTCTGCATCATTTTCGTTTAAGGCTCATTGGCGTACCGGCCTTAATAAGAGTGGGGGAAGCTATTGAATGTGCAAACATTAAAATCGCTGTAACTTGTAAACGACTTATCCGATTTTACTAAATTTAAGCTTGTTTGGAAGGGAAAGGTAAGTATCTTCAATCGACGTATTCAATAGTACACGATAGTGTTTAATAAAATTGCTAGAGGGCGCAATTTGTAACAATAACAGTTTTTTCGATTTTATCCCGGAAATTCAAATCATACGGTATAACAGTGACATCATAATCGAAAAGTAGATGAAATTTGCAAGAAAAAATGTGAAGACCGCAGTTCGATATCTTTGTTCGTTTCAGAGTTATTGCCAAAACAATAATTTTTAATACAAATTGCGCCCTCTAGCAATTTTATTAGAAATTATCTTGTACCATTGGATACGACAATTGAAGGTACTTACCTTTCTTTTCCAAACAAGCTTAAATTTAGTAAAATCGGTTAAGTCGTTTAGAAGTTACAGCGATTTTAATGTTTACAGTTTCACTTGATAAGAGTGGGATAAGCTATTGAAAGTGTAAACATTAAAATCGCTGTAACTTCTAAACGACTTATCCGATTTTACTAAATTTAAGCTTGTTTGGAAGAACCTTCAATTGTTGTATCTAATGGTATACGATAGTTTCTAATAAAATTGCTAGAGGGCGCAATTTGTATTAAAAATTATTGTTTTGGCAATAACTCTGAAACGAACAAAGATATCGAACTGCGGTTTTCACATCTTTTCTTGCAAATTTCATCTACTTTTCGATTATGATGTCATAGTTATACCGTATGTTCTGAATTTCCGGGATAAAATCGAAAAAACCGTTATTATTACAAATTGCGCCCTCTAGCAATTTTATTAAACACTATCGTGTACTGTTGGATACGGCGTTTGAAGGTACTTACCTTTCCCTTCCAAACAAGCTTAAATTTAGTAAAATCGGATAAGTCGTTTAGAAGTTACAGCGATTTTAATGTTTACACATTTAATAGCTTCCCCCACTCTTATCAAGGTCGGTACGCCAATGAGTCTTAAACCAAAATGATGGAGAATTGTCTAAGCTTTTCGATGATGTAATGAGAGTTATACCTTAATATGGAAAATTTCGGAGAAATTTAGAATTAAAAATTTTTTTTTAACTGTGCCCCCTTGCGGCGAAATGAGGAACTTAAAAGTAATTTCCAGAACTTTCTCATGACCGCTTTAATCATAATTTTTTTTTCTCCAAGTTTCTATGCCTAGTAGTTTCCGAGATATGGCCGGTCGCCACCCTTAATGAATCACCCTGTATAAAATATTTTATTTTTTATATAAAAACAATATATTAAACAAAAAAGGAACGAAAACCACAAACAGAGATTGAACAATGTAAAACTATGCTTTTAGTCTGCAAGGATATACAGGGGCGTCAGGCTTCCATAGCTCCTATACGAATTTAGTTAGGAGTTTCATTCATATGCTAACTTATACTGTATCATACGGGGTACTTCAGAAAAATATTTTTTCATATACAGGGTGGCCCAAAAAAATGTGGTCCTAAAAAGTTGTGATTTTTTAAATGGGATACCGCATATTTTTTTGCATATTTAGATTTATGCTATTGTCCTTCAAATGCCTAAAATTTTGTTTGATTTGCTTTGGTAGTTTAAGAGCAATCAATTAAAAACTAAAAACAAATTATTTTGAAGTCGTGGAAAAAATATCAAAAAAACACACTAAAATTAGTTTTTCAACCACGGTATTAAGTGAGTTTAATGACAAGAGGTTTAAAGATACTATAAATCGAATAGTATTTATCTATTTTATACAGGGTGTTCATAATAAGGTTTCGAAAATGACACATTTCAAACCTATTTTTCTCAACTTTTTCAAATGGAACACCCTGTATATTATTTATATAAAATACACAAACAATTTTTTTTTGTAGTTGAAGCATATAAGTTATTTCCAGCCGTTTTCGAAATAAATGCAAATTTCATAAATTATGCTGATTAAACAGAGTTTATTTATAAAATTAAGCATAGGCGACCCTACTAATAATTAAAAACTATAGTAATTATTCTAAATGTCTTCCATTTTGTTCTGTGCACAAGCCAACATGCTTTCCAAAAGATCTGTTTACTTCCCTTAACATTTCAGGGGAAATGCTAGCAAACACGTATCTTATCTGTTGCTGCATATTTTTAGCAGTTGTAGGTGGATCATTGTAAACAATTTGTTTAAAGTGCTCCCAAAAAAAAATCTAGTTTTGTAAGATCCAGCGATCTAGCTGGCCAGACCGTGGGTCCGTTTCTACCGATCCATTGGTTCGGACAGGTATCATCAAGATAACTTCTTACCTCCAATGAAAAATGTGCCGGTGCCGGAGCACCATCTTGCTGAAACCACATCCTATTTCTTGTAATATATTATGAAACAAAATGAATTAAATAACTTGTCAAACTAAGTATAAGAATCCATGTTTTATTTCAAAGCCTACTATGGGTTTTATATAAACCTTACTAATTAACCTCTTTGCTGGTACCTATTGCAATTGAAATGTTAAAAGGAAAGTAAACAGATCTTTTCAAAAACATGTTGGCTTGTGCACAGAACAAAATGGAAGACATTTTAAACAATTACTGTAGTTTTAAATTATTAGTCTAGTCGCCTACGCTTAATTTTAAAAGTAAACTCTGTTTAATCAACATAATTTATGAAATTTGCATTTATTTCGAAAACGGCCTGAAATAACTTATGTCTCAACTACAAAAAAAAAAATTGCTGGTGTATTTTATATAAAATACCAAAATAATATACAGGGTGTTCCATTTGAAAAAGTTGAGAAAAATAGGTTTGAAATGTGTCATTTTTGAAACCTTATTATGAACACCCTGTATAAAATAGATAAATACTATTTGATTTATAGTATCTTTAAACCTCTTGTCATTTAACTCACTTAATACCGTTGTTAAAAAAATAATTTTAGATTGTTTTTTTGATATTTTTTCCACGACTTCAAAATAATTTTTAGTTTTTTATTGATTGCTCTTAAACTACCAAAGCAAATCAAACAAAATTATAGGCATTTATAAAGGACAATAGCATAAATCTAAATATGCAAAAAAATATGGGGTATCCCATTTAAAAAATCACAACTTTTTATGACCACACTTTTTTGGGCCACCCTGTATATGAAAAAATATTTTCCTGAAGTTCCCCGTATGCTACAGTACAGGTTAGCATATGACTGAAACTCCCGACTAAATTCGTATAAGAGCCATGGAAGCTTGACGCACTATTGCAGGATCATGTATACAGGTATACTGTATACTTTATGATTTTGATTATGTACGTCTTCAAATTCAAATTTCAAATTTCAAAGTGTTTTATTGTTCTACATTTCACATATTATTTATTTTACATTACAATACAATACAATTTGTCTGTGTACGATTCGTCCGGGTTTTTTGTCTGTCAGGTCGTGTTCCTGTCGAGACTGCCCAGGATACGCACTGGCACGCCAGCGGGGTTGATCTTAGCCCTTTGTAAAATAAAATAATGTATAGAGCTATCTAGGATTGCTCGGTTCCGTAACCCTCTACCGCCATGAAGAAGTTCAACTTTTATTTAATGAAAAATTTGAAAGAGTAAATTTTTAAGAGTTTAATTGGGAAATTTTCGGGATTTGCGTTTACTGGAAAATTTAATAGAAAAACCAGCTTAATTTTGTCAGGTACAAGGGTAGCATCATACTAGTTTGCCTTTTGGCTTGAAAAATATTTGTGGGCGGAGCCCCATAAATTGGGCGGAGTTTGTTTTATGATTTCAAATTTTGATTTTTAAAATTTATTTAATTATTTTGCTTTTTGAAAAGTGGAAATTTTTACTGGAGATAAACCGGTAATCTGTGATGTAATGGTTTGTGTATAGGATTATCGTTTTGACGAATTTGTATAATGTTTTCAGTTAGTCTTGAGTGTTGTGGTTGTTTTTGATAAAAGTTTGTAGCAGTGTTTTGTACATATTGAAAAATTGTCGGAGTCCGTGTAGCATGGTGTAGATGGCGGGCTGCAGTGTAATAATTGGCGTTTAGAACTTGTCTTAAAATTTTATTCTGCTGCACTTGCATTTTGCGGAAATGTGCATCCGCCATTCCACACCATACTGGGCATGCGTAGGTCATTGTCGGCTTAATTATTTGATTATATATTTTTAGTTTATTTTCTGGTGAGAGAGGAGAATTATTGTTAAGTAATTTATTTAAGGAATGGGAGATAATTAAGAATTTTCTTATTACGTTGTCTGTATGTTGTCTAAAAATTAATTTTTTTTCTAATATTACTCCTAAGTATTTTAGTGTGTCAGTTGGTTGTATTTGTTGTCCTTTTATTTGAATTTTTTGATGAATTTGTACATTTGTTCTTTTTCTACTCAAAACTATACATTCGCATTTATTTTGGTTTATCTCCAGTTTCCACTTTTCATACCAGGGTAGAAGAATGTTAAGGTGACTTGTAATGATTTGTCTGGCTGCGTTTGCATAATATGAATGCGCATATAGCAGAACATCATCAACGAAAATTGCAAGTTTTGAATTAGGGTAGTGCGGGATGTCCGCTGTATATAAATTAAATAGCGGAGCGGCTAAATTTGTTCCCTGTTGTAATCCTGCGTGCAAGGTTACCGGTTCAGAGAGACTGTTACCTAGTCTTACTTTTAATGTTCTGTCTTTTATATAAGAGTAAAGTAGTGATATTAAATACAATGGAAATTCATGAAAAGTTATGAGTTTGAAAATCAGTCCATTGTACCAGACGCTGTCAAATGCTTGTTTAATATCCAGTGACAGGAGTACTGTATTTTGTTGCTGGTTAAACTTTTTTATAGCTTCTTGCGCTACGTGCGCTACCAGCAGTACAGCACTCCTGCCAGTTCTGAAGCCAAATTGTTCTTCCGGTATTTTCTGTTCCAATGGACTGACTTTCATTCTTTTGTGGATAATTTTTTCTGCTACTTTTCCGAGTGCACTCAAGAGAGCAATAGGTCTGTACGATTCAGGTCTATTTTCAGGTTTGTTAGGTTTTAAAATAGGTACTATTATTGCTCTCTTCCATGCACTCGGAAAGTGCTGTAATAAAAAGATTGAATTTATTATGTATGTTAGTTGAACTATTGTTTTTCTTGGAAGGTTTTTAATTAATATAGGTACAATCTCGTCTTCTCCGGGTGCTTTTTTGTTTTTGATTTCTTTAATTATGTTTGAGACTTCAGAGGGTTTGGTGAAAATTTTTTGTAATACTGATGGGGGAATAGGATATTTGTTTTTTGTAAATTTGTTTGCAATTTCCGTGATTTGGCTCTGTTCATTACTAATATTGGGTTTCCCCGCGCAGGTCTGTCCGTAAAAGTCTGCAATTGTCTGTGCTTTTTCTTTATTATTTTGAGGTATTTGTGTAAAAGAAGGAATTGTTGTGTCTGTCTTTTTTGTACGTCTAATAAGTTTCCATAGTGAATTGTCTTGAGTGGTCAAATTTATTAAAATATTTGTCCATGTTTGATTTTTATGTTCTTTTATTCGAATTTTAATGTAATTTGTTAGTTGTCTTATTATAATTTGGTCTTGTATTGTTCTTTGTCTCTGCCATCTTTTTCGCACGGAGTTTCTGTATCTTATTAGGTTTAAGATGTTATCAGGAAGTTTGGTCTCCTTCGGTTCTACTTGCACTTTTTTGGCGACGATGTTTCTTGCTTGTTTTATATTGTCTGTCAGTTTATTTACTTCATTTTCTAGTTGTTCAGTTGTTGTAATATTATTATTTATTAATGTACTATTGTTTAGTATTTGTCTGTATTGTTTCCAGTCAACGTTGTTATATAACCATGTTGTCGGCTTCGTTTCTTTTTGTATGCTGGTTTTCCATTTAATTAGAACTGGTAGGTGGTCCGATGAAAGTTCGTTTATTACTATGGCGTTTGTCAAATTTGTTAGGTTTTTATATAAGAAAATGTCTAAATAAGAAGGTAAAGTGCCAAGTACGTAGTGGTAGTGCGTTGGTGTTGGTGGTAGTATTATTTGTACGTCATAGTTATTTAAATATTGCATTATTATTTGTCCTCGTTGGTTTGTCTGGTTTGCTCTCATTGTCGTGTGTTTTGCGTTCAGGTCTCCCAATATTAGTACTTTGTTTGATTGATCAAATATTGCATTCAAGTCATTGTCACTAATATTTAGGGTTGGATGAGCGTAGCAACTAGTGATAACAACATTATTTTTAAGTTTTATTGATACGTGCTCAATGTTAGAGGCAGTGTTGTTTAATTTAATATGTGGAATGTTGTTTTTTATCACTATGGCTACACCTCCTCCCCGTTGGTTTCTATCTACCCTGTATATTTTATAATTACGTATGTTAATTTTAATTTGTGGTGTTAATTTTGTTTCATTAATTGACATAATGCTAACCTTGTACCTTGACAAAAAATGCTTAAGTTCCTCAACTTTATTACGCAACCCGTTTGCGTTCCAAGTAACTACATTTAGAGAGCCAGAGAAAGCTAAATATTATAGTTATTTAAGTTGTTGCCCATTAAGGCCATCATTGTTGATACTCTTTCTTCCCTAGATTTAGCCTTCTTTAGCTCTCTCGTGCAGTCACTTAAGAATCTAATAAATTCATTGATGTTAATTAAATTGTTGAACTCCCTCATAACGATAAAAAGGTTACTCGCCTGTTGCAATCCTAGTTGTTCGTCATTTTGCTGGGCAGTGCCGAGTGGACGTGTCCTGGGCAGGCTGGGGAACGTGCTGTCATAATCTTGATTTTCGCCTTGTTGGGGTTGAGTTCTTTCTTGGGGGTAGTTTTCGTTGCCACTACTTGCCCTAGTGGTCGATAAGCCACTTGCCCTGGCTGTCTGGATCCAAGGATTATGTTGAGGAATTGGGGCTGGTTTGTATTTTGTGGTTTGTCTTTGTTTGTTTTGGGTAATTTGTTCTGCTTTATATTTGTAAACTTCACAGGAAGGCGATGAAGCTCTGTGGTCTTTTTGGCAGTTGATACACTTAATAATGTTGTCAGGGTGACATTGTGCAGTGGGGTGCAATCCTGCACATCGCAGGCATTTTTGTTGTCGATGGCAGTTGGTTGTGGCGTGACCCCACTGTCCACACTTTTTGCATTGGATAATTAGGGTTGATTGTCTTCGCCTTTCCCATGTTATGCGCACGTAGTTTAGATATTTGATTTTTTCTAGGTTTTGCAGCTTTACAGAAGTGTCTGTCGTTACCATGTACAGAGGTCTAAATTGCGTTTTCATAATGTAGATATTTTTAATTGGGATTTTATGCTGTTGCTGTAGCTCATTTTTTATGTCGTTCGTGTCAGGAGTATGATCTAATCCCTTTATTATAAAAGCATGAGTTCTATCTTCGTCTGTAGCATATGTATGCCATTCTAAGCTTTCCTCCGTCTGTAAGATTGTTTTGTAGCTTTGATATTCTTCCTTTTCATTGATATAGATGATCGTATTATTTTTTGTAAATTTGAGCGTGTACCCCTTTTTTATGTATTGATCTAGGTCTTTAGTGAGTTCTTCATATGCTGTTCTATTTTTGATAATTCCTTTGAGGATAATTGGTGGTGGTTTTTGTGGTTTTTTGGATTGTTTAGCGTTTATTTTCGGTGGGTTCGTCGTAGTTTGTGTTGTGATTTTTGTTGGTTTTTTGCTTGGGAAGGATTGCCGTGTTTTATTTGAGATTTCAGATCTTGCGTTCGATTCTGTGTCTGTTTCCATGTCTTCTTCCGAATCATCGTCGTCAGTAAGGGGTAGATATTTGTTTTTAAGAGTGATTTGTGGTCGCTCTTGCAGAATGTTGTTGAATCGGTTTTTAACAGGTGACTTTGGTTTTATGAACACCCCCTGTCCGTCGATAATTTGCTGTCTTTCCTTTCGAATTCTTTCTTCCAGCGTCTCTTCCGCCTGCAGTGTAGTTAGCGGTGATGGAGTTTGATTGGTTGTTTGTGGTAACGTTGTTTGTTTGAGTTTTTCTAGTTCATTTTTGTTTGTTATTGGCGGTGTAAGGGGTATTGGGTTTTTCAGTGCGTGTTTCTTTTTCAAGTGTTGTATTACTTCTATTCGTAATCTGTCTCGTTCTGTTTTCTTTTTGCAGGCTTTGTAATAATCAGAGCACGCACCACAATATGATTTGTGCGTTTCTAGGTACTTGATTAATGTTTTGCGTGTTCCTTTTACGTTAGCTCTTAAGCTTGGGTTGCTGTAGTTGCTACTAGCGATGCTTATTGCGTCATCCATTTCGACATTATCGGTTTGTTCTTGATTTGAGGCTTCGTATTCGGATTGATAATGCGTTTGGGTGCCCTGGGCACCCCCAGGATCGTCCATTTTTTGCTGGTTAGGAATTTGGTTTTTTGTAGGGTTTTTTGTATTCTTGGCACGCCACTGTGCTCGTTGGGGGCTTCAGTTTTGGCTCTGCTTTTATCCTTTCGATGGGGTTTGTTATAATTTGTATTTATTTTATGTGCACTACCACAATGGAATGTTAATCCTTATCTCCGCTCGGAATTTCGGGTATAAGAAAAAACTATCACCGATAAATTCGACCGCACGTATTGATAGCCCGGTCAACTCATATGTCATATGCACGTCTTATAAATAGGGTAACCTGTGTGGCTTACGTGCTTAAATAAATAACGAATTGGTGAATTGCTTCCACACATACTTGTCCTATTTCTCGGTATTTTTTGGTTTTAAATTTTTCATGCGTTCATCGACTTCGTGCAAAGAAACACTCATTTGGTTTGACATTTATTAAATTAAATATTTGATTATGTGTCACCATGACAGTAACAACCGTCCACCAAGCGTGATAATCCCAAAAGGCTTATCCACAGCCCTCTCTACTTTGATCAAGCTTCAGTGACATCGGGCAACGCCGCATCAGCTGGGAGTTGCGGATCCACAAGCTATTATTATGACGCGCGGCAACGGGCGAGTTTTTTATTCTTTCTGATAATAATTTTTGTTTTTTTGGCTCTCTTGCCACTGTATTGATATTGAAAAATGTACAAAAAAGTGATAAATAGTTTTGGATAACAAGAACAACTTACCTAAATATCAAATAATAGTAATATTGCGTTGAGAAGCTGTTTTTTTCCTCGCTTTTGTCTGCGAGATAGATAGATAGATGAACTTTTTGACGTTCAAGG
Source organism: Polydrusus pterygomalis (assembly GCA_963969555.1). Taxonomy (NCBI): domain Eukaryota; kingdom Metazoa; phylum Arthropoda; class Insecta; order Coleoptera; family Curculionidae; genus Polydrusus; species Polydrusus pterygomalis. The sequence goes on from OZ018382.1 coordinate 48,075,462, forward strand.
TTATTTGGAACAACTGTTTTATAACTGAGTTTAAAAGCCTTTTTAATTAACATACCTACTCTTGGCTTTGTCGTACACAAACTTAATATCTGCAAATTTTGCATATTTAATATTACAAAAATTATCAAAATCAGGAAACACAAATGTTTGGTGCAGGTTCTTTAGAATCCGCCAATTATTAATTAATTTTTGAATAGATGTACAAAATCAAAGCTTGCAAAAATTTTGTAGTTAGGATATTCTGGATTTGAAAAGAAAATTAAATTGTTTGTTAAATTTGTAAATAATGAACAATTGATCCTGTGATTGTCGGTTATAATATCTAAAACTTGAAATCCATTTTTTGTACTAAAGAGATGACATTTTTAGGAACCATTTCTGTCCCTTTTATATTTTTTACTGGCAGCAGTTTTACGATTTTAGAAAAGTTACCAAAAGATGAACATATATACATTTAAAATTTTGTAGGCTTTTAAGTAAAACATAGATCTTTAGACTACATTACTTAAGTTTCATGTTTTGCATACATGGGGTTTTTAAAAGTGTGCCAAAAATAATGTCTTATGAACTTAACACAAACACATATTTTAAGATATTTTTTTTAAATTGCTCATAATTCCAAAACGACTAAAAATATTGATACTGACATATTAAACATTTAGATGGAAAATTTAATTCTCTACAAGCTACTAAAATAAAAAATATGGCATTCCATTTGCAAAAATTGACTTATGCACATTTATCTAAATGGCCACATTGTATGCAAAACATGAAACTTAAGTAATGTCGTCTAAAGATCTATGGTTTAGTAAAAAGCCTACAAAGTTTTAAATGTTTAGCTTTATTAATTTAAAAATTACTGAACTTTCTTCTCGGTAAGGTTTTTACATAAAAAATGCATTATATAATTTTTATCTCAAAAACGGTTAGAGATAGGTATAAAAGTTACTTAGGTTTCAATAAGGTATCCAAAAATGCTAAAACATACAGGGTATTCCATTTGAAATACCAAAGTTGGCAATAACTTCCGGTATAACCGGAAGTGATACAAACGTCAAAATATAATATTTTAAAAGTTCAAAGCCAATCATGCCTGCTACCAAATTTTTAGAAATATAACTTTACTCGTTTCCGAGATCTTCTAATAGGCCACTCAACGTGAATCACCCTATATATAAGCTAATACAGTGGTGGCCAAAGAATTGTGATTGGAAGCTACACCAATACGATTTTTGCCTCTATAGTCTAACCGTTTGCTAACATCGATCAACAAATTAACAATTTTTTCATTAGGTGATAGAGTGCTAGAAACAATGTTTAAATAATTCGTTGTAGTTTTATCATTATAATCAGAATAATGCAAAATTGAATAATATGGATAAAACCCAGTAAGAGATTAAAAAATTGACGTGATTCGGGCGTTATATCTAGCCCAATAGAGATGGCGTTGCCAGTTTGTTGTCTAGGCTCCGCGTCCTTATGACGTTATTAAAGGATATTTACTGTAATTTCGGACAAGGGCGTTTAGCCTGAATGGCGAGATGCTGGGTTTTGGACCAGAAGATTGCTGGTTCAAATCTTCTCGTGGTAAACTTATTTTTTATTTTGGTAAAAATATTTAGTAGACACCAGAAGATGATTTAGAACGGGTCTGTTTAGGTTAAGTGTTTGTAAATATTTTTCAATAATAATTTAAGCACTCCTATTTCAAATTTAATTAGAATATAAGCAACACAAAAGCAAACAAATCATTCATGTGTCCACAAAACCGATAAAAACAAAAACGGCGGGAAACGACAAGTGGAGGAACGTCAATTCAAATCCAACAAACTACGCGTGCGCGAATGACATCAATCGATATCAAAGGGATGTTCGACCAATTGTGGGTGCAGGGCATTGAGAGAGACAAGTCCAACCCTTAGTTTATACGTTTGACATTACCGAGTTTTTTTGCATTTTGCATCAGCTGATTGAAATACATAGTAACATCATCAATTTAATCTAAATTACAACTTTCATAATTATGGCACTAGATCGGCAGTCCTGGTTGGAAAACCCAAATATAGACTTGAAAAATCGGTAAAGGACTCATCTTTTTAATGCTCTACCGGAATCATGGTTTCAGCCAAAGAAAAATTAAAAAATACCACGAAAAGCATTCTATGTGAATATGATTTTTAATATGTTAAGGAATATTTAGAAAATATGAACTTTTCAGGCAAGAATCTTTACATAGTGCGATAAAATACTGATTGTATATCTTAATTTAAATGTTTTGTCTGTGTTTAAATAGAACTATGTTGTTTATTATAATGTCAGTGTGATGACATTCCAATCATTCCATACAGCGGTAAACGTCGGTCTCTTTGAGACTGTTTACCGCCGTATGGAATGTCATCACACTGACTTTGGAATAACAATACCTTAATGTATTGTAATATGTAATATTTTAAATCCAGAAGCATTTAGACTCTATAGTAGTGCTATATTGACCTGCTTCAATAATTGTATTTAATGTACAAAAATTTATGAGTTATGAGATTTAATCGGCCGCTCCAAATAAAATAATTGTGGGCTATGGGATGACGTAGGTCCGCTTCTATCCAATTTTTCTGCTGTCGCAGTGTCTTTCTGATTGTTTATGTTTAAAGAAACTGTTTTGACACTTAAGAACATTGTTATTATTGGATAAGTTATTTTTGCTGCGTTCTAATTCAGAATTTTAGTGCTGTGTAACGTTCTTTCCCAGTTTTGTAATTTTTGTTATTAGTCCGTGAATTATTTCGTTTGAAGATACGATTATTGCCAACACGCCGCGGCCGTGCAAAATCAAATCTGTGGTAATTGTACAGGGTGTTTCATTAAGAGTGGCCACCGGCCATATCTCGGAAACTATTAAGCATAGAAACTTGTGGGAAAAAAATTATGGTTAAAGTGGCTGTGAGACAATTGTGGAAATTACTCTTAAGTTTCGCATTACGCCGCATGGGGACACAATTGAAAATGTATTTTTAAAATTCTAAATTTCTCCGAAAATTCCCATATTAAGGTATATCTCTGGTGACATCATTAGAAAGCTTAGGCAATTTTGCATCGTTTTAGTTTAACCCTCCGGCGGGCGCGCCTTTTGAAATTACGGGAGCGGGCGCGCTGCGGTACTGTGTGCCGCAAGTAGAAACAGGCAGTATTGAGAGTAAAATTTAATTATTTTAGACAGATAAAAAAGTAATAAAGGGTAAGAAACTTTTTATAATGCAAATTACTTTCAAATATTTTTATGTTCAAAGTATACACAAAATTCTTATACAAGGTGTTATTTTAAGGTCGACGAGCGGCCATATCTCGGAAACTACTGGGCATTGAAACTCAGGAAAAGAAAAATGATAATTAAAGTGGCCATGAGAAAATTCTGGAAATAATTTTTAAGGTCCGCATTTTGCCGCAAGAGGGCGTAATTAAAAAGTAAATTTTGAAATTTTACATAACTCCGAAAATTCCACATTAAGGTAAATGTTTGATAACACCATTTTAAAGCTTCGACAATTATGCATCATTTTGGTCTTATGCTCATTGGCGTACCGACTTTAATAAGAGTGGGGGAAGCTGTTGAAAGTGTAATCTTTTAAATCGCTGTAACTTATAAACGACTTATCCGATTTTAGCAAACTAAAGACTGTTTGGAAGAGAAATGTATGCACTTTCACCAATCGTACTTAGTTGTCCATAATAGTTCTCAAAAAAAATGCTAGAGGGCGCAATTTGCAATAACAATACATTTTTTGATTTTACTCCGAAAAAATAAATCATACGGTATAATTATGATACCATAATCGAAAAGTAGATGAAATTTGCTAGAAAAAATATTAAAACCGCAGTTCGATATCTTTGTTCGTTTCAGAGGTATTGCCAAAACAATAATTTTTAATACAAATTGCGCCCTCTAGCAATTTTATTAGAAACTATCTTGTACCATTGGATACAACAATTGAAGGTACTTACCTTTCTGTTCCAAACAAGCTTAAATTTAGTAAAATCGGTTAAGTCGTTTAGAAGTTACAGTGATTTTAATGTTTACACTTTCACTTGATAAGAGTGGGAGAAGCTATTGAAAGTGTAAACATTAAAATCGCTGTAACTTCTAAACGACTTATCCGATTTTACTAAATTTAAGCTTGTTTGGAAGAACCTTCAATTGTCGTATACGTATTCAATGGTACGCGATAGTTTCTAATAAAATTGCTAGAGGGCGCTATTTGTATTAATAATTATTATTTTGGCAATAACTCTGAAACGAACAAGGATATCGAACTGCGGCCTTCACATCTTTTCTTGCAAATTTCATCTTCTTTTCGATTATGGTATCATAATTATACCGTATGATTTATTTTTTCGGAGTAATATCAAAAAATGTATTGTTATTGCAAATTGCGCCCTCTAGCATTTTTTTTTTGAGAACTATTATGGACAACTAAGTACGATTGGTGAAAGTCCATACATTTCTCTTCCTAACAGTCTTTAGTTTGCTAAAATCGGATAAGTTGTTTATAAGTTACAGCGATTTAAATGATTACACTTTCAACAGCTTCCCCCACTCTTATTAAAGTCGGTACGCCAATGAGCATAAGACCAAAATGATGCATAATTGTCGAAGCTTTAAAATGGTGTTATTAAACATTTACCTTAATGTGGAATTTTCGGAGTTATGTAAAATTTCAAAATTTACTTTTCAATTACGCCCTCTTGCGGCAAAATGCGGAACTTAAAAATTATTTCCAGAATTTTCTCATGGCCACGTTAGTTATTAATTTTTTTTTTCCTGAATTTCTATGCCCAATAGTTTCCGAGATATGGCCGCTCTTCGACCTTAATGAAACACCCTGTATAACTGAATATGACACTGTCAAACTATAAATAATAATATTTAGAAATAAATCAGTCTTCCTCCATAGGGGGATACAAGCAAGTATTGCAGTGAATTGTTTTCTTACTGTGTCCTTTACAAACAAATTGATGGCATGAGTCACAGGTGACTGTTGTCTTATTATTTTTATGCGCACTGCATATATGACAACGTCCACTATGATTTCGGTTTGTTGCATCGGATACTTCAACTGGAGCACGGTACTGCGAAAGAAATTCTGTTATATCTTTTGGCAGTGTCTTTATTTTAGCTCGTTCCTTCATATGATCTTCCATTAGGGAAAAACCCAACTTATTTAGGAATTGCCTTCTTCTAGGTGCTGTTTCCAAAGGTTTGGTGTTATTAAATACAATTTCGGTACACCAAAAAGCCCTAAACCAAAATGATGCACAATTGTCTAGCCTTTTTAATGATGTAACCAGAGGTATACCATAATATGGGAATTTTCGGGGAGAAATTTAGAATTTTAAAACTAAATTTTGCAATGGTGCCCTCGATTGTGCCTCTTGTGGCAAAATGTGAAACTTAAAAATAATTTTCAGAATTTTCTAAGGACAACTTTATTCATAATTGTTTGCATCAAAGAGGGCTTGGATTAAAAAACGTGGGGCTTGGTTTAGATCACAATGATATGGGGACGATATATCTAATCAAATTTAGGTTAAAATTTTGTCGAATTCATATTATGACATGATATGCCAAACTAATAAGTAGACAAATACAAATTTATTTTTGTTATTAACAAAGTAAGAATAAACAGAAAGAAGAAGAAAACATGCGTGTATTCTGAGAATTCACATAACCGGAGAGGTGGAACCAGGCTTCATCCGAAAAAAGTCAGGTCTAATAAATCATTTCTTTCCAATATATTTTGGGTAAACCATTGAGAGTAATTCCTGCGTCTTTCAAAATCTGCGGCTTGTTTTTTCTTGGAATACTTGCACTTTATAAGTAAAATAAATTTAGCTGCTTCTTAAGAATAGTCCTGCATGTTCCATAAGATCTTCCCACTTCTTGGGACAAGCGTATTATACAATTTGTTGGCATATTTTGCATTATTTCACGAACGTTTGCAACAAGTTCTTCTGTTCTTACAGATGGTCTTCCTGCTACTTTTTTGTGTTGTATAGAACCTGTTTCCCTAAACAGAGCCACGGTTCTTTTCAGGCAATGATAAAAATCCTCAGCAATAAAAGCAACGTTAGGAAAATGTGTGTGAAAATCGTCCACGCACAAACCCGGATTGTATTGCACTCACCATTTACCCATTTACTCTAACCCCGATTCGAAAATACGCTTCAACCATGAAAGTTTTGTGCTGTTCCATAAAGCTCATTGTGTGAATTGCTCAAAAAATTGGAAAAATCAGCGATGATTAAAATTACTTGTAACGACTGTCAAAGATGACGGAATAACTGATTGATTGGTAATTCAGGTAGTTACTGACACCCAACAGGTATTAAGCTCTACGGCTAAGCATTACGTCCTTAGATGCAAGGCCCTCTTTGATGCAAATAATTTTTGCTCGCACGGTATTTATAGCAATCTGAATCTGTATTTTATTATCTAACTGTGTTAGATGAAATACAACCTTATTGTATAAGGATTTTTCATGTGGTTAGAAAAATATTATCTTGCATACCTAATACCTGATGCTGGTCAACACTTTTGAAAATATGAAGAGACGTGTGAATTTATGCTTGGAGTATGGCGGTGGCCAATTTTAGCAATTTATATAATTATTTTTCTTTTTCTTTCTGTATATTCGTACTTTGTTAATTTTGTAAACAACAAAAATAAATTTGTATTTGTCTATTTATTTTATTACTCATTAGTTTGGCATATCATGTTATAATACGAATTTGACAAAAGTTTAACCTATACTTGGTTAGATATATCGTCCCCATATCATTGTGATCTAAACCAAGCCCCACGTTTTTTAATCCAAGCCGTCTTTGATGCAAATAATTTTTGCACGCACGGTATTTATCTTACAAGTAGGCTCTCCATATTTATTATATATGAAATACTTTTCCTTGTATTGCGGTAATTACTAAAAAGCTGGATCCCGACCTGTCAACAGCCTTGTGCGGCGTTGCCACGTTTCGAACGGACGTGCCTGCTAGGGTGGCGCACGTAGTTTTTATCACGAAACCAAATGTATTGCCATACCTATCTTCATAGAGTTATTAAAGTAATCCGAGATTTTAGTACTTAAGAAAACCAACTTGAGAGTTTCTAAAAAAAAGTAACTAATAGAGGTTCCTACTTACATAAATTTGTTTGGTTGAGGGGTTTGTGTGGAATTTTCCTCTTTAATATCGACTTCTTCTATTTTAATTTTCCATTCATTAGAAGCACTTTCGGAACTTTCTTTACTTTCTCCTGCTATTTCACTGGTTTCAGCAATTATTGGGACCACTTGTTGCTGGGAAGAGGTGCTTTCAGAGCTGTCAACAAAATATACTAGTAATATTAAAGTTACTTCCGTGCAAAAAAATTAACCAGCGCATGTAATGTATTATCTCTATTTATTATACAGGGTCCTGCAATAGTGCGTCAGGCCTCCATAGCTCCTATACGAATTTAGTTAGGAATTTCATTCATACGCTAAAAAATATCAAAAAAAAGGATCTAAAATTAGTTCTTCAACCACGGTATTAAGTGAGTTTAATGACAAGAGGTTTAAAGATACTATGATTCGAATAGTATTTATTTCTTTTATACAGGGTGTTCATAATAAGGTTTCAAAAATGACACATTTCTAACCTTTTTTTCTCAAATTTTTCAAATGGAACACCCTGTATATTATTTCGATATTCTATATAAAATACACAAGCAATTTTTTTTTGTTGTTGAAGCATATAAGTTATTTCCAGCCGTTTTTGAAATAAATGCAAATTTCATAAATTATGTTGATGAAACAGAGTTTATTTTTAAAATTAAGCGTAGGCGACTAGACTAATAATTGAAAACTACAGTAATTGTTCAAAGTATCTTTCATTTTCTTCTGTGCACAAGCCAACACGCTTTTCAAAAGATCTGTTTATTTTCCTTTTAACATTTCAATTGCAATACCAGCAAAGAGATTCATTGGTAAGGTTTATCTCTAAAACCCATAGTAGGCTTTGAAATAAAACATGGATTCTTATACTTAGTTTGACAAGTTCTTTAATTAATTTTAAAAAGGTGTAATATCGGGCAAATAAATTATAAGAAATTATCTTGATAATACCACTCGGAACCAATGGATCGGTAGAAACGGACCCCCCTGCCAGCTAGATCGCCGGATCTTACAAAACTAGACTTTTTTTTATGGGGACACGTAAAACAAAATGTTTACAAGGAGCCACCTACAACTGCTAATAAAATGCAGCAAAGGATAAGAGACGTGTTTGCTAGCATTTCCCCTGAAATGTTAAGGGAAGTAAACAGATCTTTTGGAAAGCGTGTTGGCTTGTGCACAGAACAAAATGGAAGACATTTTGAACAATTACTGTAGTTTTCAATTATTAGTCTAGTCGCCTACGCTTAATTTTAAAAATAAACTCTGTTTCATTAACATAATTTATGGAATTTGCATTAATTTCGAAAACGGCTGAAAATAACTTGTATGCTTCAACTACAAAAAAAAATTGATTCTGTATTTTATATAAAATACCGAAATAATATACAAGGTGTTCCATTTGAAAAAGTTGAGAAAAATAGGTTTGAAATGTGTCATTTTTGAAACCTTATTATGAACACCCTGTATAAAATAAATAAATACTATTCGAACCATAGTATTTTTTAAACCTCTTGTCATTAAACTCACTTAATACCGTGGTTGAACTACTAATTTTAGATTGTTTTTTTTGATATTTTTTTCACTTCAAAATAATTTTTTTTTAGTTATTAATTGATTGCGCTTAAACTACCAAAGCAAATCAAACAAAATTTTAGGCATTTTTAAAGGACGTTAGCATAAATCTAAATATGCAAAAAAATATGGGGTATGCCATTTAAAAAATCACTTTTTATGACCACACTTTTATATTTTCCTGAAGTACCCCGTATGATACAGTATAAGTTAGCGTATAAATAAAATTCCTAACTAAATTCGTATAGGAGCTATGGAAGCCTGACGCACTATTGCAGGACCCTGTATACAGGGCGCCCGGGAAAAGGAGGTCAATCCGATAACCGTATATTTCTGGAGCAAAAATAATATGACTTGTATAATGCCATTTTTCATTTTTGACCCTCATGTTCGATCGAAAAATTATACAATTTAGAGAAAAATCTTTCTGGTATGTTATTATTTTAAAATACTTTTTAGAATTTGTGTTTATTTTCTTTGACCGAATAGCACATCTACTTCCTGTTGAAATTATGTACCGTGCGAACACTGCGAACAAAAATTATTTGCATCAAAGAGGGCCTTGCATCTAACATCTAAGGACGTAATGCTTAGCCGTAGAGCTTAATACCTGTTGGGTGTCAGTAACTACCTAAATTAACAATCAATCAGTTATTCCGTCATCTTTGACAGTCGTTACAAGTAGGTAATTTGATTCATCGCTAATTTTTCCAATTTCCTGAACAATTCACACAATGGGCTTTACGGAACAGCACAAAACATTCATGGTTGAAGCGTATTTTCGAAAGGGGGTTAGAGTAAATGGTGAGTGGCAATACAATCCGGGTTTGTGCATGGACGATTTTCACGAACATTTCCCTAACATTGCTTTTATTGCTGGGGATTTTTATCACTGCCTGAAAAGAACCGTGGCTGTGTTTAGGGAAACAGGTTCTATAAAACACTAAAAAGGAGCAGGAAGACCACCTGTAAGAATAGAATAACTTGTTGCAAACGTTCGTGAAATAATGCAAAATACGCCAACAAATTGTATAAAACGCCTGTCCCAAGAAGTGGGAAAATCTTATGGAACATGCAGGACTATTCTTAAGAAGCACCTAAATTTATTTCCTTATAAAGTGCAAGTATTTCAAGAAATACAAGCCGCAGATTTTGAAAGACGCAGGAATTACTCTCAATGGTTTACCCAAAATTTATTGGAAAGAAATGATTTATTAGACCTGACATTTTTTTCGGATGAAGCCTGGTTCCACCTCTCCGGTTATGCGAATTCTCAGAATACACGCATGTTACTTTGTTAATTTTGTAAACAACAAAAATAAATTTGTATTTGTCTATTTATTTTATTACTCATTAGTTTGGCATATCATGTCATAAAATTAATTTGACAAAATTTTAACCTAGATTTGGTTAGATATATTATCGTCCCCATATCATTGTGATCTAAACCAAGCCCTACATTTTTTAATCCAAGCCCTCTTTGATGCAAATAATTTTTGCTCGCACGGTATATCTAAATAGACATGAAATTACTACCTATCTTGTCACGTCCATATAAAAATTAAATATTATTATGAAATTATCGTAGGTTATATGGTTCAACTGTGCACACATATTCCGTTTTCAACCGTTTGACTGCTGTTACTTCCGGTTGACCGGAAGTGCACACCATTTTATTATTTTAAATAGAACCCCGTATATTTTAAAAGTAAGCATTCTATGAAGAATTCTAAGCATATAAATATGAATCATATCCTATATACCTGTCTGACAGTTCCCGAGAAAGAGGCGTTGGAAATTATTGTCAAACTAGCCACACATTTTAATGTTTTTAAAAAAGACAAATGAATAAGTAATTTTAACATTATTTTTTTACTTCTTTTTAGGTATTCCGTAACTTTTGACTGTATGCTTACTTTTTGTTCCCACATAATAAATGTATCTAACAAAGCATCTAAGATGTATAGTTTTATAGTAAGAAGTTCAAGATAGTTTAGGAATGTAAATTGTATTAAACAACTCTATATACAGGGTCCTGCACCTCACCTCCCGTCTTCTATAGCTCACTTAGTAATTAAGTTACAATTTTCATATTTTGCAGACCTTAACTGTATCTTGGGGCGCATTTCAGGAAAAAAAAATTTTTTTCATACAAAAAAGTGTGACGTCATAGGGGTGTATTTTTTTAAATTACATGCCAAAAATGAAAAATAAATATAGTTTAGAAAAACTAAAAAACACGCTTTAATAATAATTAATCAGACTAAAAAGCGGAAAATAAATATAGTTTAAAATAATTCTTAAAATTCTTAATAACTATAGGCAGAAAATAATAATGAACAATAAACATTAGTATTATTGTGAAAAAAGCGAGGGGTGTTCGATATACGAAAAATATAGCACAAAGCACCCCACGCTTTTTTTCACTATAATACTAATGTTTATCGTTCATTAATATTTTCTACCTATATTAAGAATTTCAAGAATTATTTTAAACTATATTTATTTTCCGCTTTTTAGTCTGATTAATTATTATTAAAGCGTGTTTTTTAGTTTTTTTAACTATATTTATTTTTAATACCAGTGGTGCAAAACTCATATTTTTTAGTTTTTATTTTTTTTCGTCTATAATACTGAATCGATTTTAATAAAATTTTAGGGGTATGTAGGTAACTATAGAAGGCACCGAAAAAAGGAAGAAAATATATGGCATGTAATCTAAAAAAATACATCCTTATGACGTCACACTTTTTTGGAACACCCTGTATGAAAAAAAATATTTTCCTGAAATGCGCCCCAAGATACAAATAAGGTCTGCAAAATATGAAAATTTTAACTTAATTACTAAGTGAGCTATTGAAGACGGGAGGTGAGGTGCAGGACCCTGTATAGTGTATACAGGGTGTCCTGAAATTAGCTGACAATATTTTAAGGGGATAAAGTACATTCAAAAATAAGACTAAAATCGTCTATTAATATACCTTCAAAAACGCTTCGCTATGGGGCTAGAGCCCCCCGAATTGGAGCTATGACAAGCAGTTTTTTTACAATATCTCAGAAACCGTTTAGGGTATCAAAACAAAATTTGGTACATGTTTTACCCATAGCTAGTCGCAATAAATGGTTTAATTAGCTTAACTGTATTTCTTCCAGTGGCGTCCCACTGGGTAGGTAGTTGGGAGAATATCGTCCTAAGTTTTTTGTTTGTAGGATTTTTTAACTTTAGGTGAAATTTTTAGAAGCCCTGAAGTATTTTGTTGAAAATAGGTACTCTTGTTTTATCGCGGTAGGATTCACCATTTTCCAGTAAAATCGATTTTAAAATTTTCGGTTTTTTGAAATCCAGTGAAAAGGCTAAGGTTTTTTTTGCATATCTCAGCAAACACTTGATATTAAAACATGAAATTTATTAGAAGTTCTACTAGCGACAAAAAATAATAATAATACATATAATCAACTTGGGGATTTATTAGATAATGTGCCACTGGATTTACGTTTAGGGCACTTCTTTCAACATGATGGGGCACCAGCTCACTACGGACGTCAAATGAGGAATTGGCTTGAAGAAAATTACCAGGTGGATTGGTAGCCATAGCCTGGCCACCAAGATCACTTCTTGATTTAAATCCCCTTGATTATTATTTTTGGGGGCACATGGCTGGTACTTGCTTAAGAATTAGTTTCCCGAGTGGTTCACAATCAAATTTGATTTGCAATTTGTTACTCTTTTTTGTTTTATTTTAAAACTCTCTTAAAATCTCCATGAAAATAAATATTTAAAAAACAAAGGAATCTAAAAATATGTTTAATTTAAAGCCGTTACATTCTGTCAAATTACAATAATGGAAGGTTTTATTAACAAAAAATTTAAAATAAAAAAAATTCATTAAAAATTATGAAATTAAAAAAATAAATAATAGTAATATTTACTTAAGACTGGAAAAATCTTTTAAAGTAACATCCTTTAATACATATGCCTTATCGCTAGTAGAAGTTCTAATAAATTTCAGGCTTTAATATTAAGTGTTTGCTGAGATATGCAAAAAAAAACTTCTTTTCACTGGATTTCAAAAAACCGAAAATTTTTAAATCGGTTTTACTGGAAAATGGTGAATCCTACCTCAATGAAACAAGAGTACCTTTTTTCAACAAAATACTTCAAGGCTTCTAAAAATTGCACCTGAAGTTAAAAAATCCTAAAAATAAAAAACTTATAGGCAATATTCTCCCAACTACCTACCCAGTGGGACGCCACTGAAAGAAATAAAGTTAAGCTAATTAAATCGTTTATTTCGTCTTGTCATGGGTAAAACATGTATCAAATTTTGTTTCGATGCCCTAATCGGTTTTTGAGATATTGTGAAAAAACAGCTTATCATGGCTCCAATTCGCGGGGCTCTAGCCCCATAACGAAGCGTTTTTGAAGGTATATTAATAGAGGGTATTAGTCTTATTTTTGGATGTACTTTATCTCCTTAAAATATTGTCAGCTAATTTCGGGACACCCTGTATAGCTTTAGTGTGCAGTGTACTGGAATATACATCAATAATATGGTGTCCGTATTATCAAAATCATGTTTATGCAATTGAGATAATACAGAACAGAATTTTAAGATACTTGTATTATAAATAAACTATGATAGAAATATTCCTAAAAATTAACTTTCTGTTAGATATAATATTTTAAGTTTAAAAAATAGATATTATGTTGCTTTATTTATTTATTTATAGTATCAACAACTTAACACGTTAATTATACATACATAAACCCTATTTCTAAAAGCTTATACCTAAGCTATAATAATAATTCAATTAGTATTGCAATTACAGTAATTGACCAAGCAAAGTCAAAGTCAAATACAGCTTTATTATCATAAGAATATACTCTCATTGACAAAGCATATGGTTTAAAATTGAACTTAAAATTATAATTAAAAAGTCTTAAATTAATTTGGTACAAACATTATAAAAATCAGAACACAACTACAGTTAAAATTTAATTTTTAAATTAATAAAATCCAATCAATAACACCGTACAAACACAACAGAACATAAACCTACTTTACGTTAATGATACCTCAAAAGCAGTTCATTCCTTCATTTTGATTTAAATTTTTCACAGTTTAAATTATACAGTGTGTCCCCGGATGGAGTTGACAAGAGAAAAAAGATATTTATTATTGATTTTACGACGAAAAGTTATTATCTATAAAAAATTCTGCTTGTCAAAAAATGAATTTTCCATATAAAATTTTTTAGATCAGATGTACAGGGTCATCCAACCAGGACTGAACAGGGGCCTATTTTTTTAGTTTCCCTGTATTTTTATTTAAACCAATATAGTTGATGCTTTGCCGTAGAATCTAAAATTACCATTTAAAAAGCGATCTGACTTAAAACAAAGGAACTGTGGCGTAAAGTTGTTGTTTTTTCAATGGAACACCCTGTATATTATTTATTTTTATGAAACGCCCTTCTTTCCTGATTCCATAAATATAGGTATAGTTTGTCCATATTAGCTCAAACCGTTTTTAAGATATGAGCAATCAAACATTTAAAAAGCTGTATTTATTTGAGCTTAATACGTCTAGAATGCCTTGAAATCCCCGTAATGGCGATGCATTAAAATACAGCTTTTTAAATGTTTAATTGCTCATATCTTAAAAATGGTTTGAGCTAATATGGACAAACTATATATTTATGGAATCAGGAAAGAAGGGCGTTTCATAAAAAAAAATAATATACAGGGTGTTCCATTGAAAAAACAACAACTTTACGCCACAGTTCCTTTGTTTTAAGTCAGATCGCTTTTTAAATGGTAATTTTAGATTCTACGGCAAAGCATAAACTAAATGGCTATATTGGTTTAAATAAAAATATAGGGAAACTAAAAAATAGGCCCCTGTTCAGTCCTGGTTGGATGACCCTGTACAGTGTGTCGATAAATTAAGAAAACATGAAAATGCTTTAAGAGGGAAGTACCATTATTTATTATTTAAAAAAAATGTTTATGAAGCAAAGTTGTTTATAATCCAAAATAAAGTTTAAATACAAAATTTGTAATCTGAATTATAATTTTTGTTTTTTATTTTTTACAATAGAATTTATGAACATTCAAAATACAAACCTGAGAGTGCTGACCTGTCAATAATATTGAATTGACAAACGTCATTGTGTCATTTCATTGTCATGTCCCAAGTACTACCTTGCATTTTACAAAATGTTTACCAAAGAAGAACGAATTTATTTGATTAAATGTTATGGAATTAGAAACGTCTCAAATTTTGTAATTGGGCTTTATTTTGGATTATAAAAAAGTTTGTTTTATAAACATTTTGTCTAAAATAATCAATAATGGTACTTTTCTCTTAAAGCATTTCATGTTTTCTTAATTTATCAACTGATCTAAAAATTTTATATGGTAAATTCATTTTCTCGACAAGCAGAATTTTTTATAAAGAATAACTTTTCGTCGTAAAATCAATTATAAAGATCTTTTTCCTCTTGTCAACTCCATCCGGGGTGACACTGTATAATATGTCAATGTCGCCACACTCGCCACAATATTTATTAAAATAAGAGCGCGTACGCGTGGACGTGTTCTTAATCGCTCTGCATTTAAAGTACAATTTTTGTGATCTACCGTTGAGATAAAATTGCCAAGTTACCGTGGAAGATGAAAGCGATGGCAAAGAAAGTGAGGAAAAAAGTGGAAGGTGGAAAAGTCATGTAAAAGGCGTAAAAACAAGAAGTTTTTCATCAGGCTCAATAGACAACATACACTTCGACATAAAAAATTATCGGCATACCCGCTAAAAAAAGTGTAAACAAATCAGTAAAAACGTATGCTAATAAAAAGCCTGCGAGCAAACTTAAAGACGATATGCATGGAACAATCAATCAGGAACTAAATGAAAATATGGAAGAAGGATTTAACCCGAAAAATCCGGTAGTAATCCGTACACCACCAAATGATAAAATTACCAATGTCAGAACAAATGCAGAAACTAAAGAAAATAAAAACGGGACAAGAACCAGATCCGATACTACCCTAGAATTCGACAAATTGACAAAGAGGCAGTGCGATAGAGTTAATAGTAACCATACAGAAAAACATAAAATCGAAGAAGCAAACGAAGTACCGCAAGTCGAAAACCTTTTTTGTACACAAAAAATACATTAGGACGTATTTAGGTTAGGTTAGGTTAAAAGTGAGTGGGTTACAGCCACGAACGTCATAAAGAAAGATGGACGAATAATTACTAGATAACTTTTTGACCCCCTATAGCGATAATTTATGACTGTGACAAATGAGTTTGGCAACATTGAATTTTTTTAGTTTTGCTTCTATTTGCAACAACTTTTCGCTTGGCTTTTTACCAAATTAGAGTTTTTTTTAGTTGAAATTGTTTATTCCTGTGTTATAACTGGTTCCTAGCAAACTTTATGTTTTTAAATTTGCAATTTTCTGTTGCCGGTGAAATCGTTCCAAAATTAAAGTACGTTGGGAACACTGTGAACAAACACATCGGCAAAATAAAGCACCAATGGCAGTCTTTAAAAACCGTTGACTTGACATTGACGGAAGTTCACTGTTGCAAACACTCCCAAAACCCTAGGGAATTCAATGTTGCCAACTACTTTTGTCACAGTTTCGTCAGACGCATAGGGGAGCCAATTTCTCGCAAGACGGCCATATGCATTATTAGTCCATCTTTCTTTATGACGTTTATGGTTACAGCTAACCCTCCACTGCGACCATGCAATCTATTGTGACTACGACGTATTTGCATCGCTGGATAAGATTCAAAATACCGCAGACCAATCTGAAGGACACATCTTTGTTAAAGAACACCCACAATCCTTAAGAAACTCAACTAATTGTATATGTTAATAAGATAGGAAATTTAGAAAAACAAAATCTGACATTTAGGTTGAAGGAAGAGAGTTGCAAAGACGCGGAGATAATCAAAAATATCCAGGAAAATATAATACAGCCTAAGACATATGCAACAGTTAGCGCTGTAAAAACGAACGAAGATAATCAAAAACAACCTAAAATATAGACAACGCCAAATATCACCAAAAAAATAGACACAGTTATGACCATAGAAAATGTATCCGATGCAAAGAAGGCAAGCCAACAAATCAAACAAGAAAAAATTTTTATAAAGAAACTGACGGAGGTTTTAAAAGTATTCGACATCTAAATAATGGGGCATTTGTACTTGAAAGCCACAGCATAGAGCAACAAAAAAAACTTAAACTAGCCCTTATCGATAAAACTCACATTAAATTAAAATTGGCACAAAATACCAATCCTATATTTATAGTATCAGGTATAGAAAAGGGAATATCAAATGACGATTTTTTAACAGAAATTACAAGACTAAATCACGAAATCGAAGATGAACTGGGATACCGAGTCAAAGCGAAAATTACTGTTGTGGCAAAAAAAAAACAATGCAGAAACCCGAATAAGAAAAATTGGATTTTACAGGCTCCTCCAGAAATTGCGAAATGTTTTTTTTAAAAAAGAAAAAATTAATTTTGATCTCCTTAAGGTACTTATATGTAAAAGAACACTTTAACTTTACATGCCCGAATAGTACAAAAATGACATACAACCAAGATTTAAACCACCATAGTGCCCGTGATCCACTATGCCCAGTTTATGTAAAAAAACTTAGGCAACATCAAAGTCATATTAATTACTCTGATACTTTTTTATAAAAACAGGACATAGAAAACAAACTCAATTAAATAATATAAAAAGCATTATTCACCCAAACGTACAATCAATGGGTAACTCGGTTGACAGGATAAATGACATGTTAAAAAATAGACAGGGAAATACTTATTAGCAAACTTGAAATGTATGGAATTAGGGGAAATGTAAAAAATGGCTCGTCTCATAATATATTAACGATCGAAGACAAACCGTTACTATCGCTAAGGGAGATAAAACTTGTAAGTCAGAAATATTAATGATGTAGGCATAGCAAAAGGTGTAGCATTTTGGGCCCCCTTCTCTTCATAATATACTAAGTGACATAGAAATCCGAACACCCACAAAAATGTTTAATTTCAATAATATTTTACATAAACATCCCGAGGGTCATACCTAGTAAGGAAATGATTAAAATTTCAATCCATCTTTAAAGACAGATAAAGTTTATTCGGTTTGTTCTGGTTTGTGGAATGTGAAACTGATAAGGCTAAAAATTGAATCATACCTTCCTTTTGTGATGATACACTTGTATACAAAATATTATTAAAATTAAATCATTTTTACTGGGTGTTCGGGTTTTTATGTGTTATGTTATAAAATTCGAGGTTATGGCGTCCACACATAGGAAAATTGCTGAAAAGGAAAAATTTTGTAAACACTGCAAGAAAAAAGTGACCCTGTCGCTAGATTGTGAGGCATGTGAAGCATCTTACCACCCAAGCTGTGCAGCACAGGCGAAAGTAGTGGATAATGATGATAAAGTGAATTGTTGCAAAATGCGTGATAGGAGTGAGGTTAAGAAACTCAAAAACGAAGATTTTCCCAGTAAAACAGACGAAACTCACCTGAAAAAGATTGTTAGAGAGCTTCTCAATGAATATTTCGGACCTTTTGAGAAAAGAATCGTAGAGGAAGTGGAAAACCTAAAAAAATCAGTCCAATACATGTCGGACACATTTGAAGACCAAAAGACAGCTTTCGAAGAAGTCCTGATAGAAACAAAACGTTTAAGACAGGAAAACATCTCACTCAAGCAAAAAATGGAAACTTTAGAATCCAAAGTGAATAAACAGGAACAAAAAGAAAAACAAAACAATCTGATGGTCATTGGAATACCTAAGCAAAAGGAGGACGAACCACAAAAAACTATACAGAAAATATTAAAAGCCCTAAAAATAAGTTCCCAGGAGAAAGACTTTACTGCAGCATATAGAATAACAAAACAAGAAAATGCACCGATACTAATAAAAATGGCAGACCGAGGTATGAAAATGGAAATTCTAAAGAGAGTCAAAGAAAGAAAAGGCATCAAAACACAAGAATGTGGACTGGAAGGCACAAATAGAAGTATTTATTTTAACGAAGATCTAACACAATCCAATCAGGAACTACTAAAGAAGGTGCTGGACTTTAGGAAAAAATACAAACTGAAAAGTGTTTTCTGTAAAAATGGTAACATATTTCTTAAAAAAACAGCAGAAGACCCACCCACAAGGATATGGACAGAGAAGGATTTAGCTATGTAAGAAAACAACACATAAGTATAATTTATTACACCAAACATGGAAGAAATTGAGAAAATCAACATTCTCTACATAAATATAAGAAGTCTTCGAAATAAAAGGGAAGATCTGATAGACATAATAAAAAGTAAGGGGCATACAGTGCATATAATAATACTAACTGAAACGTGGCTTTATCAAAATGAAGTGGAATATTTTAATTTACATTCTTACACAGCAATACATGACTGCAGAGACACGAGGGGAGGTGGAACGTGCATATACATAAGGAATGAAATAAATTTTATAATTAGAGACACTCCAAATAAAAGAACAAACGATTATAATGTGGCAACAGTGTATTTAAACAAACAAAAATGTACCCTCTATGGTATATACAGGCCTCCCAGGAATAATAGTATAAATTTTCTAATGGACTTAAATCAAATTATGGAAAATTCAAGGCATCCTTGTATTATTATAGGGGATTTTAATCTGGACCTACTGCAAGATACTGAAATGGTTACGGAATATAAAAACATTATAGAAATGAATGGATTTGATGTGCAGAACAAAATAACTCCAGAATACGCCACTAGAACTGGACAGCGAAAAGCCTCAATACTGGATCATGTGATTACAAACAAAAATATATATTGTGATATTAATCTCGAAGAACATCAAATATCGGACCATAAAATAATGCATATAACAATAAATAAAAACGTAAAAATAAACAGAAAAGAAAAAATAAGTAGAGTTAAACTAAACAAAACAAAATGGATAGAGACAGTGGAACAAACATTTCAACAAGAACAAACAGTTAAATCTTACAGTGACTTAGCCAATATAATAAATGAAGCCAAACAAAAATGCTCAAAAACAAAAGAAATCAAAATGGTGAATGGAAATAAATGGGTAACAGTAGAGTACATTGAAAAAATCAAAGAAAGGGACAGAGCCTATGTAAGATGGAAAAAAATTAAAAATGATTACACTGAAAGACAATTTAAAATGCTGAAAAACCAAATTAATAACTTAAGGAGAAGATTACAAAAACAATACACTGAACAAAAGTTACAAAACGCTGAAAAGGACCCTAGAAAAATGTGGAAGGTGATAAATGAATTATGCTGTAAAAATAAACAAAAAACTAGTCAAATTAAGCAAATTATATCAATGGAATCCAAGAAACTAGAAGAAAACGAAGAAATTGCACAAGAGTTCAACAATTACTTTTCAAAAATAGGGAAAAATTTGGCAGAAAAAATTCCAAGTTCAAATGGACAAAACTTTCCAGAAGAAAAAACAGACACCACCATAACAATGCAGTTAACAGATAAAAATGAAGTTAGTAACATACTAAAAGGCCTCAAAAATAACAGCTCACCAGGGAAGGATAACATAACAAAAAAAGATTTGCTAGATCTTTTCCCTATAGTGGGACAAACAATAGTAAACATAACAAACGAAATACTAACGAGCGGTACCTTTCCTGATGAACTAAAAGTAGCTAAAATTATACCAGTACACAAGAGTGGACCACAAAATCATTTAATGAACTACAGACCTATTTCAGTGCTTAGTATATTTGCTAAAATAGTGGAAAAAATCATAAAGAACAGAATGATTGCCTTTATTGAAGCAAACTTTAACTTTGATCCCTACCAATATGGTTTTCAAAAACACAGCAGCACCTTAGCAGCGACTGTCGACTTACTAGACCACATCTCAAATGAACTAGATAAGAACAAATACGTTGTAGCGGTCTTCGTGGACCTAAGAAAGGCGTTTGATACAGTTGACATTGACATCCTCCTGAATAAACTTCACGAAATGGGAATAAAAGACCAAAGTCATAAATTACTCCGGACATACTCAAAAAACAGAATGCACTACACAACTGTAAATGGATGTAGGAGCGAAATGGCACAGCTTGACATAGGCATAGCACAAGGATCTGTACTTGGCCCTTTGCAATATTTGCTATACGTACACAGTATGAAATTTCTCGGGCTGAAGTCACGTTACTTCATGTTTGCAGATGATACAGTGATAGTCCTATCGGGCACAAATATACAGGAACTCCAGGAACAACTAAACACAGACCTAAACTTATACTATCAATGGCTGTGCCAAAATAAGCTAACTATAAACATTGAAAAAACTGTGTACATGACTATTAAGCAAAAAAATAAACCTGACTGTGATATAAATGTGAAAATAAATAATGAAATGTTAAAAAAAGTAACTGAATACAAATATCTAGGACTGGTCTTGTCAGATAAATTAAGTTGGAAATCTCATATTCAGAAAGTCATTAAAAAGATTGTGCCAATGATAGGAGCGGTAAACAGATGTGCCCACTTATTAAATCACAATTCCAGAAAATTAATATATAATAGTTACATCTTACCACATCTACTATATTTGATTCCATGCTGGGGAAACGCTGCGAAATGTGATCTAAACAAACTTCAACGGACTCAGAACAAAGCCATTAAATCAATATACTTATTAAACCGATACACACCCAGTGCAGATCTGTACAATAATAAAATTTGGAAATTAAATACAATCAAAACATGTGAACAGGTGAAACTAATTTATTCAATTAAAAATAAAATTCAAAAAACAAATACAGAATTGAAGCAAGTTAAACTAACACACAGCCATAATATAAGAACAAAAAATCAACTGAGAAATGAATATGTAAGAACGAAAACTGCACAGGACTCGCCAATTTTCCGAAGCATTCAAGCATTTAACTCCATCCCAGAAATTATAACAGCATTACCAACCAAGGAAAGCATGCGTCGTGATCTCAGAAAGTACCTACAATCAAAGACTTAAACCTAAAATAGTTCCTATTTAAATAATTTATAGTATGTATATTTTATAATATTTGATTGTAAATACAATAAATTGTAAATTTAAGGCCCTGGTACCAGTAAACACATTACTGTTTAGGGGTCAGTTATAAATAAAAAAAAAAAAAAAAAAAAAAAAAAATGTCACTTAGTATATTTGTCAACGATTTAGCTTTCATAACGGATGATGAAAACCAGCAGATTGTTAAATATGCAGATGATACTAATTTAATTATCGGAAATGTCTTTAGATGACCTTTCAAGAAAAGCCAAACTCTTTTTTAACCTAGTATCAATTATTTTTCAAAAAAAAAAGATTATTCTTAAACAAAGAAAAGACCAATATAATTTTATTTAAAACTGAACAGTCAACAGTTCAAGGACCACCAAGTTTGAGTATTGTTAATAAAGATTTAATGTTCTCAAAGGATGTAAATTTTAGGAACATACAAGTTAAAACACTCAGTTAAAATCTCGGTTAAAATATTATAAAATTTTTCCATGTTTCAAAATCAGGCCCCAATTAAAATTAATCAAATAACCACCTAACATTTTATTTATATAAGGACATGACAAGCTGGCTAGTAATTTTGTTTTAACTCAGTATATTATACAAACTTAAGGTGTTTATAACTACCTTGATCTACACTACATTCAATTCTTGGAGTTCTTACAATGACATACCTACAACTGAGCACTTACCAATCTGTTCTGGTTCCTAGGTGTGTAAAGTCCAAACAGCATTCTTTATTTATAGTCATGTCCTTGGGCATGCCCACCAACTGAAAAATTAGTTCAGGCTCTTGTATTTCGTTTTGCTCAAATGTAAACGTTTCTTCTGGAAATTGTTTATTTTTAACCTGATCCCATTTTGATTCCTTCTTTATTTTAGTCTTGTTTCCCATGGAAGCAGCCCATTGCAGATCATTGAAGCTTTCTTCGACTTTTACTACTTCAAAGGAATAATCACAGATTTCTTCCTTTTTAACAAGGGGTGCTGGTTCTTCTGTGTTGATTTTTTCTATTTCAAGCAAACTATTGAAATAAATTAGATCCTTGGATGTGGCCATCGCACTTCTATTCAGGTCACTTTCCATTTTCAAATGAACACGATTCAAAAACCTACAATTTTTTGAAGAAAGGAACAACCCCGGGAACAACACAAAATTTATAAAAAAATAATAAGCTCACTACTTTTGTTGTTTATGTTAATTCTGCTATCCAGCATCATCTGTCATCCACAAAACACCAACTAAGCTGTCATCTGCGCAGCCAAGAAAATTTTATGTTGTTCGGGACTTCGGGTGCTGGACGCACAGAGGCGTGTTCGATTTGCAGGTTCAGATTGATCCGGATAGATCTAACTGACAGTGCTGCCCGAGTACTCGAATACTTTAACTCGTATTTTGGTTACGGATAAAAATACTACTCGTGACTTTTACTCATAAGTATTTTTAATTTGAAATACTTATTACCCGTACTTACGAGTTAATTTAAATGTATTCGTAAAATTCTACTCGTAGAATACGAGTATATTTTACGAGTAGTCGCATTAAAAAGCAAGCATCCATTTGATATTCACCGCGGTAGCATCGCGCGGCGCCCTCAATAAAAAAACAAATTAGTAGTGATGGGATAACTCGAGTGAAAAATAACCGATCACTCGGTTTTTTCAATCACTCGAATTATTCGTTTATCTTCGGAAATCATTCGAGTGACGAAATGAGTGATGAACATAATGGTTTGTGATAGTGATGGGATCACTCGTTAAAAAAATAACCGATCACTCATTGCGGGGCTATACAAAGTAGTTAGTTTATGGAACATATTTTTTTAGAAGTCTAAAAATATATGTGCTTGATTATTTAAGTGATTAAAAAAATGAATTTTTTTTTAAATTGCCCCTCATATAGAATTTGAGTGAACAATCGATTATCATTCGGTTTTTTAAATCACTCGAATGCTCGGTAATCGATTATTGAAATAACTCGATTTTTCCCATCACTACAAATTAGACAAGTTGTCAAAAATAAATTTTAAATTTGAATCACCTTTAGTTAAAGCCACAGAATAAAAAAGCTATGGAGAACTATAGGGTGGGAGGCCGATTGACAATGGCAGCATTTTCAAATTCTGTCCCGGTTTTTTGGTTAGTTCGCTATTGGCCGATAGATGGCTCTCGCGTCCGAAGTGGGCTGATGTTGTCCTCTTCTACTTCGTTTTTAATATGGAAAACTAGATCCTCCATAGTTTTTAACTTTTACTTAAACCCTTTATTTTTCTGTGCTTTTACTTTTGACAATTGACATTTTATTTTTCGAAATAACAAATAATGTTTGAAGGCAAGACAAGACAAATAACGTTGTATTGTAATTAATTTCCATATTTATAATAAATAATGGTACAATTTATAAAAGTAGAGTTTCCTTTGTGTCGGGGTGTAAGACAGGATCTTTTTCAGAGAGAAAACGCAGCCAAATAAGTATCTTTCTAGCTCCAAAGGTATAGCTAGAATGTTTAATACCCTGTATTTTAAAAACCAAGCATCGTTGGAACTTTATACAGGCCGAGTTTACTAATAAGTATAACAAAGTAAGCGTAAATTCATATAAAAGTCCTTATTTGTTCCTTAAAGAACTAATTTAAATAAAAATAGTTATTGCGTCCATAAGAAACCATTATTTGATAGCCCACTTCGAACACGCGCGCCATCTTACAGCGACTCGTAAAGCTGAATTACCGATGCTAATTTGGGACCGAATCCAATGCATTGCGATCGGCCTCCTACCTCAAGTCCTCCATAGTTAAAGCTATGGAGAACTAGAGGGTAGGAGGAGGCCGATCGACAATGGCAGCATTTTCAATTTCCGTCCCGGTTTTTTGGTTAGTTCGCTATTGGCCGATAGATGGCTCTCGCGTCCGAAGTGGGCTGATGTTGTCTTCTTCTTCTTCGTTTTTAATATGGAAAACTAGATCCTCCATAGTTTTTAACTTTTACTTAAACTAGAGGTGGGCTTAAGAGTTATTTTTGAATCACCGGTATACCGGTGACTGTTATTTTAAATTAACTGTTATTTTAAACAGTTACCAGTTATTTTCAAAAAATGAGATTTACTAAGGTGAAGGTGTCAATTTAAATAATCGACTTTTTCTCTTTTTAAATATTTTATTGGCGCCAAATTAAAATAGCTGTTATTTTGAATAATAATAATTTTCAGCATATTATCTTGCTGTACCCATCACATACCACACATCCTAGTCTCTAGTTAAATCACCAATAAAAATAAAGTCTCTGTAGTATCATATACTAAGTAAATACACACAATACGACGGTCACGACTCACGACATACACACACATAAATAGAAAATACATTAAATACAACGCTACAACGCCACAACGCGCTTCGGGGAATTACAGAATATACAATTGCCAACCTATCCACCAATCCACTATTTCCCTCGCAATTTTAAACGTGAAGAGTAGTGAAGACGTGAAATTATCTTGTAACTATTTAACACCTTTCCTTTAAGCATAAGCATCCTGCAAACTAGGACTATCAAATATCAGAGAAATAACGTTCATTGGAAATTAATTATACCTTACCGTTACCGCCCACAAAGTGATATGAAAATTATCCGATTACTAATAATAACCATGTTATTTTTTAATATCCAGTTATTTAATAGCGAGAGAAGGCTGCATGAGCCGGCGACTTAAGCAGCGGAGTGCTGTGCGATCGGTTGGTATATGAATCACTAGTAGTTGCTTCACATCCTATTACTAAAATAACCATGTTATTCTTTATCCAGTTATTTAGAAAATAACAGCGTGCAGCGAAAGAAGGCTGCCGTGAGCCGGCGAACTCAGTCGGCAGTGCGATGTGCGAGCGCTTGGTATATTGAATAACTGGTAACTGCTTCAGATCATATTTGATCACCGATAGCGACTGTTATTTCTTAATAACCGGTTAATTTTAACCGTGACAGTTATATCGTCACACCTCTAACTTAAACCCTTTATTTTTCTGTGCTTTTACTTTTGACAATTGACATTTTATTTTTCGAAGTAACAAATAACGTTTGAAGCACAGAATACGGAAGAAAATAGAAAACAAACTTAAATGGAGGAAGCGTTCAAGTGTAAGCTTCGCTGTACATGTTGAGGATGGCACCACCTCTGCGAAAATACGGTATGGATTTTCTCTGTGATATTTCAGATGCTATTAAACCCTTTATTTTTCTGTGGTTTTTTCGTTTAAGTTACGGAGTACAGAGGTTATGTTATGTTGTTATAATGTTTATGTACTAGGCTTTTTACAAAAAAAAATAGTTATATTTAAAATACTGTTAAATCTGTATTTATTACACGCTGCAGAGGCTGCTCAAAAAGTGTATACTGTTTATTTCGTTATGTTAAAGTTAAAAATAGTGTTATTAGTAGAAACATTTATACAAGTAATGTTTGACTCAGTTTGAGGTAAAATTAAGTTAACTTTTCTTAGTTGTATTTAAATGAAAGAATAAAGAATAGCATTCCTTGAGAGCGCGCAACTCGCTTGTCTATGAATAGCATGAGAAAAGTGAAAAAGAGCTCAGTGTAAATACAAAAACAAGACGCCGTCAGAGTTTTAAAGAACATAAATTGTACAATTCAAGATGCCGCTGCCATCAGAGTACATCTTATGCAAACAATTAGTGTTTTACTTATAGGTAATACCTACATTTTTGTCTAAGACTAATTGTATAAAGTGTCCGTTATGTGTTTTGCCTAATATAATAATACCCATTATTCGCAATAATGAAATCTTTATGCACTATTCACTGCTTTTAATGATTTCTTAAATCAAGCAGGGCGAATACCTTTAAAAGTTTATAATAAAAAAGCAAATCGTGCTAGGTATAGGTAAACTTTTTTTTTTAAATAGGAATTCAGCCCCCTCGAACCTATAAATATTTTTTTATAACCAAATTTGTTTCTTCTTAATATCCAATTGATAAGCAAAGCAAACACTAGTCCTACCAAGTATTATTTGTTAACTTTGCAAATAAAGTAAGAATTTTCTACAATCACATTTTTTTATTTATCCTTTTCGTTACTCTTTAATTTTTTCCAAAAATCAGTCAAAAAGTGGTCTGCAGGAACCAAACCTAAAGTTTAATAAATTTCAAACCAGAAATGCTTTTAATAATGTACTTTTTTAAGCTTTAGGTAAACTAAATAATAGGGCTCCACAGACGACTATTTAGCTGAGTTTTGGATAAAACGATAACCGCAATGAAATTTTCATGGAAAAAACAAAATGCCGGATGCGCCAGGCCAGCTATGCGATAATATTATTTTCTTGACCAATTGGCGAACGGAAGGAAATATTTTAAAATGTAGTTTCCTGTAACCGATTCTGTTCCTTCCTTAGTTTCCTGTACATGCACGGCATTCCTTGGCGCATTATCGCTACAAACTTTAGTGTACAGTTTGCGTTCTATTTCTTCCGTATTCTGTGGTTTGAAGGCAAGACAAGACAAATAACGTTGTATTGTAATTAATTTCCATATTTATAATGAATAATGGTACAATTTATAAAAGTAGAGTTTGCTTTGTGTCGGGGCGTAAGACAGAATCTTCTTCAAAGAGGAAACGAAGCCAAATAAGTCTCTTTCTAGCTCCAAAGGTAAGCTCACTTTAAAAAAAACCTCTGTAGCTAGAATGTTTAATACCCTGTATTTTAAAAACCAAGCATCGTTGGAACTTTATACAGGCCGAGTTTACTAATAAGTATAACAAAGTAAGTGTAAATTCATATAAAAGTCCTTATTTTTGTTCCTTAAAGAACTAATTTAAATAAAAATAGTTATCGCGTCCATAAGAAACCATTTATTTGATAGCCCACTTCGAACACGAGCGCCATCTTATGGCAACTCGTAAAGCTGAATTACCGATTCTAATTTGGGACCGAATCCAATGCATTGCGATCGGCCTCCTACCTCAAGTTCTCCATAGTTAAAGCATGCCTAGATGGACTGCAAAGTAGGTTTAAACTTTTTTTTACATTAGACTCGTAAGTAGATGGCGCTATAATAGCTTCTGTCGTACATCCTCAACGTTATCAGTAAAATAATACCAACTGCCTCCAAGCCTAACAACAATAGAAAAAATGGTCGTAAACCAAGCAAATAAATTTATTGGCGTTAGGAATGTAGATAAAACCTCTGAAAAGGTTGTGACTCCTTACATGAATTTTTCGATTTTGATGATTTTGAAACACCTGAGAACGTTCCTGGAACAAGTTTTTCTCAAAATGCATCGAGTTTTTCAGAAAAAGCAAATTTAATAAAAAAAACCAAGCAGAATAAGAATATTTAAGGTATATATATGTGATTCGCGAACCAATTTAAAAATGCTTGAGGATTACCCGACGATAAAAAAATGGTTATGAAATTTAGCACTCCACTTAGTTACCTCATCTGCACCTGTAGAGAGGCTTTCTTCGTTTGCCACAATTATTAATAGCCCAAGGAGGCATGCTTTGTCCGATGGCAATTTTGAAAAACTTGTGGTTTTAAAAAAACTGTGTTTAATTTGTTGTTTCTTTTAGTTTAATATGTTTAATTTTTAAGTATTTCCCAAAGGGCTTTTTTATTTTTTTATTTTAGAAAAACTTTAGTTAGTTTTTCAACATCTTGTTCTCAATGTTTTGTACCTATATGTGTAAAATATGTATAAGTATTATTTAGTACTAGGATAAAT
Organism: Polydrusus pterygomalis; assembly: GCA_963969555.1. NCBI lineage: Eukaryota > Metazoa > Arthropoda > Insecta > Coleoptera > Curculionidae > Polydrusus > Polydrusus pterygomalis. Next base: position 48,104,091 of record OZ018382.1, read on the forward strand.
AAAGACATTATTTTTTGTTTTAATTCGTTTAATTTTTTAGCCCCCCATTATTAGGTATTAAATAATTTTTTTAAAAGTATTTGTACTCTTTACTCGTACTTTTACGATTACTACTCGTAACCGTAAACTGAATCTATAAAATTACTTACGAGTCAAATACTTACAAATACAACTTTTAAGTACTCGTACTCGTAGGTCGTACGAATATATTTTTTTTTACTCGTGCCCAGCTCTGGTTTAGAGTGCATTACTGGAACTAGAGTTGTTAAGAAAAGAACCGAACAGGTTCTTTAGAATAGGTTAGGCCCGGTTGTACCATCTTAGTTCACCAAGGGTTCAAGTTGATCCCTAGTTCAACGCAGAAAATATGTTGTACAAAGATCGTTTTGAGGTGAACTTCGGTTATTTACGGGTTCAACTTGAACGCCCAACGATGGACGTTCAAGGAGAGAATAACCTTACTTTTTTACACAGATGCCAGTTATGGTAAACTGGTAAATTAAGAAATTATTTTTGACTGGTTGTTTAACGAGTTTAAAAAATGGATCAAGACTTCCCAGATAACCAAAACTGTATCCAAAAGCGCTTAAAAAGTACTTGTTATCTGTTACTGTAGAATCGGAGAAGCGCTTTCATATTTAACTTGCAAAGCGCCCCGGCGTCCGGACGGCCGGCGAAATTCGCGCGGTGGGTTTTCAGCAAATATGGCCGCAGGGCTCGCTATAATTAACGATTGCCAAAAAAGCACTTTAAAAGCGCTACCTCTGAATAAGTATTCTACGCGCTTTAAATGCACTGCTTTCAAGTGACGGAATTTCAATGCTCCAGGTCTTAGTTAAGGCACATACAGGAGGAGGCGATATAACTAAAGGAATAAATTCCGTCTAAAAGGTACAGGGTTAGGAAAAATTACCAGAACGGTCGATTATTTTAAAATATACAGGGGTTATCAAAAAATGTCTTTTATAAAAAATGTAGGGCTGTTAAAAATCTACATATCGGTGATAAATTAAAATATACAGGGTCGCCCACAAAGTTGTGGAGAATGATAGTTATATTTTTTTAAATGGAACACCCTGTATATTTTTACATTTTTAAATTCCACATAAAATTATAATTATTTTTTATTTAATGCACTATCAGTCTATACTTCATAGTTTCCGAGATATTAACTCTCGAAAAGTGACATTTTTGAACTTTGACAGCTTATAACTTTCTAACAGTACGTCTTAGAGCAAAACGGCTTACATGTCCCTATCTTCAATTTTTATTATCTTCCCAAAAAAATCAACTTCCGGTTAAACCGGATGTTACTCGAAAGAAGGAAATATAGTTGTTCCGGTTTAACTGCAAGTTGATTTTTTTGGGAAGGTAACAAAAATTGAAGATAGGGACATGTAAGCCGTTTTGTTCTAAGACGTACTGTTAGAAAGTTATAAGCTGTCAAAGTTAAAAAATGTCACTTTTCGAGAGTCAATATCTCGGAAACTATGTAGTATAGACTAATAGTGCATTTAATAAAAAATAATTATAATTTTATGTGGAATTTAAAAATGTAAAAATATACAGGGTGTTCCATTTAAAAAATATAACTATTATTCTCCACAACTTTGTGGGCGACCCTGTATATTTCAAGTTATCACCAATATGTAGATTTTTAACAGCCCTACATTTTTTAAATAAGACGTTTTTTGATAACCCCCTGTATATTTTGAAATAATCGACCGTTCTGGTAATTTTTCCTAACCCTGTATATGGTGTCCATATAAAGTGCACATTTTAATTATTATATTTTGTGTAATTTTTAAGATTTTTTTATGTATCGCTATAACGTAATTATTTTATTTGGTCGCACCAAAAATGAATGTACCAAAACCTAGACCTTTTCCTTTCGCAAGCATTAAATTTTCTCCAGTATTCTAAAACTTAAGGGAGTAGGGGAGAAAATTAAATAAGACTTTTAAATGCAAAATAATTTTAATATTTAATTTTTTTACCTCGTCAGAAACATTTATAATTAATACATCGATAAATTAAAAGTAGCATATTAGTTATGACATTGATTAATACAAGCATTTTGGACTTGCATTGTCAAGTTTTAACTGGTAAGTATCTCCAGTCGTCTTCAGGTGAATACTAAATTAGTAAAGTAAAGTAACTACAGGTCTATTTATACTAGCTAAATAGGTGCACTGAAATATGTGCAGTCATGCATTTAATTCGAGGTCTTATTCTAAGATTACATATCTTAACAAAGGTTTCCATATATTTCCTATGTCCAATGATGTTCAAGGAAGCTGTGGCTATTCATCAAAACCTAGGTTGCTTCAGTAAATATTAGTAGACAAAAGAAATATATTGAAACCTTTGTTAAGTAAATGTAATCTTATCATAACTGCACACATATTTCAGGCATGCTTCAGTGCACCTAGCCAGTATAGACCTGTAGTTACTTTTCTTATTTAGTATTCACCTGAAGACGACTGGAGACACATACCAATTGAAACTTTGTGATTTAAACCAAATAAAGACAATGAAAGTCCAAAATTCTTCGATCAATCAAGATCATGCATGGTCTCCAACCTCAGACAGTTAAAGACACTGTTTATAAAAATAAGATTAGACCCAGCAATAAACAGTTTTATATTTATAGATTTAATACCTGGATCTTCGAAACTGTATAAAAGTGCTGTGTTTAAAAGATTGGTTAGTTTTGTAACCAGCTGTATAAGTACGTAAATATATATATATATATATATATAAATACATATAGTTGCACATGGAGACAAAAATCATTTTAGCAATTGCAAAGTGGTATATAATATGTGCCACACATATATACAACTTGGTAACACAAAGACATAAAAATACGGAAGACATTTTAAAGATAATATATAATATAGTATACATACAATTTTGTTTCTTTTAAATCAGCTTGGTATCCTGAAAATTATAGATTGGACAGCAGTAAAACTAATAATTATGCAGTTCTTTTTCCCCTTCCTCCTTCTCTGTTCCTTAGATATAATTTAATTGTACTTCTACATCTTTTTCGGTGGCATTTCTTGAAAAACATTTTTTTTCTTACAGCAACGCACTACAAAATAAAAAGCAAACTTTTATATTTAAAGCACTTTTATCTACAAACTTTAACACTATTAAAAATAGGCTTTTTAAATTTTAATTTTCAGTGTCAAAAATGATTAATTTTAAGATGGCAATTTTAAGTCTTACTTTAAACACCAGTGTAAAAAAATAGTTTTACTTTAACACCATCAGTCCTTACTAAGTAAGGTGTTACAAGTTGTAACACCATGCGTAATGGTTAATTTTAATTTTGAAAAAGTTTTTAAAATATTATCGTCTATTTTAGTGCCAAGTTCAACAGTTTTTGTAAAAATAATGTATGATGTAAGTATCCCTTAAAAGTGGGTTTATCTTGTTCCTTTCTACTAAATAAATTGGAACTTTTAACACTATAACATCCTGAACTACTATTAATTAAACTAAAAAAAATGTCAATAATTATTGTTTTAAACAAATTCACAAAAAAATGTAGTTTTAAAAATTGACTACCTATATAGTTTATTGACACACACAGATATGAAGTGTCTATAACCATCTAGCTGAGCTTGGATATTTAAATATATACGGTTAGTAATGAAAATATACTTATAATATTGTCTTTTACATCCTTACCTAAAATTAATTTTCAAACTTCAGTCAATTGAGAAAACGTAATCTTATTATTACGTCTTGTCCAGTTTAGTTCCTTCTGCGAAAGTGTTCTTAATAATTTGCATATATTATTCTTCGAGTTGTGTCAATGGAGTCGTCCACCTACAACTTCAAAATCCTCTCTGACCTAAAAGGTTAAAATAAAATTTAATGTACATTCACGTTATTTGCAAAATATTTATTTGTTAATTATATACCTGCGCATTTTTAGGTAAAAGTTATTTAATATTTAGTAATAAATTATTTATTTTTACTTTTAATTATCAGTATTTTGCACGAAGCTACAAAAATATCACTAAATACTAAATCTCGTATATTCTTTAGTCATAACCCCCATTTCGCTGCAGAGGGGAAGGGTAAATATTCTTTTAGAAATGCATTTAGTCTTATAGTCATTATCAACTGTAAAATTCATAGTAGGTATAAGAATTTAAAGTTAATTTATTTAAATAAATTTCATATAATGCCAAAAGCGACCAATATGGCCGCGGGTCGTTTCTATCCTGAAGCCGAATAAAATGGAAAACTCAACAGCTCTTGCCGTTATAGCCCGCTATTACATAGTTCCTTGCTTAATTAAGTATTTTGCAGTTACTAAAATGTGTAAATTATAATATACATACCTCATTTTCTTGAAGTTTCTTGCTATATAATTTCACTAAACAAGTGTACCAAACAAAAAACCAATTAAAAATGGACGAAGTGACGAAAGTCGAAGACCGAAGACCAAAAACGACGAAACTATATAACCTCACTCGGTGTGACTGAACTGTCAACGTCTTACGCAAAATCGTGATAATTTTATGTGTCTATTTTGAACTTGAATTTTGCTTGTTCTGTTACTCTTTTCTCATCTTCTTATTATGATACCTGCGATTATTGATGATCGTGGTATGTGCTGAGGGGTTTAGGGGGACAAGCGGATAGTATAATACATGTTTATAGATAGGGATAAAAAATAGGCGCATACAGGTCTTCTTAAACCTAGGCGCTCTGTTATAGGGAAAACTTGTTGAATTTTATATTTATTTTAAATACTTGTTTTTCTCTTCTGTAAATATGCCTTTGCTTAATAAAAGTGAGGGAGCTCAGGGTGTACTGTTCTCTCTCAAAAATCAAATCAATCAATCAATTCGTTTGCCCAAATCAAACAAATTATATGCCATGAAGACAAGAAAATCAATATTAGTGTAACTAATGTAATTTGTCATCCATTTAAAATTAAAGATGTGTGTTTAGAAAAATGTTTCGAAATATCTGAATTTTTTGAAACTGACACATTAATTAGTGTCACTGATATTTCTGCTAAATGTATATTGGTTAATACTGTAGATTATGCATATATATGTGAATTTCCGAACGATTTTGAAATTCAGTAAACTTAATTCTGTTTCTATAAGTGACATTTTATGATGTAGGTACCAGTATTTATACTATACGATATAAAAAATGTTACTGGCTGTATCACTATAAAAACTCATAAAATAGTGGTCTGCCTGATTTTGATGAATCATAAAAACTTATAAAAATGCCTGTTTTGAAATGTACTATAAACTCTTATAAACGTTTTAGGTATAAAAAATGTGTCTGGCTGTATTACCATAAAATATGATAAAATATTAATCTGCCTATATATCTTTGATTTTTTTATAATTCATTATCTTATAAAAACTTATAAACATGCATGTTTTGAAATGTACTATAAACTCTTATAACCGTTTTAGGTGATTTTACATTATAAAAAATGTTACTGGCTGCATTACCATAAAAAATCATAAAATATTGGTGTGCCTGGTATCTTTGATTTTCTTATAATTCATTATCTGACAAAAACTTATATAGAAATATTTATCCCTGTTGACAGTAAATCATAAAAACTGATAAACATGCATGTTTGGAAATGTACTATAAACTCTTATAACCGTTTTAGGTGATTTTACATTATAAAAAATGTTACTGGCTGTATCACTATAAAAACTCATATGATATTGGTCTGGCTGGTATATTGTTTTTTTTATAATTCATTACCTAATAAAAACTTATATAGAAATATTTATCACTGCTGATAGTAAATCATAAAAACTGATAAACATGCATGTTTGGAAATGTACTATAAACTCTTATAACCGTTTTAGGTGAATTTACATTATAAAAAATGTTACTGGCTGCATTACCATAAAAAATCATAAAATATTGGTGTGCCTGGTATCTTTGATTTTCTTATAATTCATTATCTGACAAAAACTTATATAGAAATATTTATCCCTGTTGACAGTAAATCATAAAAACTGATAAACATGCATGTTTGGAAATGTACTATAAACTCTTATAACCGTTTTAGGTGATTTTACATTATAAAAAATGTTACTGGCTGTATCACTATAAAAATTTATATGATATTGGTCTGGCTGATATATTGTTTTTTTATAATTCATTACCTAATAAAAACTTATATAGAAATATTTATCCCTATGTTGACAGTAAATCATAAATACTGATAAGCATGCATGTTTGGAAATGTACTATAAACTCTTATAACCGTTTTAGGTGATTTTACATTATAAAAAATGTTACTGGCTGTATCACTATAAAAACTCATATGATGTTGGTCTGGCTGATATATTGTTTTTTTATAATTCATTACCTAATAAAAACTTATATATAAATATTTATCCCTGTTGACAGTAAATCATAAAAACTTATAAACATGCGTGTTTTGAAATGTACCATAAACTCTTATAAACATTTTAGGTGATTTTACATTATAAAATGTTACTGGCTGTATCACCATAAAAACTTACAAAATAATATGCTCGAAAATGTATTTACCCATAGACACTGACACAAAAATATTTGACCCTGTTGAAAATAAATTATAAAAACCTATAAACATGCGCGTCTTGGAATATCTGATAAGATCTTATATACTTTCAATAGGGGTTTACATTATAAAAAATTACTTTTGATTATCCCCATAAATACTCATAAGATAATAAAACTTTTATATTAAAATGTCCTTTAAAATATCATAAACTCTGAGGGGTTTCTAAAAACTCATAAAGCATCATATAAACTTTATTATGTGTCTCTTATGTCCTATAAAAGAACATTAAATCTTATATATTTTTTATAAGTGGTTATTGGACTTTTTTGTCAGGGATGGACCACATAGAATTACCCGAATACTAGGACCTACGACTTATAAAGCCGAAGTGAACGGCAAAATTACAGTTTTATATCTTGATGACATTAGACCAGTCCACCGTGGAAACAAAGTCAACTTTGACTCAGATTCGGACGACAGTTTCGATGACGAAATTTCCAATTATGAATTTCCAGAAAATCAGTCTGCCCAACCGGATCTACAACCGTGTGTAAATATAGAACCCCAAGAATCGTGTGTAAATATTGAACCCCAAGAACCTTGTGTAAATACAAACCTTAATAATTCTGAAGAAGACCCCGAAGTTTTCCAGCCTCCAGACGAGTCTGAAGACGAATATTATCTCCCCGAACAAACTACCCCTTTTCAAACTAATGTTCATCCAGAATCACCAAATTTCAATTTTAACGATGTAAATTAAGAACCACAAAATTATAACGTCATACCCATTATAGATATTGATGAGGAAAGTCGAGTTACCGATTTAGGAATTACTGAAGATTTAATTACCTTTTAGAAATGAACATTTGGAAAGCGTCCCGTCAAAATCCGTTCAGAAATAATAAAGTTATCATAATATTGCAAAAGTGTCAAAATTAGCCCATGTTAAATCTCCATAAGAGAAAGGCCCGGCGAAAAAGCATCGAAAATCTGCCGAAGCGTTCAGTCCCCCGGCAGTGTTCCTAGATACTATCAATTTACAAAAATTTTTAGCTCCCGGTTTTTCCGGATTTTCTCTGTAACGAAATAAGTCAGAACATTCATAATATTATCAAAAGAAGCGGGTTTCAAAAACACTCATTTGACCATTTTCAGATTTTCAATCAACCTTTAAATAAAGAAAATATTCAAGAAAAACGATTTCCCCATGTTAAATTTGCATATACTCAGGATTGGTGGAAATCGGAAATTTAAGACACGCCCACAATTTTTATCATAAATACACGGCGCAAAGCATTATTCGAGAGAGCAAACTAAACTACCAGTGGGTTTAGGTGCGCCACGGGCTCGTACATTTGTAATCGCTATTACAAAGCAATGTTCATAATATCCTCGACAACAAGCATACCGTTCGGCGATTATGAACGAGAACAAGTAATAAAAATCATCATTGCAAATTAAGCATCGCGATACTAGAGTAGGGCAAAAAGTGTTAAATCAATCTGTGTGACTAAAAAGGTTTTGAAGACGGTGACTATCTGTATACGAAGCGCCGTAGTAAGTTCGTTTGTTTTATGGATCAAACTTTAAAAAATCCAATTATAAAGAAATTCGAAAAGTCACACAGTCGCTAGCTAGAAGGTATCGAAATAAGAAGATCAACCAATATCAAAAACCACATAAATAGACTTTTACTATAACCATAAATAATGAACATTTTACCAGTGATTAAAAACAAAGACATTCACGAAAAAGACATTTCTATAAAAGTTTCGATATAATATTAAAATTATAAGATTCTTGTTCAGGGAAAAAATCCCTTTATTTTAACATACATGTTGTAAAAGCACAAAGTTTCGATTTTACTTCTTATTCTCTAAAACCATCTTCAGACATAATTTTTCTGAAAACTTGTAAATAATATGTTGTAAATATTTTTGTAAAAGAAAAATGGATTTGTTTCCTTCAGTAACATTTAATACGCTTTGTCCAAAAGACAACGTTTCAATTTAAACCCAATATTTCTGGATTTATCTTCAGGAATATTTTCGCTTTTTGAAAGCTTGTAAATAATAAAGTACGATTTGTCCAAGAGACAGCGTTTTGATTTAAACATAAAACTTTCTGGATTTATCTTCAGGAACCTTTTTGCTTTTTGAAAGCTTGTAAATTAAATTACATTTTGTCAAGATGACAATGTTTTACTAAGTATATTCATTTAACCTAATCGGTTATACTTTCAAATTTTCATTCTTTTATTTCTTTTCGCTTTACGGGAAAAAATATTAAGATTTTCCGTTTGAGTTTGGGAAATTAGTTTTATAAATCATTTTGTAAAAAATCTTTTTATAAGAATAAAAGTACGTTATTTCTGTAAAGGGTAAAATACCCTTAATTTTAAGATACGTGTTGTCTAATGACAACGTTTCATTTAAAGTGATTATTTTCTGAAACCATCTTCAGGAACAAATAAAAAGACATTGCGCCATAATAATATTTTTAAAAGAGTAAATGCTTAATAAGTACTTACGAGGTACAAGATAGGGTGTTGTTTTCTCTTGGCGAGGGGTGAATGAAAACTCGTTTACTCAAGTAAGAAGAGTGCTGACTCTGTCTTTGAGTGTTTACTAGAATAAAGATATTCCCTTCATTATCATTTTTTGTTAATATGCCTACGCCTACCATTAAAGAAACTATATGTTTTCTTTAATTATTTTGGATTAATACGCCTAAATTTCAGTTTTTGACGATTCTTTATAAAATCGATCCCTTCACAACAAAGTTTAAATCTTGATATCCGTAATAGATCCACGATTTACTTTATAATACCTTTCTTCCGAAACTCTCTTGTTTCTATAACAATCATTATTTTGATTGTTGTTAACTTTTCGTTAACAAACTTTTGATTATTATATCTACCATTTCAGTTTTTGACGATTTTCTATAAAATCGATCCCTTCACAAAAAAGCTTAAATCTTGTCATCCGTAATAGATCTGCGATTTGCTTTATATTATCTCTCTTCCAGAACTCTCTTGTTCAAATTAACCAATACTGATTTTGACAATTCGATTTAAATATACTAATGAAGTGGGTATATTTATTTATTTATTTCGCTTTGGGATACAAACAGAATAACATTCCACAACAGTATCCACTAAGTACTAGAGTCTTAGTAAACAATACATCAAGTAACTAGAATACATTATTAAAAAAAAAATATTACTCCTATGGAGAGAACAGGAAAAAAACTTATTCTTAATACATATTATCATTAACACCAACTATTGCAATATGATTTCGAGGCTCATAAAAAAACGCCTTAATTTTCTCTTAAACAATGGTAAGGACATACTGTATAGATCTATCAAGTCCGGATTATAATGGTTAAAATTTCGCAAAATCCGACAGAATGGAGAATTATAACCCAAGTTCGTCCGTCTATACGGAACTACAAAAATATGTTGCTCCCTAAAGTGCCTGGTAGGTACATAAAATCTAATTTTTGCTAATAATTCCGGAGCATCAATAAGATTGTTTAACAACTTAAATAAAATCACAAAATCTGATATTTTTCTTCTAGTGTGCAATGGCAACAAGCCGTAACGCGACCTTATTTGTGAATAGTCATGATTAACAACTGGAATGTTAAATTTAAAAGATAAAAATCTCATAAACTTTTTTTGTACACCTTCAATCCTGTCAACATAGACATTGTAACCTGGGGACCACACAGGAGCAGCAAACTGAAGTCTGCTATATATAAAGGCATAATACAAGGCCAAAAGTGAATCAGAATTTCTAAAATCTTTACAAATACGTTTTATAAATCCCAACAATTTAAGTGCCGAGTTAACCATCTGATCAACATGCCCCGCAAAAGTCCATTTGCTGTCCATAACGACCCCCAAGTCTCTAATCTCGCTTACAACTTTAATACCTATATCATTAAATGTATAATTAAAATAAAAAATGTTTCTATTTCTTGTGAATGAGATCTTATAGCATTTGTCTACATTTAATATCAAGCTATTATCTTCACAAAAGGCAGAGAATCGTTGGAGATCCTCCTGCAACCTATCACAGTCCTCATTGGACTTAATTATTTTAAATATTTTCATATCGTCTGCATACACCAAAATATGAGAATACAGAAAACATGACTTTACTGGGTTTATAAAGATAATAAATAGTAGAGGACCCAAATGACTTCCCTGAGGGACACCCGTGGTCAGTAAAAAATAATCAGATTTATAACCCAATACTGACAACCTATAGAAGAATTTATAAACTCAACACTCATAATAATATTAATAATAAAACTGTTTCTATCTTGTAAATGGTACAATTCCCTTAATTTTAAGTTGCGTGTTGTCAAGTGACAACGTTTCGATTTAGACGCTTATTTTCTAGAATCATCATCAGGTACAAATAAATATTTTAAACAGTTCTTTTTAGAAAAATATTCAAATTACAAATAACATTAATCATATCATTTTGCTTCACTATTTATCAATCATAAATTGATAAATTATAACTTTTTCAAACTTTAATAATTTTCATAAAAATTTAAATTTCATAATTTTCAAAAACATAAGTGAGGACCTTTAGTCCACAATTTCTGACAAGAACTTGTTTTGCGTTTGCGTCTCATTAGCGTACAATACAAAGTAAGGTTGGGAAAAGTCGATTATAAACAATATTTGCAAATATTACCTTTTTAAATAAAATAACTTTAAATTCATTCAAACAAAAAGAGATTTTAATTAATCCATTACCCCTGTCCTTCAGCCTGAAAATGGCATTCACAAATTCTAATGATCTTATAAATTTAAATGACAATAATCTTCAAAATCTAGAGCTTCACTCTAGTACCCTATCGTTTGAGGCGGGACAGGAGTCTCGGGCGGTGGTGGGTTCCTCACTTATCCCCCCTGGTGTGATTAATGATTGGGTAAATTCCACGAAAAACAATATGAATAAATACGAAAGTAGTGATAGTACCGAAACATTAAATTCTAATGCAAGTCTAACAGATTTTATAGACTTAACTTAATCTTTGATTAATGGCGATCCTGACAATTCTTTAAATAAATATAATGAAACACACAGCGAAATTTTTCAAACTCATTTACCCGTTAAACCTTTAACAGAAAATTCAAATTCAGATATAAATAGTCATTCGAGTATCGAGTATGAAGTTAACCGAAGGAACTCTGAAACGCGTCAGATTGGCGATTCGTTACCACAGGTTACCACTAACAATAATTCTGAACTAAACGTTTTAGAAAGTTTAAATTCAAATTCTAACCATTTATCTTTTGTTTCAGATATTCAACCAGAAATCCAACAAGATACTAGTACAGGTCAAACGTATATTTGCGGTCCTGATGCGCAACCAATTTTATTTGATAATACAAATTCATTTTTAAATTCCTATCAATACAGACAAAGAAATACAGCTTTTTACACTGTATCAAATTCAAATCAATTAACTTCAAATAACTTACCTATGAATTACATTCCAGTTTATATTCCTCAAAATAATATTAGATCTTATATTCAGGCAGACCTTACTCAACAATTAAAACAACGGGAAGTTTTATATCAAAATAATATTAATACAAATAACAATAATAATTCTAAAGTAAATTCAAATAATAATTTGCATATTTCATTGCAGAACGGACGACAATACATCACACTAATAATAAACGATGAATGACTAACCTTTTGCAATGTAACTGAGCCTAAATTTTATTAGTAGAACATTATGTAACAATCCGTAGATTACACATACAAATAACAAAAGTACTTAACTACTCTTATTATTTATCTAACCAAAATCACCTAAATCTTACGAGGTTTTCAGTTAGAAATATCAAACGGGTAACTTACGAGGTATTTAAATTCGCCAATAGGTGGCGTATCATTCATGATAACTTGATAACCATACGAGGTTTTCACATAACATAAAATAATATGACACCTTTAATGTAATTACGCATAAAGTTCAATTTTGCAAAAAATTGCACTTTCGAGGTTTTCAAAATAAGGTATCGATATTCAATGTGGCAGTCCCACTTCAACAGTGGATCGAAATATAAACCTAAGTACTTAATTTTATTACTAAAAGTTATTACTTCCTTGCAATAGCACGAATTGAAGTCAGTGCAAGAATCCTCATAAATCGTAAGCGAGTTTCTATTGGTACTAAAGGTCTTCGACAAGGTAAAGTACATGCAGTGGGACTAGTCCACATTCAGAGTAAGTTTAAACGAACTCAACCACCCCTTCACACGTTGTAGATTCCTTTCGGCTTCGTTGAATACATTTTCCCATGTAGCGCCCGAAAACAGCAAAAACCGTATCGTCAGCGTAACAGACCACTCTGTCCCCCATTGACAACAAGTTAATTGGATCATTTCTATACCCAGGCAACCAGGAGACGAAAAATGTCGTCCTGTGACGTCGTTTATAGGTTATATTTCGTCAAATGACGACTTTCGTCCCAAAAAGACGTCACTGTGACGACATATCAACGCCGTTATAGATCGTCTAACCCATGACGTCATAAGACTTTTTTTTGTTGATCTTTTATGAACCTGCTCTCGACACCAGCGGCTAAACATGCATAGTTATTCCAACGTTGTCAATCTCAAATGGTTGGCAACGTTGGAATATGATACATCATAATAAGAATATCTTTTTATAATTGCTGGATCAGCTGGGGGTCTTCTTAAATTCACCGGTGACCGATGTTATCCTTGCTTAACTAGAATTATTAGAAAAGGATAGCCGACAACCGGCGGATTCACCAACGAATCAATAAACACGCCATGCTCCTCAAGTTGTCACGACCGTCTCGACCTTCGAGTACCCAGAATCAAAATCGCGCGCGCGGTTACTGTGCACTGTCAAAATTTGGCCATTTTCATTATTTTCGGGCGTCATTATTTTTGTACCTGTGATTTGTAGGTGTTTGTACTGCTTGTTTTTGTCTTATTCTTGTTTTGTGCTGGTTGGTAAGTACCTATAGATATTACAGGTAGTTATATAGTTACTCCTAACGTGGTAATAACTTTCTATTTAATGGCAATTTAATTGATAAGTAGTAGATTAGACAATGACAGTTTACTAAGATTTTTTTCCTTTTTTACATGTAAATTCCCATAAGAAAATTTAAGGTCCCATTTTACAAAAAGTGGGCCGTTTTAAGGACCACGCCTTACCATCGCGCGGTACCGTATACCACCGCCACCTAGCGGATAGTTGGTATAACTCTCAAGACCTAGGGGTCAATGCCCCTCCCCCTTACTAGAGTACTAGTCTAGCGGCTGAAGCGTTAGAGGGCGCTTGGTAAATCTGGCTACATCATTGTACCCTAATAATTTTTAATTTCTATTAGAAAAAAAGTTTAAACACTAGGCGGGATTCGATCTGCTAACCATAGGATTACTAATTATCCGCTCATACCACTGAGCTATATGAACCTTTACATGCCTTTTTTTATTAGAGGTTGGCATGCATCATAGGATCATAGAAAGGTTTGAACTATATAAGGAACTAATGCACAAGCTAGAAAAGGATGGTTCTAATTAAATTCCATTTCAATTAATAAACAGAATAGTTACTCATAGTTAGAAGGTCATAATGTAATATTGACGACTGAAATTAAATTTGATAGGCTACCATACTGCCGTCATAAGGTAAACCCCCGTATTTGAATCTTAGTAACAATGGCGGAAACTACGATTCAATTTAAATATGTTCTACAGCTTCACTAAATAGTTTTTAGCAATGAATTATACAAACATTCACGTAAAATCAAAATAAAGAACTAAATTCTTTTCGAAAATATCAAAAAGGAACTGTTATTAGAGAATTAGAACCCGTACGGGTAATATCACTATGTAGAATACTTCAATATGCTAAGGTAAACACCCGTATTTTGAGAATACGGTGATTTATCTTAGGAAATGGTAAAAACACACTAAGGGGAATACTCGTATTTAGAGAATACGATAATTTTAATATTTTTTTTGTAAGAAAGAAAAAGCCAACAGTTTAAACATTTGCCTTAAGTAATATACTTTATTTATAAAGGTTAAATGAGTATATGAAAGGAACACATCAAAATAAGGATGAAGAAAATCTAATTTGTACAAAAAAAATACTAATATAGGTAACTGTATAATTATAATATTTATAATATATAATAATTATTATTTTTTGGGAAGCTCCAACCAAAATTGCTTTCTATTTTCTGGAATAATATCTCCCAGTTGCTTAATAAGATTTTTCACTTTGTGTTCTTCGAATCCATTCGGTTCTGCTTTTATTAATGGCACGAGCATATTAGGAATAAATTTATTTTGTAAGAAGTCAAGTTCCTTCCAGGCTTCATTGGTATGATGGAATTTGTAATGCAAATTAAATTCATTCCGCTTTACTAAAATTTCAGAAATTTTGGAAATATACAATTTTGGAGTGTGCTTCTTTACCTTGGTAGTGGATGCCAAAGTTTTCCACATTTGAAAATCTCCCAGAGACATTTTTTTTATATTAACTTTTCCCTTGTTAGATGCTTGAACAGCATTAGCATAATCTTCAAAATCATATATTTTTTTGTTCCTTTTAAACGATTCCTCGACTTGGTGGTGGAAGGAATCTGCAGACATAAAAGTATGTCCTGGCTCAAAATAATTGATTCTTATCGTTTCTGCAGATATTCCTTGATAATTGATGATATAAATTAAAAAGGAGAATAAAGCCCAGTTTTTATTTTGGCTCGAGCTTGGTCTAGCCATAAAATAAAATGATTTATATCTCTATTGTGTAAAAAAAATGCATTAAATGCGCTTATTAAATCCTCTTGGTGACGGCCACTTATAGCTTCATGCCAAAGAACAGCAAGGGGGAAATGATTTGGTGTTATCTTTCCAACGGGCACAAAACTCTCATTATATGCTACTAACCTTTGGGCAAAAATAGCCCTTTTAAACATCTCTAGCCTCGGAAGCATCACCACCTTTTGAAGATCCACTGAAACGCAAAATGTATTATTATCGTAATTAGTCTCCCTGTCTAAGGAATATCTTTCCCGGAAATCTTTTGCTTTTGTAATGTGCTCATTCCATGTAACACAGATTTCACAGTCATCTTTTAAGGAATCAGCCTTATGCTCAGAATTATTGTGCAGCTGAAATGATTCACAAACTTCACATTCCTCATTTCCTAATTTTGCGAAAGAAATATTTTTTGACTTAACAACTTTTCTATATTTGTCATAGGAGCAAATAAAATCGGGAAACTTTTCTTGAAAGGTTTGATGCATAAGTGTCACTGTTACATCACTTGGTAAATATAATCGGTTAGGTGCGTGAGCCCTTCGATAATGCGAAATGGTTGGATTAAAGGAGTCAATATGTTTTTCTATTTGGGTATTTGATAATTTATTAGGAGGATTCTTTTTACCACGTTTATCACTATCGTTTTGCATTTGGCATTTAGTTTTTGCATTTGTCCATACTGAGTGAACGATCCAGTCGTTTGTTTTTTTATAACCCAATGTAGTCAGGTAAAATACCTTACACACACGCCTTTTAACACCTGATGTATCTTTAAAAGAATACAGAAACGTATTATTTTTCTTAGAGCCTTCAGTTTTTCTTCTTGGTACTTTATTTTCTGTTGAATTCATAACAAGATTTCTTTTCTCCTTCCAAGTTAATTGCCAAAATTCGTGATTTAATTTCACTCTTTCTTCTTCGCAAAAAAAAGTTTTACACTTAAATTTGCAGCAGTCTTTACAGCCAATTTTTACGTTATGCAAATTAATATTTTTTTTTTTTATTATTTCTAATCTCTCTCCCTTGGTTAATTTGTATTTTCTTCTCTTTCTTTCATTGCCCTGCTTAGTGAGGGTGCGTACTGTTTCACTGGCATCTAGAAAAGTAAGTATATCTAAGTTTTAAACAATTCAATATGACAAAAATAAAAAAGCTCACCTTGATCTTCAAGGAATTCCTGCTGTAAATTATCATTGTTTAGGGCTTGATCATCTGCTGAAAGCGTAGATGTTAGAATGAGGTTTTCAAAATCTAAAAATAATATGATAAAAATAATCTTTTTATATAAATTATAAGTACTAACAATGTTTACCAGGATCATCTTGTAGCAGATGACCTTCTAGATTGGGACCTTCCTTACATTGATCATTTAGTATTTGTATTTCTGGTACATCTTAAAAAGAAATACAGAATAAAAAAAGGAACAAATAATCTTTTGGTGCAAGACGAAATCTAATTAAGATACATATATATTCTTCTAGATTTAAAAAAACATGGTATAACATTTTGTGTGTCGCCACGTATTTTTGTTTTAGCTAGGGCATATAAATACCATACCAGTTTTAAATTTCTCGGGCTATGAAACTCTTTATCTTTTGTGATACAATTTTTTTCTCTATTTTGACTAAAGAAGATGATGATGACGGCGGGAAGTGACATTGTATTTTTAGACAAAACACTTCTGTAAAATATTTTTTTTTGTACTCGCTTACTGTTCGTCGGCGTATCGGAGGTTATGTTGAAAGGGTCATCGACCACACGACCTGTGTAGTCTACCGACTGGGGAGTGTGTAACTTCACCCGCACTCACGAGATATCCGATCTCGCCTGGCCTGGTTACCGGTGTGAATGAGCTGTTCCCATAGGCCAGAGCACGCTGAGTTCCCAAGCGGTAACACACCCAAGAACTAACGGCGCTCGACACAGCTTAACTTTAGTGATCTACGAGAACTAGTGCTTTATATTGTCGATATGCCTTTGCCTTTGTAAAATTATAAGATCCTGGTAGTTTGAAATAGACTTCAAAATAAAAGCCTACCTATTTCTAATGGTTTATTTTAATTTCGCACTTACCGTCAACATCTAAAAAAATTGGTATGTCCTCTAATGACCTTTGCAGAAACTCACTAGCAGATGTCTCTATTGTTGCCTGTGTTACAGTTGTTGATTGTCGTAGTTCAGAAGAATATACTATCAATTGATAAATAATTGTTGTTAAAAAACATAAATTATATGAACAATTAGGCAACACGATATCAATAAAATTTAATATGACAACATACCATTTAACTGCATTAAATTACATAAAGGCTGAAGAATTCCATCACTAATAACACTATTTTCCGATATGTTTATAAACTTTCCGCTAGTAAAACTACCAACATTCTCTTTCTGATCCTCCAAAACAGCTCTAGTGTTCTGATGTATTTCGCCAACATACGTATTGTCTTCAAAAAAAAACAGAAATTGCTTCCGATTGTGCTAAGGAAACTAAATGTTTTCCTCTACTACCAAAGTTATTCATTATAGTCACCACTGTATATAAACAAACTTTAAAAACAACAAAATATCAGCGCTAGACAAATATGTGGCCTACCGCCAAATGTCCCACAACGGAATGACCGCTAGATAAATAACCCGTACATGCGTGTCCTAACACGCGCGATTTTATTTTGTGCTACGCCTACTACCCGTATTTGAAAAATGCTAAGCGATATCTACGTATTTGATATAAAGTACGGGGATTCTTCTTAGCAAAATGAATATACGTGATTTGCGTTTAGCATTTTTCCATTTATGGTCAAATACGGGATAAAAATCTATCAAATAAAGGCATTTTCAAGGCAAATACGGGATTTTTACATAGAAAATATGATAAATTTGAGTATAAAGATGTCACAAATGATAAAAACTCATTTTAATTTTTTTTTTCAAATACGGGGGTTTACCTTATGACGGCAGCATACATACATGAGTATGTATTTCTCTATACTTGTATACCAAAAACCTATTTTGCCTCAGGGGTAGGTTCAACCCTTATACTATTAGTAATTGATATCAAATTAACAATAAAAATTTAAATAATTTAGATATATATATTATTTTTATAACCGGGTACAATTATTTGGCTTCCTGAAATTGAACAAATTTACAGTTTAAAACTAGTTTCTACGTTTATTGATAGAAATGCTGCATTATGTAATAGCCGGTACACATCTACAAGATTCACGGCCAAGGCTAATACATAAGTTGTTTAGGAGAAGTCTGTGTAATAAGGATATTAAAATATAGATGAAATATTTGACCAAAATTTCTCTGAATTGTTCTTAAACGGTATAGAAACATACAGGAAACATCTAAAGGTACTTAAAAACAACCCTTAAACATATGATAACACCTATTTATCAGCTCTTGAACTGATAAAAACGATTATAATTATGTTTTAATAGCTAGAAACTAATTAAAAAAAATAACCAGGCTACATAGATTATTTTTCTAGCCTAACAATTATTTAAACTCCCTAAACTACTCAAATTTGCAACTTAAGTAGTGTGAACTATATGATATAAAAACTACCCTAAGGACCCGAACGGGCAGAGGCTCATTAAATTTTACGTTAGTAAAATTTTAGGAGGGGCCCGGTAGGGGCACTAAATACCAATAAGGATTAAAAATTGATATACCATATAGGTAGTAACTATTTTTAATATAGACAACAACAGGATTATATATTTATATAGTGTACCTAGTTGACTCTTATACCCCCTAAAATTAAAAAAAAAATATTATTTATTAATCATTTGAAAATTAATCTAATAGAATATATTTTAAAGCACACCTAAGCTGTGTAATTCTAATTCATAGATTCATATTATAAAAAAGTTAAACGCTAGTAATAATTTATTAAGACAAACGGATAGATTTATTATGCTTGAGATACATTGTTGCAAATATGGAAATAGGAAAAGGTGTGGCAAAGATAAAAAATAAATCTCATCATGAATGATATTTTTTATTGTATACCAAACATGCATTATAAGTTAATTAATTTTACAATTAAATATAGGTATGTATCAGATTTGCAATCAAACATAAAAATCAAAAACACCACTTAAAATATTGTTGTAGGAAATTAAAAATTGATGTTTATTTAGATCTATTTAAAACATATATAAACATTGGTTTACTTAAAAATACTACCAAATATTTTTATTTAATTGGTTCCTAAAAAAGGAATTGACATCGAAATATAATCATACCTAATACAGTATAGTATTAAGGAGGTAATAAAAATAAATGGAAAGTTTGAAAAGTTCCTTAGACTGGCATAAGCAATAAAGGACTAAAATAGATAAATAATGTTATGTGCATGAACTAAAAAAAACATTCACAGAACAAAATTTGCCTTATTTAAACCTTATTAACGTCATTAAAAATCAGGAGATGTATTAGGGAACATTTAATAACATTTTATATTGAAAAATTATTAACTCTAAAAGATGTTCACAAAATTTCAAAAAAGAATGATGGTGAGATAAAAAATTAGAAATCAGCGAAGGCTATTTTGAAATGAAAAAACACAAAATACCCTACTATGATCTCTAACCTTAAATCTCTAAAATTAGGATAGATACAATAATAATCAATGAAGGTTAAAAAAGGGCAAATAAGGACTACGGATAGGGTTAACAATACATTCGTAGGTTCAAATTTACCCTATTTAAGCCCTTATAATACAAGCAAAAATCAATAATGTATTAGAAAATTTTTTTTAACATTTTAAGCATAAAAAACATGATTAACCCTAAAAGTGTTTTAATGAAAAAGGAATGATGCAAGATAAAAAATTAGAAATCAATGAAGACTATTTTGAAATGAAAAAAGCACAAAATACCCTACTATGATCTCTAATCTCAAATCTCTAAAATTATGATAGGTATGATAATGAGGTAATTAATAAAGGTTAAAAAAAGGGTAAATAAGAACCACGGCTTGGATTAAAAATACATTCGTAGGCTCAAATTTACCCCCTATTTAAGCCCTTATAATACAGGCAAAAATCAATAATGTATTAGAAATTTTTTTTTAACATTTTAAGCATAAAAAACATGATTAACCCTAAAAGTGTTTTAAAGAAAAAGGATGAGGGTGAGATAAAAATTAGAAGGCAATGAATAATATTTTGAAAGGAAAAAACACAAAATACTCTTCAATGATCTCTAATCTCTAATCTCCAAAAATTAGGTTTCAGCATTCTGTTCAGTTAGAGCATAGATCCTGACTTGAACAATCTTTGACGGATGGAGGGGCTGAGTCCAGATGGAGGGGTAAAAAGTCTTCTCGGCATGGAACGAGTCCCTGTTGAGGTAAGTTTAGTTTAGTAAAAATATTTTTAATCAAACGTAATATGTATAGAGGACCTCAATATTTGCATAATAAAAGGGTACATTTTCCATCACACTTTAAGGTATGTTTATACAGAAAATTACTCATTTTTCTATAAAAATATACCAACGGACTTTGGACCGTATAAGAAAAAACAATTTTAGGTATATTTCATCATTTGCTTTAGGATGCTGGCTGTCTTGAGGTAAAATAATATAATTATAATGTTGCAGTATTTGTTATTTATTTCAATACAATAAGCGCAATTTATTAATGTGCTAGTATTACCAACAAGGTAACGTTTTAAAATATGTAAGGTTAATAATACAAAAGTCGGGGAAATATAGGTGTTAATATATAAGAGACAATACTTATTATTCTTTAGTAGTGCTAGTACAGTAGTGTGTATATTGATATTGATATTTAAAGTTTTTTTAAAAAATGGCTGAAGGTAAGATTTTTAGAACTACTAGATAAAGACATTTTCTAAACGTAATTTTTATAGAAGCTCGCACAATAATTCTAGGGGTAATTCGAGAGATAGCAGAAGAACTGTTTAGTGGCGCGCACGTAAGTTTTAAAAAATATATTCATTATTCGTCATTTTGTTAGGTACATTTCTATTTTAGTTTACGTATTTTTATCTGGAAGGTCCTCCTCCCGGTCCGATGCTTCCCTATTACATCCAAATAGAGGATGATTACATTTTAGGACGACAGGTTAGAGCCTTTATTGATATGGCTGATTTCTCATGTTATGTGTTTGTTGGTAACTAAGCAATATAAATATTTTTTAAAATAATTCAGTGTATTAATTTTTGCCGATAGCCTTCAACGAAGTTAGTCGAAACGATGCATACGATTTACTAAATTTTAAAAATATTTAAAGAGCAACCTTTAAACTATGTTTTTTTTCTGTTTTATTTTTTTTCATGTTTCAGATTTCGCAATTATCCTTATGGCCTTAAAATTCATAATAATTTGCATTAGTATAAATAGATAAACTACAAAATTATTTTCTCCGAAAGAAGATCTAAATTAAAAATCTGAGGCAAGACAAACAACATTTAACCTTTAGGCATCCAACGATATCAAAATTAGTAGTTGTTTTTAATTAAATTTTACTAGCAATATTTGTAAACAGCGGATTGCTTACAAATACTTTTGAAATAGATATTTTGATGCTTGATAATAGCATAGAAATCAAATGTTCAAAAAATGGTTTACTATTTCTATAATCACATTGCACACTAGTAAATTGTATATAAATACATAGTAAAAGCGGGGGGGTAGGCTCTTAAATATTCGTATAGAAATAAAAAAAATATTTCCTTTTCATAAGTTTATTATGTAATACATAACAAATTACAATAAATTTTCATGTGTACTAGGTGTATATTCTGGTATGGATGGTTGTCGTTAGCGGCAAGGGTGATTTTCTGAAAAAAAGAAAAGAATACAAATTAATAATAATAATAATAATAATAATAGTAATAAATAATAATTTCTGGTTAAAGCAATATAAATAATATCATAACAATTTTTAAAAATATAGCAAACGGGTACTGCTTAACATCAGAAAAGGAAGAAGCCCAGACGTGCATAACAATTATATTTTTCACCCCTAATTGATATAACTTCAAAATCAACACATAACAAAAGAACTTTAGTTACCTATGTGTAATAGGCTATAATCATATAAACATTAGAAAAATGTTTTTTATCTTGTATCTTCCTTAGCGAAGAGATATTTAAAATGTATTATGTATAAGTATTAATAATTATGAAATTAAATTTATTTTATCAAAATTTTTTTCTTTTAAGCAAAAAAATAGTACCATAGTGCTAATTTATTTTCATTTTTTGATTTTTAAGAAGTATTAATTGGGAAATTAAATTTATTTTAATCAAAAAATTATACCAATAGTATAAATTTATATTAATGTTTAAACTAGGATTTAAATAAATAAATAAATTACCATATTATATGCCAAAATCCTCCACAATTTCGAGTAAGGGGGTGTACTTGGAATAGGTTGCGACAAAGTGTTCCCCACGTTTCACTAGGGCTACTTGTTTGTGAAATAATCTGGCTATTCGATCCTCATCCAGCAGCATACGGCGTGGCAAAAACACTATTTTACCATTTCTTAAGGTAACTTTTGTTTGGACCCCATATTTTCCGGTAACATTTTCTATATTATCAATTGAATACAGTTTTCCTAACTCCAAATTTAGGGGGGAAATTATATTTCCCACCGTTTCACCAGAGTTTTCGGGTGCGATGGCACTAGTAGAGGTATTACTTGATGATTTAAAAGACATTTTTGATTGTTCACAACACTTGAAGAAGAATAATACTTTTAGTAAATTTTTTTCCATTTTTATACTAATTTTGTACTTGCTAGTTTTGCGCACTTCCCTTTCTCTACTCAATACTAGCTCTAGTGGTTCTTACTATAGTCCCCTCCTAAAATAATATATCAGGCTCGCTCCGACTTTCTATAAATATCAGTATTACCTTTCAAAAGTGTTTACAACTCTATACATACTATTGTTGCTATATTTTTTTTAATAGCGATTAACTTTTGAGTTTTTATAGTACCTATCTAATTAGTATTGAGGTAAGTTTTATTTTGATTTTTTTTGGTAGTTGGGGAAATACAATTTTAATAAAAATTTAAAATTTTTTTCATCAAATACCTATACGGTATTTACGAAGTAGGGAACCATTTTAAAGTTGGAAAGGAGTTTGATCAAATAAATATCTTAAACTATATTCCGGATTAGGCCTACTAGATTTTTTTCTATTGCAGGTATACTACACGTATTTAAAACATGTTTAAATGCAATCTTTGTAATAGACTATTTAGATTTAAAAACATTACTTTTAATGAACTTGAGTTTGATTATTATATAGATTTATACGGGTTTCATTATATTTATAATGACACATTTGCAGATGGTTTATATAAACGAGCAATTGGCAATAGTACTGATAATGCGGATATTTGTATTAATTTCTTAGCGAATTTAAATATTTCAATAGAAATGATACTTATTATTGGGATAGAACCATTCCAGAAACAAAATATGTGCTATGTTTGTAAAACTTGCATTTCTACATTATCAGATCCTATATAATATTAGGAACCATTAAATAATAAGTATTTTTTTTATTTAAAGTTAATAATATTCATTTATTATAATTACTGTTTTTTTATTTTATTGAGAATAACTCAATTTAGGAATCCTCAATAAATCAACTAAATAATATTCTGAAAAGAGATTGGGCATTGCTTAACAAGATTTTTTTATAACAGTATCATTATTATATCTAAAAAAGGTGATTATTGTCTATTGAGGGGATAAAATTCATAGATAAGTGAAGGGTTTATTTCACCATCTGTATACAGGGATATAGTACTATATCAAAAGTAAAAACCAGGCGAGCAGTAGTAAAAAATTTTTATTCTATGTATGCTATTATTTTAATAAAAATATATAAGGTTTTTAATGATTAATTCGTCTATTAAATATAAATGTAATCTTCGGTATTCCCTATATCAAGAATATAAAAATTTAGTTTCCTTTATTCACACTTATTAGTAGATTTAAAAAGTTAGGTGAACTTTCATTATTCATAAAATGGTTATAATAGGTCAAAGGGTATACCAATATTTTGTTTTAGAATGAAGTTTATTGAAGTTAAAGCTAATCTTTTTACATGCCCTTCGGATTTTGCGTTGGCTCACTGTGTAGCGACGGACCTTCGTATGGGAGCGGGGATAGCAGTACAGTTTAGAATAAAGTTTAAAAATATTTCTTTCCTTAAAAGACAAAATAAAAGATCTGGTGAGGTAGCTGTTTTAAGGGTAGATAATCGAAACATTTACTACCTAGTAACTAAAGTTAGGAGCACTGATAAACCAACAACTAATAACTTTATTAGTAGCCTTAAAGAATTAAAAAAACTTTTGTTGACAAACGGGGATACTAAGCTAGCGATACCGAGACTAGGTTGCGGACTAGATAGGCTAAATTATTCATTCGTGAAAAAAACAATTCTTGATATTTTTGCTGATACAAACATTGAAATTAGATGTTATTATCTTTAAATTTTTTTTAAATGCATAATTAGTAAGCTACGTATATAAGATTATGCGCAATATGATAAGTTATGATAATACTTATTTAAAAGCAAATAAAAACACAGCTATTTTTTATAATATATTTATTTATAAAATTCTATAATGCCAAGTCTTTCAAGCTCCTTGAGAATTGCATTAATCTCCTCCTTACTATGGTTGCTGTCTGATCCAAATTCCTCCAGGGTTTTGAAACGTTCCACTAGTTGGTTGATGCTGTTATATGAGATGTTAGGGTCGTGCAAACCATTTTTTTCTCCATTATTTTCTTCTTGGCCCGAACTATAACTAGGTAAACTTTCATCATCTGTACATTCTGGGGCGTCACTTGACTTTTGATCCTTGTGTAGAGCTAATTTTTGTTTCCTTTGAGCATAGCTTCTGTTAGGCGGAAATAACTTGGATATAACATTTTTATATTTCAGCCCTTTTGAGCTAATAATCTTCCCAGTAGCATAATATCCTCTTCTATGTGTGTTAGTATAGAGTAGAATCTGTCTATATAATTTCAGGTCTTGGGGTGAATATTTACAGAGCTTGTTTGTAAATATTAAATTAACCAATCCATCCGATAATGGAAAGCGTTCATTGTCGACTATTAGGTAGTTATTTTCTATTTCGACAGCCTTATTTCCTAGAAAAATTTTATCTCCATCCTTTCGGGCCCCATATTTAATATTGGGCGTTTCCAAAAGAAGATATTTAATCCTGTCTGCATACATGTTGCTACAAAGAGATTAGGCACATAACTAACCCCTATTATCATATGTTACCACCCTTATATGCTCAAGTACTAATAGGCCAGCAACCTACCCTAATCCCACCCTTATACATCCATAATCCCACCCTAAACAAACCATCATCATACCATAATCAAACCACTAACACGCCATTAAGCAACCCTAAACCCGCCAAGAACCCTCCAGGCACCCAACAGACATCTACCCTACCTCAAGAACCGATCCTATGAATTTATAACGATATCTATAATTCAGAATTCATAGCTAATTATTATGCCATTTAATAATATTTTAAGAGAATCACCTGCATAACAAAAAAAAGTTACTTTCTTTATAGTTGTTTACCTTTTAACGTTCTGTTAACCCATTAGCAAAGCTTTTTTTAAAGGAAGACTTTGTTCTCCTAAACTTTCAAACTCTACTTTTAAGCGTGTAGTATTCAAATGTTTTAATAGTTTAAAATAGGGTTTTGAAGTTTTTAAAATTTATTTATTAATCAAAGTTGTAAAATTTTAACTCTATAAATACGTTAAGATGCAATAAATATTGGTTTAAGTATTATGTATAAAAACATTAGCTCTGGCTTCTAATGCATTTAATTTATACATCTGTTTACCTTAATTATAATTAAAATATTTTACTATAGCAGTAGCAGGGGTGATTTAAGCATTTTTTTGTTACAGAGCAAACATGTCCGGTGCGAGTAATTATGTAAAGTCAATTAGGGTTCAGGTGGAGGGGAATAATTTAACTATTGAAACTTGTAGTAAGATTTTAAAAGAATGTACTCGTGCAATTCATAATTTAAATAAACAGCTAAAACGAGCCAAATCAGTTTCTGAGAAGTCGCATATTTCATCTTGTTTAGGTCAAATTAAGGGCTTTCAACACATTTTAAAAGACAAAAAGGTGGGATGTGGGTCGGGTGTAAGAAGGGCTGAAACACCCACCCAACGCGTTAAATGGGCCGATGTTAATTCGGCTTTTGCATCGCGAATTCGTACAGGGGTGATTTCGAATATACATCATACTGACGCTTCCTTATTTTTGGACGACTGTGCTGTTCTTTTTAAACGACGAATTCAAAGAGCGTTAAAAAAGCATCACGCCTTTAAAATTAATGCGATATTGCATGGTGTATTTAAAATTAATTTAGCAGATAAAATTTTGGAAGAAAATAAATATTTGAATACGGCTACTTCTCCTATTTATCAAAATACCAATTTGAATACCTGGTTTAATGATAATATTAAGCAATCACTCTTAACTGAATTGGAAGAGTTTCAAGAACGGGATTCTGGGTGGGCTCTAAGTAGGGTTGATAATTTAACGTTAAATATTAATAATTACAATCCCATGCGCGTTGGTAGTTATATTGAACTCCCAAAACAGATTGCAAAAAAAAGGGCATGCGTTAATATTGAAAATACCGATAATATGTGTTTTGCGTGGGGCGTGGTTTCTGCTCTATATCCTGCTAGCAAACATGTTGAGCGAACTTCTTCATACCCAGATCCCCTGAAAGTACTTAATTTAAGAGGTATTAATTTCCCAATAACAACACGTCAAATTCCTAGGTTCGAAAATCAAAATAATGTTTCAATAAATATTTATAGGCTACAAAAACATAAAAATAATTTTCAGGTGTATCCTACCTATCTAACTGATAATAAGCAAACAAAACATGTAAATTTATTACTAATTCAAGATAATTATGTTTCTGATGATGATCTAGAGGATTTAACGCCTGTTAGATATCATTATGTTTGGATAAGAAACATGTCTCGACTAATCTCAAAACAATTATCTAAACATGACGGTTCAAAGTTTATTTGTGATCGGTGCTTGCACTACTTTTATTCCGAACAAAAATTAACAGCGCATAATACAGAATGCAATAAAATTAAAGATGGGTTAGTTCCTGCTGTACCAAAAGAATCTCATTCAAGTATTGAATTCAAAAACTATCGGTTTAAGGAGAAGGTGCCCTTCGTTGTTTACGCCGATACAGAGTGTTTATTAGCACCTGTTGAAGATGACCTTAATAAAAATACTAAAAAATATCAACACCATATACCTTTTAGCGTTGGATACTATGTAAAATGTAGTTATGATGATAGCTTATCATTTTATAAGTCATATACAGGGTCTGAATGCATGGATTGGTTTATGAATGAACTTAAAAATTTCGCCGAAAACATAGAAACAGTCTTTTTATGCGAAATACCCATAAATAAATTATCACCTCAAGAACGTGCAGGCTTTATGAATGCCCCGGTTTGCCATATTTGTGAAAAGCCATTTACGAGTGAGTGTAAAAAAGTTATCGATCATTGCCATTTTTCTGGTAGAGTACGCGGAACTGCACATATGGCATGTAATCTTAATTATCAAGATTCTCCTATAATACCTGTTATTTTTCATAATCTAAGTTCTTATGATGGACACTTCTTAATAAAGGCCTTATCAAAAATTGAGGGTAGAATTGATCTTCTTCCTATAAATAAAGAAACTTATATTTCATTCACTAAATATATGAAGGACAGTTTTATCCAATTTCGGTTTCTTGATAGTTTTAGATTTTTACCTACAGGTTTAGCTCAGTTAGCTATTACCCTTCCTAATTACCCAATTCTAAAATCTGAATTTGTTAACTTGCCTGATGATGTTTTTCAATTATTAACTAGGAAAGGTGTGTTTCCGTATGATTATATGAAAAGTTGGGAGAGATTGCAAGACTCCGAACTACCCCCCATATCAGCGTTTTATAATAGCTTAAATGATACATATATATCTTCAGAGAATTATGTGCATGCGCAAACGGTATGGAATAAATTTAATTGTCAAACGTTGGAAGATTATTCAAACTTATACTTAAAGACAGATGTTTTGCTATTAGCCGATGTTTTTGAAGAGTTTCGAGATATTAGTTTAAAAACATATTGCCTAGACCCCGCGCACGCGCATACGCTCCCTGGTTATGCCTGGCAGTGCATGAGCTACTTAACTAAACAAAAATTAGAGCTTCTTACGGATTTGGACATGATCTATTTTATAGAGAAAGGAATAAGGGGCGGTTTGAGCCAATGCTCAAAGCGCTACGCAGAGGCCAACAACAAGTACATGCCCGATTACAATTACAATAAAGAAGAGTCCTACCTAATGTACTACGACATTAATAACCAGTATGGTTGGGCCATGTCTCAATATTTACCTTACGGAGGTTTTACTTGGTTAACTGAAGATAAAATAAATAAACTCAATGTATTAGAAATTCTCGATAATTCCGATACTGGATACATTTTTGAGGTAGATCTTGAAATACCCCCCGACCTGCATGATAAATTTTCTGACTTACCACCCTGTCCCACCCATGAAGTGCCTAAAGGTTCTAAAAATAGTAAATTATTAGCTACTTTAAACAATAAACAAAAATATATTATACATTATCGAAATTTAAAACAAGCGATAAAACTAGGTGTACAAGTAACAAAAATACATAGAGTATTATCTTTCGATCAATCTCCGTGGCTTAAAAAATATATCGATCTGAATATTCAACTTCGTCAAAACGCTAAGAACGCCTTTGCCAAAGACTTCTTCAAATTAATGATAAATGCAATTTTTGGGAAAACCATCCAGAATGTGCGTAAACATTCAATTGTTAAACTAATTACTAGATGGGATGGACGATATGGAGGGGAGGATCTTATCTCTAGACCTGAATTTAAAAGCGCCACTATAATTGAAGAGAATCTTATTATTGTAGAATTAGCCAAAACTACTGTTTATTTTAATAAACCAATTTACATTGGAATGTGTATTTTAGATATTGCCAAAACGTCTATATACGCATTTCACTACAAATACATGCAAACACGATTTCCGATGTGTAGCATTCTTTACACAGATACAGACAGTCTCGTATATGAAATTAGAAATCATAATGTGTACGAGATAATAAAACAAGATTGCTATCAGATTTTTGATACTAGCGATTATCCTGAAAACAACGAATATAATATTCCAAGGATCAATAAAAAAGTATTAGGTATGATGAAGGATGAAAACAACGGAAGAATCATGACTCATTTTGTTGGTCTTCGGGCTAAAATGTACGCCCTTAAAGTTCTTTACTCACCTGAAGAAATAGAAAAAAAGCGAATTGAAATGGAAAAGTCTAACAAAGAGCGGGAAGAAATAGAGCGAGCGTTAGCGAACTTGGGGATCACAAAAAAAATAAAGGGGGTTAAAAAATCTGTAATAAAAAATAACATTACTTTTGATGATTATGTAAATTGTTTAGAATCTTGGTCTGAAAATACAATTTCTCAGAATCTGATTAGGTCTCAAAAACATAACTTACATTCTGTAAAACAAACAAAAATAGGACTCAGTCCGTTTGATAATAAACGTAAAATTTCACGTACAACTTATAATACTTTGCCTTGGGGACATTATAGCATTACAGAGAAGAATTAGCAGCTATGTGTGGTAATCGATATTATTATTATTATTATTATTATTATTATTATTATTATTATTATTATTATTATTATTATTATTATTATTATTATTATTATTATTATTATTGAGGTGTTGGGTTAGTAGTTATGGGGTAGTATTATAATAATTATTCTTAATATTTAACATATTTTAAGATATATAATACACTAACAAAACACTAAAATTATGTGATATAACATAAAAAAACCCTACTTATATTATATTATATAGATAAAAAGATAACTAAAACAACTAACACTTGTATAACCTATACTGTATATCATTAAAAGAGACCATTCTAGGTATACAGTTAAAAAGAATACCAAAAATACTAACATAACCTACTAATTACTGCATATCATAAAAAGAGCCCATAAATAGGTATGCAGGTAAAAGAAGGCCTGGGGTTTGCTTTTGAAACTTTCGTTCCCCTTAAAAAATCGAAACTGGGGCACTAGGAGGAGAGGGGTTCACGTCCCGTGTCTTGTTATAATTGCTTTTATTCAATATTAGTTCAAAAAAGATTAATATTGAAAAAAAATAATTAACTAACAGCTCCTCAATGTAATATTTTATTAAAATAATCTATTACAACTAATTTTTAATTCGGCATAAAACAGATGGGGCAGGTAAAAATTAGTAGTGTTAGATGTAATATTGCATAATTTTACAATAAATATCTCCTGCTTACCGTGGGAGACTTCAATAAGGTCATGCATCTAATTTATCTACCTCAGGTATACTAGTTCCTATTAATTTTAGTTTTACGGGTATATTTCTAGTCATTAGCTTTATTAATTTTTAAGTTATTAGATGTTCAGGACTGGAGGTCAAAATTTTAGTTTTACGGGTATGTTTTTAGTTAATAAGTTTATTATTTTATAATTTTTTAGCTTTGTAGGTCCTATCCGAATACCAAAGAAACGCTTATAATATAAGATACCCAGGCCAGTAGGCAACCATTTTTAAGCACACCTAATTAAAAGCAAGGGATGAAATATACCTAAAATTGTTTTTTCTTAGACGGTCCAAAGTCCGTTGGTATATTTTTATAGAAAAATGAGTAATTTTCTGTATAAACATACCTTAAAGTGTGATGGAAAATGTACCCTTTTATTATGCAAATATTGAGGTCCTCTATACATATTACGTTTGATTAAAAATATTTTTACTAAACTAAACTTACCTCAACAGGGACTCGTTCCATGCCGAGAAGACTTTTTACCCCTCCATCTGGACTCAGCCCCTCCATCCGTCAAAGATTGTTCAAGTCAGGATCTATGCTCTAACTGAACAGAATGCTGAAACCTAATTTTTGGAGATTAGAGATTAGAGATCATTGAAGAGTATTTTGTGTTTTTTCCTTTCAAAATATTATTCATTGCCTTCTAATTTTTATCTCACCCTCATCCTTTTTCTTTAAAACACTTTTAGGGTTAATCATGTTTTTTATGCTTAAAATGTTAAAAAAAAATTTCTAATACATTATTGATTTTTGCCTGTATTATAAGGGCTTAAATAGGGGGTAAATTTGAGCCTACGAATGTATTTTTAATCCAAGCCGTGGTTCTTATTTACCCTTTTTTTAACCTTTATTAATTACCTCATTATCATACCTATCATAATTTTAGAGATTTGAGATTAGAGATCATAGTAGGGTATTTTGTGCTTTTTTCATTTCAAAATAGTCTTCATTGATTTCTAATTTTTTATCTTGCATCATTCCTTTTTCATTAAAACACTTTTAGGGTTAATCATGTCTTTTATGCTTAAAATGTTAAAAAAAATTTTCTAATACATTATTGATTTTTGCTTGTATTATAAGGGCTTAAATAGGGTAAATTTGAACCTACGAATGTATTGTTAACCCTATCCGTAGTCCTTATTTGCCCTTTTTTAACCTTCATTGATTATTATTGTATCTATCCTAATTTTAGAGATTTAAGGTTAGAGATCATAGTAGGGTATTTTGTGTTTTTTCATTTCAAAATAGCCTTCGCTGATTTCTAATTTTTTATCTCACCATCATTCTTTTTTGAAATTTTGTGAACATCTTTTAGAGTTAATAATTTTTCAATATAAAATGTTATTAAATGTTCCCTAATACATCTCCTGATTTTTAATGACGTTAATAAGGTTTAAATAAGGCAAATTTTGTTCTGTGAATGTTTTTTTTAGTTCATGCACATAACATTATTTATCTATTTTAGTCCTTTATTGCTTATGCCAGTCTAAGGAACTTTTCAAACTTTCCATTTATTTTTATTACCTCCTTAATACTATACTGTATTAGGTATGATTATATTTCGATGTCAATTCCTTTTTTAGGAACCAATTAAATAAAAATATTTGGTAGTATTTTTAAGTAAACCAATGTTTATATATGTTTTAAATAGATCTAAATAAACATCAATTTTTAATTTCCTACAACAATATTTTAAGTGGTGTTTTTGATTTTTATGTTTGATTGCAAATCTGATACATACCTATATTTAATTGTAAAATTAATTAACTTATAATGCATGTTTGGTATACAATAAAAAATATCATTCATGATGAGATTTATTTTTTATCTTTGCCACACCTTTTCCTATTTCCATATTTGCAACAATGTATCTCAAGCATAATAAATCTATCCGTTTGTCTTAATAAATTATTACTAGCGTTTAACTTTTTTATAATATGAATCTATGAATTAGAATTACACAGCTTAGGTGTGCTTTAAAATATATTCTATTAGATTAATTTTCAAATGATTAATAAATAATATATTTTTTTTAATTTTAGGGGGTATAAGAGTCAACTAGGTACACTATATAAATATATAATCCTGTTGTTGTCTATATTAAAAATAGTTACTACCTATATGGTATATCAATTTTTAATCCTTATTGGTATTTAGTGCCCCTACCGGGCCCCTCCTAAAATTTTACTAACGTAAAATTTAATGAGCCTCTGCCCGTTCGGGTCCTTAGGGTAGTTTTTATATCATATAGTTCACACTACTTAAGTTGCAAATTTGAGTAGTTTAGGGAGTTTAAATAATTGTTAGGCTAGAAAAATAATCTATGTAGCCTGGTTATTTTTTTTAATTAGTTTCTAGCTATTAAAACATAATTATAATCGTTTTTATCAGTTCAAGAGCTGATAAATAGGTGTTATCATATGTTTAAGGGTTGTTTTTAAGTACCTTTAGATGTTTCCTGTATGTTTCTATACCGTTTAAGAACAATTCAGAGAAATTTTGGTCAAATATTTCATCTATATTTTAATATCCTTATTACACAGACTTCTCCTAAACAACTTATGTATTAGCCTTGGCCGTGAATCTTGTAGATGTGTACCGGCTATTACCTAATGCAGCATTTCTATCAATAAACGTAGAAACTAGTTTTAAACTGTAAATTTGTTCAATTTAAGGAAGCCAAATAATTGTACCCGGTTATAAAAATAATATATATATCTAAATTATTTAAATTTTTATTGTTAATTTGATATCAATTACTAATAGTATAAGGGTTGAACCTACCCCTGAGGCAAAATAGGTTTTTGGTATACAAGTATAGAGAAATACATACTCATGTATGTATGGTAGCCTATCAAATTTAATTTCAGTCGTCAATATTACATTATGACCTTCTAACTATGAGTAACTATTCTGTTTATTAATTGAAATGGAATTTAATTAGAACCATCCTTTTCTAGCTTGTGCATTAGTTCCTTATATAGTTCAAACCTTTCTATGATCCTATGATGCATGCCAACCTCTAATAAAAAAAGGCATGTAAAGGTTCATATAGCTCAGTGGTATGAGCGGATAATTAGTAATCCTATGGTTAGCAGATCGAATCCCGCCTAGTGTTTAAACTTTTTTTCTAATAGAAATTAAAAATTATTAGGGTACAATGATGTAGCCAGATTTACCAAGCGCCCTCTAACGCTTCAGCCGCTAGACTAGTACTCTAGTAAGGGGGAGGGCCATTGACCCCTAGGTCTTGAGAGTTATACCAACTATCCGCTAGGTGGCGGTGGTATACGGTACCGCGCGATGGTAAGGCGTGGTCCTTAAAACGGCCCACTTTTTGTAAAATGGGACCTTAAATTTTCTTATGGGAATTTACATGTAAAAAAGGAAAAAAATCTTAGTAAACTGTAATTGTCTAATCTACTACTTATCAATTAAATTGCCATTAAATAGAAAGTTATTACCACGTTAGGAGTAACTATATAACTACCTGTAATATCTATAGGTACTTACCAACCAGCACAAAACAAGAATAAGACAAAAACAAGCAGTACAAACACCTACAAATCACAGGTACAAAAATAATGACGCCCGAAAATAATGAAAATGGCCAAATTTTGACAGTGCACAGTAACCGCGCGCGCGATTTTGATTCTGGGTACTCGAAGGTCGAGACGGTCGTGACAACTTGAGGAGCATGGCGTGTTTATTGATTCGTTGGTGAATCCGCCGGTTGTCGGCTATCCTTTTCTAATAATTCTAGTTAAGCAAGGATAACATCGGTCACCGGTGAATTTAAGAAGACCCCCAGCTGATCCAGCAATTATAAAAAGATATTCTTATTATGATGTATCATATTCCAACGTTGCCAACTATTTGAGATTGACAACGTTGGAATAACTATGCATGTTTAGCCGCTGGTGTCGAGAGCAGGTTCTTAAAAGATCAACAAAAAAAAGTCTTATGACGTCATGGGTTAGACGATCTATAACGGCGTTGATATGTCGTCACAGTGACGTCTTTTTGGGACGAAAGTCGTCATTTGACGAAATATAACCTATAAACGACGTCACAGGACGACATTTTTCGTCTCCTGGTTGCCTGGGTATAGAAATGATCCAATTAACTTGTTGTCAATGGGGGACAGAGTGGTCTGTTACGCTGACGATAGGGTTTTTGCTGTTTTCGGGCGCTACATGGGAAAATGTATTCAACGAAGCCGAAAGGAATCTACAACGTGTGAAGGGGTGGTTGAGTTCGTTTAAACTTACTCTGAATGTGGACTAGTCCCACTGCATGTACTTTACCTTGTCGAAGACCTTTAGTACCAATAGAAACTCGCTTACGATTTATGAGGATTCTTGCACTGACTTCAATTCGTGCTATTGCAAGGAAGTAATAACTTTTAGTAATAAAATTAAGTACTTAGGTTTATATTTCGATCCACTGTTGAAGTGGGACTGCCACATTGAATATCGATACCTTATTTTGAAAACCTCGAAAGTGCAATTTTTTGCAAAATTGAACTTTATGCGTAATTACATTAAAGGTGTCATATTATTTTATGTTATGTGAAAACCTCGTATGGTTATCAAGTTATCATGAATGATACGCCACCTATTGGCGAATTTAAATACCTCGTAAGTTACCCGTTTGATATTTCTAACTGAAAACCTCGTAAGATTTAGGTGATTTTGGTTAGATAAATAATAAGAGTAGTTAAGTACTTTTGTTATTTGTATGTGTAATCTACGGATTGTTACATAATGTTCTACTAATAAAATTTAGGCTCAGTTACATTGCAAAAGGTTAGTCATTCATCGTTTATTATTAGTGTGATGTATTGTCGTCCGTTCTGCAATGAAATATGCAAATTATTATTTGAATTTACTTTAGAATTATTATTGTTATTTGTATTAATATTATTTTGATATAAAACTTCCCGTTGTTTTAATTGTTGAGTAAGGTCTGCCTGAATATAAGATCTAATATTATTTTGAGGAATATAAACTGGAATGTAATTCATAGGTAAGTTATTTGAAGTATTGACAACTATTGTTTGAATATGTTTGATAGGGTATCTACACATTTTTAGATGATCTAGTTAGAGCTGTAGAAAAGCAAAAAAAAACTGAGTTTACTTCTAACTTAGAAACGGAAGACGAAAACCTATTTGATAAAAGGAGGAGAATTGTTACGAAACGATTATATTCTAGTGATGACGAGGAAGATGATGGACGTCCTAATAGAAAATTTAACATAAAGCGTCCTCCAGCAATTAAATCAAGCATTTTGAAGAAAAAGAAAGATTTGGCTGACCTGCAAGGCAGGTAATCTCCTTCTGTATACTGATAATAATTATTGATCTTTTGATTTCAATGGTAGTAACCGTAACAATTAGTAATCAACAGACAGTCTGTATTTTAGACAGTCTTAATATAGCTGTTGGAATATTATTTAATAAATACAAATTTTTAGATGTAGTGTCATTACGTCCCAGTCCTACAGAAACTGCAAGTGTAAACAAACGCACATCTGCTTTTCATACATTAACTGGTTCTTCTCTAAGTCATGCAAGTGAAAATACAGGTAAATTATTATTTTTTCCCAAATCTGATACAGAGTCTTTCAAATGTAGTTACTTAGTTGATCATCTTCAGGTATTCAAGTATTTATTTTGAATGATATAAAATTATAATATATACTATAATTTAGTTTTGTGTCTGTGATGCCAGATATCTATTTGTCACAGTGGTTACTTAATAAAAAAATTTTAGGTGGCCCTTCTCAGAGTACTTCAATCTATAATATATCTGCAACTGATAATAGCTGTACACCTCTTAATATTCGTACAAAAGTTCAGCCACCAATAGTCACAACTACAACACCTTGTAATGAAAATAAAGATAATTTTAACTTTTTTGTTTTTTTTTTCCAAACTATAATTATTTCTTTTATGTTAAGGTTTTGAATTACTGCTTCAGCACATTATATGCCTGAAAGAGCAAAATAAACAAATTTTGGCAATTCTTCAAAGTAGACCTGCCGAACAAATAAATTCAAGAATTTCCAAAGGATTTCCTATAGATTCATTAGAAAATCTACTTAAATTTGAGCAAGAAGGATTAGAAGAAGAAGCTGGAGTAAGAGGTCTGGTTAGTTTGTCCTAAATATTTATTAACATTTTGTCTCCTTACTTGTTTCGATCATTTTTTACCATTAATAAAAAAAATTTTTAAATTATTTTTGTTTAATTGTTGTTATTAAAATGCACCCAAGCCCAAACATTGTGAAACTGGTCTTCCAAGCAACGTCATATAACGTCGTTAGTATAAAGTCACTGGGCTGTGACTTATTCACGTCTTCCTGACGTACCAGGGACGTCATAGTAGACGTCATGTTCGTTAAATCTAGACGAAATTTGACGTCATTGTTACGTCATGTAGTTGCCTGGGTAATTAAATAGTAAAGAGGACAGGCCCAAGCACAATACCCTGTGGCACACTATACTCCACCGGTAACTGTTATTTTAGGAAGTTAGACAGATAGCTCAACAAAGGATTTAAACTCTACTTGTTTCCGTGCAAGGGCGAGAAACCTCAGACACCAGAAAGTTGCCTCTGATTTAAAAGCACCTAGGAATAGGTAAAGAGGAATATTTTACATATAATAATATTATTTTAACACTTACTACATTTTTACTACATTTTCTGCAATTTGATTTTGTTTCACTTTGGACATTATTATATGTATAAATTATCAAGGTAATCATTTTTGAAACTTAACTAAAATACTCTAACCCAACTAGCATAATAATCTTACTATTTGACTAAATTGTTTTATATCGGATTTATTAGAGCTTTTAAATACACTGAATTATTATTTAACACTTGCCATCAACACTAACTTGCTGTATAACCAAATTTACTTTATAAGTTTGTAATATAGGTGTTTATAACGTTAATTGTTAAAACAGTTTTAAAAGTACAGAAACCAGATTGCTTAGAAACATGCATGTAACAAAACTTATACAAGTCTTTTCGCTTAAGATAGATATATTTTATACTTATTTTGTAAGGGAAATTTTAAACAGTTTATAAAGCAACTATAAAAACATTCACTTTAATTTTATAGAAGCTTTATTGTTAGATTATATAGCAGTAGCGGAAACTTATTTATAAAACAATTTGATCTTGACGACAATTAAGCAACTACGGCTACTCTTAAACGACTATTTTATAATGGTTATTTAATAAAACGTAATGAAATAGTTAAAAAGCATTTAAAATATAAAAATGCTTTTGTAAATGCAAAATCATTATTTAGTGAACCTTATATAATATTTATAGCACTTCCCGTACTAACCTAACTTTTTACGTCCACATCAGTTGATATGATCAGTCAGTGTATCTATTTATAATTTGTAAACAATGTCAAGCTTAAGCAGTCGGCCAATTTCCCACTGGAAAAAAATAAGACAAAGTGGAAACTTTAAGAAAAAGGTTAGAGATAAATATCAAAGAATTTTAAATGCAAATGTACAACGTGTAAACACAACAGCACAGATAACAGACAGGGTTGATTTGGGTAAAATACT
Source organism: Polydrusus pterygomalis (assembly GCA_963969555.1). Classification (NCBI taxonomy): domain Eukaryota; kingdom Metazoa; phylum Arthropoda; class Insecta; order Coleoptera; family Curculionidae; genus Polydrusus; species Polydrusus pterygomalis. The sequence continues at coordinate 48,142,624 of OZ018382.1, forward strand.
TTACGATTCTTCATCCGAGCAAGAATTTGAGCCTGTAGCCCATAGTAAAGAATACAATCAATGTTTAGACTCTGATTATTATACCGTAGAATCAAGCGACGATGAAGAAAATTCTTTAGAGTTAACTGAGATCAACAAAAATATTGAAGCTAATAAAAAAATGACAGTATGGGCTACTAGATTTAATTTCCTAATGAAAAGATTATATAGAACCGGTTACCATAATAGCGTATACGATAATAGTATCGAATAAGATGCCTAAAGTGAGCCTTATACAACAAAACTATAATATTATCAATTTATTAGTGTCGCCATTATTTGAAATTAATCTACTGTCAAGTTACCTTGCGCCACTTGCTAACACCACGGCCGAGAATGACTGGCCGGCCATACAGCATTGTCGGAATAAAAATAAAATCTGCAAGTCTACTTAAAAGTATTCTTAATTTCTTGAAGCAAATATATTAAAATAGGAACATTAAATGGACAGGACTAGAATGCTTCACCAAATCACTTCTATTTTTCAAGGCGCAATTATTTTAATAAAAGTAAGCAATGGTTCTTTAAGGTTACACGCAAAAATTATAAGGAAATATTTGAATTATAGTAAAAAGGTACCCAAAACGATAATAATAATAATACTAATCATGATAATAATAAAAGTAAAGAATGGATTTTACAAAAACATTCAACACAGGCGAATCAGTACACCTATAGCTACAAAAAATCAATATTCTGCAAAAACATGGCAACATTGCGAGAACCACAATAATTTTACCACGTGATGCTGCGCCGTTTTAAATAATAAAACAATTTTGTCATGTAAAAAGGCATAATATAACAATTTATATAATATATTTGTTTTATAAGTGTGCCTGGAACGATAAAGTGATTTGTTGGAGTTGACGCCATGTTTTAAAAACTACTTTTAGTCGGCCATGTTGGCGAAATAATATTAATCAAATAAAATATTTAAATATCTCTTAAAGTTGTCATTTTAATAAGAAAAACGTTTCGCTAATAACATTGCAAGTAAAAAAGATGTCGATTTTTAACTTCATAAATTATTATTTAACTTTTAAAAATATTTTTAAAATATCTTCAATAACAAAATGTTTAATTAAATAAAAGCCCGTAAAAATTCACTTAAAAATATGGATATGTTATGTCAGTAAAATCATCCTGGCAGAGAAATTTGGCCGTGGGAAAGCGTTCGACTTGAAAATCTTTTTCGTGCAAACTGCTGTAAGTTTTTATTGCCGCCATGTTTCAAGTCTATGCTATCTCTTGTATAAGTTGACATATTAGGTAAATATATTGAAATTTTATTCGTAATAACTACACGACTAAAATATAAACACAATATAATAAAAATATTTTAATCGGCCCAAAATGGTTATTGTTAAAATATTTCTAAGCCTGTTATAAAACAATTTTATTAATATCTTATTAGTATCTATGAGAGGTTATTTGCTATAGTTATAAAATATATAATTATTTCTTATAAAATGGATTATATAAACTTTACATAAAATACCCAAAAGTGTATTGTAATTATTTTATGTGAGCCTAACAAAACTTCTAATAAATGAAACTGTTTTATAATCTGGGCCTTTTCCGTGTTTCTAAAAGTCATATAATGGTTTACAGAGGACTTTTAAAATATCATAGTTATATTACAAATTGTTATATAGCAATGTATAGAACTGTCTGAAGTATATTTGTGCTACTTGGGAATACAATGACGGAATCGCCCAGTCTACCTGAATAGTCGGTGGTTCATATTGCATTTCACATTTGCATGCATGCTCGCGAGCGTACGTGGCCCCGCGATGCCTCGGCAGAGTTGCGCGACAGCGACGCAGGCAGAACCAGAACTACAGCAGCCTTCTATGGGTACCAACTTTTATAGTAATAATAATAAATGTCATATTTGTTGAGACTGACGGGGACGCTCAATACCGAAGAAACAGGCATCACATTAGACACATACATCAGAAGCCATTACCCATGTTACAACCAGAGACGATTGTGCTCTTCAATAGTTTTACCGTACACTAAAATGTCATCAATATAGGCTACTTGCCCTGAAACGCCCTCTAAAACTTCATAGATAAATTTTTGAAATAGCTCTGGAGCTGATGATATTCCATACGGAAGCCTTAAGTAGCGAAACCTACCAAAACAAGTTGTTATTGTGCATAATAATGAACTTTCTTCATATGTTAGGTGTAATTGAAGGAAAGCGGATGAAGCATCCAACAAACTGAAATACTTAGCACCTGACAACTGTGAAAATAAAACATCCTGTGTGGGAATTTTAAAAACTTCTCGCCTTATATACTTGTTAAGGTTCCTGGGGTCTATGCAAATTCTTATGTCATTATTAGGCTTTGGTACGATTACAATAGGGTGAACCCAATCAGTTGGTTCGGTTACTGGCGCAATAATATTTTGAGCAACCATTTCATCCAGTTTTTGTTTTACTTTATCTTTTAAAGCCAATGGAATTTTCCGTGGCGCATTTACATGAGGCACAGCATTTTCCGCTAAAGTAATGGAGTATTGTTTGTGAACCTTCCCTATGCCAGAGAAAACGGCACGAAATTTGTTAAGTATGCTTTGAACTGAATCATTATTATTTATTTTACAATCAGTTACAGTAGAAATGTTACCCAAAATATCGGGAAGTATTCCGAAAAGTTGACAAGCAGAAAGTCCCAAAATCGAACATGGCATATCTGAGTCCAATATGTGGAATAAAATTTTTCCAGTCCGATCACCAAATTTACAATCTAAGTAGACCTGTCCTAACAATCCGATTTTATGGCCCGAATATGACGATAACGTGGATGGTTTTAAAAGTTTTTTTAAAGAAATATTTAAAGAATTAAAATCTGAATTATTCAATGTATTAGCCATACTACCACTATCAACTTTTAGCTTTATTTTTATACCGGATATGTAAAGTTCTTCTAACCATTCAACAGCATCGATTTCTGGGCTATTTATAGTCCACACGATATAGTCATTATTTTGATTTACAGTGTTCATTTCGCTATTATCAGCTGAGTCCTCAGAGTCCTCAAAGTCTTCAACGACTTCATAAATACGCGCATTTTTGTACCGCGGACAAAATCTACGATAGTGACCTTTTTGGTTACATAAGCTGCAGTAGCGATTGATGGCAGGACACTTACCTCGTTCATGTTGGCCACAATATTTACAATTTATGAGGTTACCTCTATTTTGAGCACCCGAACTAGTACCAGCTCCCAAGTTCCAGTTATTTCCTGGATATGACGTTCCCAAGTAGTGTCCTTGACGTTTGTAGGTGGGTTTGTATCCTCCAGTATGCACTGCACTTGCACTATTATCGTAGTCACTAAACCGACGTCTTTGGATTTTACTCACAGTAACGTTATCTTTTGATATTTCCTTTTGAGTCACTATAGTGGCTTCCATTGAGCGACAAATGGTGATTGCTTCGTTGAGTTCAAGATTTGGATATTGTAAAAGTTTTTCCTGAATCCGTGAATCTTTAATTCCCAGGACAATTCGATCTCAAATTAACGCGTCTTTTTCTTTAAATTCGCATGTTGAAGCCAACTGTCTTAGGGCGGTAATAAATTGGTCAATAGTTTTCCCTTGCAGTTGTTCGCGTTTAAAGAATTTGAAATGTTCATAGACCAGATTTTTCGTTGGGTTGCAATGCGATTCGAATTTTTGCAGAATGACAGTTAATTTTTCTTTATCTTCGCCTTCAGCATACTCGAAAGTATTGTATATTTTAATACCATCATCTCCTAGCAGATTTAAAAGTATTGCAATTTTTACGCTGTCCGTTTTTGAGTTTTTTTCACTCGCAATGAGGTAGAGGTCGAACTTTTGCTTCCATAGCTTCCAGTTATCGGTAATATCGCCGCTAAAATTAAGCGTTTCCGGAGCTCTAGCCTGATAATCATGATAAAAAGTATTCTGCAAAGTCAAATTAATTTTACTTTTTCGATGAAACCGATTTTATAAATATCCGTGGGAAAAATGTCTTAATCCGGCAACGTTGCATATGTCTGGTACCGTACGCCGTTGATCTCTAGCTTGATTCCGCAGCCCGCACCGTTTCTAATCGTACCTTGATATCAAAATACCGGCAAAAAATGGCCCAACTATTTGAAGCATTTAAGCACCGCTGTCACCATGTGATGTTTGTCTGTTTATTAGCGACAAGGACGTAACTAAAGAACACACTGATTAGCTTTAAACAAGAAAGTACTTTATTACCGTAATTAAAGGTACACATTAATTAACACGGTGCCGTACGCGTGTGATTGCGATAGTCCGCATTTTAGTACTACCTTTACAGTGCTGCCAAATGTATCAGTCCATAAATAAGTATATTAGAAATACATACATGACAGAGAACATGCTGTTTATTAAATTATTGTAATAAAATCGGGCGTTTTCTTAATAGTATAGGTATTATTTAACGAGCGGTAATGTAGGTCATAACTCACGCATATGAAGTTTGCAGCATGAGCCGCAGGCGAGTGCTGTAATTCATTAAGTAAGTTATGACCATTACCGCTAGTTGAATACTATACTTTATCTACGACTATAACAATATAAATACTAAGATACAAGTACAGAGAAAGAACTTTATTCACATTATGAAATTGACTAGATGATAAAAACGATTTAATTATTGTGAGATCTACTACCTTTGTCGCCAGATATTTCTCATCAGGGGCTTCGTTTATGAAACTATTAAGTTGATCTGGCGTAAACGTTTTTGTCTTTTTAGCTACATTACTGATTGACGTTTAAGAAACGCACATAATTTAAATAGATACCTAATTCTCTATATTGATTCCATTATTTATGTTGAGTGTGCTTCTTAGCATGGAGTAGACAGTCCATAGATGCTTTATATTTATTGTTAAGTTCGCTAAAATATGCCAAAAATACATTTTCTGTAAACGATGACTTAATGTTCTTACTGCTACACCAATCTTGAAAAGTTTTGTATACACACCTTTAGATTTGTTTTTGGATTTTTCTGGCATCAAATTCTGTATGGTTACGTTAGCTAATTGTCTTTCATCTTTTTCAGCACAAAATTTACAATAATTAGGTATTAACTTAATTTGAAAACGTCAAAATTATTCAAGTGACAGTACTCTCAATAACAATAATGGACTGTTCCCCTTCGGCCAATCGGCTTATTTATACAGAAGTACATACATAGCCATCTTGATATTCGGTTCGTAAATAATTTCATGAATATTTTCTGATTTATTATTATAGTGAGTTATAGTAGTGAGTTATTATAACTCACGTTGTTTGTTTATAGATACTGTTAATTGCTCAAAAGCAATTGAATAATTAATATATATTTTAATAGGAGTAGATAAAAATAATTACTTATCGACTTTTTTCACCTGCTAATTATTACATGGAGAAAAGAGCCGTATTTACTGTATTAATGTTTATTATTTTATCAAGAAACTATAAAATGCATTATCCAATTACACATTTACATACTCAAACGGTCCGCTGTCCCGCCTGATCTTGACTATCTGCCTATCGTTGTTCATACCCCTTCTCTCTGTACCCAAAACCTGCCGCCTCTACCAAAGCGTGCACTAAAATGCAAACTTCCTTCCTTCCTTCTTGTCCACATTGACAAAACTAAGCACTAACAGAATTACTAATAAATATTACCAAAAAACAATTCCTAAAATCAACTAGCAGCAAACTGTCAGACAAGTGACTTGAAGCAGCAAATTTAAAACACATCCAAATATTTATTAAACTTTATATTCGTAATATAATAGACAACATAATATATTATGCACACCACTATTTACAATCCCTTTCATCTGCCTCTCTATGTTTTACCGAAAAACGAATAATTGTAAAACTGGGAAAGAGCGAGACTACTTTCCACATTGAAAACAAATATACACTTTTACCAGCCATAACAGTAACGGGCCCGGACCCGGGCAGCGTCTCTCCATTCAATCCTTTCAGCATCGACATTCGACAGGACGATTTAAATAAATAAAGTAAATAAAAATTATACAATCCACGCGCCGGTACGCCTGAAGGTATGTCGGTGGATGTAGAGCATAGATATTTACCTTTAGATAAGCAAACAATAATCACGAAAGTGGCGAATTTATGGCCTCGCGCATGTAAACAAAGCTACACACGATTTCACTATTAGACATGCGCACTGCAATATTATCATTTGAAGAATGGGAAAATAGATAGGTCCGCGGGCTTTATAATTTAAGTTCTTGCTCAAGAAATTGTAAAAGTTGACCTTCAATTTATTTTTACGTGTAAACAGCTAAAATTTGCCCCAAATTCTTGCCAAAAAATTGGAATTTCTTCTCAATTTTTGATCAAGTTGGGAATCAGGTAGTAAATTAATTGATTCAGCATTCTGCCGATACTTGGTGGAAATCCATAATTATAGTATTATGGGATACAGTAAAACAAAGTTGAACTTGTAAATTACCACTATATTTACTAGAAAAATGACATGGTTCGCTAACACTGTAGCTTCGTCAGAGGACAATGATTTAATAAAGGTGAAAAATAAAAATTGGGTGCAATAAAATTTTAATTATTGAAGATGTAAATAAAAAAAACAGTGGACGGGTTACAATAGCGGAAAAATCCAATAGAGGGTTTAAAAATTAAATTAAATTAGGTACATACAATATGGGTAATTTACAAAATCCTCAGTAGGTATATGGTCAACAAAATAAATTTAACAAAGGTGAACTATTTAAATCTAATTGATCAATAAGTAACAGGTCCGTATTTTTAAGTTTATTTATTTCCATAGATTCTAACAAATTTAGTTTTAAGCCTTTGTTTTCTGTATGTAAGATTTTAAAGAAAGGATCGAAATTACGTTGATAATCAAGTAAATGGTTAGCATAGTTTGAGTCTGTTTTATTTTTTAGAAAACTGTTATAACAGTTATTGCACCCAATTTTTATTTTTCACTTTTATTAAATCATTGTCATCTGACGAAGTGTTAGCGAAACATGTAATTTTTCTGGTAAATATAGTGGAAATTTACAAGTTCAACTTTGTTTTACTATACCTATCCCATAATACTATAAAAATAAGGTAGTGATTTCTGGCATTTTTAGTAGCTGCCTATCAGATTTTGCAAATAGAAAATTGTTTTTAAAGGTTTGTTTCTAAATTTTGTTTAAAAATGATTCGTAGTCGTGTTTTTAGTTCAAAAAGGAAGAGAACAAGTCAATAAAACTATAAAACTTCAAAAATAACCAATTTCCGATGTTATCGCGTACCTAACCTCAAGTCAAATATTAGATACATCACTACTCCATACTTACTGAAAATACGAAATACCCTGTATTTTACCCCTATTTGGGCATAATAAAATCATACAACGGCTGTTAGCAATCATTGTTTATATTCCAATCAGAGTCACTAAAAACACAAACACAATTTACTAAACTATACGAAAACTAGACATCCGTAATTATTACACACCCACAATAAACAACAAAGATTTCACAGAGAAAACTTAAAACCCAACAACAAAAATGGCGCAGAGACGGTTCTGGAGTGAATTTTGAGCATGTCGCTAAAAAAGGACAGGCCGAAAACAACATGTTTGTGCGCATGCCCACTTCTGTTGGGAGGAAAGGCATCTGACCGGCGAGCCATGCGCTCGGACGTATTTTTTCACCCATAAAACTTAACTTTTGTTTGCGCACGAGATAAGATGTACGCATCTAAAAGTAAATGTCTATGGTGTAGAGAGGATCGTGGAGCAGACAAGAGCTATTAGACAGACAAAGCATTTGGCAACAATGCTTTTATTTAGCCGTGAAGTTTGGGGCTGCATCAAACAATTTATTTTGATGAACTCATTGTTACTCATTTTTACAATCTATGAATTTGGCGCAGCAGATGGAGGAAAACTGCTTATGTGGCGCTCTTATAGCTTGATGTGCAATGCTTGCTAGTTATTTCGTTGACACCCGGTATATTAGACATAAATAAGAAGTAATTCGCAAAAGTATTGTTGATTAGTGTGCGAATATTTCTCTATTGTCTGTTCTATCTCATACTGGCAACAATGTTTTCCACACATCTACACAAATAAATAATTCATCATCCATACTTAATTATTTACAATTAATACTGCAATTTTATTAAAAGACGAAAACAAAATCATTTGCGTATCGTCAAAGGGGTAGCAGGTATCTATATGAGAACCAAAAAAAGTGAGTTGTAAAGAAAACAGTTTTTCAATTTCATATGTGTAATGTTTAAAAATAAGTTTAAACCCTTTTCAAAAATCCAACCATTTACTTGGAGTTTAAATTTAGTAATGTTGTTAATAACTAAACTTTTATAACATGTTTAGGAGTTTAGTACCCAAATATGCAAAATACCCCCTCTTTAAATCACTTCTCCTAACTGTTTCATATTAACATTGACCACCCTTATCTAAAGCATTAACGTATTTCTTTATATTTTTATGACATCGCCAAATATGGCTCCTTAAATAACTTTTTATAAGTGTTTGATATTTACATTGACCACACTTAAACTTATGAGCATCAACGTTCTCCATATTTTTATGATGTACCAAAACATGTATATCGAAACTACGTTTCCTAATAGTTTGAAAATCGCAATGACCACACTTGAACTTATTTGAATCATCAATTTCCTCTATATTTTTATGACGTCCCAAAATATGCATCTTTAAATTTCTTTTCGTAACTGTTTGATAATCACATTGACCGCACTTAAACTTATCTGAAACATCAACTTCCTCTATATTTTTATGAATTCTCAAAATATGTTTTTTTAAATTACTTTTTATAAGTGTTTGATATTCACACTGATCACACTTAAACTTAACTGAAGCATTAACGTCCTCCTTAATATTTTTATGACATCGCCAAATATGGCTCCTTAAATAACTTTTTACAAGGGTTTGATATTTACATTGGCCACACTTAAACTTATGAGCATCAACGTTCTCTATATTTTTATGATCTACCATAATATGTATCTCGAAACTACGCTTCCTTATAGTTTGAAAATCACAATGGCCACACTTGAACTTATTTGAATCATTAATTTCCTCTATATTTTTATGTCGTACGAAAATATGTACATCTAAACTATATTTCGTAAGTGTTTGATATTCACATTGACCACACTTAAACTTATCTGAAGCATCAACTTCCTCTATATTTTTATGACGTGCCAAAACGTGTCTCTTTAAATTGCTTTTTAGAAGTGTTTGATATTCACATTGATCACACTTAAACTTATTTGAAGTATGAACTTTCTCTATATGCTTATGACGACTCAAAGTATGCATCTTTAGATTTCTTTTCGTAACCGTTCGATATTCACATTGACTACACCTAAACTTATCTGAAGCATTAACTTCCTCTATATTTTTATGCCGTAAGAGATACATCTTCAAAATACTTGGCTGTTCTGCTTGATGATAATCACAATAATTGGAGGTGAATTCATAAACTTCTTCGTGATTTTCATGTTGAAATTGACACATACCACATTCGTACTTTTTTAAATTGTTACAGTGTCCTTGATCGATGTCATCGAATGTCATACTAAAAAATTAAACAAAAATACTATCATAATTCTAGAATTCTACATGGTAACCAGTTTTTGTAGTTTATCTTATCTATTAGTGGGATACAGGGCATTTGGGTTTTGTCGTCATACTGTGATACATTTTCAGAAACAAAAGTCACGAGCAGAATATTCACAGCAGATTGCGTTCTAATAAATGAGGAATTTCTAAATATTCAGGAACTCCTTAGGTGGTATTTTAATGATCTAAGATAATAAACAAAGTTAGATAGGTACTTTAAAAAGATTACCGTTACAGTTCTGTTAAATATAAATGTTTTCAAGATAGTTCTAAACCAATGGGGGGTTAAAAACAACAATGCAAACAATTTTTTTTTAAATATAGAGTATAACACCTCGAAATCAGTTACCTCATTTATTTATTACGTATCACGTAGTTTGTGTCTGAAAGTTATACACCTTAATATTAAGACAAAAAAGAACACAGTGTCTTCAGTAAAGTGTTTTTTTAGTGGAAAATAAATTTTAGTTTAACTTAAGGTAAAGTTTATCTATATTCAACGATTTAATTTAAAACCCCTTTACTTTATTTTTTTACTTTCAGGCACAAACTACATTTTCAAAAATACCTATTTTATGAAGTTACCTTATACAGGGTCAAAAACAAATAAACTTTGCATCACATGCGACCAAATTTTATTAGCCCAATTTTGATTTTGTAGAAAAACACACATTTAATATGGGGCTACTTCAAAGAAAATGTATCTGAAATAAAGCATTGTCAAAATTAAAAACTTTTATGTAGGTTGTGTTCAGACCCACTTTGCAAAAATGGTGCAATTTACAAAATATGGGTAAAAAATCAAAATTATCTTATGCAGCTTAAATTTCGCATGTGGGCTAGAAACTATTTAAAAAAACTTTTTCTAATAACTTTTTTCGATATTTTCAGAAATAACCCCACTTTTGAATTCTTTTTTGGAAAAAATTTGACAGATAATGCGAATCACGTCACTACTATTTTATTGCTTAATTTTCATCTCGATCGAAGCAGAACTTGATGCCAAAGTCAAATTTTGAATAAAGCTATTAATAAAAAAAATCCCATGATGCGGACTTTACTGGTGACACTGTAGGTGGCTATACACAGAATTGTCTATTATACTAACCCAGAATTGCCTTTTTGGCCAAAGTTTAAAATTCATTTTTAGATATGTTAATAAAGTTAAGGGTATCGCAGTTGGAGTTTACGCTGGCAGATATACGATTAATGGGACTGTATAATAAATACAATGTGCGCCAGTAAGGTTTGGTTACTTGTGTGATATCGTGAAATATGAATATTAAAGTATTCAAGCCGTTCCGGGCTTTTAATATAATAATTTAGCACATTAAAAGCAAAACAGACATCATAGTATTCCCTTCTACGAGCTAAAGAATTAATATTTAAGTAGGATATCGTTTGGGCATCGTTAAGATAAATACCGTTATTAAAAAGTTTATACCCGGCGTATTTTATAAATTTGTGCTGCATACTTTTAAGTCTGTCAATGTGGATTTGATAATGAGGAGACCAGATTATGTTCGAGAACTCTAAGATAGATCTCACTAGGGACATAAAGTCGCCACAGTGGATCTTTTCCCGTGCGTCATCAATCAACGATCAGGACTCAACGTGGTTAATAACTCCGCATCCTTATTTATTACAGTAACAAGTTTGAATAAAAGCATAAAAGAACGTCTCCAAGATTCCGCAATAATATAACGTGCTAGACAAGAATAAAACTATAAACGTCAATTAATTACTTTTTTTATTTGTTTAGTTGACTACCGTTGTCATTGTTAACCTTATTTTGATCTGCCAATCTAATTCGTATTTTGTAAATTTGTGTGCCTTAAAACTGCTCCTTTTTCTAAAAATAGTTCTTTTTAGAGCTAATTATACCCACCATCTGTTTTGGCGGTAAGTATTTATGGATTTTTATAATACCCAAATTATTTATCTTAAATATTCTAACCGTGAAAGTTCTTTGAAAAGTTTACGGCAGTGGCTAAATTCCCTTAAATAAAATGATGTCAAAAATTTGACTTTTGCGATTTTAATAGTCAATAAAACACCAAACTTTTCTAGATTTTAAGCTTTAAAAATAGTATTAAATGTATTAACATTTGTTTGTCAATTTCTTTTAGATAATAGAGAATGCCGGGCAAAACTTAAAATAAATAATAATTTTTCGGGATATTATGTAGGTACGTCAAGCGGTAGGCAGGCACGTCCATTTTATGAACTTAGACTTAGTTTTGACTTTTTTCGTCTCGTAATTTTGATTTGATTCATACGATTTTGATGACGTGAAAGTGATGACGCACGGGAAAAGAACCACTGTGGCGACTTTATATAACGTTTTTACAGCTACAATATTTGTAAAATCTTTAGTAGCCCTCTTAACAAAACCTAACATTCTGTTTGCTCTATCTATTATTATTTCAAAGTATTCTGTGAATATTAGCTTAGTGTCCAAATAAACTCCAAGACAAACACTTCCTTAAGAGCAACATTATCAATGGAATAATCAAGAGGTATTATTACATTGTGCATCCTGCTAAACCTCATAAAGCAACACTTACTTAAAGTTGCCACAGTGGATATTTGCCCGTGCGTCATCAATCAACGATCAGGACTCGACGTGGTTAATAACTCTGCATCCTTGTTTATTACAGTAACAAGTTTGAATAAAAGCATAAAAGAACGTCTCCAAAATTCCGCAATAATATAACGTGCTAGACAAGGATAAAACTATAAACTTCAGTTAATTACTTTCTTTATTTGTTTAGTTGACAACCGTTCTATTTTAGAACGTCATTGTCAACCTTATTTTGATCTGCCAATCTAATTCGTATTTTGTAAATCTGTGTGCCTTAGAACTGTTCCTGTTTCTAAAAATAGTTCTTTTTAAAGGTAATTATATCCACCATCTGTTTTGGCGGTAAGTATTTATGGATTTTTATAATAACTAATTTATTTATTTTAAATATTCTAACCGTGAAAGTTCTTTGAAACGTTTACGGCAGTGGGTAAATTCCCTTAAATGAAAGGATGTTAAAAATTTGATTTTTGCGATTTTAATAGTCAATAAAACACCAAACTTTTGTAGATTTTAAGCTTTAAAAATAGTATTAAATGTATAAACATTTGTTTGTCAATTTCTTTTAGATAATAGAGAATGCCGGGCAAAACTTAAAATAAATAATAATTTTTCGTGATATTATGTAGGTACGTCAAACGGTAGGCAGGCACGTCCATTTTATGAACTTAACTTAGTTTTGACTTTTTTCGTCTCGTAATTTTGATTTGATTCATACGATTTTGATGACGTAAAAGTGATGACGCACGGGAAAAGAACCACTGTGGCGACTTTATATTTAGTGACATTTTGTTAGCCTTGCACCAATTGAAAATCATGTCCTGATAAGATGAAATTGATGAAAAAGCGATGATAGCAAACCCCCTAAGTCATTCATAAAAATATTAAATAGAATATAGGTGAGAACCAGACGTCACGTAAAACGGTGCTAATAGATATCCATCGAACTTAACTAGTTGCTGCTTGCCAGTCAGATATGACTCTATCTAGGATAGCAATGAGCCGGAAACCCCATAACAGAAGACCTTGTAAAGTAATATGGTATGGTTAACCCGAGGGTTAACCTTGTCAAAGGCTTTACTAAAATCTGTATATTATTGCATGTGTTTCCAATTCCAAGCCTCTTTTAAAGGACATTGATAAATAGAAACAAATTGGTATCAACCGAACGACCTGAACGCTTGTTGATACTTTCTCAATACAATGTTCAAATACTTTTGGAATTGCAGATTTGTGAATTGGACATACATGTGAAAGTTTCCAGGTATCAGGAAATATTCCTGAGGTTAGGGATTTGGAGAGGATATAGTATAAAGGAAGATATAGTGAGTGTGAGCAAAATTTTAATACTCTATTGGGAATGCCATCAGGTCCTTCGCCTTTATTTATATCTAGTTCACATAGAGCTGTTTGAATATCTGTGGCACTTATTTTGATGTTAGAGATTATTTCGAACCTGGTCGAAGTATTATTAGTGTTTTGATTCGAAACATTATTCGGATTGTAAACCGATGAGAAGAACTCGGCAAAGAGAAAGAAAAGGAACACACAAATTGTTAAATATTTGTCCGAATTGTTACGCGGTAGCTCCTGTGAAATTGACAATAACGATTTACAAGTTAGCTTTTTAGAACCGGTTTTGAATGAATAAGGGTTATATCTCCCTAATGCACCTTTAAATTACAGTACAAAGCCTTCCTTTTAAAATCCCTATCGTGAAACTGCAAGTTAGCGTAATTAAATTTTAAAATATCTAAGGAACCTGGTCATACTGACAACAAAAATTAACATCTTTATATTAGATTAATTTATTATTTTTAACTGTTTCTAATTAAAGAAATAGATAAATGAAAATTAAGTAGAGATACTTACAAAATTTGGTTTTGTTTATGGTCTTCCTCTTTAAGGTCGATTTCCTCATTCTTGATTTGCCATTCATCATAAACAATTTTAGATGTTTGTTCGACTTCTTTTGTGATTTCGTTGATGTCCATTTTTTCTGGTAGCTCCAAATAAGTATTTAGGATAAAAATATTCTGATCTGCAAAAATAAAATACAATAAGTGCTTGCTTTAGTAGGTATAACCAGGAATTTAGAATCCGAAATAATTTGGGGAAGTGATGTAACAACTAAATTCAGTTAAAAGGTAAATTAACGCCTACACAAATTCTGATATCGTGAAAATGTTATATTCCTTAGAACGAAGGCGCAAACGAAGATTTTAATTCTGTAGGGTTTGCTTTGAATTTTGATATGTGATTGTGTATTTTGAGTTACTAAGATCAATACTAATGCAAGCGCAAAATTTTGTATTGTAGTAATTGAAAAAGTTAAGGAAATAAATACAGAAATTAGAAGTAGATTTATGTAGGGTACAAATTATGAGGTGCATAAGGTTCAGTGGAGCATCCAGCAAAGTGCTGGAGGCCATCCATTTGTTTTCCTGGCCAGCCCAAGGCCTACGTAGAACTGTAACGTTCACGTGTAATATCGAAGTGCATCTTTTAGATTTTGGTGTTTTTCAGGCACCGATTTAAAATAGTAATAAAATGTATAAAAATAAAATTAAGTCAATACATATCACATTGATTTCCAATTATTTATCAAAACAGAGTCAAAGTGAAAGTAAAACAAAGAAGTGGACAAAAAGTTCTCTGTAGCCTATTCTAGGCATCTTCAGAGATATTAAACAAATCACATCAATCTCAGTCTCATTAACAGTATACATAATTCTGGAAATAACAGAATTTTGACCATGAAAATCAACAGAGGTTCTAAAATTTCTCAAAGTCCTAGCGGAGATATAGAAATTCAGGAGTAGCCACACATCATATCACCCACTGACTCACACGGGGCAATTCCTTTATCACGGATCGAATCATTCGAACTCCATAAAACGGGGCATAATTCAAACTTTTTATTACAGAGCATCTAACGTTTGCAACAATCCGGAAGACCTAAATATTGAAATTTCAAATATCAAAAAAGATTTAAAATAGAATGGTTGCCCTGAAACCTTTGTAGCTAATACCATCTCAAAACTTAAAAATCGCGAAGTAAAAACTGTAACGAAGTTACTATAATTTTCGGGGATTTTTAATATTTTTACCGCTTTGTTTCATAAGTTTAAAAGGTTAGTATGCGTGTCCGATATTACTTTCTTATTTTTCGTGCTACAACGTTCGTTCTTGTACGTAAATAATTCATTTAATTTATACTGTTTGAATCTATTAAGTTTTCCGTCGCGAAACACCGGGAAATTGCTTTTCATCATTTTCCGACCACGCCAGTTAGTACTGCTTAGCGCGCCGCCAAGTCCAAGCGCGTACCGTACCCCCAGATGCCTCCGCGCGAGATCGAAGCGCGTACGGTACTACCGCGTCTATGACCGTGACGTAGAGTTTCGCCGAGTCAATTTATACGGGAAACCGACCCATCCGTCTCGTCATCCGAAAACCGCTCCCGATCCGACCGACTACAACCGAGGCTGACCGACCGACTTCCGACGGTAAGAAACTGCCATCCGACCCGCCGCTTTCATTCTCGTATACCGCTGCACGTTCTGGTTATAAGGTATTGTTCTCACTTTTACACACAGGTTTTAGGTACTATCTTACACACACACCGGGCCGTCCATATGTTTTCGTTGTTTCTTTGCATATAAGACAAGGCTGCTCCAGGAGTAAGACCGGGTAGTTTTGTCTTATTTTAAAAATACATCGCGGACCGTTTTGATGTCTTTGTCATACACATACGCGACGAACTGCCCCAGGAGTAAGACCGGGTAGTTCTGTCTCGTTTTAATTACATTCAATACAACTAATCTACGCATACACACACACTCCGGGCCGATCAATTCATTGTTCTTCTCACCTATGGGACCGAACTGCCCCAGAAGTAAGACCGGGTAGTTTTGTCTTGTTTTAATACACGCGGACCGCTATATTATCTCTGTCATACACATACGCGACCGAACTGCACCAGGAGTAAGACCGTGTAGTTCTGTCTCGTTCTTAATTCTATCTCACTTACTCTCACACACACACCCATCAACGATTGTTCTCTCCGTCTTGTATTAGCCTTCAGCTACTTTTCTTTGCACATACGAAACCGGATTTCTGCAGGATCCTGTCTCGTTCTAACCAAGAGTTAAAACGGGTAAATATCGGGTTTCTATGCACACACACACACCGTCTTTGTCTTACACACACATTTACCGTCTCTGTCACATACACATAGTACCTTCTCCGTCTTACCTACTGCTACAATACCAGAACGCGCCCGGCCGCAGGTTAAGTTTTAATATGATATCTTTAGCCGCGTACTCGCAGGGAAACGACGTCTTACCGAACCGCTACCAACTGTTGATCATATTACCGCTTAGTTAGGAACTTTTTCCGGCCGCCTCGGTTGATGTTTAACATCTGCGCCCGTCTTCGCAAATACCGCACACCTGTCCGTAGATAGCACAAACAAACCGCGTTCATTAAAGCACAGCCGCAAGTCCACGTACCGCGTTACCTTTTTCCACTGACCGAACCTGATAAAGTTAACCGCAAACCTTACTTGCTGCCCGCGACCGACTGCGACCGTTTACCGCTACCGCTGAGATAACCGCCGCGTTTCTTGCGAATTTGATAACATGCGCATTATTCAAAACCGATATTGTTAGAATAGCCGGATCATTTCATTTCATTAAGACCGATTTGTCGCAAGCATACACGCATACTCTTCCTTCTCTCTCTCTCTCATTCATATCTTTTCACCGCATTTATTCTATCTCACTTAGACACATGGTAATGTACCAAGATTTAATTGATAATACAAGAACTTATACCGAACCGATTGTTTTATTTTCCTTCTACGAAACTGTTTCTTTCAGGACGCTTTAAAATAGTCGCTAATGCGTAGTTGAACGCCTGGTTTAATTTTCTCCACTGTAACAAGCTACCTGGTGCATCGTGGGCCCCTTACCACATTAATCCAAGGGATGGCGCCCGAGATACTGTTGGAAACTCATTTTCCATCCGTCCTATATATATTGAAAGAAAAAGCTTTATTCATCAGTACTGTTCGCTAAATGAGCAGATATTGGCATTGAAACTAAAAGCGACAAAACAATATTTTCAAACCGATATTTTATTTATAGATAGATTTCCTTTTAAAAATAAAAAGCAACCATTACAAAACTAATACAGAAGCAAAAGAGGAGCAAGCATTTCTTACAATTCCTTATAAGGGGATTTCCGAAAAGATTAGAAAGATAACCAATAACTATAATATCAAAACAGCCTTCAAATCTGGAAATACCCTTAGAAGCTTTCTTACAAAAGTAACCCCCCCCCCCCCCCCGTAATTAAAACACAAAAAAATGTATCTATCAAAACAAAAAGACCTCTTCCCGTACGAGTTAAAGAACATCTGACACATACTCAAAGAGGTGAAACTTCTAGATCAGGTATAGCGAAACATGTATGGACCAACCAACATAATATACAGTGGTCAGAAGCCAAGGTTTTGGACACGGAACAGCACTGGAGAAAACGAAAATTCAAAGAAGCAGCTTTTATGAATGAATCAAAATACCCATATATTTAGTAAACCATGCAAGTATAGATATATCCCCAGAATACAATAGAAGAACTATGTATATGGTCAGTGTGACGGCGTTGGTCCATAGGAGTAAATATTTGGGAAATGCTATAAATCATCGCTATTCCACATGGGCTAGAATGAATAATAATGTAACTATTTCAGTAAATAACAATAATAATAACTTGAATAGTGTGGCCTATCTTAGTCCTAAAATATATAATATGCTTCTGTGAACATTAAAAACTATAAAAAAACATACCTAAATTTAAAAACAATGCAAAAATTTTGCATCAATGATATTATAATCAACCCATAATATACATATTAATAATCTCAATAATAATAAATAACAACAAACAGCAATTATACTATTGGAAAAGAAATTTATCATTAACTTCAATGTGGACACCAATGCGGTTTTCTCTGGTAGCAGGGACAGCAGGGTATATATATTATTTATTCTTATGTTTGAATTAGAGCAATAGGAGTCAATATCCCCTACCGAACCTACAGCCAATCAACACAAGGGACAAGCTGTTATCAATATTATTTATTTTTATTTATTTTAAGAATTTTTATATTTAATAATATTAAAAATTAATAAATCTGTTTGTTAAAAAAAAATGTAATAAAAGCATCATTACAAAATTATAGATTAATAACCTGTTCAATGGACATTATTATAAATAATTTTAATTAGTATATTAAAAATATAAGTAGGGTGAACCGGTCTAATTGTGGCATGGGGCAAACGTGGCTACCGCCATTTTTTATTTGATTAAGCAATGTTTTGTATGATTTTTAACTGAATATATTTGTCTACTAGTGTCTACTTTAAGGCTATAAAAATTTGTAGCTGTAAGGAAAAGGATTGCAGCGAAATACAACAATTAGAGAGGAGATGCAATATATGACTCGTGCAATTTCTGCGTATTTAATTTTTTATTTTTTTTTTGGTTGTATTACATATTCCAGTTTTTTAGAATTTGACAACTGAACCTTATTCTGTATAAGTATAGGCTAACTTACAATTTTACATATTACAGGCATCGGGGCAATTATAGCAGCACCTATGGGGCAAAAGTGACAGCCCTTGTCATAACCTCAATTTTATTAGTAGGTAAACCTAGTGCATGACTTTTTAAAAACTTTAAAATAAAATGGTGAGAAATTACATAAAAAAAAAGAGTAAAAAAATATAGTGATGAAGTATTTAGATCTTGTTTTACTAATAACTAGGTACCTAGGTATGTAGTCTTGTTTAGTTCTGAAAAATTAAAACTACCTACTAATTTTCAAAATGTTTATTAATGTATCTAAAAAAGTATAAGGAATTTTAAAGTTCTGTAAAAAGCAAATATGTAGTGCTACTCTTCCTTAATGCCACTGTTGCTCCAGGAATACACAGTATATATAAGACAAAGAAAATATGAGACGATACCACATTTGCCCCATATGGGGCAAATGTGGCAGCCAGACGAAATTTAGAAAAAAATAGGGCGTGCATCTACATGCTAGGGACTTCAGGTGTTCTAATTTCCGGAGTATGCACTCAAGAAGGTCTCCTATTTCTTAGTAGTTTTTTTTAAGAGTTCATTGTTATGGCGTCAATGGGCATTTTAGTTTTAAAGAGCACCAGGTAGCCACAATTACCCTGGTTCACCCTAAGTAAAAAATGTTTTATAAAAAAGAAAAATTATAAATAAGAGAAATAAATTATAATACAAATAAGCAAATATTGTTATTTTTAGTCTTGTTTCGTATGTGTAAATGATTAAAAGTTTTCGATTTTATGTAATAAATTTTTATTTTTATATATTCTGCTCATCGCAAAGTTCGACTTTTTAATACCTTTAATACAGGTCTGTAGTTCGGAAACATCACAGATTTTAAAGCGGTTTGCAGAGTTTGAAAAACTGTTTCTTGCAAATTAATAGTATGGTACGCCTATGACTTAACCAGTACACTTTATTATTATACAGGGTGGAAGAAATTAAAAATTTCAAGTAAGTCACAATACATGTGTTATTTGTTTATTTATTTACATGTTTAAGAAGATTTCTATACCTACCTAAGTCTTGTAAGTGGTCTTATAATAGATTTTGATTATTTTCTCAAGCTGTTTTACTCATTTTATCTCTTACCTTTATTATTTGAATTAGTTCCGGTGTTATCCAAGGTTTAATTTGTTTTAAATATTTTTTATACGAATTTTCGTATGACATATTCATGCATTTAAATAGTTTCTCAAAAAAGAAAGTTCGACATCAAAAGAATCTTTTAAAAATTCCCAATTTTTTTTTTAGTTATTATGGCTACTCTTAATTTTTTATATGCAAACATAAACAGTTACAAGAACAAAAACATCTGATAAATAGCTTTATTGAGAACAACAATATAAACTGAACAATGTTGGTTGAAGCCAAGATGCATATATTATTCTATTATATGCAGGTGACATATAACGGAACGAGAATAAAATTAAATAATGTGTAAGAAGGAAGCCTAATTCAAATAAACTTAATTTTAAAAATGAGCAAAGAAAACGCTACCAGACTAAATAATAAACAGGGAATGCCTTTATTTCTCTATTTCGGCCTTGGATGACAGGCTTAATATATTTTTGGTATAAGTATACCTATTTACCCGAACAGTCAAATAGAAAATACCATTTTTCCTAAGGCCTTGCCGGGTCTTGCGTTACAAGTAGGTACCTACTTACTCTTTAATCATTGGTGACCTCAATGCTACCAAAAGCAATGAAAAAGGCAGGTACACGATTTTTTAAATTCCACGGATTTTCAAAAACACAGAACCCCACCATTTCTAATGCCCCAAAACGAAGATTTAACACCTGATCTTTTATTATACACAAGTAACATTGAGCAGAACACATATTAAGTTTATGTCAGATCTGGTTTCAGACCATTGGGCCATCAAATTTTTCATTAAACTTACTGACCCATTATTTTAATTGTGATTAGTAGAAATATTGGTAGAAATATAACCTAAAAATGATAAACAAACTCTTCCTTTATTGTAGGTGTCTTGGTGTCTATGTAATGTTTACTAGATTCCCATTTTATTAATTTACTCCCAGAAATTCCCCATTAGGTAAGTTTATTATACCTACTTAAAATTTTTAGAAACTTCTTTCAGTATCTATTATCTTTTTAGGTAATTGTGTAATGCCTGCTTTATACCTCCCATTTAACATTTAATTTAATTTAAGATTTAAGCTAAACTAAGAATTTAAAAGTTGAAAGTTAATTTTCTTATGCATGCGTTTATACCTCTCATTTAAACTAATTTATCATTTAATTTAATTTAAGAGTTGACCAACTTTCAACTTAAGGTAAAAGATCGTGCCAGATCGTGCTAAATCGCGTTAGATCGTTCTCCACAACTGTCCGTGATTGGCCAGGAAGAAAGATGAATATTTTGATGGGTGACAATAACCTAAAATTATACTTAGAATTTTTATTTTTATCAACAAATAAAGTGCTTTTTCTCTATTTATTTTGACTGCTTGTGATTTGTAATGGAAGACTACGATTTGTTTTTTACTACTTGCTTTTTGTTGTAACAACAGCTGGAAAAATCTTCTTTTTTTTGCACTTCATTTAATTTAATTTAGTGGCACGTTTTCGAGGTATAAATTAACAAAATTATTTCTTAGCTTAGTTTAAATGATAAATTAAATCTTAAATTAATTTAAATCTTAAATGAGAGGTATAAAGTAAGCATAATTGTTATATATTACAGCCAAAAAAGATGAGAAATGCAGGAAAACTTATTTTTAGTAGGTATCCCAGGTTTTGGTAGTAGTGTATAAAGGAACAAAAAATAAAATTTTCTGTGTTTTTACTTTTCTATACTTTTAAGCCATAACTGAGAAAATAAATAAATAAAAAAACTCCTTGAATAAAAACCATAGACAATTTACCTTTAGATAAACAAACAATAATCACGAATGTGGCAGTTTTATGGCCTCGCGCATGTAAACAAAACTGGGAACTATTAGACATGCGCACTGCAACATTATCGTTTGACGAATGGGAAAATAGACAGGTCCGGGCTTTAAAATTTAAATTCTTGCTCATATGCCACCATAGAGGGTTTATTTTACCCCTATTTGGGCATAATACAATTATACAACGGCTGCAACTAGTACTAGTCATTGTTTATATTACAATCCGAGTCACTAAAAGCACAAACACAATTCACTAACTAAACTACACAAAAACCAGAAATCCATAAATATTAAACACCAGTCCCACAATCCACGATAGCCGATCCGATAGCTGAAAACTTTAGAAAACTACAAGGAATCCGCAGAGAAGAGAAACCTTAAAACACAACAACAAAAATGGCGGCCGAGCCGGTTCTGGAGAGTATTTTTGAGCGCGTCGATTATTGTCGATAAAGTAGGACGGCCGATAACACGAGGTTTGTGCGCATGCACGAAGGTTCCCCGAATGAAGACAGCTGACCGACGAGTCATGCGCTCGGACGTATTTTTTCACCCATAAAACGTAACTTTTGTTTGCGCAGGAGATAAGCTGTAGGTATCTAAAGGTAAATTGTCTATGATAAAAACACGGACCTAAACATACCTACGTCATCGCGCCGGAAGATTGGTGCACAGAGGAATGATAGGAATAGCCGAGTCGCTGGCTTAAAATATCAAGAATTCACAAAATCAGCAGCTTGACAGTGTTGCCGATACTCTCAAAAATCATATATTATAGTACCAGTGTAATGGTAATTGACTAGCAATTAGTAATTATAATATACCAGTTTTCCATTCAATAGCTGCGGAATGAATTATTTTACCAGTATTATGTTTAAATTTATTTAAAGTATCCAAATAAAGTTCTAAGAAGAAAGTGTATTATTAAGATTATAAAACTTTCTACATATGGCAACAGCGGCTTAATTTGCCGATGACAGTTCGACAGATCAGCATTTACGCATGTGCGAGGTTAAACGCATGCGCTCTAGCAAGCTTTAAACATATCTACGTCATGAGTCGCGCCTGTTTTGAGATTTTCAAATTGGTTGAATTTTACCCGGTTTTTACTGTGCTGAAATAAGTTAATGTTATGACCTAGCAATAATTTTATTGATGAAAAACACTTATTATAGCACCGACTAAACAATTCAAATGCCAAATGTATCAAATTGAAGAATAGTGAAAAGGCCCATTTTACAGGTTTTTAAAATTCCCATATTTTTTTTAGTTAAGCTGGATTTATAGTTGCCGTAACGTAAGCTTTAAGCAGTAACATAAGCGGTACGAGAAATGAACATTATTATCAGTAACACATCCATTTATAGTTCATAAAAACTTAAGCAGTAAGAATTTGTCCCAAAACGTAAGCAGTAAGAAATAATGGTTTATTTTTATTTCTTACGTTACTGCTTACTGAATCGGCCGGGAACGGTCATATTCGTACATAACCGTCTTGTTTACAACCATACGATATAACCTTACTTTTTATTTAAATACCTGCATTTTGTGATTTTAATAATAAATAACAACGCAATATTGTTTCAGCTATAACAACCACGTCTTGTTAATCAGTTAAATCCATTTTAAATCAGATTTGAAACAAAAGCAACAGTTTTAAATTATAACCTAACTTGTTCTTACTTCTTAACTAATTAGAATCTATAAATGGGTTTCTCGTTACGGCTTAATTTTTACGTCTTATCGACTACTGCTTACTTCTTACGGCTTACGTTACGGCAACTATAAATCCAGCTAGACTCTAGACCAGATAAAATGTTTTTTCTTTATTTATTTTTTCACATTGAATTCAAGCACATCTAGAAATAATAAGAGGCCGACTTTACTGTTAGGGCTGTAGCGGACTACTAGTAATAAGTACCTAGATACTACCTAGGATCCTAGGTATATCTTATGAAAATAACTTACCTATCTGATTGATTAAATATGGCTTCTTTTATTTGAATTATCCACTATAGACTTTCCATTTTTGGGCACAATTTTTAGTCTTTCCAAGTACACAATTAATTTAGGTTCTGGATTATGAGAAACATTTAAAATTCCAAACAAAACCAAAGAGGGCTAGCCTAGCCCCAAACCAAGAAATGTCAAAAAAATTATGTTGGTTCTTCTTAGAGGTGGGTCGTTATTTAGATAACGCGATTTTGGAGCGGTATATTTTGATAACGCTCAAACTCGCTCCACAACGACTAAGTAACTAGTTACCGTGGAGCGACACCGGCAACGGAAACGTCAGCCGCAGTTTACAGAACGAACGGTCGAGCCCGCTCATTGAGGACGCGACGCGACGGCTGCATTCTGCGTTACATTTCAATGGCGCTTTGCAGCAACGTTTCACGGTTTGGAGTGGAGCGTAAGATCTGGCAAGCCCACGTGCTATATTGTATTATATTCTACTGTTGGAGCGCAACGTAAAATACATCGTTAGGACTGGTTGTATACCCTTGAATATGCATAATAAAACAAGGTATCAGGCGATTTGGAGTGGACTGGAGCGTCACTCAGGTCGAAGCGACGGCGACGCTGCGCTCGTCGGAACCTACGTTCCAACTGGAGCGAGCAACTTCAGGAACGAACAATAGTGAATCGCGCTGCAACGTGGAACTATGAAAAATGTCTTGCAATGCGGTTTGAATTTGAAAGAAGACTGATGCTATTATAATTACTTTTAGATTATTAGATTTACCGAATTTTACTGTTAATAAAATAAGAATAGTAAAAATGAAATATATAATACCAACATTTTTATACGTTTAAGAATAAATAAACAAACATTAAAAACACTTTTTTAACGTCGATTTTTATATTTCTAAAGAAATAATACCTAGTTGTGTAAATGAATCGTAATGAAAGTTATCATATAAATACTATAATAAAAATCATGAATCATGTAAATCATCATACTGCACACGTCACGGCGACCCTTACATAAAATTGCAATGGGTTGTTTGGGAATTTAACAGTTCGTTTAATATTGTAGCCTAAGCACGCGGTTGGAAAATTTTGGTCGCTCCAAAGTACCGTTGTTTTGGAGCGGTATTTTTTTGGAGCGTTCGCGATTGGAACGCTCCAGACGTGGAACCGTTTTTTCCACCACTAGTTCTTCTTCACTTCTTTGTGGCGTCGGCTGCGATAAGCGCCATTCGGCAGCACAATTTGGGCAATCGTAAATTGGTCTGCTTTTACAGTATATTACGATTGGAAGTGTTTCTTCTTGATTAATTTTATTCACATTTACCTATTGTTAGACTATTATTTGTGGTTAGCCAATTTGTTAGTAGATTTCTTTATTTACTATACTTACAATTTAGGAAATTAGTTAGACAGATGACACAACAAACGATTTGGGGTGAGATTACAGGAAAATGCATGCAAACTTTGCAGATCTGCGAATATGGCGGACTTGCAGACGCAAAATAATTTGCAGAAATATGACATTCCAAAAACTATATGCAAATCAGCTATTTTTACCGTTTTAGGATGAGATTAGCTCTGCATCTGACGTCTGCAGCTGCAAGTAGCAGTTTGCAGATGCTAATGACAAATGGAATTCCAGAAAACGTTTATCAGACTTTGCGTATGCAAATTTGCAGAAGGTTGAAAGGACCAGCAAACTTGCAGAATGTATAAAATTTGTTAAAAACTAACCTACATTTTGGGAATTTAACAGACTGGTAAGGGGAATAAGGTGGTTATTTACAATTTGTACCTATCTGATTTTTATATAAAAAAAAAACAATAAGGGAACGTTAAGATCATTAATTCGTTATTGCTATGGATTTGGGCATATTTTAGGTATTTGGCAGTCATCAATAAACCAGAAGTAGTAAAACGGTTTAACTACGGTAAAAATGACGGATTTGCAAATAGTTTTTGGAATGTCAAATTTCTGCAAATTATTTTGCGTCTGCGAGTTCGCCATATTTACAGATCTGCAAAGTTGCAGGTAAAGTCAAATTATTCTAAGAACTAGCCGCATCACCTGTCATTAAATGGCACCCTGTTAAAGTCTGGTATATAAGTTACGTTAAGCGGTTGGCTACAGCAACATAACCGGACTAAGTTATTTTACCTTCGCCTTCGCAATCTGTTAAATTTTGTGAAAGAGTCTTAATATTTTGTAAAGATATAGCGTATGGGTGAGATTACAGAAAATGCATACCTGTAACTTTGCAGATCTGCAAATATGGCGGACTTGCAGACGCAAAATAATTTGCAGAAACTTGACATTCCAAAAACCATTTGCAAATCCGCCATTTTTACAGTAGTTAAACCGTTTTACTACTACTGGTTTATTAATATTGACTGACAAATATGTAAAGTTCTAACTTCACCTCACATTTTAATTTAAGTTTTTTGCTCCGAAAAGAAAAGGGTAAATGGTCTGTCGAGAAGATTCTGTTCAAATTGTTCTGCTTTCAAATAATCAAAATTCTGAATATCATTTTCTTCATAATTCACAGGGACGTTATTTATAGGCCTGCCTTATATATTTATGTAACATAACACAATATATTACAATTCTTATCACTTTTGAGGGTTTGTAGAGATTTCCTTACACGAGTAAATAGCCCAAATCCATGGCAATAATTAATTAATGTTCCCTTCTCTTTTTTTATATACAAATTATTATTGCAAAAAATATGAAATGACTACCATCCGTCAAATCCCCAAAATATAGGTTAGTTTTTAATAAATTTTATACATTCTGAAAGTTTGCAGCACCTTCCAACCATCTGCAAATTTGCAGACGACTTGCAGACGCAAAGTGTGATAATCGTTTTCTGGAATCCCACTTCTGTCATTTGCATCTGCAAACTCTACTTGCAGCTGCAGGTGTCAGATGCAGAGCTTCTGTAATGTCACCCTATATAGGTACTAATTTTATTATTTATAAAATAAAATATTGACAGACCCGTCCCTACCAAAATAGTTAAGTATGTGAAAACATTATAAAAGTAAAGGAACAGAAGAAAACAAAATTTATATCTTTTAGTATTTATTTATAAAAAGCAAAATAGGTATTTATGTATTTATAATACAAGGAAAAAGTATTTATTCCTTTATTTAGCACCTGGCTATAATACACAACAATTTCAATAAAAATTTACAAAAGCAATCAAGATTTAAAATAAAATAAACTACAAATAGGCCAACATTTTTTGCGAGGTGTCCCGTAAATAAGGGGCTATAATACAGCAACAGGAGATAGTGGATTTGAAAATATGTCATTTAATTTCATTTCTTATACGGTTAAAGAGATACAGTAAGTAGTAAATATTTGCTTTATGAAATTTGCGATGATTTGATGTTAAGCCGATATAAATAAAATGATTTTTAAGATATCTCCTAGAGAACACAATATGACTTTGATAAATTAGCGCATTTTGTCTCTCACATTTCTGACCGCTTTACCTCAAATTATGGAATCTTTTATACGTAAAAAAGTTTATATATTTCAATTAGTTTTTGAGATAATTGCGTTTAAATGCTAGATGACAAGAAACATTTAAATAAACATTTTATAACGAAACATATTTATTGAAAATTAACCGTGCGTTCTTAAGCTTAAATTACATATTTTCAAGTCTACTATATCCTGTTGTTGTATTTGCCCATTAGTTATGAGACATCCTGTATATAACTATAAGTAAATGTTTTAAATAGGCACTTTATGAATTTTATAATAGATAAGTTAATCAAAATGGTGTTTGTACTCACTATTAAACTTAAATAATAAACACCAAGAAAATCTGTCTATAAAAAACAGGGTATTCCCTACTCGATGGTACATTAGAAGTATCTGGAGAACGAAAAGAAAAATAATTTTGAAATTTTCACTACGGCCATAGGAGACTGCGCTCTAGCTTTTAAAAATAATTTCGCGGTTGCAGTGTTGCCAGATCTATTGATTACTGACATCAACTTTGGAATTTTAAATGAGACACCCTGTAGTTTATTTTATTTTTAGACTCCACGAAGCACTCTAGGTTTTTTTTGTATAGGATATTTTTCCATTGCTCTTACCGTTACTGAAATATTAACTAATTTTTGTGTTTTTTTTACGGAAACGATGTGAATTAAAACTTCAATATTTTCGTCTCCAGATGTCAAATCAACCTAAAATTTGAACATCATTTAGTCAACATGTGGTACTTTAATTATGCCAACATAGGATCGCCGACTTCTATACAGAGTGTCCTAAAAATTAATTGCAATTCAGATTTTATAAATTTAATCAAAAGTCACTTTTCTTAAATGGAACACCCTGTATATTATTAAAGTATTGAATAGAGTGGCCCAATTGAATTTTTTTCATATAGGGTGTTCCTATACCTATTTTGAACCGCTTTCGATTTATAAGCCAATTTATGAATAAAATTACTATTCATATTCGAGAACTAGAGATAAGATCTAAACCGATAAGTAGTGTGCCATGATCAAAACAAATTTCCTTTTATAATAAATTGTGGTTCTGAAAAGAACCGATTTTGTCAGTAAATTAAATGTTTGGAATTCTCAGCTAATACGTCAGATGTTTAAAATGCTGACCATTTTCATGTAAGCAATCGGTAATACATGTCATCACATGACTGGTAGTAGCTCTTTGAATTTCTAATGGATCAAGTTCTTCAAAAGCGCGCCTTACCCGATTTCCTAGATCTTCTTTTGAATTTACTGGTGTTTTATAAACCACTTCTTTAATCCTACCCCACAGGAAAAAGTCTAAAGGAGTAAGATCTGGAGATCGCGGTGGCCAACTCCATGGTCCTAGACGTCTTATCCACCTATCTTCAAACATGTTATACAGTTCCGCGGAAACTTCATGGGTACAATGAGCAGGAGCTCCATCTAATTGATACCAACAATTTCTTAAATCGATAAGCGGTAGATTATCCAAAAAGTCAGATACAGTCGTTCTTAGAATTTCCAGATATTTGGCAGAATTTAAATTTTCATCATAAATATAAATTGATAATTTCCCATCCATCAACAAACAAAATACATTGAAACTAAACCGTTGTTGGTAACCTCTTTCTCTTATAACGTGTGGATTTTCTGCAGCCCAATAGTGATTATTTTGACGGTTAAAGACTCCTTCGCGTGAGAATTTTGCTTCATCAGTCCAAATAATTCTTTTCAGAAAATCTGGATCCTCCTGTGTTCGAATTAATAACATTTCGCAAAGATCTACACGTTTTGGAGGATCACCTGCTTGTAAAGCCTGTAGTGTAATTAGTTTGTAGCCATGCATATTATGTTTATGTAAAATTCTCCATATTGAAGTTCGATTTATTCCTAAATCATTTTTGGCACTTGTTATTGAAGCCTGAGGATAGGCGTGAAAATACGCCAAAACGTTAATTTCATTCTCTTCATTTTCAGTAACAGGGTGAAATTGATATCTTGGAGCCTGTACATTTCCGAAATTTAAAAAATTACCTTCAAATCTGAGAAATTTCCGTTGGTTCATGGGCGGCAAATTCGGAAAAAGAGCGTTAAATTTTCTGCAGGTTCTTGATACAATTCTTTGACACTCGCCGTGAATATAAAACAAATTTAAAATATCCGCATTAGAATAACTATTATTCTCCATTTTTGCTATTTTAATCTGACATAAGCAAACCCAAACTAAAAAGTCAGACATGTCATGTCACCATAGTTATGTATTGCGGTTGTTTTGATCATGGCACACTACTTATCGGTTTAGATCTTATCTCTAGTTCTCGAATATGAATAGTAATAATAAAACACCCTATATGAAAAAAATTCAATTGGGCCACTCTATTCAATACTTTAATAACATACAGGGTGTTCCATTTAAGAAAAGTGACTTTTGATTAAATTTATAAAATCTGAATTGCAATTAATTTTTAGGACACTCTGTATAGAAGTCGGCGATCCTATGTTGGCATAATTAAAGTACCACATGTTGACTAAATGATGTTCAAATTTTAGGTTGATTTGACATCTGGAGACGAAAATATTGAAGTTTTAATTCACATCGTTTCCGTAAAAAAAACACAAAAATTAATTAATATTTCAGTAACGGTAAGAGCAATGGAAAAATATCCTATACAAAAAAACCTAGAGTGCTTCGTGGAGTCTAAAAATAAAATAAACTACAGGGTGTCTCATTTAAAATTCCAAAGTTGATGTCAGTAATCAATAGATCTGGCAACACTGCAACCGCGAAATTATTTTTAAAAGCTAGAGCGCAGTCTCCTATGGCCGTAGTGAAAATTTCAAAATTATTTTTCTTTTCGTTCTCCAGATACTTCTAATGTACCATCGAGTAGGGAATACCCTGTATATAAAATCCAAAAGTAAAATGATTAAAACACACAATACAGAAAAATCAGCCACAGAAATACTTAAACTTACAACAAATTTGGAAGAAAATAATACGAGGCAAAATGACGCGTAAGCTAGCTACGGCCCACTGCTGATCTGGGAACTTTAACGACGCGAAACTAGATCAACTGTTAAAGTCAAATATCGTTGTCTCCTGTCAAAAAGCTTTGTTTTAACAAAAAGTTAACTCTAAGCATTTTTTGTAATCTCACCCTCACTACTTCTGGTTTATCGATATTGACGGCAAAGACATTAAACATTACACTACATCTTAAATACCTGCACTTTATGCATGAACGTCTTTGGACATAATATGGACATTTTAAAGATGTCGCTACATTAGCATATATTAAGACGTCTTTAAACCTCTTATTTCTTGCTTCATCATGATAATAATATGTCTTATAGCTAAATTTGTTGGTTATGTGCCGCGAATGACCCAGGCGTGAGCTGATTTAGTTATAGTCTAGTTTTAATTAAATAGAGGTTGGATGGGTTTGTATACAATAATTGTACACAACATAGGTATAGTAAAAATCTTGAATACTCTCGCAAGATGGGGGCAAAGTCACGTAACATTCTGTCAATTTTGGTCTATTAAATTTTTATAAGTTGGCATGAATTACAGGACCGGACTTGAAAATTATACATGTAATACCTTCTAAAATAATTTATGCAATAGCCTCATCGGTTCTACCGCTTTAATATTGCCAAATAATAAGTAATAGGTACCTAATAATTTCTTTTGAAAGTTGTGTTTTATAAATATTATAATATAAGGTAGGTAATAATAAGCATGAATTTCTATATGGTTTAAAGATAAAGTGTCAAAATAGATTTAAAAAGTTTATAATATTATAAATATCCAAACCTTAAAAATACTAAACTAACTGAAACAACTTAAAATAATATTCTGTCACTCATATTTAGAACAGATTTTTTTTTTGTTTTATTTGTTCAGATTATACCTATAGGTAAAATACCTACAGTTCAACATAAACTAATTGAATTCAAGTTATTACATTCACTGTCAAGAAAATCCCCATATATGACTTACGTAAGGTACGTAGACCCAAATATGGTTTTTATAGAATTTGTTGGCTATGGTACGGTTACATTTCTAAACTTGTATGTGGGCTAACATAAAGTTAAAAGTTTCAATATAGCCAGGGATTTAATTTTTCTGGTGGAAACCCTACTTGAGTTTTTGACTTACATAAGGTACGTAGACCCAAAAGTGGTTTTTATGGAATTTGTTGGTTATGATACAATTACATTATTTCTAAACTTGTATGTGGGCTAACATAAAGTTAAAAGCTTCAATATAGCTAGGGATTTAATTTTTCTGTCAATGGAAACCCTAATTTAACAGTTTTTGACTTAACGTAAGGTACGAAGACCCAAATACGGTTTTTATAAAATTTGTTGGTTATGATACAGTTACATTCCTAAACTTGTATGTAGGCTAACACAAAGTTAAAAGCTTTAGTTTAGCCAGGGATTAAATTTTTCTGTCAGTGGAAACCCTACTTTAACAGTTTTTGACTTACGTAAGGTACGTAGACCCAAAAGAGGTTTTCATGGAATTTGTTTGTTAAAATGCCATTTATTGATACAGTTACATTTCTAAACTTGTATGTAGGCTAACTTTATGTTAAAAACTTTATTTTATTGTCATACAAACAATAATAATAGTAATATCAAATAATAATTTCACTTATGTAAGGTACGTAGACACAGAAAATAGAATTATATATTTGTTCGCTATCCTATTACATACTAATATGGTTAGCTATTTTAACTATTATAGTAACATAATTTTACTTACTATTACCTTACTATTGCCAAACAATAATAATATTGACTAATAACAATAATAAAAATAATTCCTTCAAAATCAAATAGCTGCTTTTTAAAGGTTAATAATATGGAAAGCTGTTTTGGCATTTGGTAGAACTAGGCGATAACCGGTTTCAACCTACCCGGTTTTGTTTAACTCTCCCCTACCTACCTAAGTCAGGGAAATACTTAATTTCTACTTGTTTTTCTTGAAACAGAAAAGGATATCTAGATAATGTAAAGTGCAAAAAGTATACATTAGAAACCTAACCTTAACGAACAAACATTTTAAGAACAAAAATTTTACAAACTAACTTTTCGACAAAAACGGCGTTCAGATGAAATAAAACTTATTACTTATCGATGAAATCAACTAACGAGCAAGGCACACATTAATAATTATGATCCCTAATGAAAAAGAATTTAAATTTTTTAACCTGTATCTAAATTTTTGGTCAAATGAATAATAATTGTAGGTACTTACAATTAAATGTATTAAAAACGCAATTTATAACTCGGTGTTTGGGCTCATTACGGTCCGCTACAAATCTAGGAATATTATTATGTCCCAATATCAGCTGATCGATGACAAATAACCGCTGTCATCTGTCTTAAAACGAGACTATTCGTGATATTTAGTATACTGTTGAATTTAAGGTAGAAGTAAAATAAATTTATTACGAAAAATGACGCCGCAGTTAGAGTTTCCTTAGAAGATCTGATAAAACACCAAATAATTTTTTTACGCCAAGTTGTATTTTTCCCGAGAGACTGAGAAAGTCAGCTTTCTAAAATACAATAAATTGTAATATTTGCAAACTTTTGTAGGACTTCTTAGAATATTTGGTTAGGCTCTCATATGGTGCAAATAGACGATCATAGTATGAAAATAATAATATATTAGAGTGCCATAGTTGATTCACAGTTACCCATGCACCAATCCAAAGTGACACCCCTGGGTCACAGTGGATACTTTCCCAACATTTTTTTCAAGGGCTAAATCTTAAATTTATGTATTATTCGCCGACAAATGCCTGTTTTTCTTTAAGCTTTAATACTCCTCTTACAATTTAAATTAAGGGAACAGTGATTTAGCCCTAAACTTCGGAACTTTATGAGTTAGAAAAAAATGATCCAATCTCCCCTAAATATTTACACTCACAAAAATTCTTAATACTAAGTCTTTACACCGGCTTATTTCTAAATAAACATTTTTTTTTTAATTTTATTTATTTTTTATTTATTTGGAGGGATCAGTACACCCTGCATCCCTACCATGTTTATTAATAGTAATATACTATTTTAACAATTTAACGTTCTAAGTACTTATTTTAATTTTACAATGCATCATTTTAGTTAACGCCTAGGTGTATAAAATACGCCTGTGTGCGTTGTAGTTCATAAAAAATACCTTTTTGTTACTCTTTAATATCTGTTAAAATGCTTAACCCAATACCTAAACTAATAATACAATATCATATACTGTAAGGTAATGCCTCACCGCCATATCAACAAATTACATTACTTATAATATTATTTCGATTTTGCCTCCAATAGCTGAGCCCTATTATAGCCAAAATACTAAAACAATGCGGAGAAGACAACAAACTGATTATGAACATATTTATTACAGTCCTTATTAAATTTGTTCTTGTTTCTTGTTTGTTTTACTATAGTAGGGAGAAGGTTATAAGTTTTCGGTGCCAAGTAAACGAAAAATTTTAAATTTATGCTTTTTAAGTTATTTGGAATGCTTAAGTTACCTTTTGCTCTTGCTCTCGTGTTATAAATGTGATCTATGCTGACTTTAATATGATCATGAAAGTGAATGTATGAACAAATTGTTATTATGTATAATGTCCTTAATTATGTTGGTTGTTTGTTCTGTAAACAGTTGTGCAGTGGGGAAAAGCCTTGGCTTTTTATATATGGTTTTTAAAATATATTTATGAACAATATTTAGTTTATGCAAAGCAATATTGTATAGTCCCCCCCACACCAATATCCCATATCTTAAAATTGATTCAGTTAAGGATTTATACACAATAATAAGTTCTTTTATATTTAAAAATGTTCTTATTATGTAAAATTTATATATTAATTTTTTGAGTCTATTAGCCAAGTATTCAGTATGTACATGCCATTTAAGATTTTGATCAATGTATATTCCAAGGTATTTTGTTTGAGAAGTTTCCTTTATTAGATTGTTGTTGTCGAGTGTAAAATGTGAGAAATTAGGTCTGTTAGCGCCAGTAAGAGAAAATGCAATATAGTTTGTTTTTGTTATATTCAGACTCAATTTGTATGTTTACAACCAGTTTTTTATTTTAGTAAGACCTTCTACGGCATATTGTTTGGTTTGGTCCCAATCCGTACCATTAAATAGCAACGCTGTATCGTCTGCATATGAGATAATTATACCATTTATTATTTTAATTTCAAGAAGAGAATTTAAGTAAATTATAAACAAAATAGGGCCTAGTACTGTACCTTGTGGTACTCCAATTTGTATTGTTTTTTTCTGAGCTTAATGTATTATTAATTTTAACAATCTGGCGCCTATCTCGTAAATAACTTTTCATTAGTGTCAACGCCGTTCCCCTTATCCCATGATGTTCTAAGACTTCAAAAAGTTTGTTGTGTGGTACCGTGTCGAAGGCCTTTGCTAAGTCAATGAAGACACCAAGACACTTTGTGCTATTGTTTAAATGGTTAGTGACTTCCGATGTAAATTTGTGTAAGGCGTCCGTAGTACTTCGTCCTGGTAGAAACCCGTATTGATTTTCTGATAAAATATTATTTGTCATGAAAAAATTTAATAGTCTGTCTTTTAAAGTTTTTTCAAGGCTGATTGGTCGGTAATTACTTATGTTTTTAGATCCTGATTTATGGATAGGGGTGACCACTGTTAATTTGTAGCTGACCGGGACTTGTCCAGTTTCATAAATTTTATTAATTATATGTAGAAGAGGTTCCAGGATTTCTATATGGGTGTTTTTAATTACTTTAGCGGATATGCCGTCGAAACCGGGAGAACTTTTATCTTTAAGATTGTGAATATGTTTTATTAATTCATTTCGAGTTACAGGGGTTAAAAAAATAGAATGTCTGTTTGTGTTTTGTAAATTGTGTGGAATGCTAGGCTGTGGGATTTTTTTTTCCATCTCAATACCAACGTTTGTAAAATATTGATTACAAAAGTCAGTCATTTCGATATCGTTCTGAAAGTCGTCCCCGTTGTGATTATTTATTTTAATGTAATTTTTTTCCGCGCGAAACTTTTCGTTAGTTGCATCTTTTATTATTTCGTACATTTTCTTCATGTTATTTTTATTTTTGCTAATTTCATTTTTGTAGTAATTTCTTTTTTGTGCAGCTATTATTTTATTTAAGCGGTTTCTGTATGTTTTATATTCACGTTCAAGCTCAATATCATAGTTCTTTATTAGCTTTCGTTTCAGTTTGTCCCTATGTTTGATTGAAGATATAATCCCGTTTGTAATCCAATTTTTTATTTTTTTGTGTTTTTTGCGAAATAGATTGTTGTTTTGTGAGTCTTTTATGTGTTTAGTGTAAATATCCATGAATGTCTTCATTGCTTTGTCAGAGTCTTCAATGTTTGTTATTATTGTCCAGTCTTGTTCGGTTAAAAGTTTTTTAAGATTTTGTATGTTCGTTGTTTTATTTATAATTATATTTTCCCTATCAACTATTTGTATTTGTGTGTTATCCTTGTATGTATATTTTGAGCCAATATTTATCATTACCGGAAAATGATCTGTGACACAGCTGTCCAAAACAAATGGTTTAAATTCGAGGTTAGGAATGTTTCTATGTTTTAAAAATATGTGGTCTATGTTAGTGTTGGTGTCTGGCCTAGTAACTGTATTTATATATGACAAATAACCCATTTGGGATAGGACAGCCGTATAATTAATTACATCAGTATCTGAAGTGTTTAATAGATTTATGTTAACATCTCCAGTGAAAATTTCTATTTGTTGACTATTAATTGTTTCTAGAAAATTTTCTAAATCCTGAATAAACAGCTCTTTAGCAATTGGAGGGGGTTTGTATACTGCGGTTATTCCTAAGGTAATACCCCTTACATGACATATAATTCTAGTAATAGTTGTCAGTGATTTTGGAAGTACCACTGTAGAGAACATTGGTTCCAACTCCGTCTTTACAAGAACTATTACACCATCATTTTTGTTATATTTTGCGTTATTATAAAATGTTTCATAACCCTTAATATTAAAGTTTTCATTGGAACATAATTGAAAACTTTCACTTAATACAATTATGTCTGTAAAATTTAATTTAAATTGTTCTAATAAAATAATTAAATTGTCAAAGTTTTTTTTTGCACTTCTAATGTTTAGCTGTATTAGATTGAAAATATTACTTTTTGTATCCACATCACAATGCAATGCATCGCAGTCCACCGTCTTGGTTAATATATTGTCATCTTTATCCATGTTGTTCAGGATATTGTCTTGGTCAATCGCAACCATTATTCACCATAGTCTATCCTTTTTTTAATGTTTTCTAGGAAGTATTTTGTAGACGGACAGTTAGTATCCATAGCTGAATGTTCCACATTGTTTTTCAGATGGTATTTTTCATTTGCCGAGCTACAGTTAAAACATTTAGAGTAACTACTTTTACATGTTTTTGTCTCATGCTGACCTGCGCAGGTTCCACATATAATTCCATTAGTGCAAGCACTGCTTTTATGGTTATATCCCTGGCACTTGTAACATCTTGTAAATGGGATATCCTCATACACCGCACAACGGTTCCATCCAATGCAGACTACTCCAGCGTCTTTCAGCTTCCAGTATGTTTCTGGGCTACACTCCATAAAAATAGTAGAGTATTTTCTTTGTTCTTACAATTTAAATTAAGGGAACAGTGATTTAGCCCTAAACTTCGGAACTTTATGAGTTAGAAAAAAATGATCCAATGTGACTCAATCTCCCCTAAATATTTACACTCACAAAAATTCTTAATACTAAGTCTTTACACCGGCTTATTTCTAAATAAACATTTTACTAAAACTATAAAAGTGCTTGATATTCACATTAACTACATTTAGTTAAACCCTCAATTTCCTCTATATTTTTATGTGGCAAAGCTTTTGCAAGTGCCTGATATTCGCATTTATCTAATTGCAGCAATTGAGTATGATGCACATTTTAAATGTTTTAACAAATAAAAGGCGTTTCCGGTTTACCGGAAGCGCTACCAACTTCGTTATTATTAATGAAAACTGTAATATTTTTTAAATTTCGATTCTACATACCGAGTGTCCATGGAAGGTGTTTTGCCCGTCTTAACTTTTTTGGCGATCTATTTCTTAAAGGTGTGAGACACTTAAAACGCATAATCGAACGATGCATGTTTAGGAAGCCCCGTATCTCCGGAACGGTTGAAAATAGATGTCAACAATTATACATTTTTGATATCGGACCGCGGAATGCCATCTACTGGTGTAGTTATTAATTATGGTTGCCATTTAAAAAAAACAAAATGGCGTCTTGTCTGTCATTTCTTGATATCTGACATATTTGACGATAGCATAGTTAGCTCGGCCACAACCAATAATGTAACTGTAAAAAAACTTAAATTTCTAATCACAAGCGATCTATTTTTTAAAGGAGTTAGACTTTCCAAACAAAATCGAAAACTTCGAAGCCTTGTATCTCCGGAACGACTGAAAATAAATATTTACAACTATATATTTCTGAACTGTAAATAAAAAATGGAATGCACTGGGCATATAATAAAGTAGGGTTGCCATTTTAAAAAATCCAATATGGCGTCTTATCTGTCAAATTTGTGAATCTATATAATTTTTGACATTAAATTTGGCTTCTTCGCAAAAACCATTAGGGAGTACGTAATTGTTTTTCTATTTTAACCAGTAGGAAAATCGCTAATCGGGTGAGACACTTAAAAAAATGTCCATGTACATACATAGGTAATTTATTGTCCAATTCACTTTGGGTGGTTCCTCTATTTTAGACTGTTTCTAAAATAGCAAGTCCGTTAATAAACATTTATTTCTATTATCTGTCGTTTCTGATCGGTAACACAGCTCTTCCATATATTATCAAAGTTAATACTAGGTTTTGTAATATTTGTAATTGAATGGGCTCTAAGTGATCTTGTATTATTATTTGCTTATTTTAATTATCCCAAATGTAAACATCGCGCCATATAGTGGATTTCACCTTAGTTTTTAATGGCCGCCGCTGACACATGTCATTTATAACATTTCTTTTTACAGAACTTAAGGATTGGCCAGGGCCGGACTTAAAAATTATGTGTGAACATGGGTCAATTTATTTGTAGTTGTAATTATGAATGGAAACGAGAATTACCTAAGCAATTTTTAAGATATTTAAAAAAAAAACACTGAAGGGGAATGGAAATAGGATAGAATATCAGAAAAATAATTTCATTCAATTTTTATTCATAATATAATAAAGTGCTGTTATTTTGGTAAAAACACACTCTTAATTTAGTACAATAAAAAATATACAAGGGGCAGTCGTGAATCGAGTATCATCAATAATTACGTTTTTTATTAAAGAATTATTTTGTTTTTTAATTTGATTTTAGACCATGCAGTGTTAAGTTGAAAAATCTATATATTATATTTAATAGCTTATTGTTTACTTTTTTATTTTCTTATTCACGGGTAGATATTTTTTCTTTAGACTAGGATCTAAAGAGTTTGAAGTTTACAATAGGTCTAACTTTTTGTTGGTTTATAATAAAACAACAAAAGTTTGTAATGTTATCGAATTAGGTACTTTTTTTATGAATAAAGAAAAAATAATGTAGGTAGATATACTACAAAAAAAGATTTTTGTCCATGCATGCGTTTGCAGAACAGATACCTCAAGCACTCTTTAATACAATTGTATGTAGAACTTATTTTAGCATAATGGTTCACTGTGGTTTTCAAATTTAATTTTGTTGCAAGTTCCCTATTATTTTTGGTCTTCATCTGACAAGCTGTCGATGTTGTCGTCACCGTCCGAGACATTAATAATTATATACTTACTTTTGCATAAAAAGAAACACGTCACAGATACACACAGTCCGGCAGTTTAAAACCAAAAAGTCTAATACGCACAAAATGTAAGCAAAATGCTGTCTGAAAAATACCAAAAACAATAACACGAACGATCAAGAATTAACAGCAGAAAGCACGCGGTGCGCGGTGTGTCCCAATGCGGCTCTGTGATATTTAAAGAACGCGACGAGACAATCGAATTAATGAAGTACGAAAAGAGATATGCGAGAGCAAATGCGTAAGACAAAGATGCACATACTAACGGCATATACGAGCAAAGCTGTGCTTTTGACGAGTTTGAGCTCATTGAAGGGCAACGTATTGAACGGTGTAGTGTGCATCTTCGTCATGTACATGTAACTATACGGTCAGTTATATATCCATCTCTTGTTAATCTAGCCAATACCCGTGCCTGAAAGCCGTTTATAGAATTAGGGATTTTAAAATCACGTGTTGGCTAATTGTTTGACAAGAGAGACGTCAAAGCATTAAAAACTAAGGTGAAATCCACTATAACACTAATAATAGGTATGTACCTAGGTAAGTAAGTCAATTTTAAAAAACCCAAAAACCACATCTATCGAAATAATAAGAGTCAGACATTACCTATTGTTAGCGGGCTAGTAATAAGTACATAGGTACAATTTTAAAAATAATTTACCTTTCTGGTTCAGTACTACTCCCTTTATTTGAATTATCCACTACAGACATTTTTTTGCATAATTTTTAGTCTTTTCAAGTACACAATTAATTTCGGTTGTGGATTGTTTCTTTTATAATTAAGAGGAACATTCCCAACTTCAAAACCCAACATTTCTGGCTCCATATTACAAAATTTATATTATGGTTCAGTTTTCACTTTCTTATGCTTGCTTTATACCTCTCATTTAAGATTTAAGTTAATTTAAGATTTAATTTATCATTTAAACTAAGCTAAGAAATAATTTTGTTAATTTATACCTCGAAAACGTGCCACTAAATTAAATTAAATGAAGTGCAAAAAAAAGAAGATTTTTCCAGCTGTTGTTACAACAATTAAAGCAAATAGTAAAAAATAAATCGTAGTCTTCCATTACAAATCACAAGAATTTAGATCAGTCAAAATAAATAGAGAAAAAGCACTTTATTTGTTGATAAAAATAAAAATTCCAACATAATTTTAGGTTATTGTCACCGATCAAAATATTCATCTTTCTTCCTGGCCAATCACGGACAGTTGTGGAGAACGATTTAACGCGATTTAGCACGATCTGGCACGATCTTTTACCTTAGTTGAAAGTTGGTCAACTCTTAAATTAAATTAAATGATAAATTAGTTTAAATGAGAGGTATAAACGCATGCATAAGAAAATTAACTTTCAACTTTTAAATTCTTAGTTTAGTTTAAATCTTAAATTAAATTAAATGTTAAATGGGAGGTATAAAGCAGGCATTATTAGTATACAGTTCAAGGCTCGGTTCAAGGTCCACTTCATGGGAAGAGTGATCATCAGCTATTTTAAGTAGTTGTGAGATTATAAGATTATGCTTGTAGGTGGGTAGGCCCCACAGAACTATTTAGGCCCCTTCTAATAATATAAAAAAATTCAACTTGATCCAAAAACAAAAACATTGTGGTCTAACCTTATCGTCACTCACAGTACCACAGAAAACAAAAGGGACAATAACAAAATAGGGTCGTTATTTATATAACGCGATTTTGGAGCGGTACATTTTGATAACGCTCCACAACGACCCCGGTGAAAGTGTAAATTATATTACCTGCATTACAAGGTCATATTTATCTCAAGCCACGCAGCTGGCTACCTGAATCAAATTGGCGCTGTCGCCGCTTGATAATTCTCCAGCTGGCCGAGGTCTGTCGCATATTTTTGACGAATAGAAGGACAGTTATGTTCTGATGACCTGCTATAACGCTTCCTAAACCGAGCATCCTGATTGGATCCAACCACTGACTACAATACTTAGAAACTACAATGTACCCTGGAACATGCCATATATGGTTCCTCATTCCCTAACCAATGTTCCGTTAACAACAAGAATTTAGGGTTTCCCCGGGACTCAACAAACACCACAAGTTCATCAACCTTCTGTCCCGGTTTTTTGGTTAGTTCGCTAGTTGGCCGATAGATGCTCTCGCGTCGCAAGTGGGCTGATGTCGTCTTCTTCTACTTCGTTTTTAACTTTTACTTTTATACTTTTGACAATTGACATTTTATTTTTCGAAATAACAAATAACGTTTGAAGGCAAGACAAGACAAATAACGTTGTATTGTAATTGATTTCCATATTTATAATGAATAATGGTACAATTTATAAAAGAGTTTGCTTTGTGTCGGGGTGTAAGACAGGATCTTCTTCAGAGAGGAAACGCAGCCAAATTAAGTCTCTTTCTAGCTCCAAAAGGAAAACCCTCTGTAGCTAGAATGTTCCTGTATTTTAAAAACCAAGCATCGTTGGAACTTTATACAGGCCGAGTTTACTAATAGGTATAACAAAGTAAGTGTAAATTCATATAAAAGTTCTTATTTGTTCCTTAAGGTGGGAGTATCAACATGCTTGCCACCCTATAACCTATTTCGCGTAGATTTATTTGTTTTCTAGCTTTTATACAAAATTTAAAAAAATCAGTATCGACTTGATATTCTATAGGTAATAATTGACATATTTAATAAATATCAAGGAATTTAATAACTTATTTTAGGAGAATTGTATAGCGAAAAATATCGGGTAAGATTTTTTTTTACCTTATTATGTCATTGTCACTCATTGTTTTTTCACTATACAATTCTCCCAAAACTAGCAATGAAATAAATTGATGTTTTTGTAATATATCAGATACTACCTAAATAATGTACCGACGATATTGATTTTCTTTAAATGTTAGTTATTAAAATAATAAACTCAAAAAATCAACGCGAAATAGGTTATAGGTTGGCAATAGATTAAATGACGTTGAGAATTCAACCTTAAAGAACTAATTTAAATAAAAATAGTTATTGCGTCCATAAGAAACCATTTATTTGATAGCCCACTTCGAACACGAGCGCCATCTTACGGCGACTCGTAAAGCTGAATTACCGATGCTAATTTGGGACCGAATTCAATGCATTGCGATCGGCCTCCTACCTCAAGTCCTCCATAATGAAAGTATTACATTGGTGTGATCTATATAGATATTTAATTTTATTAAACATACCCTTGATTGAGGGGTGCCCACCATTTTTAAGTCGATAAACCCTACCGAAATTATAACAGTCACCAGTACCAAAATCGCCAGTTGAACCAGATAAATCATTTGCGCAGCTTGCATGAGCATTAATAATATCCATTTTATACTACATTTTCAAGTAAGTCAAAACTGTGTGAGCAGGTCAAATTCTTTAGTTTTAGAAAAACACATGGCCACGCGATGCGTCTTCGGTCCTAAAGGCAGGGGTAAACATATAAAGCGGTCAAAACGACGCTCAAAAGGAGACTCGTTATTTATCTTGTCTTGCCTTCAAACATTATTTGTTATTTCGAAAAATAAAATGTCAATTGTCAAAAGTATAAAAGTAAAAGTTAAAAACGAAGAAGAATAAGACGACATCAGCCCACTTGCGACGCGAGAGCATCTATCGGCCAACTACCGAACTAACCAAAAAACCGGGACAGAAAATGAAAATGCTGCCATTGTCGATCGGCCTCCTACCCTCTAGTTCTCCATAACTTTCATATTTGTCATCAGTGCCGTATACAGGGAACAGGGTCATCAATGCAAGAATATATTAATTTAATTGTAAGCTCAATAGGTATATGGCTAGATTAAATTACTTTAGTGAAAATAGTATAGAATTTAAGTATGTACTTATTATAGGGATTTTTTTTAAAACAATTTTCTCAACTCTTACGGTTAAACTGGAAGTGAAGTTTTTGTGATGATAGAGAGTTTTCGTTGTATTGGCAAATTCAAACGGTTAACCATAACGAATACGAATACGAAGCCGCTATTTGACAGATCGTAAAAATAGTTTTCGTTCAATTCGCTTAACGTTAACGTTAAGTCGAATTCGATAGTAAACATAACAAATATAACATAACCTATCTTTAATGGTTTGTGTTCATATTTTCATATACGTTTTGTGGTATCTTTTTTGCTTGGTTTTAATTTCCTAGTACCCAAAATTCTAAAACATCATGATAGACGAAAGGTTGCTTTTATTGGACTCGTCCAGTGATTCGGATGATGCCTTTCTCTTGGAGGTGCTTGATCGCCAGGACATTCAGTATCGAGCACAGTTGTATGGAAATTTCAATTTAGAAAACTATAATAATGCTGAATGCAAACTTTATTTCCGATTTGGTCATTGAAAATGGTCATTACGCATGCGCTCCGTTTTCGCTATGGCTTTGTCTTCCGTCCGTTAGCTCCCGCCACTTATCCGTAACGATAACGATAAATGACAGCTCAAATGTCAAAGTTGTCAAATAGCGGCTATCGGAATCGCTTTTAAAAGACAACGAAAACTGTCTATTAGTAGATAGTATCCCGTAAATAAACTTAAATAATTACGTTTTATTACATTCACTTGCTTTTGTCAAAACGTTATAATTTTGGATAAATTAAACATTATTTATATCTTCGCAATTTTCTAATTTTCTCGGCAACTCTCAAAGATAGGCATCGGAAGTAATAAGTACATGTCTTTGTACTTAAAATTTTACGTGCATGGAATAGAAATTTAAAAAAAATATAGGGTGTTCCATTAAAAATATCGAAGTTGATTGCGCTTCCTGTTAAACCAGAAATGACTTTCATTTGTTAGAATATTTAAAACGGACATCATATTCAATTATATGAATTCCCAAAATTTGAAATCTATGAGTTTTTTCATAAGGACACTACAGCCTTGCTAGTAATCTCGTTGATATCCGGTATATTAGACCTAAATAAAAAGCAATTCGCGAAAGTCTTGTCGACTAACCAATGTTCTGCACACATCTACACAAATAAAATAATCCATCATCGATACTTAATTATTCACCAAAATTTATCTTAAATACTGCATTTTATTAAAGGACGAAAACAAAATCATTTGCGCATCAACATAAGAGTAGTAGTAGTAAAAAGATTTATTTAGCACGTGGCTACATAATACATTTTAACATGCCTTGTCCTGTTGGGTTAATAAGAAAGATTTTAAACTTTTTTTAAAAGATTTTAAACTTTTTTGATTTTTAATTGCCTTGTTTAATGTATTAAATTCAATAAGACCCTTATGAAAAACTGATTTATATGCTATAGATTTAAAAAAATTATTAAGAAAAAAATTATTGTTATTTCGTGTTAAATAATTATGTTGATCACTATTTAGAACAGTCAATTGCTTTAAATGTAACAGATATCAATATTAGAAAAAAAGTAAGTTGTAAAAAAACAGTTTTTCAATTTAATATGTAGTGTTTAAAAAAAAAGTTTAAACTCTTTTCAAAAATCCACCCCTTTACTTGGAGTTTAAATTTTGTAAAGTTGATAAACACTGAACTTTTATAAAATATG
Organism: Polydrusus pterygomalis; assembly: GCA_963969555.1. NCBI lineage: Eukaryota > Metazoa > Arthropoda > Insecta > Coleoptera > Curculionidae > Polydrusus > Polydrusus pterygomalis. The sequence continues at coordinate 48,187,360 of OZ018382.1, forward strand.
TTTTGGAGTTCAGTACCCAAATATGTAAAATACTTATTATTATATTTTTATGACGTCGCAAAATATGGCTCACTCAATGCCTTTTTAGAAGCGTTTGATATTTACAATGACCACAGTTAAACTTATTTGAATCATCACCCTTCCTCTATATTTTTATGACGTCCCAAAATATGTACCTCTAAATTTCCTTTCCAAAATGTTCGAAATTCACATTGACCGCACTTTAAATTTATCTGAAGCAATAATAACTTCACCCTTCATATTTTTATGACGTCGCAAAATATGTTTTCTTAAATAACTTTTTACAAGTGTTTGATATTTACAATAACCACACTTAAACTTATTTGAATCATCAACTTCCTCTATATTTTCATGACGTGCCAAAACATGTTTCTTTAAATCACTTTTATTAAGTGTTTGATATTCACATTGACCACACTTAAACTTATTTGAATCATCAACTTCCTCTATATTTTTATGACGTCGCAAAATATGTACCTTTAAACTTCCTTTTTCAAGTGTTTGATATTTACAATGACCACACTTAAACTTATTTGAATCATTAACTTCCTCTATATTTTTATGACGTGCCAAAACATGTCTCTTTAAATCACTTTTATTAAGTGTTTGATATTCACATTGACCACACTTAAACTTATTTGAATCATCAACTTCCTCTATATTTTTATGACGTCCCAAAATATGTACCTTTTAATTTACTTTCCAAAATGTTTGAAATTCACATTGACCGCACTTAAACTTATCTGAAGCATTGATCTTCTTGATATTTTTATGATGTCGCAAAATATGTTTGCTTAAATAACTTTTTAGAAGTGTTTGATATTTACAATAACCACACTTTAACTTTTTTAGAGCATCAACGTTTTCTTTATTTTTATGATGTAACAAAATATGTACCTTTAAATTACTTTTCCTAAGTGTCTGATAATCACAATGACCACACCTAAACTTATTTGACTCATCAACTTCCTCTATATTTTTATGACGTGCCAAAACATGTTTATTTAAAGCACTTTTATTAAGTGTTTGATATTCACATTGACAACACTTAAACTTATTTGAATCATCAACTTCTTCTATATTTTTATGTGCCAAAATATGGATACGTAAAGTATATTTCTTAAGTGTTTGATACTCACATTGACCACATTTGAACCAATTTGAATCATCAACTTCATCTATATTCTTATGACGACTTAAAATATGCACCTTTAAATCTCTTTTTGATAATCACAATGACCACACTTAAACTTATCTGCAGCATCATCCTTAATATTTTTATGTCCCAAAATATGTATTTTTAAACTACGTCTATTAACTGTTTGAAACTTACATTCTTCACATCTCAACTTATTTAAAACACCGCCTCTCTTTATATTTTTCCGTCGCAAGCTATGTCGCTTTAAGGATTTTTTTTTAACAGTTTGATAATCATATTGACTACATTTGAACTTATCTGATGAATCATTTTTCTCTATATTTTTATGCCATCGGAGATGCATCTTTAAATTACTTGGCGGAGCTGTTTGATGATAATTAATAAAACCTGTGTGATGTCTTTGATCGAGTGTCATGCTAAAAAAATAAATAAAAAAACTATTATAATTCAAGAATTCTACATAGTAACGTTTTTGTAGTTTATCTTATCTATTAGTGGGATACAAGGCATTTGGGTTTTGCCATCATACTGTGATACATTTTCAGAAACAAAAGTAGCGAGCAAAATATTCACAGCAGATTGCATTCCATTAAATGGGAAATTTCTAAATATTCGGGACCTACTTGGTTCGTATTTTTTTAATGATTAAAGGTAATAAACAAAGATTACAGATTAAAGTTCTGTTAAAAATAGCACTTGTCTTTTAAGGCCGTCCTAAACCAAAAAATAAACTAAAACTACATTGCACATTTTTTTTCTTCAAAATATAGATTTTAACACCTTGAAATCAGTAAAAATTAATAAAAGTAGAACATAAATAATTGTTGAATATTTGTCCGGGTTGTAGCGCGCGCGTGTAGCTTCAGTGAATGAAAAAGTAGCGCCAGACAATATTTTGTCCAAACAGAGTTTCACTTATTGCGACCGAAAATGGCAATAAAGATTTAAGTTATTTAAATTTTTAGAAAAAAAATTAAAATTTTAAAATATCTATGGAACCTTTATTAATACTGACAACACAAATTAACTTTTTATATTACATAACTTTTTGGCCGTTTCTCGTAAAAAAATTAAGTGAAAATTAAGTAGAGATACTTACATAATTTGGTTTTGTTCAAGGTCTTCCTCATTAAGATCGATTTCCTCATTTTTAATTTTCCATTCATCATAGACAATTTTAGATGTTTGTTCGACTTCTTTGATGGTCTCGTTGGAGTTCATTTTTACTGGTACCTTCAAATGTTTAGGATAAAAATATTCTGATCTGTAAAAATAAAATACAATAAGTGTTTGCTTGAGTAGGTATAACAAGGAATCCAAAATCCGAAATAATTTGGGGAAGTGATGCAAGACACTTCATTCAGTTTGTAGGTAAATTAACCCCTACACAAATTCTGATATCGTGAACATTTTATATTGCTCAGAACGTAGGCGAAACGAAGGCTTTAAATTCTGTGGTGTGTACTTACTTTGAATTTTTATGTGACTGTGTGTTTTGAGTTACCAAGATCAATACTAATACAAGCCCAAAATTTTTTACTGTACCTAATAATTGAAAAATTACGGAAATAAATACAGATACAGGTAGATTTATGTACCTATTTTTTTATTGCAGTAGGGTACGGTGCATGAGGTTAAGTGGTGCATCCAGTAAGTAGTGCCTACTGCCTAGCTCGAGGCCTACACAGAACAAATCTGCAAAGTTCCCGTGCGATATCGAAGTGCTTTTTTAGGAAGAGTATCTCTTAACATTTTGGTGTTTTTCAGGCACCATTTTCCTATTCTTTTGATTATTTTGTGTGTATTAGACATCGAAGTTGTATATTGTTGGGCTGTATCTGAAAAGGGTTTTTTAATGGTAAAGTAAGTAAACATATTGCTTATTTGGTAATTATCAATCATACGAACGTCCCGTCAAACCTAACCTAGAAATTAGGAATAATATATACAGGGTGTTATTGTTACATTTAAATGCGCAAATGCTGATATAAAAATAGCAAACGCAGGCAATTTATATAGGGCCAGCCGCCAGGCAAGGGTGTGTGTGAGTGAGTGTAACGTACAATATTTTTTTTTACAACCGACACATGTCATTGGCGTACGAAAATTCTGATAATGGCATAAAAATGGCAAATGGTAATGTTTTTAGACAGGTGGAATATTCTATAGTCGCAAAAATCATTAATAATATAATATTTAAAATATTTTTTTTTTTAATATTAATTTAAATAAATGTTTTTATAGTTTTTTGTCCATGATTTCTCTCAGCAGTTTCAACAGATTTTGTACAGTATTTTTTAATAATATTTTTATTCTAGCCAAATTTTTAGCTACATATTTTAACAAAATAAAACATAGTTGGACAATTGTTGACCCTGTATAGTGATATTTACAAGAAAGAAAATAGCAGGAAGGATGATGACATCAAGAACGTCAGAATAGTATCAAGTCGATTTTGGCCCTAAATTTTTTATATCTATTTGTTCGGTTCTATTTTAATATAAAGTATTCAAAAGAAACCTATGAAGTGATTTTTTACAGTCCACTCTATCGATTACCTCACCATATGGCCATTCGCGACGGATTTTTTATATTTTTTTAATACATTATTGGACCTGACTTTTCAAAAAAGAATACCTGCCAATTTTTGAAAGGAGATTCCAGAAATAAAAAGTTTCCACCATGCAATTTTTGGATGATGCATGAAGCTGAAGAAGAATTTACCTATATTACATGTGAGGTCTTTCCATTATTTCCTAAGAGATTTATCCCAAAAAACTTATTCCTTTTTTAACCAAAGTGGTTTCAAATTATTTAAAGATTTTTAAGTTTAAAAATCATATGTTATTTGAAGGGTAATATCTTTATTGACAACTGTCAAATTGACAAACTATTTATTTGATAGTTTTGGATTTTCCTCATAAGTTTTTAGTGGAAATATTTTTAATATTGTTGATTATTCTGGGATCTAAAAGAAAAAAAAATGAATTTGATGCTAATTTGGGTTGATTACAATTTATCGGTTTAAAAAATAAATAAGATATTTATTTTGATTAAAATTGCAGCAAACTTGTGATTTTGATTTGATTTATTTGCTGTCAATTTATTGATTTGATTAAGATTTAATGATTGACCCAAAGTATTTTATGTAAAGCCTTTTGGGGCAAATTACAATTTAACGATTTGAAAAATAAATAAGATATTTATTTTGATTAAAATTGCAGCAAACTTGTGATTTTAATTTGATTTATTTGCTGTCAATTTATTGATTTGATTATGATTTACTGATTGACTCAGAGTATTTCTAAATTTAAAGCTTTTTGGGGCAATTTACAATTTAACGATTAACGATTTAAAAAATAAATAAGATAATTATTTTGATTAAAATTGTAGCAAACTTGTGACTTTCATTTGATTTATTTGCTGTCAATTTATTGATTTGATTATGATTTACTGATTGACTCAGAGTATTTTTAAATTTAAAGCCTTTTGGGGCAAATGACAATTTAACGATTTAACAATTTATAAAATAAATAAGATATTTATTTTAATTAAAATTGCAGCAAACTTGTAATTTTGATTTGATTTATTTTCTGTCAATTTATTGAATTGATTAAGATTTACTGATTGACTCAGTATTTCTCAATTTAAAGCCTTTTGGGGCAAATTAATTTGTTTTGATTTCTAGCGCATTAATAGAGTGCCAATCAATTTTCTTGAGTTGAGATTTATGATTTGATTTCTTGCAATTTAATTTCTGATATTGTATTTGATTAAAATATCATATTTAAAAGTTTGTGTACTCACCGAGTTTAACCTAAGTACGATTTTTACAGGTATTTGAAGATTTTTTTGATTTTGATTACGATTAATTTTGAATTTTGATTACCAAAATGCCTGCTATAAAGGCCTCTGAGATTAAACAGCTATATCGAAAGAGAGGTATAATTGAAAATCGTTTAAATGTATTTGAAAATTTTATTAACTCTCTTAAGAAGAACGCAATTCAGGATCTTAGCGAAGATCAGATTGCGGATGTAGAGTTACAATTTGACAGGGCTAAAAACCTTTTAACGGAATTTGAGGAAGTACAAATGAAAATTGAATTAAATTGCAATGATGATATTATAGAGGAAGAATATTCATATAGAAACAAAATTGATGTGATATTTTCAAAAAATTTGTCTTTTGTTAAAGCATTTTTGAAAAGAATTATTAATTTTGATTTAAACAGTGTCAATAATGTTTCTGATAAACAATCTGCATTTAAGAGTAGTTCAGGTTTAGAAGGTGTTAAACTACCTCCAATTCAGTTACCTGTGTTTAAGGGAGATTATTTAAAATGGTTAGAATTTAAAGATACGTTTGAAGCGCTAATTCATACTAATCTAATGCTTACGGACATTCAAAAATATCATTATTTACGAGCTAGTTTAACTGACGATGCTTTAAAAATTATACAAAGTTTAGATTTTTCTGCACAAAATTACAATTATGCTTGGGAAGCTTTGTGCGATCGTTTTAGCAATTCTCGTATGTTAGTAAATAATCACATGAGGGCTCTTTTTGAAATGGATTGTTTGTATAAAGCGACAGCATTAGGATTAAGAAATTTGCTAGACACGGTCAAAAAACATTTATGTGCTTTAAAAACTCTTCAATTGCCCACAGAGCATTGGGATGCAGTTGTTATTCATTTAATGTCCGGGAAGCTAGATAAAATAAGCTCAATGGAATGGGAAAAATTTAAATGTGACAAATCTTTGCCGAATTTAGATGAGTTCTTTGATTTTTTGAAAAAATGTGCTAATTTTTTGGAAACTGTAGAACTTAACGGTGTATCAAGTTGTATTATTAGACCTGAAAATAAACGCGATAACAATGATAAAGGATATCGTCGCTCTTTACTATTAAATAATGACAATAAAAAAAGTTGCAATTTTTGTGGTAAGCAAGACCATAAGATATATACTTATTTTTCTTAAGCTCTCTATATCTCAGCGCTGGGAACAGATCAAAAGTTTAAAGTTATGTTGCAATTGCTTATGCACCGGTCACTTTAGCCAAAAGTGTCAAAAGTTTGGTTGTAAGATTTGTAAAAGAAAACACAGTTCTCTTTTGCATGAAAATAAAACACCTACTAACAATTCTACTAATAAAAGTAGTACGATTGTTATCAATTCAGGTTGTAATGAGTTTGATGATTCTCAACAACCCAATCTCGTTTTAGCAAACAGCAATGCTTATGATTATGTTTTGTTAAGCACAGCTAAGATTAAAGTATATGATAATACAGGCAACGTTCATTTAGCGCGTATACTTTTAGATTCAGGCAGTCAGTCATGCTTTATAAGTGAAGAATTTTTAAACACTCTTGATTTGCATACAAAAAGTACTAACATTTGTGTCACAGGTATTAATAACTCCACATCTTCTTTAAACAAGAAATGTCAGGTGAGAATTGGTTCCAGATTTAATGATTTTTCGTCTGTGATAGACTGTTTTGTGGTGCCAACAATTACTGACAATTTACCAAGTTATACGTTTGATATTCGTAATATACAAATACCTGCAAATATTGTGTTAGCAGATGATTCATTTAATGTCAATGGTAAAATTGATATGCTGATTGGTGCACATTTGTTTTGGAGTATACTTTCGGAAGGTAGTATTCGTTTAGGAAATCATCCACTTTCTCTTCAAAATACTGTTTTTGGTTACATTGTAACGGGAAGAGTGCAAAGTTCTGCAATAAATAATTCTAAATGTAATTTTTTTATGCAACCAATTAGACAATTTGAAAATGATGAATTACAAAAGTTTTGGTCTCTTGAGGAGCCAAATATTTCAATTTTACAGTCCGAAGATGATATTGTTAAGATTCCGTGGAAGGAAGATCCTCATCATTTGGGTGATTCAAAGCATTTGGCAATTAAACGATTATTAAACCTGGAGGGACGGTTTAAAAGGAACCCTGAATTTAAAAAGAAGTATGTTGCTTTTATTGATGAGCATAACGATTTAGGACATATTATGTCTCTTGATAATGATTCCGATTTGAATATTAAAAAACTTTTCTACTTTTTGCCGCATCATGGTGTCATTCGGTTTTTTAGATTAGATTTTTATGTCGACGATTTGATTACCGGATTTTCAGATGAAGCCGATGCTATTCAAACAAGTGATGAAATTATTAACATTTTAAAGTCTGCTTGTTTTGATTTAAGAAAATGGGCTTCAAATAATCAAACAGTTGTAAACCATTTTCATGATGACTCTGATTTACTTAAAGTTCTTAACTTGGGAGATAACGAATCAATTAAAACATTGTTTGTTTAGCGGTCTTATAAGTTAGATGTTCATGGATATCAAGTTAAGAAAAATAATGATTCACCTCTTGTAACAAAGAGGTCAATGCTGTCTGCAATTGCTAAGATTTATGGCCCTTTAGGTTTAGCTAGTTGTTGCATAATTTTGGTAAAAATTATGATTCAGTCACTACCCAAGCAACAATCCGACGTTATTACAACGTTGCTGTAAGCAACCACGACGTTGCTATGCAACGTCGGTCCGGCGACGTTACGACCCACTTTTGCACTAATGTGGTCAATCAAATATGAGTTGGTACGACGTTGGATCCAAGTTGATAGTTCAACCAAATAACCAAATTTGGAGTCGTGTTGACGTTGGCTATATTCACTATTTCCGACAGATCTAGTCGACCGAAGTCGGGCGTGCTACATTTTTCTGTACTAATGTTTTGTTGGTATATCTTTAGTAAAAATAAAACAACTAAGATTGAATGATGCTTATACTCTCTCTTACATTTTACATTTAAAAGAAATAGATGACAAGAAATGAAACCGCGTAAATAAGCGTTATATTATTATGTGGTATTTTATAATATTCGAAAATAATTTTCTATGGATTGAAAACCCAAACGGAAGTAATTTTATTGATAAACATGGATGTGCTGGCTTTAAAAACGGAAAGCGCCGCTCAAAAAGTGATAATTAATAAAATATTAGTAATTATTCCGAATCTGCTATTTTTTAAAAAATTATATTCTTCGTTAAAACAGTAATTTATTTAACATAATTAGTAACTGTTTAAAGCAGTTCATTGTGTTTCCTAAAAAAAAAAAAAAACACTCAAATAATAAACAAAAAAACAGTAATTTTAAGCAATGGCTACCGAGTTCATCTCCCTATAACCTTTGAACAATGGCGTGGTTGGAAACATTCCTAAAACATTTCCACTTTGGACCAGGAGTAGGGCAAGTCAAAGAAACTATACTATCTACGACCTTTTAGTAGGCTTTGGTTAAAATATTTTTAATAACATTTTACTAACTGCAGACTTCGGTCAGAAATGATACGTAAACTAGACTGCGGACGACCGGTTGTGCAAGGAAATATACTAACAGTTGACCTTAACCGACTTGTCGGTAAAAAACTGCCTTCGTTACCAACCCGTTAACATCTGTCACTTTTTAATTTAACCGAACTTCATTTCCAAAAAAACTGTTTTTAACCAATGTTTTTAACGGCTCTAATATATTATTAAATAGATAATTATTATAATATAAAATGGAATTCACTCACCATTATAAAGTGGTGCAAATTCGCGAAATTAATGAAATTGAACCGGTTCCTTACCAGTGGGAAAATAAAGGCATTCCTTACTCGTCCCCCTCGAAAAGGTATGTTCGACTATTTCAGTCAAAAGTGGAAAGCACTCCCAACAAAGAAATATGGATAAACATTTAGTCTGTTACCAACGTTGTATGAACGTTGCCCATGTGCCCAACAGTGTACTTGCTCATAGCTGGTGGGTAACCGACGTTTTACCAACGTCGGTTAGTATCCAAATCTTTGGGGTCGGGTATGCAAGGTTGGAACAACGTCGATTAGACGTCGGTTTACATCTTACCGTATTTAAGTGATATTTCGACTAAATCTGTAACTACCACAACGTCGCGCTTAGTAAAACTATAGCTGGAAGTCAGAAAAATGCTGCTTGGGTATGGTCATTAAAATTAGATTGGGACTCATTAGTTCCCCCTGAGCTCTCTATTAAATGGAGACAATTCCAGACAAAACTTAGTTCTATAAATGATTTTAAAGTTCCAAGGTTTGTTTTATGCAAGAAACCTGTATTAATTGAGCTTCACGGATTTAGCGATTCCTCCAAGGATGCATATTGTGCAATAATTTATGTAAGAAGCATTGATTCACAAGGTCATATTCATGTTCAGTTATTATGTGCTAAGACTAAGGTAGCTCCGTTAAAAATATTGACAATTCCTCGATTAGAACTTTGTGGTTGTTTATTATTGGTGCAGTTAATGAACACTGTATCCAAATCAGTTACGTTCAAGTGTGATTCTTATTATTGGTGTGATTCACAAATTGTGTTGCATTGGTTAAATACGACTCCAGCAAATCTTCAGGTTTTTGTTGGTAATCGTGTAGCAGAGATTCAGCGATTGTCAAATATTGAAAATTGGAATTACGTTAGGACGACAGAGAATCCTGCTGATATTGGAAGTAGGGGAATTTTACCAGACCAGTTATAACATTGTAAGTTGTGGTTCAACGATCCTTCATTTTTATTAACCGAATCTGAAATACCTAAATTTCGCGATTTACCCCCTGTTTCTGAGATTCCCGAATTTAGAAAAAATATCAAAGTTATGATTTCAGTAAAAAATGATTTGAGTTCTATTTTTGATAGATACTCTTGATTAAATAAGTTAATACGAGTTATTGCTTACTGCCGTAGGTATATCTCTAACTTAAAATTAAAATTTGATTTTAAAACTACCCGATCTATTACAGCTTTTGAATTTAATGATTCTAAACTATTTCTTGTGAAATTAGCTCAACAAGAGAGTTTTTTCGAGGTGATTTCAATTTTAAAAAAGAATAAACCTCTTCCATCTACAAATAATTTGCTCTCATTAACACCATTTTTAGATGAAAATGGATTATTAAGAGTAGGAGGACGTCTTAAAAAATCATCTTTAACTTTCGATGAAAAACATCCTTTGTTATTAGATAAAAGGGATAACTTAAGTAAACTTATTATGTTACATGAGCATAATCAATTGCAACATGCTGGTCCGCAATTATTATTGGCAAGCGTACGTTAAAACTTTTGGATTATTTCGGGTATGTCTTTAGCCAAATATGTGGTCAGAAATTGTGTTAAATGTTACCGATTTAAACCTAAACCAATTACTTCAATTATGGCCGATTTACCAGAACACCGTGTTAATATTTCACAACCTTTTTCTATTACCGGATTAGATTATGCTGGACCTGTTCTTTTGAAAGACAGAAAAGGTCGCGGATGTAAAACTTACAAGGCATATATGTCTATTTATTTGCTTTTCGACAAAAGCAGTTCATTTAGAACTGATCAGTTCTCTAACCACTGAAGCCTTTTTAGCAGGTTTGAGAAGGTTTGTTTCCAGGAGGGGAAAACCCACTCATATATATTCGGATAACGGGTCAAACTTTGTGAGCGCACAAAAAGAATTAAACTGTTTATACAGTTGTTTAAATGATTCACAGGATGAAATTACCCAATGTTGTGCAGCTGAAAGTATTGTTTGGCATTTTATTCCACCTTACACTTCAAATTTTGGAGGTTTGTGGGAGAGTAACATTAAAGGGGTAAAATATCATTTATCTAGAGTCATTGGTGAAACAATTTTAACTTATGAGGAATATTTTACATTTTTGTTACAAGTTGAAGCCACTTTAAACTCCCGTCCATTATATTCCCTTTCCTCTGATCCTAATGATCTAATCCCACTGACTCCCTCACATTTTCTCATTGGAAGACCAATCAACACCATTCCGGATCCATTATTCCAAGAAACTACAAGAATTAACCAATTATCAAGATTTCAATTAATCCAGCAACTTGTGCAAAGTTTTTGGAAACAATGGTCCAAATTATATTTAAACCAGCTACAAAAGCGCCGAAAATGGAAACATAGTCAATTTGAAGTTAAAGTAGGAAGTTTAGTTTTGTTAAAAAATGACAATGTACCACCCTGTAAATGGCAAGAATTATATCTGTACACCCAGGTGATGATAAGGTGGTGCGGGTTGTAACAATTAAAACTGCCAATGGAACATTGAAGCGTGGAATATCCAAAATATGTCCTTTGCCAATGGCAGATACAGTTTTTTAGTGTTTTAAAGTATTTTCAATTTATTTGTGTTTTTAAACGTTTATTAGGGGAACGTTTCAAAGGGGGGAGTATGGACAATTGTTGACCCTGTATAGTGATAGTTACAAGAAAGAAAATACCAGGAAGGATGATGACATCAAGAACGTCAGAATAGTATCAAGTCGAATTTGGCCCTAAATTTTTTATATCTATTTGTTCGGTTCTATTTTAATATAAAGTATTCAAAAGAAATCTATGAAGTGATTTTTTACAGTCCACTCTATCGATTACCTCACCAATAGTTCGTTGCATATATTATATGAAAGCCAGAAAACAAAAGAATGTTAAAGCCTACATATTTACTACGCATTCATGGAGAATCTTCGAGAAATCAAATCGAACTTAATCTGATCCTAGAAGGAGTTTTCATGAAGGGTAGATCCCGATACGATCTCAAAAAATACCGAATCGACCTTGAGATTCAAACCGAACTCAATTACCGCTTTCATGCAATTTTCATTTCGCGAAGTGTATTCAGATCGATTTGAATACTCATGAAAACGTGATAATTTATATTAGATATGGTTACCCCTTTTTTCCTTAAATATAAACGGAAAAGGGATAAAAAAGGGACCGGAAAAGTCCCTATTTGATTACTTTCCAATCTTGACCGCGAAAGTGATATTTTCATATATAATATCACAAGAGATAAAATTTTGTCGGCAAAATTTTCGAAAGGTATGAAAGTTTGTTGCTTGGCAATTTCGCCTGACGGCTCGTGATTTTGTCAAAAATGTCATGAGCGAAATTGCTTAAAAGCAACAAACTTAAATAAATCCTTGAGAACAATTTTGCTTACACAATTTTTTCTCGAGTGGTATTCGACATGACTATTTAACTAGAAAAAAGACAAAGAACAATAAAATTAGAAAACTTTTATTTAAGAATAAAACAAAAAAATTACTTATTTATTGATGTAAAAGTTACAGTTGTGATAATTAAACGTTTGTGCATTATTTGATTGATTTTGATTTGATGATATTACTTGATCTGGTGCTTTTTCTCTTAAGTTTGCAATTAATTTTAAATGATGTTCAGAGTCTAACTGCAAATAAGGCTTCAAAGAATTGGCGTGGGAATGTCCTGTTAATTTGATAATTTCTTGCTCACCAACGCCATTTTTTGCAAGGGCAGAAATAGTGGAAGAGCGATGTGAATGGTTTGTTACTTTAAATTTTTTGGTATTTACGCCGATTTTTTCTGCTGAGATTTTGGTCCATTTCGACATGCTGTTTATTCCAATAGGCATGTTTTTGTACCAAATTCCTTTTTTCCAATTTGGATGAACTGTCAAAAAGAGCTTGTAATTTCTGGATTGGTATTTCTTTTTTCAAATAATTTTAAAAATATACGAATAGGACAAAGATCTTTGTTAGTGTTGTTTTTTACCAACCATTTGCTACTGGCCAAGGCTTTTGCACCTCCTTGTGTAGTCTTTGAAAATATGGGATTGTATTCGATACGTCCCGTAAATTCTTCATTTAGGTCTAATTCTTGGTGGAAATAATGTACTTTGCAGTTCACTGCTTCGTTGCCTCGCCACGCAAGTTCAAAAGAAAATAAGTGAAATATTTTTTTCTGTAGGCCGTCTGGGGTGTCTTCGTCATGAATTTTTATCATTTCCAATAATTCTTGTGTTGTAAGGGCTTTCGAACTTGTTTTTCTTTTTTCTTGGTTACCTTGAAGTTGTTTTCGTTTTAAGTCCTTTGCCAAACGGGCTGATTTAAAAAGAATGTCGGTAAATGGGTCTATTTTTATATTAAATTCTTGATAATACTTTTCTTGTAGCATCTGCGCCGTGGTATTCCATATGCTTTTAATACTTGACTCTTTGTAGTCCTCTCCATTTAGTTTTTTCATGTTGTAAGCATAATCTTCCATAATTTTTGCTAATTCTTCGGCTGGAGTATGCTTTTCAAGCTTATAATCTCTTATCAATAAGAACTGCGAAAACTGTCGCCAAATGGAAGTTTTGGAGATACGCGTATTTGGAGGTATATTCTCCGACACTGCCTTTTTAATTTCTGTAATGGATTGTATTCCAAATCTGTTTTTTTCTTCAGAAACACTCATTTTTGAACTAAAATAATTTGACGTTTGTTAACAAGAAATAATACAATGACATTTTAAATAATTAACAGAACCATGGTAACAAAACTTCTTTCAATCAAAAATTAAAATTTTGTCCAGGTAGGTGCAGGTAGTAATTTTGCCAGTAGAAGACCGGCCGTTGCTATGACATTTTGCCAGTGTAAAACACTCTAGTTAAATAGTCTTGGTAAAAAATTATCTATAATAGAATGTGCCTATTTTCCAGCCGGCTGTAAAAAACGATTTTTTATTGGCACAATACTAAGTGAGAAAATTTGCAATTTTCTTTTAAAATTTAAGGCACGGGTGAATTCTAAACACCGTCGCTTTATATGAAATAACAAGTAAACATTTATTATTATTATTTTTATCAATAGAAAGCGGAAAGTTAAGAATTCTTGATGCTAACGTTTTTGTAGTTTATCTTATCTATTAGTGGGATACAATGCATTTGGGTTTTGCCGTCATATTGTGATACATTTTCACAAACAAAAGTCGCGAGCAGAATATTCACAGCAGATTGCATTCCATTAAATGGGAAATTTCTAAATATTCGGGACCTACTTAGGTCGTATTTTAACAATTAAAGGTAATAAACAAATATTACGGATTAAACTCGGGATTAAAGTTCTGTTAAAAATAGCATTTGTCTTTCATGGCCGTCCTAAACCAAAAAATAAACTAAAACTACATTGCAATTATTTTTTTCAAAATATAGATTTTAACACCTTAAAATCAGTAAAAGTTAATAAAAGTAGAACAAAAATTGTTAAATATTTGTCCGGGTTGTAGCGCGCGGGTATAGCTCCAGAGAATGAAAAAATGGCGCCAGACAATATTTTGTCAAAACAGAGTTTCACTTATTGCGACGGAAAATGGCAATAAAGATTTAAAAGTTATTGAAATTTTCAGAAAAAAAACTTTTCAGAAAAGGTTTTAAATGAATAAGTTTTATACCTACCAAATGAAATTTTAAATTACAGTACAAAGCCTGATTTTTAGAAAAAAGGCCTTGTGAAACTGCAAGTTAGCGTTATTAGGTTATGTTATTAAAATTTTAAAACATCTAAGTAATGAACCTTTATATATTCTGACAACACAAATTAACATTTTTATATTACATACATTTTTGGCCGTTTCTCGTAAAAAAATTAAGTAAGTGAAAATTAAGTAGAGATACTTACATAATTTGGTTTTGTTCAAGGTCTTCCACTTTAAGGTCGATTTCCTCATTTTTAATTTTCCATTCACCATAGACAATTTTAGATGTTTGTTCGACTTCTTTGATGGTTTCGTTGGAGTTCATTTTAACTGGTACCTTCAAATATTTAGGATAAAAATATTCTGATCTGTAAAAATAAAATACAATAAGTGTTTGCTTGAATAGGTATAACAAGGAATCCAGAATCCGAAATAATTTGGGGTAGTGATGTAAGACCCTTCATTCAGTTTGTTTTTTAAAAGGTAAATTAACCCCTACACAAATTCTGATATCGGGAATATTTTATATTCCACAGAATAAAGGTGATACGAAGACTCAAAATCTGTGGTGTTTGCTTTGAATTTTAATATGTAACTGTGTATTTTAAGTTACCAGGATCAATACTAATACAAGCGCCATTTTTTTTACTGTTCCTACCTAATAATTGAAAAATTACGGAAATAAATACAGATAGAGGTAGATTTATGATTTATGTACAGGGTTATCCAACCAAGACTAGACAAGGCGATTTTTTTACTTTTCCTGTACTTTTATAAAAAAACTGAAATAGCCATATCTTAAGTCATTTTCTCCCGCGAATTCGAATCTTCAGCAAAAAACAATTGAACATCAAACAAAAGTACTAGGGGTCACTTTGATATTTTTTTAAATGGAACACCCTGTATATTTTTACATTTTTAAATTCCACATAAAATTATAATTATTTTTTATTAAATGCACTATTAGTCTATAAGTAGATAGAGTTGGCCGGTGCTCAATGCACCCCCCACCACTTTTTTTTATTAGTCCACTTGTGGTGGGGGGTGCGGTTGAACACCGGCCACCTTTTGATTGGTCAACCCCCACTCCTGACACCGCCCACCTCTACGCTGATTGGCTGTCTCCCACTCTTGGCTCCGCCCATGATTAACTATCCCCTCTCCTGGTCACGCCTCCATTTCTACCCAAGCTCCCCCCACCAATATTACTCCCACTTCGATAAGTAGTAGGAGAGGGAAAAAGAGAAAGGAGAGTCGCATAAAAACTGAAGATTTTTAGTTTAGTTTTAAAGTTAGTAGTTATCAGTGTAATATTATGGACGTGTGTGGTGTTTGTAACTCTGAAGTGGTTATATTTGTTCATAAAGTTATAAGCTTGATAAGATTGCACCTTTTAGAGGAACACTCTAATTTGCAACGCAAATATTTTGAAGAACGCACAACTTTTAAATATTGGAATGATTATTACACGCATTTTTATTATAATTATCAAGTTAAATTTGATAAGCTATTGGATGGAATTAAGCTGTGCGACTCAGTGACCGATAATTATATCCTGTGCACTAATGGTGTTATGAAAGATCTACAGTCTGTGGGGTGTGAAAGAATATTTCCAGCAACCCTGCTCTACTCATTAATAAATAAAGAAAAGAGGATTGAAGAAGTAACTGTGGAGTTAAATGGTTATATAAACAACAAGTTCTTTAATAAGTTTTAAGGATATTAAGATGTGTAAACATTGTCCTAATAATAATGGTGTTATATATAATTTTTGTTACAGTAAAAAAATTGAAAAGACTATAAACATAGTGACATTGATTTTATTTTCACTCCCACCACAATCCAAAATCCCCCACCAGCGAAAGAAATAAAAAAAAAAAAAAAATATAAAAATAAAAAAAAAAAAAAAAAAAAAAAATAAAAATTGAAAAATAAAAATATAAAAAAAAAAAAAAATGAAATATAAAAATAAAAAAAAAAAAAAAAATAAATAAAAATATAAAAAAAATTGAAAAATAAAAATAAAGAAAAAAAAAAAAAAAATGAAAAAAAAAAAAAAATTGAAAAATAAAAATATAAAAAAAAAAAAATGAAAAATAAAAATATAAAAATAAAAAAAAAAAAAAAAAAAAAATAAAAATTGAAAAATAAAAATATAAAAAAAAAAAAAAATGAAAAATAAAAATATTAAAAAAAAAAAAAAAAAAAAAAAAAAAAAAATTAAAAAATAAAAATAAAGAAAAAAAAAAAAAAAAAAATTAAAAAATAAAAATAAAGAAAAAAAAAAAAAAAAAAATTAAAAAAAAAAAAAAAATTGAAAAAAAAAAATATAAAAAAAAAAAATGAAGAACAAACCCGCCCATACCACATTCCTACTTCCCAGACGGGCCTCATCCGCTCTCACGTTTCTCAGTCGCATATAAGTCTTCTTTCGTTGTTGGTAGCGTACCAGTGTTGTGCATTTCTTTGTTCCGAATAATCTTTACACAAACCTTTTTTTTCTCAGTTATTATTGTGCGTGTGTGTGTGTTCATCACAATTACCTTTTGTAGTTACCGTTGTTGTTGTTGTTTTGTGTTTCTATTAATCTAAAGGTATGGATTCAATTATTGACTTAACTGCATTTGATTTAAAAGATGCTTGCAAGTTTCATGACATTGTTGATTGCCCACTTTGTAGACTGAGTTCTAGGGAACTTGAGGGTTATTTTAAGAAGGAAGAGGGTAATATTATCAGTGGAGATTTATTGTCAAATAGTGACATTGAAAATTTTATTAACAGCGATACTGATTTAAATATCGATGATAATAAAATTCTTGATTATTTCAATGCTGATGATAATACTTTTGATTTTGAAGGTGTGAATTTGGATATTTATAATACTGTTGACGAAAATTCAAAATTTAATTTACCTACAAGTTCTGGACTAAACACCCCTGACATGTTTGACAATCTATATTCTTGTGTAGACACTATATTAGACACATCCACGCAAAATTTGATTTCAACTATAAATTATGATGATTTTAAAGATTCCGGTGATGTAACTGAACCAAAATCGAAAAAAAATGAAATTTGCGACACCCGACCGCGACACTACCAACTATTCCGCATATTCACCTATTTCCGATGTGGATATAAATGAAACAATCGCATACAAAAATAAGCCGTGTTTAAATTTAATAGAGGTGCTTAATGAGCAGACTCCGCTTAATATTGAGATGTTGCCAAGAACACCTAAATACAATTTACGACACCTCTTGTTCATGTTTACGATAAAACATTAAGAGATTTTTGTGGAACAGTTGAAGTTTATGATATTGTAAAACAAGAAACAGAATTAGGTTTAATTGAAGCTGTTGCTGTTTCAAATCCCTTTCCAATTGTATTTACACCATCTGAAATTGTCGTTACATCACCCCCCAAAATTAGTAAGAGAAACGTTTACAAAGTGGGTGACATTCCCTATAAGACTGAACTTAATAAATTCTTGCAAGCCAAACCTAAAAAAGACATTTCGTCCAAAGATATGCGTCGGAGTTGTGGAATTGTAAAATCAATGTTTCACAACTATTTTTCTTTAGGTGAAACTTGTTCAAATTTAAGAAGCGTCAATCTTGGTAAAGTTATTAAACGGCAAGGCGATCTTTTAAAAAAATGTGCTAATATATTCTTCAATCCATGTTTTGCATCAGTAGATTCATAATAAATCTTTAAATTCATCACCCCACCAGATTATTTTCAAATACCCAATTTGGACATATCCTTTTCAGTAAATTCTACTCCACATAGTCGAGATTTAGGCGTTTTTACTTGCACTTTGTCAAATATTTCATCATTATTAAAGAACTTTCTGTTATTTATAGGCTTCAGATCGTAGCGCCTTTTTGGAGGAAAAAGCTTAGAAATTATATTTGTATACTTCCAGCTAGAACTCGATTTAATATGTTCGTTTTGTTCAAAATTTCTCTTATGCAAATTTGTAAGTAATATTAATTTTTTTGTACAACTTCATTTCTTTCTGAGAATATCCTTTGGGGAGCATACTTGTTAATAAATTCAACAACCCATCAGTTAGCGTGTATGATTCATTATCGATCACCAATTGATCATTTTCAAGTTTAACAGGAGTATTTCCAAGAAACCAGGTTTTTAACTACAGCACATAGAAATAAAATTTATTGTGAACGCTTTGTATGTAATAATTAAGTTAAAATAAAACAATATAATGATGATAATGTTTTTTATTTAATTTATACAATTTAAAGCCAACAATTAACAATATAAATATAACATATTCAATTATATTGTTAACATTAATTATTTTATAGTCAACATTAATTTATATTAAATTATATTATAAACATTAATGTTTTTTAGTTCGGTTTAATAGCGGATGTCGGCGGGCTGTCTACATTTTAAATACCTTTTATTTAAACTTCTAACAACGATGCCAGTAGACGTATCGTTAGATAAGTTACAAGACAGTTTATTACAGACTGTTACAATATAAGAAATGAGATTTAAAAAAAGTTAATTCAAATATAAATCGTGCTATAGTAGACCAGATTGGGGTAGATATTTTAATGATAAGAAATTGCATTATGATTTTTGATTATTGTGAAGGAGGAGATTTTGAAGAAGTTCAACGGTTATATGGATATTTTAAAGATCCTGAGATACGAGAAGCAATTAATTATGCAAGACGTGAAGTAATGTTAGATAACTTAACATATAGATACTGAGAAATAATTAAAAGGAATTTAAAATAATATCAAATTGTGTCTTATTAAATGTCCATCAAAGTTATATGATATAAAATATCTTGATAATTGTTACCTGCACCTTATATTAAATGTATATAGAGTAAAGTTACTAGAGCATCTTACAACATAAATATAAAATATTGTTTTATCTAAGACGGTTGGTTAATTCATCGTAGTGTCTAATGATGTAATAATCTGCTGCTGCGATAGGTTAAGTTCATTTTTAAAGAAAGTAAGATTTGTTATGTTGGATGCTTCTCTTGAAGCATTATTAATTACAAAATACTGTTTCGATATCCTTTTAATTTATTCCTACTGTCTTGGTATATGATGTTAGGTTTCATGGTATTGTCTAGGCTTGTTGACAGCTATTTCTAGCCGTTGTGTTTGATTCGTGTAGTCATTTTGTTATAGTCGTCTAGTATTTGTGTTTTAATGTTGTGTACGTGTTTTGTATGTGTTGTGTAAAAGTTTTGTATGTGTTGTGTTATTGTTTTGTATGTGTTGTGTTGTTGTTGTGTTGTTGTTGTGTTGTTGTCGTGTTTAAATAGTTAAATACTGGATCGAATACTTCATCAGTGCCTCATACGTTAAAGAAGTAACATGGCAAGCATAAGAATAAAACTTAAACTCCTAGAAATAGCAAGGAGAAACATATTTGGTCTTAGAACCGATGGGGTTACCTGGTTTCTTGGAAATACTCCTGTTAAACTTGAAAATGATTAATTGGTGATCGATAATGAATCATACACGCTAACTGATGGGTTGTTGAATTTATTAACAAGTATGCTCCCCAAAGGATATTCTCAGAAAGAAATGAAGTTGTACAAAAAATTAATATTACTTACAAATTTGCATAAGAGAAATTTTGAACAAAACGAACATATTAAATCGAGTTCTAGCTGGAAGTATACAAATATAATTTCTAAGCTTTTTCCTCCAAAAAGGCGCTACGATCCGAAGCCTATAAATAACAGAAAGTTCTTTAATAATGATGAAATATTTGACAAAGTGCAAGTAAAAACGCCTAAATCTCGACTATGTGGAGTAGAATTTACTGAAAAGGAGATGTCCAAATTGGGTGAAGCTGAAACGGACGATATACCGATGGTATATAACAGTGTCAACGAACTAGTTGAGCGTCTCAAATAAGAAACCAGGTAACCCCATCGGTTCTAAGACCAAATATGTTTCTCCTTGCTATTTCTAGGAGTTTAAGTTTTATTCTTATGCTTGCCATGTTACTTCTTTAACGTATGAGGCACTGATGAAGTATTCGATCCAGTATTTAACTATTTAAACACGACAACAACACAACAACAACACAACAACAACACAACACATACAAAACATTAACACAACACATACAAAACTTTTACACAACACATACAAAACACGTACACAACATTAAAACACAAATACTAGACGACTATAACAAAATGACTACACGAATCAAACACAACGGCTAGAAATAGCTGTCAACAAGCCTAGACAATACCATGAAACCTAACATCATATACCAAGACAGTAGGAATAAATTAAAAGGATATCGAAACAGTATTTTGTAATTAATAATGCTTCAAGAGAAGCATCCAACATAACAAATCTTACTTTCTTTAAAAATGAACTTAGACTAACTAACTAACTATAGAGTTTTTCTCTAAAGTATATTGTACCATGTACACATTTAGATCACATTCACATACAATGTATACCGAATTAATTCAAAAATTAGCATTAACAGCTGATGACGATAAGCGGTATTTAATTCCTGGAACTAGTAAAACTTTAGCTTGGGGTCATAATGATATTCAATTACATGAATTGTGTAAAACTATGGATGAACTTGTTGAATAAATAGTTTGAAAATATTTTATATATAATAAGAAACTTTTTTAGTCTCAGATTAGTAGTTCGACACTCTTTAAGCAAAATGATTGTCAATAATGTGTTAGTTTTATCTGCTGTAATAGGAAATATTATATATGTAAATTATATTCCAAAAACATACTTGGCTGAGATATGTCTTAGTACAAATAAATCAAATGTTACTTTAGAATATTGTAACATTATGAAAATATCTAATGTAAATGGAAGTACCATGTGGTATCACCAACTCGATAATAAGTATATAAATTCACCAAGTTATTTTAAAATTAAATACTTATATCCGAATAATACTATAATTAATTCAGAATGGCGTCTTCTATCACCACAAGAAAATCAATTTTGTTGTGAATATTTATCTAATTTATATGTCACACTTTTATGTTTTGCTTTAATGTATGTCATGTATTTATCTATTTGTTATTTCTTATGGAAAATATATAAACTTTTACAGTAACTTAATTTTTTATTTAACCTTCTCCCACTACATACAACAAAGGATAGAGTGGGGGTATATACTATAAAGGATTGAATATGTTCAGAACAGATTTAGTTAAGAGGTTGAAGTTAAGAGTATAAAATGAGTGCATCCAATACAGTTCGTCCTAACGAAATAAATTCATATTATAGTGGAATATCCCCTTCAAGTTCAAATAACAGTTTAAATAAAAGTGATAGTGATATAAAAAACACAAGTATTATTCACCAGTGGTTTCACCCTTTAAATAAATCAATCACTAAGTATATCTGCGTTGGTTTAAACGTGGAAGATTTTAGTGCATGCATCAAGCTGTCAGGAAATAAAGGAATTTCCATAATTTTTAATGAAGATGAGTGGAGGGAAATAATGGTGTATCAAGGTGTAATAACTAATAATTTGTTTTCGTCAGAATCACGTTGGGAGGCGTTGGAACTTGGTAATATTGTATTATCCTTTGAAAAAATTCGTGATGAAAATCTAATGAAAATTAAGAAAAATGGATTTTATATCTATTTAGGAAGAGAAACGGTTTGCAATTGGTGGCAGTTAATACCGTTAATAGAAAAAAAATTAACTCTTCTTAAAAATCAACAATTTACAGCATATTTTTCAATCTTTAAAAACAGTTACGCTTATGATAGAAGTGATATTATCAATAAAATATTCGAAGTATTATCAGCACAAGAAAATCCTAGTGAAAATGTGTGCACAATAATGGAATTAGTCATTTCATATCCAACCATCCTGGAACGTAAAATTAGACAATAAAACATGAAGAAAGTGCGGTTTGACGAGAAGACAAATAAAGTTTATACAATTGTGGCCTGGAAATACGCTTACAAGCAAGCTAGAGACAATGTGTATGAACGATTGGCCCGGGATCGTGCTCATTTTAAAAGAAGAATTCAACGAGTTTCTATTATACTTAATAGAGTTTTAACTACAGCACATAGAAATAAAATTTATTGTGAACGCTTTGTATGTAATAATTAAGTTAAAATAAAACAATATAATGATGATAATGTTTTTTATTTAATTTATACAATTTAAAGTATACTATTTTACAATTTCAGTTTTAAAAATCCAAGAGTTGTGTGACTTATCCATCCCTAACCATTTAACGTAAACTTTGTTTCCTTTTCTTCTTAATATTTTTTCGACTAAATATACATCTGGATGTTTAACTTTCTGCAACTCCTCCTCATAAAATCCACCTTGAATATCATTATCTTTTTCATCTTTAATTAAATAAACTCTCGGATTCGTTAGTTTTACTTCTCCTATTTGAAAAATTTCATTTGACCAATTGGGAGTATACCCTTTTTTAAATGCTTCGCGATACTTACTTATTCGAACAAAATCACCAGTTTTAAATTTTAATTTTTTGGGATCAAGTGTTTTAGGAAAAGTGTATGCATATTTTAGAACATTATTTTCATTATTTTTATTTACTTCAATAGGTTTTAAACGAATTGTTTTATGCTTTGTATTATTATACTTTAAAACAATATCGTTTAAAATTCCTAACCATTTATAATTTCCTTGCAAACTAAATCTTTTCCACATAAAATTTTTTAAAGTTCTATTTACCCTTTCTACAATGCTGGCCTTTAAGTTTGAATACGCGCTATAGTGGTTAATTTTATATTCATCCATTAGATTTTTAAAATGCACATTATAAAATTCTTTTCCCATATCAGTTTGAATATTTTTTGGATGCGTTTTAGCAAGTTTTAAAATATTTTTCATCGCTAAGGTTACTTCCTTGGCCGTTTTTCTTTTAACAGGTTGAATCCATACATATTTAGAAAATACGTTTATTACTACTAAAATATATCGATATCCTTTATTAAATTTTGCATAAGGAAGCATTTCAACTAAATCTGCTTGCCATAAGTCGTTTAAACCTTTAATTATAACACGGCGTCGTCTAAAATTTTTTCTAGCTGGTTTATGTAGCTCATTTACCACGATATCCTTAATATTTGCGCTCATGATTAGTTTTAGATACTAACAATTTTTAACTAAGTGTCAACCTTAAATATTATAATTTTTGATATGGATAAGATTTATTTCACTGAAGTTGGGTTCCCTTTAATACATATTTTAGATTGTACTTATACTTTGTTACAACAGAATATAAATTGCCCAACGTATCCTATTTAAGAACAGCAATTTTCTCTTTGAATTCAGTTTCTAAGTCATCAATCCGTCGCTCAATCATATTAAACGGCATGCGAATATCACTCACAGTCACACATTTTTCATTAATTGCAGAATTCATTTTTGTCCATAATCTATCTTCAATATTTTTTAAGTCGTATTTATCGGTGTCCTTTTGAATTTCATTTACTTTTTCAGCGGAAGACCATATCATGTTTAGTAATTTTTCTTCCAATTTTTCAGAATGCAATTTAGCTATATTTAGGGTATTGCTAATTTCTTTCATTTCTATTGAAACATTGGTAAATTTTTCATCTAAAGCATCAAATTCAGTTTTATGAACTAATAATTGTAACAAAGATGACTCAATTTCAAGTGTTTTTTTATCCATGCGAATGTGATCTTCTTGAAATGTTTTTATTGCTGAACTAAGCTTCTTATTAATACTCTCTATTTTTATTGCTAACTCTTTTTCTAAATCTTTATGAGATGATTCATGTTGCTTAGTTATCGTATTTGTTAACACATCATGTGGAAATATTCCTTGCTTCAATGGTTGAATATCGTTTATTATTTGGTGAACATTGGTTGTTTGCTCTTTGATAGCATCCTCTAAATTTATTATTTTATTAACATTTTCGTCTTCATATAACTTCACCTTTTTCACAACACTTTTTATTAATTCATCGTTTTCACTTACTCTCTTATTTAAACTTTTAAAGTTTCTCTCACTCTCCGTCTTTGATTCAAGAGTTTTTTGAAAATTTTGAATAATTTTGTTTTCTATGTATTTCACATCCTTAGTAAAGTTATCTGTAATTGTTTTCTCCGCAGTTTCAATCACCTTTTTTCCCAATACAGCAGCAGAATAATTAGACAAGTATCGTTTTGAACTATGACTTCCAAATTTATCGATCGACATTGTTGTAATGAATCAAATTTATAATATTTCCTTCTTTTATAAAATAATACGAGCTTCCCTCAATTCTTCCAAAATTGATATTATTTCATTTTGATGTCCTGTATGTCCAGCCATTTGTGATGCTGTCAACAACCTTAATCTATCAATTATCTCGTTTAAATTATCATAATAAACATAATCCACCTTATTTTTTGATAAATTTAACATTGCACCCTTTCCTGTCACGCTTTTTGTGGATTGTGATCTCGTAGAACGTGGTCTTTGTTGTTGTTTTGTTAACCCTCTGGATGTACTTGGTAGCATCAAACGATAATCTACTTCCGATGATGCACTTCCTGTTTTTAATATACCCTTTTTTAATAAATATGGTTTAATTATTTCTACATATTTAATGTCGGTTGTTCCTTGGATTTGATTATTAGAATCAAAATTTCGTCTGTATGCATTCGTTCTTTTTAAAATATCCATATAATTTTCCATATCTTTTGTGGAATAACCAACAGGTTGTTTCTTAAATATTAGTTCATATAAACCAGGTGTTCCCTCATATCTAACACCCTCAACCTTAACATCTTTTCCTATAAAGTCTACTTCAGACTTCGCGATTTTATATTTTTCGGAATTAATATCATGATTAAGGCCATATTTGTTATCAAATTCACCCTTTGTATCCTTTATTAATTTATCAACATATGGTCTTACCAACGGATCATAAGCATTCAAATAATCCTGATAAGCCGGTGTTTTTGTTATTTCCAAGACACTTTGTTGTATCTCTTCTAAAGTAGGTTCGATTGTTGAATCATGGTTGGATTCCAGTATACTAGGTTCTTCTAAATTGTGCCAAAATACATCATCATTATCTCTTAAAAATGAAGGTGTGGTTGTTGGAAGATATTTATTATAGGCATTTGATTTTCTTGCAATGCGTTCTGGAGGAGTAGGAAATTGAAATTGTTGTATAGGAGTTGAGAACATTTGCGGCGAATAATTTTCTCTTTTAATAAACGGTTCCGATTTAATGGTTCTGATTAACTCTTGCAAAGGTTGAGAAATTGGTTTAAATTCTTTTTTCATGCGATCTTCTTTATCGGATATATCTAATTTTAAAGCATTGTATTTTTGCCTAACAGCTTTTCTTGTCTTTATTAATTCTTTAGCGATTTTTTCATCCATCTTTACGAAGGAGTGTTTGATTATATAATAAAATAATATTATTTAGGTAGTTAGTTATATAGTTTAAATAAAAATAAAATTATCGAATCCCTTTCTATACCGACCATCATTTAATGAACAATCTTTGTCTATAACCATAAAATCATATCTATGTTGCCAACACGCTGCGCATAAATCTTTAAATTCTTGAAAGGACATGTCACTATTTACATGATCATCGTATATATGTTTTAAATTTGTAGCATCCTGTTGAAATATTACTAAAAGGTTAGCATTGTCTCGTATAAGTTGTTTAGGTATGGATGAATATGTTTGGCATAAATAAAAGCAGTCGGTATTTTTATGACGACCAAAACAAAAATAGTCTCTCATAAGACTTTGATTGCTACAAACAATATCATCAAAAATAATTATTGAATTGGGTTTTATGTCATTTGGTAAAACAATATCTTCAGCGTTTGAGGAATCAAAATAGCCAATATATTTTAATGGTTCAAAAAGCTTTTTTAAATATTCATATTTTGATTGAAACAACGATTTTGAATATACATAAATATTTTCAAATCTTAATCCATTAACATGGGTTATAAGTGAAAGTATAGTATTTGTTTTTCCGCAACCCGATGGTCCTACCACTAAACATCGTTTACAATTTCCACCAAATATTAAGCCATGTTTTCGGTAATTATCTTGATTTAAATCAAAGTTTTTAATTGGTAGTGAAAATTCTTGTTTTGTTATCTTCATTGCTCGAATATCAGTATTTAAGTAAGAACATTTGTATTTTGAATCATTTATATATATATATAATGATTAAGCACAACATTAATAACATTCGCTGTCAGGAAGGTGCGCGGAATGGTAGTGGTTTATTAAATACATTAATTAATAACTTACCCATAGAGCTTCACATTCCTTCATATAAATTTTGCGGACCTGGCACTAAATTAAATAAGAGATTAGCTCGGGGAGATAGGGGTATAAATTTATTAGACGACGCTTGTAAAGAACACGATATAGCATATTCAAAATATTCCGATTTGGAAAATAGACACGAGGCTGATAAGATCTTAGCTAAAAAAGCATTTAATAGATTCAAAGCCCCAGACGCCGGATTGGGTGAAAAACTATCGTCCTTGGCTGTAAGTGGAATAATGAAGGTTAAGAGAAAACTAGGTATGGGCATGAGAAAACCAAGAAAACATGGACGCAAAAGAGGAGGCCAAATTTCCTTTAATAGTGCAGTTAGAAAGGCGCGTAAAGAGCTTGTTGGAAAAAAGTTTAGTAATGTTAAAAATGCTGTTAGTACTGCATTATCATCATTAAAAAAACAAAAATTTAAGAGACCCAATCAAAGAATTATTCCAATTCCAAAAACTGGAGGATTTTTACCGCTAATACCTATTTTTGCTGGATTATCTGCCCTGGGAGCTTTAAGTGGTGGCGCTGCTGGTATTGCACAGGCGGTAAACGCAACTAAAAATGCTCAAAAAAAATTAGAAGAACAAAAAAGACATAACAAAGTTATGGAGAAAATATCAGTCGGAAAAGGACTTTATCTTCACCCATATAAAAAAGGGTGCGGGCTTTATCTTAAGCCATATTCAAAAAACTGTTAAAATTGCTACCTCGTATACCTTTAACAAATATAGATTTATTGAAGTATGCAAAATTATTAAATTTACCAAATTTTAGAGGTGTTTTTATGAGAAATAAGTTACCCACAAAAATTAATAAATATGAAACAGGTATTATTAACTTGGATAATAATTCGGGGACCGGTACTCATTGGACTGCATATGTCAAAGATAAGAAACACATAAATTACTTTGATAGTTTTGGTAATTTAAGACCTCCAATAGAAGTTATAAATTATTTTTTTAGCGATGGTAGCAAAAATTATGTTAAATACAACTATGAAAAATATCAATCCTTTAAAGAGTCTACTTGCGGACAATTATCTTTAAAATTCATTTATAATAATGTGTAAGTTGATTTAAATTTTATTCTTATTACGACCATCATGTCGTTTACTATAGCTCTTTCTGGCAATTCTGCTATTCTGCAAGCAAACTTTCATCCACCTATTTACTTGGATCCTGATAAATCCTATGTTATTGGTCTTACAAATTTTGAAACATTTAATGCAATTCCAAATATTGATGAAAATAATAATAAGGTATATTTTGGGAAAAATAATGATTTCCTAACAATTCCAACAGGTAGTTATGAAATGGATGATGTAAACAAATATTTACAACACGAGTTTGAAAAACAAGGTATTTCCTTTCATTTATATGCTAATAACAACACGTTAAAATCGACAATCAAAACCACAACAGATATTATTTTTAAAGATGGAACAATGGGAAAGATTTTGGGTTTTAATCATGGAATTGTAAAGGGTGATGGATCTCCAAATATTTCGCAAAATCCTGCTGAGATTATAAAAGTTAATTCTTTATGTGTAGACTGCAGTATCGCTGAAGGTTCCTATCTGAACGGAAACCCTGTCCATATTATTCATCAGTTTTTTCCTAATGTTAGTCCAGGATTTAAAATAATTGAAAGTCCGCAAAATATTATTTATTTTCCGGTCACCGTGAAGGTTATCGATAAAATAACAGTTAAAATAATTGATCAAGAATTAAATATTGTTGATTTTAGAAAAGAAACTGTAACTATTCGGTTGCATATAAAAGAAGTATAGTAATGATTATCTTTAATAATAAAAGTACTTTTCATTCACCAAAGAACTATTCAAAAAACTATAAGAAGAATAAACATCGTAAACCAAAGATTAGTAGAAAAGTACACATCCAACGAATAACATCTGAAAATAAATTTTTCTTGAAATCGCTGGGTTTAAAGGTTTTAGTATAATGGAAATACTTAATGTAACTCAAGGATTCTTCACGGATAATTCTATTGTACAGTGTGAATTTCATGGTTATGAGCCATATCTACCTACGAAATTGGGAAATAATGATGAAATTATAATTCCAGTCAATGAAGTAGACAAATATACTCTCCCTTCCGAAAGTTATCTTTACATTGAGGGTAAATTAACGACAGATGATGGTAGCATTTCAAGGACATTAAAATTAATTAACAATGGAATTTCATTTCTTTTCAAAGAAATTCGATACCAATTAAATGGCGTCACTATTGATTCCGTTAGAGATGTTGGATTAACTTCAACAATAAAAGGATTTTTATCCTATAATAAAAATGAATGTAATAAACTTAAAAACGCTGGTTGGTATCCCATGGAAAACTCGCAAGTTGTTAACGCTGAAACAGGTTTTTTTAATGTTTGCATTCCACTTAAATTTTTAATGGGTTTTTTTGAAGACTATAAAAAAATAATTTTAAATGGTAAACAAGAACTTATTTTGGTTCGAGATAATTCAGACAAAAATGCTACCGTCAATACCGTAGATGAGAATCCAAAAATTCAGCTTACCAAACTAACTTGGAATATACCACACATATCAGTAGCTATTTCACAAGAATTGGCTTTAACTAAAATAATTGATAAAAATGTGGATATAATAATTGCGTTTAGAAGTTGGGAATTAATAGAATATCCTGAGTTATTAAAAACGAGTCGTCATAATTGGCCTGTCAAGACCTCTACAAAGATCAATACCCCAAGACATATAGGGATTTGCTTTCAGACAGATCATAGAGATAAGGCAATATCTGATATGTCAAACTTTTCCAATATTAAATTGCGAAACATCAAAGTATTTTTAAATTCTGAAAGATATCCCTACAATGATCTCTATTTAGACTTTGAAAAAAATAAATTTGCGACATTATATGAAATGTTTGCAAGTTTCCAAAAATCCTATTATGGGTTAACGCCTGAACCAATTTTTTCTCCCAAAGAATTTATTGATAATGCGCCCATTGTATATATTGATTGTTCACATCAAAAAGAAACAATTGATTCTGGACCAATTGTCATGAGAGTTGAATTTGAATTACATGAGGATCTTACAGAAAAAATCTCTGCTTATTGTCTTATAATGCATGATAAAATCTTCAGCTATAATCCCTTAACCAAAAATGTTCGACAACTCTAAAACGCATGCGCATATATTTCTATATAATCAATTAGTTTTTTTATTTTATTTTAGTATTGTATAGATAGCTATGAAAAATGTATACTTACGACGTTTGCTTAAACACATTAAACATTTAAATAATCTAAGAAATAAAATTAATAATTATTGCCTTAAACGAAAAGTTTTTAAAAAATTTGAATACTTGAAGATTTAAGCATGAATATTGTTATTGATATCCAAGGATTTAAAATAGAAAAAAATAAATTCATTGCAAAGGAGTTTGCAGCATATGATGGATATCATATTAGTCACTATATTTTTAAACAACCATTTCCTATGAATCTACTACCGCCGGAATTACAAAAAAGTAATCTATGGTTGACAAGGAATCATCACTGCATTCCATGGAATGAAGGTTTTACACCTCTCCACAAATTTTCCGATATTATTAAATCTTTAACAACCAACAGCGGTTCAGTCTACGTAAAAGGAGCAGAAAAGGCTGAAATAATTCGCAAGTATAGCTACAAGCCAGTGATTGAACTAGCTATCCATCCACCTCTACAACCTGAACGAGTGCACTGTTTTTTTCATAATAAAGAAAATTGTATTTGTGCACTGACAAATGTTTTTAATTTATATAATAATTTCCTAATGGATGATAAATAAAACAAAATAGCTCCTATAAATGTGTTTTATTAACCTTTTTTATTCATATAATTCGATCACAAACATATCACAATCATTTTTGTGTTGAAATTCATTTTTAAATTCAACGGATAATCGTTGAAACATAAAAATCAATTTCCAGTTTAATTTATTTTTAAACATTCTAATAAACTCTTCAGATAGTTTTTGACTACTAGAAACCCATTTCCAGTCAACTTTGTCTGCAAACTCTCTTATAAAATCTTCAGACAAATTTTGATAGCGGGAAATCCGCTTCCAATATACTCTATCTTCAAATTCAGCTATAATATCTTCGGTGAGTTTTTGACAAGCAGATATTCTTGCCCAGTCTACCCTATGTTTAAATTTTCTTATAAGGTTTTCAGATAGTTCTTGACGAATAGATATCCAGTCCCAATGAAGATACTCTTGAAATTCTTCAAGAAATTTTTCACAAAGTCCTTTATGCTTAGATACGCGTTTCCAATCAATAAGTCTTCTATGAAGATATTCACTTATTATTTTATTCGTTGTATGATGTTTGTATAGTCTACATAGCTCATTTATTTCTAAGCGTTCCAAAAGCTCATCGTAGTTCATTATAAAAATATATTATAAGCGGTGAAAAGATACTTCTAAACTAAGGATTGTTTTCACTTTTAAACGTTATATAATATTATTTCTTTCGCTGGTGGGGGAATATTTTTGATTGTGGTGGGAGTGAAAATAAAATCAATAGAATACTTAATATTCGCATTGTTTATACATTTTCTGGAATAATTTTCAACATTTCGATGGATAGTGGTGTAACCAAAGAATTAAATTTATTGTTTTTGCCTCCTGTTGCACAACATAAAACAGAATGCGAACTTATTAGAGGGTGTGGATTTAATTCTCCTTTTATCAATCCATTTTTAATTCCATTCCACCACAGCTTTCCACATACTACATACAATTCTTCATTAACTATACTATGAGAAATATTTCTTAACGATAAATATGTCACTATGTTTATAGTCTTTTCAATTTTTTTACTGTAACAAAAATTATAGATAACACCATTATTATTAGGACAATGTTTACACATCTTAATATCCTTAAAACTTATTAAAGAACTTGTTGTTTATATAACCATTTAACTCCACAGTTACTTCTTCAATCCTCTTTTCTTTATTTATTAATGAGTAGAGCAGGGTTGCTGGAAATATTCTTTCACACCCCACAGACTGTAGATCTTTCATAACACCATTAGTGCACAGGATATAATTATCGGTCACTGAGTCGCACAGCTTAATTCCATCCAATAGCTTATCAAATTTAACTTGATAATTATAATAAAAATGCGTGTAATAATCATTCCAATATTTAAAAGTTGTGCGTTCTTCAAAATATTTGCGTTGCAAATTAGAGTGTTCCTCTAAAAGGTGCAATCTTATCAAGCTTATAACTTTATGAACAAATATAACCACTTCAGAGTTACAAACACCACACACGTCCATAATATTACACTGATAACTACTAACTTTAAAACTAAACTAAAAATCTTCAGTTTTTATGCGACTCTCCTTTCTCTTTTTCCCTCTCCTACTACTTATCGAAGTGGGAGTAATATTGGTGGGGGGAGCTTGGGTAGAAATGGAGGCGTGACCAGGAGAGGGGATAGTTAATCATAGGCGGAGCCAAGAGTGGGAGACAGCCAATCAGCGTAGAGGTGGGCGGTGTCAGGAGTGGGGGTTGACCAATCAAAAGGTGGCCGGTGTTCAACCGCACCCCCCACCACAAGTGGACTAATAAAAAAAAAGTGGTGGGGGGTGCATTGAGCACCGGCCAACTCTATCTACTTCTATACTTCATACTTTCCGAGATATTGACTCTCGAAAAGTGACATTTTTGAACTTTGACAGCTTATAACTTTCTAACAGTACGTCTTAGAGCAAAACGGCTTACATGTCCCTATCTTTAAATTTTATTATCTTCCCAAAAAAATCAACTTCCGGTTAAACCGGATGTAACTCGAAAGAAGGAAATATAGTTGTTCCGGTTTAACTGAAAGTTGATTTTTTTGGGAAGATAATAAAAATTGAAGATAGGGACATGTAAGCCGTTTTGCTCTAAGACCTACTGTCAGAAAGTTATAAGCTGTCAAAGTTCAAAAATGTCACTTTTCGAGAGTCAATATCTCGGAAACTATGAAGTATAGACTAATAGTGCATTTAATAAAAAATAATTATAATTTTATGTGGAATTTAAAAATGTAAAAATATACAGGGTGTTCCATTTAAAAAAATATCAAACTGACCCCTAGTACTTTTGTTTGATGTTCAATTGTTTTTTGCTGAAGATATTCGAATTCGCGGGAGAAAATGACTTAAGATGGCTATTTCAGTATTTTTATAAAAGTACAGGAAAAGTCAAAAAATCGGCTTGTCTAGTCTTGGTTGGATAACCCTGTACATATTTTTTTATTACAGTAGGGTACTTATGAGGTTTATGAGGTTTATTGGAGCATCCAGTAAGTAGTGCTTACTGCCTAGCCCGAGGTCTACACAGAATAAATCTGCAAAGTTCCCGTGCTATATCGAAGTGTTTTTTTAGGAAGAGTGTCTCTTAAGATTTTGGTGTTTTTCAGGCACCATTGTCCTATTGTTTTGATTATTTTGTGTGTATTAGACATCGAAGTTGTATATTGTTGGACTGTATCTGAAAAGGTTTTTTTTAATGGTAAGTAAGCATATTGCTTATTTGGTAATTATCAATCATACGAACGTCCCGTCAACCAAAAAAAAATTAGGAATAATATATACAGGGTATTATTGTTACATTTAAATCCGCAAATGCTGATATAAAACAAATTACAGAAATTAGTAATTTATAGAGACCGACCGAAGGTTCGGTTTCGGCTAGTTTCGGCCAAAAAATCTAGTTTCGGCGACAGTTTCGGTTTCGGCCGAACCTCAGTGTTCGTGAATTGTCGCGCACCGTTCGGCTAACTTTGGGTGAGTTCGTAGGCAGTGTTGTCTATATAAATAAAGTTTTTCTCTGTCGACTTTTTTTTTAGGTGGGAAGAGTTCAATCCATTCCCAAGATCGATCTCGTCCTATATAAAATAAATTAGATTTCTGTATACAATCAAACTTTTAACAGGTATAAATAAGTTTCGGTTTCGGCCGAAACTGAGACCAAGGCCGAAGATCTTGTTTCGGTCGGACACTAGTAATTTACATTACAAGACCGGAAAGTACAGGACGCGGGCAATTTATATAGGGCGAGCCGCCAGGCGAGTGTGTGTGAGTGAGTGTAACCTACAATATTTTTTTTACAACCGACACAGGTCATTGGCGTACGAAAATTCTGATAATGACATAAAAATGGTAAATGGTAATGTTTTTAGACAGTTGGAATATTCTATAGTCGGAAAAATCATTAATAATATATAACCAAAGCCTACATATTTACTACGTCTTCATGGAGAATCTTCGAGAAATCAAATCGAACTTAGTTTGATCCTAGAATAGGCCCAATACATTTAAGTCAGAATTGGGAACAAATT
Organism: Polydrusus pterygomalis; assembly: GCA_963969555.1. Classification (NCBI taxonomy): domain Eukaryota; kingdom Metazoa; phylum Arthropoda; class Insecta; order Coleoptera; family Curculionidae; genus Polydrusus; species Polydrusus pterygomalis. The sequence continues at coordinate 48,221,545 of OZ018382.1, forward strand.
AGCTTAAAGCTGGGACCACTTTTTTAAGCTTGTTTAGGTAATACTAAATGACATACTAAAAGTCCTCACACTTCCGATTAGGGGATCATGGTGTAAATCGATACAATATATGGAAACTAACATTTTTTTAAATAAAATTTGATATTACCTAGTAACAACCATAATTTTAAAAGAAAAAAGAAACAGATTATTTTAAACATTTAAATATTATACTTTCCTGATTTTTAGGTAGGGGTACATGGAGTAAATTAATCCAGTACATAGAAACATATAATTTCTTGTGAAACATCTATGTCTATTCTAATAGACTGGGAATTTTAAAAAAATCAAAAGATATAATGTTTTTTTGCGACTCAGTACCCGACCTTTTTTATTTAAAAATATAATTCAAAAATTATAATTATTGTTGCTTTAATAAATACAGATTTCCTTGTACATTACAGGTCTTTATCTGAATGATTTTCAGTAGGAATATTTTCACATGAATTTCCATCTACTTGGCAGTCCTTGCTTTCCAGGTCGCACCATCAAAACATTGTCCTTGTTTGTAAAATGAAGTAACAGAATTAAAAGATCAGTATCTTCACCAACAAGAGTGACCTCATTTTTCTCGCATTGTTGTAAAGCAGTAGATACAATCTCAGTGTCCGCACCTCCTTTAGATTGCTTAACTCGGATGCCATTAGCTTCTAGTTTGGAGATAAGAAGATTAATGAACGTCTTTTTATTCTTAATGTTGCTGAAAAACTTTTCTTGACTAATCGTTGTCAAACTAGAATCTGAAATAGCTATATCTGCACTGTTGAATTTCTCACACAGCCTTTGTTGTTCTTGTGTTTTTGTTGTGGGACTGGAGTAATACCCATCAAATACTATGGTACAAGTCAATCCATAATGAAACTTGACGTATTTAATATATTGCTGAAAAACATCGGAATACGTAGATGGAATTTGCCAAACTACTTTGTGAATTAAATAACCTCCATCAATTACAAAAACTGAACCATCAACAGGATTAGGTGATGATGGACACTTTTTATCTAAATGAGAGAACAAAACTGATTTGGCTGTTTTTCTTAAAAATCCGTTTTCAAATAATGCCAGTGGATATGGAGCAAGTTCGTACTTGAAACATTCCTTCAGTTTCTCTTGAGATTTACAGCTGCAAATTATCCTGTTAAAAAGCTGAGTAGAGTTTATAGGCGATTTCTAATTGTGAATCTTAATGGTTTTATGAGTAAAGCCCAATGACTTTACTTTATCGTTGCGCTTTAGTTTTAAGTCTTAAAAATTTGATGCAATAATTTTCTGGTAGATTTTCTCCCCTATATTTTTAGCCTCATCACAGTTTACTTCTGTGGAGGCCACTACTCCCGTGCTAAGTGAAATCAAAGCTTCATCTTTGCGTCGAAATGGACCATGAATATCTAACCAGTCAATCATACGTTCTAGGTCACGGCAATCATGTTGTTCTCGAGAGGTGCGTATCTCAATATGCTGTTCCGACTAAACTGGCGTAACATTAGCGAATTCTCCTAAAGATTCACACATTTTCGAACACTGTTGCATGGAAAGAACCCATTTCGCCAGAGTGTTTTCAGTTAAACCTCTCCCATGAGTTAAACCTTCTTGAGCTTTTAACGATCTCATCAAAACCTGTTAAATGGTCATATCTGACCGTATTCCTGACCAAAATTTATTACTTCTTCGAATTGTGAAGAATTTCAAAAATGTTTCATATGTTTCATTATCGACAGACTCCTTCATACATTTCATTTGGTGTAGGTATAAGTATGCCGACTTAGCATATTTAGCATTATAAAATTCATTCTTTAACACATGATTAATTTGTATTGATTCAGAACAATGAGTAAAAAATATTCAAAATAAATAAGACCTATTTTGTAGAATTTTTTATTTTAAACAAAAAATGTCTCTTGACTTTTCTTTGTATTGTTTGTAGTTTTTGTAATAAATCCAAAAAACCCTGCAAAACACGGAAATTCAAGATGGCGTCGTGATTTTTGGAGTGTTCCCCTAAAGGGAGGATTGAGGACTTTTAGTATGTTAATCTTCTGACCAAAGACTAACGGTTACGCCTGGTCGTAGCTTTAAGCTAATTTGTTCCTTATTTACCATAGGAAATTTTATAAATGTATTGGCCTATTTACTTAAATGAAACAAATTTCTTAAGTTACAATAAGGTTACAAGAATATTAGAACGTTAGTATTTTAAAAGTTTCTATTATATCATCTCGAGTTCTGCTTTGCTTCAGAGCTGTTAGACCAAATCTTTAAAGTCTTTCGGGATAAGGTAGTTCTTTTAATTCAAATATAATTCTGGTAACCCGCCTTTGGACCCTTTCCAAAATTTCAATATCTTTGATGTAGCAGGGGTTCCAAATATTGTATCTGTATTAAATTTTTGGTCTAATATAGGAAGTGTACAATTTCTTTACAATCTGTAGAGAATGATCTTTGAAAGTCTTTTGTACCATGAAAATAAAACTATTGGCTTTCTTTACCATTTTAATATGGGCTTTCCATTTTAAATTATAAAGAAGAAATTAGTAACCCCAGATTTGCTTGTTCTGTAATGCTAATAAGTTGAAGATTATTTAGCAAATAATAAGTACCTAATATGTTTCACATATATTATTTGGACCAATATGCAATACTGTACATTTTGATACATTAAGCTTCATGCACCACTGGCTTGTCCACTCGCTTGTCCATGAACCAACACTGACTTTGTGTAAAGGGTCGTTTTTAGTGACTGCATAATGAGACTATTTTCAGAAACAAATACTTTGTGTTCAAATACACCTTTAGAATCAAATGATGATTCGAATACAAAGAATCACTTTAATAAACAAACTAATTTGGATGTCATGTAAAAAACTTTATTAAACATTTTTATTAACTAAATTTAGTACGTTTAAATAGCCTTAAATTTCAATTCCAAACAGTTGAGAGGCAAAGTTAAACAAAAACTACAATTTCAAAAATTTAATTAAGTATGTTCATGTTCAATTTAAATAGATAATATAAATAATAAAATAGAAATTAAAATAAAACAAGAGTTGGTCGAACAAACCATTGACCTTCGACATTTCGACGTCAACGGCCGTCGATCTCGTTCGTATGATAATATACAACCCACAATACGTAAAAATCGATTTTTCGCATTCGAAATCAAATTCGTCTCGCACTGTTCTCGGTCTCAGAATGAAATCGAATGCACAATTGCCAATTATTGCCTTTTGTACTGACATAATCGACGTCGCGAATCAATGTGATATTTTGTAACCTTTTGATAATCTCATTATTTTCTTCGGTAACTCTACAAGTAAGTTTATTTGGCTTTAAATACGAAAATGCTATAAAAATCAAATAACTGCGATTAAACTTTTACAACCAATATTGCGAATTTTCCACTCACGACTTGCATTTATACAGTTTTTTCAAAAAAATATTTCAAATTTATTTTACGATTTAGTTTTTTATTAAGAAATTCTACTAAAACTTTTTTTCTATTTACACACAAGTATATTTTTTGTTTACTATTTACTGAATAGATAAATATTTATTTCAGTTAACTGAACTGATATAAATTATACCGGGTCGGGAAGGTCTTTGAATGGTAGACTTACACACCAAATTTTATTATATTCTCATACGGTAGTGGGGGAACAGGGATCATTTGCCAATCGAACACAGGTCAGATCAGTTAGATCGATCCGGATCGATCTAAATAAGCGAATCGAACACACCTCTGGTTTAGGGTGGTCTCTATATGATTATTTAAGCTGTTCCACGTCTTTACCAATATTATTTTTAATGTCTTTAAATAAGTTATTTAAACAGTCAGCTATTTCTTTGTCGTAGCTAATCCATTGTGCGCCCAAAATAAGAAAGCTCATCTTATAATGTAATATTAAAAATATTGGAAAATAAGTATTTTATTTTTCTAGATTTAAGTACAATTTTTGTGAAATGTAGATTTTTGATGCTTTCAATAAATTAATTATTATTATTATTTATTTTTATCATTGATTATTAACGATTATTAAGTAATCAATATTGTTTGCTTTGTTTTTGACCAGTGTGATAATTTGAAATCACACTATTTACAAGCTGCCATGTTAATCACATTGAGTTTTTTATTGATTCAATTTCTCTTTCTAGTACATATTTCGTTTCCTGGGATTCGTTTAAGTCTGAAATCTCTTGTTAAATTTAGTAAGTTTAAAAAATTCACTTTGGTTGGTTCCTGTTAAGAAAAGTCACACTATTTTAGATTGTTTTATTTCTATTATCTGTAGTTTATGATCGGTAACACAGCTGTCCCATATATGTAAGTTAATATTAGGTTTTGTAATATTTGTAATTGAATAGGCCCATAACACTAATAATAGGTATACCTAGGTAAATAAGTCAATTTTTAAAAACCCAAAAAGTACATCCCTATAGAAATAATAACAGTCAGACTTTAACTATAGTCAGATCTGGTCTTAACGTGCGGGTCCAAAGGTCACTGATCATATGCGTCAAATCAGACAACACAGAGATAGTTTCATTATTTTAGCTATCGCGAAGATAGCCACATATACCTAATATTGTTAGTTTTGTAAAAATTATGTACAGGGGAGTTGAAAAAGTTACAAAAAAATTATATACCTACTGTACCCTTTAAGTAAAAACGACAATAATAAACAGTGCAATTTATTTTAACAATTTTACTACTAAAACCTAAAAATACAATGGCATTTAGTCTGATAAACTATTTCGATAATGAAAGAAAAACTGGAAATTTGCAAACCAATATGCAGGAAACCGTAATGAAAACACTGGGAATTAGTTTAAGGACTATGCAGAATAATGTGTATGAAATAAAGCATAATATAATACCCAAGAATACTAAAAAATGTAAACGAAAAACACCGTTTATAATTATAGCCTAAAAACTCTTATCGTCACTTATAAAATCTGAAAAGTCCTCGTCGTCTGAGTCGTCTTCGAATGGAGCAATTATCATTGGCGCTACTTCGACATCTAGTACTTGTTCTCGATCCCACCAATCCCTTATTAATATTTCTGTATGTTCCACCGATTTCTTCCAGTACTCTTGTGTAATATGATCTAACGAATCTTGCCAAACTATTTGTACTTGGTCGGATTTAAGACCATCACCTACATGTTTTTCATAATAAGACTTTGCACCAGCCCATATTAATTCTATTGCGTTAAACTGGCAATGATATGGCGGCAGTCGTAGAACCTCATGACCATATTCACGCAGTATTTCATCCACCGCGTAGCGTATATTTTGGGTTTTTTAAGAGACTTTGCTATTGATAGGAGTTTCGATTTAAGCATATTTGGTAAAGGATTTTGGTTGTGTTTTTCCAGCCACTCATACATATCACTTTTCCTCCAAGATGAAGTACCTAGGCTGTTTATTTAAAATTCTTGAATGATATGATGCATTATCTAATAATAATAATATCCTTTATTAATAGCAGAAACTGCTAGCATAATAGAAAAATTTACAGTTAAAAAAAAAATAACAAAACACTTATAGTTACCTAAAAAGTTAACCTCTAACCCTATATCAACTATAATATCTTGAACAAATTATAATATCTTAAATAAATTACAATCTTAAAAAAATCACAACACCCCAGATAAATTACAACACTCAATGACCAATCTTACATTTAATATATTTTTTACATTCAATTTTGAACCTATTTACATTTTCACAACCCTTTACATTCGCGGGTAATTCGTTGTATTGCTTTAAACCCTTATGAAAAAGGTTGTTTTGGCCAAAATTTGTTGCTACTGCTTGAATATAAAAGTTATCTCTTATTCGAGTATTATGGTTGTGGATATCACGGACGTGTATACAATTGTCAATTAAATGTTTTGGAAGTAGATCATGTAACATCTTAAAAATAAAAACCATTGTATTAAATATTATCGTTTGCTTAACACTTAAGAAATTTGTAATTTCCAACATATCCCTAATTCTGGTATAACGATTGCACTTTAAAATGATGCGCATGGCTTGGTTTTGTTCTTTCTGTAAAGTATTAATTTCTGAATCGCTCAATAAAAAAAGTATGGAGGAGCAAAAGATAAAATGAGGAGCAATTATACTCTGATATATAGTTTTTATTGTCCATGAACTTAGATCTTGATTTATTCTTCTTAAAAGATTCACCTTTTTGGCAACTTTATTGCAGATATATAAGTGATGGTCTGAAAAGCACAAATTCTGGTCAATAATCACACCAAGGTATTTTAGTTTTGTTACCTGTTCTATCTGTACATTATTAATTTTTACGACTGTGTCATTAGGTGCTATATCTGTGGTATTGTATTTACTCTTAATAATCATCATTTTTGTTTTATCTGTATTAATTGCCAAACTATTTACATTTAACCAGTCAAGTAAAATTTAAAGTTCAGAATTTAAGGTATTAATTATTTCATTGATGTTATAGCCCACTACATAAATTAATGTATCATCGGCGAATAGTTGAATTTTACACTTGAATAATCTATTTACAATGTCATTTAGATATAAAACAAAAAGAGTAGGCCCCAAAACTGTTCCCTGTGGAACACCATAACTTGTCTGTTTCTTTGACGAGGTACAGTTGTTATATCTTGTTTCCTGTTCGCGGTCAGAGAGATATTCACTGAACCATTTTAAAACTTTACAATCAAAACCATATTTTTTAAGCTTTAACAATAGTAGTCTTCGGTCAATTGTCTCGAAGGCACGTCTGAAGTCCAAGAACACCACACCAATGATTTGTTTGTCGTCTAGGGCTTTTTTCCAACTATACAACACTGTTTGTAAAGCAGTTTCACATGAGTATACAATAAAATTAAAGACGGAGCATCCACATTTGGTATCAATTGAACTTTTAACCATTTTTCAAACATTTCGCAATTCATATTATCATGATAGTCAGCACTTTTTGATGTTGAAGAAAAAATTAAACTCGCACCTGCAACATATCCTGTTGCAGAACCGGCATGCAAAATAATAAAACGCTTTCCCGTACCGCACCCCTTTTTCCTTTTGACACTTTTTACAGACTCATCTTGCCAAGATTTTGAACCACTTCCATTTGAAAATATCCACGTTTCGTCTAAAAATACCACTTTTCTAAATTTCGATTTATGTAATTGTCCGTATATTTTTTTAAAAACTGAACACGCTGACTCACTATCTGTGGCTACTCACATAAAATTCTTCGGTTACAGTCTTTTTTATAGCGAAAACCTAAATTTTTTAATAATTTTGATAACGCTTCAAGTCCAATTTCCAAAACACCCCGAATTTTTAATATTTTTTGTAAAACTGGAAGAGTTACATTGGTTTTTGATTTGTATAAATCGTAAATCACATTTCGAACTCCCATTTTAATATTTTCGCTTAAATCCTCAGTCTTTGGCTTTCTTCGTTTACACTTTTTAGTATTCTTGGGTATTATGTTATGTTTTGTTTCATGCACAATTTTCTGCACAGTCCTTAAACTAATTTCCAGTGCTTTGGCTACTGTTTCCTGAATATTGGTTGGCGAATTTCCACTTTTTCTTTCATTTTCGAAATAGTTTATCAGATTAAGTACCATTTTTTTTGATTGGGGATGCAAAAACCCAGAAAATTGTTTCATTTTGTCACAAACTGTCAAAGTCACAAAACTGGCATATTTAAAATAAAACGTAGCTGGTGCTATTATAAGCTTTTTTAGAATCGCTGGAAAGTAAATACATATCCTTTTTTTTCATGTCAAAATGGAATAAGTCTGTCTCATTTATCTTACGTATTTTATTTAGAGGGTCAAATTAAACGCAAGTAAAGAAAACAAAAACTGAGAGTATGTCTTTCTGTATGTCTGTATTGTTAGTGGGCTAGTAATAAGTAAGTACCTAGGCATAATAACTATGTACTTATTTTAAAAATAACTTACCTATCTGGTTCAGTACTACTCCCTTTATTTGAATTATCCACTATTGACTTTCCATTTTTTTGCACAAGTTTTAGTCTTTCCAAGTACACAATTAATTTAGGTTCTGGACTGCTTTTTTTATAATTAAGAGAAACATTCCCAACTTCAAAACCCAACATTTCTGGCTTCATATTACAAAATTTATATTATGGTTTGGCACTTTCTTATTAGTATACAATCAAGTTCCACTTCTTGGGAAGAATAATTGTCAGCTATTTTAAGTAGTTGTGAGATTGTTATGCTTGTAGGTGGGTAGGTCCCACAGAACTATGTAGGTCCCTATAATATAATAATTTTAGAAAATTCAACTGAATCCAAAAACAAAACATTATGGTCTGGCCTAACCTAACCTCACAGAAAACAAACCCACGGGTATGAAACCGAGATGCAAAAAGTCGCAGCTGTCACTTGTCATTAAAGTCAATGGTTACCATGGTCACGCACTACAAAAGATGGCGTCTCTTTCAAGGAAATAAACAAGGTTGACTCAAATTAAAATACATATGCCAATGGCAACCAATCACATTGCTTCATTTCTTAACCAACCTGTTTGTGTTGATTTGTGTTCGTCCTTGCTCCTTGCAGTCTTTTTGATGGAGTATCATGGCGGTTCGCCGATGAATTTTTTTGTAATTTTCTCGGTAGTTTTTCAAGATCTTGCTGAGAATGAGAATGAAAATGTAACTACCTGTCTGGGTAAGTTTTGGATTAATATTTTACATTATACCTATTTTTAAGGATCTAAAAATAATAGGGTTCCAATTTTCCATCAGGTAAAGGTCAATGACTCTAAATTTTTATTTTAAAATAAGTTGTTCAATTTTTTTCTTTTATCTCTGGCAGAAGTAATTCAATTATCTTGGAATGTAGTTCTTCACTGATTAATGTAAATAATGCTTTATGTCATATTATCATATCATAAGTTTGTATCGAGAACTTTTGGCAAGTCTGGAGAGAAGACTCGAGCTTTTCAAACCTAACATTATATTATCACATAAAGGATCTTCCAAGTTTATATTTAAGAATACTTTTTAGGGCATTGTATGGCTTATATTATACAACTGAAGTTATTCGGTTAGCTCATCGTTGATTGACTACCTAAAGAATTTTACGACTAATAAAATAACATTCGTAGAAGTGATATTGTTAAGTTGTGTGGTTAGCTAATTTTCCTTTAACATCTTTCTGTGACCTGGTATGAAATTGATGAAATACACAACTCTTTATTCTTTTTGATTTCAGGTGTTGATTTATACAAATCGAATGAAAAAAACTGTAATATTATTTTATTTATTTTATATACTTATTAAAATATGTACCTACCTATATTTAAATGATTTTGTGCAATAAAAAAGTTACACTAAAGTTTGTTTTACTAAAACTAATAGCGTTTTCGGTTTACAACTCCGAGAGTGCTCCGAGAGCGCTCTGTGACGTCATCGATCGGCCCGAGATTTGCTGTCACTCCAAAGGCGGTTGCCCTCGGACGGAGTGTAAATTGAACGTGATTGCGCTTGAAAATTTGACAGATGTCAACATACAAAAATAAACAATTAATTTTCAAATTTAAATCACTTGAGCGCGTTTATGACATATTATATACAATATTCATCGAACTAGACGAAAAACAAACACAGAAAACACAACAAACGAGATCACACATCAACAAAAGAATAGAAAATGGTGGTGGTTTGCGGTTCTGCGCAAGCGCTGCCTCTCTACTCTGTAAAAATTTTCAGATCGTAAAGGAGCACTCTCAAACGGATTCAGAGTAACCAAATTTGTAAATCGAACATGCTACTCCGAGTGAGAGCAGTGGATTTTGATAACCGAACACGCAAATCTCGGGGAGAGCACTCTCAGAGTGCGCGAGAGCAGTAAATCGAAAACGCTATTAGGCTCAAGAATTTCGATATCAAGGTAATTTAATATTTTGGCATTTAAACTTTGTTATAAATAATTTTTAATAAAAATACGTTTTTATTACAAATCGTGCAGTGCTAACTGTATTTATTGGTAATGAAAACGTATTTTTTATAAAATTACTTACCACAAATTTTGAATTTCAAAATATTAATTTGACCTTTAAAAAATGAAAACATATGATTGCTTCCCCCTACCCCCCTTCCGCCATTATTAGTTCAGACCCACTACACATGGCGCCACATTCGCATCTATCTGATGTCATTTCAAAGTCACGGCGGCATCGACCAATTAGCACGTTTATAGCGTTTCTCTTTATTGGAGTTCTGTGAAACAAACTAAGGTCGACTTGGATTTGACTTCTTCTTCCTCTATACAGGGCAATTTGCCAGCTTATTTGGTAGAGTCCATGCTGTGGTCTGGCTCTAAGCCATGTCCTGGAGTCCTGGACTGTGGTTCTATTACGATTTTCTGTGTTTCTATTTTCTGGTGTTAATTTAGACATATTATACTACATAGGTGAAACTTTTCTCGATCCCGGGCAAGGGGGGATCTGTACAAAGTACAAACAGGAGGTTGCCTCGGTTGGAAGGGAAGGTGTTTACCAAAGTCTCATCTTTTGGGAATGTATTATTTTATTTTATTTATTTTTTTGATTTGTCCTTTCTTAAATTAATGATGTGTGGCGGTGTCCAAGGTTTTGCATTGATACTTGTATTTTGGTTTCTCCAAAACTACTGAACTGAAGTACATGAATTGTACATCATTATAAATAAGGGAATTGAAAGACCTTTAAAATAAGGTATCACTCGATCCCCCTCCTTTCCATTTAAGGTTTTTGGTGTGGTGCCACCCCCGCCCAGGGGGCTGTACGTGTTAACGTGATTTTTTGCCAATTTTGTGTCCCCCTCGAAAACAAAATCGACGGGTCTGAGCGTTTTTCCAAAAAAGAACTGAACTGCCAGTAAATGCCTCTGTTTCGTTTTCGATGCGCCACCCTGTATATAAACTTTCAAACCAATATAGGTATTAACGATGCCACTGTGTTCAGTGCATAATAATTATGTTATAATGAGGAAACTGATGCGAGGATATCTCAACAGGTAATAAATCTCAATAGGTGCATTGCTTTATTAAGATATACACTCTTGTGCAAAAAAAACAGACATCATAAAATGTGGGGCTTTATAACTTTTTTATTTTTACACGAAGGGCGGGAAGTGGTAGGAAACGCAAAACTACAGCTATTGATGACCGATTTCTTGTACTTAAAACTCCTCGGAATCGTCGTTTGACGTCAGTGCCGGCGAAAACCAAACTTCGAGAGGTTCGAGGTGAAAATGTCGTTCGTCAAAGATTACACGAGGGTGATTTAAACTCACGCAGACCAGCAACTGGACCTACATTACTACCGCGTCATAGAGTGGCAAGATTACAATTTGAACGTGAACATTATGATTGGAAATTGGCATAATGGAACAGTGTACTCTTTACTGATGAGTCTAGATTCTGTCTACACTCATAAGATGGGAGAGAGCATGTATGGAGGCAATGTGGAAAACGATTTGCTGAATGCATGTTTAGCCCTCGGCTTAGCTATAGAGGTTCCGTGATGGGTTGGGCAGGAATATTAAGGGAGGTTTGTACTGAATTAGTGTTTATTGATGAGAGGATCGCTGATATCACTGAGGTTTATTGAGGAAGTATTGGCAAATCATGTAGTTTCATTTGCTCCATTTATTGGAGACAGTTTTTATCTTGATATGTAAGATATAATGCCCGACCACATGCAGCAACGTACCTTTTTGAATGTAATGACAATGAGAAAATTATGGAAAAATTTATATTATTGACATCGTCAAGATCATTTTGCATTTGGGTGAGAACAAATAATGCACGTATTGATCTGAACCAAAAACCAAAATGCAGAGAATATTTACCCCTTAATAAAAACGATAGCTTTTTTTCACCTCTCAACAAACCCAAATAACATAACCCTGTATTTTTAAAGTAGGCACAGTCAGCTAGAATGATGCTGCCAACTGAAATTAGTGTTTATTAGTGTGTGTGCGAACGCAACTTATAAAACCTCGTTAGTACAGAAGAACCTATTATAGTGTGCCACTTATACAGCCTATAGGTACTAATAAGCATCCTACTTCTTTTTTGATAGGCCTGTGGCTCGAAAGCGCAAAGTTCCTGTTGGTACCTGAATGGAACTTGGAAGGTTTCCGCATAAACTTACGTGTAGACGTGGTAAATTTCTACGCCCCCATATTAATTTGCTGAAGACTCTCCCCCGCCTTTTTATTGGTTTTGAACTTAAGATATTAAAAAAATACTTTGTAACTATAGAAATCTACCAACAGCCCAATAATGGTTAGTAAAAATAAAGGAAATCGAATCAAATTTACGAATAAAAGAATTAAGATTGCTTATAAAACGTCACAACGCTGTGTTCGAACGTATTTTAGCGCTGTCAAGCAAAAATAAAAATATAATGTTCCAAGAAGTGTTGAGCTGTTGTGGTTAAAATCGTGGTGAAAATGAAATGCAATTTACACCTACGTAAGAAATAGTATATAGTACACGTTTCATAAGAAGCGGTTTTAGCGCACGCGTCTATTTTAAAAAACGAGCCACAAAGTGGCGAGTTTTTTTATTGACACGTGCGCTAAAACGCCTTATGAAACATGTGCTTTATAAATTTTTTTCTATTTCACCTTTTATAATCAAGAAAACTACATTTTAAAAAGAAAATAAATCCTTCAAATTTTGTAAATTTTTATGTTGGTAATACTATTTTTTTATCATAGGAGCCTCGATCCGGACAACAAAAATTATTTTGCAAACTGTCATTTTTTGATTTATTGACCCATTTTCACCACGAGATTCTAAAGTTATTTTAGCGATATGAGATTTGAAATTGAAAGGAATACGTTGTGTGATCCTTGTACATTCGGTACATATATACAGAGCGTTCGGAAATTCGGGAGATTTTGCTCCTTTTTTTCGAATTTTAAAAGACGTGATTTTACGTCACGGCATTGCAATTTAGTATCGGGAAGATGGAAAATTCAAATAAAGTTGAAGTTAAAATTGACATTGGAAGGTTAGTAGATTGAATTTTGGATAGGATTTGGCAGAAAATGATAGCTTGAAGCATCTAAAAAGATTGATTTATAGATTTATGCAACCAACATACATGACTGTTATCCACACAGAATAAAAAAGTAAGTTATCAAGCTATTTTTCCTCTGCGAAAAATGGGTTTTCTCGTAAATCACAAAGGCCGCGCAAGTCAATGAAATAAAACATTTAAATGTTACCAACATCAAATAAAGAAAAAACGCGTATCGAAATAGCTTCATTACGATACGCAAATGCGTATCGTACTGAGCTTATTATGAACGTGAAATAGAAAAACAATATTAGCTTCGTTATGGTACAAGCAATTGTCAACCGATTTCCAATTTTTCTCTGCGCATGCGTGATATTTTACTGGTTGAAAATTTTTTGCATTGCGTTTACGTTACAATTTGGCTTCTGCAAACGTCGGATTCTCTGTCAGCTGTTTAGGATTTATCGTGTGCGAACGCATGCGTCCTTAATTTGCTGACGGTTTCTGACTGCTGTACGAACGAACTTTATGTAAGACAATGACAAATCTGTAGAGTAACTATAACTAGGTATTCTGTTCTCATTTAACGAATGTGATACGATAGAATAATGTCCTCTAAAAACAGTGAGTTGTAGGCGCGGGGCAAAGTACGTTTATGAATGAACAATAAAAAGATTTGTCCATATTTGCTGAATCGTCGCTTGATAATACAAATAATAAATTTTCTTTCTACCGTATTGGCAAGTCTGAACTTACTGGCTTTTAATGTAAACAAATAAATACCAAATGTACTTGGCGAAAGTTAAAAAGAGATCGATCAAGCAGTGGCGGCTCGTGACATTAAGATAGAGCTAAAAACTCAACACGAATTTTGGACCACGCCCGGACTCAATTTATTTAAGAAATAATAATATATGTTTTTATCAACATTTTATTACATTCACTTGCTTTTGTCAAAACGTTATAATTTTGGATAAATTAAACATTATATATATAATCGCCATTTTCTCGGCAACTCTAAAAGATAGGTATAGGAAGTAATACATGTTTTGTACATTAAATTTTACGCAGAATGGAAATAAAAATACAGGGTGTTCCATTAAAAATAACGAAGTTGATAGTGCTTTCTGGTAAACCGGAAATAACTTTCATTTGTTAGAATATTCAAAACGGACATCATATTCAATTATAATAATTCCCAAAATTTGAAATCGATGAGTTTTTTCATAAGGACACTACAGCCTTGCTAGTAATCTCGTTGACATCCGGTATATTAGACATAAATAAGAAGCAATTCGGGAAAGTCTTGTCGACTAACCAATGTTCTGCACACATCTACACAAATAAAATAATCCATCATCGATACTTAAATTATTCCCTAAAATTTATCTTAAACACTGCAATTTTATTACAGGACGAAAACAAAATCATTTGCGCATCAACATAAGAGTAACAGGTATCCATATAAGAAAAAAAGTAAGTGGTAAAAAAAGTTTCAAAAATCCACCTCGTTAGTTGTAAAATTCTTAAACTGAATTTTTATAAAATATATTTTGGAGTTTAGTACCCAAATATGCAAAATACCCTTATATAAAGCATCAACTTCCTTCTTGATATTTTTATGACGTCGCAATATATGTATCTCTAAACTACGTTTAACAATAGTTTGATAATCACAATGACCACACTTAAACTTATATGAATCATCAACTGCTTTTATATGCCAAAATATGTACCTTTAAATTTCCTTTCCAAAATGTTCGATATTCACCTTGAACGCACTTAAACTTATCTAGAATAACAACGTCCTCTATATATCAAAATATGTCTCTTTAAATTACTTTTTAAAAATGTTTGATATTTACATTGACCACATATAAACTTATCTGAAGCATCAACTTCCTCTATATTTTTATGACTTGCCAAAATATGTCTCTAAACTACGTTTAACAATAGTTTGATAATCACAATGACCACACCTAAACTTATTTGAATCATCAACTGCTTTTATATGCCAAAATATGTACCTTTAAATTTCCTTTCCAAAATGTTCGATATTCACATTGAACGCACTTAAACTTATCTAGAATAACAACGTCCTCTATATATCGAAATATGTCTCTTTAAATTACTTTTTAAAAATGTTTGATATTTACATTGACCACACATAAACTTATCTGAAGCATCAACTTCCTCTATATTTTTATGACTTGCCAAAATATGTCTCTTTAAACAATCTTTATAAACTGTTTGATAATCACATTGACCACACTTAAACTTATCTGCAGCATCAACTTCTTCTATATTCATATGACAACCTAAAATATGTATCTTTAAATGTGTTTTCGTAAGTGTTTCATATTCACATTGACCACACTTGAACTTATTTGAATCATCAACTTCCTCTATATTTTTATGACGTCCCAAAATATGTAACTTTAAATTTCTTTTCCAAAATGTTCGATATTCACATTGACCGCACTTAAACCTAGCTAGAGCATCAACGTTTTCTATATTCTTACGATGTCTCAAAATATGTCTCTTTAAATTACCTTTTAAAAGTGTTTGATATTTACATTTACCACACATAAACTTGTCTGCAGCATCAATTTCCTCTATATTCTTACGACAACCTATAACATGCATCTTTAAATTTCGTTTCTCAAGTGTTTGATATTCACATTGACCACACTGAAACTTATTTAAACCATGAACGTCCCCTATATTTGTATGATTTCTAAAAATATGTATTTTTAAATCACTTTTTGTAAATGTTTGATATTCACATTGAACACACTTAAACTTATCTGCAGCATCAACTTCCTCTATATTTTTATGTCTTCTCAAAATATGTAATTTTAAATCACTTTTCGTAAATGTTTGATGTTCACATTGAACACACTTAAACTTATCTGCAGCATCAACTTCCTCTATATTTTTATGATGTCTTAAAATATGCATCTTTAAATTACCTTTCGAAAGTGTTTGATATTCACATTGACCACACTTAAACTTATTTGAATCATCAACTTCCTCTATATTTTTATGACGTACCAAAATATGTCTCTTTAAATCACTTTTCGTCAGTGTTTGATATTCACATTGACCACACTTAAACTTATTTGAATCATCAACTTCCTCTATATTTTTGTGACGTACCAAAATATGTCTCTTTAAATTTTTTTTACGAAGTGTTTTATAATCACAATGACCACAATTAAACTTATTTGCAGCATCAACTTCCTCTATATTTTTATGTCTTAAAATATGCATCTTTAAATTACGTCTATAAACTGTTTGAAACTTACATTCTTCACATCTAAACTTATTTAAAACACCATTTCTCTTTATATTTTTCTGTCGCAAGCTATGTTGCTTTAAGCATTCTTTTTTAACAGTTTGATACTCATATTGACTCCATTTGAACTTATCTGATAAATTATTTTTCTCTATATCTTTATTCCGTCGGAGATGCATCTTCAAATTACTTGGCGAAGCTGTTTGATAATAATCACCTGTGCGATGTCCTTGATCGAGTGTCATACTAAAAATAATAAAAAAGCTATTATAATTCAAGAATTCTACATGGTAACTTTTTTGTAGTTTATCTTATCTATTAGTGGGATACAAGGCATTTGGGTTTTGCCATCATACTGTGATACATTTTCAGAAACAAAAGTCGCGAGCAGAATATTCACAGTAGATTGCATTCTATTAAATGGAAAATTTCTAAATATTCGGGACCTACTACTTAGGTCGTATTTTAATGATTAAATGTAATAAACAAAGATTACGGATTAAAGTTTTGTTAAAAATAGCACTTGTATTCAAGGCCGTCCTAAACCAAAACTACATTGCAAATTAAGATTTTAACACCTTGAAATCAGTAAAAATTAATAAAAGTTGCACACAAATTGTTAAATACTTGTCCGGGTTGTAGCGCGCGCGTGTAGCTCGTGAATGAAAAACTAGAGCCTGATAATATTTTGTCCAGTTGAGTTTCACTTATTGCGACGGAAAATGGCAACAAACATTGAAAAGTTATTGGAATTTTCAGTTTAAAAACTTTTTAGAAAAGGTTTTAAATGAATAAGTTTTATACCTACCTAATGGAATTTTAAATTACAGTACAAAGCCTGATTTTTAGAAAAAATGCCTCGTGAAACTGCAAGTTAGCGTTATTAGATTATGTTATTAAAATTTTAAAATATCTAAGGAACCTTTATTAATACTGACAAAACAAATTAACATTTTTATATTACATTAATTCTTGGCTGTTTCTCGTAAAAAAAAATGAAGTGAAAATTAAGTAGAGATACTTACATAATTTGGTTTTGGTCAAGGTCTTCCTCTTTAAGGTCGATTTCCTCATTTTTAATTTTCCATTCATCATAGACAATGTTAGATGTTTGTTCGACTTCTTTGATGATTTCGCTGGAGTCTATTTTTACTGGTGCCTTCAAATATTTAGGATAAAAACATTCTGATCTGTAAAAATAAAATACAATAAGTGTTTACTTGAGTAGGTATAACAAGGAATCCAGAATCCGAAATAATTTGGGCCTCATCGTTCAGTTTATTTTTTAAAATGTAAATTAACCCCAAGACAAATTAATCAATCAATCAAAAAGGGTCTTTATTTGTTCTAATTGTACATATCAATTAATTAACATACAGGGTTTTTCCGTATATTTTGGAGCACCCCTGGAGCTTTTATTTGAAGACCTAGAAAAAACTTTAAATTACCAAAGTTGCATGATTTCTCCTGAACTGACAGAATTTGTTATCGGACAAAACAAATGAACATCGTAAATTTCTTTAATAATGCCAATGTCGATTTTTTAAAATGGAACACAGCTGGCATGTTCAATAGGAAGAATAAGCGGTATTGGTCAACAGAAAATACTCACCAATATCAAGTTGTTAAGGTACAAGGCCGACAGTCATTAAATGTTTGGTGCGGAATATTGGGAGGCAGGATCTTGGGCCCTATTATATTTGAAGGAACTCTTAATGAGGATCGATATAGAAACTTTTTAGAACATGAAATTGAGCATGAATTGCAAAAGATCGTAGAACTAATTTGGCAACAAGATGGGGCACCTCCACACAACATTCAATCTGTGGTTGCATATTTAAATAATCATTATAATCTCTGGATTAGTAGAAATTGTCCGATTAGGTGGCCCGCAAATAGCCCAGACCTAACACCTCTAGATCTATTTTTATGGGGCTATTTGAAAAATAAGATTTATTATAATAGGCCAGAAAACACAAATATTCTTCGTAAAAAAGTAGAACAAGAAGTTTTACTACTTAAAAGAGAAAATTTGGTTTTTGTAACAAACGCTTTACGAAAATGGCAAGATAATATTCAAAAATGCCATGACAGTCGTGGTGGATATATAGAACCATAATATTGTTTCATAAATTATTATCATTATTTATATTAATTATTGTTATTGAATAAGCATTATGTTCCAGCTTGTTTTTCTCACACCAATATAGATTTTCTAATCCGCAATATTTTGAAATTAAATTTTGCCTAAACGACTAAAGTAAACATACTTATAACTTATATACATATTTGGAATCAAAAAGAGTGAGGAGTTAAAAAAAAATTAATATACCATTTAAAAAAATCGACATTGGCATTATTAAACAAATTTACGATGTTTATTTGTTTTGTCCGATAACAAATTCTGGCAGTTCAGGAGAAATCATGCAACTTTCGTAATTTAAAGTTTTTTCTAGGTCTTCAAATAAAAGCTCCAGGGGTGCTCCAAAATATACGGAAAAACCCTGTACATTTAGTAATATACAGGGTGTTAATTAAGTAAGTACGGAAACTTTAAGGAATTAATATTTGATTGATTCTAAGATGAAAAGTTCATATAATTATAGGTCCGCAAGAGCTCCGTTTTCGAGATACAGGGTGTTCAACTTTTTAAAAAAATTTACATTTTTCTATTATAATATTGAATGGTATCAGCTACTTCATTGAAACTTACGACACACTAATAGATATTTAGAGGCTACATTTTACAAGTATTAAGATATTTTTAATTCAACCACGAGCATAGATATGGGTAACCTTCTTAGGATTTTCAAGTAAAAAATGACACGCCACTGACTGTTTTAAACTTTTAAAGCATTATCTAGTAAGCCACGCAAGGTATACACAAAAAGTGTCTATTGAAAATTTTTGATTGGATGAACCCTTTTCGAGAAAATTTCTTTATTACGTTTTCATGCACGCCTATGGACAAATTTAGGTGTGAATCAAAATTGCTCAGAACTCAACCAAAGACAAGATCTTATGAAAATAAATTTAAAAACCTATGAAATCGTTTCGGGAACCGTTTGATTGACATTTTTAATTTTTGTCGAATTTTTTTAATTAAAAAAAATTCCACAAAAATTAAAAATGTCTTTATTATTATTTCAATATCCTTTTATTGTGAAAAACAAACGGTTCCCGAAACGATTTCATGTTTTTTAATTTATTTTCATAAGATCTTGGGTCTTTGGTTAAGTTCTGAGCAATTTTTATTCACACTTATTATTATAGGCGTGCATAAAAACGCAATAAAGAAATTTTCTCGAAAAGGGTTCATCCAATAAAGAATTTTCAAAAGACACCTTTTGTGTATCCCTTGCTTGGCTTACTAGATAATGCTTTAAAAGTTTAAAACAGTCAGTGGCGTGTCATTTTTTACTTGAAAATCCTAAGAAGGTTACCCATATCTACGCTCGTGGTTGAATTAAAAATATCTTAATACTTGTAAAATGTACGAGAGGCTGATTCGCCCGGACCGTACCGATGTTGCCAAATGTCAATTGCACAGTTTGGCGCGAAATTTAAACTATCCAAATATATAATTATTGTGTTAGTGTTGCTTTATACGTTATTTTATTTTTTTCTTTAAAAGTTAAATTAACATTTTCTTATGAGACAGTTTATCCAACATTTTAGCGTAAGCATAAGGTTAAGGAAAAGTTACGTTGTATAAACCAACACTTAATAATGTGATCAGACAATCGGATTCAAATTAAAATTTGTTTAATTAGTAATTGTATATGACTATATATTGCAAAATCAGTAGGTATAATATTAATTTGTTATTAATGAGAAAAGATGTTGGTAATATATAGTATTTAGGTAGGTATTTGTAATTGTATTATTTTTGATATAGGTATTGTATAAACTTCTGGTTCTGGTAAATAAAAATTTAAAGTTTATTTTCATTTTTTTATTGGAATACATACACTTATATAAAATATCTAAATAGGTAATATCTACATATCTAATAATACTTTTCAAACAAAAAAGGAATACTTATTTACAGAACCTCTAGTAGGTGTACTAAACATACTGATGATCATTAGAGGGAAGTGAAGATATTGCAAGAAATTAATTATCAAGGGAGTACCTCAAATTTTCTTGAATTTCCCGACCTTCTTGTGACGTAGCCCTGCTAAGAGTAGTCCTTGTAACCCTTTTTTTTCGTTGAAACAAACCGAACCTGAGGACAGATGACCCTTTTTAATGATTGGTTTTTTAACTCGAATTTATTTGTAGATAACTGTGGACAGTCCGTCAAATTATTAATTACCAATAAATGATGATGAATTTCGCTAATTACTGACTCATCAAGCTCTTCGTATTTGATGAGGCTTAACTTTGTAACTAAAGATTCTATCTTTTCTTTTAATTTCGATAAGTTACCGGTACATCCCACTAAGCAAAAAACAGCTTTGGTACGTTTCGTAACGTTTTTTAAAAGTAACTTATATAACGTTTTAGTTCAAACGTTCTTTTATCATCGTTTTTACATTTTCTAGGAACGTATTTAATATTTACGTCTCTCTAACATAATCTCGTTACTGTACTTGTTTCATTGAACAAATAAACATATTAAAACCGTATATTTTATGTACTCTTTTATTAACGTCAACATGTTTCCATTAAAAGAACGCTCTTTTAATTGCGTGCTATCGTTATGCTTTTTTCTAAACGTTTCAGATCAGGAACTATTTTGTTAACTGATAGATTTCGTCGCAAAAATGTAAAACAAGTTTCATGTCAGTTTCGTTTTCTGAACGCAACCCTGAACGGAACTCCACCGTTGACGCCAACAACCATTCACCGAACTAACCGAACCTCACTTTTTCCTGTCCCACGCGTCTGCATTTATTTGTCATCGGCTGTGCTATAATTTATTTTTTGTGGTTTTGGAGGTTTCCGAAAAGAACAAAAAATGGTTAGAAAGGTAAGTACATATTGCATTAGTTTCTATAAAACCAAAGTTATTGATATATTTGCATTGTAACCTACAACCTACGCCGCTACGCCTACAGATAGGTACCTACTACCAGCGAGGCTACAAGATACATGTCTATAATTTTCTTTTAGTTTAAACTTTATGCTAGTAAATTAAGGTCTCGTTCTAAAGTGCTGCATTTATATTTGAAATTGTCTGTTTCTATGTTTGGTACAGGTCTGCAAGTAAACGTACAGGTTGGTCAATTCTAAGTGCCAAGACCCGAGACTGAAAGCCATTAAAATTCGTTAAGAATAAACCACATGTATGAATTATTGAACTTAAATAGCCCTGCCCCTATAAATATTTTTAAAACTATCTTTAAATTAATTGCTAAACATGCATATATATAGTACACATGTATGGCTGAGGGTTGTTACTGTTTCCTCTTGGTCTGACCTGGAGATTTTTAATTTGATTAATGTCTAGGCTTGCCAGGGCCAAGCAATAGGTAGGTTTGACCTGGAGAAGTTGTTGCCAAATTATTCATCAATAAGTTAACATAAATTAAAATAAGTTTTAATTTCCAAATATTTAGATGCAGTACAACAAGTATTCACAACCAACGACCGGGACCTAGAGTCAGGGAGTCAGTCATCATGGAGTGGTTTCGTCGCGACAATCAACGACTCAAGAGAGAAGAGGTATGTGTAGTTAGTAAGAAAGTAATATAATTTACTAATCAAACTTAAAATTATTGCTCTAATAATCACCATTTAAAAGTACATATTTTTACTTGAACTATTAAAGAATTTTAATTTTTAGTTAAGACTTTAAAATAAAAAAAAAAATACGTTTTTTTTACCAAAATCTTATTGGCTTCAGCTGTCATACACTGGAATATTTTGTAAAATAATAAAAATATAGAATCTTGGTTACGAAGTATTTTTTCTAAATTTTTTTATTAGTTTCTTAAAGAACCCCGCACTTCTCTTATGGAAAATGGCCCTCGGTTAAATTTTCTAAATTTTTAGTATGTTGAGAATGCCATTCTGATCAAAAGTGTTCATGGCCAGAACAATATCTGCCAACCAGTTTTTGAGATCCAAGTTGCAAAATATGAATTCTCAATACATTATATTTTCCTAGTTTATAATATGAATTCGTTTTGTTTTTCTAAATTTTTTATGGCCCTGTCGTAGATAGGACAGAATACTATAAAAATAGTTAAAATTTTTTTATTATAATATACCGGGTGAGTGACGAAAATTATTTAATATTTTGTGTTAAATCATTGTATTTTCGACATTAAATTAAATGTTTACAAAGTAATACTGTATATGACATTAGCTTGGAGCAAGCTATCAGAATTTATATTATTTATATTTTTTACAGGGTAACTCAAAAAAGTTTATAGTTTTTTTATTAGTTTTAAAAGAAATTTTGTAGATATTTCTTTATGTACTACTTGTCGCCTATCGTATGCTTTCAAATATATATAATTATCAAGGTTTTACAGGGTGTTTCCGTGTTTCCGATGCTAAGCGATAAAAAAATAACATAAAAATGCATTTATTTATAAATCACCCGGTATATTAAAAATGGATCGGTTAAATTTCATTATTTTTTAATATTTTTTGCATGAAGTGTCTTACTTACATGTTTGCTATTGATTTCCCTTTTCCTATGACCAGTTCTGAAGATATATACAGCGTCGAACATACTCAAAACTCAAAAAATAGGCAAATAAAATAGCAATTTTTATTAATTTCAATAAAATTTGTTATGTAAGTTCATTTTATGGTTAAATATAAATATATTTAATGCTGTACAGGGTGTTTCAAATTATTATGAGATTCTAACACTGTTTTGCAAATAAGAAATATATATATATATTTGATGCCATTTCTTTTGTGTTGGGTATGTTATTTTTTATGATGTATTAACACAATATGAAAAATAAAGTTTATTATTATAAAAACTATGAACAATTTATTATATCCAAAAATAATAAGTAGGCCCCTAATTATTTGAAACACCCTGTATAGCATTAAATATATTTATTTTTAACCATAAAATAAACTTATATAACAAATTTTATTGAAATTTAAGAAAAAATTGTTATTTTATTTGCTTATTTTTTGAGTTTTGAGTCTGTTCGACGCTGTATATCTTAATGTTTTGTAATGACATGAAATAAACAAATACAAATTACTAAAGAACTGGTCATAGGAAAAGGGAAATCAATAGCAAACATGTTAGCAAAACACTTCAAGCAAAGAATATTAAAAAATAACGAAATTAACCGATCTATTTTTTATATACCGGGTGATTTATAAATACTTGCAGTTTTTTGTTATTTTTCTATCGCTTATTATCGGAAACACCCTGTATAACCTTGATAATTATATATATTTGGAAGCATACGATAAGCGACAAGTAGTACATAAAGAAATATTTACAAAATTTCTTTCAAAACTAATAAATTTTTTTTTAACTTTTTTAACTTACCCTGTATAAATATAAATAATATAAATTCTGATAGCTTGCTCCAAGCTAATATCATCTACAGTATTACTTTGTAAACATTTAGTTTAATGCCGAAAATACAATGATTTAACAAAAAATATTAAATAATTTTCGTCACTCACCCGGTATATAATAAAAGAGTTTAAACTATTTTTATAGTATTCTATTCTATCTACGACAGGGCCATCAAAAATTTAGTAAAACAAAACGAATTCATATTATAAACTACGAAAATATAATGTAGTGAAAATTTATATTTTGCAACTTGGACACCCTGTATCTGAAAAATGGTCTGCAGATATTGTTTTGGCCATGAACACTTTTGATCAGAATGGCACTCTCTGCAACATACTAAAAATTTAGAAAATTTGACCGAGGGCCATTTTCCATAAGAGAAGTGCGGGGTTCTTTTAAGCTCTTCAAATTTATTTGTAGCTGATTATATTGTAAAGTATATTAATTTATAATTTTTTTTTCAGGTTCACAAGACGTTGATTTATTACTTTTTTAATTACATATTTATAACATTACATGTATATGTTTTTTTAATATAATCTTTTAATCCATGATGTGCCTAATTTACTTTAGGAAATAATTACATTCAACGGTTTACAAAAATATTACATTCTCGAAGGATGAATCTAATTCGTCATCAATATAATGTTTATTGTGTCTGCATTTATTGCCTTTTTAAAACAAAATTGGTTTGTTATAGTTTCGAAACAAAAACATCTTATAAGCAACGTAATTGTAACTTTTTGAAAAGTCCTTAATATAAACATCTCAAAAACGAAACCAGTTTGTTATAGTTTTCGAATCAAACACGTTGATTTCTAAATGCAACTGCGATTTTGTTATGTTGGCGGACATTACGACCAGTACGTTTCGAAATAGCGCCGTATCAAAACCTTTTTGTACAACGTAACAATGTAACGTAAAAACATAAATTTAACGAAATTGGGTTGTTTTTTTGCTTAGTGGGATGTCTCTTGTTCCTAAGAAAGAGCTGATAAACCTTGAATTATTTCATGACAATTTTGTACCTTGGGCTGATCATTAGGACTATCGCCCGATAATTTTAAATGCGAATGAATAAAATGGATGTGCTTGCAATTTTTTTTTCTTTCTTTATAAAATTTACATTCAAATGCATACATGTGAATACATGCTTCACAAAGGATACACATTTGTTCACAGCATTTATTATCCAAGATTTGGGCCACATCATACGAAACATGATTATTTTTTGTGATCTTCCAATGGTTTCTCTGTGTTTTAAAATGAAGTACATTATATTTTTCACAACTTTTAATTGCACTTTTGTGAGCCTGTGTTAATTCCCCTGTTAATTTTGTATTTTTGCCTTTGGTCAGCCTTATTAGCCTTTCGACACTTTTGTCTCTCACATACTTTAACATTACATGTAAGCCCTTGTCAAGTCGTTGAACTGTCTTTCGTTCTAAATATAAGTATTTGATGACTTTATGCATTGCTTCTACATGCATGTTAGTGTTAATACTGCTATCTGTTCTAAAACACTAGGACCATTTCCTAAAGTTTTGGCTATATGTATTTTTAAAATACTCTCCAAAATTCTTACTAGACTGATCACTGCACATATATGATATTGCATTATTTAGGGCTGGAATAAAATTTGCAGATGAAGTTCCCTGCTGTAATGTTTTCAAAATTTTGTATATTTCAGAACGTTTTTCTTTATCAGCTATCTTATTCAAATTTTTTTGCCACGCCCTATCTACATGCCAAGAGCAGAACAAATGATTAGGACCTTCACCCATTACCAAAACCGAACAAACCCAAGCATTAAAATAGCATTCTGCCATATCCGACATAAATATTGTACAATCTACTATACCTAAAAAAATAGAAAACCTGATAATTATTATTGTATCGTATAGACACCTTAAGTTCATTCACTTATAAGAGATTCCTGAGATTAGGAACTGACCTAGCGTGATAGGTCTTTATTAGAATCGATTTTGCCATTTGGCTTGCTAAGGTAACGTTTAACACCATTTTTGTACCATTTGGAGATTTTTTTCTGTAGTGTATGTATTTGAATAAATAAATAAATAAATAAATAACCCTCATACCCACTGCCTCCTTAATATAACTGAAGAATATTGTCTGTATTGTTGTATCTTTTCGGTTAGAGAACATTACAGCCACTGGGAATCCGTGGTGAAACTCGTCAATAACCATAAGAGTAGTCATCTCAAAGTCATATGCATTCAGCCCATGTGTGCCATCAACTGTAATTATACTTGAAAAACTCTTAAGCATCTGTCTTTGAAACTTATTCATAACAATTAAACAAAAGTCTTGTTCTTTTAGAACTCCTTGTTCAATACCTTGATGTTTGTAATAGAGAACTGGGTTTTCTTCTGAATCTTGACATTCCTGTACCCACAGATCAACTGAAAACGCATCATTTGAGCTTCTTTTGCCATCTTTTGATTCAGCACCGTAGCTTGTTTTAATATTTCTGATGTCTTTTGAAGTTAATAAATCAACTCTTTTTAGCTCCTCTCCAATATCTCTATCTCTTGTAGAATCCAAAATTCTATAAAAAAAATATTATTTTTAGACTACTTAAAAAAGTGCTGCAAATTGAATCAATACATTATACTATTATTCGACTTTAAAAACACTATTTATTGCTAATTACCCCCACACTAAGAACGACATATTACTCAATTTTTTACGAAAAATCACTATTTTTTGCTAATTACCGACACCACTATTTTTTGATAAAATGTCATATCGATTGTAAAATCAAAATCTGTGTACTAAAAAACCCTGCAAACGACATATTACTCGATTTTTTTCTTCCCATTCTCCTGTGGATACCCACCTCTGTGTACCAAATTTGAGGTCAATCCCTTCAAAAGTTATCGCGCCAACTAAAAGACCGGCTGACAGAATATTTTTTGGACCGTTTCGAATCGAATTCCATAGAGAATTAGGGAACATACATAACATTTCAGAAAATTACATACATACTAACTACATGGGTCCCCGTATCACTTAGTAAATTATATTACTTACAGTGTATTATATGCGATCCTAATAACTACTATTAAATTATGTCACGTCTAATTTTTACCCAAGTTTTTACCTTTGTGGTGTTACTCCGTGAACAAGTTTTGTAGCAATAGTATTCTTTTCTGCTTTTGGCAACCTGATATGCTTAACATCAAAACCATGACCATAGTGCTTTTTCTGCCACTCAACAGAAATATTTCCATTTTCTTTTATCACTTTGATTTGACTGGTGCATGAATGGCCAATCTTGCAAGATCCTTGACTTTTCTGCAATCTGCCTCTCTGTTCACCGTCTTTTGCTAAATAACCTAAAATTATTAACCAAATTTGTAATAAAATATTGTAATTATGCTTAGAATGAAAAAAATCGTATTTGCTAATATTAACAACTTTGCTAGTACAAGTACCTAACTTACTTGTTTTACTTCTATTGCAACTGTAATAAACAATTTCACCGTTTGTACTGAAGTGTCTACTCTTTAAGATGTAATAGCAATTGTTTAACTTTTCGATGCTTGATTTCCAATTCTCAAATTCTGTTAAAAATAAGTAGTAGGTTGTTAGTAAAATAAAACAATGACAATGGTATAGTAATTAATGCTATGGTACCTATTGGTACCCAAGCCGATGGGCCCATGCTAAACTTACCATTCATACTTTGCATAACTAAAGATTGATTTGGAAACTTGATTTGATGGACTACTTCCAGATGATCTATTAATCGATTATTGGTGGGAAATGCATTATCACACTGCTGTTGAACACACCTATAACTCCAAACACTTTCTTTTCCATATGAAATCGGCTTCGGCTCCAAATTATGAACCTCTCTTAAATGTCTATTATGTGACGATTGTGTAGAGAAGAGCTTGTCGCATACTGTACACATTACAGGCATGTTGGAAACACTATTGACACTGATCAGTCGCCACTCACCACTATTATTAAAAATACTAAACACGTTTTTATTTTCACCAGTGAACAGTGTGAAAACTTTTACTAATATTATTATTTAAGGTTAGGTACATTTTTCCCGCCAAGCCGCCAAATGTCAAATACCAAATCAAAATCGGACACGAATTTGGCAACGTCGGTACGGTCCGGGCGAATCAGCCTCTCGTTAAAATGTAGCCTCTAAATATCTATTAGTGTGTCGTAAGTTTCAATAAAGTAGCTAATACCATTCAATATTATAATAGAAAAATGTTAATTTTTTTTAAAAGTTGAACACCCTGTATCTCAAAAAAGCTCTTGCAGACCTATAATTATATGAACTTTTCCTCTTAGAATCAATTAAAGATTAATTCCTTAAAGTTTCCGTACTTACTTATTTAACACCGTGTATTATATATAATATTTATGTATTTAATGTAGTCTAGTCTGTAGGTTAAAGTCAGTTTTATGTAACTGTCTCTACCTAGGACACTGGCACTGGCAACGCCGGTGGGGTTGGTGTTAACCCTTTGGTTAATTATTTTGATGCATGATTACACATGGAAAGGTCGGTTCCGTGATCTCTTTACCTCCATGAGGGATTTATTTGGTTCATAGAATAAACTTGAAAATATTTTTACAGCTGTTTAAGTGTTGAAAATTTCTGAATGACTGTTTACTGGAAAACTAATCAAAAACCAGCTTAATTTAATCAGGTACGGGTAGCACGAACTTTGCCATATGGCTTATAAAATATTTATAGGCATGCCAATTCTGTGGATGATGTATATTATATACTTATTTTTATTGTTTATTGGAAATATAGGGGTAGTCTTGAATGTAAAGGTTTGTGTACAGGGTTGTCGTTATATCTTGTTTGTAGTATGTTTTGGGT
Organism: Polydrusus pterygomalis; assembly: GCA_963969555.1. Lineage (NCBI taxonomy): Eukaryota > Metazoa > Arthropoda > Insecta > Coleoptera > Curculionidae > Polydrusus > Polydrusus pterygomalis. The sequence goes on from OZ018382.1 coordinate 48,250,309, forward strand.
CAGGTGTGTTTGTTGGGGTTGTGTTTGATAAAATTTCGTTGATATGTCTTGTACATAGTCGAGGATGTACGGCGTTTTATGGCCTGGTGTAGGTGACGGACTGGTGCATATATTATAGTTTCTTTTAGTACTTGTCTCAAGACTTTGTTTTGTAAACGTTGTATTTTCCTATAATGGCAGTCCGCCATACTACACCAGACTGGTGCTGCATAGATTAAAATATTTGATTGTAAATTGCCAGTTTGTTATGTGGAGAAAGTATCAAATTTTTATTAAAAAGTTTATTTAGTACATAAGTTATTAATATGAATTTTGCCATTATTTTATTTGTATTTTCTTTAAAGTGAAGTTTGTCATCGAGTATTACCCCTAAATATTTTAATGTTTTGTTTGGCTCGATTTCTTTTTTGTTAGTAGGTAATGATCTTTTGATTTATTTTTGTATTTATTTTCCTGGCTAGCACTTGTTCTCGTTAATTTCGAGCTTCCATTTTTGATACCAAGGTAGTAATACTGCTAGGTGGCTCGAAATCAATTGTCTTGCAGCATTGGCATAATATGAGCTGGCGTACAATGACACATCATCCACGAAAACAGCGAGATTTGTATTGTGATAGAATGTATATCTGCTATCTGCTGTATACAGATTAAACAGGGGAGCTGCCAAGTTTGTACCTTGTTGTAGACCTGAGTGTAGAGCTACTGGTTCAGAGAAGTTGCCGTTTATTTTGACTTTTAAAGTGCGATTAATGATATAAGAGTACCGTAAAACGGGGTTACTTTGGCATATACGTCATTATGCTACCATTTTTTTTTGTTTTTTTTTTGTTTGATTAATTTTTTTAATTTAAATATTATGAGATTCTCATTCTTACAGATATAACGCACTAAAAAGATGCCACGTCATTACAGAAAAAAGTTAGGAGCGCGTTCATACGCCAATTATACTACACAACATAATATGTTTGTGTTTATGCTCATTCGAAGAGCTCAGTTTAATATTTTATAAATAAAAAAGTTCAAATTATTCATTGTTTTTGATGAAAAAATGCGTCTAGAAGGTTGAAAAAAATATGTGGTAAAAACCGACACAACACACCCCACACAAACCCGAACAAACCCGATTTTTAGTCCTTTAGGTGCCAATGAAGACACTAACACTGTCTACTTTAATGTTTTACGCCAAATTAATATAGCCTGCCAAAGTAACCCCAAACACCTGCCTACTTTGGCACCCCAAAAAAAATTTTTTTTCTCGGTTATCTTTTGATATTTTTAACTAAATTTTTGGAACACTTATAGCCTTGAGGACGTTTGTTACGATGGCAACTTTAGTTGGTAAACACGAGCGACTGTTTTATAGTTATTTGCCAAAATATTCCAAAATCTGCCAAAGTAACCCCGTCTTACGGTATATTAGGGAAATTAAATATAATGGAAAATGGTGTACAGGGTGTCCCAAATTCGAGCCTCATCATGGGGATCTCGGAAACTATAAGAGATACAGCATCGGTTAAATTGTGGCAAAGTTACGCAATTTCGTACTGAGCAATATCGCAAAAAAATATCTGAGCTATCTTTTTTAGTTTTTGAAATTTTTGCAAAAAACTGAAATTTTGAGTTTATGTTTTTTTAAATTCCTCGACTTATTTTATCCGGTACAGAAAAACAAGCACGACATTGTTAAGGCAACTTTTTACTCTCCATATTGTGACGTTTTTAGAATTTCGTTACAACGTTTCGTTTTTATGGAGCTATTATCAACTTTAATTTTTTAAATACGGACCTGGATTTTTTATTTTATTTTTTGATAGCCTTGAAATAAACCATGTACTGTATGTACTTAATTATATTTAGACGTTTTGATGTCATTATTACATCTTCAGGAATGTGATTATTATTTTTAAATACGGCCCTGGTGTTAGTTACTTAATCTTTTTACCACATACAACATGTAAATGGATCCGGAATTTTATACAAATAATTTACTATATTTTGGTTTTTATATAAATTGTAACAAAGTAAAAATAAAACCAAACAAAACAAAGGTTGCTATGACAAGAACTTTTACTTGATTGTTTGGCTTAAGGTGGCAAGGTGGAATTCTCAACGTCATTTCATCTATTGCCAACCTATAACCTATTTTGCGTTGCTTTTTTTAGTTTATTATTTGATTAACTAACATTTAAATAAAATCAATATCGTCGGTACAATATTTAGGTAATAGCTGACATATTACAAAAATATCAATTTATTTCATTGCTAATTTTGGGAGAATTGTATAGTGAAAGAATCTTACCCGACATTTTTCGCTATAAAATTCTCCTAAAATATTTAATGAAATTCCTTGATATTTATTTAATATGTCAATTATTACCTATAAAATATGAAGACGATAATGATTTTATTTAATTGTCGTTTGTTTTGTGTAAAAGCTAGAAAAATTAAATAAATATACGCGAAATAGGTTATAGGTTGGCAAGCATGTTGATACTTCCACCTTAATTATCTTGACAACTGCAGTCACCATTTATACTGAATATTTCAGCAAAATTATGTTTTCTGCTTTAGAAAAGCGCGACATGTTACGAGTTTATTATTCTTCCAATAGGAATTCACAAATTTCTTGTGACAGTTATTTACAGGACTATCCTGAACGCTTGCAGCCTCATTATAGTTATTTTGCTACGCTTGATACTAATTTAGCCCAGTATGGTAGTTTTAATAAACCAAGAGTCAAATATACACCAGGGCCGTATTTAAAAATAATTATCACTTTTCTGAAGATGTAATAATGACATCAAAACGTCTAAATATAATTAAATGTGGCACATGGTTGAATTCAGGGCTTAAAGGGCTATCAAAAAATAAAATAAAAAATGCAGGTCCGTATTTTTAAGGTTGAAAAGGAGCTTTATTGATTTCAAAAAAATACATTGATTTTATGCAGAAATCAGCTTATTCTATAAAAGAAACAATTCTAAATACTTACAACAACAATGAAAATATTTTGTAAAAAAACAATTCTATCTATAACAAAAAAAAACAATAACAAATTAATTTTTTTAGTAGTAGTAGTAAAGATAATTAAAATATTAAAAAGGATTATTTTACATATCACAGTTTTGTTCCTTCGTGCAATAAAAAGGAAGAGAAAAAAATACAAATATATAGCAGTAGTAACATACTTTTTCCAATGATCTGCTAGCTATAGATGAAGCAATAACAAACGAACCTATTGCCAAAATCGTATACCATTCTGAAGTAACTTTTGTTGCAAATTGCGCCCCTCCACTTTGTTTGCCAAACGTACCTCTTAAAAGTAGGTATTAACACTCTTAGAGTACCATCAATATATAAATTACGGCTATAACAATATTTTAAAACTAATAATAACAACACTTATTTAATAATTTTACATATTATTTATCCCTAAAGCCATAAATCTACAGGTTTTACCTTCCAGAAGAGAAAAAAATAAGACGTTATGTGGTAAATTTAAATCTTTGTCTAAAAACCCATAGACATTTCCCTTAAAAATTATGCAGTTTGGCAACACAGAAGACGTTGCGTTCCTATTGGTCAGAAGAGAGCCTGCCTTTTTTCATTCATAATTTCTTTGACGTGTGGTCCACAGAGAAATTAAGGGTTTAGTTTGGTCGTTCTTCGTTCGAAAGTTGTTTGAAATTTGTTTCGGTTTATCGGTTTTGTGTATTAATTGCTGTGTTGTTAGTATTTTGTGATATTTTTTTCAAGACTAATTAATATGGGTCACAGGTTTGAAGTGTGCAAGACTGCGAAATATAATAATAATAATTCTGCAGTTACTTTTCATAGGTGAGTACATAAAAAGTTGGGTTATTTGTAGGTTAGGTTTAACTATTCATAGGCGTGGGTAGGTGGGGAAAAATAATTAAAACTTTACATTTTTATTTTATTAAACGTATTATTAATTTAAGGAACATTATGGATAGACTGTATAGGTATAACTTTTGCAAATGGTTTGGCTTATTGAATTCTTTAAACAACTCAGATACACTCTTAGTCTAAAATAAACAAGGAAGCCACTATTTGATCACCTTTAACCATAAACGTCATTTATGACGTTCGTGGGTTCGTGCCTTTAACTCTTCAATTTTGCATAGGATTTCATAATATGTTGTAGGTACCAGACAAAATACTTGTGTAAGTTTTCCATATGCGGCCAAATTTTAGCCGGCCACTATATTATTATTTTTAGCCCATTATTCAAAAGCATGTGGCAACAAATATCGTATTTTGGAAAAATAATGATTTTGTTTCATGGAATAGGACATTAATATAATAATTTACAGTCAGAGTCTCACACGAATATTTATTTTCCAAACAGGTTACCTACATGTTTCGCTCATACCTGAGCATCATCAGACCAATGTTAGGCTTATTTTGTTCTGATGCTCAGGAACCTACGACCGAAACATGTACCTAACCTGTTTGGAAAATAAATATTCGTGTGAGACTATGACTTTGTGAAATTTATTAGTTGTACTCAAATCAGGTCTCTTAAAGAAAACTTTTTTGATTTTGGTAATTATGTAGGTATCTAGTACCTAGATAATGTTTGTTTTAATAAGTTGTTAATTCTTGAACCTACTTATTATTTGTTAAAAATACTTTACTTGGATATGTAAGTTAATTCCTGTAATAAACTATAGTTACTTGAGAATAAAGATATATACCTACCTACCAAGGTACCTATGATTATTATTATATGCTAGTTTTATTTCTAAATTTTTTAACATTAAGTTAGCCGACATACAAGTTTAGAAATATAACCGTATCAATAAATTGCATTTTAAAGAACAATTTCCATAAAAACCACTTTTGGGTATACGTACCTTATACGTAATAAGTCAAAAACTGTTAAAGTAGAGTTTTCACTGACAGAAAAATTAATCCCTGGCTAAATTGAAGCTTTTAACTTTATGTTAGCCCACATAAAAGTTTAGGAATGTAACTGTAACCAACAAATTCTATAAAAACCGTATTTGGGTCTTCGTACCTTACGTAAGTCAAAAACTGTTAAATTGGGGTTTCCATTGAGAGAAAAATTAAATCCCTGGCTAAATTGAAGCTTTTAACTTTATGTTAGCCCACATACAAATTTAAAAATGTAACTGTATCATAACCATCAAATTTCATAAAAACCACTTTTGGGTCTACGTACCTTATGTAAGTCATATATGGGGATTTCCTCGACAGTAAAAATGTAATATCTGACTGAATTCAATTAGTTTATGTTGAACTGTAGGTATTGTATTTTACCTATAGATAGGTATAATCACAGAATATTAGTTGGCTCTGAGTTCTCTGGGTATAATATGAAGAAATAAAACAAAAAAAATTTTGTTGTAAATATGAGTGACAGAATCCTATTTAAAGTTGCGTTTCAGTTAATTTAGTATTTTCAAGGTTTGAATAGGTAATTGTAATATAATATAGTTTTTAAATCTATTTTGACACTTTATCTTTAAACCATATAAAAACTCATGTTTATTATTAGGTAAAGTCGATTCAGCCAGTAAACCTGCAAGATGGCCGGCATGTCATATGACAAAAGTCATATTCCAGCTAAATAAAATGGATTTTTGCATTTTCAATTACTTTTGTCATATGACAGGGCCATCTTGCAGGTTTACTGGCTGAATCGACTTTACCTACCTTAAATTATAATATTTATAGAACAAAACTTTCAAAATAAATTATTATTATTATTTGGCAATATTAAAGCGGTAAAACCGATGAGACTATTGCATCAATTGTTTTAGAAGGTATCACATGTTAAATTTTCAAGTCCAGTCCTGGAATTCATGCTAACTTATAAAAGTTTAATAGAGCAAAATTGAAAGAGTGTCACTTGACTTTACCTCCATCTTGCGAGAGTATTCAAAATTTTGACTTTACTTTCCATTTGCTGCTTTTAAACAGCTAAGCAAAGTAAATATCTTTGCTTAGCTATGTTAAAGGAACTTTGCGAACAACTTCGTATAGTTCGTAGGCATGATGGGAAATAAAAAGAGGCATCCTGCTTGAGCGTGGCTAGGGGGAAGAAAAAATTATTGTTGTGCTTTTTCGCTATTAAAAAGTACCTAACGTAAAAGGAACTTTGCTTTTCTTTTAAATTTCAATAAAACCGTGTTTTAAGTATACATAGTGTAATTATTTTTAGGTTGTTCACCAAATGTTATAATTATAGCTATCCAAAGTTTCTCTTATAATAATTATTACAATAAATAGTTATTAACTTACATTAAATTTTACTGCTCCGCGGACCATTTTTTCTATCATACATTAAACTTTACTGTTCTACAAACCCTTTTTTTCACAAACGTTAAAAAATATTTTATATCAGATTGGATAATTATATTTTATTGTGAACCCTGACACGAGACGCCGCTGTGACCATATGATAGAGCATAGTAACGAGGTAAAATTCTAATGGCGGCAACGTAATCCCCACTCCCGGCCGGGGGGAAGTACTTCACCTCCTCTCTTCTACAAACGATTTTGGCAGCAGATTTAAATAGCGTTTATGAATGGCGTGCGGCATCTATAGGTAGCAGATCATTGACTTTTTCATACTTCATATTTATGGTTAATTGGACACATACCTATACACCTAATAATAAATGCTCTTTAAGCCTTCCTTTAAAACAGTCATGTTTGGCAATTTTCTTAATTGACTCTGGTAAATTGTTATACATTTTGACACCATCATAATAGATTAATTTTAAGCCTTTGTTTGATCTTACTTGAGGTAGGTAAAAATTATTATCTTGTCTAGTGTGATGGTTATGTACACTTTTTACATTGACCAGTTGTACTGCAGATTGTTTAGTCTTATAAACTATATATTTAAAAAATTAAAGTTGATAATAGTTCCACAAAAACGAAACGTTGTAACGAAATTCTAAAAACGTCACAATATGGAGCGTAAAAAGCTGCCTTAACAATGTTGTGCTTGTTTTTCTGTAGAGGACAAAATAAGTCGAGCAATTTAAAAAAACAAAAACTCAAAATTTTAGTTTATTACTAAAATTTCAAAAACTAAAAAAGATAGCTCAGATATTTTTTTGCGATATTACTCAGTACGAAATTGCGCAACTTTGCCATAATTTAACCGATGCTGTATCTCTTATAGTTTCCGAGATCCCCATGATGAGGCTCGAATTTGGGACACCCTGTACTGTGATTAGCATGAAAATTAGCCCATTGTACCAAACATTGTCGAATGCCTGTTTTATATCGAGTGACAGGAGTACCGTTGTTTGCTGTTGGTTAAACATTTGAACAGCTTGTTACGCAACATGCGCTACCAACAGCACAGCACCCCTGCCATTTCTAAAGCCAATAAGCCAAACTGTTGCAATCTTCAATCTTTTATAAATGATTTTCTCTGCCACTTTCCCAAGCGAACTTAGGAGAGCATTAGGTGCCCACAGACGAAGCGACAATTTGCGCGACCTGGTATGCGACAGATAGAGGGTCTGTCTAATTTTCCATATTTGGAACGCACGTTAGTGCTGAACAACAGACCCGGTTGGTGACGGTGAAATACGTCGTCGGTGAAGGATCAAGTCGCTGCAAGTCAAATTCGTACTTACAACTAACGGACAGTGCCAGTCGTTGAGCGCGTCATTTTACCTTTTTTAAATTTTGTTGTGTAATGGATTGGACAAAAGAAATAGTAATCGAGTTTCTAGAATTATATAAAGAACGACCATGTTTGTGGAAAATTAAAGATCCAAATTATGTAAATAAGAATTTAAAAAAAAAGCAAGTTAATAAAATTTTTAAAAAGCAAAAATAATAATGATGTCATACATAAAAGATACTAAAATACAAAATATCAGAAATTCTTTTCGGAGAGAATGTAAGAAAATTGATAATACAGGGTGCCCCAAGGTAGTAGTAGTAGTAGTAAAAAGATTTATTTAGCTCGTGGCTACATGATACATTTAAACAAGTTTATACCCTTTTTTTTATTTATTTTTTGAATTAAATGACCTTTTGAAACTTTATTTGTCCTGTTGAGTTAATAAGAAAGATTTTAAACTTTTTTTAAAAGATTTTAAACGTTTTTGATTTTTAATTGACTTGTTTAATTTATTAAATTCAATAAGACCCTTATGAAAAACTGACTTATATGCAATATTTTTTGAAAAATTATTAAGAAAAAAATTATTGTTATTTCGTGTTAAATAATTATGTTGATCACTATTTAGAACAGTCAATTGCTTTAAATGTGGCAGTAACAAATCATTTTGAATTTTAAAAATAAATATTAGAACCAAAAATAATACTAAATTTTTTACATTTAACCATTCTAATTTTTTTAACATCACATTAATTTTTGTATATCTATCCATATTAAGTAAAATTCGCATTGCTTTATTTTGTAAAATTTGTAATCTATTTATTACACCTTCATCCGCCATAAACAAAATTGTAGAACAATAAAGAAAATGTGGTAAAATTAAAGTATTGTACCTATACAATTTTTTTTGAATAAAATTTTAAATTGAAACTTATTCTTTTAAAATAACTAATTTTTCCCGAAATTTTGTAAATTAAATTTTGGAATTGGTTATTAAATTTTAATTTTGAATCAATCAATATACCTAAATATTTAAAAGAATTGACTATTTCTATCAAAAAAATTACCTTGTCGGACTTCCATTGTCTTTATTTTGTTACTTAACACAACGTTTCGGTTAGTTAGTATCTCTAACCGTTTTCAAGTGTAAACTAAATTATAATTCTAAGGCTACTGTCTTAAATACTATCCATGTGCAATAAAGCTTGATAACTCCGCCTACGTGCTTATTGGAGTGTGAAGTTTGAGCTGTTGGTTTTGGACAAGAAGAGGCTTCCAGATATTGGGGATATCTATACTTGGTTTACTGAATATATGTGTATTTTGATTCATGAAAGCGGCTTCCTTGAATTTTCGTTTTTTCCAGTGCTGTTCCGTGTCCAAAACCTTGGCTTCTGACCACTGTATATTATGTTGGTTAGTCCATACATGTTCTGCTATACCTGATCTCGAAGTTTCACCTCTTTGAGTATGTTTCAGATGTTCTTTAACTCGTACAGGGAGAGGTCTTTTTGTTTCTCCAATGAACGATTCACCACACTCGCAAGGGATTTGATAGATACAATTTTTTGTGTTTTCATTACTGGGGGGTTTTACTTTTGTAAGAAAGCTTCTAAGCGTATTTCCGGATTTAAAGGCTGTTTTGATATTATAGTTTTTGGTTATTCTTCTAATCTTTTCAGAAATCCCCTTGACATAAGGTATTGTAAGAAATGTTTGCTCCTCTCTAGCTTCTGTATTAGTTTTTACTTCGCGATTTTTAAGTTTTGAGATGGTATTAGTTACAAAAGTTTCAGGGTAACCATTTTGTTTTAAATCTCTTTTGATGTTTGAAATTTCAATATTTAGGTCTTCCGGATTGTTGCAAACGTTAGATGCTCTGTGATAAAGAGTTTGAATTATGCCCTGTTTTATGGAGTTTGAATAATTCGATCCGTGATTAAGGTATTGCCCGGTGTGAGTGGGTTTCCTGTATACTGAAGTTTTTATGTTATCAGCACTTCGTTTGACGAGAACATCGAGAAAAGGTAGAGTGGAATGTTTTTCTGTTTCCATGGTAAATTTAATGGATTGTCTTATACTATTAATATGTTCCAAAAACCGTATCAGCTCTTCGTTGCTGTCTGTCCAGATAATAAAAGTATCATCAACATATCTAAGCCAAAGTTTAGGTTTAATATTGGCAGTGTTAATAGAGTGTGACTCGAACCATTCCATGTACAGGTTAGCCACCACCGGAGAGAGAGATGAACCCATTGGAAGACCGTCATCCTGGGCATAGAACCTATCTTTTACTTGAAAGTAGGAACTACGTAGACAGCACTCCAATAGTTCCATCACTCCATCCAGCGGCAAACTAGTGCGTTCTGAAAGGGTTGGGTCGTGTTGTAACTTTTGTTTGATGATATGCAGTGATTCCCCTATTGGGACGTTGGTATATAAGCTTTCTACATCGAAACTGACAAATGTGTCTTGTGGTTCTAAATTGACGGTTTTCAGAATATTTACAAAATGATTAGAGTTCTGAACAAAAGAAAATTACTTACCCTGTAACGGTTTAATTATCTCAAGAAGAAATTTTGATAATGCGCTTGTAGGAGAATCCCTGGAGCTGGTGATTGTGCTGTGCTTAGTGGCATGTTGTTCTTGTAAATTTTAGGAAGACCGTAGAGATGAGGAGGTTTGCTATGGTGTGGTGTTAGTTTTGTTCGAAGGGCATCTGGAATGTAGGCTGAGTATTTCTTTAGCGTTCGGTATATCCTTCCCTCAATCGTTGCTGTTGGTTCCTTGGCTAATATCCTGTATTCTCCTTTGGTCAATACTTCTTCAATCTTTTGGTCATATGTTTCGATGTCCGATACCAACGTCCCAATAGGGGAATCACTGCATATGATTAAACAAAAGTTACAACACGACCCAACCCTTTCAGAACGCACTAGTTTGCCGCTGGATGGAGTGATGGAACTATTGGAGTGCTGTCTACGTAGTTCCTACTTTCAAGTAAAAGATAGGTTCTGTTAGAGGAACTATATAATAGCTGCCCTAGCACAAAAAGGGGGGGTGATCAGAATACGACCACCTAACTGTATTCCACCGCTGATTTATGATAAATGAAAAATAAATGGATTCTGGTCGTGAGGAAACAAACAATAAAACAACATTATGTACTAAATAAATCTATTTTATCTAGAATATTTCTATAAACATACATTCAGGCAGACATTCAAAAATCCCTACTGATTAAATTAATTATAAATAACAAATTGGGTAAAGTCAAATAATGAAGTTTTTCAACACGAACATTTGATATAAACACCACACTTTTTAAACAATGAGTTGTTTAACGGGATAACGACTGTCAGTTTAACAATAATTATAGAGTTCTATTGATAAAATACAGTAATGAGTCTAAAATCGTAACATTAACAAATGGTATGAATTTGTTTCGCAAGAACAAAATGTAAATAAGGCCATTTATTTGGTCACGAAACTAAGTTCTTTTAAATGGTTCCTTTCTAAACCAATTTTATTTGAAAGCTCTTCATTTAATTTTCTGACGACCTTTCAGAACCAGCCTGAACTTATAAATGTCCTTTAGGACGACGATTGGACCTTTTAAACTTCCATGCATCGTTCATTTTACTACTTTAATAAGAAATGAATAATCTTACTTCTCTCGGCTAATTTTGAGTTTCTTTCACCGCCAAATTTGCAACACAAATTCTGGCTTGTTCAAATTTACAAAACAAAGGTTGGCAAGTTCATAGAAAATTCATCCCAAATCCACCACAAATCAGCAAGGGTACAATATTATTGGGGGAAGGGAGCTTCTTAAATCGGGAGCCTCTCTATTTTCTTAAATTGGGAGCTTGCCGTCTACTATGGCATACGAGTCTTGTCTTTTTCTTTTACGTCTGTCAACGTCAAAAAAATACTTTTGGGGTTCGCAGAGCTCTCGATGCGAATTCAACGGGATTTCTTCAACGGAGCGCCTGCGACCAAGGGTCGGCTCGCGGCGGTCATTAGTCTAGAGTTAAAGAGGGGATAAAGGGGGGAAAAACTGCTAAGGTTGAGATTAAATAACACTGCGGCTTATGCGTGAGAGAAAAGGGAGATTCTTGAGGTTATTTTTAGGGAAGATTGAACGTTGGGAAATACTGTTAAAAAATGCATGAAATATGATATTTGAAAGTACCAGGGTTGAGATAAAATTTCTTAAAATATTAGATTGAATTATAATTATATTCTTGTTGTAAATAATTTTTGCAACAGGTTCTATGCCCAGGATGACGGTCTTCCAATGGGTTCATCTCTCTCTCCGGTGGTGGCTAACCTGTACAGGGTGTCCCATATTCGAGCCTCATCATGGGGATCTCGGAAACTATAAGAGATACAGCATCGGTCAAATTGTGGCAAAGTTGCGCAATTTCGTACTGAGCAATATCACAAAAAAATATCTGAGCTATCTTTTTTAGTTTTTGAAATTTTTGCAAAAAACTAAAATTTTGAGTTTTTGTTTTTTTAAATTGCTCGACTTATTTAATCCGCTACAGAAAAACAAGCACAACATTGTTAAGGCAACTTTTTACGCTCCATATTGTGACGTTTTTAGAATTTCGTTACAACGTTTCGTTTTTGTAGAACTATTATCAACTTTAATTTTCTAAATACGGACCTGCATTTTTTATTTTACTTTTTGATAGTCCTTTAAGCCCTGAATTCAACCATGTACCACACTTAATTATATTTAGACGTTTTGATGTCATTATTACATCTTCAGGAATGTGATAATTATTTTTAAATACAGCCTAACACCAGGGCCGTATAATACGGCCCTGGTGTTAGTTGTTAGATTGAAATATCGTTTAGCGGGATTTTGGTGGGTGGCAAAAACTGGCTAATTTAGACACCTTACATGTTACTGTTGTTTATTTTGTTTAGAGTAATAAATTATGTAGGAAATAAATTAAAAAAGAAAAGAACAAGAACAGAAACAAAAAGTAAAAACCTTATTTATATTAGGTATTCAAACAAGTGTCCGCGCTCTTGAATGCATTTCTGAGTAAGCCTCCGCAATTTAAATATCGCCCGCTGAATAACTCTCGCAGGGATTGCCCTGACTTCTCGGATTAAGTTCCGTCGTAACATATTAATGTCGCGTGGTGTATTACGGTACAGACGATTTTGTAGGTACCCCCAAAGGAAATAATCCAGCGGATTTAAATCAGGACTTCTTGCTGGCCATCGTGTAAATCCACGATTTCCAATCCATTTATTGGGAAAAACTTGGTTTAGTAACTCCGTAACCACTTTACCATTATGTGGGGGGGAGCGCCATCTTGCTGCCACCATAAGTGTCTTAATAGCTCCAAAGGCTCGTTATCTAATGCGTCCATAATATTATTATTTAATAATTCCACATATCTTTGAGAAGTGAGGTTGCCTTCATAAATAAAAGGTCCAATAATTTTATTGTTCCACATTCCAACCCATACATACTTCCTGATTTTGTCTGGAATTTTCCACAGACCAATAATGCTCATTATGTCTATTAAATAATCCATTTGTTGTAAAATTACAATTATCAGTCCAAATGACTTTGTTTAAAAAATTACCATCTTCGGTAAGTTTCAAATTAAGCCAATTACAAAATTCAAGTCTTCTTTCTAAATCACCAGGTCTCAGCGTTTGACTTATATGAATTTTGTAGGGTTTGTATCCATGAGAATTTAATGTTCTCCAGATCCTCATCCTCGGTTTTTCAAGTTCGCTGGAGAAATGCCTAGTTGAGGCGCGAGGGGCATTATTACCCTTAAATAAAATTTTCTAAATAGGTAAATTTGAACATTTAAAAATATAAATTAAATCTAAACAGAATCTAAAATATTTTGTTGTTCTTCCGGCTCCATTCGTGTACCATATTTGGACTCTTGGTTTATTAAAACTACCATACTGGGCTAAATTAGTATCAAGCGTAGCAAAATAACTATAATGAGGCTGCAAACGTTCAGGATAGTCCAGTAAATAACGGTCACAAGAAATTTGTGAATTCCTATTGGAAAAATAATAAACTCGTAACATGTCGCGCTTTTCTAAAGCAGAAAACATAATTTTGCTGAAATATTCAGTATAAATGGTGACTGCAGATGTCAAGATAATTAAGCCAAACAATCAAGTAAAAGTTCTTGTCATAGCCACCTTTGTTTTGTTTGGTTTTATTTTTACTTTGTTACAATTTATATAAAAACTTAAATATAGTAAATTATTTCTATAAAATTCCGGATCCATTTACATGTTGTATGTGGTCAAAAGATTAAGTAACTAATACCAGGGCCTTATTTAAAAATAATTATCACATTCCTGAAGATGTAATAATGACATCAAAACGTCTAAATATAATTAAGTGTGGTACATGGTTGAATTCAGGGCTTAAAGGGCTATCAAAAAATAAAATAAAAAATGCAGGTCCGTATTTAGAAAATTAAAGTTGATAATAGTTCCACAAAAACGAAACGTTGTAACGAATTTCTAAAAACGTCACAATATGGAGCGTAAAAAGTTGCCTTAACAATGTTGTGCTTGTTTTTCTGTAGCGAATAAAATAAGTCGAGCAATTTAAAAAAACAAAAACTCAAAATTTTAGTTTTCTGCAAATATTTCAAAAACTAAAAAAGATAGCTCAGATATTTTTTTGCGATATTGCTCAGTACGAAATTGCGCAACTTTGCCACAATTTGACCGATGCTGTATCTCTTATAGTTTCCGAGATCCCCATGATGAGGCTCGAATTTGGGACACCCTGTACATGGAATGGTTCGAGTCACACGCTATTAACACTGCCAATATTAAACCTAAACTTTGGCTTAGATATGTTGATGATACTTTTATTATCTGGACAGACAGCAACGAAGAGCTGATACGGTTTTTGGAACATATTAATAGTATAAGACAATCCATTAAATTTACCATGGAAACAGAAAAACATTCCACTCTACCTTTTCTCGATGTTCTCGTCAAACGAAGTGCTGATAACATAAAAACTTCAGTATACAGGAAACCCACTCACACCGGGCAATACCTTAATCACGGATCGAATCATTCAAACTCCATAAAACAGGGCATAATTCAAACTCTTTATCACAGAGCATCTAACGTTTGCAACAATCCGGAAGACCTAAATATTGAAATTTCAAACATCAAAAGAGATTTAAAACAAAATGGTTACCCTGAAACTTTTGTAACTAATACCATCTCAAAACTTAAAAGCGCGAAGTAAAAACTAATACAGAAGCTAGAGAGGAGCAAACATTTCTTACAATACCTTATGTCAAGGGGATTTCTGAAAAGATTAGAAGAATAACCAAAAACTATAATATCAAAACAGCCTTTAAATCCGGAAATACGCTTAGAAGCTTTCTTACAAAAGTAAAACCCCCCAGTAATGAAAACACAAAAAATTGTATCTATCAAATCCCTTGCGAGTGTGGTGAATCGTACATTGGAGAAACAAAAAGACCTCTCCCTGTACGAGTTAAAGAACATCTGAAACATACTCAAAGAGGTGAAACTTCGAGATCAGGTATAGCAGAACATGTATGGACTAACCAACATAATATACAGTGGTCAGAAGCCAAGGTTTTGGACACGGAACAGCACTGGAAAAAACGAAAATTCAAGGAAGCCGCTTTCATGAATCAAAATACACATATATTCAGTAAACCAAGTATAGATATCCCCAATATCTGGAAGCCTCTTCTTGTCCAAAACCAATAGCTCAAACTTCACACTCCAATAAGCACGTAGGCGAAGTTATCAAGCTTCATTGCACATGGATAGTATTTAAGACAGTAGCCTTAGAATTATAATTTAGTTTACACTTGAAAACGGTTAGAGATACTAACCGAAACGTTGTGTTAAGTAACAAAATAAAGACAATGGAAGTCCGACAAGGTAATTTTTTTGATATTACTTCATTGTCTACCACCTTCAAACAAAGACTATTTCTAGTTTATCACCATCAATTAAAATATTTATATTTGTATAATTATTTAAATTTACACCCATAACCATACATTTTGTTTTAGAAACTTTTAATTTGTTAACTTTTAACCAGTTTGACAATAGAATCAGTTTTGAATTTAAAATTTCCAAAAGATTTTTACCGCTTATATAGATAAGAGTATCATCAGCAAACATTTGTATTTTAAGAAATTTTAGGACTAATGGCATGTCATTAATATATAAAATAAAAAGTAAAGGCCCCAAAATACTTCCTTGAGGTACTCCTATGTTATTAAATTTCTTTGTTGAAAAAAAAATACCAAATTTAGTTTGCTGTGATCTATTATTTAAATAATTTTGAAACCATTGATAAACTTTACCCCTTATACCATATTCAAATAATTTTTCTAATAATATATCTCTATTAATCGTTTCAAAAACTCGCTTAAAATTAAGAAATACTGCTATTACATATTCTTTCCTTTCCAAGGCTCTTTTCCAATTTTCTACTACATATTGTATGGCTGTTTCACTAGAATATCCTTTTCGAAACCCAGCTTGAGAATAAATAAAAATTTTGTTTTTATTCAAAAAATCCATAACTTGTTCATAAACTACTTCTTCTATTAATTTTTCTATATCCCATAATACATTTATTGGTCTCATTTCATTCCATTGTTTTGAATTTTTAATCTTTGAAACCGGTGTAATATATGAAAATTTAAGTTCTAATGGAATTTCTCCTTTGTTTAAGGTGGATGGCGTATTAGAAGTTTATGAAGAACTAAATAACGGATCATTTTGAAAGTTTGGCAACCAGGATAATCGAGCATGATCTACAGTTTAAAAATAATTTTGGCCATGCGGTGTTGCCGCTTCTACTCTAAACCGGTGGCAACATCGCTATTTTAAATAGAACACCCTATATATTCTTCAATACTCGATTTCCGCATATAATTATGAAATTTCTTAATATTTTCCTACACCTATCTGTAGCCATTTATCGGGAATAAATTAATTTCACTTTTTTTTTATCGAATAAAGGACTTTCATTAAATATTAATATCTTCCTCCTATAAAACAATTTTGAGCTGAAATTTGCATCATACCTGAACAATGCCTTAAGGAAGGCATAATAATATGATATTTTGCTCACATCTTAGTTTAAATATACAGGGTGGTACAAAAATTAATTTTTGTCGGCAACTTATAAAAATGTCAAAAAAATATTTTTTTTAAATGGAACACCCTGTATAATTATACGGATTTGAAAAGCTGATAAAACTAGCTTTCAGACTTGTATACTTGGCCTAATACCTAACTCTTCAAGATTTCGATTAATTAGCGTTTAAACATAAAACTTCATAAATCGACACACTTTCAACGGTTTTAATAGTAGTGGGCTATGGAAACAATTCTTTTGGTACATAGTCACCATGGCAACTTCTTGTTTTATAGAAATGTCATTCTTTTAATATTTATGATTTGAGTACCTACGATGGCGGATAATAATAATTACTCTACTACAGTTTTAATGAATTTATTCATTTTCCATGGACAGTGTGATCAAATAATTAGCAGGACATGCAGAAAATTTATTGAAATGTGCCCGAATTTGCCGCAGATGAATAATAAAAAAATTATTCGGCTTCAGAACAATTTTAGACAGCTTGGATCAATTCGGAATGCAACAAATAATAACAAAAATAATAAAAAGTATTACAAATCGAACTAGATAATAAAATGCAATAAAAGTAAAATAAGACTATTAATAAAAATAAATGGACTATTTTTTAAGCAATTGTTCAAAATGTTGGCCATTAACATCTAGCTAGACACTTTAATAAACGGGTGTTGACACCATCCGTTGTAGCACTTCGAATTTCATTTGCGTCAAGGTTGTTGAACGCTTGGATGACTCGATGCTCCCAGTTCTTCTCTTGTATTCACAGGTGTTCTTCTTTCTTCTTCAGTACACCCCACAAGTAAAAGTCTAAGGGGGTTATATCAGGTGATCTTGGTGGCCAATTTCACGATCCTAATCGTCGAAACCATCGATCATTGAATATCCGTCTCAGCTCCACAGATACTTCAGCGGTACAATGTGCGGGAGCTCCGTCAAGTTGATACCAGCACCTTCTGTAGTTTTCAAGTGAAAGACTATCCGTGAAGTTTTCGACTGTTGTGTTTAAAATATCTACAATATATTTTCTAGAGTTTAGGTTTTCATCGTAAATCACATATCTCACTTGATTATCCATTAATAAGCAGAACACATTGAAACTGAATTTATCTTGAAAATGTGCCTCTCTTGTGACATGGGGATTTTCATTCGCCCAAAATAGGCGATTGTGACAATTAAAAATGCCCTCCCTCGAAAATTTGGATTCGTCAGTCCATATAATTTTACTTAAGACATTTGGACAATGGATAATTTGGATCTTCCTGTATATGCACTAGCATCATTTCGCAAAACTCGACTCTATTTTGACTATCTCCAGGCTTAAGAGCTTGCACCCTATTAAATTTATAATCATGCATGCCATGTTTCTTTAGAATTTTTTCTACCGATGAATGTGCAATGCCTAAGTCTTTTTCGGCGCTATGCACGGAAGCGTGAGGATATGCGTTAAAGTATGCCAGAACATTAATTTCATTGTCTTCATTAGAAGTCACGGGTCTGGGCAAATTTCTTGGTGCTTTTAAAATTGATCCAAACTGTATAAAATTGTTCTGAAGCCGAATAAATTTTTTGTTATTCATCTGCGGCAAATTCGGGTACATTTCATTAAATTTTCTGCATGTCCTGCTAATTATTTGATCACACTGTCCATGGAAAATGAATAAATTCATTAAAACTGTAGTAGAGTAATTATTATTATCCGTCATCGTAGGTACTCAAATTATAAATATTAAAAGAATGACATTTCTATAAAACAAGAAGTTGCCATGGTGACTATGTACCAAAAGAATTGTTTCCATAGCCCACTACTATTAAAACCGTTGAAAGTGTGTCGATTTATGAAGTTTCATGTTTAAACGCTAATAAATCGAAATCTCGAAAAGTTAGGTATTAGGCCAAGTATACAAGTCTGAAAGCTAGTTTTATCAGCTTTTCAAATCCGTATAATTATACAGGGTGTTCCATTTAAAAAATATATTTTTTTGAATGTTGTTGAAGTTAATGAAAGCCCTTCATTCACAAAAGAACATATCTCCAAAACATAAACAGATCGCGTGTCAAGCACGTCGCACGAATACAACAACTCATATTTACTTACATACTTAATAACTATCTCCCTAAAATCATCAATTGTTCCTCGAAATATGCAATAAAAAACACTTTTGAATTTATAGAACAAACCAAAAATATTAAAATCCCCAGCAACTCCGTCCTAGTTTCCTTCGATGTTAAGAGCCTATTCACTTCAATACCAATAGTGGAACTAAAAAACATTATACACAACAATCTATCCAATAGCCACACCGCAGTAAATATAGATGGAATAACCGCGCTAACCAACCTTTGCATAAACCAAAGCTATTTCAGGTTCAATGACAAATTTTACTTACAAAAGGAGGGACTACCGATGGGCTCCCCCTTCCCTTATCACCTTTGTTAACTGAACTTTTTATGGCATATTTCGAAAACAAATTATTTAACATAAAAAATCCTCTAATTAAAAACATACATTTTTGGCGTAGGTATGTCGACGATGTGTTTTGCGTTTGGACAGGTACGGACCGACAATTACACCAATTTCTCAATCTTCTTAACAGTCTAAACCATAGAATACAATTTACTATAGAAAAAGAAACTGACAACTGAATTAATTTCCTAGACCTCACAATAACGAAAAACCAACAAAATCAAAATCAATTAACCTACCAAATTTATAGAAAACCAACTACCACAGATATAGTCATACCAGCAGACTCAAAGCACCCCCAGCAAACAAAACTAGCTGCATTCAATAGCATGGTACACCGACTAGTTAACATTCCTCTCTTAGACATCCAATACAAACAAGAATTAGACATCATAAAAATTATAGCCACAAACAACGGTTACCCAACAAAAATCATAGACCAAATAATAAAGAAAAAACAAAGGTAAAATACACAAAAACTTCTTTACAAAGAACATCCCACTCCCATTAAGGAAAAATACTGCTCAATAAGATATACAGGCAGCACAAGCCAAAAAATCTCCAAAAAACTTAAAAACCTTAATATCATTCCTACACAAGTCAATAAAAACAACTTACACAAACACATATCCACTGCTAAAATAGAAACTACAAACAAACTTCTACAAAGTGGGGTCTACCAAATAGAATGTGATAACTGCGATGCTATCTACATTGGACAAACAGGTAGAAATTTTGACACCAGGCTTAAAGAACACAAAACATCTATTTGGGTGGTTGTATGAGCAGCTGTAGTTGAATAAAACAAGAAGTTGCCATGGTGACTATGTACCACCTTTATTAATATTTTTTGTATTTATATTTGTGTATGAATATTATTATTATTATTATTATTATTATTATTATTATTATTATTATTATTATTATTATTATTTAAAAAAAAACAAAATAAAACAGGGTTAGCTGATCACTGCATTAAAGACAATCACTCAATCTCTAACAACATAAAACCCATATACATACATAATGAAAGCAGAAAACTAAATCTACTAGAAACAAAAGCTATCAAAAAAGCCATAAAAACAAATGTAATGTTGTGAATAATCAAACCGAAATACCTTCAGGTGCTTCCCTAATTCTTAATAGCACATTTATTTAGGACTAAAATATGTATCTGAACCTTTAATAAATTTGGAAAACCCACAGTTGACCATTCAATCTTCTAATCCTAATTTTAATTTTATGACATGTTTATAGTTACCATAACCATGATACAAAGAAAGAAGAGATATGACATAGCGCATGTGGGCGGAGCCAAATCGACAGCCGCTTACGTCATGCGGTGATAATTTTCTGGCGCGCTTCGTATAACCTACGTTTGGTTTTATGTACTATTGTTATTATTTGTTATACAGAAAGAGGTTTTTAGTATTTTTTTGGATTATTATTGTTGTTTGTTAGTGACAATTAGTTGTTAATATGCGTTGTGCAGTGGCGTTATGCATAGGTGACAATATTTCAAATTTTAGCTTAAAAAATTGTTCTCTTCCTCGTAGATGAGATAAAAAAGTTTAATTTGACGAAATTGGTTTAAAATAATAAACTGTTATGCGGGTGTCCCAGATAAGAATGCACTCTACAGGGAACTCGTAAACCATAAGAGATACAGAGATGGTTAATTTAGAGAAAAGTTGTGCATTACTAAATCCTGTAACGTTATGTTTTCAAATTTAAAAAATTCCGAATGCTTCCGAAGATATTTGGATAAAACCGAATATTCGCGATTTCGTTTTAATTGATTTATGATTTTATTTGAGGAGACATGTCAAAATAAATTTAACATTTTCATTGCCACTTTTTCTCTCCTACAAGATGGTTTAATTACATTTTTGATCCGACGTTTCGTTTAGTCACAACCATCATCAACTTTGTTATTTTAAATAGTAGGAAAATTTTATTTTATGCTTAATAAATTCTACGCATTATTCTTAATCTAACGGTGTATCACACTTATTATTTATTAGACGTATCGATATTTAAAAACACATCATCAATGAAAATAGGCACATTATCGAAAATATTTTTGTTTTTATTGTTGTATTTAAACACTAGTTGGATTTTAAGACGTTTTTTTAAAAGAAACTTATAACAAAACATAATATCCAATAAAACTTATCTGAAAAATGCAACAAGTAACTAATAATTAATTTTAATTATTAAATACAATTATTTTTATGATAAATTATTTTTTATTTTCAAAAATTCCACCCTCATTCTCCAAACATAAATAACACCGGGAAACAATTTATTCCATAACGTTATTTAACATTTCTGGAGTTATTTTTTTTTTAAAACATAATAATTATTACCAAATTTACAACTAACAGGTCTCTGTAGCTAAGTGACAGATCTAAAGAAACTATTTAAACAATTGCGAACTTCAATGTCGTCAATCAATTTCATAGCCATCCATATGATGCCGAATTTAAATGGTAAGTTATGTTTGAATATTATCATGCATTTTTTAAAAATAAAAAATATTTAATTGTATTTAATAATTAAAATTAATTATTACTTGTTGCATTTTTCAGATAAATTTTATTAGATATTATGTTTTGTTATAAGTTTATTTAAAAAAAATGTTTTAAAATCCAACTAGTGTTTAAATAAAACAATAAAAACAAAAATATTTTCGATAATGTGTCTATTTTCATTGATGATGTGTTTTTAAATATCGAAAAGTCTAATAAATAATAAGCGTGATACACCGTTAGATTCAAAATAAAACGTAGAATTTATTAAGCATAAAATAAAATTTTCTTACCATTTAAAATAACAAAGTTGATGATGGTTGTGACTAAACGAAACGTCGGATCAAAAATGTAATTAAACAATCTTGTAGGGGAGAAAAAGTGGCAATGAGAATGTTAAATTTATTTTGAAATGTCTCCTCAAATAAAATCAGAAATCAATTAAAACGAAATCGCGAAAATTCGGTTTTATCCAAATATCTTCGGAAACATTTATTGACAATTTAAAGGTATCTAACCAATCTGTTATTTTAGTAATGCCTGTTGTTACATTATTTTTTACATCTTTCCATGTACAACCCACAATATGTAAAAATCGATTTTTCGCATTCGAAATTAAATTCGTCTTGCAATGCAAAATTGCCAATTATTGTTTTTTGTACTGGCATAATCGACGTTGCGAATCAATGTGACATTTTGTGACCTTTTGATAATCTCCTTATTTTCTTCGGTAACTCTACAAGTAACTTTATTTGGCTTTGAATGCGAAAATGCTATAAATTTTATTTCCTTGATGTTAAATAATTTCGATTAAACTTTTACAAGCAATATTGCGAATTTTCCACTCACGACTTTTATCGCATTTATCTTACAGTTTTTTCAAAATAATATTTCAAACTTACTATTTTACGATTTAGTTTTTTATTAAGAAATTCTAGTAAAACTTTTTTTCTATTCACACACAAGTATATTTTCTGTTTTCCTTATTATTTACTGAATAGATAAATATTTATTCCAGTTAACTGAACCGATATAAATTACGCTGTACTTAAACTGCCGTCAAACGGTAGCCTACTGAAATGTCGTTAACAACTATGACGTCATTAAAATGACTCGTCTGACGGCTTTTTATTCGCTATGCTAAAACTACCGTCGAACGATGGCGTACTAAAATGACAAGCGTCTCGCCGCATATGTCCTCTTGGCATTTGTTATGGGCAAAAAGGTATAAAAAGGTATATCGGCAATCGGTTTGTTCGTTGTTAGCAGAGCATTTTTTTAAAATCCAATTAATTTCATAATATTTCATAAAATGTTAATTAAATTTTTAAAAAATTATCTGGGTAACAACGAACAAACCGATTGCCCCTAAGGAAGGCAGCCAAATGCCAAGAGGACTTGCAATGGCAACATTAACATACAGATAAGCTGTTGGAACACGAAAATTAATTAACGGCATTTTAGTACGCGACCGTTCGACGACAGTTTAAGCATAGCGAATAAAAAGACGTCAGACGCGTCATTTTAATGACGTCATATTTGTTAACGGCATTTTAGTAGGCTACCGTTTGACGGCAGTTTAAGTACAGCGTATAAATTATACTGGGTCAGGAAGGTCTTTAAATGGTAGACTCGCACACAAAATTTTATTATATTCCCATACGGTAGTGACGGAAGAGTGATCATTTGCCAATCGAACACAGGTCAAATAAGTTAGATCGATCCAGGTTGATCTAAATAAGCGAATTGAGCAGGCCTCTGGTTTAGGGTGGACTATACTCGTATATGATTATTTTCTCTATCTGATTAGGTATATTATTATGCTTGTTTAAGCTGTTCTACTTCTTTACCAATATTATTTTTGATATCTGAAAGTAGTTATTTAAACAGTCAGCTATTTCTTGGTCGTAGCTAATTTTTTTATCATTGATTATTAACTCGATTATTAAGTAAGTAATCAAATCAAAATTTGTGATTTTAATTGTTATTACGTCTTTGTCTCTATAAAGATCTGTTTTATGTATTTAAGTAACTAAAACCTACCACACATACGGGTATTCTAAACCCTAGGTGTTTTTGTTGATTTCTGAGTTATTGATAGTTTGTTGTTGGCAATTGTATTCTACAATGTGTGTATTATTACTTATTGTTATTATTATTGAATAAAAAAAATATTATTATATTGTTTGCTTCGTTTGTGACAGTTGTGATTATTTGAAATCACACTATTTACAAGCTGCCATGTTTTCCTTAAGGTGGAATTATTAACGTTATTCAATTTATTGCTAAACTATAACCTATTTCGCCTTGTTTCTCTTAGTTTATTATTTTATTGACTAAGATTTAAATAAAATCAATATCGTCCGCACATTATGTGAGTAATATCTGATATATTACAAAAATATTAATTTATTTCATTGATTATTTTGGGAGAATTGTATAGTGAAAGAACAATGACATAATAATGTTAAAAAAAATCTTAACCGATATTTTTCGATATACAATTCTCCTTAAATAACTTATGAAATTCCTTGATATTTATTTAACATGTTAATTATTACCTATAAGTTTGTGTAAAAGTTAGAAAAAAATAAATAAATCTATGCAAAATAGGTTATAGGTTGGCAAGCATGTTGATACTCCCACCTTAAACTTCCTAGTGCAATTTCAAATTTCCTGGATATATCGTTCTTCTTTAGTCTGGTTTTTAAGTTGACATTGAGTTTTTTATTGATTCAAATTCTCTTTCTAGTATTTCGTTTCCTGGAATTCGTTTAAGTCTTAAATCTCTTGCTAAAATTAGTAAGTTCAAAAAATGCACTTGGTGGGTTCCTCTATTTTAGATTGTTTTATTTATAACACTAATAATAATAGGTACTTACCTAGGTAAATAACAGTCAATTTTTAAAAACCCAAAAAGCACATCTATAGAAATAATAACAGTCAGACTTTATCTATTGTTAGTGGACTAGTAATAAGTAAGTACCAACCTAGGTATAATAACTACTTATTTTAAAAATAACTTGGGTCTGGTCGACTTTAGGGACAGTGGAATTGTCAAAAAAATTTTCTTTCATTAGAATGTACACACTTTCAATAGTATATTTCACGAAAAAATTTGCGGAATATCTAGTATTTTTGTCAAAAAAAAATGTTTAAAGTGCACTGAAAACGAAGGTTTTAAAGACTCTAACCGTAACAACTCGTTGGTTTCCGGTTAATTTTATTGACAACTGACAGCAACGTTGCCGGATTGTAAAGAAATAAGTCAGGAAATACACTGAACATGCATTTCTTATATTTGTGCACAAAAAAAAATTGTCCTGTTGAACAAGTGCTAACCCGCCCCGATACACCGTTTTGGAGCCGAACTGAGGATTCAGTTAACTCTGCAAATGACATTGTGGCAACGGCGCAATATAAATTTCAATATCCATAAGCTGAAAGCTGTCAAGTGTCAAATTGAATAGTTTTCCAAAATGGCTACATATGAATATCATAACAAATAAAGATTTTTACCTGTTTTAGTGTATTATTATGAATTTCAGTGAATTAAATTCGGATATTTGCAATTATCCGCATTTTTTTAAGTGAAAAAGAAGGTAAAACTTTGTCTTTTTGTTGTATCTTCAAGGAAAAATCGACAAATGTACTGTCCCTAAAGTCGACCAGATCCAATAACTTACCTAGGTTCAGTACTACTCCCTTTATTTGAATTATCCACTATGGCCTTTCCATTTTTTTGCACAAATTTTAGTCTTTCCAAGTACACAATTAATTTAGGTTCTGGACTGTTTTTTTTATAATGAAGAGAAACATTCCCAACTTCAGAACCCAACATGTCTGGGTCTGGCTCCATAATACAAAGTTTATATTATGGTTTTTGGCACTTTCTTCTTAGTAGGTATACAATCAAGTTCCACTTCATGGGAAGAGTAATTGTCAGCTATTTTAAGTATGTAGTTGTGAGATTGTTATGCTTGTAGGTGGGTAGGTCACACAGAACTATGTAGGTCCTTATATAATAATTTAAAAAAATGTAACTAAACACAAAACATTGTGGTCCGTCTAACCCACAGAACAGCAATCAATAAATAAAGGTCTAACTGTCTAACCTAACCTCACAGAACCACAGAAAACAAAAGGGACAAACTAGGGTCGGACTTGATTCTTATGGCTTCGGCCTCTATACAGGGCAATTTGCCAGCTCATTCGGTAGAGTCCAGGGTGTGGTCTGACTCTAAGCTATGTCCTGGAGCCTGGACTGTGGTTTTATCATAATTTTCTGTGTTTCCTTTTTCTATCTTCTGGTGAGAGAGGGTTAATTTAGACATATACTACATAGGTTAAACTTTTATCGATCCCGGGCAACATGGGTTCTGTACAAACAGGTTTCCTCGGTTGGAAGGGAAGGTGTTTACCAAAGTATCATCTTTTGGGAATGCATTATTTTATTTTATTTTTGATTTGTCCTTTCTTAAATTAATGATGTGTGGCGGTGTCCAAGGTTTTGCATTCTTGTATTTTGGTTTCTCCAAAACTACTGAACTGAAGTACAGGGTCTTCCAACGAGGACTGAACAGGGGCTCATTTTTGAGCTTCCTTGTATTTAAGGAAAAATCCAAAATAGCCAATCGATGTACTTTTTCCTGTAGAATTCAAAAATGTCAATTTGTCAAATTTTTTGACTTTGAAGGATTCAAAGGTGATTAAACCTTTATTACCTAGTGTATGTTTCAAACAGGTTAAAGTTAAATTATACTGGATAAAACATTAAAATGTAATAAAAATAGCTGTCACAATATTAAATATTTTAATCAGAACGGACAAAAAAAAATCACTCGTTCCAAAAATCGTATAAAAAAAGCTATGTTCCATTTAAAAAACACCTTATCCATAGCGTAACTCTTTTGTTTCTGGTTCAAATAAATTTTTGGTTTCATTTTTGAATTCTGCAGGAAAAAGTACATCGATTTTGGATTTTTCTTTAAATACAAGGAAGCTCAAAAATGAGCCCCTGTTCAGTCCTCGTTGGAAGACCCTGTACATGAATTTTACATCATTATAAATAAGGGCGAATTGAAAGACATTTCTAATAAGGTATCACTCGACTCTCCCTTTCCATTTAAGACTTTAGGGGTTGTGCAACCTCCGCCCAAAGGGCTGCACGTGTTAACGTGATTTTTTGCTAATTTTGTGTCCCCCTCGAAAACAAAAGCGACGGGTCTGAGCGTTTTTCAAAAAAGAACTGAGCTGCCAGTAAATGCATCTGTTTCGTTTTCGATGCATTAAGATTGGAATTTGGCACAATGGAGCAGTGTACTTTTTACTGATTAGTCTAGATTCCGTCTACACTCACCAGATGGGAGAGAGCGTGTATGGAGGCAATGTGAAAAACGGTTTGCTGAAAGCATGTTTAGCCCTCGGCTTAGCTATAGAGAAGGTTCCGTGATGGTTTGGGCAGGAATATCAAGGGAAGTTTGTGCTGATTTAGTGTTTATTGATGAGAGGATCACTGATATCACTGATGTATATTGAGAAAGTATTAATTGGCAAATCACGTAGTTCCATTTGCTCCATTTATCGGAGACAGTTTTATCTTGATGTAAGATATAATGCCCGACCACATGCAGCAATAATGTACCTTACTAAATATTTGACAGAAGTTGGCATTGAAAAAATGAGTTGGCCAGCATGTTCTCCAGATTTATATCTTATAGAGCATGTGTGGGACATACTAGGAAGAAAAAGTTGTTGTTGGTACCTGTTAAGTTTGTTTTGCCATAATATTATTTTTTAAATCTTGGGTATATATTATACGTACCTTTTTTCGTAAATTTATTTGTTTATTAAATATTGATTATTTCAAATAACATTCGTTTTCTTGCATTTTAATAGTCTATTTTATTTTGAATGTAATGGCAATGAGAAAATTATGGAAGAATTTAAATTGTTGACATCATCAAGATCATTCTGCATTTGGGTGAGAACAAATGCACGTATTGACATGAATCAAAAAAATGTTTGCCGCTTAATAAAAACTGATAGCTATTTTTTTTACCTCCCAACAAACCCTTATAACATAACCCTGTATTTTCAAAGTTGGCGCGCGTTGATCACTACGAAGTTACAGTCAGCTGATGGAATGATGCTGTCAACTCAAATTGGTGGATGACAACTTATAAAATATAAAACCCAATTAGTACAGAGGTATTATAGTGTTCCATTTATACAGCCTACTAAGCATTCTACTATTTTCATAGACCTGTGGCTCGAATGAGCAAAGTTCCCGCTGGTACCTGAATGGAACTTGGAAGGTTTCCGCATAAACTTACATGTAAACGTGGTAAATTTCTATGCTCCCGTAATAATTTCCCGAAGACTCTCCCCCTTTTATTGGTTTTTAACTTAAAATATCAAGAAAATATTTTTTAACTAGAAATCTACTAACAGCCCAATAATAGATGGCAAAATAAAGGGGATCGAATAAAATTTACAAATAAAAGATTTAAGATTGCTTATAAAAACGTCACAACACTGTGTAACGCTTATAGCGCTGTCAAACAAAA
Source organism: Polydrusus pterygomalis (assembly GCA_963969555.1). Lineage (NCBI taxonomy): Eukaryota > Metazoa > Arthropoda > Insecta > Coleoptera > Curculionidae > Polydrusus > Polydrusus pterygomalis. Next base: position 48,278,696 of record OZ018382.1, read on the forward strand.
ATAAAAATAAAAACATTTTCAGGTTCGAAGAAGTGTTGAGCTGTTATAGTTAAAATATTGGTGAAAATAAAATGTATTTTAGAGCCTTGCACGGGCTGGAATTTTACGGTTCGACCCGACCCGGCCTGGCAACCAAGACATTGACGCGGCCCGAAGAAATTATTAACTAAGAAGGCAGGGTCGGCCCGAAAAACGCAGCCGGCTGAAAAGGTAATTAAACAAATTTACCTTGACATTTATGGCATCTAAACAATAGATTAAACGTCACAAGTGTTTCAAGTGACGTTTAATCTATTGTTTAACTGGTAAAGTAACATACCATAACGTGAAACATAAAGCCTAAACTATTAAAATCTATAATGTATACGTATAAAATGTTAAAAGGCAAGCCAGCCCGAAAACATTTATTAGAGCCCGACCGACGGCACGAACATTTATTGATTAAGTAACCCGACCCGACCCCGAGAGTCCGGCCGGGCCACGTAGAGGCCCGAGATGAAAACCCGGCCAGTGCAAGGGCTCTATCAATCAATCAAATTTTATTTCCAAATAAAAAACATCACATCATAATACCATGAACACAATTATTATAGGCACAAAGAATCGTATGATCTGTGTGTGCCTTTAAACTACTATTTTTAAGAAAACTTACTAAGGTGGTACTATTTTAAGTTATATCTACCAATTATATAAAGTTAGCAGTGTTACAAAGTTACAAAACAAGCATGTTTCAAGTCTAACCTAATAATAAAAGTTTGTACATCACAATTTCGTCGACTAGTCTAGGTAAAACATTGTTTGTTCTGTGAAAAACGATTAGAGACATTAACAAATTTACATTTATTTATAATTTACATATTATATTGTAAGTGACAATAAAGTTATTTATTAGAATTACTATATCAATTTTTCTTTTTATTTACTTAATTCAAAGGTGGGTTGTATTATGTTTATACTTTCGGTCATGAAAGTTTACAAGGAAAGTGTCAATATGATTGCCTTATAGCTATGATGTAGTTGATACTGTACATAATAGTATTGTATTATTTTTAAGTGCCTAATGTTAAGGAGTCCTGAAATTCTGAATAATTCCTCAGTAGGGAAAAGTTTATTTTTAAAGTGCATTATTTTAATTATGTATTTCTGAGTAACAACGAGTGGCGCCATCAAATATTAAACAACAACACAGAAATAAACAACAATATAACGACAATTGAACAGCTGGAAAACGAAGTGGACAAACTACCAAAAAACATACAACAAGCCAGAAATCTCACTGCTAAAAAAGTACAAATAATACGAAAAGATAACAGACTACCTGACAACATACTTAACCTAATAAAATTTAGAAATAGAGTGCGAAAAAGATGGCAAAGACATAGAACGATACAAGACTCAATCGCATTAAGACAACTAACAAACGAAATTAAAAATGGAATAAAAGAATATAAAAACCAAACTTGGACAAACATACTAACAAATTTATCCGCCACAGACAATTCACTATGGAAACTGATATAACGTACAAAAACGACAAATCCAAAAATTCCATCTTTTACTCAAATACCACAAAACAATAAAGAAAAGGCACAGAGAATAGCGGACTACTACGGACAAATTTGTGCGGGAAAACCCAATATTAGTATCGAACAAAATCAAATAACAAATCTGGCAAACAAATGCACTAAAAATAAATTTCCAATTCCACCCCCTGTGCTACAAAAACGTATTACAAAACCCTCAGAATTGTCCAAAAAAATTAAAAACCTCAAAAATAAAAAAGCACCCGGTGGAGATGAGGTCGCCCCTATCTTGATTAAAAATTTACCAAGGAAAGTAATGGTGCAATTTACATACATAATAAATTCAATTTTCTTATTACAATACTTCCCAAGTGCATGGAAGAGAGCAATAATAATCCCAATACTAAAACAAGGTAAACCAGCTAATAGTCCAGATTCATATAGACCGATTGCTCACTTACTCTTAAGTGTACTTGGGAAAGTGGCGGAAAAGGTAATTCACAACGACACAAAGATTAGTCCATTACAACAAAAAATTCAAGAAGAGCAATTTGGTTTTAGAACAGGCAGGAGTGTTGTACTCCTGGTAGCGCATGTTGCGCAACAAGCAATAAAAAAGTTCAACCAGGAGCAAAGCACAGTACTCCTGTCGTTAGATATTAAACAAGCTTTCGATAGCGTATGGTATAATGGACTGATCTATAAATTGATAACGATTCATAAATTTCTACTTCACCTAGTAGCATTATTACATTCTTATATAACAAATAGAACCTGAAAAGTCAGAATAGAGGACGGCTTATCGGATACGGTAACTTTACATGCAGGACTTCAACAGGATACAAATCTAGCGGCCCCTCTGTTCAATTTATATACGGCGGACATCCCCCGCTTTCCAAATTTAAATTTAGCTAGTTTTGTGGATGATGTTCTCGTTTTTGCTCACTCATACTATGCAAACGCCGCAAGGCAAACTATGACAAACCACCTAAATGCCCTCCTATCATGGTATGAAAAGTGGGAACTGGAAATAAATCAAAACAATTGCGAATGCACAGTTTTAACCAAAAAATGTTCAAATATAAAAATCAATCAAAATATAAAATCAAATGGACAACAAATACAACCTACGGACCACATAAAATACCTAGGAGTAATACTAGACAAAAGACTGACATTTAAACATAATACAGACAATATCGTAAGAATTTTTTTAGCAATATCACATTCATTAAATAAAGTACTAAAATATAATTCACCACTATCGCCCTAAAACAAATTAATAATTTACAACTAGATAATAAAACCGACAATAACCTACGCATGCCCGGTGGCGATTTTACAAAATATAAACTATTACAGCACAAAACACGCTCTACACGCTCTAACTACGAAATTACAAAATATAGTAACGGCATAATATGTCCTCTCGGCTGCCTTCCGTCTAAAAGGTATAAAAAGGTATATCGGCAATCGGTTTGTTCGTTGTTACTAGAGCATTTTTTTTTAAATCCAATTCATTTCATATTTCATAAAATGTTAATTAAATTTTTAAAAAATGATCTGCTAACAACGAAAAACCGATTGCCGATATACCTTTTTATACCTTTTTGCCCATAAGGAAGCCAAGAGGGCATAATATGCGGCGAGACGCTCGTTTTATATTTTGTAATTTCGTAGTTAGAGGCGTGTCTTGTGCTGTAATAGTTTATATTTTGTAAAATCGCTGCCCGGTGTGGTGTAGTATGGCGGATATTCATTTTCAAAAACTGCAAGTTCAACAAAATAAAATACTAAGACAAGTACTAAAAACTAATCGCTATACGCCAATCCGCCATCTACATCAGGCCACCCAGACACCAAGATGTACAAGACATATAGCTACAAAATTTTACGAAAATCAGACGCAAAAGTCTATACAAAACATTAAACAAACTAGACAAAACGACAACCCAAAACATAAACCATTATACGCTAGACTACCGATTTATTTTCAGTTTCCATAAATTCAAATATTAAAAATGCAGAACGAGAGCATCAAACGCAGGAACTGCAATGAAAAACTTCAATTCAATTCAAGCCGAAAGGCAAAATTCTTGTGCTAGCTTGTACCTGACAAAAATTAAGCTGGTTTTTTAACAAGCGTTTCCAGTATACGCAAACCATAAGCTTTCACATTTTAACTTTTCAACAAAACCATTTCAAATTTTTTCAAATAAAAATAAACTCTTTTATGGCGGTAGAGGGTTACGGAACCGACCAACTTAAGCATCGCTGTACGTTACTAAAAACTACCAAGGGTCAAGAACAACCCCACCGGCGTTGCCAGTGCGTTTCCTGGGCAGAACCCAGAGAGAATCCATACATATATTATATTATGTAAATGTAGTTTCAATAACATGTTAAAATATATAGAATAATAAACTAAGATGTATACCCCTTCAAAAGCGATCATTGATATACCATTGTAAAAATGCAGAAACTACGAACTTATTGGAATACTAAAGGATACAATCACTGACAAGCAGAAGATCATAAATGATCAAGAAACTATAATCAGGCTGCTACAGGAAAAAATTGAAAATATGGAAAAATCTAAAATGTCGTATGCCGCTACCTTACAACAAGACAAATATGAAAACTCAGGTAACAAGAAAGTACAGAACAACTATTCAAAAATAATAGTTAAGCCAAAAAGGCAGCAAGCCTCGCAACAAACAAGAAGGGATATAGATTCAAATATTGACCCCGCTGAACTAAAAATTGGAGTAAGTAATGTAAAAACAACCAAATCGGGCAGTATGATAATTGGATGTCGAAGCAAAAAAGAATCAGAGGTTCTGAAACATGCATTGGAAAATAAATTAAGGGAGGATTATGACATACAGTTTAGCAAACTTAAACAACCCAAAATTAAAATAGTGAACGTTAGAATGAACCAAGAATACACTTATGAAGAAGTTGAGAACTTTATAAAAAAGCAAAATGACCTGATAGGAGAGGTTAAGGTGGCATACATTCGCAAAGACAGATCGGGAACCAGAACAATATTCTGTGAGTGTACACCGAATGCTTTCCACCAGATTATGAATTTGAAAAAAATTTGTTTAGGCTGGGAAAGATACATGGTCTACGAAGATCTGCGAGTACCAAAATGCTTCAATTGTCAAGGTTTTTACCATAAAAAAAGTGATTGTAAAATAGTTATTTTCCTAACAAGTGCGCAAAGTGATACTTTTCCGCACGCAAGTACAGTTGGACGAACGACGCGAAGCGGAGTTCGGATAAGTTCTTGCGTGCGGAAAAGCACTTTGCGCACTTGTTAGGAACAACATTTTTCCTACGAGCTTCATATCAGATAACAACAAAAATAAAAATATGATAATTTATTTAATAATTTTTAATTCGACTTTAAAGAAAGAACTATAATATACTTACAACTAAAAATTACATAACAAAAAAAAATAATAGAAAATTAAAAAATTACATAACAATAAAAAAAATAATAGGAAACTAAATTATTTGTTTATAACATTTATAACAAAAGAGCAATTACTCACATTCTGCAAAGTGATAGCCGATCCAGTAAGCTCATTCAGTGGGTGGCTAGTTTTACTTTTCCGCACCCAGTGCGGATAAAAGTCTTATCCGCACTAGTGCGGAAAAGTGTAACTTTGCACACAAAAATGCGTGCGCAAAGTACTACTTTGCGCACGCTCGTAGGAAAACAGATTAATATGCCCCACAATATGTTCTGGAGAGCATGGAGAAGACGTATGCACTAAACAGAAAACGTTCTGTAATAACTGTCACACAGCAAATGAAAAATACAACACAAGCTACGCCACTGATCATCAATGCAAAAGCCAGGAATGCCCAACACTGAAATTTCATATTGATATACTGAAAAGCAAGATAAAATATGCAGAATGATAATCTCTTTTGTTGTCTAGTACTTTGTTTGGATGTTTGTTTTTTTTTTTATTTTTTTTTCATCGTTATTTCATAATGGATAACATGGAGTTGAATATTCTGAATGAATTGGAATATGAAGAAAATTATATTTTAAAAAGTGTTAATCAAAGGTATGATGTACAGCAATATAAAAAAAAGTGTGATGACATAAACAATACAAAGAAAGTGCTTAATATCCTTCATATTAATATACGCAGTGCACAAAAAAATTTTGATACATTTTTAATATTTCTAGAAACTTTTAAGTTAAATGATTTAGATATAATAATATTTGGTGAAACCCGAAATATTGAGAGTATACAAAACTTTACGATTCCTGGATTCCAAACATGTTTCAACGGTAGTAGGATTAATCAAAATGATGGAGTTCTTATTTTCATTAGGGACTATATTAATTTTAATATTGACCATTCGGTATTACCACTTACCAATGTCGCAATTAGCAACATAACCTTTAAGCTTAACAATATAGAGTTTATAATTATGCCTTGTTATAGATCTCCCTCCATTAGTGATGACTTATTCTTGAGTGATCTGCAAACTTATTTAACTAATCTAAGTAGCAATAAAATTGAAATATTTATAGGTGACATAAACTTTGATATACTCAACACCACAAAGCGTTCGGTAAATGAATACTTATCAATGCTTTCCTACTTGGGCTACAGGGCATACATAAACTCATACACTAGAGTAGCCACCGAAAGCTGCACTTGTTTGGATCATATTTTCATTAAAAAAAATATAGGAATGAATAACCTGATGTTCAATGCGTTCGTCATTGACACAGATATTACTGACCATTTCCCCATTTCTTTAAATATTAGCCTTAATGAAAATAATATGATCAATGAAGATATTAACAAAAGAACTACAAGCCAATTTGACGATAATAAATTTGGGAATGTGATCCCTACAGTGCGGTGGGATGAGGTCCTACTATTGAGTGATCCCGAATTAGCGTTCGAAAAGTTTAATGATATTTTTTTGGGAATAATTAATGAATGTACTACTGTCAGGACAGTATCATTTAGAAAATACAACAAAATTAAACCATGGATTACCAACGGAATAATACAATCAATTAAACACAGGGATAAGCTCAAAAAATCAGTAATAAAGGACAAAGACAATATTATCTTACTTCGAGAATATAGAACTTATAGAAATCAACTTAACAAAGTAATCCAAAGAACAAAGCATAGTTATTATGCAAATTAGATTAATGAAAATACTAATAACTTGAAAAAAATTTATCAAATTATTTCAGATGCTGCAAATGAAAATAACAATACATCTAATGCCGCTATAAATATTTTTGATAATAGTAAAAACCCTTTTTTGAATGATACTGAAATGGCAAATTATTGTAATGACTACTACATAAATATAGGTCTCAACATGGCATCAAAAATAAATACGCCCGCTTCCCAGGTTAATATCATATATCCTAACCTAATAAATTCCATGGCTTTAAATCCAGTCACCAATGACGAAATAATTAAACATATAAGTACCTTAAAAAATAACAGTTCTCCAGGAATGGACCGTATATCATCAAAATTAGTAAAAAAATATCACAACTTTCTTTTAGTCCCATTAGCTCATATCATAAATCTTATTTTTTCAACGGGTAAAGTGCCATCACTATTTAAAATATCCATTGTCACCCCAATATATAAGAAAGGCTGTAAGAATGATATTACAAATTACCGGCCTATTAGTTTAATTTCTACTTTTGCCAAAGTCTTTGAAAAATGTCTAAAATGTAGATTGTCTGATTACCTAACCTCATTTAACATTTTGAACAATAAACAGTATGGATTTATGAAGGGAATAAGTACAAACGATGCCATGTTCGAACTTATAAACAACATAAAAAGTTGTCTTGACAACAACGAAAAGGGTATTGCGGTCTTTTTGGACTTGGCGAAGGCTTTCGACACGGTACCCCACAAACTACTTATTGATGCTCTTGAGCGTTATGGTATTAGGGGGGTGGTGTTGGAAGTCTTTAGAGATTATCTTAAGGGTAGAAAGCAGATGGTGAAAATAAGAAATGTTTACAGTGATCCATTAGAGATCAAGATTGGTATCCCGCAGGGAACAGTGCTTGGACCACTCCTTTTTATCACCTACATTAATTCCTTACTAAATTTAAATATAGATGGTGTATCTATATCATATGCTGATGATACAGTATGGTTTTTTAAGCAGGACTCCTGGGAGGGTACTAGGAGAAAGGTGATCAGGGGATTGAAAACAGTAAAATGTTGGCTGGATCAAAATAAATTAACTTTAAATGCGGACAAAACTTTCTACATCGCATTTTCTCTGACTGATGTAAGTAGGCCTAACTTTGACTCAATTGTGTTGGTTGAGTCTGATCTTATTATAAGGGAAACTAACACAATCAAATATCTTGGTATTACTATAGATAAAAATCTTAAATGGACTCACCACATTTATGATTTAACCAACAAAATCAGACGTCTAATTTATAAATTTTATCTAATACGTAGGATATTACCAAGAGTTTTGCTTATCCAGATCTATAGGTCACTGGTAGAGTCACTGCTTGGGTATGGAATTATTGTCTGGGGGGGACTCTATAAGAACGCTTTAAAACCACTGAATATTGTACAGAACTTTATATTGAGAGTTGTTTTTTTCAGGGAAAGATTGTACCCAACTAGCCTGCTTTACAATGAACATATATTAAATGTTCGATGTTTGTACTATCTTAGTAACTGTATATACTGTTTTAAAGATAAAAATAGGACCCTTGTGAACCATTGTTACCAAACTAGACACAATGTAAATAAAATGATGTTGGTACCCTTTAGAAGGCATGATGCAAATCAAAGATTCACTTTAATTTTAGCACCAAAAATCTTTAATTTATTACCCCTTGAGGTGAGAACAATATCTCGGTACAAATCATTTGTTAATGAATGTAGAAGCTTTTTACATAAAAACCAACACCTTGTTGATAGACTCCTATAGGTAAGGACTTGATAATGGCTGCGTCCACGAATATATTTCCTTTTTTTTTTAAATTTAAGTTGTAAGAAGTACATTTTTGTTATTGTTTTTTTTAATAGTCAGTAAGTTTCTTGAATGGGCTGGTTTGGTTATAGCCATAAATTGTTAATAGTTAATAATTGCTCATACAGGTGACATAATAGCTGCGTCCATGAATATATTTCCTTTTTATTTCCTTCTTTTTAAATTTAAGTAGTAAGTAGGTAGTATATTTTTACTATAATTTGTTTATTTTTTTTGTTTGTAAGTTTTTTTTTTCTTTCTTTGGAATGGTCTGATTTGGTTGTAGCCATAAGTTGTTAGTAGTTGCACATACAGGTGACATCACCTAGGTGCAAAGCAGGTATTAGATTTTAAGAAATATTGTTGTAATTCAAAGGAGCATATTTTTGTAAACAACCTATCACAATAAATAAATAAAATAAATAAATAAATAAATAAAGAAGTTTGAAAATCAAATTAAATGGGCAGATATTGATATTGAAAATAAAAGCGACAAAACGATATTTTTTATTCATATTCATATATTAAAATATTTAACCATTAAACACTTGCTTTTGTCAAAACGTTATAATGTTGGATAAATTAAACATTATACAGGGTGATTCACGGTGGATAGAACGTTAGACGTTTCTGACGAACCAGTGAAGGAATCGTTCTGAAAATTTGGTCGTGTACATGAACGGACATGCTCTACCAACCTAAAATATTTTTGACAATACAGTGATGCCGCTTCCACACAAAAATGATAGTAACTTCGATTTTTTAAATGCAACACCATATATTTTATTTTATTTTTGAAACCCCCATTACTTTTTTTACAATTTTTATTAACTCTACTCTATACTTACCGTTTCTAAGATATAAACTAATTTCCGTTTTTTTGTCCAAAAACGTCCCTTTTAAAAATGCTAATAATTTTGAACTTCAAAACACTAAAACCTTAAAATTTGGTAAATAGTTAACAAATACCATAGAGCTTTTTGCCCTAGTCCCCAATCTCAGTTGCAATATACAGGGTGGTTAAAAAATACACTTATTCTGGTAACTTGAAAAAGTGACCATAAGTCCTTTTTTCAAATGTAACACCCTATTTATTATTACGGATTTGAAAAGCTGCTAAAATTTCACTTATATCTTGTATATCATACCTGTACCTAACTAACTAGTTTAACCATTTTTTTGACGTATTAAGCATGATTTGTAAAATTTTCTATACAATTCAATTTTTATTCGGTTATTAGTAAGTTAGCCATGACAAAAACTGATGTTTACGTATGGTACTATGGTTATCGTTTTGACATTTCATTAAGTTTATAGATACAAGATAGAAATACACTTTAAAGTCATGGAAGAAAACTATACAAATGCATGTTTGAAGGTTGTAGACAATGATGTATCTTGAGTAATAGATGTGTTTTGGACTTCCATTGCCTTTAGTTTTTCATATCACAACGTTTCAACTGATAAGTATCTCCAGTCGTCTTCAGGTGAATACTAAACAAGTTACAGAGCTACGAGCCTATTTATACTATCTAGGGGGGCGGAGCTAGTGACGTATGATCGGGTGCAGTCGTGAGTCATCTGCTTACGTCATCATGATTATTCATCTGCTTACGTCATCATGATTATTCATCTGCTTACGTCATCCGCTTACGTCATTACGTTTGCATCACTACTTAATCTGAGCCTACACATATTTAACAAGGGCTTCCAAATGTTTCTTATATCTGCAGAAGGTTTACTGAAACAGTCAGGGTTCTGGATTATGACAGCTGCTTCTTTGAATTTTCTCTTCCGCCAATGCTCTTCTTTAAGTATAATTTTTGGGTTTGCCCATTGTAAATGGTGGCCGTGGGTCCAAGCGTGGTCTGCTGCACCGGATCTGTTTGTTTCTCCTTTTAGTGTGTGGTTTCGATGTTCTTTGATCCTTGTTTGGAGAGGTCGTAGAGTTTCACCAACATAGGATTGTCCGCATTCGCAAGGTATTCTGTATACACAATTCTTCGTGTCCTTTTGATTTGTTGGTTTTGTCTTCGTTAGGTGGCTTCTTAAGGAATCTTTGGAGCTAAAGACTGTTCGGATGTTGTACTGTTGTCCTATCCTTCGAATTTTTTCGGAGATTCCCTTGACATAAGGTACATTCATGGTGGGTCCAGATTCATTATCTTTGTTTGTTCTAGTTTTGTGATTTTGACGCTTTTTTATGGCCTGATCGACTAGTTTCGTAGGGTAATTATTCATGCCAAGGTCTTGCTTAATGTTGTTAAGTTCTTTCGTCAAAGTTCCCTGCGAGTTGCAAAGTGTGAATGCTCTATCGACGAGTGTTTTGACTATTCCATGTTTGGTGCTGTTTGAATGGTTTGAGGCGTAGTTAAGATATTGACCTGTGTGGGTTTGTTTTCTATATACCGATGTGTGGATGGTGCTCCCGTTTTTCTGTACTACGACGTCTAAGAACGGTAATCTGTCGTTGTCCTCCTTCTCCATGGTAAACTTAATTGTAGGTGCCAGGTTGTTCATATGTTGTAGAAAGGTTTGAAGTTCGTCATCGCTTCCATTCCAAATGATGAATGTGTCATCCACGTAACGAAGCCATAGCTTTGGTTTAATATTCGCCTTGTCTATCGCCTGATCCTCGAACCATTCCATGTAAATGTTGGCTATTACTGGTGAGACCAATGGGCTCATCCCTCTCACCAGTAATAGCCAACATTTACATGGAATGGTTCGAGGATCAGGCGATAGACAAGGCGAATATTAAACCAAAGCTATGGCTTCGTTACGTGGATGACACATTCATCATTTGGAATGGAAGCGATGACGAACTTCAAACCTTTCTACAACATATGAACAACCTGGCACCTACAATTAAGTTTACCATGGAGAAGGAGGACAACGACAGATTACCGTTCTTAGACGTCGTAGTACAGAAAAACGGGAGCACCATCCACACATCGGTATATAGAAAACAAACCCACACAGGTCAATATCTTAACTACGCCTCAAACCATTCAAACAGCACCAAACATGGAATAGTCAAAACACTCGTCGATAGAGCATTCACACTTTGCAACTCGCAGGGAACTTTGACGAAAGAACTTAACAACATTAAGCAAGACCTTGGCATGAATAATTACCCTACGAAACTAGTCGATCAGGCCATAAAAAAGCGTCAAAATCACAAAACTAGAACAAACAAAGATAATGAATCTGGACCCACCATGAATGTACCTTATGTCAAGGGAATCTCCGAAAAAATTCGAAGGATAGGACAACAGTACAACATCCGAACAGTCTTTAGCTCCAAAGATTCCTTAAGAAGCCACCTAACGAAGACAAAACCAACAAATCAAAAGGACACGAAGAATTGTGTATACAGAATACCTTGCGAATGCGGACAATCCTATGTTGGTGAAACTCTACGACCTCTCCAAACAAGGATCAAAGAACATCGAAACCACACACTAAAAGGAGAAACAAACAGATCCGGTGCAGCAGACCACGCTTGGACCCACGGCCACCATTTACAATGGGCAAACCCAAAAATTATACTTAAAGAAAAGCATTGGCGGAAGAGAAAATTCAAAGAAGCAGCTGTCATAATCCAGAACCCTGACTGTTTCAGTAAACCTTCTGCAGATATAAGAAACATTTGGAAGCCCTTGTTAAATAGGTGTAGGCTCAGATTAAGTAGTGATGCAAACGTAATGACGTAAGCGGATGACGTAAGCAGATGAATAATCATGATGACGTAAGCAGATGACTCACGACTGCATCCGATCATACGTCACTAGCTCCGCCCCCCTAGATAGTATAAATAGGCTCGTAGCTCTGTAACTTGTTTAGTATTCACCTGAAGACGACTGGAGATACTTACCAGTTGAAACGTAGTGATATGAAAAACTAAAGGCAATGGAAGTCCAAAACACATCTATTACTCAATATACAAATGCAGTTCTTATGAATTTATTTATTTTATTTGGACCAATGTGTGTTTGCATTAACATGCAAAAAACAATAAAACTAAATTTTTCTTGAAATCCATGCAGTCAACACCCGCATATTAAAGTGTTTGGATATAAATGGCCAGCGTTTTGAACAACTGTTAAAATAGCATTTTATTAGTTATAATTTTAGTAGTCTTTTGTTATTTGACTAGTTAACATTTAATAAAATTGTTCTGGATCCTTATGAATTTTCTAAGATCCATTGGCGGTAAATTAGAGTACATATCGTTAAACTTTATACATGTCCTGGCGATAATTCACATTGTCCAAATAAAATAAATAAATTCATAAAAACTGCATTTATATAGTTTTCTTCCATGACTTTTAACTGTATTTCTATCTTGTATCTAAACTTAATGAAATGTCAAAACGATAACCATAGTAACATACGTAAACATTAGTTTTTGTCATGGCTAACTTACTAATAACCGAATAAAAATTGAATTGTATAGAAAATTTTACAAATCATGCTTAATAGGTCAAAAAAATGGTTAAACTAGTTTGTTAGGTACAAGTATGATATACAAGAAATAAGTGAAATTTTAGCAGCTTTTCAAATCCGTAATAATAAACAGGGTGTTACATTTAAAAAAAGGACTTATGGTCACTTTCTCAAGTTACCAGAATAACTGTATTTTTCAACCACCCTGTATATTGCAACTAAGATTTGGGACTAGGGCAAAGAGCCCTATGGTATTAGTTAAATATTTACCAAATTTCAGGGTTGCAGTGTTTTAGAGTTTAAAATTATCAGCATTTTTAAAAGTGACGTTTTCGGACAAAAAGAACTGAACGGTAAGAGATAAGTATAGATTTAATAAAAGTAATAGAATTAATAAAAATTGTAAGGAAAGTAATAAGGGTTTCGAAAATAAGATAAAATATATGCTGTTGCATTTAAAAAATCAAAGTTACTATAATTTTTGTGTGGGAGCGGCAACACTGTATTCTTAAAAATATTTTAGGTTGGTAGAGCATGTCTGTTTATGTACACGACCAAATTTTCAGAACGATCCCTTTACTGGTTCGTCAGAAACGTCTAACTTTCCATCCACCGTGAATCACCCTGTATACAGTGTCACCAGTAAAGTCCGCATCATATGGGATTTTTTTTATTAATAGCTTTATTCAAAATTTGACTTTGGCATCAAGTTCTGCTTCGATCGAGATGAAAATGGAGCAAAAAAATAGTAGTCACGTGATTCGCATTATCTGTCAAATTTTAATTTTTTCCAAAAAATAATTCAAAAGTGGGGCTATTTCTGAAAATATCGAAAAATGCTATTAGAAAAAGTTTTTTTTTAAATGCAGTTTCTAGCCCACATGCAAAATTTCAGCTGCATAAGATAACTTTGATTTTTTACCTATATTTTGTAAATTGCACCACTTTTGCAAAATAAGACTCAACGCAACCTACATAAAACTTCTTAGTTTTGGCAATCGCGAAAATTCGGTTTATTCCAAATATCTTCGGAAGCATTAGGATTTTTTTTAATTTGAAAACATGACGTTACAGGATTCAGTAATGCGCAACTTTTCTCTAATTTAACCATCTCTGTATCTCCTATGGTTTACGAGATCCCTGTAGAGTGCATTCTTATCTGGGACACCCTGTATATATACCTACACATACACAAAAATTCAATAAAACAATCAAGACAAAAAATAAAAACTTCAGGACAAAATAAACAATAAGAGTAACAGTTCAAAAACAAAAACCGGAGCAGCAAACTGACACTTCACTAATTATGTGTTCAGAAGAAGAAAATCATTAAGCGTGTAAAATTCTTTGTCAATTAAAAAGGTCTTTAAGTGACGCTTAAACAATTCACTGCCCCTGATGGCCCTAAGATTATCAGGTAAAGAGTTATATACCTTAATGCAACTCATAAGAGGACCCTTATGAAATAGAGATGTTCGGTTAGCCGGTGTTAGCAAGTCATTTCTACCCCTAGTTTGAATGTTATAAACATCTCTATTTCGAACAAAAACACCAGGATTAGACTTATTTATGTCTAATATACAGGATGTCATAGCTTTATTCAAAATTTGACTTTGGCATCAAGTTCTGCTTCGATCGAGATGAAAATGGAGCAAAAAAATAGTAGTCACGTGATTCGCATTATCTGTCAAATTTTAATTTTTTCCAAAAAATAATTCAAAAGTGGGGTTATTTCTGAAAATATCGAAAAAGTTATTAGAAAAGGTTTTTTTAAATGCAGTTTCTAGCCCACATGCAAAATCTCAGCTGCATAAGATAATTTTGATTTTTTACCTATATTTTGTAAATTGCACCACTTTTGCAAAATAAGACTCAGCGCAACCTACATAAAACTTCTTAGTTTTGACAATGCTTTATTTCAGATACATTTTCTTTAAAGTAGCGCCATATTAAAGGTGTGTTTTTCTACAAAATCAAAGTTTGGCTATTAAAATTTGGTCGCATGTGATGCAAAGTTTATTTGTTTTGGACCCTGTATAAGGTAACTTCATAAAATAAGTATTTTTGAAAACGTAGCTTGTGTCTGAAAGTAAAACACCTTAATATTAAGACAAAAAATAACACAGTGTCATCAGTAAAGTGTTCATTAAGTGGAAAATAGTTTTTAGTTTAACTTAACGTAAAGTTTATCTATTTTCAACAATTTAATTTAAAACCCCTTTACTTTATTTTTTTACTTTCAGACACAAACTTTGTTTTCAAAAATACTTATTTTATGAAGTTACCTTATACAGGGTCAAAAACAAATAAACTTTGCATCACATGCGACCAAATTTTAATAGCCCAATTTTGATTTTGTAGAAAAACACACATTTAATATGGCGCTACTTTAAAGAAAATGTATCTAAAATAAAGCATTGCCAAAACTAAGAAGTTTTATGTAGGTTGCGTTGAGTCTTATTTTGCAAAAGTGGTGCAATTTACAAAATATAGGTAAAAAATCAAAATTATCTTATGCAGCT
Source organism: Polydrusus pterygomalis (assembly GCA_963969555.1). Classification (NCBI taxonomy): domain Eukaryota; kingdom Metazoa; phylum Arthropoda; class Insecta; order Coleoptera; family Curculionidae; genus Polydrusus; species Polydrusus pterygomalis. Next base: position 48,294,213 of record OZ018382.1, read on the forward strand.
GAAATTTTGCATGTGGGCTAGAAACTGCATTTAAAAAAAAACTTTTTCTAATAGCATTTTTCGATATTTTCAGAAATAGCCCCACTTTTGAATTATTTTTTGGAAAAAATTAAAATTTGACAGATAATGCGAATCACGTGACTACTATTTTTTTGCTCCATTTTCATCTCGATCGAAGCAGAACGTGATGCCAAAGTCAAATTTTGAATAAAGCTATTAATAAAAAAAAATCCCATATGATGCGGACTTTACTGGTGACACTGTATATAATGGCCATTTTCAACTCTCAAATATAGGTATAGGAAGTAAACATGTTTTGTACTTAAAATTTTACGCAAAATAGAAATAAAAAAAAAATACTGGGTGTTCCATTAAAAATAACAAAGTTAATAGCGCTTCCTGGTAAACCGAAAATGACTTTCATTTGTTAGAATATTAAAAATGGACATTATATTCAATTATAATAATTCCCGAAATTTGATATAGATGAATTTTTTCACAAGGACACTACAGCCTTGCTAGTAATCTCGTTGACATCCTGTATATTAGACATAAATAAGTCTAATCCTGGTGTTTTTGTTCGAAATAGAGATGTTTATAACATTCAAACTAGGGGTAGAAATGACTTGCTAACACCGGCTAACCGAACATCTCTATTTCATAAGGGTCCTCTTATGAGTTGCATTAAGGTATATAACTCTTTACCTGATAATCTTAGGGCCATCAGGGGCAGTGAATTGTTTAAGCGTCACTTAAAGACCTTTTTAATTGACAAAGAATTTTACACGCTTAATGATTTTCTTCTTCTGAACACATAATTAGTGAAGTGTCAGTTTGCTGCTCCGGTTTTTGTTTTTGAACTGTTACTCTTATTGTTTATTTTGTCCTGAAGTTTTTATTTTTTGTCTTGATTGTTTTATTGAATTTTTGTGTATGTGTAGGTATATATACAGGGTGTCCCAGATAAGAATGCACTCTACAGGGATCTCGTAAACCATAGGAGATACAGAGATGGTTAAATTAGAGAAAAGTTGCGCATTACTGAATCCTGTAACGTCATGTTTTCAAATTTAAAAAAATCCTAATGCTTCCGAAGATATTTGGAATAAACCGAATTTTCGCGATTGCCAAAACTAAGAAGTTTTATGTAGGTTGCGTTGAGTCTTATTTTGCAAAAGTGGTGCAATTTACAAAATATAGGTAAAAAATCAAAGTTATCTTATGCAGCTGAAATTTTGCATGTGGGCTAGAAACTGCATTTAAAAAAAAACTTTTTCTAATAGCTTTTTTTGATATTTTCAGAAATAGCCCCACTTTTGAATTATTTTTTGGAAAAAATTAAAATTTGACAGATAATGCGAATCACGTGACTACTATTTTTTGCTTAATTTTCATCTCGATCGAAGCAGAACGTGATGCCAAAGTCAAATTTTGAATAAAGCTATTAATAAAAAAAAATCCCATATGATGCGGACTTTACTGGTGACACTGTATATAATGGCCATTTTCAACTCTCAAATATAGGTATAGGAAGTAAACATGTTTTGTACTTAAAATTTTACGCAAAATAGAAATAAAAAAAAAATACTGGGTGTTCCATTAAAAATAACAAAGTTAATAGTGCTTCCTGGTAAACCGAAAATGACTTTCATTTGTTAGAATATTAAAAATGGACATTATATTCAATTATAATAATTCCCGAAATTTGATATAGATGAATTTTTTCACAAGGACACTACAGCCTTGCTAGTAATCTCGTTGACATCCTGTATATTAGACATAAATAAGAAGCAATTCGGGAAAGTCTTGTCGACTAACCAATGTTCTGCACACATCTACACAAATAAAATAATCCATTATCGATACTTAATTATTCCCTAAAATGTATCTTAAATACCTACTGAAATTTTATTAAACGACGAAAGAAAACAAAATCATTTGCGCATTAACATAAGAGTAAGATGTATGCATATTAGAAAAAAAGTAAGTTGTAAAAAAACAGTTTTTCAATTTATTGTAATGTTTAAAAAAAGTTGTAAACTCTTTTCAAAAATTCACCCCTCTTAGTTAGAGTTTAAATTTTGTTAAGTTGTTAAAAACTGAACTTTTATAAAATATGTTTTGGAGTTTAGTACCCAAATATGCAAAATACCCCCCCCCCCCCCCTTAACTCACTTCTCCGAACTGTTCCATCTTAACATTGGCCACCCTTATCTAAAGCATTAACTTCCTTCTTGATATTTATATGACGTCGCAATATATGTATCTCTAAACTACGCTTAGCAATAGTTTGAAAATCACAATGCCCACACTTAAACTTATTTGAATCATCAACTTCTTCTATATTTTTATGTGCCAAAATATGTACCTTTAAATTTCCTTTCCAAAATGTTTGATGTTCACATTGACCACACTTAAACCTATTTGAATCATCAACTTCCTCTATGTTTTGATGACGTACCAAAATATGTACCTTTAAATTTCCTTTCCAAAATGTTTGATATTCACATTGACCACACTTAAACTTATCTGAAGCATCAACTTCCTCTATATTTTTATGACGTGCCAAAATATGTTTCTTTATCACTCCTCCAAACTGTTTCATATTCACATTGACTACACTTAAACTTATCCTTGTTGATATTTTTATGACGTCGCAAAATATGGTCCCTTAAATAACTTTTTACAAGTGTTCGATATTCACATTGACCACACTTAAACTTTTTTAGGGCATCAACTTCCTCTATATTTTTATGTGCCAAAATATGGATAATTAAACTATGTTTCGTAAATGTTTGATATTCACATTGACTACATTTGAACTTATCTGTATCATCAACTTCCTCTATATTTTTATGACATCTCAAAATATGTACCTTTAAATTTCTTTTTGCAAGTGTTTGATACTCACAATGACCACACTTAAACTTATTTGAATCATCAACTTCCTCTATATTCTTATGCCTTCCCAAAAAATGTTTCTTTAAATAACTTTTACGAATTGTTTGATAATCACAATGACCACACTTAAACTTATCTGCAGCATCAACTTCCTCTATATTTTTATGTCTTAAAATATGCATCTTTAAATTACGTCTATAAACTGTTTGAAACTTACATTCTTCACATCTCAACTTATTTAAAACACCATTTCTCTTTATATTTTTCGGTTGCAAGCTATGTTGTTTTAAAGATTCTTTTTTAACAGTTTGGTAATCATATTGACTACATTTGAACTTATCTGATGAATTATTTTTCTCTATATTTTTATGCCGTCGGAGATGCATCTTCAAATTACTTGACGGAGCTGTTTGATGATAATCACCTGTGTGATGTTCTTGATCGAGTGTCATACTAAAAAAAAAAAATAAAAAAAATATTACATGGTAACGTTTTTGTAGTTTATTTTATCCATTAGTGGGATATAAAACGCTGTTCGTTTTTTGCATCACCAAGTTAGTTTGAATGTTGTAAGAATTTTCTATATGTCCGGTGTGCAATCTGTGATTGCATATAGTATCATGTTTTGGTACCGTGCTTCGGTTGCAAATGCACATAGAGTTTTTGTAATGCAAAAGAGAATAGTAAGAATTATGTTGGGGATGCATTATCGGGATTCTTGTAGAGGTAAATTTAAACAGCTAAACATCATGACTGTGCCATCTCTCTTTATATATAGCTGTGCTGTATTTGTCAAGTCTAATCCTGGTGTTTTTGTTCGAAATAGAGATGTTTATAACATTCAAACTAGGGGTAGAAATGACTTGCTAACACAGGCTAACCGAACATCTCTATTTCATAAGGGTCCTCTTATGAGTTGCATTAAGGTATATAACTCTTTACCTGATAATCTTAGGGCCATCAGGGGCAGTGAATTGTTTAAGCGTCACTTAAAGACCTTTTTAATTGACAAAGAATTTTACACGCTTAATGATTTTTTTCTTCTGAACACATAATTAGTGAAGTGTCAGTTTGCTGCTCCGGTTTTTGTTTTTGAACTGTTACTTTTATTGTTTATTTTGTCCTGAAGTTTTTATTTTTTGTCTTGATTGTTTTATTGAATTTTTGTGTATGTGTAGGTATATATACAGGGTGTCCCAGATAAGAATGCACTCTACAGGGATCTCGTAAACCATAGGAGATACAGAGATGGTTAAATTAGAGAAAAGTTGCGCATTACTGAATCCTGTAACGTCATGTTTTCAAATTAAAAAAATTCCGAATGCTTCCGAAGATATTTGGAAAAAACCGAATTTTCGCGATTTCGTTTTAATTGATTTATGATTCTATTTAAAGAGAAATGTTAAAATAAATTTAACATTCTCATTGCCACTTTTTCTTCCTTACAAAATGGTTTAATTACATTTTTGATCCGACGTTTCGTTTAGTCACAACCATCATCAACTTTGTTATTTTAAATAGTCGGAAAATTTTATTTATACTTAATAAATTCTACGTTTTATTCTAAATCTAACGGTGTATCACACTTATTATTTATTAGACGTTTCGATATAGAAAAACTCATCATCAATGAAAATAGGCACATTATCGAAAATATATTTGTTTTTATTGTTGTATTTAAACACTTAGTTGGATTGTAAAACATTTTTTTAAAAGAAACTTATAACAAAACATAATATCTAATAAAATTTATCTGAAAAATGCAACAATTAATAATTAATTTCAATTATTAAATAGGTACAATTATTTTTTATTTTTGAAAAATGCATAATAATATTCAAACATAACGGACCATTTAAATTCAGCATCATATGGGTGGCTATGAAATTGATTGACGTTCGCAATTGTTTAAATAGTTTCATTATTTCTTTAGATCTGTCACTAAGTTACAGAGACCTGTCAGTTTTAAATAATAATATGGTAATTATAATTATATTTTTGTGCACAATTCTTATGACTCGATGTAACTGCAAATCATGTCAAATTTTTTTTGTTAGAATAATGTTCCATTATTTTAAATTTCACTGCACAATGCAACAGTTAAAAATTAAAAAAGAAAACATAATAATAATTATCAAATTTAAAACTAATTCATTGATGATGTGTTTTTCTATATCAAAAAGTCTAATAAATAATAAGTGTGATACAGCGTTAGATTTAGAATAAAACGTAGAATTTATTAAGCATAAAATAAAATTTTCCGACTATTTAAAATAACAAAGTTGATGATGGTTGTGACTAAACGAAACGTCGGATCAAAAAGTAACTAAACCATCTTGTAGGGGAGAAAAAGTGGCAATGAGAATGTAAAATTTATTTTGACATGTCTCTTCAAATAGAATCATAAATCAATTAAAACGAAATCGCGAAAATTCGGTTTTATCCAAATATCTTCGGAAGCATTCGAAATTTTTTCAACTTGAAAACATGACGTTACAGGATTCAGTAATGCGCAACTTTTCTCTAATTTAACCATCTCTGTATCTCCTATGGTTTACGAGATCCCTGTAGAGTGCATTCTTATCTGGGACACCCTGTATATATAATAAGGTATTCTTCAGTTTGAATATAATTATTGTTTGACTATGTACTGGGAGATTGTTAGTTATCTTAGTAATTTTTTCCACTGACGTTGTCAATGTTCACTCGTGAATGATTTTTTATGACAATAAAGATATTATTATTATTATTATTATTATTATTATTATTATTATTATTATTATTATTATTATTATTATTACTACAACAAGGCATTTGGGTTTTGCCATTATACTGTGATACATTTTAACAAACAAAAGTCGCGAGTAGAATATTCACAGCAGATTGCATTCTATTAAATGGAAAATTTCTAAATATTTGGGACCTACTTAGGTCGTAAACAAAGATTACGGATTACAGTTTTGTTAAAAATAACACTTGCCTTTCAAGGCCGTCCTAAACCAAAAAATAAACCAAAACCACATTGCAAATATTTTTTTTTCAAAATATAGACTTTAGCACTTTGAAATCAGTAAAAATTAATAAAAGTGGCACACAAACTGTTAAATATTTGTCCGGGTTGAAGCGCGCGCGTTAGTTTCAGTGAATGAAAAAATAGCGCCAGACAATATTTTGTCCAAACAGAGTTTCACTTAGTGCGACGGAAAATGGCAACAAAGATTTAAAGGTTATTGAAATTTTCAGAAAAAAAACTTTTTAGAAAAGGTTTTAAATGAATAAGTTTTATACCTACCTAATGAAATTTTAAATTACAAAGTATGATTTACAAAAAAAAGGCCTTGTGAAACTGCAAGTTAGCGTTATTAGTTTGTCATTAAAATTTTAAAATATCTAAGGAACCTTTAATAATACTGACAACACAAATTAACATTTTTATATTACATAAATTTTTGGCCGTTTCTCGTTAAAAAAAAGTGATAATTAAGTAGAGATACTTACATAATTTGGTTTTGTTCAAGGTCTTCCACTTTAAGGTCGATTTCCTCATTTTTAATTTTCCATTCATCATAGACAATTTTAGATGTTTGTTTGACTTCTTTGATGGTTTCGTTGGAGTTCATTTTTGGTACCATCAAATATTTAGGATAAAAATATTCTGATCTGTAAAAATAAAATAAAAATAAAATACAATAAGTGTTTGCTTGAGTAGGTATAACAAGGAATCCAGAAACCGAAATAATTTGGGGAAGTGATGTAAGACACTTCATTCAGTTTGTTTTTAAAAGGTAAATTAATCCCTACACAAATTCTAATATCGTAAACATTTTATATTGCTCAGAACGAGGGCGAACCGAAGGCTTTAAATTCTGTGGCTTTTCCTTTGAATTTTAATATTGTGACTGTGTGTTTTGAGTTACCAAGATCAATACTAATACAAGCGCAAAATTTTTTACTGTACAGGGTTATCCAACCAAGACTAGACAGGCGATTTTTTGACTTTTCCTGTACTTTTATAAAAAAAACTGAAATAGCCATCTTAAGTCATTTTCTCCCGCGAATTCGAATATCTTCAGCAAAAAACAATTGAACATCAAACAAAAGTACTAGGGGTCACTTTGATATTTTTTTAAATGGAACACCCTGTATATTTTTACATTTTTAAATTCCACATAAAATTATAATTATTTTTTATTAAATGCACTATTAGTCTATACTTCATAGTTTCCGAGATATTGACTCTCGAAAAGTGACATTTTTGAACTTTGACGGCTTATAACTTTCTAACAGTACGTCTTAGAGCAAAACGGCTTACATGTCCCTATCTTCAATTTTTATTATCTTCCCAAAAAAATCAACTTCCAGTTAAACCGGAACAACTATATTTCCTTCTTTCGAGTTACATCCGGTTTAGTGCATTTAATAAAAAATAATTATAATTTTATGTGGAATTTAAAAATGTAAAAATATACAGGGTGTTCCATTTAAAAAAATATCAAAGTGACCCCTAGTACTTTTGTTTGATGTTCAATTGTTTTTTGCTGAAGATATTCGAATTCGCGGGAGAAAATGACTTTAGATGGGTATTTCAGTTTTTTTTATAAAAGTACGGGAAAAGTCAAAAAATCGCCTTGTCTTGTCTTGGTTGGATAACCCTGTACCTAATAATTAAAAAATTACGGAAATAAATACAGATAGAGGTCGATTTATATACATATTTTTTATTACAGTAGGGTATTTATGAGGTGCATGAGGTTTGGAGCATCCAGTAAGTAGTGATTACTGCCTACTGAAGATTACACATGACACGAAAATATACCTTTTAGATTGGATGAAGTTCAAGATGTTGAAAATAAAATAAACTCCGATCTAGATAAGATAAGCAAACTAGCGGCTGCTCACAACCTAAAACTGAACCCTAACAAGTCACACCTAATGGTTTTCGGAAATAATATTCTGAGACAACATCTCTACGGAAATTTTAGTATTAAAATTGATGACAAAAAGTTAGATATTGTGAACTCTATAAAGAATCTCGGAATATTTTTTGACACCAACTTAAAATTCAACTTGCACATCAACCATTTAGTGAAACGCTCATTCTCAGTTCTCAAAACGTTGTACTCCCATAGACGTGTTCTATGTAACTCACTTAAGAAATTACTTAGTGATTCTCTGGTTCTCTCGCACTTCAATTACTGTGACTCCGTATATGGAGGTTTTCTAGACAAGTTTCAGCAAAATCGAATTCAGAAAGTCCAAAATTATTGTGCCCGTTCTATCTTCGGCCTTCGTAAGTACGATCACATATCTGCCAAAATATCTTAGTTGAATTGGCTCACTATGGAACAAAGAAGACGGGTTCATTTTTGTTGTTTCTTTCATAATATATTATCAAAACCAAAAAGCCCACAAGCTTATCTAACAGGCTAACCCATCGCAGCTCCTTCCATGATACTCAAATAAGAACACGACATTACATGCACATCCCGCGTCACAGCTCAGCTTTTTTTCAAAAATCTTTTTTCTATCGTGCTCCCAAATGCTTTAATACTATTATTGTTAAGCTTGGAGATCTATCACAGGCTAATTTTAAACACAAAATTAAATGTTATATAAAGAACACTTTATCTTAATGTTGGCATATTTTTTTAATAATAGTTGTAGGTGAATAACTTCAGTTTTCTAATAGACTTATCACTGTATCATTATATTGGTCCGTAAATTATTTTTTATTTGGGAAATTATTTTTATTTTATTATTATACAGGGTGTTTCATTAAGGTCGAAGAGCGGCCATATCTCGGAAACTACTGGGCATAGAAACTCAGGAAAAGAAAAATGATAATAAAAGTGGCCATGAGAAAATTCTGAAAATAATTTTTAAGTTCCGCATTTTGCCGCAAGAGGGCGTAATTGAAAAGTAAATTTTTAAATTTTACATAATTCCGAAAATTCCACATTAAGGTATATGTTTGATAACACCGTTTTAAAGCTTGGACAATTATGCATCATTTTGGTCTTATGCTCATTGGCGTACCGACTTTAATAAGAGTGGGGGAAGCTGTTGAAATTGTAATCATTTAAATCACTGTAACTTATAAACGACTTATCCGATTTTAGCAAACTAAATACTGTTTGGAAGAGAAATGTATGCACTTTGACCAATCGTATTTAGTTGTCCATAATAGTTCTAAAAAAAAAATGCTAGAGGGCGCAATTTGCAATAACAATACATTTTTTGATTTTCCTTCAAAAAAATAAATCATACGATATAATTATGATACCATAATCGAAAAGTAGATGAAATTTGCTAGAAAAAATATTAAAACCGCAGCTCGATATCTCCGCTCGTTTCTGAGTTATTGCCAAAACAATAATTTTTAACACAAATTGCGCCCTCTAGCAATTTTATTAGAAACTATCTTGTACCATTAGATACGACAATTGAAGGTTCTTCCAAACAAGCTTAAATTTAGTAAAATCGGATAAGTCGTTTAGTAGTTACAGCGATTTTAATGTTTAAACTTTCAATAGTTTCTCCCACTCTTATCAAGTGAAACTGTAAACATTAAAATCGTTGTAACTTCTAAACGACTTAACCAATTTTACTAAATTTAGGCTTGTTTGGAAGAGAAAGGTAAGTACCTTTAATTGTCGTATCCAATGTACAAGATAGTTTCTAATAAAATTGCTAGAGGGCGCAATTTGTCTTAAAAATTATTGTTTTGGCAATAACTCTGAAACGAACGGAGATATTGAGCTGCGGTTTTAATATTTTTTCTAGCAAATTTCATCTCCTTCTCGATTATGGTATCATAATTATACCGTATGATTTATTTTTTCGGAGTAAAATCAAAAAATGTATTGTTATTGGAAATTGCGCCCTCTAGCATTTTTTTTGAGAACTATTATGGACAACTAAATACGACTGGTCAAAGTGCATACATTTCTCTTCCAAACAGTCTTTAGTTTGCTAAAATCGGATAAGTCGTTTATAAGTTACAGCGATTTAAATGATTACACTTTCAACAGCTTCCCCCACTCTTATTAAAGTCGGTACGCCAATGAGCATAAGACCATAATGATGCATAATTGTCCAAGCTTTAAAATTATGTTATCAAACATATAGCTTAATGTGGAATTTTCGGAGTTATGTAAAATTTTAAAATTTACTTTTCAATTACGCTCTCTTGCGGCAAAATGCGGAACTTAAAAATTACTTCCAGAATTTTCTCATGGCCACTTTAATTATAATTTTTCTTTTCCTGAGTTTCTATGCCCAGTAGTTTCCGAGATATGGCCGCTCGTCGACCTTAAAAAACACCCTGTATATTAAGAATTGAACCTCATGCAAATTAGGTTAAGTGCCAGGAGTAGCTACTGTAGCTAAACTTCGCCTATTTTGCATGGATATACTAATAAAGACGATTTATTATTATTATTATTAATACACGGAACAAATCTGCAACGTTCCCGTGCGATATCGAAGTGTTTTTTTAGGAAGAGTATCTCTTAACATTTTGGTGTTTTTCAGACACCATTTTCCTATTGTTTTGATTATTTTGTGTGCATTAGACATCGAAGTTGTATATTGTTGGACTGTGTCTGAAAATGTTTTTTTAATGGTAAAGTAAGTAAACATATTGCTTATTTTTGGTAATAATTATCAATCATACGAACGTCCCGTCACACCTAAAAAAATTAGGAATAATATATACAGGGTGTTATTGTTACGTTTAAATCCGCAAATGCTGATATAAAAAAACAAATTACAGAAATTAGTAATTTACATTACAAGACTGGAAAGTACAGGACGCAGGCAATTTATATAGGGCGAGCCGCTAGGCGAGTGTGTGTGTGAGTGGGTGTAACCTACAATTTTTTTTTTCAACCGACACAGGTCATTGGCGTACGAAAATTCTGATAATGGCATAAAAAATGGTAAATGGTAATGTAATATTTTATATAGAGACAAAAGATTTTGTACAGTATTTTTTTTAAATATTTTTATTCTAACCAAAGCCTGCATATTTACTACGTTTTCATGGAGAATCTTCGAGAAATCAAATCGAATTTAGTCTGATCCTAGAAGGCGTTTTCATGAAGGGTAGTAAAATCGTTTTGAAATCGGTTCTAAAATTTTGACAATTGACAAGATGACTGAATATGTTTAAAAATTAATTTTTTATTTGTTATATTTATTTTGAACTTAAACTAATTACAGTAAGCAAATGAGCTCTTTTAATATTATTTTTAACTTAACAAAAGGGATTTTAACATAAATTCAAATCAAAAATTAGGTTAGGTTGCGTAAAAATTACAAGTTCCAATCCCAGCCCAGTTCGATCCTGCTGCGTTTTCATGAAGTTTACGATCGATGAAGATACGATCTCAAAAAATACCGATTCGATATAGGGAGTTAAATCGAACTCAATTTGCGCTTTCATGCAATTTTCAATTCGCAAAGCGGATTCGATTTGATTACTCACGAAAACTTGATAATAATTATTACCTATATAAGATATGGTTACCCTTTTTTCTACAAAAAATATAAACAGAAAAGGGATAAAAAGGGACGGGCAAAGTCCTTATTGTTTGATTACTTCCCAGTCTTGACCGCGAAAGTGATATTTCCTGGATAACAAATTATCTATAATAGAATGTGTCTATTTTCCAGTCGGTTGTTAAAAAGGATTTTTTATTGGCGCTTTACTATAATAAGTAAGAAAATTAATTAATTAATTATTTTTATTTTTTTTTATTTGCAATTTTCTTTTAAAATTTAAGGCACGGGTGGATTCTAAACACAGTCGCTTGACATGAAATAAAAAGTAAACATTTAGTATTATTATTTTTATTATTATTTTATCAATAGCAAGCGGAAGGTACGATAAAGCTATCATTTTAGTCTTTGATTTTAAAAAAAAATTGTTCATAGTGATTAAAAATGTCTAAAAGTCCGTTGGCTAGTTTAAATTACTTGTTAAATTCTTACGCGAAAGTTACTTACATATGGGTAGGTAAATACAGTATTGCCCGAAATAAACAGTACTGAACTTGTAATCGTATTATATATTTAAAAAATACATATTATTGACACTTTATTATATGATCTAAATGTGCACCTCCTCGTTCAAGACAGACTTCATAACGATGTTCTAAGTTTCTGGTCATGTTATTGAATAAGGGTTGTCTCAGAGCTGCGAAGAAGACTCTAACGGCATCCTTTAATTCATCGATGGTTTGTGATGCCTGTTTGAAAACGGCATTTTTAGCCATGCCCCAAATGTATGCGTCTGGTGGAGGTGTGAGGTCTGGAGAATGTGAAGGATAAGGGAAGTCAGTAAATCGTGAAATTAATTTGCTTGGAAAATGTTCTTGAAGAAATTGACGAATTGCGGCAGCAGTAGGGCAAGTTGCTCCGTCCTGCTGAAAAAATTGGTTTCGAAATGCCAAGTTACGTGCACGACAGAATTGACGTAGATCAGGGATAAATCGTGATAAAATGTGTCTGTGCCTCTGTTGATTAAGTGTGACTTGCCTACCATTCTCTTCGATGAAGTACGGACCAATGATTTCGTGTCCGGACACAGCACACCAGACACTCACTTTTGCACTATGTAAAGGAACCTCTTGAACCTCATCGGGTCTGGCAAAGCCCAGAAATCGATTTGTGCGACGATTCACATAGCCTGACAAGTGAAAGTGTGCTTCGTCTGAAAACCAAACATTTTTCAAAAATTCAGGATTTTCATACTGTAACGCGAGAATTCTGGCGCAATATTCCACTCTACTGCGATAATCCCGAGGATGTAGTTGTTGATGTACCTGAATCACATACGAAAATGCACCCAGCTCCTTCAGGATTCTTTGAAAGGAAGTTATTTTTAAATCAAGTTGTAACGCTGTCCTTGCCTGGTTGGCTTTCCGATTTTGTAAGATTTGCTCAAAAACACGTTCATGGTTATTGTTGTTGTTAACTGTCCTGGGACGCCCCGAGTTTCCTTTTCGTTGGCACAATACACTACCCGTATTTCTGGACTTTTCAATAACCTTCAAAATTACAGCATTACTTGGAGAACGTTTATTAAACCGTTGTGTGAATTTATCAGACACGTATAGCAAACTTGCACCATTATGTCGGCCCATTCCGTATGAGCGAAAATAATGCTCTACCAGAAACACTTTCTCCTCTGTACTTAACACCATTTTTAACAATTGGGCCCTACTAATTACTTGTTTGAGATTTACTTGACAGGTCTATACTAGCTAACTTGAGTGTGACAGCGCACGCATAAAAACACCGCCAACTTAGTTTCAGTACTGTTAATTTCGGGCATATCTGTATTTTAAACGCACAAATATCATTAGATATTTAAAAACGAATGTCATCAAGCACCGTAATGCACAAAGTTTTGAGTTAACATCTCAATATTACGATTAAATTGGTTTTTAAAGGAGTTTATACAATTTGCGCAGACTGTACTTTCTTCAAGCGAGTTCCATACGTACACTCTTTTCCTAATTTTTTTGAGTGTCCCCGAAGCTGTTGATTCTGATTTAAATGAAAGAAATTTCTCAAATTACAAGAATAGTAGTCCGTTAGTATTTTAAAAGTTTCTATTATATCACCCCTAGTTCTTCTTTGCTTCAGAGCTGTTAGCCCAAATCTTTTAAGTCTTTCGGGATAAGGTGGTCCTCTTAATTCAAATGGAATTCTGGTAATCCGCCTTTTAGTCCCCAGTACAAGGACCCTTAATTTTAATGACACATACAAATGTCAAACTGCGTGAGTGCCTTCTTTGGGACGAGTTCGACAAACTTTCTTATGCGAAAACTTTCGGCGCTGCTGCGTTTTCGAATGCCCGATTCCCAGAAGTGTCGATATGACGTCATTATGACTCCCCGTACATACAAGCTTGATTTTTTAAAAATTGTTTAATAAAATTAATTTAAAAATTGTGATCAACTTGTCCTAAAAAAATCATGCTGCGTGTGGAGTGTCCACCACCCCCAAAATGTCGATATGACGTCACTACGATTCCACGTATGAACAAGTTTGATTTTTTGACAATTGTTTAATAAAATTGAGTTAAAAATTGTGGTCAACTTGTCCGACAAAAATCATGCTGCGTATGGAGTGTCCACCACGCCGAAAATGTCAATATGACGTCATTATGTCTCTCCGTACATACAACTTTGCATTTAATAGAGAGATTTTGGAACTCTTATTTTAGCCTGTCGTTATCGTTATCCTTATTCTGAGCATGCGCAGTACTAAAACGAGGCAGCGATTCCTTTATTAACGATAACGAGTTTCGTTAATTACGGAGATATAAGGAAGGCTATCGTTATGGTTATTCTTATTTTGCTTAATTTGCCATGTTGCCAATACTTACCTATATAATTTAATAAAAATATATTTCGGACAAGATCATTTTTCGGAAAACACTTAAAAAAATTTAAATAACTTTATAACTGTAGTTTAGATAAAACCGAACAGAAAAGGTTTTTTTTTTATACATGGCTACAATCGATATAATGGACTGTATAATAATAATAATTTTAAACTTTAGTACTTTTGATAGATTAATTTTTTATTTCTCATTTCGTTGACATATTATCTTAATTTATTTCTTTTTCTTGACATTGTCATTTTCGTCCTGGTCTGCTGGTATCCAAACAAGGTAGCTATTTTCAAAGTTAATTGTCCACACTCCCCGCGTTTGAACGTTTTCAAAAAATAAACAAAACGTTCAAATAAAAGATAACTTATTACAATAGATAAATATAGTCTAATCAAATATCCACATTTAATTGAAGATTAAAAAACACTTTCTGCCATTGGTAACGGGCAGATTTTTGATATACCGCGTTTAAATGTCCCATTAGCGGTTTTTACGGTAACGACGCGTACCACATTATCGTCACCTGGGTGGATTGCGATTATTCTTCCTAATAACCACTTGCAAGGTGGTAAATTGTCATTTTTTAATAATACTAAAATTCCAATTTTAATGTCCATAAGTTGACTGGTCTTCCATTTTCGCCGTTGTTGAAGCTGACACAAATATAGCTTTGACCATTGTTTCCAAAAACCATGTAACAGTTGTTGGATTAATTGCAATCTTGATAACTGGTTAATTCTTGTGCCTTCTTTAAAATATGGATCTGGAACTGTATTTAATGGTCGTCCAATCAAAAAATGCGAGGGGGTCAAAGGAATGAAATCATTGGGATCGGATAAAAGGGCGTATAAAGGACGTGAATTTAAAGTGGCCTCGATCTGAATAAGCAGAGTTATAAATTCTTCATAGATCAAAATCGTTTCACCGATCACTCTATACAAATGATACTTTACTCCCTTAATATTACTTTTCCATAACCCACCAAAATTTGGAGTACTAGGAGGGATGAAATGCCATGTAATAGTTTGACTTGCACAAGCACTGACAATTTCATCCTTTGAATCCTTTAAAAATTCATATAATACTTTTAATTCATTTTTTGCACCTACAAAATTTGACCCATTATCTGAGTACAAGTGTGCTGGTTTTCCTCGTCTAGAGACAAACCGTCTGAGACCTGCTAAAAATGCCTCACTAGTTAAGGAACTAATTAATTCTAAATGAACTGCCTTTGTCGAAAAGCAAATAAATAGGCATATGTATGCCTTATAAGTTTTACAACCACGGCCCTTTCTATCTTTTAAAATAAATGGCCCTGCGTAATCTAACCCAGTTATATGAAACGGAGGTGATATTTTAACCCTAGACTCTGGCAAGTCTGCCATAATTGATTGCATTGGTTTGGGTTTAAAGTGATAACATTTCATACAACCTTTCACAATCGTTTTTGCTAATGACATCCCGGAGACGATCCAAAATCGTTGTCGTACACTAGCTAATAGAAGCTGTGGACCAGCATGCTGCAATTGCAAATGCTCATGCCTTAAAATCAGTTTACTTAAATTATGTTTCTTATCCAATAATAAAGGATGTTTTCCCTCATAATTTAGTGATGATTTTTTGAGACGGCCTCCTACCCTCAATAAACCATTATCATCTAAAAATGGAGTTAATGATAATAATCGATTTGATGAAGGAATAGACTTATTACCCTTTAATAAACTCAATTCCTGTAAAAAGCTTTCTTCCTGAGATTGTTTTACCATAAATAATTCTGCAAGATTAAATTCTGTCGCTGTGATAGGACCGATGTTTTTTAATTCAACACCAGATTTTAAATTATGAATAAATCGACGACAGTATGCTACAACTCTTACTAATTTGTTAAAACTTGAAAACTTATTAAATATTGAACATAAATCATTTTTCACTGAAGTAAAAACCTTGGCATTTTTTTTAATTTCAGGAATCTCTGAAATAGGAGGCAAATCGAGAAATTTAGGTTTTTTAAAATTTGTTGACAAAAATGATGGACCATTAAACCATGTTTGACAATGTTTTAGCTGGTCGGGTAAAATTCCTCTACTGCCAATATCAGCAGGATTTTCTTTTGTATTAACATAATTCCAATTATCAATATTCGAAGATCTTTGAATCTCTGCTACACGATTACCTACAAAAACTTGAAGGTTTGCTGGATTGGAATTTAACCAATGCAATACAATTTGTGAATCGCACCAATAGTAAGATTCAAACGAAAAGATAACTGAATTTAAAATCTTTTTCATTAATTGAACCAATAATAAACTACCACAGAGTTCTAATCTAGGAATCGTTAACATTTTAACTGGGGCCACCTTAGTTTTTGCACATAACAATTTAACTGTAATGTGACCTTCTGAATCAACACATTTTACATAGACTGTAGCACAGTATGCATGCTTGGAGGCATCACTAAATCCATGAAGCTCTATCACAACAGGGTTATCACATAATACAAACCTTGGAAATTTTAAATCATTTAATGAGGTAAGTTTTGATTGAAACTGTCGCCACTTAGCACCCAATTCGGACGGAATTTCTGAATCCCAATCCAATTTTAACGACCAAAGCAACTGAATCATAATCTTTACTAAAATTATACAACAGCTAACTAACCCTAAAGGATCATAAATCTTCGCAATTGCAGATAACATTGACCTTTTTGTAACAACTGAAGGCACATTACTGTCCTTTACTCGAAAACTAAAAATATCAGACTTATTGGACCATTGTACTCCCAATGTTTTAATTGATTCGTTATCTTCCAAAGTAAGAACTTTAAGAGAGTCAGAATTATCATTAAAATGAGTTAAAATGTCCTGACTGTTCGAAACCCATTTTCTTAAATTAAAACAAGCAGAATTCAAAATTTTAACAATCTGGTCACAAGTTTTAATAGCATCAGTTTCATTAGGAAATCCAGTAATCAAATCATCGACATAAAAATCTCTTAATATAGTCTCTGCTGCCTTAGGATAATTTTCCTTGTTGTCAAAGGACAATTGTTGAATACAGCGCATAGCTAAAAATGGTGCACTAGCTGTGCCATATGTCACTGTATTTAATCGATAAGTTTGAATAGACTCTGAGGGATCATTTCTCCATAAAATTTGTTGCATATCCCTATCATCATGATGCATTAGTACAATCCTGTACATTTTACTAATGTCAGAAACTACAACCACTTTATGTTCCCGAAATCGAAGCAAAATACTTACAATATCATTCTGAATAGCTGGACCTGGATATTGAATATTGTTCAAGGATTTTCCATTGCTAGAAGGTGCGGATCCATCAAATACAACACGAAGCTTGGTTGTCAGACTTTCGTTTCGAATAATTCCATGATGTGGCAAAAAATAAGAAGGTTTGTTCAAATTCAAATCAAAATTGAGAGACATATGTCCCAAATCTTTATACTCGTTAATGAAGGCAGTATAACTTTTTTTTAAGTCCGGGTTTCTTTTAAATCTTGCCTCAAGATTTAATAATCTTTTAATAGCGAGAGGCTTTGAATCACCCAATGAAGAAGGATCTTCCCTCCACGGAATTTTGACAATAAATTGACCATTAAGGGCCCTAGACATAGAATTCTCATAATGTTCTTCACAAAAGATGTCCTCGCTTGAATGCAGAATGGGGACATTAGGCTCTTCCACAGCCCAGAATTTCTGTAACTCGTCATTGTCAAATTGTTGTAACGGCTGTACAGAAAAATGACATTTCACGTTATTTTTTATTGGGTATGATAATTTTCCCGTAACAATATACCCCAAGACGGTATTTTGAAGAGAAAGTGAATTTCTTCCTAGGTCAATTTGACCTTCTGACAAAATACTCCACAATAAACTTGCATCAAGAAGCATATCAATTTTTCCATTGACATAAAATGAATCATCCGCTAACAATACATTTTTAGGAATTCTTAAATTTGAAACTTCAAAAGTATAGGCTGGTAAATTATCTGTTATTTTTGGCACTACCAAGCAATTAATTACTGAAGAGAAATCATTAAACCTCGAACTAATTGTGACTTGACACTTTCTGTTTAAAGAATATAACGAATTATTTATACCTGTAACACAAATATCAGCAGTCTTTGTATCCACATCAAGAATATTTAAAAACTCTTCACTGATAAAGCAGGACTGACTTCCTGAATCTAAAAGTACACGCGCTATATAAGATTTTCCAGTCTTATCGTATACCTTGACCTTGGCTGTACTTAGTAAAACATAATCATTATCAAAATAAATGTTATCTGCTAAGACCAAAGATGGTTTTTGTGAATTACTTGAATCATTAAGGTTTTCGCTTGAAAGCAATATATTTACTCTTTCATCTGAGCGTGTAGCCAACTCATTGGTATTAGCATTAACATTGTTCATACCTCCTACTTTATTTTCATGCAACAATGCACTGTGTTTTGCTTTACAAATCTTACAACCCATTTTCTGGCATTTATAACTGAAGTGCCCTGTGCATAAGCAATTACAGCATAATTTTAAACCCTTTATAGTGTCCCAGCGTTGGGCTACAGACATTTTAAGGAATTTTTCACAAGTATAAATCAAATGATTTTGTTTGCACAAATTACATCGTTTTTTAATTTCATCATGTACTAAAAACGATCTTGAATATTTCTTATCCTTATTATCCCTAGCTTGATTTATACCACTATTATTTGACCAACCATTGAGTTCTATTGTTTCTAAAAAATTAGCACGTTTTTTCAAAAAATCAAAAAATTCATTTAAATCAGGCAATGACTTATCACATTTTACCTTTTCCCACTCTAATGAGCTTGTTTTATCTAACTTAATTGAAATTAAATGAATTATAATCGCATCCCAACTTTCAGTGGGTAATTTAAGTGTTTTTAAAGCACACAAATGTTTTTTAACATTATCTATCAAATTTCGTAAACCGGTTGCAGATTCTTTACTTAAATTATCAAGATCGAAAAGAGCTTTCATATGATTATTTACCAACATACGTGAATTGCTAAAGCGATTGCATAAAGTTTGCCATGCATTATTATAATTTTGCGCAGAAAAATCTAAGCTTTGAATAATCTTTAAAGCGTCATTAGTCAAACTTGCACGCAAATAGTGATACTTCTGAATATCTGTAAGACTTTTATTGTCATGAATCAATGCATCAAAGGTATCTTTAAACTCAATCCACTTTAAATAATCACCACCAAATATAGGTAATTTAATTGGCGGTAATTTTACACCTTCTAATCCGCTGTAACTTTTTCTACAAGGTACCGCTCCTACCGAGGATCCTACACTATCTGAATCCCTAGATCTTTGTTTTAGAATTGTTTTAGCAACAGCCATTTTTCTGGAGAAAATACTCTCAATTTTTTCTCGTTGCGCATACTCTTCTTGCAAAATATTATCATTACAATTTAGCTCAATTAACATTTGAACTTCATCAAATTCTGCCAAAATATTCTCTGCCCTTTGAACATTCAATTCTAACTCAGAAATAATATCATCACTTAGATCAATAGCAGTTTTAATAGACTCTATGAATTTTACAAACGTGTTTAAACGTTGTTCAATTATAGCTCGTTTTCGGTACAATTGTTTAAATTCAACAGGTTTTAGAGGCATTTTGCAATTAAAAGTAAATTGAAATCAAATAATTTTATCAAAATCTATCGATTTTAATTGTCAAACAATCTGCAAAATATTACGCGTACACTTGTACACAATCAAAAAATCAAACCTTGTAGGTACTAATCTACAACACTCATATATAAATCAAATCAAATCAAATTAAATGGCACTCCATCAATAAATACCTAGTACCTACTAATAATTAACACATACAATACCTGACCAGGTACCCCTTTAATTAATCATTAATCTATCAATAATCTTGAATAAATCACATTCAAAATATTATCAAATCAATCAAAATCAGTTCTGAAATCAACTCTATATTTAAGTAACTCAAAATCTGAGTCAAAAAAATCCAAAAGTATAGAGAAATCAATTTTTTTTTTTTTTAAACGATTTTACCTTCAAATTCAAACTACTACTTACAAAATCGAAACCACTTTTGTCGGAACACAGGAATCATTTAAAAGGATATTTTCACATTTGTCCTCTTACTGTGCCGACCATAAGCTGGCTTGCATCAAATCTCGCTGAGCAGCAATGGTTTTCTTGACTTGCGGAATGACGGCGTCTTCACAGGTTCAAACAAAATTCAACCAAATCACGCAAGCACATCCGACGCGAATGGCCAAAATTTTGGCTACAATCGATATAATGGACTGTATAATAATAATAATTTTAAACTTTAGTACTTTTGATAGATTAATTTTTTATTTCTCATTTCGTTGACATATTATCTTAATTCATTTCTTTTTCTTGACATTGTCATTTTCGTCCTGGTCTGCTGGTATCCAAACAAGGTAGCTATTTTCAAAGTTAATTGTCCAATACATAATTCAAAATTTTAGTTTATGTAAATCATAAAATATCGCTGCGGTAAGAAATGTAATTATATTTTTGAAGAAGTAGTCCATACTCAAAGTGGAGTGGAATGATAAAGAAAAAAGAAAAGCATAAAGTCTTTCGTCACAATTTTATTATTAATTAAAAAAAAAACCAGGCGAACCTAGAATGATTCAAAATATCGACAATCGACATGTTTCGAGTGTAGAAACACTAATCATCAGGAAAAACAAGTAAATAATAAAAAGCTGATGTTATTAGCAATAGAGAAAATAAGTACGTAGTGGTACTAGGCCGTATTTGAGCCTTAGATGGTATACATGAGGAGTGAAAAAACTTAATATAGCAGAAGACAGGAAATATCACAGCACACTGAAAGGTCAAAGAACAGTGTCAAGATATTCTGGGTGGGAAATGAAGAGAAAAATAAGAAATTTTTTAAAAAAACTTTGTGAAAGTCATTCTAAATGTATGTGATAAAATATTTTTACTCTTGATTCAGTAAGGTTGGAGACATGTGCATGGAAGTGGTCAAAAAAAGGGGGAAATAAATTTGTTTTGGTTTTTGTATAAAAGACGTGTAGGTGCTTAATTCATTTAGCTTGAAAGTACCTACACGTCTTTTATACAAAAACCAAAAAAAAATATTTCCCCCCTTTTTTTGACCACTTCCATGCACATGTCTCCAACCTTACTGAATCAAAAGTAAAAATATTTTATCACATACATTTAGAATGACTTTTACAAAGTTTTTTTAAAAAAATTCTTATTTTTCTCTTCATTTCCACCCAGAGTATCTTAACACTGTTCTTTGACCTTTCAGTGTGCTGTGATATTTCCTGTCTTCTGCTATATTACGTTTTTTCACTCGATCCTCATGTATACCATCAAAGGCTCCATTACGGCTTAGTACCACTACTTATTTTCTCTATTGCTAATTAATAACATCAGCTTTTTATTATTTACTTGTTTTTCCTGATGATGAGTGTTTCTACACACGAAACATGTCGATTCTATATATTTTGAATCACTCTAGGTTCGCCTGTTTTTTTTTTTAATAAAAATTGTGGAGAGACTTTATGCTTTTCTTTTTTCTTTGTAATTATATTTTTTTGTAAACGACTTGGCAACATAACTCAGGAATCCACAATAACCTTACATTTTTGTACCTTTTCGTCATTGTTGATTGACTCATGTCAAACAATTAAAGAATTAAAAAAGGTTATGTTTGCATCTGTCAAATTATTTATTTTTAAGACGTTCAAAATATATTCTTGTAATTGTCACCGTAATCGTTATCGTTAATAAAATTAACCATAACACTGTGTTTTACTGTTGTTATTTTAAGCGTTCCAAAATCTCTCTAATATTTTTCACAATCACATATTTTTTTACAATCAGTACTTTATCTTAAATCGAAAAGTATTAGATGCAAAGTTGTATGTACGGAGAGACATAATGACGTCATATTGACATTTTCGGCGTGGTGGACACTCCATACGCAGCATGATTTTTGTCGGACAAGTTGACCACAATTTTTAACTCAATTTTATTAAACAACTGTCAAAAAATCAAACTTGTATATACGTGGAGTCATAGTGACGTCACATCGACACTTCTGGGAATCGGGCATTCGAAAACGCAGCAGGGCCGACAGTTTTCGCATAAGAAAGTTTGCCGGACTCGTCCCAAAGAAGGCACTCACGCAGTTTGACATTTGCATGTGTCATTAAAATTAAGGGTCCTTGTACTGGGGACTATTTGGACCATTTCCAAAATTTTAATATCTTTGATGTAGTAGGGATTCCAAATATTAAATCCGTATTCAATTTTTGGTCTAATATAGGAAGTGTACAATTTCTTTACAATCTGTAGAGAGTGATCTTTGAAAGTATTTTGCACCATGAAAATAAAACTATTGGCTTTCTGTACCATTTTAATAATATGTGCTTTCCATTTTAAATTGGAAGATATTAGTAACCCCAGATCTGTTTGTTCTGTAGGTAACGCTAATAAGTTGAAGATTCAAAAAAATTATATACTCAAAGCAGAGGTGAAACTTCGAGATTAGGTATAGCGGAACATGTATGGACCAACCAACATAATATACAGTGGTCAGAAGCCAAGGTTTTGGACACGGAACAGCAATGGAGAAAATGAAAATTCAAAGAAGCAGCTTTCATGAATCAAAATACCCATATATTTAGTAAACCAAGTATAGATATCCCCAATATCTGGAAGCCTCTTCTTGTCCAAAACCAACAGCTCAAACTTCACGCTCAAATAAGCACATAGGCGGAGTCATCAAGCTTCATTGCAGATGGATAGTATTTAGGACAGTAGCCTTAGAATTAGAATTTAGTTTACACTTGAAAACGGTTAGAGATACTAACTAACCGAAACGTTGTGTTAAGTAACAAAACAAAGACAATAGAAGTCCGACAAGGTAATTTTTTTTTATTACGTCATTGTCTGCCACCTTCAAACAAGTTGAAGATTATTTAGCAAATATGTTTCACCAGGATTATTTGGACCAATATGCAATACTGTACCTACATTTTGGTACATTAAGCTTCATGCTCCATGAACCAACACTGACTTTGTTAGTGACTGGATAATGAGACGATTTTCAGAATCGAATACTTTGTTTTCGAATACCTTTAGAATCAAATGATGATTCGAATACAAAGAATCAATTTATTAACAACTAATTTAGATGTTATGTAAAAAACTTTATTAAACATTTTTATTTACAAGATTTAGTACGTTTTAAGACTCTTAAATTTTAATTCTAAAAAGTTAAGAGGTAAAGTTAAACTAAAAGAAAAAACTACAATTTCAAAAATTTAAATAATACCTTTCGAAAATAATAAAATAGAAATAAAACAAGAGTTGGCCGAACAAACCACTAGCCTTCTTTCTTCATTTCGACGGCAACGAAAATATATCGCTGATAAACAACCCGAAATACGTATAAATCGATTTTTCCGAGAATTTTTTGCATTCGAAATCAAATTCGTCTCGCACTGTTCTCGGTCTCAGAATGAAATCGAATGCAAAATTGCCAATTATTGCCTTTTGTACTGACATAATCGACGTCGCGAATCAATGTGACATTTTGTGACCTTTTGATAATCTCATTATTTTCTTCGGTAACTCTACAAGTAACTTCATTTGGCTTTAAACACGAAAATGCCATAAATTTTACTTTCTTGATGTCAAATAATTGCGATTAAACCGAGGATTAAACTTTTACAAGCGAATTTTCCACTTACGACTTGCATTTATACTGTCTTTTCAAAAAAAATATTTCAAATTTATTTTACGATTTAGTTATTTATTGAGAAATTCTAGTAAAACTTTTTTTCTATTCACACACAAGTATATTTTCTGTTTTCCTTACGGTTTACTGAATAGATAAATATGTATTCCAGTTAACTGAACGGGTATAAATTATACCGGGTCGGGAAGGTCTGAATGGTAGACTCGCACACAAAATTTTATTATATTCAGATCTAAATAAGCGAATCGAACACGCCGGCGCCGTTGGTTTAGGATGGTCTATGCCTATATGATTATTTTCTCTATCTGATTAGGTATATGCTTGTTCAAGCTGTTCCACTTCTTTACCAATATTGCCCTTAAGGTTTTTTATGATAATGTTTATGCATGTCTTGATCAAGCGATACCAAAAAAACAGGTAAGAAAGTGCAGTGGTGGAAGTAGGTATCCTAAGTACTTTTCTGCTGAACTTATTAAAAAAAAAAAACAGAAAAATCGATTGCACAGACAAGTTCATCGTGGTAAGGCTAATAAAGTACAACAACTTGAATATAAACTACTTAGGCGAGATATTAAGGCTCTTATATACGAAGCATGAGTACCTAACTTATCAACAAACAATTAAAAATAATGCTAATATTGACCCTAGTAGTTTTTGGAGTTTTATTACAGAAAAAATAGTGTAAGAGGCATTCCACAGGAAATGCATTTTATGGATAAGGTTTTCACTGATCCCACTGCCATAGCAAATGCTTTTGTACAATATTTTCAGTTAGTTTTCCAACTTTCGAATGTGGGAAGTATAACAGATTCTCAGGGAAACTTTGAATTCTCAACAGTAACAGAGGATAAGGTAAGGGCAAGTATAAAAAAATTAAAGCCTAAGAGGGCTACAGGAAAAGATAATATTCCTGCTTATATTTTTAAGGGATGTGTTGACATATTTGTTGAACCTCTAGTTACTTTATTCAATCTGGCTATTAAGACCAATACCTTTCCTAATAGATTAAAAGAGTCTGTCATTACACCAGTTTTTAAAGCAAACGAAAAAGTAAAAATTGAATATTTGAATCAAGCAATGACATATTGGACCACTTAAAGCATAATTTTGTTCAGCAACAGCATGGGTTTTTGCAAGATAGGTCTACTGTAACCAATCTATACAGGGTGGCCCATTAGTGCGAGGAAGTCCAATATATCAGTTGGCAACAGAAATAGCAACAAATATTAGACATGAAAGCTATATGATGCGTAGAGACGCATACTTTAAAAATATTTTGAGATATACAGGGTGACCCAAAAAAGCAGAGCGGCAAAAAGGTAAGTTTTTTTAAATGGCAACCCCCATTTTTTTTTTAGGGAATTAAATTCAGCATGAAATTTAGCATATATTAGAGTATCCTAATTTGGTGTACGTTACCGCGTTGCCAAGCTATATATAATTTACTAAAAAATCCAAGAAAAACCACCTAATCAAAACTCCTATAAAAAAAATGAACCGATTTGATTTTTTAATACATGGTTACGGTTTTGGATACCTGAGGGACGGTAGATTAATCTTATTAAGCAAATCTGACCATAATTTATACAGGGTATTTTTTACAGATGTGCCAATATTGCTATACTTATTTAAAGTATCAAATCTTCATTTTTTTAAATGGGACACTCTGTATAATAATGGGTCATGTTGTTAATTAATTTATGCCCTATAAATTTGCAATTATAACTCATATCCTAAAATCTACCGTTTTGTAACAATTTTGAATTTTATTTGAAAATGCAAAAATATCATTTTTTTTCTTGGTAGGCCATGATTCAAACAAAAGTGGATATTACCACATGTCAAAATAATGCTTTAAAAATGCCGTGGTTAATATTAAGTTTCTAATTTGTAATATTGACGCGTTATTAAGAAATTATAATGAATTTTTTTACGTTTATTAGCGACTAGGCTTTACTTTACACCCAACTCAAAATAATGCATGGTCTTGTGTTTAGCTGTTTACATTTACCCTAAACTAGTTGGGGTAAATGTTAACATCGCTAACTTAAACAAAAAATATAATTTAAAAAAAATACTAACTAATTTCATTATTTTGACCATTGAAGTGTCAAATATATAGACCATAGAACATAATGCAAGAGTTGTCACTTCAAAAAACTTAAGCTCCAAATTTAAGAATGCAATTAAAACTAAACTGCTGGAACTTTGAAACGCATAAAGAAAATTTTTAGTCTATATTTGAAATGAAATATCTCGGAAAATATTAAACATATTTGCATGCGGTTTAAAGCATATTGAAGCTTATTGTTTGGTCTGAGGGTATATTGATTAGTTTTGGTTTGAATACGTTTTAGTTTCAAGATACAGGGGGGTAAATGAAACAGTGCAAATTTAACAAAATTTCACGAACACCCCATTTCGTTGCAAATATTTTTGCTTCATTTCTTGGTTTTAAAGGAATCACTGGTTCAATTGAAAAAAACAACTTTCTGGGTTTTTGGATAAATGTCTTACATTTGCCCTAATTAGAGTTTAAGCGAAAAACGACACTTTCGTATTTCATCTCCCTGTATCTGTCTCGCAATTGCTTGAAAAAAAGGGTTTTAACTTATTGTTAGTCCCAAATTCTTGGCTTTTTTACGTTGTAAAAAGATTTTATACAGGGTGAGAAAAAAGTGTACTTCCAATATTACCCTAATAATATTAATGTTTTCATTACCCAGTACCATTTTTTCTCGGATCAATTTGGTGACACAAGTCATATTTTTGAACCTCAAGTAATACAATCAAGATTGCCTTGATAATTTTGTTTATTGACATTTAAGTTGTGATGACAGGTAAGTTATTAATTTTATAAGAGTGTGGTGAATTCAATATTTATTAAATAATAACTTCAATTTAAAATGGGTAGATTTACTAGTATAGAAAGAGAAAATTGCTTAAGGCTCCTTAACCAAGGTTTGAACTAGCAACAAACTGCTGAAATTTATAATGTGCACCAAAGCCGCATATCCAGTCTTAAAACCCGATTACAAACCACTGGCAACCACAATTACCAGTACGGCGGAGGAAATAGAAAAATTGATATTCGATCAGAAAGGGCTTTATTGCGGATTGCCAGTCAAAATCGAACGAAATGTTCTAGGCTCCTTAATGATAGTTTTAGACGACAAACGGCTTTTCGAGTTTGTGACCGAGCTATAAGAAAAACCTTGAACAAAAATAACTTAAGGTAGGTACGCTAGATTTCGGATCACAAAAAACGTGAATTACCCAATATCGGTGACGGTGAGTTTAAATAAGTGTTGCTAATGAAATGTAATTGTTGTAGAGCTAGGAGAAGGGCTAAATGTATATACCAGGTTATTGCAGCCTCATAGAGCTGCCCGGCTTGCGTGGGTACAGGGGTATCGTCTCTGGGTTCATGAAGATTGGATGCACTGTATGTTTTCTGATAAGACTAGGTTTAATCTTATTCATTCTGATGGAAGAATTCTAGTGTGGCGAGAGCCGAACCAGCGGTATGAAGAGGACAACATGGCTCCACGGGAAGCCTTTGGCGGTGGAGGCATCACAGTGTGGGCAGGTGTCATGTACAACGGGAAAACCGAATTGTACATTACGCGTCAAACTGTTAATGCTGAACTCTACCGGAATGACATTATTCTTCCAATTGTAGTCCCGTTTGCGACAAATTACGGTCAGAATTTTTTATATATTGATGACAATGCTCGACCTCATAGGGCCCATATTGTAACAGAGGTTTTGCGGACCAATAACATTAATCGAATGGATTGGCCAGCAAAATCTCCTGACCTTAACATAATTGAGCATGTTTGGTCTGGTTTAAAATATTTGGTGAGATCTCGGGACAACACCCCACAAACTTTTGACGAGTTAGCTGAAGCCATATTTGAGGAATGGTAAAATATTTCTCAAGAGTTTATTCGCAAGTTAGTAGATAGTATGCCTCGCCGGTGCGCAGATGTAATACGCGTTAGAGGGGGGCCTATAAAATATTGAACCTAATATTGTTGTCTTTTATATATCATATAGCGTTGTTTATTTTTGATTACCTACTTAAATTAATTTACAAGTATTAGTTTGTATCATTTAAATCATTTAAATATCAATTTTTAGTTAAGTTAGTTAAAAAATTTTGTTTGCAAATAAGCGACTAAAAAAAAAAAAAAATTAAAAAACCGTCTTCGCATTTTAATCCATAGTTTTAAACACTTGCACTTAATTTTGAGAACCATAATAATCTCTTGTGTCACCAAATTGAACCGAGAAAAAATGGTAGGTACTGGGTAATGAAAACATTAATATTATTAGGGTATTATTGGAAGTACACTTTTTTCTCACCCTGTATAAAATCTTTTTACAACGTAAAAAAGCCAAGAATTTGGGACTAACAATAAGTTAAAACCCTTTTTTTCAAGCAATTGCGAGACAGATACAGGGGGATGAAATACGAAAGTGTCGTTTTTCGCTTAAACTCTAATTATGGCAAATGTAAGACATTTATCCAAAAACCCAGAAAGTTGTTTTTTTCAATTGAACCAGTGATTCCTTTAAAACCAAGAAATGAAGCAAAAATATATTTGCAACAAAATGGGGTGTTCGTAAAATTTTGTTAAATTTGCACTGTTTCATTTACCACCCTGTATCTTGAAACTAAAACGTAATCAAACCAAAACTAATCAATATACCCTCAGACCAAACAGTAAGCTTCAATATGCTTTAAACCGCGTTCAAATATGTTTAATATTTTCCGAGATATTTCATTTCAAATGTAGACTAAAAATTTTCTTTATGCGTTTCAAAGTTCCAGCAGTTTATTTTTAAAAAAAAGTTGTCAAATATGTTTACTTTTGCCCCACTCGACCCTAGATAATCACATCTTGAGACAGCAAAATAGTCAGTCAAAAATTTACACACAAATCAATCCAAAACGAAGACAAGCTCAATCTTACAAAAAATCTGGCAAGAATATAGGTACACACTAATCAAAGTTTAAAAAAAAAATTAAAGGGAATGCCTAGATATTATCATTGTAAAATTCCTGGATAGTATAGTAGGGTTTAGTAATTAGTTGCCTTTTTAGTCTTGGTTTAAAAATCCTGTCATCAATCGCCTGCCGATAAGCCAGTGGTACCTATGTGATTATAAATTTTGATGCTCTCAAATATCAAGGAATTTTTGGTGAGTTGTTTTTGGTAGGTATAGGAAGAGGAATGTCATTCACACTACGCATGTTATAGAAGCTGTTAATAGCATAATTTTTATATTTTTTATGGATACGGATGGTTGCCAAGATAAAAATTCCAATCAAAGTTAAAATATTTTGAAGAAGTAGTCCATACTCAAAGTGGAGTTAAATGATACAGAAAAAGAAAAGCACGAAGTCTTTCTCCACAATCTTTATTAATCGAAAAACTAGGCGAACCTAGTATCACATCGACATGTTTCGAGTGTAGAAACACTCATCATCAGGAAACAAAGTTTTTAAAAAATTTTTCCACACAATGTGTCTGCTTTGACTCTGGCGGGGTAACTGGGCCGTAAAAAGCCTGGTACCCCAACTGTTTTTACTTTTACATTAAAAAATGCTTTGACCAAAAAACAATATTTTCTTTTTCTCTTCTTTTCTTTACATCTCACCCCAACATTTTCAAATGTTTCTGACTGGGCTCAATAAAACTCAGGATGTTTCAGTAATTTATTAATACTTTTAACAGATATGTTTTTCAAAACTCCCTAATTTTTACTACCCTATCTTTTTCTGCACGACAGTATGCTTCTACACTTAACCCTCGACTCTTCAGTATGCTGGAGTCTTGATTTTTGACCTTCTGATTTTTCAATTTTACATCTCTTGTACACCATTAAAAGCTCCATTATGGCTCAATCTCACCATTATTTTCTCTTGCTAAAAACATCAGCATTTTAATTTTCACTTTGTTTCCTGATGAGTGTTTCTACACTCGAAACATGTCGATGTGATACTAGGTTCGCCTAGTTTTTCGATTAATAAAGATTGTGGAGAAAGACTTCGTGCTTTTCTTTTTAAAATATTTTCCCTGACAAATTAAGGTTTACAGTGAGTATGACAATTAACACCACACAAATATCTTAATGCCCTCTTTGGCAAAACCAATGTAGAGCCCAATAGGCCCTTACACTACTAAATCCCCAAAAAGCAATACCATACCTCAAGTGACTCTTAACAAGTGAAAAATAAACCACACTCTTCCCCAATTCTCTTGAGAAAACTTTCACTGAGTAAGAACCGGACGGTAGTCTTCCATTCAATGCCAGAATGTGGTCCTTAAACTGAAGTTTGTCGTCGATTTGAACACCCAAGAATTTAGCAACGCCCGAGTTTTTAACAAAATTATCTGCCAAAGTTAAGTCAGAAAAGGAAAAATGTACCTAATTTATATTTATTTCATCTGGAAAATATCTTTATATACTTATATACTTAATTTAGTGTCCAATTCACTTTGGGTGGTTCCTCTATTTTAAAGTGTTTCATTGCTATTAGGTATCTTGTAGTTTATGATCGGTGACACAGCTGTCCCGTATACTTATAAAGATAATTTATGTAAGTTAATACTAGGTTTTGTAATTGAATAGGCAATAAATGATCTTAGATTATTTGCTTATTTTTATTATCCCAAATGTAAACATCGCGCCACAACACTAATAATAGGTAGGTAGGTAGTAGGTAAGTACAGAGTTAAATAACAGTCAATTTTCAAAAACCCAAAAAGCACATATTATCTACTTATAGAAATAATAAGAGTCAGACTTTACCTATTGTTAGTGGGCTAAAAATAAGTAAGTACATAGGTACAACTAAGTACTAATTTTTAAAATAACTTACTTATCTGATTCAGTACTACTCCCTTTATTTGAATTATCCACTATAGACTTTCCATTTTTTTGCACAATTTATAATCTATCAAAGTACACAATTAATTTAGGTTCTGGATTGTTTCTTTTATAATTAAGAGGAACATTTCCAACTTCAAAACCCAACATTTCTGGCTCCATATTATGGTTTCCACTTTCTTATTAGTATATACAATCAAGTTCTTCTTCATGGGAAGAATGATTGTCAGCTATTTTAAGTATTTGTGAGATTGTATTTTGTTTGTAAACTATGTAGTTCTTTTATCTAATAATTTTAAAGAAATTCAACTTTGAACCAAAGAAAATTTATAGGGTTTGTTCGGGTTTGTCTTTGAACTTTGGTCTAACCTAACCTTACCCTCACATAACCACAGAAAACAAAAGGGAAAACGACGGTCGTTATTTCGATAAGGCGATTGTGGAGCGGTATATTTTATTTATTTATTTATTAACGAGCTTAGCCCATTTTTAAAATTACAATAATTGGCAAATAATGCATATTTTAACATAGGTAAATACACAATAAAATTAACACACTCAAAATTAACAATAGTATTGACACCAATAAAAAAAAATATCACAATGTAAAAAAAAGATAAGCGTAAATACAAACTAAAGAAAAAAGAAAAAATCAACAGGGAGCAACCCAATATCAGGTAACCAGACGCAGGTTCCTATAAAAACTTAAAGTAGATGAAAAAAAGTCCAAATCGTTAGAATAATAGTTAGCCAAACTGATAGACCTCTGCAGAAAAGAGTTTGAAGCATAATTTGTGCGATTAAATGGCTGATAAAAAGTAAAATTGGAACGTGTGGTTCTGGGTGGAACAAAAAGTGGAATCTCCACCAACAGATCCGGACAATGGTAAACATGGTTTAAGATATTGTACAATAATTTCAAATCATGCCTCTTACGGCGAGCCTCAAGTGAAACCAGCCCCAAAACAGACTCAAGCTCAGGATAAGACATTGCCAGGGCCGTTTCTGGCCTGTTGGCCGCCCTTGTGCGACATATGAACTGGCTGCCCTTTAAATCAAATCAGGTACTATTTTACAATTACCTACCTGAAATTATGGCGCAAAGCAATTGTCAGAAAAATAAATCTTTAATAGGTGTCTATTTTTAATATTTTTCTTTTATTCATACTTACCTACAGAGGGACTCGGCAATTTGGCTTTCAATGGCGATAAGGGCCAAGCCACTAATCCTTTCTTCGGACATAATTGACCGCAAGTAATTTTTAATTAATTTTAACTTTGAAAAACTACTTTCAATAGATGCAACAGTAACCGGCAGAGTAATAAAAATTCTCAGCGCAACACAAAGATTTGGAAATGATGAGATGAAATCTTTTTCAGCTATGAATTTTAGCGTATCAACAATTATTATTTTGTACGTTTTATTGGAAAAATTTCTCGGAACGACAAAATTTTCTGGTCGAGCTCTGAGCGATCAATATCTTTGTTTGTGGGACTTCCTTGCTATTGAAGCGCTATATCGAGATCTTTGCAGGATTTTAACAATTTCTCGTCATTTATGGCATTAGCTTCATAGAAGTTCGACAAAAACCCAAAAGTTTCATTACACTTCCCTATCAAAAAAAACACATTAAATATCATTAAAATACTATGGTAAAACAATGGTATTTTTGGCTTTTTTAGAAATTTAATGTGGGTTGGGAATTAAAGGGGTATTTCCACGCAGGATTCATATGAAGAATAATGGTAAATAAATGTGGCTAGAATATAGTGTGAATTAAAACCATAGACTTACACTGATATTTTATGTGCATATAATGGTGAGAAAGGCAACATGATTCTAATAGGGATTGGCACCATTGAAATGTAATGAAAATCTATGTGTATTTAGTGTGTCTGAATTTTATGGGGTTTTTCATCATAGCATTTTAATGGTAAAGCATGGAATTGTGGTGAGCGGTTATTAATGTGATCTAAATAGAGATTTACCACATCGTTGGTTAATGGTATTTTACGTGGATCTAATGGTCAGAATGGAAACGTGATTCTAATAGGGATTGACACCATTGAAATGTAATGACAATCTATGTGTATTTAGTGTGTCGGAATTTTATGAGGTTTTTCATCATAGAATTTCAATGGTAAAGCATGGAATTGTAGTGAGCGGTTATTAATGTGATCTAAATAGGGATTTGCCACATCGTTGGTTAATGGTATTTTACGTGGATCTAATGGTCAGAATGGAAACGTGATTCTAATAGGGATTGGCACCATTGAAATGTAATGAAAATCTATGTGTATTTAGTGTGTCTGAATTTTATGGGGTTTTTCATCATAGAATTTCAATGGAAAAGCATGGAATTGTAGTGAGCGGTTATTAATGTGATCTAAATAGGGATTTGCCACATCGTTGGTTAATGGTATTTTACGTGGATCTAATGGTCAGAATGGAAACGTGATTCTAATAGGGATTGACACCATTGAAATGTAATGACAATCTATGTGTATTTAGTGTGTCGGAATTTTATGAGGTTTTTCATCATAGAATTTCAATGGTAAAGCATGGAATTGTAGTGAGCGGTTATTAATGTGATCTAAATAGGGATTTGCCACATCGTTGGTTAATGGTATTTTACGTGGATCTAATGGTCAGAATGGAAACGTCATTCTAATAGGGATTGGCACCATTGAAATGTAATGAAAATCTATGTGTATTTAGTGTGTCTGAATTTTATAGGGTTTTTCATCATAGAATTTCAATGGAAAAGCATGGAATTGTAGTGAGCGGTTATTAATGTAATCTAAATAGGGATTTGCCACATCGTTGGTTAATGGTATTTTACGTGGATCTAATGGTCAGAATGGAAACGTGATTCTAATAGGGATTGACACCATTGAAATGTAATGACAATTTATGTGTATTTAGTGTGTCGGAATTTTATGAGGTTTTTCATCATAGAATTTCAATGGTAAAGCATGGAATTGTAGTGAGCGGTTATTAATGTGATCTAAATAGGGATTTGCCACATCGTTGGTTAATGGTATTTTACGTGGATCTAATGGTCAGAATGGAAACGTGATTCTAATAGGGATTGGCACCATTGAAATGTAATGAAAATCTATGTGTATTTAGTGTGTCTGAATTTTATGGGGTTTTTCATCATAGAATTTCAATGGAAAAGCATGGAATTGTGGTGAGCGGTTATTAATGTGATCTAAATAGAGATTTACCACATCGTTGGTTAATGGTATTTTACGTGGATCTAATGGTCAGAATGGAAACGTGATTCTAATAGGGATTGACACCATTGAAATGTAATGACAATCTATGTGTATTTAGTGTGTCGGAATTTTATGAGGTTTTTCATCATAGAATTTCAATGGTAAAGCATGGAATTGTAGTGAGCGGTTATTAATGTGATCTAAATAGGGATTTGCCACATCGTTGGTTAATGGTATTTTACGTGGATCTAATGGTCAGAATGGAAACGTGATTCTAATAGGGATTGACACCATTGAAATGTAATGACAATCTATGTGTATTTAGTGTGTCGGAATTTTATGAGGTTTTTCATCATAGAATTTCAATGGTAAAGCATGGAATTGTAGTGAGCGGTTATTAATGTGATCTAAATAGGGATTTGCCACATCGTTGGTTAATGGTATTTTACGTGGATCTAATGGTCAGAATGGAAACGTGATTCTAATAGGGATTGGCACCATTGAAATGTAATGAAAATCTATGTGTATTTAGTGTGTCTGAATTTTATAGGGTTTTTCATCATAGAATTTCAATGGAAAAGCATGGAATTGTAGTGAGCGGTTATTAATGTAATCTAAATAGGGATTTGCCACATCGTTGGTTAATGGTATTTTACGTGGATCTAATGGTCAGAATGGAAACGTGATTCTAATAGGGATTGACACCATTGAAATGTAATGACAATCTATGTGTATTTAGTGTGTCGGAATTTTATGGGGTTTTTCACCATAGAATTTCAATGGTAAAGCATGGAATTGTAGTGAGCGGTTATTAATGTAATCTAAATAGAGATTTGCCTCATCGTTGGGTAATGGTATTTTACGTGGATCTAATGGTCAGAATGGAAACGTGATCCTTATATTACATATTAAGCGCTTTTAAAGCGTGTTCCATTAAGTGCTTGAGTCAGCTTAAAATTAAATGATTTATATGCGTTCGATATCAATTGCTGAAAAATCGTCTATAACAGTGGGCATCTCATACGCTTATTTTACGAGAAATTTTTTAACATGCACAAGAAATGCCCGTCTAAGGCATACGGTTATACAAGTGCTAATTTTATAAATGGCGGCCGTCAAATTTTAAGCGGATGTTCGTCAAAGCTGAAAAAAAACAGCGAAAATTTATTGCTTTTCAACACCTCACCATCAGTAATCCTTTTATGAATGCCGGCCAATGCAAAAACGGTAGATTGAAAACCAAGTGTGTTATCTGGGCTGCTGTCGGTAGTCCAGCTTGTTAACTGCATGTATATATGGTCATACTTGCGTCAAACCATCTTAATAAACAAATACAGGTAAAAGGTATGCAGATAAAAAAAACAAACTCGTAAAATAAAAACCAAGGTGTATCTGAAAATTTGTTTTACACCAATTATTAAATTAAAATTATAAATTACGATATTAAATTATGAAAAACCTCATAAAGTTCAGACACATTAAATACTCATAGATTTTCATTACATTTCAATGTTGCCAATCCCTATTAGAATCACGTTTCCATTCTGACCATTAGATCCACGTAAAATACCATTAACCAACGATGTGGCAAATCCCTATTTAGATCACATTATTAACCGCTCACTACAATTTCATGCTTAACCATTGAAATGATATGATGAAAAACCTAATACAATTCAGACACACTAATACACATAGATTTTCATTACATTTCATTTGTGTCAATCCCAATTAGAATCACGTTTCCATTCTGACCATTAGATCCACGTAAAATACCAATAACCAACGATGTGGCAAATCCCTATTTAGATCACATTAATAACCGCTCACTATAATTCCATGCTTTACCATTGAAATTCTATGATAAAAAAGTCATAAAATTCAGACACACTAAATACACATAGATTTTCATTACATTTCAATGGTGCCAATCCCTATTAGAATCACGTTTCCATTCT
This sequence comes from Polydrusus pterygomalis, assembly GCA_963969555.1. NCBI lineage: Eukaryota > Metazoa > Arthropoda > Insecta > Coleoptera > Curculionidae > Polydrusus > Polydrusus pterygomalis. Next base: position 48,330,402 of record OZ018382.1, read on the forward strand.
GACCATTGGATCCACATAAAATACCATTAACCAACAATGTGTGCAAATCCCTATTTAGATCACATTAATAACCGCTTACTACAATTCCATGCTTTACCATTGAAATTATATGATGAAAAAGCTCATAAAATTCAGACACACTAAATACACATAGGTTTTCATTACATTTCATTGGTGTCAATTCCAATTAGAATCACGTTTCCATTCTGACCATTAGATCCACGTAAAATACCATTAACCAACGATGTGGCAAATACCTATTTAGATCACATTAATAACCGCTCACTATAATTCCATGCTTTACCATTGAAATTCTATGATAAAAAAGTCATAAAATTCAGACACACTAAATACACATAGATTTTCATTACATTTCAATGGTGCCAATCCCTATTAGAATCACGTTTCCATTCTGACCATTAGGTCCACGTAAAATACCATTAACCAACAATGTGGCAAATCCCTATTTAGATCACAATAATAACCGCTCACTACAATTCCATGCTTTACCATCGAAATTCTATGATGAAAAACCTCATAAAATTCAGACACACTAAATACACATAGATTTTCATTACATTTTAATGGTGCCAATCCCTATTAGAATCACGTTTCCATTCTGACCATTAGGTCCACGTAAAATACCATTAACCAACAATGTGGCAAATCCCTATTTAGATCACATTAATAACCGCTCACTACAATTCCATGCTTTACCATCGAAATTATATGATGAAAAACCTCATAAAATTCAGACACACTAAATACACATAGATTTTCATTACATTTCAATGGTGCCAATGTCGGTAATAAAGGATCCTGTAATATTAACAAGGTTAAGCCAATCAAAATCGACGTTGTTCGGTTCTGTCACTTCGAGCCAGCACGAGGTGCCGTTTCGTCGTTTGTCGTTTCGTCTTCGACGGTCTTCATCCCTTTTTAATTGGTTTTTTGATTGTGTGTGTGTGTGCAATGGTGTTTTGTTAAATTATCGAGGAAACTTCAAGAAAATGAGGTATGTATATTATAATTTACACATTTAGTGACTACAAATTACATATTTAAGCAAGCAACTATGTAATAGTCGACAAAAGATGTTAAGTTTTCCATTTTATTCGGCACTGACATTTTGTCAGGAACGAGTTCGGAACGACCCGCGGCCATTTTGTTGCTTTTGGCATTATATGAAATTAAATAAATAAATTAACTTTAAATTCTTATACCTACTATGAATTTTACAGTTGATAATGACTAAGACTAAATCCATTTCTAAAAGAATGTTTCCCCGCTGTAGCAAAATGGGGGTTATGACAAAAGAATACGAGATTTAGTGATATTTGGTTGCAAAATACTGATAATTAAAAGTAAAAATGCCGTTTTTATCATAGAATTTCAATGGTAAAGCATGGAATTGTAGTGAGCGGTTATTAATGTGATCTAAATAGGGATTTGCCACATCGTTGGTTAATGGCATTTTAAGCAGATCTAATGGTCAGAATGGAATCGTGATTTTAATAGGGATTGGCACCATTGAACTGTAATGAAAATCTATGTATATTAAGTGTGTCTGAATTTTATGAGGTTTTTCATCATAGAGTTTCAATGGTAAAGCATGGAATTGTAGTGAGCGGTTATTAATGTGATCTAAATAGGGATTTGCCACATCGTTGGTTAATGGTATTTTACGTGGATCTAATGGTCAGAATGAAAACGTGATTCTAATAGGGATTGGCACCATTGAAATTCTATGATGAAAATCCTCATAAAATTCAGACACACTAAATACACATAGATTTTCATTACATTTCAATGGTGCCAATGTCGGTAATAAAGGATCCTGTAATATTAACAAGGTTAAGCCAATCAAAATCGACGTTGTTCGGTTCTGTCCCTCCGAGCCAGCATGAGGTGCCGTTTCGTCGTTTGTCGTTTCGTCTTCGACGGTCTTCGTCCATTTTTAATTGGTTTTTTGATAGGGTGTGTGTGTGTGTGCAATGGTGTTTTGTTAAATTATCGAGAAAACTTCAAGAAAATGAGGTATGTATATTATAATTTACACATTTAGTGACTACAAATTATATAATTAAGCAAGCAACTATGTAATAGTAATACTGATAATTAAAAGTAAAAATTTTACTATTAACTTTTAGGTCAGAGTATTTGAAGTTGTAGGTGAAAAGGACTCCATTGACACAACTCGAAGAATAATAATATGCAAATTATTAAGTACACCTTTGCAGAAGGAACTAAACTGGACAGGACGTAATAGCAGGATTCCACGACAACGCTAGAATAAAACTAACCAAAACCCAATCAAATTGCATTTAGTCCAATGTTTTTGGACATAATTCATTTTGATAGTACAGTGAGATTGGACTAAATTCATTTCGTTTGTCTAAGCGTTTTTCCCCTTTTAATAGCACAAGGACTTAATGCATATCGACTGTCCAAGTGTTAAGAAAAAAGATAGTATTTGGCCTTAAGCATACAGCGCCACCTTTATCTCAAATATGGAAAATATGGAAAAAATGCAGTTTGTAAGTCTGCTCCTCAAGTATTCTTCAATAGTTTTTTTTAAAGTTTAACGTTTTGTCATCAAATTGCACATCATCACTATTTCAAAATTATCAAATTATCCTTTCTTACCATAACGACCTTAACATTTTTTTATCTTTAGGATTAAATCATTTTTAAACAGACCTATGTTTTTTTTATAAAAAAATTGTTACTAGATATTAGGTATGTAGGTACCTATAAAAGTTTATCTGATTTAAAGTTTTAGCCCCTTACCTTAAAGTTTCTGTTTCATTTTTATGCTTTGAGGGTGGTATCTAAAGAACGAAACGTCAAGCTTTAAAAATAAGAAAGCCATTGTGTAGAACATTAAAAACTGATATAACTAATGATTTTTGTTTTTTTCTCAAGTTAAAAATTAATGCGTAAAAAATTCAAACCAAAACTAAAAATTTCGTTTTTTTCCCTTGGATATCTCCGAAGGTATTCGCAATATTTTCAATTTCTTTTCACCAGAATATTAGGCCCCAAATTATGCAACTTTGCTTCAACTTAACCTTATTTAAGATATTGAAAAAAAAAATATATTTTAAATTTTTTTTGCCCTAGAACATATAGGTACTTGGTAAATAACCTTAAAATTTTTTGAGTTGTATTGAAAAACATAAAGCCCGAAAAGATACTAGCTTTCTACATACTCATTTTAAAAAGCTCATTGTTTAATTTTTTAAAAATTTATAAAATTTCTTTTGTAGGTACCACTGAAATACACACACTGTTTTACCATGGTTGCCCATTAAAATACAATTCATTTAAAGCATTCTTTCCCCACTATGCCGTATTAAGCCCCCAAAGAACCTACATACATTAGATCGCCTCATCATATTCCTGGCTCATTGTTGTACCTATGGTATCCACACTGAATTCCCATTAGAATACAATTCATTCATTTGCCACATTATTTCCCAATCGTGCCACAATAAGCCCACAAAGAAGCCACATTAGATCACCATGCTGGCTCATATTCATTGCTCTTTATTGTACCACTGAAATCCACAAACTGAATTACCATGGTTGCCCATTACAATACAATTCATTTACCACATCAGTTCCCCGCCGTGCCACATTAAGCCCACAGAGAAACCACATAAGATCACCAGGATAACTCATCATATTTATTTTAAGATCATTGCTGTACCACTGAAATCCACACACTGAATTACCATTGTTTTCCCATTATAATACAATTCGTTTGCCACATTATTTTCCCATCATGCCACATTAAGCCCACAAAGAAACCACATTAAATCATCATTCTGGCTCATCAAATTAATTTTAAATATCCCATTGTTATACCACGGAATTTCATCAAAGGTAGGAAATTCACACACTGAATTAACATTGTTGCCCATTAGAATACATTTCGTTTGCCACATTATTTTCTCATCATGCCACATTAAGCTCACAAAGAAACCACATTAAATCATCATTTTGGCTCATCAAATTAATTTTAAATATCCCATTGTTATACCACGGAATCTCATCAAAGGTAGGAAATTCACACACTGAATTACCATTGTTGCCCATTAGAATACATTTCGTTTGCCACATTATTTTTCCATCATGCCACATTAAGCCCACAAAGAAACCACATTAGATCACAATGCTGGCTCATTATTGTTCCACTGAAATCCACACACTGAATTACCATTGTTGCCCATTCAAATACAATTTATTTGCCACATTATTTCCCTACCATGCCACAAAGATACCCCATTAGATTACCAAGCTGGCTCGTCACATTCATTACTCATTATTGTACCACTGAAATCCACACACTGAATTACCAGGGTTGCCCATTACAATACAATTAATTCACCACATTATTTCCCCTCCGTGCCACATTAAGCCCACAGAGAAACCACATAAGATCACCATTATGACTCATCATATTCATTTTAAGAAGCTCATTGTTGTACCACTGAAATCCACACACTAAATTACCATTGTAACCCATTAGAATAAAATTCGTTTGCCACATTATTTTCCCATCATGCCACATTAAGCCCACAAAGAAACCACATTAAATCACCATTCTGGCTCATCAAATTAATTTTAAATATCCCATTGTTATACCACGGAATCTCATCAAAGGTAGGAAATTCACACACTGAATTACCATTCGTATCCATTGAAATATGCACATTAATATCACAAGGGTTACCATTACATACCTGGTTATTTCGGAGAATAACCGACTTCTTAATAACACATTAAGAACCACAGAAATACCATTCTCTAAAAAATCATTGTTACACCATAAATGCATTGCTCATAAAAAACCATAGATTTGCCATAGACTCCAAACCCCGTTAAAAAGTGCCAATACACACTTCGTTTCTCATTATTTTCCTTACCATTGAACCACATTGTTTTTTTATATGATTTCAATGTGTTTTTTTTGACAGGGTTATTAAGTGAAACGAATCTCTCCTTAATTGATTCTATCGCAATATCCAAAGAACAAGTAACCGGTGCCCATAAAGGGTTTCCCCTGGCAAAAAAAAAAATATATCCAAAATCGAAAAATAAAAATTCACATTGAAACTCTGTTTGGCCTCGACGATGGGGTCATCTTTTAATTCGTAATCAAAATGTCTGGGTACTTTTTTTCGGCGTCGGAAAAGTTATTTGTAACAGCATTTGAAACCGGACATCGGCGGCAAATTTAAATAGGGTGCGTTCTTTTGCCCTGTGAGTATTTGTGCCCCCACCTACCCTACTACCAAATTAATAAGACCTATAGTTAAATTCACATAAAGTTTTAATGCCAAATGTCAAGACTTGTCATTGTCTAGTTACTTTATATTTCACCAACTTACTAAATTTCTTATACAGCTGAGATTGGTCAGTGTTTTTAATTTTAGTATTGAAAATACTATTGGGATCGTGTTTACGCAAACTTTGCATTGCATGTCAATGTCGCTCATGTCGATGTCGCGGCCAACAGCGCAATATCTAGATCGGTCTTGTAACATAAGACTTGGTAGAAATATAAATATGAATCAGCGTAAAGTCGGCAAGTAAATAATGAATAACGTTTAGTTTAGTTTGTGTTTTAAAGAACGCCATAGTAACTTTGTTAAAAAGTGCTTTATTGAGATAAGTTATAACTAAGGTAAGTTCACGTTATTTAAATCGGAATATTATATCGAAAAAAAAAGCGGGAGGCAAAAAGTTGGAGCACAATAATTGCATATTACAGGGTCCGCCCAAATTTGGTTAACAAATGGGATAATTTTTTTATTATTGATTTCTCAGAAAATGTTATTGTACCGTTGGGTAAATAAGTATAATTTAAAAACATAGCATAAGTAGGCTTAGACAATATGACCGATTGAATATAAGGCAATTGTTCACCTTGGTTGGTCTGCTATGTGAATATTATTGTTTATAAACAAATTAATATTAATTATTCTTAGAAATAAAACCATACATTTAATATAATATGTTTTAGTTAATATACAGGGTGACCCAAACGTAATGGGACACAGAGCAACAGCAGGCTCCTTAAGGCGAAATAATGCGATTTATTTAAACTTGCATTATCCCAAAATTGATAACAACCAAGATAAAGGGTGTCAAACTTTTATTTTTGTTTTCGTTTTTTTGGGATTATTTATAGTTCACATTGGTTGGTCTGCTATGTGAATATTATTGTTTATAAACAAATTTATATTAATTATTCTTAGAAATAAAACCATACATTTAATATATTATGTTTTAGTGAATATACAGGGTGTCCCAAACGTAATGGGACACAGAGCAACAGCAGGCTCCTTAATGCGAAATAACGCGATTTATTTAAACTTGCATTATCCCAAAATTGATAACAACCAAGATAAAGGATGTCAAACTTTTATTTTTGTTTTCGTTTTTTTGGGATTATTTATAATATGTTTTAATTAATATACAGGGTGTCCCAAACGTAATGGGACACAGAGCAACAGTAGGCTTCTTAAGGCGAAATAATGCGGTTTATTTTAAAGCTGTGTCAGGTATTTTCAATACATAGGATGCTTGCGTAAGGTGCAAGATCTGTGAATTTTTCTTTTCTGGAATTGCTCGGCCAACTCTTTTTATTTCTATCTCTTTTAAATCGTATGAAATAATTCAAGATAGACATACTTTGTGTGCAGTACAATTATACTAATTAAATTTAGCCATTAGAAATTTATATTTTATGAGTTGCTGCAGTATTTGACAAGTATGACAGAACTGAAATGTCACGGCATTAAAAGTTTATGTGAATTCAACTATACCAACATAATTATTCAAATAATATCAATTAGTTTTAATTTTTTGAGTAGGTAAACCTAAGACAAAATGTAATTGACGTGGGTTGCAGGGCGGCCACCTCCGTTGAGAATTCTTTTTATTTTTCCGATACTTATCTATCTAAAAAGAAATCTCTAATTAACACAAAGGGCGGCTGCCTCATTCTTGACAGCTACTGCATAATTTTTTTTTGAAAACTAAATTTACTATTCTTATTTGACCCTTCATTTTTTATCATTTATGAAAACTCCTAGAATTTTTTTTTACGTCTAACATTTTTTTCTGTGAAACTGCAGGCGGCTTTCGCCGCCCTATAACTTTGGCCGCCCTTGTGCGGGGGCACTCCCAGCACACCACTCAGAAACGGCCCTGGACATTGCATAACCATCTGGGACTCTAAATGCTGAATATTTAAGAAACTTGTGCTGGACAGTTTCCAACCTATTCACATGTGTTGCATAAAATGAACTCCATGCATACTCCAGATTGGGTCTCACCAAAGAACAGTACAGAGACTTTAAGGATTGTGGACTCATAAAATCTCTTGAAGATCTCTTTATAAACTCTAACATTTTTAGTGCCTTCCTCTTAATATTTGTAATATGTGGCACGAAACCAAGAGAGCGATCCAATATACAATACCCAATTCAACCACACCATCCACAACCTTCACAACGACTGCGGCGGTGTCGCTCTTTTTACCGTCTAATGGACGGTCACCGAAAAGATTTACACCTGAATTTGTTAATAAAGGCATATCTGATGACAAAAACGTGTCTTCAAAATTGTCCCCATAATTTTGGCTTCTTTCCCTTATAAAGGTTTCCCAACCAGCTTTTTGATTGATTTTGAATGACGCCGCCAGCTGACGCCTTAAGGTTCGTTCATAATGGGAGCGTCGAGAGTCGTGTCCCGCACAGTATGTGCATCGCTTTTGACGGCGTCTATATATTTTAATTTAGTTCATAAAATGGCTCCAACTAGAGCACTTCGGTTATTCCTTTTACTAGAAACTCCATATTAGTTGAGAAGATTAAGAAGAAAGCGATTTGGAATTCACCCCATTAATAGAGAGAGACACAAATTTGGGGAATTTCATCATTTATACCCACAGCTAAGACGGTATCCAGACCGATTTTTTAATTATTTAAGAATGTCTATTCGCACTTTTAATTATTTGTTGGAAAAGGTTGGTAACCACTTGGAAAAAAATGCATCAAATTTTGTGAAAAATATATATATTTCACATATTGCCTAGCGCGCCTCTGAAAAAAAACAATCCGGATTGTTTACGACGCGGACGCTCTCGGAATGCTCTCTGAACGCTTGAACGCGACGCAGAGTGAACGCTCTTACTATAAACGTTTGTATTTAAATAAATAAGATGGTTTTTTTAGAGACGCGACGAGGACGCGACGCATCGCTCGACGCTCCCACTATGAACGAACCTTTAATGTCACATGCCTTTGATGATCATTAAAAAAGGGAGTTTGCTCCCCCGAATTTTTCAAAATATGTAATGTTTTGAAATCTTCCAAAAATTCATATTCTGACGCCCTACTATGCCGGCTACTCCTGCTGCTAACGCTTTCGTTACTCATTTTGTTTACTTTGTAAAATTTCTAAATTGTCCAGGGATGCCAGGCCGCCGGGAAACGGCCGAAAAAACAAACTACTTGACGCTACAAGTAGTCTGTCAGTGAATGGTCCCAACACCTTTTACCCCGCTAACTGGAAATGCTAGCAGCCACTTAAGCGCAAAGAAAAGGGGGCATTTATTTAAGAATAAAATTTTAAGGGAAATTTAATTGTATTAACAAGGGAATTAGTTTATTAATATAAGTGGAAGCTTATTTTTTGTCAATAAAACCGTTGAAAAATCTTTAAAGTTGGCACGGGCGCGTCCAACAGGAATAAAATACAATGCAAAATATTTTATTCGATATCACGGAGGGCTTAGTCCTTATTGTTTGTTGTTTGATTTTAATTTTAATTTTTTCAGGTTAAGTCTGTCCGTTGTAAGTAAGTTCGCCTTAAATAAGCTACTATTTTATTTACAAAATAAAACAAAACCCTACAAACAACAAAATTAAAATCTTCTAAGATTTTCAAAAATTCTATATACCAAACTAACTAAGATTGTCCGCTAAGATATTTTAGCTATTATTAAAACTGTATCGCTATATACGCGCGACGAACTTTAAAAGTCAAAAATGTATTTGTCGCACTATATAACCTAACTATTTTTTTTGAAGTTTTTTTTTTTTAATGAAGTTGAACAGTTTTGATGCATATTTTTACTTTCTACACGTTATTTTAGTTGTTTTTGCTTAGTGAACAGTAATAATATATAGGGGTGGCAGTGGCGTAGCGTGGATGAAGGAGCGGAGGGGGCGGAAACTTCAAAGGCAAGGGAGTTTTTTTTAATGAGAGAGACGGCAAAAGAGGTCGAAAAAAAAACGCGCCGCAGGCGAAATTTTTTTGGGTGCCACGCCTTTTTTTCAATGAAGTTGCCTGATTTTCAAGTGGAAAAAATATAAAACACACAAGATCCTCAAGAAAATCACAAAAAAATTAATCAAGTAAAAAAAAGTGCTTCGTTTTCATGGCTCATTATGGGTCCTGGGGGGGGGGGGGTAATTACCCCTTTATCTACGCCCATGTTGAAAGGGCGCCTCACTGCTAAAGCATAATTTCGTTTGTTTAGTAAATTTTGGCCTGAGAAATAAAGTTTGTGATTCGTCATGTCTAAAATGGTCACATGAAAAAAGAATATGAACACGGCAAGGGGAATTTTGTTAAAACTCTACAAAGTGTTTTATGCATAATATTACATAATTATTCTCATTGGCGACAATAACACACTTTTAAAAAGATAAAATTTAGTCTCTAGTAAATTAGAGATTTCAAGAAATTTTTAATTTGTTACAAAAACAACTGAAAGAATACAAATTATTGATCGTGGCAAAATATTTTTATTAATAATTAAATCAAGTAGTGAAAATAAAATAGAATCTCGAAATAGGTAACAGGTTTATTTTTTTCTTTACTCTTAAAGTTATAAACAAATAATAATAACCTAATTAAAACCTGGAACTGAGAACTAGTGGGAGAGTGGGAAGGGGGCGCCGTTTGGGAACTGGCTTAAAGGGCGGGGGGGGGGCGGTCGCCCCCCCCTGGCTCCCTGCACGCTACGCCACTGAGGGGTGGCCAATTACTATGCAAAGGAAAAAAGGAGATAAAGCCAAACAACCTTAGGGATTTTTTTTACAGTGTCGTGTTTTTAAGTGTTGTGCTCTTTTTTTTTAAACACAATGCCGAAGGTTAAAACAAATAAAGTTTCATTGTCTTTGTATTTTTTAAAACTGGCCAATAAATGTGTAGGCCAATAACTGTTTTAACTAGGCAAAAACCATATAAGTAAATAGGATAATAATTAGATTTACTGGCCAATAACTGTTGATTTTTGGGAGTTTTTTTAGTTCTTTTTTAAACATGTTTACTTTCTAACTTTTAATAAAGATATATATAAAAAAATATTAAGTGTTCTTTCAGAAAAAAAAAATACAGTTCGTAATTATATAAATATCTATTTGAACTACCCTAAAAGAAGAAAAGTCAAATCCTTAAGTGGCCAATTACTGTACCCATTACCCTATGCCTTTATTAACAAATTTAGGGGTAAATCTTTTCGGTGACCGTCCGTTAGACGGTAAAAAGAGCGACAAAATCTCAAAAGCCATAATTTATCATTGCGCCCTGAGTGGACTGTCGACATTTCCAAATAAATAGACAAATTAAAATTAAAATCAGATCGATCCAAATCTATGTATCAATTGAACACGCCTAATGTTAACTCCATGTTAAAAAAATAACAACACAATGGAGAGAGAAAGAAGAGAGAGTGGTGTTGGGCCCGTTGCACACTTACACGGCCACCGTCCTTACGGCACCGTTTATATGGTTAAGGGATTAGGCAGCATATAATAATATGTGACCTTTTACACGCACCGGCATCGTGTGCACGGTTCCGTTCCACCGCGATGTCACCGTGAACCCCCACTACAATTCACGGCGACCGTTACCGTGTTGACGGAGAGACATTCCCAGTAAAGTTTAAGATTTAATTGAGGCTTGCACATGTACCGCGCTTACGACATTTTCTTGGTTCATTGGCGGGAACATTATTTTATTTAATATATTTTATCATAATCATATTTTTCGCAATGGCAGTATAGATATATTATGCTTAAATCTTTGGTCGAACCAAGGCCGGGTATTTGGGGCAAAACAAGTTCTATATTAGGACAGAAACTGCACAAGAAGTGCCTGGAATGAAATATGTTTGGAGGTCGATTCTGATTTTGATTGTAACAGCCAATATTTCCATAGGCTGTATGCACTCTCTCATATATGTATCTTGACGTTGAAGCGAATTTTTAATCGTTCGTGTAGGTCATCAAAGCTGGATATGGACATCCTAAAATAGTTAAAAAACTTTTTTCGTCTTCCCGCAACTGACAAAATAGTACAAAGAATGCACCGAATTGTTTCCTTCCCATATTGATGGGATGATCCCACAAAATTTTGTTTCGTGCCTTTCTTCGTTTTTTGATACGCCTGTGAGACTTTAAAATCGCCACAGCGCGTCTACGATCCATACTCGAATCAAATAGAATCAAACTGACGAAAACCGTGCATGTGTGCAAGGATAACACGAACGCGGTAAATCGCGTAAACGGTGCCGTTAGAACGGTCGCCGTGTAAGTTTGCAAACAGGCCTTTTGCACACTTAAAAAAATTAACTACCTGCATGGTAGGCTGGAGTAATAACTGAAAAATTACACACATCGCGAAGTTTTCTAGTTTTCTAGAATAGAAACTATAATAGAATTGTACTAAATATTAAAATGATAATAAAAAATAAATTTAATTTCGTGAGAAAAAAACGTGGACAAGAAAAATTTACAGTTTTGACATGGCGGGCTGGCTGGTTTGTTTCAATTAGCACGTAGCGCAGTTTGGGAACCGTTATAGTAGGTCAGAATGTAACTGTCCTTCTCTTCTATACGTCAAAAATATTAGAGGTGGGCTTAAGAGTTATTTTTGAATCACCGGTATACCGGTGACTGTTATTTTAAATTAACTGTTATTTTAAACAGTTACCAGTTATTTTCAAAAAATGAGATTTACTAAGGTGAAGGTGTCAATTTAAATAATCGACTTTTTCTCTTTTTAAATATTTTATTGGCGCCAAATTAAAATAGCTGTTATTTTGAAAAATAACGTTTTCTCTATTTTATTTTCAGCATATTATGTTACTGTACCCATCACATATCACACACCCTAGTCTCTAGTTAAATTACCAATAAAAATAAGGTCTATGTAGTATCATATACTAAGTAAATACACACAATACGACGGTCACGACTCACGACATACACACACATAAATAGAAAATACATTAAATACAACGCCACAACGCGCTTCGGGGAATTACAAAATATATATAATTGCCAACCTATCCACCAATCCACTATTTCCCTCGCAATTTTAAACGTGAACAGTAGTGAAGACGTGAAATTATCTTGTAACTATTTAACACCTTTTCTTTAAGCAGAAGCATCCTGCAAACCAGGACTATCAAATATCAGAGAAATAACGTTCATTGGAAATTAATTATACCTTACCGTTACCGCCCACAAAGTGATATGAAAATTATCCGATTACTAATAATAACCATGTTATTTTTTAATATCCAGTTATTTAACAGCGAGAGAAGGCTGCATGAGCCGGCGACTTAAGCAGCGGCAGTGCTGTGCGATCGGTTGGTATATGAATCACTAGTAGTTGCTTCACTACCTATTACTAAAATAACCATGTTATTCTTTATCCAGTTATTTAGAAAATAGCAGCGTGCAGCGAAAGAATAGGCTGCCATGAGCCGGCGAACTCAGTCGGCAGTGCGATGTGCGAGCGCTTGGTATATTGAATAACTGGTAACTGCTTCAGATCATATTTAATCACCGATAGCGACTGTTATTTCTTAATAACCGGTTAATTTTAACCGTGACAGTAATATCGTCACACCTCTAAAAAATATGAGACAGAGCCCAGTTCCTCGGACAGCTGCAGAATCATCAAGCGACAACAGCGCCAATTTGACTGGTGGCCAGATGCGCGGCTTGAGATAAATATGACATTGTGATGTAAGATTGCTAATTTACAGTTTCACCGAGGTGATTCGCTCTCTCACGTTTGTTATTGGCGTCGGTGGTAGAGGTGGGTCCGACCCGCTATTTTTGTTTAGCAGTTGCCTCTGCTATTGCTAAACAAAAATAACAGTTAGAAATAGCAGTATTTTAGTAGCAGTTGCTATTTCAGCATTATAAAGGAAAACGACACGTCTACCAACTACCAAATAGCAGTTCGAAATTAGCATAGCAGTGTGATAATCTCACCGACAGTATCAGATAAAAAATATCAGTTGCAATTTTAGCACTATTCCACCTCATAATAAGTTGTTTGTTTTTGCCTTAAAAGTTGTGATTTCTAAAAAAAAAAAAAAAAAAAAAAGGTCGCCACTTCGTAAATACGCCAAAAAAGCGATATATATAATCACTGCGAGAGATTACACAGGTTTCTAACGCAACAACTTGACGATAGCAGCCTGCTTTTTTTGTAACTGCTATTCCTATATTGGTCCGACCCATAGCCCAGTAGCAACCCATCTCTAGTCGGTGGCGGTAAGCGCCATTCGCCAGCACAATTTGGGCGATCGTAATTTGGTCTGCTTCCTTAAGGTGTAATTATTTTCAACAGCATTTAATCTATTGCCAATCTATAACCTATTCCGCCTTGTTTTTTTTAGTTTTTTTATTTTATTAACTATAACAAATATATTATGTAATCAATATCTTCTCCACGTTATTTAGGTAACATCTGACATTACAAAAATTTCAACTTATTTCATTGCTAATTTTCAGAGAATAGTAGAGTGAAAGAACACTGACATATAACAATGTTAAGAAAAATCTTACTTGATATTTTTCGCTATACCTATATACATAGTGTACAATTCTCCTAAAATAATTTATGAAATTCCTTAATATTTATTTAATTTGTCAATTATTATACCTATAGAACATGCAGATAATATTAATTTTATATAAATTTTGTGTAAAAGCTAGAATAAATAAATAAATTAAGGCGAAATAGGTTGCCAAGCATGTGTGCACCTTAAAGGGTTTTATGAACTTTGGGTGGTGTTAGGTAATCCTGCCCCATTGGTAGTCTTAAAATAAAATTTAAATGACTATCTAATTTATCACGGTATTATTATGAGAAAGCAGGATGAAAACTATTAATTTCTTTATAATATATAGTTAAGTTTGAACTACTTGTCATTGCATTTTTTTCGGTGTAAGTCTAGTCCGTTGTAGGTTGTATTCCGCGGTTTAGGGGCGTTTCGGGCGTCCTGTTTCGTGCGTAAACCCAAAAAGTTCCTGTTTCGTGCTGGCACCCCAGGTAGAGAATATTCTAATAAAATATAACCCTACAAAATTCCTGTTTCGGGCGTTACTTATTCTGCTCGTTTTCACAATTAAATAAAGACACAAAATGTTATTTAACCCTAGAATAGTCGCGCCATGGTCTCTGAGACCGGGTGGTGCGAAATTGCAAATATTTTTCAACGTAGCCGGGTGCCGCGGCTGTGCTGCCGTAAGTCTGCTTGAAGTAGGTCAAGCATTTGGCAGTATTAATTGTGTCGTGATACGGAAGTGATCTTGCGCCAGAGATCGTAAAACGGTCCATCACACCAGTGCGACTTATGTATTTTTAAGTATAGGAGTTTTGTTTGTATGCTTGTAAGAATATTTTTTATTCTATTTTTAAAGCGATTTTTTTTCACCTAAAATACCTCTGTTTTCAAATAAATACAAATTATAATAAGTGTACTGGTTTTCTTATATTTCACACAACAACTTGAGTTTTCAAAATTGTTTATCTTGTTAAAATGGCTACCTGGTCTAGGAGACCAGCGCGATCAATCAAGGTAGTAAATCAAGCGCGACTACTCTAGGGTTAAAAATGGTATATTGACAACTACAGTCATTACATTAAACAAAATTTACTATATAAACTAATTTTCTAAGGGTTTGTTAAAGACACAAAATGTTATTTAAAAATGGTATATTGACAACTACAGTCATTACATTAAACAAAATTTACTATATAAACTAATTTTCTAAGGGTTTGTGAAATAGTGGCTCTTCCTGCTGTGAGGTCTGCAATAATCGTTTCTAACCTATGGTCTCGTTCACTGTACTTCTTGGCTCGTTTAGGAACCTGCATATGTACGTTATTTCTTTCATATATGGTGTCGTAGAACAACATTTCCTCTTGTAGGCCTTTCAACAGTTCGTATATATTCGGGTGCGATTTTCCAATTTTTTTGTTAAAGCGGTTGTGCCAGCCTTCTACGGAATTGGTAGTGCGATGCCGTTCTCCACTGCAAACCCATATTTCTTCCTTGTCCATCCAACTGTCAACAAAGTAGTCATAAAATTCGGTTAGTGCTTCGTCTTGTGGTGTAGATTCCATAATAGAGAGCCATCCCTCCGAAACATATTCGATTGGCACATGTGCCAATGCAGCAACCATCTTCACATGGTCTCTGGTTTCTTTATTGTCTCTGTAAGCCTGTGTCATTCCTAACTGTTGCACTTTTCTCCATAAGGCTTGGTTGAAATGAAAATTACAACCCTTTACATCAGCCGTAACAAATTCTTCTTTGACGGCACTTATCGCAGCGGCTTCAAAATCGATGTGTATCTTATATGGATGAAAACTTTTAAGTTGCTTTTTTAGACAGGAAAACAATCTTTTGTAAGTGGATTTCTTTCTGTTGGGTAACAAAGCATATATGGCGGGAACTATACATGTCCTCTCTTCGGTGCTTCCGATATCTACATGCAGTGTGTATAGTTGGTCGAAAAGCGGACAACAACTTTTAAACGTGCCATCCAGGAAAAATGTGGTATTGCCGGCGAGAAGACTGTCCAGTTTGTATCCGAACGCTAGAATCCTTTCTTCGTTGCCATCGTCCACTATAAGGTTCTCCTTTATTGATTCTGGAATAATAACTTGTTCTCGGCTTTTGGGTAAGAATTTGACTCCCAGTGAGTTATGCCTTTCTCTGTAGAGCGATGTTTTAATTGATGTAAGTTCTGGAATCTGCGTGACGAAATCCAGTCCCATATTCCTCGCAGTTACCAACTCCTGGCGATATATCTGTGGTACTGGCGTGAGTTCCTCTCGGGCCCTCTTCTTTGCTTTTTGGATGCAGAGTTCTACTTCATTCTTAGCAACATCAGGAACACAGGTGTGCTGCTTGCTTTGAATTACACTTGCTGGCGCGTTATCTGTGATGATGGCTCCGGGGCAGGTTCGGTTGGCACATATCCATCTAATGGTGTTGTTTTTATTCGTTGATTTTAAATTAAATCTATAGCCGGAATAAAGAATAACTTGCTTTCCTCGCTTTGACTTCACAACTTGAAGGTCCATATTGCATAAGTCGCAGTACGTTAAAGAATATTTTTTTGAATATGCTCAGAACAATTTATAGTAAATTTTACCTACCTACCTTTGCATTATAATCCGTAATCCACAAAAATATTTATATTGTTATATTTGTATTGTAATACCAACCATAAATTAATTAAGATTTACAGCACTGGTGATGATCCTAGGTAATAAAATGCCATTAATACATTAGCGCACGAAACAGGAAAAGGTTAGCAATTGTCGTAGCTCAACGCCCGAAACAGGCCATTTTCAGGTATAATTTTTGGAGCGCACGAAACGGGACGCCCGAAAGAGGAAAATACCTATTCCGCGACCTGCGGCTATTTCAGGTATACGCGTACCCTTGCCAAACCCTATCCCACGATATACGGTTATAAAGCGGGAGTTATATTACGTAAACTAACCTGAAACACAACTGATTACTGTTTTGCAACGGCTTCGTCAATTTTCACTGTTCTTGCTTCTTTAATGTTTCACTTCTGCAAAAAACGCACTTGTGCAGAAGGCTTGCGAATCGCATTGATAGGCCTAGGGACACGGTGGTCCACCAGGGGTCATAAGGTAGTGTCCACTGGCCTATTAATAGGCTTGTGGTAGTGCCTATTATAATGGTCTGTCAAAACAACCCATACATCTTTCAAAATAAAAGAAAGCTAACTTGGATAATACTTATCACTTTATCAATCTCTATCAGATGCACTGACGACCCGCGGGGACTTAAGGTGCATAATAGGTTTATGTCACTGTGAAGTTCCTACTCCCAGAGGATGATTATCCTGCTACATAGTGTAGACAGCGAATTTCCTAGCAGAATCTTAAAAAATACTCTATGGCTGGAATTTTTGAATTTTCCCCCTGCCTACTCCAAGATTGAATATGCGGATATCTTGCTGCGCGTTATATTTAGGACAAATCCTGATTTATCCATGCAGTCTGTACAAACTCTGTACGTTACAAGCAATGATAATAGCTTGTAAAATGATATAAGAAAATTTCTAATTAAGTAAATACTTTATTTTTATAAAAATTTTATGAAAAAGTCTCATTTATCGAATTTTGATATATTTTATTATTTCATATTTTCTGACGAAAATTCTTCGTAAAATTGGCCAAAAACCAATATTACGTCATAGGCGGGAGGAGGGATGAAAGGCGCCTGGCGTTCCTTGTACCTTATTTATCCTCAAATTGACCAGAAGTAAACATAGGTTTATTTAATAATAAATTGTTATCAGTTTAAGGAAGGAGCCCTAGGCGTCGCTCAGCCTCTCAACCTCCCGGATTCGTCAAAACCATTGTGCCATGGTCGAAACATCCTAGAGGGCCATAGCACTGCAACAGGCAAATGAATTGTTCCTTTTTTCTGTGCAAAATACCAAAACAAAAACAAAGATTTAATTTTAATTTTAATCATTGGTGGAAGTATTCGTTGATTTTAATAGTGGGTTAACGTACTTAAGGTCCGTGGATTTTAATTTCCATTCTATTTCTAGGCTACTTCGGGAATTTGTGGTTTTTCTGTATGATTGTTTGGGCAGTAGATTTTATTTCAATTTTTCAATATATAAAATGGAACATAGCTATGAGGAACAAACCGGGGCCGCCCCAGTTTTATTAGAAATTAAGGATGAGCCCGATAATTTATCCGATACTGAGTTCATAAATAGTGCCAGTGATTCCTTTATTAAACTAGAGCAAAAAAGAGAAGACAATTTACTTGATATCTCAACAAAAACATTTCTAAATACTAGTGAAATTAGTACCAAACAGATAATGAAAAATCTAGAAAGAAATGTTCGTATATGTTATGAGCACCAGGATACGACCATTTACAAGTATGTATCTTAGTTTCCAGAACAACACCCGAAAATTATTACCTTATTATTATTTGTTTACAATGTAGGGCAGAGGAAGAAAATGAATTCCTTTAGAATTTTATTTTACTTTCAACTTTTTAATCTGTTTTCGTCCAACCAATCAAAATGTTCTCGTCTTATTCATGTTTTTAGTTTTAATTTTTTTTAAATCTTTTACATTGCTTGTATTAGTGGCACTTGGGCCCTTCGGTGCTGATGATGGTACACTTTGAGATAATGGACTACTTCCGCTTATTTTTACAGTTATTAACAAACAACTAAGTATTGAAAATTGTAATACAAGTAAACTTCATTTTATGTAATTTCCTTATTATTTCTTTTAAACAGTAAGTAAAGCAAAGTAAAAATCTTTGCTTAGCTAAGATTTTAAAGAAACACTTAATATAGACATATGAGAACGAGAAGTATGGAGGGGCTTAGATAGCTGCAAGGAGGAGGAACAAGTTCTTTGCTGAGTTGATTTAAATTTTTAAGAGGAATGCTAAACTTAGCCGTTGGCTTTACTATGCTATTTAAAAGTAACTACCTAAAAGAAACTTTGCTATTCATATGATAAACAAATAATTAGGTATTTTTTCTATATAATTTAACTCCACTTTGAGTAAGTATGGACTACTTACTTCTTCAAAATTTTTTTTATGTTTTACAGATGTTCAAAATTATGCCCTCAATCAACCAAATCGCTGGTAAAAATTGAAAAAAGTGAATGCATTGAAGAATCAAAAAGTACCAATAAGTTTGTTTTAAAGGAGGATTCTAAATTAAATGAAATCAGGTACCTATCTTTATTTTTGTATTATATTTAGCACCTGCCACCTAACTAGGGGAGAGGCCACTCAGGTATTAATCCATCCCTAATCTTATTTTTTTTTGCTGATATTGCTATTACCACAGCTCACAGTGGTGGATATTTATAATTTTACTTTAACAATGATACTTTTAATATTATGATTACAAATTTACATAAATCTATACAAAATAGTTAAGCCAACTGTACTCGCAACTGTACTACCTGCTGTTTTAAGTATTGATTTTAAAATATAGTATATCCTAACCCGTGCATACAGGGTGGCTGTTTGAAAACTTACAATGCTTAGATTTTCTACACAAAAGAAGATATTGAAAAACCAAAACGCGGGGCAATAAGAATGAGGTATTTTGCGGTTCACCCTCACCCACCACTGAAGCACTACCCTTATCCACTTTAAAATCTTAAATGGCACTACCCCACTTGTGACATGCACCTTTCTGGAAAGCTGATGTGAAAAGATCTCAAGCCTGATTAAAAACACTATTGTAGTGCAAATACTTGTTTTTTTGATCTTTTTTATAAAATATTCAGTAAAATTGGCATCTTTTCAAATTTTAAAATTTATAATATGTTTACTTTTGGCCATCAGTTGTGTCTGTAATTTTTCTTTAAATTTAATTTAATTCCGAAATGAAGTATTTTATAGAAGAATGAGTAGAAATGATTGTTCTTCATGGTGGTCAAGGTAAGTACTATTTACTATTTGAGAACTGCCATTACTTTTAATTAAAGGTATCCTGACAAAAACGTCAACTTCGTTTATGCTGAAATGCTCAACCAAAGTATAAAGCCCTTGATTGTTCATTAACCTAAAAACCAAAGAGACCTACAAGATAATTTAAATTTGATCTAACCACTTCTACACTTCCAACAAGATGGTGCACCACACTACCTATGCTGCGGTGGCGAGAGAGTGGTTGGACCAAAATTATCCAAACCAGTGGATTGGCCGAAGAGATACAACTGAGTGGCCGCCAAAATCACCTGATCGTCACCTATAGATTTATTTTTATGGGGTTACATTAAATTACTGGTTTACAAAACTTAGCCGGCTTCTCTGGATGCATTGCGTCAGAGGATAATTAATGCCTGTCCTGTCTAAGTATTCTAAGAAACATTTTTCGGAAAGTTAGGAAGGGTTTGATTATCGAGTTTATTTCTGTTTAGAACAAAGTGGAAATCATTTTAAGCACTCATTTTTCATAATTTGCGTTTATTTTCTTATTTTTCCTGCAAAATTTGGCAAAAAAGACGTTTTAAAATATCTTCTTAAAATTCGGCTAATATTTCAGGGATTGCCGAGTTCAGTCCGGTTTACTGCGCTAATGCGTTGGCCCAAAATGTAGATAGGTGAGTTCAGTCCCAGTGCAATTAGAGTGGGTCAGGAGGAGGCGATAACTAGAGGAACAAATTCCGTCTTAAAAGGTATATCGGCAACCGGTTTGTTCGTTGTTACCCAGAGCATTTTTTTTTAACTCAATTCAAAGAGCCGGACTGAATTGGGCTATAGTTAGGACTGGGCTGTCATTAGCGCGGGATTATAGACCCGGGACTGAACTCGACTATGCCCAACATTTTCTACCTACTTAAATATCATTAATTTTGGTACCTACCTATTGCTGAATAACATTTTTGATAAGCTTTCCAGAGAGGTATTACAAGCGAGGTACTAGTGCTTCAGGGGTGGGTGAGTGTGGTTCCTCCGCGTTTTTATGGAAATGATATTTTTTATTTTTTAACATCTTTAGTGTATAAAATATAGTTCCATTGCACAGGAAGAAAAAATAATAACTACTTGGTATGTTTCACAAATTTAATCGGTTTCCTGACACGTGTTTCGGCCTTTAGTCCATTGTCAAAGGAGTATAGTATTTGCAGAATTATACCCTTGACTCTTACTGCCAAAAATAAACTACCTGATTAAACCCTATTGTATACGCCTCAACCTCTTCAAAGGGGATTAAATGGGATCAGGGTCGGCTTGAAAATGTACCTACACCACATGATTTATTTTTATAATTTAAAATAAATGGATATGTATTTTTAGTTTTACGTAGGTAAAAATCAGTTTGTATTTATATATGAATCAGGCATAGGTATAAATTGAATTTGTACCTGGTCCGGCTCTGCTCGAAAAAGTTTTAAAAATTGGGATTTCATTATTTATTTTATGGTCAAAGGGATAATGAGGGTTTATTGCAGTCAAAAGATCAAGGGTATAATTCTACAAATACTACACAGGAAGATACTAAATTCTAGGTGACATTACAAAGGTATTTATATCATATTATGGTAACTATAAACATGTCATAAAATTAAAATTAGGATTAGAAGATTGAATGGTCAACTGTGGGCTGTTCTAATTTTTAAAGGTACAGATACATATTTAGTCCTAAATAAGTGTGCTATTAAGAATTAGGGAAGCACCTGAAGGTATTTGGGTTTGATTATTAACAACATAACATTTGTTTTTATGGCTTTTTTGATAGCTATTGTTTCTAGTAGATTTAGTTTTCTGCTTTTATTGTGTACGTATATCGGTTTTATGTTGTTAGAGACTGAGTGATTGTCTTTAATGCAGTGATCAGCTAACCCTGTATTATTTTGTTTTTTTAAACTAGAGGTTTTGTGTTGCTTGGTATCAAAATGTCTACCTGTTTGTCCAATGTAGATAGCCTCGCAGTTGTCACATTCTATTTGGTAGACCTCACTTTGTAAAAGTTTGTTTTTAGTTTCTATTTTAGCATTGGATATGTGTTTGTGTAAGTTGTTTTTATTGACTTTTATAGGAATGTTATTAAGGTTTTTAAGTTTTTTGGAGATTTTTTGGCTTGTGTTGCCTGTATATCTTATTGAGCAGTATTTGTCCTTAATTGGAGTGGGATGTTCTTTGCAGTGGCGCAACCAGGGAGGGGGGGGGGGGGGGGGCTGCCGGGCTGCAGAACTATTTTCGCATGTTTTTTGCGATCTCAATGTTTTATGGAGTTGTAATTTTTTTGGTTATCAATGTAACATGGAATCTTACGTTTTTTGAGTAATTAAAGTATAAATTTTAATAAATAGGTCAAAATTGTACATAATGATTAAAAAAAAAATTTCGGATTCGAGTTTTTTCCGTTTCTTTGCATTTTTTGAGAACATTTACCATAGTAATGTATATATTTTTTATACCATCAGAAAGTGGAGATTTCAACGAACAAAACGCCCACCGACTTTTTTAAAACAGCAGATATTTTGACGTGAGAATTTTCGATTAAAAATAAGGGTGCTTTTTCGATATTAAGTCAAAATAAGGTGAAAAAATAAATATTTTAAATCAAAAAAATTACAGTGTGTTTGGGAAATAAAAAGGTAAGTTTTCACCAAATTTCGTAAAAAAAAAATTTTTGTAAAAGATGAAAATAAAAAACCAAAAACTTGGTTATTTAAATTTTTCACGTAAATTTTGAGGTTATGTGAAAAAAGTGTTAATACAAAAGTTGTAGATCTTTTTATTACCTACAACTTTGTCATTTAACGTTTTTCCATAGGACTTGTAGTTTTACCGGAAATCGAGATAAATCGTTTTCTAGCCTTAAAAACTCACCCCCTTCCACTTCCCGGCCTCGGATCGCCCGTAAATTATTTTTTCTTTCATTTTTGTTATATTCTCTTTCTTTTCCAATGGGTTTCATCCTACTATTATTTTTTTTGTTTCAAAAATTATCGACCCTGGTCTACCTATTTATGCGAACCACGATATTGATATTACCATGGAAGAAATTCTGGACGAAATGGCAAAAACAAAACGAAGAATTTTACTTTAATATTAGTATTATTAGTGATTACTTACAACTTATTGTATAAGGTTTTTGTTTTGTTTTAGTATAAGTATGCTTAATATATGCGTTACGTATTTTAAATACATTTTTACTAATTAAAATAAAATCTCTAAATTTTTTTTTCATAAATATTTCGTTAGGGCTAGCGGCGTATTATTGCAGAAGTTTTAGGGGGCTGTCGCTCTCGTCAATCATATCGTATTTTACCCAAAAAAGGGCGTGGCACCCAAAAAATTTTTCGCCTGCGGCGCAAGAAGTTAAAGCCCCCCCCCCGAACAAAATTTCTGGTTGCGCCACTGGTTCTTTGTAAAGTCGTTTTTGTGTGTTTTTTCTTTGATTTTTCTTTATTATTTGGTGTATGATTTTTGTTGGGTAACCGTTGTTTGTGGCTATTGTTTTTATGTTATCTAATTCTTGTTTGCAATGGATGTCTGAGAGAGGAATGTTAACTAGACCATGTACCATGGCATTGAATGCAGCTAGTTTCGTTTGTTGGGGGTGCTTTGAATCTGCGGGTATGACTATATCTGTGGTAGTTAGTTTCCTATAAATTTGGTTGGTTAATTTATTTTGTTGGTTTTTCATTATTGTGAGGTCTAGGAAATTAATTGAGTTGTCAGTTTCTTTTTCTATAGTAAATTGTATTCTATGGTTTAGACTGTTAAGAAGATTGAGAAATTGGTGTAATAATTGTCGGTCCGTACCGGTCCAAACACAAAACACATCGTCGACATACCTACGCCAAAAATGTATGTTTTTAATTAGAGGATTTTTTATGTTAAATAATTTGTTTTCGAAATATGCCATAAAAAGTTCAGTTAACAAAGGTGATAAGGGGAAGCCCATCGGCAGTCCCTTCTTTTGTAAGTAGAATTTGTCGTAGAACCTGAAATAGCTTTGGTTTATGCATTTCCAGTTCCAATGGAACAACAATTTCACCAAGCATGTAGTTCAACACAAATTAAATATATAAAATATAGTTATTTTAAGTATTCAAAAAGTCACCTTGTATAAACTAACTCAGTATGCCATAGGGAAGTTAGCACAAGGGTGAACAGATCTGACATGAAAAACATGGCCGTTACCATTTTTTACCAAATTTCTAAAAAAATTTAATAGGAACAGTTGTTTCTAGTGTAATTTTAGTCCTAAGTACCGTGCGAGCAAACATTATTTGCATCAAAGAGGGCCTTGCATCTAAGGACGTAATGCTTAGCCGTAGAGCTTAATACCTGTTGGGTGTCAGTAACTACCTGAATTAACAATCAATGAGTTATTCCGTCATCTTTGACAGTCGTTACAAGTAATTTGATTCATCGCTAATTTTTTCAATTTCTTGAACAATTCACACAATGCACGGGCTTTACGGAACAGCACAAAGCACTCATGGTTGAGGCGTATTTTCGAAACTGCGTTAGAGTAAATGGTGAGTGGCAATACAATCCGGGTTTGTGCATGGACGATTTTCCTAACGTTGCTTTTATTGCTGTCATAACAGGTTCTATACAACACAAAAAACGGGCAGGAAGACCATCTGTAAGAACAGAAGAACTTGTTGCAAACGTTTGTGAAATAATGCAAAATACGCCAATAAGTATAAGACGTCTGTCCCAAGAAGTGGAAAGATCTTATGGAACGTGCAGGACTATTCTTAAGAAGCAGCCAAATTTATTTCCTTATAAAGTGCAAGTATTCCAAGAAATACAAGCCGCAGATTTTGAAACACGCAGGAATTACTCTCAATGGTTTAGGTACTCAAAATTTATTGGAAAGAAATGATTTATTAGACCTGACATTTTTTTCGGATGAAGCCTGGTTTCACCTCTCCGGTTATGTGAATTCTCAGAATACACGCATGTGGAGTAGTGAAAATCCCCATTTTTTTGTAAAGTCCACATTGCACCCTCAAAGAATTGGTGTCTGGTTAGCTGTTTCCCGAAGAAGAATTGTTGGTCCTATTTTTTTCCATGACACAGTTACAGCACAGCGGTATAGAGACAATATTTTGAATCCATTTTCAACAGGACGGTGCAACCGCCCATACAGCCGCCGAAACTATTAACTACTTACGCAATTTTTTCGACGACAGATTAATCAGTTTTCGATCAACCATTGAATTCCCACCTAGATCACCTTGTTTGACGGTTATGGATTACTTCGTTTTTCCTCATGTAAAGAACACTATTTTAAAACACCAGTTGCAAATTTAGAATAATTACAAGAAAGGATTATCGAAGAATGTGGTAACATTTCTCCAGAGATGCTGGTCAACACTTTCGAAAATATAAAGAGACGTGTGAATTTATGCTTGGAGCATGGCGGTGGCCAATTTCAGCAATTTATGTAATTATTTTTCTTTCTGTATATTCTTACTTTGTTCATTTTGTAAACAACAAAAATAAATTTGTATTTGTCTACTTATTTTATTACTCATTAGTTTGGCATATGAATTTGACAAAATTTTAACCTAGATTTGGTTAGATATATCGTCCCCATATAATTGTGATCTAAACCAAGCTCTACGTTTTTTAATCCAAGCCATCTTTGATGCAAATAAGTTTTACTCGCACGGTACAATTAATACAGTTCATACTCATATTATTATTTTGTCTCCCGACGCTTAATCTTTTTGTGAATAATTTAAAATGCGTTGATGCCTAACGGTTACCTGCAAAAGCTTCCTCGTGCCGCGACAACGTACTGGCGCCCGCCATGCCGAAAAAATTCCATATGCCTTTGCCTGGCCAGGCTGTCGCATAAAACGGAGAGAGAGATAAATATATCCCCCTCTCTTTTTGGCTCATAGGGATTTTGGGCCTTGCCAGATCCTTAAATCAGGCGGTGATTGGCGATTTCTCAAGTGCTCTATTTTGTCTACCCAGCTGGTACCAATCGGGTTAGTCCTTCGTATTTGCTACCTTTACCAGATGACAGCTGTTTTTAATATGGTTTTTTCTATCTATATGTACTATATAAATAGAGCAACTTTGTTGTATTTACGTCAACTCTTTTGCAAATTAGGCACCAAACGGAACATGAAATCTATAATCTGAACATGTGGATAAGACACGTCTGAACTTGTGTTGAATAAGCATTTGCTACAGAGGTGTAAGAAAAACAGCAATTGCTTCAAAATTTTATTCATATCCAGATCTAGCAATTGCTTTTACTTATAGCATTTCCTAGTCAAGCAATTGCTTTTACTAAAAAGTAATTGCTTAATTTTTATTCATTAGGCTCAATGTCTTTATTATAATATACTACATTTATACCTACTTGCACGAAATTTAAATAATCGAGATTTTACTACATTTTCATAGTAAATGGAAAAATAACGGACACGTAAAAAATATTTTGCCTTAAATCCAAGTAGTTTTTAAAATATTCAAGATTAAAATTTAAAATATTAACACGTGTTCGGAAACAATTTTGATTGATTTACGTGATTGTATCTTATCGTATTGTACTATTTCGTCGACTAGGTACTTTATTATAAGAGGTACCAATAGTTAAAACTTTAAATATTAAGTTGCAATTAGACTTTAAAGTTCTACCTTTAATTGCAACATGTGAAGATATGTATCCTAACTTAACGAACCAATTTTCCGTGAAATAAACATTATTCGGATGGAAATATGTTTTCAGGTTTTTGATCAATTAACTTTGGCATCATTGTAAAGTAAAATCCAAACAAGCGATTCCAGCACCGGTAGTGGCCTTAAATCTTGAAAGTATGTTACCCGATTTTAAAAGAACAGGAATTATGTAATAAACCTAATATTGTATTTAATACTTTATTCCAAGAAGTGGGCTTTTTAATTGACAGATTATATCTTTTGTGCATTAGGGATACCACATACTAAAGAGATGATAACTCTGTCCCCGACTTTGTCATTAAATACAGACTGAATTTTATCATTATGTTTATTATGAATATTAAATTTGTTGGAAATAGTTGTATAATATTTACCAGTTTACCAGTTTATAATATTCCATTGGCGAATGACAAAACCAGAGGTCAGGTAGTAATTAAGTTGAAAGAATTATTTTTGTCCGGTCGTTGTAGCTGTAATAACAATCAAATATAAAGATTTTGTTGTGACTTTTGGTTAGGTTTGCTTTTAACTGTCAATAAAACTTTTTGTAAACTGACTCGAACAATTTGCCAAAAGTAGATGCTTTTATGATTTCACAGTTTTTTTCTGACAGCGATTTCTTTAACGCGGCAGAAATTAGTGGTGTGACAACTGATAGGTAGTTATATTCATAATATTAAATGTTTTTATTTTCATTATTTTTGTGGAATGTAGCGAAATGCTCTAATTATATCTTTATTAGGTAAATTGGTATGCAATATGTATACCTACCTACTTTAAGACGCTTAGATTAAATAACAAAAGTAAATAAACAATAATAAAAAGTAAGGTTTTATACTTTAGTACATTTGATTGTACGTGAATTAAATTGTACTAACGGCATTCTTGGCAACATTGCTAATTACTAATTTTTAACGTCACGTATAAGTAGGCGTTTTGGCGCGCTTTTAAAATAGGACATTTTATTTCTAATATATCTGGAAATCAAGGCAGTATTTTTGAAAAATAAAAAAGGCCCCATGTATACCGGGTGTTTCTTAACAGACGTTCACTCCTAAAACTTTTCTGTATTTATAGATATTAAAGTTTATGCATAAGAGATGAGTCTGTCTTTTTTATATAATATTGGCATAATTTTCAATTTGTTAGCACTTCCGGTTTGACCGAAAGTTACCTTGTTTTTCATATTTTAAATGGGACATCTTGTATATTTTTACTTATTGGGATTCCCAATACATACATCTTGTATATTTCTACTTAAGGGTTCTTGATTTATAGTTATTCGAGGTCAGATTGTTTAATAAAAATTACACATTCATCATTCATCTGAGGGTACCTATGCTCGGAAACAGGTTAGTGACATCAAAATATACCAAAAAAGCAGAATTAGGCTTAAAGATCATTAGCCAAATGAAAAAGTTGATCACTGAAAATGAACTTATTAAGTTTTGGGTGTGAGATAAGAGTATTGTTTAGCTATGAGCGTATAGTCTGTAACCATAGTATGAGACGACTGGCCTAATTGGAGCATTCTGTTTGTGTATCTTGGAGTGACCATAACGTAGAGGGGTTAGGGATTTATTGGGGTAAGTTTAAATTTTGTTAGTACTAAAAATTACAAAATTATAATTTACTGCTTTAAGAGCCTTTTTGAATTCTATCATGGATCTATCAATAGGATTACTTATAACTAATCAAAGTGAGATTGTCAGATGAAATATATATGTGGTCTCTCCATACTCACAAGACAGTTACCCTTATCAACCTTAAAAAATTATATATAATTTTTTTTAGAACAATTACATTTATGTAGGCTTATTTTTAAAGTTTTTATTTTTTTGGCTCTATTGTATTGATCAGTTGACATTGCTAGCCTTAGTAACATTGGCAAGATACGCTTTTAAGTTGATTTCACGAAATATTACATATTGCATTAATATTGTTAACTTTTTAGCCTGGCCCCTAATAGCTTCGAACACGAGAAGGACGAAATCATATTTAGGGCCTCCAAAAATCTAAATTTTTATCAAGGAATAGAAATTCCCAATTTAAAGGAGGAGTCCATTCAACGTAATTGTATACCTGTCAAAGATAAAAAGTTTAAATGTGATCAGTGTGGATATGTAACAAACCGTGGATATAACTTAAAGACCCATTATCGAAGACATGTTATGAATCAAAATAAAATTAAAACGTATAAATGTGAAAAATGTGACTACCAGACTATGGAAAAGTATGCTTTAAAAAGACATTTTCTTGTACATGAGACCCCAAAAGATGCCCATATGTTGAAATGTGATCAATGTGGATATCAAACAATACGTAGATCGTGTTTTAAAAAACACCTCCTTAGGCATAAGGATCTGGGCGAAGTTGTGTACAAATGCGAAGAATGTAATTATCAGACTAGTGAAAAGTATGCTCTAAAGCGGCATCTTTCCCTGCATAATAATCCTCACGGTGTTACTATATATAAATGTGATAAATGTGATTATCAAACAAAATGGAAACATTCTCGAAAGATACATACCCTCGCTGTACATGATAATCCGAAAGATCGTAATATATATAAATGTGATTATTGTGAGTATCAAACAAATCGTAGACACTCCTTAAATATACACCTCTTGAAGCATAAAGATCCAGAAGACGTTAATATCTTTAAATGTGATGAATGTCACTATCAAACGTTTCAGAAATACCTTTTAGAGAAACATTTTCTCGTACACAAGAACCCTGAAGATGTCGTTATGTTTAAATGCAATCAATGTGATTTTCAATCGAAAAGAAAAGATAATTTATTAAGGCATGCTTTCACGCATAACGATGCTATAGATGTTTATATTTATAATTGTTATCACTGTGAATATCAAACAAATCGTAAACACAGCTTAATTCGACATCTCATGGGACATAAGAAACCAGATGAACTTAGCATGTACAAATGCATACAGTGTGATTATCAGAGTACCAAGGAAAGTGCTGTAAAGACGCATATTAACCGTCATAGGAATCCAGAAGAAAAAACAATGTTTAAATGCAATCAATGTGACTATCAAACATTTGAAAAAAGTTGTTTAAGAAGACATCTTCTCGTGCATAAAAACCCGGAAGACGTTAATATGTTTAAGTGCAATCAATGTGGTTTTCAAACAAAATGGAAAAATTGTTTAAAGAGACATGTTCTTACACATAGGACTTCTGGTGGTAATAGGTAAAACATGGTCAGAAAATTCATCGGAAACTGCCATGCGCGAGCAATTCTTAGAACACTATTACGCGGTTTTTTATGACCAGTCGTGGTTTATTGGTCGGATAATTGAAGATAGAGGAAACGCAGATTATAGAATAAAGTTTCTGAAAGCAGAGAACATTTATTTGGCCCTGAACAGAAGACATTGATACCGTCCATGCAGATTTTATTTTTTACGGTCCTAATAATTTATTTGGTGGCGGTCCATTTCAATTTAAACGGGCAGACCAACTTAATATCAAGAACAGGTATAAAGCGTTTGAAAACCAATAATTTTTTATTTTTGTTCAATAGTGGTATTACTACTAGAAACTGTATGTTTAGTTTTATAATATAAATAACCGTTACTTTTACTTTCATAAGTTTTTTGATGTTACAATAAATTGTTCATTGTTCCCAGCTTTTTTATTTTAATACCTACTGCAAATATCTAGATATCATTTATTTATTTTACACCATTTTGTGGCCTAGTTTACGAAACATATTTGGTGAATTCGTAGGGAATTAGGGGAATTAGTAAGGAATTAGGGTAATCGCCAGATATTTTTTAAAATAATAAGGAATTATAATATATAAAAGGGGAATTAGTAAGGAATTATAGGAATTAGTAGAATACTGGGAATTAGTGTACACATTTTTTTCTGCGGTTTACCCCTCGTAAAAAAGTTAATTAGTCTAGTTTTTATACATTTTTCACAAACTTTCGCAAAATTACTAATAAGGCCGGTAATTATTTATGGAGGTCTTGGTACCTGCTTTGTGAATAGGTGTTACTATTGAAGTTTTAAATTCAGGGGGTATTTTCCCCATTTCTAAGATTAAATTTAAAATATGTAATAACGGGTTAATAATTTGTAAATGTGTCTGCTTTATAATATCGGCCTGTATACCATCATAACCCGGTGAACTATTATTTTTCAAAGTTGAAACATGATTGATTAACTCATTTTTTGTTATGGGGTTAAAGTAAATAGAATTTCTTACTGGCGGGTCTACTTGTTGTTCAAATTGTTGCGTTGGAATTTCTTTTTCCATTTCTATCCCAATATTTATGTAATAGTTATTACAAAAATTCGATGCCTCAAGTGAATTACTGAAATTCTGACCATCCTTATTTTTTATTATTATATTTGATATATTTGATGTATGCGTCCCAAAATGCCGTAGAACTAAACAATATCCAATTTGGTTTAATAGAAATATAATTAAAAGTCTAAAGAAAAAAGAAGCACTAAGGCAAAAAATTAAAAAGTCAAACAATCAAGAATTAAAAAATCATTTTATTTTGTTAAGAAAACAAATAAAGGATAGTATTGAAGATGCATACAAAGATTACATTACCGAAGTTCAGCAGGACATCACAAGTGACCCAAAAGCTTTCTGGGGATATATTAAAAATAAGAAAGGTTCTAATACAATTCCTTGTAAACTGCACCTCGACAACAATAATTATAGTAGTGGTCAACAAATTGCAGACGCTTTTGCATCTTATTTTAGCTCAGTCTATGAAGAGGATCCCGACACCTTTGAACTTAACGAGCAGCTTAATACATATCATGACAACATTAACCTTAGGTATATTAGTTATGCAGACGTGTGTGATGCTGTCAAAGAACTTAAAGTAAACAGAGCAATCGGGCTTGATAATGTACCACCTTATATTGTTAAAGGACTGGTTGGTTTTTTTGCCGAGCCTTTACAAAAAATATTTAATTTAGCTTTAAAAACAAACACTTTTCCAAATAAATTCAAAGAAGTTAAAATCTGTCCAATCTTTAAAAAAGGAGAATCCACTGATTTAAAAAACTATAGACCTATTGCTATTTTATCAACACCGGCAAAGATATTTGAATCCATAATTTATAAATATATATATACCTCCGTTCACAGGAAAATATCTCAATTTCAACATGGTTTTATGAATAAAAAATCTACCATAACAAATCTAGCCGAAATAACACAGCACATTTCTGAAAGCATTCATAATAAATCACAGGTGGACGTAATATATACAGATTTCACAAAGGCATTTGATAAAGTATCACACAATATTCTGCTTAACAAATTATACAATGAATTTGGTTTTCACTCAAACTTAGTAATTTTTTTCAATTCGTACTTTCAAAATAGAAAGCAACGGGTAATAGTGAAGGGATATTCTTCAAAACAGTTTATAGCAAGCTCGGGCGTACCTCAGAGTTCTAATCTAGGGCCATTACTCTTTATATTATTTATAGACAGCTTAATTAAAAAAGTTACAAAGTGTGGTATATTGGTGTTTGCCGATGATATTAAGTTATATGCTACCATCAGTAGTTACCAAGATTGCTTAAAACTCCAGGAAATTCTTAACCAAATACACGAGTGGTCTCTACATAATAAGTTATATTTTAACATTAGCAAATGTAATATCATGACATACACCAAAAAGAAAACCCAAATTAACTTTGATTACAATATAAACGGCATAATTCTAAGCAGAGTAACAGAATATAAAGATCTTGGTGTAACATTTGATCACGGGTTAACATTCGTATACCATATTTTAATATTTCAAACAGAGCCTCGAGTATGTATGGGTTTGTAGTTAGGAATTGTAAACATTTTATTAACATTAAATGTATAAAACAGTTGTATGTTGCAAATGTTCGAAGTATATTGGAGTATGCTGCTGTTATTTGGAGTCCATATTATGAGAAACATAAATATACTATAGAAAGAGTACAGAATAGATTTCTAAGATATCTGTATTATAAAGAAACCAGTACATATGACCTAACAATAAGTAAAGCTCAACTAAGAGATAGATATAACCTGCTTAGTTTAGAAAAACGTAGAACTCACTCGTCCCTGTTGTTCCTTTATAAATTAATACACAATCAAATAGATGCACCAATGTTGTTATCACAAATTAACTTTAATATGCCGCTTTATAGAACAAGAAATTGTGCTACTTTTTATATAAAGTTTACTACTACAAATGGCTATGGAAATTCGCCTCTTAATATTATGTGTAAGTTGTCGAATTCTATAATGAAAAATTTGTATATATTCTCTTTAACCCTCAAGGATTATAAAAAAGTGCTAGTTTAGTTTAGTTTTTATATTATCTAGATTTTAGTACACTCCTACTCTGTAATAGGATACTTGTATCTGTTGAGTTTGAATTAAATAAATAAATAAATAAATAAAAAAGTATTGTTGTTTTTATTGGTTTCATAAGTAGCATCTTTAATTATTTTGTAAATTTTTTTCATGTCGCCCTTATTTTCAATTTGATTTTTATAATATTGATTTTTTTGTTTATGTATAAGTTTGTTTAAGCTATTTCTGTATTCTCTATATTCCCTTACCAACTGGGGGTTAAAATTTTTTGATAATTTTTTCTTCATTTTATCTCTAATTTTAATTGACGTAATAATGCCGTTACTAATCCAATCTTTTATTTTTTTGTGTTTTTTGTGTTTAATAGTGTATGTTTGTGTGGCGCTTGACAATAATTGTTGATAAGTCTCCAAGAAAATTGTTGTTGCTGTTTAAGGGTTTTTTTTATTCATTACAATTGACCAATCAAAATTTTGTAATAGTAGTTTAAACTTAGGAATATTTAATTTAGATTTAGTGTTACTTTGAGGTTTTATTAAGTTTTCTTCATGTTTTTCTCTCTGGCTGACAAAAAACTATATCTATATATCTATACACACAATTCCTACTCGAAATAAGAAATAACAAACATTCACATTTATACTAAGAATTCATAAAATCATCCAAACTGTAGGGCTCAAGATCCAAAAGAATTTTCTTTAACTTTTGTTTAAATTTTCTTTCAGAAGTTATACTTTTCATACCATTATCTAATTTGTTATAGAGTTTAATGCCCATATAATAGGGACTTTTTTCAAACAAAGTTAGATGGTGTATCGGGTAAGAGATGTCTCTTGTTCGTGTGTTATAATTTCGGTTAATCGGTACAAACATTTTTTCCTTATTTTTAAATACAAACAAAATTAATTCGAATATAATAATATACACGGTGTCCCATATAAGAATGCACAGTACAGGGATCTCATAAACCACAGGAGATACAGAGATGGTTAAATTAGAGAAAAGTTGCGCTTTGCTAAACCCTTCAAAGTCACGATTCGAAATCTAAAAAAATCCGATTACTTCCGAAGATATTTGGGAAAAACCGAATTTTTCCCGATTTCGTTTTTATTTTTTTCTGACTCTATTTAAAAAGATATGACAAAATGAATTTCACATTCTTATTGCCACTTTTTCTGCTCTACAAGCCGGTGTTCTTAAATTTTCAATCCGACGTTTCGTTTTTCCGCAACCATCATCAACTTTGTTTTTTTAAATAGTCGGAAGATTTAATTTTATTCTTAGTAAATTCTACCTTTTATTCTGAATTCAACGGTATATCACACTTAATATTTATAACATGTTTCGGACTTAAAAACTCATCATCAATATTATTTGATGATTATTACGAAGGAACGAAACGTCGGATCAAAAATTTTAAGTTTTAACTATTATAAGGGCAAGTAAGCAAAATATTAGCATCAAATAATTAATTGCGAGTTATTCCATTTATATCGTCTTGATTTATTTATTTATTTAGCGTATGGGGTTACAGTACGGTACAAATGACAGAAGTATGTAAAATACAAAATATAAGTTGGCATATTCGCACAAAAGTTCCGATGTGCTTCGTTGATGGGCGCTGAGATGCGCCATTTCCACTCGGTTGATCCATAGTTCGGGGAAATCGTCTTGAAATAGTAGGCTTTGAAACGCATTTGTCTAAATAAATCATGGCGATCTGTCAGTATTGCCGATAAATCGAAATTTTTACGTAATGAAGTAAACTTAGTTTGGAAATTACCGATTAAATTTAAACTTTTTCTTGTCTCTTGATGTGTTTTTTAATTATGGCACATTTTTCAAATGAAGAAAAATCGGACATGTTGTTGAAACCCATAATAGTATATTAAAGTACACGTTTCATAAGAAGCGGTTTTAGCGCACGCGTCTATTTTAAAAAACGAGCCACAAAGTGGCGAGTTTTTTTATTGACACGTGCGCTAAAACGCCTTATGAAACATGTGCTTTATACATTTTTTTCTATTTCACCTTTTATAATCAAGAAAAATTCATTTTAAAAAGAAAACAAATCCTTCAAATTTTGTAAGTTTTTATGTCTAAATTTTATGTTGTTAATACTATTTTTTATCATAGTAGCCTCTGGACAACAAAAATTATTTTGCAAACTGTCATTTTTTGATATATTGACCCATTTTCACCACGAGAATATAAAGTTATTTTAGCGATATGAGATTTGAAATTGGACGGAATACGTTATTGGTGTGATCCTTGTACATTCGGTACATATACAGAGTGTTCGGAAATTCGGGAGATTTTGCTACTTTTTTTCGAATTTCAAAAGACGTGATTTTACGTCACGGCATTGCAATTTAGTATAGGGAAGATGGAAAATTCAAATAAAGTTGAAGTTAAAATCGACATTTGAAGGTTAGTGGATTGAATTTTGGATAGGATTTGGCAGAAAATGGTAGCTTGAAGCATCTACAAAAGATTGATTTATAGATTTATGCAACCAACATACATGACTGTTATCCACACAGAATAAAAAAGTAAGTTATCAAGCTATTTTTCCTGTGCGAGAAATGGATTTTCTCGTAAATCACAAAGGCCGCGCAAGTCAATGAAATAAAACATTTAAATGTTACCAACATCGGATAAAGAAAAAACGCGTATCGAAATGACTTCATTACGATACGCATACTGAGCTTATTATGAACGTAAAATAGAAAAAAATTGTTTCGACACTGAAAGGCAATATAGTGTGGTGTGGTATTTTAGGAACAAGGATTATCGGACCAATAATTTATGAAGGTACTTTAAATGCAGAAAGATATTTCCAGTTCTTAAATAACGATATTGAAGATTTTCTTGATAACATTCCTCTGGCAGAAAACGTATTTGGTTTCAGCAAGATGGGGCACCTCCACATAATTCCCGAAACAACATTGAATATCTAACAGAACGTTTCCAGAACAATGTAATCGCCACTAATGGTCCTATAAGATGGCCTGAACGATCTCCCGACATCACTCCGTTGGATTTTTTCTTGTCGGGCTTTCTCAACGATGAAGTCTACTGGAAAACGTACGAGAATGTAGAAGCACTTAGAGCCGAGGTTCAAGCCGCTATTGCAAGGATAACTCCAATGATGCTAGAAAACGTAATGAATGAAATTGTTTACCGTTGCTACGTTTGTTTGGAGAATGAGGGAGGACTTTTTGAACATTTGATTAAATAAGCTTGTTCAATGAACTTTTTGTAAAGTAAAATTAAAATATTTTGTTTTTTGATAATAACATTTTGTTTACTACTTACTTAATAAAAAAAATAATAATATTGATGATGAGTTTTTAAGTCCGAAACATATGTTATAAATATTAAGTGTGATATACCGTTGAATTCAGAACAAAAGGTAAAATTTACTAAGCATAAAATTAAATCGTCCGATAATTTAAAAAAACAAAGTTGATGATGGTTGCGGAAAAACGAAACGTCGGATTGAAAATTTAAGAACACCGGCTTGTAGAGCAGAAAAAGTGGCAATGAGAATGTGAAATTCATTTTGTCATATCTTTTTAAATAGAGTCAGAAAAAAATAAAAACGAAATCGGGAAAATTCGGTTTTTCCCAAATATCTTAGGAAGTAATCGGATTTTTTTAGATTTCGAATCGTGACTTTGAAGGGTTTAGCAAAGCGCAACTTTTCTCTAATTTAACCAACGAAATAAGAATACAAAGGAAGTAGGGTATGGTAGATTGACAGTTGTCCGGGATGGGGTCTGATGGCGGCTACATTTAACGCACGCGCGTTTCCGGTTTACCTGTGGCGTATCATTAAAATGGTAATAACAAAATGATTAATGAAATTTTATTTGGACGAAAAAAATTAAAAATATATTTAGATTCATATATAGCTATAAGATACGGTAAGGTTGGTGTAATAAAACAATATAACTATTTCTTTTAATTATTTATTTAAATAAGGTAACGGAGGTGAAAGGGTAATGTAAATATCTGGTTAAATAACTAAAAAACACCTGTTATTATACATTAAAAAAAAATTGCAGAA
Source organism: Polydrusus pterygomalis (assembly GCA_963969555.1). Taxonomy (NCBI): domain Eukaryota; kingdom Metazoa; phylum Arthropoda; class Insecta; order Coleoptera; family Curculionidae; genus Polydrusus; species Polydrusus pterygomalis. The sequence continues at coordinate 48,367,380 of OZ018382.1, forward strand.
GACAAATTGTTTCAGATAATCGGCAAAATTATTGCCAAAACGTCTACGTTAAAAAATAAAATTTTAAAAAAACCTTACTCTTTCTTCATTAACCAAATCACAAGAAAATAATAAAATATAATATAATATAGTCCTGTTTATTATAATATGTACCTAAATAATATTAATGAGATTTCTAGTATACAAGAAAATTGTCAAATGACAAATTATGCAGATAATACAAACATTTTATTTATTTGTAGTATCAACAACTTAACAAGTTAATTATAGATACATAAACCCCATTTCTAAAAGCTATCCTAAGCTATAATAAATATTCAATTAGCATTTGCCCAAGCAGTTCATTCCTTAACTTTAATTTTTGATAGTTTAAATTATATATGTCAATGTCTCCACAATATTTATTAAAATAGAGCACAGTCACAGTGGTGAGTTTTTGTATAGATTTGTCCTCGGTGTAGGAATATAAAATACATGTGCGGATCTAGTATTGACTAAGCCTATTCTAAACGGAAGCAGTCCTAAGAACTCTTTATTATCTATTTTGTCTCTAATTATTTTATATAAGAAAATAATTCTTGCTTCTATACACAATAGTCTTAAAGAAGGGATATTAAACAAATTACACAAAAGCCCTTGATCTGTACCTCTTGGCGGATAAACTGAAAATGACTTGTAGTATAAAAAATTTTAAAATTTACGCTGAATAGATTTTGAAAGAGCAATCTTATTGGCATACTGAGGATCCCAAATAGTGCATGCATACTAAAGTTTTGTAGCTACCAGGGATTTATATAAAGTTATTATGGCGTTAACATTTTTAAAGTATTTACAAGTTCTTATTATAAATCCTAGCATATAAAGACCATGAGCTTCTCGAGCAACATATTTAACAATTTATGATTGAAGTAAATAATTATTGGTTTTCTAAAGATAAACTGATATTAAATAAATCAAAGACCGTTATCACCTTGTTTAAGACTAACCCATACACTTTGGAGAATCCGGAAACAGTAACCATTATTGATTGTCATATAAGATTAAAGGAATATACTAAAATCTTAGGTGTGTTGTTGGATAGTAAAATGTCCTGGAAGAACCATGTCCTGGAAGAGGCATATCCTGGAAGAGCCATGTCCAATATATGTTGTAACCAGAAGGTGTTCCAGTTAGATTCACAGTAGGATAATTATCTTCAGGCAGGTTTTGACAGGGTGTCTTATAAGATATTGCATAGGAACGTACCTGCCAAAAAAATATAAGTTTTTTAATTATTTGTTTGGCACCTTTACCAAATGACACAAAAGTAATTATAACGTGATACTAACTCTCTTTGTAAATTTTTTTTTTTATATTTTGATATGAATTTCTTTAAATGATAGAAGGTTTGGGACTTGCTTTGAATTCATTTTTTTAATCAATGGTATCTCCAGTCGTCCTCAGGTGAATATTGAGAAAACGTTTCTATCATTCTAGAAACATCATTGTATTCAGTCATTAAATATGAATTTCTTTGTTTATCGTACCTACACTCCATATTTTATTACATTCTTTATCCATGGGTTTAAAATTTTAAAAGTAGATTAAACCAATAAAACATCTAAAAACTTTTATCGATACATAATTTATGAAAAAGTGACAAAGCAGCTTCCTCAGAAGCATAAATAAGGCAGAATTATTTGTATTCATATTCTTAAGTACCTACCTACATATTTTCCAATATATTATGTAATGACCCGATACAATAGTTTCAAAACTTACATTTTTTAACCTGGCTACTTCAAAAGTAGGCACTACTGCAGTTGGAACCAATCTAACTTTCAATCTTGAGGTTCTGTCAAAGCAATCTTCAGGAAAATGCTTCTAGCAAAGAACTGTATTTCGTGTAGGATTCCAATCACTTTGGTTTACAATTTTCAACCACGCCTTTTTTCTTAGGTAATTATTTGGAAAACTAAAAACCAATAAGTATTTTTAATTTGCTTTTTTGTAGAAATGGGGTAACCCAGTTGATTAATAAATAAATAATATTTTTCTGGTTTTATAAGACGAACGCCCATGAATGACATGCGAGGTTCGGAGGTTATGTGTATTTTGATATTAAATTAAAATATTTTTTTTCTATACAGATTAAAAAAGTTTATATATCTAAACATAAACTTACCGATGAAATGTAATGCCCAGTTTTTTACTTCATAGCGTTTGGGAGCACCCACAAGCAGCACAACGAACCATATTTAAAGCTTGTTAATTAACCCAGAATAACAACTAATTAAAATGTTTTAATCGCTGTCCAGCGCTAAAAGTATACTCCACTGTCACACTAAAGTAATTATAAGTTTACTAGTATTCGTTAAATATGGTTGTTAACTAATTAAAATGCAAAATAACTCAAAAACGGCCAAGAAAGCAGAAATCACAGCTCGACCTGTCAACCACGGTCAAACACCAAAACAAACATGGAGTCATATTGTGGTGTCTCAAAATGGCCGACTTCCGTCGGTCGGTTTGTTAGGCGGTTTATGCAAAATCCTACTTCCTTTGTATTCTTATTTCGTTGAATTTAACCATCTCTGTATCTCCTTTGGTTTACGAGATCCCTGTACTGTGCATTCTTATATGGGACACCGTGTATAAAGCATAGATGGTAAAAATTGTCTTAGATCTAAATACTCCTTGACATGATTCCAGAAATGACATTTTATACATTATTCTTATAGCCCTTTTCTGTGTTAAAAAAATGTCCTGCGCCCTAAGCTTGAAGCCCAAAAAATTATACCATACCTAGCCGTACCTTCAAAATTCGCAAAATACAGTATTCTTTTAGATGACTTATCTAAATACTTTGATACGAATCTTAGACAGTAACATATTTGATTTAATTTGTTATTGAGATTCTCTACATGGTTGGACCAGTCCATAAATTCATCAATATGAACTCCTAAAAATTTCGTACTATTGCTGATTTTAAACTCATTATTGTTTATTGAAATACACTCTGGTTTTTCTATTTTATTTTGTTTAGTTCTAAACATAATAGTATTTGTTTTTTCTTTGTTTAGACATAGTCGATTTTTTTTAAACCAACTATCTGTCAAGTGAAAGATATTGCTTGCATTATCAGAAAACTCTCCAATATCCAGGCCTTTTACCAATAAATTTGTATCATCGACATATTGCGTTATATTGAAATTTGGATAGTTTATTTCAAGATCGATGTCATTCATAAAAATAATAAAAAGAACCGGTCCAAGAATACTGCCTTGTGGCACTCCTACTGTATTTTGCGATATTCCAGATTTATGGTCAATGCCATCTTTATTAATTACTACCCTTTGAGTTCTGTTGCTTAAATATGACCTAAACCATTCAAGAGCTTGTCCTTTAATTCCATACAAATAAAGTTTTTTTAATAGCACATCTTCGTCTTATTTAGTCTTTTTATCAATGACTTGGGGGGTTTGCTATCATCGCTTTTTCTGCTGTTTGCGGACGATATGAAGCTATTCAGGCAAATTTTATCTTCGCAGGACATTATTGCATTACAGCATGACCTCGACATTATTTTCAATTGGTGCAAGGCCAACGATATGTCACTGAATATTAGTAATTGTTGCTTTATGAGGTTTAGCAGGGTGCATAATGTAGTACCTCTTGATTATTCTATTGATCATATTGCCCTTAAGGGGGTGTTTGTTGTTAAGGACCTTGGAGTTTATCTGGACACTGGGCTAATGTTTACAGAACACTTTAAAATAATAATAGGAAGAGCGAATAGAATGTTAGGTTTTGTCAAGAGGGCTACTAGAGATTTCACTAATATTGTAGCTGTAAAAACATTATATGTGTCCCTAGTGAGATCTATCTTGGAGTTCTCAAACATAGTCTGGTCTCCTTATTATCAGGTCCACGTTGAAAGGCTTGAAAGTGTGCAGCACAAATTTATTAAATACGCCAGGTATAAACTTTTTAATAATGGTATTTATCTTAATGATGCCCAAACGATGTCCTACTTAAATATTACTACTTTAGCTCGTAGAAGGGAATACTATGATGTCTGTTTCGCTTTTAATGTACTAAACTATTATATTAAAAGCCCGGAATGCCTTGCATACTTTAACATTCATATTCCACGATATCACACACGTAACCAGACCTTACTGTCAAACATTGTATTTACTACACAGTCCCATTAATCGTATATCTGCCAGCGTAAACTCCAACTGTGATACCCTTAATTTTAATGATGTATCTAAAAATAAATTTAAAACTTCTGCCAAAAAGGCAATTCTAGGTTAGGTAGTTGATGAAATTTATGTGTATAGCCTATATGATGGTTTTTATTGTGTTCTTTTAATATAGGAATAATTTTATTATTTAATTCTTTAATTTTATAGATATAAGGTCTTTTGTAATTTACATGTAATTGTTCATACGTAATAAATAAAATAAATAAATAAATAATCTCTGTCCAAACAATCAAAGGCCCTCGACAAGTCAAGAAAGGAAGAAGACGACTATTATCTATCTATAAATATCTGTGCGTGGTGCATTCCATTGACCATGAGGATGGTGAATATACAGTGACTTCATTAAAATGCATAGACGAAACCAAAAAAATGTTTTTCTACAACTGTCAAAAAAAGATGACTTTTTTTGGTTACTATGGATGCACAAAACGTCGCTTTTTTTCACCGTAAAAAAATGTCATTTTTTCACCGTGAAAAAATGATATTTTTTCACGGCAAGCTCAGCTGATTGATGTTTTCGTATAAAAATGCAAAAATAAATTTCCAAAACATTTTTTATAAAAAAATGTATTATTAAAGTGAATTAAATTAACAATCTTTATTAGAATAGTAATTAACGGTGAAGTTCTCTTCCTTGCTACATCCTCCTTTGTTAATACTTTAGACTTCTTTTCTCTATATCCAACGGATTTTCTCTTTAAAAATGGAACCAATTTAGTAAACCGCTGCAGATCAATATTTTCCTTTATGTTTAGGGTACTTTTAAGCATTGAATAGGTACTCCATAGTGTAGATGGCTTTAAAATTTTCGACTTTTCCTTCAAATAACAGAGCAAAACATTTTCTGTTACTGTTTTTACTTTCTTTATATTACACCATTCGCGAAACTGAGTGTACACTTTCTCATATTTGATTCTTGATTTCACAAGCAAAAGATTTGATATAACGATTTCTGCCACATCCGTAATTTTGTAAGGCGTCTCACTATCACTTTCAGACATTTAAATGGTATCAAACTTGAGCAAGCAACTATAAAATTTTGACACGAAAAACGATAGATTTGACAATCAATTAAATTTAAACGATTTTAGGTTTCCATAGTAATGGGAACAGGTGTAAGAAATAATACCGTAAATGAATTATGATTTTAGATTTTTTTTCTAAACACGATAAAAAATAGTTACCAACAAACAGTTGTAGAAAAAATGTTGTTTTTATTTCGCGCGCAAAAGTGTTTTTATGGCACATTTGATTGAATTTTTAACCTCGACCTAACGGTCTCGGTAAAAATTTACAATCTCATGTGCCATTAAAAAAACACCTATTTTGCGCACTTAATACAAAAATAACTATTTCAATGGTCGAATCAGACACCAGTGACGTAAAGTTTGAAGACATTATTGGCATAACCCCGGATCCTTACATTATTTTAAAAGGAGAACGAGTTTATTACACATTTCAGAAAAAAATTGGTGTATTTGAAATGGCTTAAATTGTTTTTTGTAAAGTGTTCTTATTAGGAAATACATTATTTTTTGCTTTGTAAGTAGGTTTTATTATGTATTTAATAAGTGATCAAGTCTCCCTTCCTCTAGGATCAAGTAACCCACATAGTGGGGATACTTGATACATATGCATTAAATTAAAAAACGATTTATTTTTTTACTTAAAAACTTTAAAAGGGTTTAAATTTTTTAAAACTATATAGATAAATAGTGGTACAGTTATATGTTTACCTTTGTTCAATTAGATTAAACATATTTTGAATTTTACAATGAAATATATAAAACTGTGATCAACTACCCCATAGTTCCCCTATTCTATTTGAAATACCAAAGTTGGTCATAACTTCCGGTATAACCGGAAGTGACACAAACGTAATATTTTAAAAGTTCAAAGCCAATCATGCCCGCTACCAAATTTTTAGAAATATAACTTTACTCTTTCTGAGATCTTCTAATATGCCAGTCAACGTGAATCACCCTGTATATAATTATTATATTTTCCGATGAGCCCTCATATTGACTCTGGTTTAAAGCTTAAAACTTATTTGTAAAATTTTCAAAAAACTCAAAAAACATTATGGTTTTGTTCCTGTATCTAGTAAATAGCTGTAAGAAAAAAATCTGAAGAAATTGTGGGTATCGTGGAATATTTGTAATGAGCTCAACATTTAAACAAGTATTATTCTCATGATACGGAGCACTAATCAAGCGACTTCAACTCGCACTTGACCTCATTGTTGAGCTATTGTATCACCTATTTTTTACGTTTCTTGGCTATAAGTCCTATTCATATTATACAGTGTATTGTGCGGAAAAGTCAAGTCCTACTCTGGCGTTGTCATAGTGATTTCCCTAAAATATTATAATTTAGGAAATTAGGAAACTATAAATAATTTGACTAGTATAGTTTGCAATCACAGGCGGTCTAGGGGCAATCAGTAGAAATTTGTCATCATTGACATTAAATATCAAACTATAAGAAGGCCATATGAGCCGATTTCCTAAATCTGCTACGTTTAATTCATAGATGGCACAATGAGTTCACCAACAAGAAAGCGACTAGCCTTTTCACTGCTAAATTAAAACATTGTTGCCGCATATCTGTTTGACTTATTGATGCATGAGTTTTTTAAATTTATTTTTATAGCTTATCGTAAAACTTGATTTCACATAAGTACCTACACCTATCCTAGATTTAAGTAGCTTACATTAATTTTCCTACCTATAATATAGTCTAGACTTAAAAATGTCTCTATTTTTAATTGCTTTGTAGCTTATAATATTTTTAACCTTTTGACGTCCCAACGTTAATTACATGAAAACATATTGTCTGCCATGTTTTCTATTTCTAACAGAATTAAATGACGACTCTCACTATTCAATACATACCTAGGCTACAACGTATATGTTGGGTAAAATATGAATGATGTGCGGTTTGTTTGTATAACTTGGTTTTTATTTGCAATTATTACTACTTTTCAAAATGGTTAAAATAAGTAGGTTTTACTTTCTTACTTAAGAAACATCCAGTTTGTTTGTATTAGTGTATTACGTATTTTCCTATTTTTCGACGAAATAAAACCTATTTTGGTTACCTATACCTACTTGCTGTCGCTTTTTATCTACTTTTATTTGTTTAACATTTAACACCTAATGCAACGGTAAACTCATTGCGAAAATCGGTCCAATTACCCCGGAGTAATCAGCGTACATATTATTATCAAAAACATACCTTCGGCTGGAATTGAGAACCTCCTTTTTTATTGTCTGTTAAAAATGCTTATATCATTAAAACTTCCAATAAAATACGATATGCAGCAACACCACGACATCACATCAGTGAATTTGAGACATCTGTTGCCGAGGCGCTGCATTATAACGACAGATTTAAGGTTACAGTTACGATCAACTCCACAATGGCGGCCAAACCACCTCCAAGACGTCTAAAACTGGGTTGTCAACTTTTCTCGGACATCCGTCATTCTTATATAGTTTGATATTCAATGTCATTGATTTCTGTTAAAACGATTCCGGGACAAAATGTTAACGATTTGGTAACTTTATACAGGGTGTCCCAAAAGTAATGGGCCACAGAGCAACAGCAGACTCCTTAAGGCGAAATAATGCAATTTTTTTAAACTTTCCTTATCCCAAAATTGATAACAACCAAGATACAGAGTCTCAAAGTTTTAATTTTGTTTTCGTTTTTTTTTGCGATTATTTCTTAACGAAACGACATAGCAGCACAAAATTCAGGATTTTTGGGTTTTTTGAGAAGAGGAATTCAAAATTATCCAGAGTTTTTGTGTAACCAGTAGAGGGCGCTGCCTACGTCATGGCCCACTCCTTTTAGCTGGCATAACTTTGCTTAGGCTTCTTATATCGATCCGACTATTAAAAAAAATAAGTTACTTTACTTCTTTTATATCAAAAACGTATAACTTATTGAAGTCGCTAGGAGCAACCATTTTCGAGATAATTGCATTTCATATGTCCAAAAGCAACGGAAATTCAAGCAACACGTTTTTTCGTATACGGAATTACTTACTAATTTTATTCTAATCAAAAATTTTATTTCATACTTAGTTTAATAACATTTAAAAGTAACAAAATAGTTATAATAAAAATGGCAACGTCGTGATTGCAATTGTTTAAAATGGCCACCATTGACCTCAATACATTTCGCTATACGTTTAACAAAATACTGTCGGACTTTAAACAAGAGATCTTCATCATTTCTGAGCAGATTAAGAGAATTTATAATTTTTTGATTTAACTCATTATACCTCGTTATTAACATTGGTTTTCAAATAACCCTAAATGCAGAAGTTCATTGGATTAAAATTCGGACTTCGCGCCGGCCAAGGCAAGGGGCCACCACCGCCTATCCAATGTTCAGAGAACTGTTCATTTAGATAATTTCGCACATTCCCGCATTGGAAAATAAATTATGTCGGGGCATTACTAAAAAAATTATAATATCTACGTATTGTACGTAGAAAACTAATAACTTTTAACTGATGATACTTTGTGTAACATGTTGTTACCTTAGAAGTCGCTGTTTTTAATCAAGGCCAGCTGTGATAAATAATACGAATACACAATTATTTTAAATATTTTAGCGTTCTTGCATTAAAAATATCGAATGCGATTATCTCGAAAATGGTTGCTTCTAACGACTTTAATAAGATATACGTTTTTAATGTAAAAAAAGGAAAGTATCTTATTTTTTTAATAGTCGGATGTCGGATCGATATAAGAAGCCTAAACAAAGTTATGCCAGCTAAAAGGAGTGGGCCATGTCGTAGGCAGCGCCCTCTACTGGTTACACAAAAGCTATAAATAATTTTGAATTCCTCACCTCAAAAAACCTCAAAATCCTTAATTTTGTGCTGCTATGTCGTTTCGTTAAGAAATAATCGCAAAGAAACGAAAACAAAATTAAAACTTTGACACCCTGTATCTTGGTTGTTATCAATTTTGGGATAAGGCAAGTTTAAATAAATCCCATTATTTCGCCTTAGTTGCTCTGTGTCCCATTACTTTTGGGACACCCTGTATATTACATGTTGGACCCACGATGTTTACAAATAAATAATAAGTTATTCACTATGTCAATGTGAATAAAATTGATCCTTTAAATAGAACGGACGCGGTGTCGTGCATTTAAAATCCTTTTGTTGTTGTTTTTTAGCGATTTTTTTTCTGATTTATTTATAGTTAATTCCGAGGTTAATTCGTATAAGAATACCTAATTTAATATTTTTGCAAATTTTTTTTTTCTTTTTTTTTTATGATCGAGCACAAGCACTATAGGAAAAATCCTTTAAGGCGCTCTGGGAGCGGTGCGTGTGCGAAGAAAGCGATTTACGTTTTTCTTGAATCGTTGGAGGTTATATATAAAGGCCTTTCCACAAAGATGACGTATTCCAAATAAAAGAGTTCTGAAACAATGATGTTCGGGGTGTACTAAGTTGAACCACATAGGGATGGGCGGCAGTGGTTCGTCGTGTGTTTCTGCTATGCATTACTCTAGGTGGAATCGAGCGGGTAATATCTGTCGAACACTTGCCATGGAAATATCTGTAGAAGAGAATCACCAACCTGTCTTCGATGTTCTAAGCTGTCGAGGTTCTTAGTCAGCTCGTGGTCGCCGATTAGGCGAACGGCTCTTCTTTGGATGGAATCCAACAACCGAAGTGTATGCTTCGGTGCAGAACTCCAGATATGAGAGCAGTTTTCCAGTGATGGTCGAATCTGGGCTTTATAGAGTGTCAAAAGTTGTTGAGGTGTATACAACTTTTTAGTACGGAAAAGTATACCGAGCTTCTGAGAAGCTGCCCTGGCGATTGCCACAACGTGATTATGCCAAGACATATTTCCTCCCAGGTTGACACCCAGCAAATTAATAGACGAAGTCAGTGGAATATTACTTTAATGCAAGGAATTCCCAATATTTAAAAAATGAACAGTGAAAGTTATGGAACAATGGCCAAAAAGAAAAATAAGGTATTTTTCTGTAAGTTCTATGACCAGACAGGAAATAACTAAAACTATTGGAGCAGATCTCAGCAGCAAAAACAAGGAAATAAAAACATAAATCTTGATAAAGAATATAAACAACGAAAAACAATACAACAGCGGATGCTGAGATATCAGGGCCAATTAATAAGAATTTAACTATTGTCCGAAGCACGAGGCTAGCACTACGATGCCTGAAGAGACAGGGGAAGGAAATGCTGTAAAAACCACCGACAATTTACCTTTAGATAAGCAAACAATAATCACAAAAGTGGCATATTTATGGCCTCGCGCATGTAAACAAAGCTATACACTATTAGACATGCGCACTGCAAAATTATCGTTTGACGAATGGGAAAATAGACAGGTCCGGGCCTTTAAAATTTAAATTCTTGCCAAAAAATTGGACTGTCTTTTCAATTTTTGATCAAGTTGGGAAAAAAGGTAGTGATTTTTGGCATTTTTAGTAGTAGCAAACCTATCAGATTTTAAGGATAGAAAATTGTTTTTAAGGTTTTGTTTTTAAAATTTGTTTAAAAATTATTCGTCGTTGTGTTTTTACTTCGAAAAGGAAGAGAACAAGAACAAGTGAATTAAACTAGTCGTATAAAATCGAATATAAAAACAAACAAAACCAGCAAAATAACCAATCCTCGATGTTATCGCGTACCTAACCTCAAGTTAAATATTAGTTAGTATAAAACTTGTATTGATTTTTACAATTTGGTAAAAACTTGGGTACGTGTAAAACATTTTCAAGCAAAATTTCTTGTTCAAGAATTTAAAAAGTGTTTGCCCGAGAACTTGACCCGTGGAATACTGGCTTTATTAAAAGCTTAATGTCGGGGTATACAGATTTTAACCAACCAGCAACTTTGACAGAATTAATTTTCTCACAATCAGACACAATTCACTAAACTACACAACAACTATAAATCCGTAAATATTAAACACCCACAATCCACGATAGCAAAGAAAACTACGAGGAATCCACATAGAAACCAACACACAACAGAAAAAAATGGCGGCCGAGCCGGTTCTGGGAGGGTATTTTGGGATGTCGGTAAAGTAGGACATGCCGATAACACGAGGATTGTGCGCATGCACAAAGGTGTCCAGAGGGAAGGCAGCTGACCGGCGAGTTATGCGCTCGGACGTATTTTTTCACCCATAAAACGTAACTTTTGTTTGCGCAGGAGATAAGCTGTACGTATCTAAATATAAATTGTCTATTGAAGTCCAAGTTTTGAGACGTAAACGTTAGGGTATCTTTGATTAAATTTCTCTACCACAAAGTTGTAAGAACTTTCGCCCGCACCCTAACATTGAACTAAATAAACCCTTTGTTCTAAGGTCAACATTTTCAAAACATGCACATCAAGTTCTATTTGAAAACTTCAAATTTGCCCCATACGTAAAGCAAAGTAATAAAAAGGTAAAAAATTCCTTGTTTTTACAAAAGATGGTGGGAATGCATTTAAAATTTTAAAATAAGATACACACCACCCATTATGAAAATAGAGTCTAATAAAATTTTATATTGCTTAATATTTTTAATGAGAAGCAAAATTTTCATTTACCTCTAAAAATTAAAAATAAACTAAAAAAATCGAAGATTTATTTTAAATCTCGGATTTAAATTACAAACGTTATTCTAAATAAGTTTTCTAATTGGCATTTTGGTCAAAAATGAAAAATAAAGGTAGTTTACTCTTGGAGAAAAATCCTGTTTTTAAAGTTTTTGCGAACCCTGTATAAAAAATCAAAATTTTCTCTTCGTGAATTGCATTTTTTTTACAAGCAAAACTTTTTATCAAGAATAACTTTTTCCCGAAAAATGAAATTTTTCATCCACTTGTGCTATTGTAAACCCTATCCGCGGACAGTCTGTATATCGAGCTATGAATAATAAGTATTTTCGAATTACTTATTACAAAAATGCTCATTGTTCTTTGTTGTAAATTATTACATTTTCTTTTTTACGTTTATAATATACTATCTTACTTTAAAAAATAGTCGACCGTCTTCATACATATCAGTGACCCTGTATATGGGTCATTTTCAGCTATAATAACCCTAGGACATTGATAATGGACGAGATAATTTTAGTCGAAAGCACGTTGCCTGGTAACAACCCGACGCTGAAGGCGGAGGGTTGTTACCCTGGTTACGTGCTTGAGATAAAATTATGAGGCATTGGTCAATGTCCGAGGGATATTCGGTCAGAAAATTTTTTGATAAATTTTTGATAAAAAACAAAAATTTCTCGCAACCAAACAATTATTTATTTATTAAAAGTACAATTTGTAAAGGTGCAGTTATTAAAATTGAACGTAACATTTAATTCGCTATTTTTTCTACTATAGAAGATTCATTACCACGCATAGTATTAATAATCTTATTGTGGTGTTCTTGGTCGATGTTTAAGTATGGTTTTATAGAATTTGGATTGTTATGACCAGTGATTTTCAGCAATTGTTGTTCTGGCACACCTTTTTTGCCAATTCGCTAACAACAGTTGACCTGTTTGAATGGTTTGTTATTTTTTTGTCCTTTACATTCAGGCCGATAGCTTCAGCAGACGATTTTGTCCATCCTTTAATAGTATTTTTTCCAACAGGGACATTATCGTACCAACTATCGGTTTCCGTTTTCCAGTGTCGATTTGGTTTTAAGAACAGCCGTGGTGAGGTTATATGTACGCCTCGTTATGATGTCAATTTATGAAGCAGGCGTACAGGGCATCTTTGACTTTCACTATTGACAATCAACCATTTACTAGTTGTACAGCTTTTTGAACCGCCTTGGCAAGTTTTACTGAACACTGGATTATATTCAATACAATTTGTTGGAGAACCATCGTTATTTTTTTCGATTTGAAAAAAATCCAGGAGACATGCAACTGCTTCGCCTCCTCTCCACGCTAATTCTACTGCAGCAATATAGTAGAATTTACGCATAAGACCTTCAGGGGTATTTTCATTCCAGAACAATATTATTTGGTTTACTTCATATAGACTTAACGAAACTGAACTGGTCTTACGTTTACATGGATCTGCTTGTAATTTCTTTCTGGTTGCATCGCGGGCATCTCGGGCTGGTTTAAATACTATGCTGTTAAACGGGTCAATCATAATCTTATATTCATTATAGTACTTTTCTTGTAAAATTTTGCACGTTCCACATAGTCTTTACGGTTGCTTCTTTGAATTCAGTCCCATCTTTTTTTCTCATATTAACCGCCCAATCTTTCAGTATCATTGCCAGCTCTTCTACGCTTCTATGTTTATTTAACTCGTATTTGCGTTCACAGCAAAACTCCATAAATATTCCCCACGTGTATTTGTGATTGTTTCTGGTATTTTTTGGGATTGTTTCATTAACTAGCGCGTTAATGCAATTAAAATTTGCATTGCCAAAACGTGACATTTTGAAATTTATATAGTTATAATATAAACTGTCAAAGTATTGGTGTCATAATAAATGATGCCTGGGTGTCATAGTGATTGAAAACTACCCGGAGTGTTGTTTTCACTTAAATGTTGATATGATTGGGTGATTTATGTAAGATGATAAAGAATAACAAAATTTAATTGGCTGTTTGAACTGTCAAAAAATTTTCAAAACAAGTAGGTAATTTTCTGTAAGAGGCGATTTTCTGGCCTCTGTTAGGCATTTTAGATTATGTTTAAGTGTTATTTATTGTAGTTTTATGGTCTCTTTTTGGACAACCATAATAAGTAGCTGTAGCTGTAGCTGGTAAAAAAATAAAAATTAAATTCAGTCAAAATGTCATGGAACGTGGCATGTAAGGAATCATGTATTTCAAGTTTGACCATGTATTATATTTTTTCTATGCAATAGATTTGCCTTTTGAACTTTTTATGGCATGTATGGACATTTAATCTAAATGTTTGTAAAATTTTGGTTTGATCTGACCAATAATAAAAATTTTGTAAGGCACTTTGTTGTGTAAGAAATTTTTTTGTCAAAAACGTGAATTCATGCATTCGCGCATTTTTCACTGTGTCTGATTTAAATAATTGAGTTGGCAGCAATGATCTCTCAAAGGGAACCGATCAGCCATTTGTGTTTTAGTATTAAATGGGTCAACTTCGGTTTTTATAAAAAGATAGGAATTTTTTGAAACATGGTAAAGCATAACCCATTAAAAACATGGCAATCGCAGTAAATCAGGGCACACGTTTTTTTTTCTGATTTCTGATAAAAAAAATAGGGTTAAAATACCACCATAAAATTTGCAGGTAAACATCAGTACGTATAGGTTATGTTTTGCCGGCATGGCCAAAAAATGTCAAAAACGTGCCTTAAAAAAACGTCAAAGACGTGGGATTTTGTCAAAGACGTGGATTTTTGTCAAAGACGTGGGTTTTAAGAGTTTACTGTTTGTGTTTTGTTTATGTTTTTGCTCTTCTGCACTTGTCTTAGTTTCTTGGGTAAATGTATGACCTTTATAAATAACTATATAACATTATTTCCGTTTTTTTTTGTTAATAAATATAGCAAAAATCTGACCACATGTCAAAAACATGCTCTAAATAGCACCAAACATGGGCAGTTTTTGGTGAAACGTGGTCACGTGTCAAAAACGTGGCTTCCTAAACTTGAGGGGGAGGTTTTAGGGTCCCCAAGGGGTAATAAGCTTGACCACCTATACCATGAATCATTTAAAGCACCCGACTATCCAAAACAATCAAATTAATTTGAAAATAGGAGGAAAAGCTTCTAATCACTTATTTTGAAAATGACCCATATGTAAACAGGGTAGCGTATCGAAAACTCTCCACCCAGGTGTATATTTTATATAATAATAACATTGTGAATAATTCAACATATTCTCGGACACGTAAGGGTTAGTTTTCAGGGGGACATATTTTATTGATATTTGTACCCCCCCCCCCCCCCCCCTTGCTTGCACCCTTGCGACGAGATGGGGAGTCGAGCGACCTTATTTTAAGGAGAATCCATTTATCGAAAAATGCTCAACCAAATTAAACGAGAAAGGTCTCGTTGCAAACACAATTCACAAGCTGAACAAACAAAAACTGGTTTTGTTTGTTCGAGTTTGTTCAAATTATCAAGCCCCAAAATACGCAACTTTACCTTAATGTCGATCCCCATGTACTCATACGAATTTGGAGCACCCTGTATAATAACATGACGATATTAAACTCGGGCGAATTGCTTATATTGTATGTACGCCACTGACATGACAATAAATATTGCATCATGTTCTGTTCTGTTTTAGATCCGATAATTCCGGACGAGAGGAAGATGTAATTCCAAATAGCAATTTAAAAGGATTATCAATTCAACTTGATCTGAAAGCTGCCAAAGATGTAGATATTTTTAAATGCAATCAATGTGATTATCAAGCAAGGAGGAAATATTATGTAACGAGGCATGCCCTTATACATAAAAATCCCGAAGAAGGGTTTATATATAGTTGTTCTCACTGCCAATACCAAACCAATCGTAAACGCAGTTTAGAGCAACATCTCTTAAAGCATAAGAACCCGGATGAAGTAAATATGTACAAATGTGTTAAATGTGATTATCAGAGTCCTATAGAAAGTTCTGTAAAGATGCATCTTCGCCGTCGTCATATGAATCCAGAGAAAAAAGTCATGTTTAAATGTCCCCAATGCGACTTTCAAACATTTGAAAAATATTATTTAACAAAGCATTTATTCGTACATAAGAATCCCGAAGATGTTAATATGTTTAAATGCGCCTTATGTGACTTTCAAACAAAGTGGAAAATATGTTTAAAGAGACATGTCCTCGCTGTACATAATCCCGAAGATGATGACATGTTTAAATGTGATTACTGTGACTATAGAACTAGTCGTGGACACGCCTTAAAGATACACCTCCGAAAGCATATAGATCCAGAGAGTGTTAATGTGTTTAAATGTGACCAATGTCAGTATCAAACGTTCCAGAAAAACATTTTAGACAAGCACCTACTTTTACACAAGAACCCGGAAGATTTAAATATGTTTAAATGCCAACAATGTGATTATCAAGCCAAAAGAAAATCCTATGTAACATCGCATGCCCTGACGCATCTAAATCCTGACGATTGTTCTGTGTATAGTTGTTATCACTGTAACTATCAAACCAACCGTAAACCCAGCTTAAAGCGACATCTCCTTGGGCATAGAACACAAGATGAAGTTAATATGTACAAATGTTTACAATGTGCTTATCAAAGTCCTGACAAAGGTTCCGTGAAAAAGCATCTCCTTCGTCGTCATAGAAGTTCCGAAAAAATGGCTATGTTTAAATGTGATCAATGTGACTATCAAGCATTTGAAAAAAATTATTTAACAAGGCATTTAATCACACATAAGAATTCGCAGGATGTTAATATGTTTAAATGCACCCAATGTGATTATCAAGCAAAATGGGAAATATGTTTAAAGAGACATGTCCTCGTTCATAGGGATAAATAAAAATGGGACCAATAAAAATACTGGGTAAAATTGAACCGTGAATACACCTTAGCTATACAATACACCTTCTTAAGCATGCAGTTTCAACAAAAAAAATATGTTCAATGTAACTGTGTTATGCAAATAGCTTTTAGCTGTGTGAGTATAGGCTAAGTAGCTTATACTCTTTACATCAATGAAAAAAAAATAGAAGAAAAACTGAGAACCATATACGATATTTAACATAATATGTTGGCCATGATATAATAATAATAATAAAAACAAAATTAATAATTATCATTATTTATACTAAATTTAGTTGCGACAGGGCACGAACTGTGAATCATGTGATTCACCGAATTTCAATTTCTGGCGTGGATACCAGGCCCAGGCAGCGCTGCCAGAGCTACCGTTTTACGGTAGATCTACTGTTTTGATAGTCTCTACCGCAGTAGCACCGTAATTTTACCGTAAAATTGCAAGTACTCCTTATATAGGTAAAGTTAGATATTTTTTGACTTTTCATGTACTTTTGTTTTAAAGTAAAGATGTATTTTTTTTACATAAAGATATCCTTAAAAACTAGTTTTTTTCTTGTTATAAAATTTACTTTAACAAAAAAATGTCCACGATAAAATATGCTGAATGTTCTGAATATGGAGGGGCCCTAAGTAATTTTTCAAACAATAATCACGAAAGTGGCAAATTTATGGCCTCGCGCATGTAAACAAAACTACACCGGATTAGGCATGCGCATTGCAACATTATCATTTGAAAATGGGAAAATAGACAGGTCTGGGATTTAAAATTGTGTAAACAGCTAAAATTTGCCCCAAATTCTTGCCAAAAAATTGGAATTTCTTCTCAATTTTTGATCAAGTTGGGAAATAAGGTAACATATTTTTAGTAGTTGCAGATTTTAAGGATAGAAACTTGTTTTTAAGGTTTTGTTTCTAAAATTTGTTTAAAAATGATTCGTCGTCGTGTTTTTAGTTCGAAAAGGAAGAGAACAAGTCAATTAAACTAGTCTTATAAAATCGAATATAAAAAACAAACCAAACCAGCAAAATAATAACCAATCTTCGATGCTATCGCGTACCTAACCTCAAGTCGAGTAAGATATTTTCAAGCACAATTTCTTGTTCAAGAATTGAAAAAAGTTTTTGCCCGAGAACTTGACCCGTGGAATACTTTTACCCCTGGAGGAACATACCTAGGTATTTACTTTTTTTCTTTTATATAATATTTTTTCCTTTTTATAAAATTATTTATACAGGGTGTTTCAGAAGAAGATGCTGATCCTTAACGGTGTGAATCCTTAGGTGATTTTAAGA
Organism: Polydrusus pterygomalis; assembly: GCA_963969555.1. Classification (NCBI taxonomy): domain Eukaryota; kingdom Metazoa; phylum Arthropoda; class Insecta; order Coleoptera; family Curculionidae; genus Polydrusus; species Polydrusus pterygomalis. Next base: position 48,385,448 of record OZ018382.1, read on the forward strand.
AGAAAAGTTCATATTAATATATAGCCTTAACCTATCCACTTTCGAACTACAGGGCGTTAAAGTTTTAAGAAAAAAATTGTTTTTCTATCATAACTTTAAAAACTTTCTAGCTATTTTTAGGAATTTTTTACACATGCCCTCTAAGCATCAATAGCCATTTTTGGTGTAGAAAAATTTTAAAATTTTTTAACCAGTGGCGTCCTGAAAGGGTTTAGACTAGACATTTTGGAAAAATATTATGTACCTACGCCACTGCTTTTTCTCAAGATAAAAATTATTTTTAAAATACTCATTCATTTTAGGCCAAATTTAATATCTTGCGTTTTTATCGTCCGATAAACAGTTTCCGCAGTTTCCGACAAAAAAAAATATAAAGCATTAAATGCGCATTCGCTATATGCCAATGGTTTATTTTTTAACAATAAATTAAAACGGCTATATAACTTTAAATAACGTGTGAACAAAAACGAAAATAATTTAGATTAGCGATTGAAAGTGGCCACCACTTGCAAGAATGCATGCTTCAGCTCTTCTCTTCATTGAGTCTCGTACCCTTTGAAACATTCCTGGAGTATTCCTGATAGTGTCAAAACAAACCATAGGCACATAGCGAATGCGCATTTAATGTTTTTATTTTTTTTGTCGGAAACTGTTTGTCGAACGATAAAAAGGCAAGATATTAAATTTCGCCTAAAATGAATGAGTATTTTAAAAATCATTTTTATCTTGAGAAAAAGCAGTGGCGGCGTACATAATATTTTTCCAAAATGTCTAGTCCAAACCCTTTTAGGACGCCACTGGTTAAAATTTTTTTAAAATTTTCTACACCAAAAAATGGCTATTGATGCTTAGAGGGCATGTGTGAAAAATTCCTAAAAATAGCTAGAAAGTTTTTAAAGTTATGATAGAAAAACGATTTTTTTCTTAAAACTTTAACGCCCTGTAGTTCGAAAGTTGATAGGTTAAGGATATATATTAATATGAATTTTTCTTCTTAAAATCACCTAAGGATTCACACCGTTAAGGATCAGCATCTTATTCTGAAACACCCTGTATAATACCGTGCGAGCAAAAATTATTTGCATCAAAGAGGGCTTGGATTAAAAAACTTAAGGCTTGGTTTAGATCACCATGATATGAGGATGATAAATCTAGGTTAAAATTTTGTCAAATTCATATTATGACATGATATGCCAAACTAATGAGTAGTAAAATAAGTAGACAAATACAAATTTATTTTTGTTGTTTACAAAATTAACAAAGTAAGAATATACAGAATGAAAAAGAAAAATAATTACATAAATTGCTGAAATTGGCCACCGCCATGCTCCAAGCATAAATTCACACGTCTCTTCATATTTTCAAAAGTGCTTGACCAGCATATCTCTGGAGAAATGTTTGCAACAAGTTCTTCTGTTCTTACAGATGGTCTTCCTGCTCTTTTTTTGTGTTGTATAGAACCTGTTTCCCTAAACACAAACACAGCCACGGGTTTTTTCAGACAATGATAAAAATCCCTAGCAATAAAAACAACGTTAGGAAAATGTTCGTGAAAATCGCCCATGTACAATCCCGGATTGTATTGCCACTCACAATTTACTCTAACCCCGTTTCGAATATACGCTTCAACCATGAATGTTTTGTGCTGTTCCGTAAAGCCCATTGTGTGAATTGTTCAAGAAATTGGAAAAATTAGCGATGAATCAAATTACTTGTAACGACTGTCAAATATGACAAAATACCTGATTGATTGTTAATTCAGGTAGTTACTGACAACCAACAGGTATTAAGCTCTACGGCTAAGCATTACGTCCTTAGATGCAAGGCCCTCTTTGATGCAAATAATTTTTACTCGCACCGTATTGTGAGTAATTTCGAAGTACATAATATACTGATGATAATTTTAATTTTAACGCACTTGGCCTGTGCGACAACCAACGATTTTATTGCCTTCAGAAAAAAACAAACATTTCTTCTGCGCCAAAATAATTGTAAATAATTGTGGGGACAATAACCTTTTCGGTATGCCACTGTAACTGACTAAGCATCCCATACAACAAAACAAAATTAGGAAGTACCTACTACAAAACAAAAAAGTTCATAGGCCTACTATTTAAAAACCTTCATAAAAATTATAAATAAAATTGTTATTTACATTTATATGGACAAATCGAATTAATAAACTTCGATTGTATGGAAATGACTACATATATTATATGGCTATATATTTTTTAAATTGTTTAAAAGACAAGTTGATATAGTTTGTTATAGTTTAGCCAAAATGTCGCTAACGTTAGATTTTCTGGCAAAAGTATTTTCTAGTTTACGGGATGTAGTAATGGCATTTCAAATTAAAAAAATGAAAAAGAAAGTAAGTACATACCTACCGATTAAACTTTTGAATAATTTATCATTTTCAGTGATTTAAAATTACCCCTAGTATCTTGTAATTACATACAATTCCTTTGAGCCTAGTTTCAAAGTTAAAATTTTGTCCCATATATACCGGGTGTCCGCGGAAGGTAGTTCTCCCCTATAACTTTTTTATTTTTCAAGATAATGGAATCAAATTTGGGGGCTTTGTATACGACATAAAACTGCATTTTTTGACAGGTGACTCCTTAACATTATAGAACTTTCGGTTTAACCGGAGGTGACATAAACTTTCGATTTTTAAATGGAACACCTAATATATTAGGTATTCCTTTTTTTGACTCCATATGACATTATAAATATAACGATGTGTCACTTTTCACCTAGAATTTTTTTTTTATCTAGAAGGCAATGAATACCTTTAAATTACTCATTTTAGTTCTTTAATCTTGGGAAAAATACAATTTTTTTGTTTTCGGTCCAATGCTATCTGCTCTGTAAAATTTAATCTTTATATAGTAGCATAACTCATTTCTTTTAAGCGGCAACATGGTGGCTCGTCGGGTTAAGAAAAAAAAAAGATTTTATTACGATTATTTTGATACCACACACTATTAGGTTTTAGAAAAGGTTACATTAAAAAATGATTATCTTAGTACTTTCCTAAAATGAAGCATCTTTTGAGAATAAAATAAGGTTTAAATGCATCTGTGACCAACAAAACTTAAAATTATATATAATTTTAAATTATAGGTACTTAAACACTGATACAAAATTAAGGCTTGTAAATTCTATTATTTTAAGTGGTTTAGACCAGTAGTCGCCAACCTTTTTAATGTGTCGAGCTACTTCGATTTTTGAAATAGACAGTGAGCAAAAGCGTCATGCATTATTGCCGCCCTCTCTTTTCTACAGAAATATAAAGGCGGCATTGAAAAACAATGGAATTGTTTTGAAAAGCAAAAATATGGCTTTAATTTAAAGTTGTAATGTCATTAGTTTATAAAACATACAATCTTGCGGCTTCAGAAGAATTTTTCTGGTCACTCCAAAACTTAGGAGAATATCGATTTGTTAATTTCTAATAAAACTAACCATTTTATCTGATTTACAATGCAAGTTTAATAAACGAATGATATTAGAATTTTAATTTAAAACTATTTTGGTTTTCAAAACCATTCCATTGTTTTTCAAAGCCGCCTTTATATTTCTTTAGAAAAGACAGGGCGGCAATAATAGTGCATAATGCTTTTAAATTTGCGATTGGGACTTAAAGCAATTTCTTTTGTGTCAATTGCAAAATAGCATAGGAGTGTATGGTATGAAATTGTTGGAAAAAAAATGCTCGTTTTAAATATCCTAGTGAACTACTATCGTTCCATTTAAAAAAATTTAGTAAACGTCAGGAAAACAAAATTTCAAACGCTTGTGAAACTGAGAAAGTTAATTATTATGACAATTTTAATTTTCATATACTACTTGGCTATAAATTAACAGATTTAATTAATTTGTAGCACTCTAGATTGAAAAAAAAATAAACATAAAAATGTTATAACACGTCAAAAAATGACAAGTGAGGTGTCATTTCACTCATAATGTTATGCTGAACCCAAATAAGTATAAATATACATGGTGTCCCATTTAAAATATCAAAGTCAAGGTCACTTCCGGTCAAACCGGAAGTGCTAACAAATTGAAAATTATGTCAATAAATGCAGACTCATCTCTTAAGCATAATCTCAAAATTTTATTTTAATACCCTATAACTATAAAAAAGTCATAGGGGTGATTGAACGTCTTTTGAGAAACACCCGGTAGATAACTTAATATTAAAAAACTTAAATTTAGACGCGAAATTTACTCAAATTGGTTTATTCATAAAATAATTTCTACTAAAAAACCAGATTATTTGTATGAAAAAATTCAATAGTAGTTCAATAATATATAACAATATAGAATCTGATATAAATAAACTAAACTATTCGGCTTCTAAAAGTAATTTTTAAAGGTTAAAAGCTACTCAAAAATTTTAAAAAATTAGGTCCGTATTTAAAAAAATTAAGTTGATGTGGGTATCTAAAAACCGAAACGTCGTATCTAAAAAATAAAATAATATCCTTGAAAAGCATTTAGAAAGTGCTCTTGGTTTTTTAAAATAATCAGTGTTTTGTGCTAATAAAAATGAAAAAATTTTTTTTAGGTTTTTTCAAATATCTCCGGAAGCAATCGGAATTTTTTTAAAATTTATTTTTAACAAATTATTCAGCATTAAAATATGCAACTTTGCCTTCATTTAACTAACTCTCCACTCTTATAGTTAGCGAGATAGCAATGCTAATGCACGGAATGTTTAACACCCTGTATATATGATATTACATTTTACATTAAGGTTTGTTGTTATTTTCAGGAATTTATAACCCCGCTTACTCCGGAAATATCATGTCTTGAAATAACCAAGAACATCACTTTGCTTAAGAAAGTGAATAAAAGCTCAACCACAAAAGATTCCGGGTTCGAGCAGCAACAGGATAAGTCTCTAGTGCTACTTTTTGGTTGGCTCTCTGCGCAAAACAAGCACATCTATAAGGTTGCGGAAATTTGGATGGAAATGGGGTACGATGTGTTGACAGTTAATACCAAGGCATGGCAGTTGTCATGGCCGGTAATGGGTTCACAGGTAGATAAAAGATTTTAACTTAATTTTAGGGAACTTGCATGCAAAGTAAATTTGAAAAATATCTAATGCTCTTAAGAGTAAGCCAATATCATCAAAAGACCCACAGTACACACAGAAATCTCTTTTTTTTTTAATCCTCTGAATTTAATAGAAGCAATTAAAGTTTACTTGTGACGTCAAAGCGTTCTACAGTCCATAGCGCGAGAGCGGACTATTTATACAGGGGTCGGAATTGTATTCGAATATTCGACTATTCTAAATTCGAATTTTTTGTTAGTTAAAAAATTCTACTATTCAAATATTCGAAATTCGAATATTTGACTATTCGAATATTTGACTATTTAAATATTCGACTATTCGAAATTCAAATATTATATGAATTTGTTGAACTTCTTGTTCCAGTTTTTGTTGTACACCGGGTTTATTTTTATAATTTTATATTTTCGTTGTGTAAAATGTTTGATTTTTTGTGTTCAATAAATAATCATTTGTTTAAGAGTTTTTTTTATTTATTACAGAGTTCTCAAGTTCTCATATCTTAAAATAATTTAACAGAATTATTTATTTGTCATCTTACTTTATTCGACAAAATGCACATTATTATTATTCGATAATTTAGATATTAAAAATGACTAATACTTAAAAATGTTCCTTTATTATGTTTAAGCAGTTAAACCACTTCTACCGTGATTAAACGACTGTATTTCGACATTTAAATAGACGACTATTTGAATATTCGACTATTCAAATATTCGACTATTCGAAATTCTAATATTTGACTATTCGACTATTCAAGTATCTATTCGACTATTCGAATTATTCGACTATTAGAATAACATACCAAACGACTATTCGAATACTTATATTTTAATAATTCCGAGCCCTAATTCATACAAACGTGACTTCACCATAGACAATTTACCTTATTGTCTATGGACTTCACACGGCGAACTTTAATTATTTATAAAAAATTAAAGAGTGATATTTAAAGCCGGGTTTATAACTATTCATAACTTTAATGAATAGTTCATAAACGTAAACTTAATACGTAACGTAAGACACACATATAGTTTATCATAATTTTTAATTTTTAACAATTTTAGGTTTTAATTTTAGCATTTTCCTTGGCAATCTTGTCCTTGTACAGGGTCATCCAACCAGGACTGAACAGGGGCCTATTTTTTTAGTTTCCCTGTATTTTTATTTAAACCAATATAGCCATTTAGTTTATGCTTTGCCGTAGAATCTAAAATTACCATTTAAAAAGCGATCTGACTTAAAACAAAGGAACTGTGGCGTAAAGTTGTTGTTTTTTTAATGGAACACCCTGTATATTATTTATTTTTATGAAACGCCCTTCTTTCCTGATTCCATAAATATATAGTTTGTCCATATTAGCTCAAACCGTTTTTAAGATATGAGCAATCAAACATTTAAAAAGCTGTATTCATTTGAGCTTAATACGTCTAGAATGCCTTGGAAAAGAAAATCCCTGTAATGGCGATGCATTAAAATACAGCTTTTTAAATGTTTGATTGCTCATATCTTAAAAACGGGTTGAGCTAATATGGACAAACTATATATTTATGGAATCAGGAAAGAAGGGCGTTTCATAAAAATAATATATAATATAGATTCTTCGGCAAAGCATAAACTAAATGGCTATATTGGTTTAAATATAAATACAGGAAAACTAAAAAAATAGGCCCCTGTTCAGTCCTGGTTGGATGACCCTGTACATGATATTTTTTCGATCCCATAAAAGGAGATAATTTTCGATCAAATTACATAAAGCCTCCTCATCAATTAAACTTGAATTCATTTTCTCTGAATAATTTTAATGAAAATGAACTTTTATTGACATTCAAATAAAAATTTGGAGTTATGTCATTTCATCTGTCATTTCATAATTATTGTTAGTCTCTAACGTTAAAAATTAAAAGTTAAGCATCTTTCAAGGTCGCATGTTAGCCAATAAAGTTATGTTTTATGCATTACAAATCCTTATAAACTGGTTCATATATGATCCTGTGGTTTAAATCTTAAGCTTATGCACTAAAGTTATCACTACCAACTAAAATTATGTTTATGAATGATTATAAACCCGGCTTTAGACGTAATATTTTTTTCCTACACACGTGTGGAAAAATCAATTTTCCGCACTGATATTCGTGCGGAAAATTGGTTTTTCCACACTAGTGCGGAAAATTTTTTCGGCACGATTATGTCAAAATCAATAATGTATCAATTATAACTTGTAGTTATTACTTTTTTTCTCAGAATTAGTTACTGTTACATATGTATGTGATTGTTATAGTTAATTAAAAATTATTAAATTTCTTTGAAATATGTGTTACTGATTTCCACACGTCTGTAGAAAAACTATTGTACCTGACACGTGCGGAAAATGTTGTCCCTGCACTCGGCTGCTTAACCGAACTCCGCTACGCGTCGTTCGGTGAACGGCAGACTCGTGCGGAAAAATTCATTTTCCGCACTTGTTAGGTATTTCCTACAGACGAGTGGAAAAATCAATTTCCGCACTGATATCCGTGCGGAAAATTGGTTTTTTCACACTAGTGCGAAAACATTTTTCGGCACGATTATGTCAAAAATCCGTGCGGAAAATTGGTTTTTCCACACTAGTGCGGAAATTTTTTTCGGCACGATTAGGTCAAAATCAATAATATATCAATTATAACTTGTAGTTATTTTCTCAAAATTAGTTACTGTTACATATTTATGTATGTGATTGTTATAGTTAATTAAAAATTAATAAATTTCTTTGAAATATGTGTTACTTATTTCCACACGTCTGTAGAAAAACTAGTGTACCTGACACGTGCAGAAAATGTTTTCCCTGCACTCGGCTGCTTCACCGAACTCCGCTATGCGTCGTTCGGTGAACGGCAGACTCGTGCGGAAAGATTCGTTTTCCGCACTTGTTAGGTAAATAGCTATTACGTATAGGTACCTATGTGTTTTTTTTTTGGTGTGGCTGAACATATTTATGAAATAAAAAAAAATGCGTGCAAGTTCCCCATTATGTACTTAAAATATAGGTACCTATTCAATTTCCTATGGTATCATGTTATGTGTTTTCTACGAAAATATTAAGCAATTAAAATTTGCACTCTGCTAAGCAGATAATCTTGTATTAGTTATTTGGTATTTTCTGGCAAAAACACTTTTCTGCCAAGAAAACCTCGTAAAGGCTCATAAATTCTCTTAGAAATTTACTAGAATCTATTAGGTTTAAGATAATTGATAAGGTTGCTAATACCGGAAATGGTTTTTCTATTGTTTTATTAGAGATCATAAGAAAATCAATTTATGTCGATTTTTTCCTGGGTTTCAATGAAATTTTATGCGGAATTATTTTTAACAATACTACCTATATTATGATATATTATAAAATTGTATATTTTATATTGTTTTATGAGAGAAGTAACTTGTTGTTGTGTTTGTATAAAAACTATATAAAAATAGACTATACAAACAGTGTAAAAATCTTTACTAAAATATTATTAAATTTGTTGTTAATTATAACAATTAATGTATGGATACACAGTGATGTGACAGATTTGTCATGATTCACTCTAATTTAGTATGATTTACAGTTGTAAAATCTCATAAAAGGCTCATCATTATATCAACCGTAAACCCGTATAAATTACTCATTCATAAAACACCCTACAAACTTATAAACTCATCAATTTTATATACCTACCACATACAACCTTAAAATAAATTGTAAAACCTCATAGACATTTTATTGGCATACCGATCATAAAAACTCATAATAAAAAGAAACACATTTTTAGCCCACATCGGTTTCCCAATGCAATTTAATTTCAAATAGCCGTTCTAAACTATATTATGTAAGGAATCACTGTACACCTACGTTATTCAGTAGTAAATATATTAACCAAATAAACATAGGACATTTTTATTCTTTATGGTCTTTAAAGAAGGTACCTACCTAGGTACATATGAGTTCTTGTAGAAAAAGCTTTTTAAGGCTCATAAACTATTAAAAATTACTGTTTCAATGTCCAACTTAGTTCTACCTAAATGTTCTTATGGGTTTTTTATAAGAATTTATGAGGCGTTTTCGGCAGGGTTGCGTAATCAAAATGACTTAGTTGCGACGTAGCAACGGTTACTTTACAAAACTGCAAAGTGTTGCTGTATTTCCAAAAAAACACATGTAAAAGTAATAAATCTTCTGTATATATCAATTCTATAAAAAACAATAGTACCTTCCCTTTTGCTTCTTTTGAACAACATAGCAAAGTAAAAATATTTGCTTATATAAGCTTCGCGAACTTCAAAATAATAGGCATTGATAAGAATTATATACTGTGTCTAGTACATAATTGTTTTAATTTTCTTATTTTTTTTAGTTCTCTGCTTATTACGCCAATTATAATTTTTTTAAGTACTACTGTAGTCTACAGACTTTAGTTGTAGGTTACGGTTATCTAAACAAAATTATTTTTCACATTTTCGGTTTTGCAGGTTGTAGCCAACGATGTTTTAAAATTTTTGGTAGAAAATGAATCATACTCTCGTATTATTCTTCATGGATTTTCGGTAGGCGCGTACCAATGGTCAGAAGTAATGGTCCAGATGACTCAAAATATGGATCGACATAAGAAAATTTTGAATAAAATTGTTGGACAAGTAAGAACAATTTACTACTTACTATAGTCAGGGTTATAATGGCGACATACACTTGCGTGCACAAAAAACGGCCCACCCAAAATTTTGATTAAGTTTAAGGCTTGATAACTTTTTTATTTTTAGTCCGATTTTAGCGGTTTTTTTTAGAGAACTGTAGGTACAACTGTACGTTTTAACTTAACTTTTAGGAATTTTAACTAGCATTGATTATTCGACCTATTATACAAGGATAATCAAAATGTTGTTTTTTTACCTAATTTCAAAACATCCTGTGGTATACCTAATCAAGTGAGGAAATTATTTCAAAACACCAATTTTCTTTTAGAGTCATCTATTCTTTACATTTTGTTTTTTGGTTGATGTCAATACATTCATTTATTCTCACACAAATGAAAAATGATCCTTGGTATGAATAATTTAAATTAAAGCAAAAGAAAAAAATAATATATGTTTATTACTAAAATAAATACGGTTTAATAGAAATTATTTGAACTAACTAGTAAATTAATTTAGTTTTAATAATGGGTATGACCCCCTCTTGCCCTTATTACCTCTCTCATACGAGTAGGCATAGATCTTATTAGGTTTGTTACTGTTTCTTGTGGGATGTTAAGCCACTCTTCTTCTACTACAATAATCAGCTCTCGGATCGAAGTTGGAGCATGAAGTCTAGCACGAATTCATCTTTTAAGTTAGTCCCATAAATGTTCGATTGGATTTAGGTCCGGACTATATGCTGGCCACTCCATAACCCGAAAACCGACTTCGGCAATGTAAGCTTGCACGATTCTTGAGGTGTGCGGCCTCGCATTGTCATGCATAAAAATAAATTCATCTCCAATGTAGTTGATCTATGGTACTACATGAAGTGCTAAAATCTCCTCGATATACCTAGCACCCGTCAAACCTTCTCTTCCGCAAACGTGGTCGTCCCTACGAATGAAAACAGGGTCGGTTCGTGCTCCCATTGAAATTGCTCCCCAGATCATACAGGAGCCACCTCCATAAGCAATCCGCTCTTCAATGCAGCATTCTGCAAATCGCTCTCCTGGTCTTCGGTATACTTTCTTTCTTCGGTCGCTACCATAGAGGCAAATCCGAGTCTCATCTGAAAACTGTTCTAATGTCCACAGGAGCTGAGCTGAGTTTTGGACCAATCGCGGTGTTTTAGGTTTTAGGTTACTTTCCTGCAGTCTTCGCCTGACTGTCCACTGACTAATAGCCACTCCCCGTATTCCACAAAGTTGTTGTTGAACTTGAACAGCATTAAGGCGACGATCTCTTAATGATGTCGAGACAATAAAGCCGTCATCACGATTTGTTGTACATCGCTTTCTGCCTGTTCCAGGTCGCCTATGAAAGGACCCAGTTTCCTCATGACGTTGACATACCCTTCGAACCGCTGCAAGTGTCATATTCAAAGTTCGAGCAACTTCTCGCTGGTGAAGTCCATTTTGAATTAAAGCAACTACTTGAGCGGCTTTATGCGGTGTAGTATGCATTTAACTAACATACTTGAAAATTAATTAAATCATAAAAAACGAATAATGTGTAAATTTCAATTACAAAGGCAATAATTTAAATCTTACACACGTTTGTTATTCTCGATAGAACAACAACATAAACACATTACTAGCGGTTGCTACGGCTACAACGATAAGCACTCTTAATAAATTTACACTCGCTCTAATTTTTTTCTTTTGCTTTAATTTAAATTATTCAAACCAAGGATCATTTTTCTTTTGTGAGAATAAATGAATGTATTGACATAAACCAAAAAACAAAATGTAAAGAATAGATCACTCTAAAAGAAAATTGGTATTTTGAAATAACTTTCCCACTTGATTATACCACAGGGTGTTTTGAAATTAGGTAAAAAAACAACATTTTGATTATCCTTGTATAATAGGTCGAATAACCAATGCTAGTTGAAATTCCTAAAAGTTAAGTTAAAACGTACAGTTGTACCTACAGTTCTCTAAAAAAAAACACTAAAATCGGACTAAAAATAAAAAAGTTGTCAAGCCTTAAACTTAATCCAAATTTTGGGTGGGCCGTTTTTTTTGCACGCAAGTGTATTTTATAACAGCGAAGTCAAATGATGAAATAAGATGGTAGAGTCAACTTTTTTCAAAAACAAAGCGTTTCGACAGTTGACTGACACCCTCATGTTACATTGACAGCTGATACTGATTTCTTCATAAAAGTTACCAGTTCAGTAGTGCGCCGGAGCAGGCTCACGCGTCAGGTTTCATCGCAGAAACTAAATGTTCTGGATGTTTATTATTTTAAGTTGAACGGTGGGTAGAATCAACCAGTTTAGGTTAATTAACTCTTCTATAATCAATAACAAACATTTAATTTATCACCATTTGCTATTATAAAGTTAATATTATTAGTTTATTCTATTTAATTACGGTACAAGGTATAATAAGTTGCCAAACCTTGCGCTCACTGAGAACTAATCCAGCTGTTTGTTTTTAAAAACACATGGCAGTTTGGCGGCTCTGCACTACGCCGCGAACGTAAATTATAATATGGCAACGCAGCATTGAACGCGAAACATTGGCTGGCGCACCGCTTGATTGGCTCGTAGTCACAATATTTAGACGGCAAAACACTCTTATGTTGTTCATAGCGTTTTTCATTGGTAAGTTTAGTGCATGTTAAATTTATATATTTTATCAATGAATAACGGCAAAATCTTAATATATCGCACGTTGAGTTCAATTGTAAATAAAATTGACGGTGTATTTTTGCAAGCCCTTATGCTAATAAAGTAATAAACCATTAAGACCCTTCGTACACGTTTAAAATATGGTGCATGTGATGGTAAAAGAAGTTAGCCCAGTCCTGTATCTTAGGCGGGTGACACAATGGAGAAATAAGTTTCATGAAACTTGTAGCTGAAGCAAGTTTCGTCAAACCTTTTTTTATGTCAGTGCACTCGAGAAACTTGCTTCTATGACAGTATTCTTTAACATGTCGTCGGATGAAGACGTTATTTTGTTGTGGTGGGTAAATCGCCGAAAGAAGTAATTAGCGAAGAGAAAAAGACGATTTTGGGTACATCCTGCTAACATCGTTAACCTAAAATATAGTGCTAGTGTTGTTGGTAAAGAACTCCGGCAACATATACAGTGAGGACGTAAAGTCTGGAATAAATTCATTATTTAGGGAACGCTGAATGTTTTTAAAAATCGCTCGGACACGTCGATTTTGTTTTTTTAATACGCATTTTTTTCAATATTTTTTATTATACAGGGTGTCTCCGAAAGCAAGCTCTGCTTGGACCAACTTTAATTTTTTAAATGGGAACCCACATTTTTTTTTTAATTTTAGGATTCTGTGCATAATTGTGAACATTTTTTATCTAACATGTCATTATGATTTATCGACAGTTAAAGTTCGAAAATAAATAAAACAATTAATTATTTATCATTTTAATAAATGTTGAAAATGTTGCCCAAAGATTAATCGGCAGTAACCTAGACGATCGAAAAATTCTTTCTGCACATTTCTGACAACTTCCGGACTGATTGACCGTATTTCTTAAACAATTCGATTTTTTAAGTCCTCCATGTCCATTGGCTTAGTTTGGAAAACTTTACCTTTAATGTAACCCCACAGAAAAAAGTCAAGGGGGGTTAAGTCGGGAGACCTCGGCGGCCATTCAATAGCTCCCCTTCTTCCAATCCATCTATTTTCAAAAGTTCGCGCTTATCTTAATACTATTTTTGAAAATAGATAGATTACAAGGAGGGAAGCTATTGAATGGCCGCGGAGGTCTCCCGACTTAACCCCCCTTGACTTTTTTCTGTGGGTTTACCCTAAAGGTAAAGTTTTTCAAACTAAGCCAATGGACATGGAGAACTTAAAGAATCGAATTGTTCAAGAAATACGGACAATCACTCCGGAAGTTGTCAGAAATGTGCAGAAAGAATTTTTCGATCGTCTAGGTTACTGCCAATTAACCTTTGGGCAACATTTTCAACATTTATTAAAATGATAAATAATTAATTGTTTTATTTATTTTCGAACTTTAACTGTCGATAAATCATAATGACATGTTAGATAAAAAATGTTCACAATTATGCACAGAATCCTAAAATGTTTAAAAAACTGTAAGTTCCCATTTAAAAAATTAAAGTTGGTCCAAGCAGAGTGCTTTCGGAGACACCCTGTATAATAAAAAATATTGAAAAAAATGCGTATTAAAAAAACAAAATCGACGTGTCCGAGCGATTTTTAAAAACATTCAGCGTTCCCTAAATAATGAATTTATTCCAGACTTTATGTCCTCACTGTATACTGATCAGTTTAAGGAATTCATTGTCTTTCGGCATTTTCACACAGGAAATAAATTATAAAAATCACATGTATACTCTCTCAAGTCCAAGAGCCTATGAATTTAAAGGCAACAAATTTCTGCGAAACACGTACAGCACGTTCTGTTTCGTGAATTTTGTATGCGAAACAATTTGGGGTCGCCTGTTTTACAAACACCAGTGTGTTCCGTCTCATTGAAATCTATGGGTTGTGTGATACTGAAACAAGTTTCCTGTTTCTTGCAACGAATTTAACGAAACTTATTTCTCCAGTGTGTCACCCGCCTTAACGTAAAATATATCAGACCTCAACAGGGTGCCATAAATGACAGGTGACTTAGCCACAGTACGGCGTGTTCTTAGAAAAATTTGACTTTAATGAACAATCATGTTGTTTGTTTTTATTAATATGAAATGAAGACGTTTTTGATTTGATTTAATTTGAAATTTCAGACAGGCTACTAATTTACCAAAAAATATAAATATTGATAGTAAATAATGACATACAACGTATAAATAGAAACAATAGCAAATTATTAGGACTTTGCTTTGTTTTCCGTACTATGTTATTTTATAAATAAAAAATGTAAACAAGTCTTAGTGTGCTATAAATAACTAGATATTGTCAAGTTGTTAGAATTTTTTTAACGTTTATAATTATTAAAGAATTAACCAATTTAAAACATGCAAGTAGGGGAGAGTTGCCAAAATTATCAGCGCATAAATATGTACCACAACTTTATTTTAAAAACTAAAATTTGACAATGCTATCTATTGACATACAGGCTGGAATTTTACCAAATTCAGTATTAGGAAGCTATTATTTGCTGAAAAATACAGAACTACGGTTGCGTGTATTTTTGTTTGGCATACTTTTTTCGTGTCTATGAAATTTACCCCTCTCTTTGGGATAGAAACCGCCACCATTTTTTTTTTCCAATGTATAGGTAGGTATTGTGATGGCTCGTTGGAAAGGGCATACGACCCACTATTTACTTTTGCATTTCGGTAATCTAGAAAGTCAGAAAAGAAAAC
This sequence comes from Polydrusus pterygomalis, assembly GCA_963969555.1. Classification (NCBI taxonomy): domain Eukaryota; kingdom Metazoa; phylum Arthropoda; class Insecta; order Coleoptera; family Curculionidae; genus Polydrusus; species Polydrusus pterygomalis. The sequence continues at coordinate 48,400,547 of OZ018382.1, forward strand.
TGGCCATTTTGGCAATAATTGATACTACAATTTGGGTTTTGCCAGCGCATACTATATATTTAAGGTGGGATTAACGACGCCATTTTCTATCGTCAACTTGATTTGCCGAACTGTTGACGATTCGCATGCACTGCAGTGCTGTATTGATCAGAGTAGTTATTTTTATGCTTTTGGCATACGAAAAAGAAAGACAGACATATTCTGGAGCTGGTAGAACAAGACAGCTCTGTTAGTCAACCGGTCATAGTTTTGTTTACTTTAGTGTTTTGTGAAATTACGAAACTTTTCCTGTTAAAACAAACACATAATATTCTTTTGAATTATTAGGAGAGATGACATCGATAGACTAGAAACTATCGTGTTAGGGTTAGGTACCAGTAAAAATTGTTGTTTTTACTTCAGTTCTGAAAATCGACGTGTTTACTTTCAAGGATTTTAAGGTAAATTGTGGCAATTTTAGTGGTTACAAAAACTGCTTCTGTGCATTTATTTAAAAAAAAAACACCGGCATACTATTCGTCAATGCCTCCCTGAAGAGTCCTTTCAAAATTAGATACTAATTATTTTTTTTTAATAATTGCAAGGTTCCGGGAAGTTACTTCTGCATTCAAGCCATTTATAGGTTATTTATACATGATTGACCTTGATAACTGTGCCCTTAAAAAAAAGAAAAAAATGTTATTGATAAGGTTGTTTGTTTACTTGATGCCGCATTCCAATGGTCACTTTATTTTCTGTTTAGAAGATGTGTTGTAGTATTTTGTGCTGTTTATACCGTTAGGTACTTTATAGTAGGAATTAGTATTTTTGCTTTACTAAATGGCAGTGGCGGCTCGTGCCATTTTAGTGAAGTAGAGCCAGGTAAACCCTTAGCGCCGCAGGCAAAAAATTTTGGGTGCCACGCCCTTTTTTGTTAATAGTTCTTGCTTTTGAAGTAGGAAAAATAAGCAAAAAGGCACCTAATTTAATTTATGAATTTACAATCATATCTTGAATATACCTAAACACGATAACAAGTTGAAACACACAAGCAATGTCAGTGGTTTCATCTGCGATAACAGCGATAAACGGAGAGTCCTTTATTTCTTTTATGACTTCATCATGATACACATCTAACATACAGTCCAGAAGTTCATTTTGTATGGTTTTTGATGTTCCTTTAAATACTTTCGATTTTTCAATATGATCTTTAAGAGTTTTGTCTAATTCTGAGCTGAAATTTATTAATTCACGAAATACGCCCCTATTTTCCGACGTCTCTTTTTCGTCATGACCTCTCAAAGCCAACTCAAATGCACTACAAAACCGAACGCAGTTTATAATTTGGTTTAATAGGTATCTGTTTTTATCAATTTGTTTGTTTTTCTTCATTATTTCATTGTGATATGCAGAATTTAATTGAGTTTTAATGTTAATTTTACCAAGCATACTGAAATTAAATATATTGTTTAAATGTACCTTCGATTTTTCATGTGTCTTCATTTTCTCCCAGAAATGGACCAAATCATCTGTACCTTTTTGGGACCAAGTTTGCTTCCCACCAAATAAAACACACATAAAACAAAATAGTCTATTAGATTCATCACAACCGCACACCCAAGTATTTTTTCCATAAAGTTTCCTTTAAAAATCTAATAGTATTCATTACTTATGTATTTCTAAAATAAAAAGTTCGTTAACCCTACATTAAATCAGCCGGCCGAACGAAACCAAATCGAGACGGGACGCGAACATCAGCTGTTTGAAACGTCTAACATCAAACGGTCAAACGAAGAGAGCCTGGCTACCCGCCGGGATTTTTGCCTGCTTGCATTCAAGGTCATTTTCCAACGTTTTTTATTGAGGTGATGGCGTTTCGTCACCTCCCGTGTGCCTCGTCGCGCTTGGCGCGAAAGCTACGTTACCGTTTTACGCATAATCGCTTCCTTTTAGATGGAAATTTGCACCCGACTGTGTTCCATTTTTAAATTATTTTGCTAATTGCTTTAAAAACGAGAATATTAATTTTAATAGGTTTTGGTAATTTGTAAAGGGCAGGACGCTAGACAGGAGGGCAGGTAGTGCCATGGCACTGTGGCTCTACCCCACGAGCCGCCACTACTAAATGGGTTAGGTATTTAACTGAATCACACACAATCGAAATTTTAATGATGATTGGCTTTGGCGACAGATCGCATATTCAAGCAGAGGTAGCAACTTTATTTTACGAAACATACCCCGTCTACCATCAATTTTCCAAGGCACCATCAGCAAAATTGAAAGACGTTATCGTAAAGTGGGCCACGTCAGGAACATACCAGGAATAAGGCAGCCTAGAGTAAAATGGATGAAGACACGCAATTAATCGTTTTACTTACTCTTCAAAAAAGTCCTATTACTCGTTCGGGTTCTTGCAAGAGAAAATAACATAAGTCCTTATAAAATATTAGACAGAGTGGATCCGGACCGCCGTCTTCAGTTTTGTGAAGTGATGATGAATGCACTTGATCAGAACTTAGTAGATTTGAACTGGATCTTTTTACAGATGAGTGTAGTAAATGGTCAAAAAACTTTGTACTAAAAGTCAATAAACAGAACTGTCGATATTTTCCGCAGAAAATCGTCACTGGACGCGAAAAACTTAACGTTTTGGCAGGCATAATTGACGACCGGGTCATTGGGCCCATATTCCTTGAAGGAGAATGAATATTACTTTTTTATTTTTCATATTTTACATTTTCAACAATTTTTACAATAAAAGAAATTGCATCTACATTTCATGAAGACACGAAAAAAGTAGGTATGCCAAACTAAAAATAAACCCAGCCATATAGTTCTGTATTTTTTCAGTAAATAAAGAGGCTTGTTAATACGGAATTTATTCCAGATAAAAACTTCACCCTGCATAAAAGTATAGAAGTATAAAAAATTCTGGAGTACCACAAGGCAATAACTTTACAAAACAGTGGCGGAACAACGTAGCCACGGACCCGTGTGCGAAAACTTTGCCGGGCCCCCATTATGATACGGAGTATTATAATTGATTACCATATAAAAATCATTTTTTCTTGCTTTTGCATGCGCAAAGTTTGAAATCAGATTAAAAATGTCTATTTTTTGAACTTCCTTATTTTCGATAGAAATAATTGCTAAAGCAGATAATTTTTTATCGGTCATGCAATTTCTCAAATAACTTTTAATTGACTTAAACTTGGAAAAAGACCGTTCAGCTGATGCAGCCGAAATAGGGATGGTCAAAAAAACAATGCAGGCAGTTACAAATTCGATAAAACTGGAAGACGAATAATAATTTTTTACCAATATAAAATCTAATAAATCAAAAATAGAAGTTAAATTATCTAAATCATTCTTAAAACATTCTCTAAATAAAAGCACTTGTGATAAAATTGTATCAGCGATATCTTCTAGATATTGAAGATGCAGGGCTTGACTCATATCGTAAATATCCTTATCAGAAAGAGAAGGATCTCGTAAAACGTTGGGGAACAAAACGCGAAAATAAGAACAAATTTTGTACAGGCCAGAATTTGATCTTTTAATTGAGCTGTAATTATATTTATTATTTACAGTTTTAAAAAACACAATTATTCTAAACCAATCATACCTTTTTTGAACTTGATAATGGTTATTAATCATCAAAAACTATTTTTGGTCTTGATATCCTTTTGTGTGCCCCATTGCCTAGCCAAAATAACAGAGTTCGTTTTAATTACATCAAAATTATTTCTCATTTGATTTATGATTTCAGTGGCGGTGGTAAATATTTTAGACGCAGCTTCAATATTTTGCTCTTTTTTTTGTAAAAGTTTTGTCAATGCATCAATATTCTTTAAAATTTTATTTTGAAATACAATAAGAAAAACGATTTCAAATTTTTTCAAGTGTTTTCTTAAAGACTTTGCTTTATTAACGCTTTATTTGTAGAGGTTAATATTATTTTTGCCAGCGTTTTTAAAATATCCACATAATAATATCTAAAACGAAGAGCTTTTAATGCATCGTGTCTCGATGACCATCGGGTGTCAATTTTTTTTGGTATTAGTCACACTTTGCAAAAGTGCCCACCGTTTAATGCTATGCCCAAAAAAAAATATAGACACTTTTAACTAAATCGTAGAAATTCCTAATTTCTCTTATCCAAGTTCAATAATCGCCGACACAAACACCGCCCTTTAAACTAAATTCCGGTATTGCGAACTGCGGTTTAATAAAAACAATAATAAAAAAAAATAAAGGTCTTTTTATGTCATTATTTCAGTTACTATTTATAAAAGTATTGAGTAGAGTAGTTTTGCGGATACGTTTTCGGAGTATTGCATTTTTTTTTTCTATAAGAACATTTTGTTTTGCATTTTTATGTTTTTGTGGCTCCGCTCCCGGGCCCTTTTTTAGCCCGGGCCCGTGTGCTTCGCACACATTGAACACCGGTAGTTCCGCCACTGTTACAAAACCATTTAATATCAGGTGCGACCCTGTGGTCCAAAGGAAAATCTCCGTCACTAGACAATGGCCTAGTTTGGTACACTGATGGATCGAAAATGGATAACGGAGTAGGTGCAGGTATATTTGGGGAACGACCCAGAATGGAAATCAGCATCCCCCTGGGAAACTACGCCACAGTATACCAAGCGGAAGTTTATGCGATACAAGCATGCGTACAAAAGAATCTTGAAAAGGGCTACCACGACCAAAAGATACATATCCTATCAGACAGCCAAGAAGCCCTTAAGGCTCTGAACTTCTTCCGATTTACATCAAAAATCACAGTGGAGTGCCTTAACGACCTAAAAGACCTGGCAGCCAGAAAAAACAAGGTTGAACTCCTATGGGTTCCTGGTCATTCAGGGATAAAAGGCAACGAAAAAGCAGATGAACTGGCAAGAACCGGATCTGCTCAAAATTTCAGGGGCCCAGAACCCGCCCTTGGAATATCAAAAAAGGCAACCAAAACAACATTAGACAGATGGGCGCAAAAACAGCATCTATCTCGATGGAACGGTTCACCTGGCCATGGCAGACGAACGGGCCATTATCGATAGGGATTCGAAGAAGCTATCAGCTGGAATGCTGCTCTTGACGCGCACCCAGTTAAAACAAGTGATCGGCCTACTAACAGGCCATTGTCACTTATGAAAACACCTTTAACGAATGGGAGTCTATAATGGACCCATTGAATGTAGACTTTGCGGTGAAGAGGACGAAACCGCCTCTCATATCATATACAGCTGCGAAGCGCTAAACCGTAAAAGATTCAAAATCTTCGAAGACATTCGACGCGGCGATAACCTCCCGCATGACAAACTTGGAAGAAAACTACTGGACCTCGTAGATGGAACAAACCTTTTCTAACAAGGCTGGGGCGCACAATAAGCCAGAAGGCTGCAGTGTAAGAAGCTTGGGCCACACGTCGAACCCGACCGCCGCCTTTAACCAACCAACCAACCACACGGCTCTAATTTGGGTCCGTTACTGTTTTTGATAGTCATGAATGGCATTGGTGTTGTAAAGTCCTTTGATGGTCTATTGTTTGCATATATATGGCTTTAAGTTCTTTTTGGAAATTGCTACCACAAATGATTGTGACGAGTGACAAAGTGACCTGCGTAATGTGGCTAATTGGTGTAATGTTTTGATTTTACCCTTAATATGAATAAATGTTCTTGTATATCTATCTTTCTAAATAACAAAACTTTATTTACTGCACTGCGCAAGATATTAACTTTCCTGAAAGTTCGAGACTAGAACGGTTTTCCGCGAGGTTGAAACGATACATTGTGTTCTGTCTCATAGAGTAATTTTGTTATGTCGCGGTGATTCCTTTCGCGTTGTCGGCAAATAAACAGAACCTCTGAGGCGTGTTCGATTAAACTGATTTTAACTGATCTGACCTGTGTTCGATTGGCAAATGATCGTTGTTTCCCCACTACCGTCACAGTGATCCCAAGTGAACCTGGGAAATTGCAGAATCACCAAAATCAGATCAGTTGTTTCTTTTGTTTACTTTATGGTTTTAAAGGTTATAGTTCCATTCTGTCCCTGTTTTTAGAATTTCGTTGGGCATTTATTAATATTCTTTGATTATGTCTTTTTTCAAGAAAATTAACTGTGATGTAGAAGTAGAAATGGACGAATTTTGAACCCATCTAGATATTTCCTGTATGTGAGTGAGAAGAGTGGAAATAAAATATGTTAAAGTTGTTTTACTTTTTACGCTACTCTTGACTAATATTTGAACATGAAATGAGGTTAAGTCAAAATCGAAACCCAAACGAACAACTGACATAAAAATCCGTGTTTCACCTTGGATCACTGAAGTGATTTTTAAAATCAGATCGATCCAAATCTCTGTGCCAATCGAACACGCCTCTGCTTTTCCAATCAAATTGATGTTTGGTACAGAGACTTAGCACGGTTACAAAAAAAATGCTCTACTAATATAAGTCACGAGGGCCTTATTTTTATTCCGCGGTGGTTTTGTAGAAATTGTATTTCTGGGTTTTTTCATATATTCTTTAGCGTAGAAAATATAGCTGTTGTAAATTTTTCACAAGTCACCCTGTATACTCACCCCGTCTCGTAATTACGGCCTATACCAGGTGTACAACTAAAAAGGGACGCCGGCTCTATGTCTTGGAAACCGTTTATACCGTACGACTTGCGAAAGAAAATATTTATTACAAAAGTGACAAAGAGAAATGACTGGAAATTATTTTTAAGTTTCTAGATTGGCCGCTAGAGGGCGTAACTATAGTGACGAAACAGAAAAACGGGATTTTCTCAAAAATGCTCATAAACATATTGTATCAATAAAGAGGTAGCATTTTTTCAATCTAATAAAAATTCTGGATAACCTTTGTATTTGAGTTACCGAGTACCGAATAAAAATTGAATTGTATAGAAAATTTTACAAATCATGCTTAATACTTCAAAAAAATGGTTAAACTAGTTAGTTAGGTATAGGTATGATATACAAGAATTAAGTGAAATTTTAGCAGCTTTTCAAATCCAATAATATACAGGGTGTTACATTTGAAAAAAGGAACTTACTTTTTCAAGTTACCAGAATAAGTGTATTTTTCAACCACCCTGTATAATGCAACTAAGATTTGGGACTAGGGCAAAGAGCCCAATGGTATTAGTTAACTATTTACCAAATTTTTCAGGGTTTCAATGTTTTAGAGTTCAAAATTATCAGCATTTTTAAAAGTGACGTTTTCGGACAAAAAAAAACAAAATTAATTTATATCTTAGAAACGGTAAGAGATAAATATAGAGTAGAGTTAATAAAAATTGTAAGGAAAGTAATGGGGGTTTCGAAAATAAAATAAAATATATGGTGTTGCATTTAAAAAATCAAGGTTACTATTATTTTTGTGTGGAAGCGGCAACAGTGTATTTTTAAAAATATTTTAGGTTGGTAGAGCATGTTCGTTTATGTACGCGACCAAATTTTCAGAGCGATTCCTTTACTGGTTCGTCAGAAACGTCTAACGTTCCATCCACCGTGAATCACCCTGCATACCAACTAAGTTAGAGTAATAATTTTAGTTGTGTTTATATACTTATATTTATCCCGGTAATAAACTTGTAAAGTTGGTTGTTTGTTGGTTGGGAATAAAGTAAAATAAAAAGAAGTAGGTAGGTACTGTGTTTATTTTAGCTTTATAGAAGATACAATGGTATTTGTAACTTCTTGCCTACAATTACCGTATTAAAACTTCAGTTTATTTTTATAGAGCTCATTTTTATATTATAATTTTCATATCTCCGGTTTAAAAAAAGATATCGAATTGCGGTTTTCATATAGATATTCTACTTATTTATTCTTCTTTTTGCTTAAGTTAAAAAATATATCATTCCATTTAAACTTATTGAGAAAAATGAAGAAATTGTTAAATCTGCTAAATAGCCCCCTCTAGCTGTCGCAACGGGATTCAGAATGACTTTGTTTTTTATAAAATTGAATCCAAAAGAATCCGTTTTTAGCGAGATCAAATTTGTCAATTTCCGATAAGCCAAACCAAGGTCGTGAATATTTTTGCATAGCAATATTTGTCCCATACTACCAACCTTAAACATATCTTCTTCTTCTTCATCGGCCTTCCTCCATCCACTTCTGAACATAGGCCTCTTCGTATCTTTTCCAAGTCTGTCGATCTCTAGCAATTCGGGACCAGTTTTTTCCCACCACTTCCCCAATGTCATCTATCCAGCGTCTCTGTGGTCTACCTCTGCTTCGTTTGGTGTCCCTGGGTCTCCAGTGTGTTACCTTGATAGTCCATTTCTCGTCTTGCTGTCTCGCGACATGACCTACCCAACGCCACTTCAGCTCTGCTACACGTGATATGACGTCAGCCACCCGCGTTTTCCTTCTGATTCTTTCTGTTCTTATTCTATCTCGCAAGGACACCCCAGCATAGCTCGCTCCATCGCTCTCTGTGTTCGTCTCAATCGGTTTGCACTTTGTTTTGTGATGGCCATTGTTTCGAGGCCATAAGTAGCCATGGGCAGAATACATGTATCGTATACCTTACGTTTTAGGTTTATAGGGATTTCCTGATTTTTAAAAATATGCTGGAGTTTGCCGAAGGCGGCCCAAGTAAGTCCGATTCTTCTTGATATTTCTGCTCTTTGGTTTTCTTTCCCCAATTTAATGGTATGACCGAGTCGGTAACATTTTCGAATATGCCGTTATCTAGGGATACATGCAGTTCGTCTGGACTCATGATTTTGGTTTTGGCAGTGTTCATTTTTAAACCTATAGCTTTAGATGCCTCGTTCAGCTGCTCTAGCATTGCTCTCAACTCGTATGGGTCTTCTGAAATGAGGACTATGTCATCCGCAAATCGCAAATTACTCAGATACGATCCATCGATTTTTAGACCTTTTCCCTGCCCTGCCATTCTTAAACATATGATAGGGCAAAAACTCAAAAACAAAAGTTATCCCGAATTTTCATTAGATTTGAAAATTATTACCTTTAATAAGTACCTAATACGTGTTTACTATGAGAGGATTTTTGAGAAAATCCCGTTTTTTTGCTTGGTCGCTATAGTTACGCTCCCTAGCGGCCGACCTAGAAAGTTAAAAATAATTCCCAGCAATTTCTCTTAGTGACTTTTGTGGTAAATTTGTTTCCGCAAGCCGTAATGTAAACGGTTTCCAAGATACAGCCGTCGTTCCTTTTTAGTTTTACACTCGGTTCATATACCTACCTAGTATTATAAATAAATACATTTTTTTTTCATAATAATTTTTTAAAGGTATGGGACAGCGGAGTAGATGTAGCTCAAGCTCATAAAGGTGTACCAGCAGCCGTATTTCCCACAAACAAATTGCTAGCGGCGACACTTAGTAAATACATGTTGTAAGTAAACTGACCATAATACATACTTTCTAACAATTTAAGGGTGTTTTTTGCTCTTGTAGCCTTTGCCAAGCTTTTAAATTTAGAGGTTCTACTGTATCTAAAGGTAAGTGGTTATAGTGTTAATTTCTTGAAATGAGTAAATTACAGGTGGAAAGTACGTGTTTCGATCGCCGAACTATAAAAAAAAATAGTGCTCTTAATATATGCTGTAAAAATGTCACACTTCGTCGGATTAGTGCAAAAACTCACCAAGTCAATATTTCCAGGTTTTGAGATTATTGTAAATTTCACTAAGCCTTCTATCGATACAATTTTAATTTGCAAAAATATCACATAAGTAAAAACTCACTAAGTATATCTAAAAATACCAATATAAAAATCAAACTAAGTCATTTTAGCTATTTGTAGTTGGGTCGAAAACTCACTAAGTCACGTAATGAATTATGCATATAATTTTCCTACAGCCTACTTGACTTGTGTGAAAGTAAGTTTTAAACGTTATTTAAAATCTGTTGAAATAACCTCAAAATTAGAAGTTTAAACGTATATTTAACTTTGATTGGATAAGCATCTTTAGGAGAGCAAGATCCAAGCGTAATCGTAATAAATTTGGAGACCCTTACACAACAAAAGAACTAAAGTTCAATGATTTTCTTAATTTACTGGATTTATCCAAAACAATATTGAAAAATAAATCAATTGACTGTAATAATGACAAAGTTAACTGGTTAAAAGTAAAATGTTTCCGATTTCAGAAAAACCAACCCAATATTGTTGAATATCGTTAAAACTATTTCGAAGAATACAAAAAAATTATCGATGGTAAATCTCGAGCTACACAAAACGTTAACTTAGCTTCTTTAAAGATAAACAAACTTTACAAAAATATGCCACCAATATCTGTTCAAAAAAACAGTGATCTTCTAAAATTGTGCCACAAAGGTGCTGTTCCGACTGAATACCATGGATGGTATGAGTTTCTACCAACTCACGCCTCGTTAAAAGATGTGGTTTAAGAACCTGCGTGTTTGATTCAGATATGGACAGTTCTTAGTAAAAACCAGGACTAGTAATGTTGTATTAAATTTATTTTATTTTTATTTAATAAACAAATTTTCCAAGATAAATTGTGTTAAGTTTATTTATTAAAAACAAAACTCATTAAGTCAGTTAAATCATAAAGTCACATTATTAAATAATATAATAATTAATAATAAAATTACAGTTCCTTAAAATACTATTTTGTAAAAATATATTGGAAAAGTTTGTACATCCCAGGTAGCAGGATGACGTCTTTATGACGTCGAATATTGGGGATTTTTAGTCACTTGACGTCTTTTGGTCGCAAGATGACGTCAAAATAACGTAGTTTTTAACACGTGTATTATACGTCATAATTTTACGTAATAAAAACGTCCATTTTTAGTCATTTTATTGAATTATACGTATCATTAAAAAGTATCTAAGTGACCAAGTTTTCTGAAAATATAGTGGGACAGACTTTTAAATAAGTAAAACGCCTGAGAATAGCTTTTTCTTATAGTTAAAGGCACGTACGTATCATAAAACTTTTAAAATATTACCATTTCAAATAAACCATTCATGTATGTAAATTTTGCAAAAGCGAAAACCTATTTTATCATTAAAAGTCTGCGAATATCAAATTTAAATTACCCGCGCTCCGTTTTATGACATTGGCAGTCTGACAGAACGCAGAACGCATTGGTATTCTATTGTTGGCGCTAGCAGTCAGGCAGTCGACAGTTCGGCAAAAGTGAAAGTGAAAAGTTTATGGTGATTTTGATTTAGTTTCTATCATGGTTTCTATATATTTTGTGTTATAAACGAATATAAATGTACCAGGTTATCTAGTTCGAGGCAATTGACGGCGGGGGAGTAGCCGTTGTGCCCTCAAACTGGGTGACGCCCCGAAAAAAAGAAGTATTTTGGCCGCCATTAAAGGATTCCTTAGCATTTTTCCAATTCTGCGTACACATGAAAGTTGTAATAGTTAATTTATTATCATTAAAAGGATTTTTTACATAAAATATGTATATGTATTTTTTTACCCCTATTATGTATTATTTTAGGAAGTTTTTAGTAAATGTTCGTTTTTCGTAAATTATGACGTTTATTGACGTTTTCTACACCTAAAAAGACGTCCTAAGATGACGTATTTTTTACGTCAAAAAAGACGTTATTGGTCTGTGACTTAAGCACGTCTTTTTAACGTTTCATTTACGTAATTTATGACGTCGCTGATGATCAATAATCGACGTCTTAAATACGTCACCTTGCTACCTGGGATATGCACATGACAACTTCGTAGGCATAACATTATTGCACATTTTTTTAATAAATCTTTTTAAACTCCGCCATTTCTTAAAACTGGGTTTTACTCAAAACTGTCAATTTTGACTTAATGAATTTTTGCGCTAAGCCGACGATAAAAGACCTATACTAATGGGGTTTTGGTTTTTATAGGTTTCCATCCACTAATTTGAGTTGGCAGCATCAATCCAACTACTGTAACATCGAAGCGATCGACGCGCGCTAACTTTAAAAATACAGGGTTACGTTATTTGGGTTTGTTGAACGGTAAAAAAAATAACTAATAGTATCTGGACACAACATTTTATTATAAACATTTTTTTTTAAGTTTCTTTATGATATTTCTAATATATCTTAATAAAACAATGCACCTATTGAGATTCATTACTTGTTGAAAGAGCCGATACCCTCTGCCGCACTTTTTTCACTATTATGCACTAAACACAGTGGCATTATTAATACCTATTGTTTTGAAAGTTTATATATCACAAAAATAACAAATTTAAAGAAAATTAATTGATTCAGCCGATATTAGGTGGAAATCCATAATTATAGTATTATGGGATACAGTAAAACAAAGTTGAACTAGTAAATTTCCACTATACAGGGTGTTCTCAAAGTTGAGTCATTTATTTTACCAGGTTGTTGAACTCGTAAAAATAAGTAATTGTACCAAAAATAATTTATATAAAAGTTGCAGAATAAAGAAGTTATTAACAATTGAAAAAATGTAAAATTTAAAAACTGTAAGTCCTGATTTTTTGATATTCTCGACCACTGCGTTATCAATGTTTTGTTTACTGGCGATACTGGGTATGGCTTATTTTTTTGTAGGATACAAATTACATATCATTCATTCATTTTACGGGTTTTAGTGGTCGAGAATACCAAAGAGCTGGTCTTAAGTTTTTAAATTTTACATTTCTTCAATTGTCAATGACTTCTTTATTCTGCAACTTTTATATAAATGATTTTTGGTCAAATTACTTATTTTTACGAGTTCTACAACCTGGTAAAATAAATGACTCAACTTTGAGAATATACTTGAGAGTATACTTCGCCAGATGACAATGATTTAATAAAAGTTAAAAATAAAAAATAAAATGGGTGCCATAAAATTAAATTATTGAAGATGTGAATAAAAAAGTGGAAGGGTTACAATAGCGGGAAAATCCAATAGAGGGTTTAAAAAATTAAATAAGGTACCATATGGGTAATTTACAAAATCTTAAGTATATGGTCAACAAAATAAATTTAACAAAGGTGAATTATTTAAATCTAATTCATCGTATTTTTAAGTTTATTTCCATAGATTCTAACAAATTCAGTTTTAAGCCTTTGTTTTCTGTATGTTGTAAGATTTTAAAGGAAGGATCGAAATTATGTTGATTATCAAGTACCTACCTAAATGGTTAGCATAGTTTAAGTCGGTTTTGTTTTTTTTATAAAACTGTTATAATGTTAGAGACTTCCCCTGCTTATATGTATGTACATGCTGTATGTACTATTATTAAAAGTAATATTTAATAGGTTGAACATTGCACTAACATTGTTTTGGCTAAAAAGAATTTCCAGTTTTGTATTGCTTTATTTACTACATTTGTATAACACAAAAGGTAAAAACTTTCCAATGTGTATGTGCTATACAAAACATAAAAAAAATCAATTACCAAAAGAAAAACAAAATCTAAACATAATTAACATAACTATAATAAAACATAGGTACATATTAATTAAATAAACGAAAACATGCAGAAAATCACATCGATACAAAGTACAATGAGTTATTTATATTATTCCAAAATAATAATATTTCTTAAAATATATATTTAAAATAAATTGAGTTTAAACGTTTGATGTTGACAGTGGAATTTAGACCACATTATAACCAGTATATTATTGCTAATGGTATGTTATAAAGATTGTGACCCCTATGGAGGACTAAAACGAGATACTGAGGTTGCGCAGTTCACATCATTTTCTGGATCCTGTAAACACTGAACAGGACCAGCTTATAATATATTTAATAATTTTTGGGTGCTAACTTTTTGAAACACTAGTTTATTACATAGGATAGCAAAGGTAGTTTAGGTACATTTACTAGAGTTACAAATTTAGTGGCGCTATTATAGTACCTCTATTATAAACTCGACAATACAACACTTAAAAATCACACAAACACCACAAGACACAAAATTTAAAAAAATGAGTGACCGGTTCTGTTGGCATCGAAGCAACAGCTGATTGACATTTGTTGTTTCTACTACTTATTGCGCATGCTCACTATCCCTGCCGCATAGTGGCCTCAGAATTCAATGGCCTATAATATAATAAAATTACATATACAGTCGAACCTCTATAATTCGAACTTGAAGGGACCGCCAAAAAAGTTAGAGTTATAGAGAGTTCGAGTTAGAGAAAAACCACGTGAATATTACAATTTTTTTTTATTAAGTAGGTACTAAATATATAATGTGTAATGTAAAAAGCTCTTAATACTACGTACGTAACATAAAACATATAGGTACCAAAAACACTTCAAAAATAATCAGATATCAAGCTTTGACTGAATGTTTTTTTTGGGCGGTAAGATTCGTATTTTTATCTAATTTCAAATATTTAAGGAAAGTCGTTATAGTGGATAACGTACTTTTTGAAATATTATATTCTTGGCAAATAATCTTTGGACACCATTTTCTACTTTTTTTTAAATTTCAATCTTCTTGATCGTTAACGTCTAATATAAAGAAATTAAACCCACAGTCGTCTCCACAAATACTTATATTAAAACAGTTAAATTAACTTGGTGAACATGTTTCGGTACTAGGGAGTACCATCATCAGCACCGAAGGGCTAAAATAAATATAAAAAGAATAGAAAGAGGAAGGAGAAGTCAGATTAACGTACTTACCCCAAGTGCCACTATTACAAGCAATGTAAACGAAATGTAAAAGATTTAAAAAATAAAAACTAAAAACTTGAATAAGACGAGGACATTTTGATTGTTGGACGAAAACAGATTAAAAAGTTTAAAGTAAAATAAAATTCTAAAGGAATTAATTTTCTTCCTCTGCCCTACATCGTAAACAAATAACAAGCTGATTGTGATTGTACTGAAAGTCAAACGGAGGGTATAAAAGGTCAAAGTAGTGACATCTAACAAAGTCAAGTAAAAATAGTAAGTACCCAATAATAATGGGAACTGACGTCAAAAGTGTAAAACGTGGTTCTTGGAGCAAGAAACGGGCATCTAGTGGCGATAGTAAAACGAACAAAACACAGTTGTCGGCAAGAAGGCGAGTAACCCGCCATGACAAAGGTAAGGTTTCAAACCGCAAGATGGATGGGCGGTGCGCCATCATCCAGAACAAGTAAGGTCAGAAACAAACTAGTAATTCCAACATTCGACAATAGAGGGAGTAGGAGGAGGGTATAAAATTAAAGTGGCCATCTAGAAGTCAAAGTCCAAATTAGAATTCGGAGAGAAGGAAGGTAACGGTTATTAAAAAAATTCATGTGTTAGTTAAATTGAAAGCTTTCTGGTGGTAATAGTAGATGGAGTAACTTATGTTATTTATATTTATTTCTAAATAGAATAATTTTTACAAAGACAAAAGGTAAGGGTTAAAAGTGGTGTAATTAAAGGAAAAACCTAAGAGATTCAAGGTAGGGAAGACAAGAGAAGATAACTTGGTCGTTAACACAGTTGAGGTTTTTATTGAGAAGAGCCTTATGGATTTCCATCATTTCAAGAAGGTTAAGTTTGCCGCCCTTGTTACAGGAATGAAGGAGTTTAGTGTTATTCAATGGGTCAAAAGAGTGGTTATTGCAAAGGATATGAGAAGCAAAACTGGATTTGAAGTTGTGGTTAGAGAAATCAGTATTTCGGAATTTATTTATTTCTTTAAAGTGCTCGTTCACTCGGGTTGAAAGTTTGCGCCCTGTTTGGCCAATATAGCAGACATTACAGTCATCACAAGAGAGTTGATAAACACCCGACTTATCTAGTAGAGAAATTTTATCTTTGGAGTTGATCAAAAATTGACCAATATTGTGGTTAGTTTGGAAAGCAATAGAAATGTTGAACTTATTTAGAATATTTTTAGCTGTAAAAGAAATGTTACCCAAAAAGGGTAAAATGTAGAAACTTTTTGGTTCTCTAGGGGTTGGAGTCACTAAATTTTTGTTAACAAATTTAATAGTAAATTTGTAATAAATCTTATTAATGATCCTAAGGGGAAATTGGTTATTAACAGCAACTTGTCTAATGTAGTTTAATTCTTTTTGAAAATAATGATGGGTTAATGGTAAAGAAAAAAGTCTATGAAAAGCTGTATTGAAAAAGGCAAATTTGTGTTGAGGAGGGTGGTTAGAATTAAAAGGGATGATAGAATCAGTGGTGGTGGGTTTATGAAAAATTGAAAACTGAAGACTGTTATTGACTTTATGGATTGTTAAATCAAGAAAGTTGATAGACTTATTTTGTTCAATTTCTAAAGTAAATTTGATGGAGGGGTGTAAAGAGTTCAAAAATGAAAACAAAATGTGGATATCACCAAGGGAACCATCAAATAACAGCAAAATGTCATCGACATACCTGTAATAGAATAATATTTTAGGAGAGAGGCGGTGTTGCTGTAATTTAGATTCTAAGGAAGCCATAAAAAACTCAGCCATGAGGGGGGAGAGGCTCGAGCCCATGGCTAGGCCGGACTTTTGAGTGTAGTATTTATTGTTGAAAATAAAAAAGTTCTGTTTCAGAACAATGTCAATTAGTCTGCATAAATCTATGATCTGTGAGGGGTTTAAATTTGAATTATTAGACAAGTGGTTCTCAATTAGGTTTAAGCAATCTGTAGGGGGAATACTGGGAAATAAGTTTTTGACGTCAAAGGAAATTAACAGGGCGGAGTTGGGGACAAAAACGTCCTTGATTTTATCAGTGAGCGACTTGGAATTCTTTATGGCATAAGTGTTCTGAAACGAAGTAAGATCTGGAAGGATATTATTAAGCCAAGCAGAGAGTTTAGAAACCGGGGAGTTGATGAAAGAAACCACAGGTCTAATAGGGCAGTTAGGTTTGTGTATCTTGGGGAGTCCATATAAACGGGGAGTGAAAGGGTTCATGACCGAAAGAGAATTTACGTTACTATTGAGAAATGTTAGGGTGTTATTGCAATCTTTGATGACTTTACTGACTCTAGTATTAAAGGAGGTGGTGGGATTGTAGTTTAGTTCAGAGAAATCGTCTGACAGAAGAAAATCGTTGACTTTTTCTATATATTGGTTCTTGTGAAGAACTACAACACAATTACCCTTGTCGGCCTTGGAAACTATCAAGTCCTCTTCGAGAATTGTGGTTTTAAGATTTTTAAGGGTTTTGAGGTTTGGGGATTGGTGGGAAGGCGGAGTACCGGAGAGAAGAAAGTTGTAGTACTTATTAAAGGATGTGGCCAGTTCACTCCGTATAACATTGGCGTTATCAACCCTTGAGCGTTCTAAGGCTCTTTCACAATCAACCGCCAAAATTTGTAGGTTAAGAGGACTAGGGGTAAAATGAATATTAAATTTAAGGCCTGATTGTAAAATGTTAAGTTCATCTAGAGAGAAATTGAAGTTACTGAGGTTCAAAACTCTGTCATGGAAAACAAAGTCAGAAAATTTACCCTCTGGGGGTTGAAGGTTGTCATATTCTCTTTGGAAGTCGGAGTTGTTAAAAAATTCGGATTGAAAGTTGTTATTTGAAACAGAGGAGGAATTAAGGGTGGAATTGAAAGGTTGAGAGTTATTGTGAATGTTGTGATGAAAAGATAGGTTATTAATTTTATTGCGGATACGGTAGAATTTAAGCTTACCCTTGTCTTCTACAAAATCAAGAAATTGAGAGTATATAACATCAAATTCGATTGGATGTAGTAAAGTAGAAAGTTTCAAATGTAGTTGTTTGAGCTTTTGTTCAATGAGGGCTAATCTGAAGAAGAGTTTCTTGATTTCATCTTTGAGCCACAACTTCTTTGCCAAATAGACGGCTCTCCTGGCAGAAGGGTGGTTCTGTCCTGAGCGTATAGAGATGTAGTTGGGGAAGGTATTCCTTCTTAGGCACTCGGAATTGAACCATATGTCCAGCTTGGTGAATTTTCTATTCAACAGGTTGTTCTTAAATTCTCGGACTATAAAAGCCTGACTGGCTGTTTCAATTTTGCGGAAGTAGTCCATTATCTCAAAGTGGAGCTGTATAGATATAAAGAAATTAAACCCACAGTCGTCTCCACAAATACTTATATTAAAACAGTTAAATTAACTTGGTGAACATGTTTCGGTACTAGGGAGTACCATCATCAGCACCGAAGGGCTAAAATAAATATAAAAAGAATAGAAAGAGGAAGGAGAAGTCAGATTAACGTACTTACCCCAAGTGCCACTATTACAAGCAATGTAAACGAAATGTAAAAGATTTAAAAAATAAAAACTAAAAACTTGAATAAGACGAGGACATTTTGATTGTTGGACGAAAACAGATTAAAAAGTTTAAAGTAAAATAAAATTCTAAAGGAATTAATTTTCTTCCTCTGCCCTACATCGTAAACAAATAACAAGCTGATTGTGATTGTACTGAAAGTCAAACGGAGGGTATAAAAGGTCAAAGTAGTGACATCTAACAAAGTCAAGTAAAAATAGTAAGTACCCAATAATAATGGGAACTGACGTCAAAAGTGTAAAACGTGGTTCTTGGAGCAAGAAACGGGCATCTAGTGGCGATAGTAAAACGAACAAAACACAGTTGTCGGCAAGAAGGCGAGTAACCCGCCATGACAAAGGTAAGGTTTCAAACCGCAAGATGGATGGGCGGTGCGCCATCATCCAGAACAAGTAAGGTCAGAAACAAACTAGTAATTCCAACATTCGACAATAGAGGGAGTAGGAGGAGGGTATAAAATTAAAGTGGCCATCTAGAAGTCAAAGTCCAAATTAGAATTCGGAGAGAAGGAAGGTAACGGTTATTAAAAAAATTCATGTGTTAGTTAAATTGAAAGCTTTCTGGTGGTAATAGTAGATGGAGTAACTTATGTTATTTATATTTATTTCTAAATAGAATAATTTTTACAAAGACAAAAGGTAAGGGTTAAAAGTGGTGTAATTAAAGGAAAAACCTAAGAGATTCAAGGTAGGGAAGACAAGAGAAGATAACTTGGTCGTTAACACAGTTGAGGTTTTTATTGAGAAGAGCCTTATGGATTTCCATCATTTCAAGAAGGTTAAGTTTGCCGCCCTTGTTACAGGAATGAAGGAGTTTAGTGTTATTCAATGGGTCAAAAGAGTGGTTATTGCAAAGGATATGAGAAGCAAAACTGGATTTGAAGTTGTGGTTAGAGAAATCAGTATTTCGGAATTTATTTATTTCTTTAAAGTGCTCGTTCACTCGGGTTGAAAGTTTGCGCCCTGTTTGGCCAATATAGCAGACATTACAGTCATCACAACAATCAAAATGTCCTCGTCTTATTCAAGTTTTTAGTTTTTATTTTTTAAATCTTTTACATTTCGTTTACATTGCTTGTAATAGTGGCACTTGGGGTAAGTACGTTAATCTGACTTCTCCTTCCTCTTTCTATTCTTTTTATATTTATTTTAGCCCTTCGGTGCTGATGATGGTACTCCCTAGTACCGAAACATGTTCACCAAGTTAATTTAACTGTTTTAATATAAGTATTTGTGGAGACGACTGTGGGTTTAATTTCTTTATATCTATACAGCTCCACTTTGAGATAATGGACTACTTCCGCAAAATTGAAACAGCCAGTCAGGCTTTTATAGTCCGAGAATTTAAGAACAACCTGTTGAATAGAAAATTCACCAAGCTGGACATATGGTTCAATTCCGAGTGCCTAAGAAGGAATACCTTCCCCAACTACATCTCTATACGCTCAGGACAGAACCACCCTTCTGCCAGGAGAGCCGTCTATTTGGCAAAGAAGTTGTGGCTCAAAGATGAAATCAAGAAACTCTTCTTCAGATTAGCCCTCATTGAACAAAAGCTCAAACAACTACATTTGAAACTTTCTACTTTACTACATCCAATCGAATTTGATGTTATATACTCTCAATTTCTTGATTTTGTAGAAGACAAGGGTAAGCTTAAATTCTACCGTATCCGCAATAAAATTAATAACCTATCTTTTCATCACAACATTCACAATAACTCTCAACCTTTCAATTCCACCCTTAATTCCTCCTCTGTTTCAAATAACAACTTTCAATCCGAATTTTTTAACAACTCCGACTTCCAAAGAGAATATGACAACCTTCAACCCCCAGAGGGTAAATTTTCTGACTTTGTTTTCCATGACAGAGTTTTGAACCTCAGTAACTTCAATTTCTCTCTAGATGAACTTAACATTTTACAATCAGGCCTTAAATTTAATATTCATTTTACCCCTAGTCCTCTTAACCTACAAATTTTGGCGGTTGATTGTGAAAGAGCCTTAGAACGCTCAAGGGTTGATAACGCCAATGTTATACGGAGTGAACTGGCCACATCCTTTAATAAGTACTACAACTTTCTTCTCTCCGGTACTCCGCCTTCCCACCAATCCCCAAACCTCAAAACCCTTAAAAATCTTAAAACCACAATTCTCGAAGAGGACTTGATAGTTTCCAAGGCCGACAAGGGTAATTGTGTTGTAGTTCTTCACAAGAACCAATATATAGAAAAAGTCAACGATTTTCTTCTGTCAGACGATTTCTCTGAACTAAACTACAATCCCACCACCTCCTTTAATACTAGAGTCAGTAAAGTCATCAAAGATTGCAATAACACCCTAACATTTCTCAATAGTAACGTAAATTCTCTTTCGGTCATGAACCCTTTCACTCCCCGTTTATATGGACTCCCCAAGATACACAAACCTAACTGCCCTATTAGACCTGTGGTTTCTTTCATCAACTCCCCGGTTTCTAAACTCTCTGCTTGGCTTAATAATATCCTTCCAGATCTTACTTCGTTTCAGAACACTTATGCCATAAAGAATTCCAAGTCGCTCACTGATAAAATCAAGGACGTTTTTGTCCCCAACTCCGCCCTGTTAATTTCCTTTGACGTCAAAAACTTATTTCCCAGTATTCCCCCTACAGATTGCTTAAACCTAATTGAGAACCACTTGTCTAATAATTCAAATTTAAACCCCTCACAGATCATAGATTTATGCAGACTAATTGACATTGTTCTGAAACAGAACTTTTTTATTTTCAACAATAAATACTACACTCAAAAGTCCGGCCTAGCCATGGGCTCGAGCCTCTCCCCCCTCATGGCTGAGTTTTTTATGGCTTCCTTAGAATCTAAATTACAGCAACACCGCCTCTCTCCTAAAATATTATTCTATTACAGGTATGTCGATGACATTTTGCTGTTATTTGATGGTTCCCTTGGTGATATCCACATTTTGTTTTCATTTTTGAACTCTTTACACCCCTCCATCAAATTTACTTTAGAAATTGAACAAAATAAGTCTATCAACTTTCTTGATTTAACAATCCATAAAGTCAATAACAGTCTTCAGTTTTCAATTTTTCATAAACCCACCACCACTGATTCTATCATCCCTTTTAATTCTAACCACCCTCCTCAACACAAATTTGCCTTTTTCAATACAGCTTTTCATAGACTTTTTTCTTTACCATTAACCCATCATTATTTTCAAAAAGAATTAAACTACATTAGACAAGTTGCTGTTAATAACCAATTTCCCCTTAGGATCATTAATAAGATTTATTACAAATTTACTATTAAATTTGTTAACAAAAATTTAGTGACTCCAACCCCTAGAGAACCAAAAAGTTTCTACATTTTACCCTTTTTGGGTAACATTTCTTTTACAGCTAAAAATATTCTAAATAAGTTCAACATTTCTATTGCTTTCCAAACTAACCACAATATTGGTCAATTTTTGATCAACTCCAAAGATAAAATTTCTCTACTAGATAAGTCGGGTGTTTATCAACTCTCTTGTGATGACTGTAATGTCTGCTATATTGGCCAAACAGGGCGCAAACTTTCAACCCGAGTGAACGAGCACTTTAAAGAAATAAATAAATTCCGAAATACTGATTTCTCTAACCACAACTTCAAATCCAGTTTTGCTTCTCATATCCTCTGCAATAACCACTCTTTTGACCCATTGAATAACACTAAACTCCTTCATTCCTGTAACAAGGGCGGCAAACTTAACCTTCTTGAAATGATGGAAATCCATAAGGCTCTTCTCAATAAAAACCTCAACTGTGTTAACGACCAAGTTATCTTCTCTTGTCTTCCCTACCTTGAATCTCTTAGGTTTTTCCTTTAATTACACCACTTTTAACCCTTACCTTTTGTCTTTGTAAAAATTATTCTATTTAGAAATAAATATAAATAACATAAGTTACTCCATCTACTATTACCACCAGAAAGCTTTCAATTTAACTAACACATGATTTTTTTTAATAACCGTTACCTTCCTTCTCTCCGAATTCTAATTTGGACTTTGACTTCTAGATGGCCACTTTAATTTTATACCCTCCTCCTACTCCCTCTATTGTCGAATGTTGGAATTACTAGTTTGTTTCTGACCTTACTTGTTCTGGATGATGGCGCACCGCCCATCCATCTTGCGGTTTGAAACCTTACCTTTGTCATGGCGGGTTACTCGCCTTCTTGCCGACAACTGTGTTTTGTTCGTTTTACTATCGCCACTAGATGCCCGTTTCTTGCTCCAAGAACCACGTTTTACACTTTTGACGTCAGTTCCCATTATTATTGGGTACTTACTATTTTTACTTGACTTTGTTAGATGTCACTACTTTGACCTTTTATACCCTCCGTTTGACTTTCAGTACAATCACAATCAGCTTGTTATTTGTTTACGATGTAGGGCAGAGGAAGAAAATTAATTCCTTTAGAATTTTATTTTACTTTAAACTTTTTAATCTGTTTTCGTCCAACAATCAAAATGTCCTCGTCTTATTCAAGTTTTTAGTTTTTATTTTTTAAATCTTTTACATTTCGTTTACATTGCTTGTAATAGTGGCACTTGGGGTAAGTACGTTAATCTGACTTCTCCTTCCTCTTTCTATTCTTTTTATATTTATTTTAGCCCTTCGGTGCTGATGATGGTACTCCCTAGTACCGAAACATGTTCACCAAGTTAATTTAACTGTTTTAATATAAGTATTTGTGGAGACGACTGTGGGTTTAATTTCTTTATATCTATACAGCTCCACTTTGAGATAATGGACTACTTCCGCAAAATTGTTAACGTCTAAGTTTTCGCGGCTGCGACATCTTGCCAACTTTCCCTTGAAATACCATCCGCGGTATTTTACACCTGCATGGGGGAATCCCAAAATGTCACACAGTCGCCGCTCGATGAAATTCATTGAAGCGCGCCGCGCTACCTCTTACGACCAATGCTCAAAACTCGGCTTTGATGCTTTCAAAAGTTCGACTTATAGATATTTTTTCCTTGGCAGGACGTAGCGTTAAGTTCGAGTTATAGAGGTGTTCGAGTTATAGAAATTCGAGTTATGGAGGTCAAAATACCTGGAAATCTTGGGGAATGTACAAGAACCACTGAAAAAGTTCGAGTTAAAGAGTCGTTCGAGTTATAAAGGTTCGAGTTACAGAGGTTTGACTGTACTTAATATATGTGATTTGAACTTATTAACTGAGATTTATAACATACCATTTACCACCGATAGTTACGTCACTGCCTCTAACAGGCCCCTATAACCGCCCCGAAAAAGGTTTATCCAAAATAAATAATTTAGTTATAATACAGGGTGTTTTTTTAAGGTCGACGAGCGGCCATATCTCGAAACTACTGGGCATAGAAACTCAGGAAAAGAAAAATGATAATTACAATGGCCATGAGACAATTCTGGAAATAATTTTAAAGTTGCACATTTTGCCGCAAGAGGGCGTAATTGAAAAGTAAATTTTAAAATTTTACATAACTCCCAAAATTCCACATTAAGGTATATGTTTGATAACACCATTTTAAAGCTTGGACAATTATGCATCATTTTGGTCTTATGCTCATTGGCGTACCGACTTTAATAAGAGTGGGGGAAGCTGTTGAAAGTGTAATCATTTAAATCGCTTTAACTTATAAACGACTTATCCGATTTTAGCAAACTAAAGACTGTTTGTAAGAGAAATGTATGCACTTTCACCAATCGTATTTAGTTGTCCATAAAAGTTCTCAAAAAAAAATGCTAGAGGGCGCAATTTGCAATAACAATACATTTTTTGATTTTACTCCGAAAAAATAAATCATACGGTATAATTATGATACCATATTCGAAAAGTAAATGAAATTGGCAAGAAAATATGTGAAGACCGCAGTTCGATATCTTTGTTCGTTTCAGAGTTATTGCCAAAACAATTTTTAATACAAGTTGCGCCCTCTAGCAATTTTATTAGAAACTATCTTGTACCATTGGATACGGCAATTGAAGGTACTTACCTTTCTCTTCCAAACAAGCCTAAATTTAGTAAAATCGGTTAAGTTGTTTAGAAGTTACAGCGATTTTAATGTTTACACTTTCACTTGATAAAAGTGGGAGAAGCTATTGAAAGTGTAAACATTAAAATCGCTGTAACTTCTAAACGACTTATCCGATTTTGGTAAATTTAAGCTTGTTTGGAAGAACCTTTAATTGTCGTAGCTAATGGTATACGATAGTTTCTAATAAAATTGCTAGAGGGCGCAATTTGTATTAAAAATTATTGTTTTGGCAATAACTCTGAAACGAACAAAGATATCGAACTGCGGTCTTCACATCTTTTCTTGCAAATTTCATCTACTTTTCGATTATGGTATCATAATTATACCGTATGATTTATTTTTTCGGAGTAAAATCAAAAAATGTTTTGTTATTGCAAATTGCGCCCTCAAGCATTTTTTTGAGAACTATTATGGACAACTTAATACGATTGGTGAAAGTGCATACATTTCTCTTCCAAACAGTCTTTAGTTTGCTAAAATCGGATAAGTCGTTTATAAGTTATACAGCGATTTAAATGATTACACTTTCAACAGCTTCCCCCACTCTTATTAAAGTCGGTACGCCAATGAGCATAAGACCAAAATGATGCATAATTGTCCAAGCTTTAAAATTGTGTTATCAAACATATACCTTAATGTGGAATTTTCGGAGTTATGTAAAATTTTAAAATTTACTTTTCAATTACGCCCTCTTGCGGCAAAATGCGGAACTTAAAAATTATTTCCAGAATTGTCTCATGGCCACTTTAATTATCATTTTTCTTTTCCCGGGTTTCTATGCCCAGTAGTTTCCGAGATATGGCCGCTCGTCGACCTTAAAGAAACATCCTGTATGTCGATTGTCGTATCGAGTAACAGGAATATATTTATACGAACATTTTTGTAGGTTTCATCTAAAAGTTTTTGATAAAGTTGTTACAAGACACCTTGTAAAAGCCAGCGAAAGGTTTCACAATACCATTGTCCGCACTCCTGCGTTGATGATACTCAGCAAGACTGATCCAATCGGCAACGTAGGCCTAAATCAACGAATCAGGGACGATTGGGAAAAACTAGGAATAAAAGTAAGCAGATTAAACTTAATTATAGATTAGACTTAAACTAGCACAGAGTCAAAATATGCTTTAATGTCAGAAATAAACATCATTATTAACAAATATTTTAAAAAGTCAACAAAATTTAAAATGTAGAACTAAAACTAGCAATCTTAACCCGTGTAAGTACTATGACTGGAAATTAAAACGTTTGTACCATGGTAGGGTCAAATTAGAACCTTAATTTTTTTTATGGCTAAAATGTATTTTTGAGATGTTGTTTTACCTTTGTCAATTTTAAGCCACTCCAGTAATAGGTTTAAAAGAAAAAAATATTTAAAAAATCATATTTTAAATATTTAATCAACTAAGAAACGAAAATGTAATACAAATTTACTTAAATTTTTTGTAATAAAAAATTTAAAAAAATAACTTTTTTTGAGGTTATCAAATCTAATTTCGGTAACTGCCCCGTTCTTCTCGATCTACCGTAGGCTCTGGTTCTTGAAATCCAGAAATTTTATGTATATTAATTCTTAGTTCTCTTGGTAGATATTTTTCTTGGGCTCTGCGTAGTAAATGATATGCTCAATTAATTCTCGGCCAAGAGTCGTTAAAAAAAGCTTCTTGATGCTTTGCGGCCCTATCCATTAAATATTACGTTGGCATTTACTCCAGCAATACCCAAAATCCTAAACCATATCACTTGAGACCATGGTCTCGTTCTTCTGCCGGTTTTATAGCACATGCACATTTTTGATCCAGTGAGTCTACCCCACCTTTGCTTGCTGTCATTATAAAAGTTAATAATTTCAGGTATTTCATTACGTTCTACTGTGTTTGTATGATGTATAGAGGAGACTAGTAAAACTGCACGATTTTTTTTTGGTACAAAAGAAACTCACAAAACAAATCAATCTCAGGTTGTAAGGACTGGTGGAGTGGACTCCGCGGAGAGGGAAGTGGTGGTTGGTGTGCCACAGGGATCAATTTTAGGTCCTCTTTTGTTCCTTATATATATTTTAATGATCTACCTCAAGCTGATCGCACCAGCCACTATACCATCTTTGCGGATGACACTAACATTTCCTGCACAGGCCAGGATTACGATGATTCTGTTGAGGCATCGCGCGTTGCACTAAGTAGAGCTGAAAGCTGGTTTATGGCTAACGGGCTGTTTTTGAACATTAGCAAAACCCAAAAAATGGTATTCTCGATGAGATGGCTTCCTAGTGAGAATGATGTTGTCAAGTTCTTAGGTGTAAATTTGGATTCCAGATTATTATGGAATCATCATGCGTCCTCCCTAGTTTCTAAACTAAGCTCCAATTCCTTTTTGCTTCGTAGACTATCGAACAGTGTGTCTCAACCCGTCTTAAAGCAGGCCTACTTTGCTCTTTTCCATTCCCACATATCTTATGCAATTTTGGTTTGGGGCCACTGTGCCGGTGCTATGGATGTCTTTCGTGTCCAAAGGCATGAGGTAAGGATAATTTCAAATTTATCATACCGAGAGGATTGTAGGCATGCGTTTATATCCTTAGGGATTCTGACCTTACCGTCACAATTCATTCTGGACTGTCTATTGTTTGTTAGAGGGAACTTGCCTAAATTTGACCGACACGAGGATGTCCATTCCTATCAGACGCGCAACCGAGGACATTTAGTGCCCGCATACAGACGGCTTCGTAGATGTCAGGATCGCCCTGGGTTCCTTGGAGTTCGTCTCTTGTTGCCACAACATGTTCAGGAAATGACCCCACCCCCCTTGTTTTCGGCCGTACGGTTAAAAACTTTCTTCTCAGTGAGGGTTTTTATAGTGTTCAGGAGTATTTTGATTGTACCTTTACTGGTTTTTAATTAGAATTTTTTGAACGGTTTTGTAGTTTCCATCTGCCATTTTTATATATTTGTTTTTATAAAAAATTCTGTTTTTGTAACGTAACCTTTAGTCTTCTTGTTTTTTACATTTATATGTCGTAGGCTTGTACTTTTGAAAATATTTTACTTTTATTGACGTATGTAAATACATTATGTATATTTGACATTAATAAACAATTTGAATTTTGAATTTGAAAACATTAGTCTCATTTTTGGTAAACCCAAACGTAAGAGAATTAGGAGGTTTGTTTTTATGAGGTTGAAATTCAAGAGGAATTTCCCTCTTATTCTTTTTTAGTGTTCCGACGTAGGTTATGTTATGCTTTATTAATTCCTTTACTAGCTCTATGGATGAAAACCAGTTGTTCGCAGTAATATGTTTCTATTAGTTTCGGATATTGGTGGAATAAGGGTCAACACGTCCATCGTATAGGAATGGATAGTTTTCTTGGATTTGTTTTGTGAGTTTCTTTGCCAGTGTAAATGAATGCTTTGTCTGAAAAATCACTGTCACTATCCATTTCCAATTAAAAATGTAGGGGGTCAAATTTGACCCTGCCATGATATACTTACTGGTTAAAGTTGGTTAAATTATTCCGTACATGTTTCGAGGGGTAAAAACCCTCATCTTCAGCAGTCTTACATAGGAGAGAACCCAATGATATTGCTGGTTGATTTTGAAGTAAAACTTTAGTAGCAGAAAAAAGAAAAATGATAAATATTGCTTAAATAAAAGAGGGCCAATATATTAGATGGCAGGTTTAGTTAAATTTAAATTTATAAAAAATTAAATAAAAATGTATGCACATGTCCTTCCATTATGATGGAAACCTAGAAAAAAGTACGTGTATATACATGTTGTCCCAAAATCGATGCTCACCATTTGGTATCTCGGAAACTATAGCACTACTATTGCTAACTATTGCACTGGACATCTCTAAAGCCTTTGACCGTGTCTGGCACGAGGGGCTCCTAAGCAAACTGCGTTCTTATGGTATGCCCGGTCGATTTTGTTCATGGTTGTCTAGCTTCCTCAAGGACCGCTCTCTGCAAGTGGCGATTGACGGGTTTCTCTCAGACACCTTCACCATCAATGCTGGTGTTCCTCAAGGGTCCATATTATCTCCCACTCTCTTCTTACTGTACATTAACGACCTTCTAGCGAAAACAGAAAATCCATTATATTGCTTTGCTGACGACAGCACACTTATCTCATCTTTTACTTTGAAACCTCAAACATCGGCTACTGACGCACATCTTCGCAGACAACATGAGGTATCACGCCTCAATAAAGACCTGGAAGAAATTTTGTCTTGGGGTGACAGTAACCAAGTCGAATTTAACGCTCAAAAAACCCAGGCTGCAGTTTTCTCTAAGAAGGTCAACATTGCAGAACCCGATATCGTTATGGCAGGACACGCAATTCCACTGACTTCGTCTATTAATTTGCTGGGTGTCAACCTGGGAGGAAATATGTCTTGGCATAATCACGTAGTGGCAATCGCCAGGGCAGCTTCTCAGAAGCTCGGTATACTTTTCCGTACCAAAAAGTTGTATACACCTCAACAACTTTTGACACTTTATAAAGCCCAGATTCGACCATCACTGGAATACTGCTCTCATATCTGGAGTTCTGCACCGAAGCATACCCTTCGGTTGTTGGATTCCATCCAAAGGAGAGCCGTTCGTCTAATCGGCGACCACGAGCTGACTAAGAACCTCGACAGCTTAGAACATCGAAGACAGGTTGGTGATTTGACTCTCTTCTACAGATATTTTCATGGCAAGTGTTCGACAGATATTGCCCGCTCGATTCCACCTAGAGTAATGCATAGCAGAAACACACGACGAACCACTGCCGCCCATCCCTATGTGGTTCAACTTAGTACACCCCGAACATCATTGTTTCAGAACTCTTTCATTTGGAGGACGTCATCTTTGTGGAACGGCCTTTCTGAGACCGTGTTTCCAACCGAATATAACCTCCAACGATTCAAGAAAAACGTGAATCGCTTTCTTCGCACACGCACCGCTCCCAGAGCGCCTTAAAGGATTTTCCTATAGTGCTTGTGCTCGATCATAAAAAAAAAAAAAAAAAAAAAAAAAAAAAAAAAAAAGAAGATACAGAAAATGTTAAATTTGAGCAGAGTTGGATAATTTGGAGCTTAAGTTTAATGCTGGTTAAAAATTAAGAAAATTCCGACTACCCTCGGAGTTATCGAAAAACTTATGTGATTATGGTATGCAATAAAAGCTTTTGGTAAACCGCGGATGCGTTTCCAATATTGGAGTGTTTTACATTGCGTAGTTCTATTTACTTGTCTAAAGTCTGTTCAATGACCGCTGACCGTTACGTCATATTCTCCATATTCGCGGTAAGTCGTAAATTAATTCAGTCAGTTTGACTTACCGGTGGTAAAGGTTATAAATTTTCTTAGGCTTGATCTACATAAAGACGGATGAACAAGTAAAATACATAAGCGCGTTTTTTCAAATTTTTAATTATAATTTTTATACTGTTAATGATGTCAGAAATAAGTAGTTTATTTAGGTTAAAAGGTATCATGGGGTGACACATTTTATTTTTGAAAATCAGTATGAAATTTTTAATTAATTTAATTTTACTGAGAAATAAATAAAACTCATTTATAAAATTTAAAATTGAATCATATATTTTTTGTCTATTGCATTAGTCTATAAACTATTTTCATCTTATTTATAAAGTCATAAAGAAGAAAATATAATAAAAAATTACAACACAACAAAATACAGTTTTTTAATAATTAAAATAAATCATCTCCGCAAGGATCAGCATAATCAGATTCGGCCAAGTTAAAAATAAGGGAAGATTATCTGAAACATTGATAAATCTGTTCCGTTACCACACATCATTTATAATTTTATTAGTGTGTGTTACATAATTCTTCCATTTTTCCACTGTTACATTTTTTATGGCTTCATTCCACACTACGTCATTTATTACAGGGTGCCCAGAACTTATTTTTGCATCATATATTAGCGCTTACATTTCGACCAAACCATGTTAATAGGATTAAAGTGGCAATGATATGGAGGAAGTCGTAAAACTCGATATCCATGTTGCAATGCTAGTTGATCCAACTTATTAAAATAAAATAGAAATAATTAAGAAATAAAATAAATACTACAGATTATTTGTAACGTTTGGGTGGGATATGCTGCTTCACTATTATCAAAATCTGATCCTTCATTGCAAATGGTGAAACCGGAATTTGTCTTTGTTATAACCATGCAATAAGTAATCTCTTGACCAACTTATTGTATTTGGAATTCTTTCAATTAGCCCAGCATGATAGAGGTGGCGTTATCCATGATAATAAGCGGCGGTTCTTTCAAGTTTGGTGACAATTTTTCTTCAAACCATTTCTCAAAGTTTTCACTATTCATCGAATCAGGATAATCACCAGATTTCAGGCCAGACTTGAATATCAAACTTGCATTATTCACAAATCCATTTTCTTAAACAGCATGTAGAATAATATACCGTACACCCTCTGACGATTTTTTTTTAACTGTATGAAGAGTATCATCTTGCCAACTTCGCCTAAAAACCCCTTTACTGTATACCCAGGTTTCATTCAGAAAAACAGGTTTTATTGGAAATTGAGAGTGCCGTTGTTCCTAAATTCTCTTAAAAACTAGTGATGGGATCACTCGATTGAAAAATAACCGATCACTCGATTTTTTCAATCACTTGAATAATTCGATTATCTTCGGAAATAACTCGAGTGACGAAATGAGTGACGAACATATGGTTTTTATTTTTCAACGCGTCTCCAAAGTTGCTGCCCGCCTGTCAATCACTCACTGCGGCCAGAGCCATCTCGTAGCGAGCGGGTACACCGAGTGATTTTCGGTTATTATTGGCGATATTATTCATATTAAATACTGCATTACGGGTTGCCTGCGTAAGATAATAAATATGACTTATTTAGATTTAAATACTGCATTACGGGTTGCCTGCGTAGGATAATAGGATTTATTATAGTGGTGAGTATTCAGTATTCATAAATATCATGTTATGCAATATCGTGACATCTCAAGGTCAAGTAGTCAAGTGGTTAGTTAAATTAAATTGTAAGTTGTAAGATCTGAGAACCATGCCAAAAAATCCACAAATATCTCCGCCACATTTAATAATCCGCAAAAAATCAATCGATTAACAACACCGAGTCAGTTATTCCCAATACAAATGCTGTATATCAACATGAACGATGACCCGCCAATATTAATAATTAATATTAGCATTGAGTGAAAAAAAAATCGATTATCATTCGATTTTTTAAATCACTCGAATTCTCGGTAGTCGATTATTAAAATAAGTCGATTTTTCCCAACACTATTAAAAACCCTACTCGTTTTAGGGCTATATGGGATTGCTCTATTAAAAAAACGCCTGTTTGAAACAGTATACATTTACGCCAATTAGATTTTAATTTTTTTAAACAGTCAGCTGATGAACCAGTGGATATTTCAACACCAACAATGATTTTAAGGTTTAGTTGTATTAAGCGAATGGTAACGTGTTCACCTGCTCTATATACATCCCATAAATACGCTTTCTTAGGCTAGGCGCTGACTTGCAATTTTCGATTGCGCAACTGTTTGGTTGCATGAGTGACTTCCACAGAGTTCAATGGGAGCGCGCCGATTTGCAACTGACAATTGATGCAACCGTTTAGTTTGTGCCATGGCTGAAATTGCGCAACCAAACAGTTGCGCAATTGAAAATTGCACGAAAACTGCAAGTCAGCGCATAGCCTTATGGTAGTATTGGTAGTTCCTGAATTTCGTGACGTTGTCGACCACGGGATGACAAAATAGCTACATTATTGCGATTCCCAAAATATACATCCTTCTCTATCCGTTTTGCCTTAATTCGTTGGATTGTTGAACACGAAACTCCCAAAGCATCAGAAAACTGTCTAAAACAGATTGATATTTATAAAAACATTTCCATATATTTTTTATGTTTATTATTTATGTTTTTACAATTCCTGATTTATTATATCTACTTACAAATGGTAAGAGAGTCTTTCCGGCATCACTTTCTCTTTGAATATAATCAAATAATTTTAAAATTAATGCTTGTTCTTTTTTACAATATCGTGACATTTTTGAAATAATGTTGATTAAAAATGTCACTGTCAAAAATGAAAATAAAACTTTTTGACTGGTAAAATTACACAACATTCATTATTAACGCAAATTTACTATCTCACCTAGTTCACAAATGGTAGAAAGAGAGATTTTGAGTCTCTTTGCCGCACATGCTTCTCTTAAACATTTTCATAAAAATAAAAACTACAGCTATGCTCCGTGGATTACAGAAAACATTAAAGTAATGCAAAAATTAAGAAATAAAGCTTTAAAAAAATTCAAAAATACAAAACCCCTGCGCATTATGAATCTTACAAACAGCTTAGAAACTACACGACATTTGCCATTAGGTCCGAAAAAAGGCATATCTACGTAATAAATTTCAACACTCTAACGATCGAGAAAAATGGCAGGAATTAAAAAAATTAAACCTAATAAAACAAACCAACTTTAATCTACCATCTAATCTTAGCAACCCAAATACTATATAAATAATTTTTTCGTTAGCTCTGCAACTAATTCCATTCCAAAACCTGAGATTTTAGATTTTTATAACAATAATTAATGTTCTGGAAAACTATACTTATATCGCTTGATTTTAGCAAAGCATTCGATTTGCTCAATTACCGGGTTCTTTACTCTATCTATGGAGAACTATAGGGTAGGAGGCCGATCGACAATGGCAGCATTTTCAAATTCTGTCCCGGTTTTTTGGTTAGTTCGCTATTGGCCGATAGATGGCTCTCGCGTCCGAAGTGGGCTGATGTTGTCTTCTTCTTCTTCGTTTTTAATGTGGAAAACCTAGTTTTTAGCTTTTACTTAAACCCTTTATTTTTCTGTGCTTTTACTTTTGACAATTGACATTTTATTTTTCGAAATAACAAATAATGTTTGAAGGCAAGACAAGACAAATAACGTTGTATTGTAATTAATTTCCATATTTATAATGAATAATGGTACAATTTATAAAAGTAGAGTTTGCTTTGTGTCGGGGTGTAAGACAGGATCTTTTTCAGAGAGAAAACGCAGCCAAATAAGTATCTTTCTAGCTCCAAAGGTATAGCTAGAATGTTTAATACCCTGTATTTTAAAAACCAAGCATCGTTGGAACTTTATACAGGCCGAGTTTACTAATAAGTATAACAAAGTAAGTGTAAATTCATATAAAAGTCCTTATTTGTTCCTTAAAGAACTAATTTAAATAAAAATAGTTATTGCGTCCATAAGAAACCATTATTTGATAGCCCACTTCGAACACGCGCGCCATCTTACAGCGACTCGTAAAGCTGAATTAGCGATGCTAATTTGGGACCGAATCCAATGCATTGCGATCGGCCTACTACCTCAAGTCCTCCATAACTCTATCCTTCATTATGTGGGTTTCAGCGATGGTGCCCGAAACTGTATTCTCTCCTTTTTATCTGATCGTACCCAGCAAGTGGTTTACAATGGAGAGCATTCTGACTTAAATGTAAACGTTGGCGTGTCACAGGGAAGCGTTTTGTGCCCACTCTTATATATGATATATATACAGGGTGCCTCCGATTAAGTCGGCACTATTGCTAACTCCGTTATTATTGGAGCTACGAGGGTGGTTAAATTATCAAACAAGTAGCATTTTTTTCTGCTGATTTAGATGGTGAAATCAGAAAAACAGTTGAGTTAAGCGTTTTCAAAATTTCTAAAAAATATATATTTTTTAAGTGGGACGCCCTGTATATTTTTAGTCAGATCGATAACAAATAATATTCTAAATAAAAAAGTTTCTTTACAGTATTGGTCTAAACTTAAAAATGACAAAGTTATAACAATATTTAATTTTCTGCCAAGTTGGCGATGAAACAAGCAATAACAATTTATTGGTTGCCATAGATATTTAAAAATAACTACATTAAATGGGCAAACACGTCGCCGTCTTGTTCTATGCATTTACGGAAACATTTTAGAACACGTTTTGTCGCTTAAATTTTAAAACAGATCTGCCATCAATAGATGTGATTATTCTTTCAATGTTAACTTGAAGTTCTTCTATGTTTGCGTATTTTTTCTTGTAAACTTCATCCTTAACGTAACCCCAAAAATAAAAATCAAGTGGGGTTATGTCCGGGGATCTAGGTGGCCAACGAATTGGACCATTTGTAGCAATCCATTTGACTCCAAACAATCGCTGCAGTAGCACTCTTACCTCACCTAATTGATGGGGAGGTGCTCCATCTTGCTGGAAGTAGATTATTTGGCGTGTCGCCAAGTCGACGTCGTCCAAATACTCTCTCAGCGCTCCAGAGATTATCAGGTCAACATATCTTCTACCTGTCAGTGTACCGTCATAAAACACGGGTCCAATTATTTGACTTCCTATCAAGCCACACCAAACATTTACGCCAAACCGGTGTTGGGGGTTACTCGGATTAGTAAGGAATAAATTTTCTTTCGACCAATAATGAACATTTTTGGGATTGAACATACCTCTGTTTGAGAAATTTGCCTGATCACTCCAAATAATGTTTCTTAAAATGTTATTATTTTCTTCATGGATATCACGAAACCAAAAACAAAATGTGAGTCTCCTTTCTTGATCACCAGGCAACAGTGTTTGTACTCGCCGATACTAGTACGGAATAAACTTATGTTTTTTTAAAACCCGCCATATTGTCACCAAACTAACACTGTATTCTCTTGCTAAGTCTCTTGTTGAGTTTTCTTTATGTGCTTCGAAATAGGCCAAGACGGTAATTTCAATATTTTCGCTTATTATAAACTGTTTTCTCTATCTCGTTTTTTTAAAAACATCTTCATTACTCCTAAATTTCCTGTAAAGAACAAAAAATTTCTCCGGTTGGAAAAATTACGTGCAGGAAACTTCTGACGGTAATCTTCAAATGCTCTGGCACTGTTTTTGCTGCATTTAAGATATGATTCTAACATATCACATGTTTTGATATGCGTGAAGTTCATTTTAGAATAAATTTTATAATATTAACAACAAACAACTTACTGTAAACACTATTATTTTGCTAAAACTCAACAAAACTCTGATAATAGTCTCCATAGCAACCATTTAATTTTGTTTCTATTTTGACATTTCAAATCCAACTTCATAGAAAATTAAATATCGTTATAACTTTGTTATTTTTCAGTTTAAGTCGATAGTGTAAAGGAACATTTTTATTAAGAATATTATTTTCTATCGATCTGACTAAAAATATATTTTTTAGAAATTTTGAAAACGCTTAACTCAACTGTTTTTCTGATTTCACCATCTTAATCAGCAGAAAAAATGCTACTTGTTTGCTAATTTAACCACCCTCGTAGCTCCAATAATAACGGAGTTAGCAATAGTGCCGACTTAATCGGAGGCACCCTGTTTCTATAAATATCTTAAATATATTAACTCTCACTTTTACGCGGATGACACTCAACTATATTTCTCCTTTTTAGAGCAACAAGCAGCAGAGGCACAAAACTGTATAAACTCTGTCTTACAACGATTTTATGAAGTAGCTTCGGATCATTTGCTTAAACTTAATCCCAACAAGTCAATCGTAATAATTTTTGGTAATCAAGCCCAGACCGACTTTGTTAAAAATAATGTTAAGATTAAACTCAACAATGACACTCTACCTTATTCCGACACCTGCAAAAGTCTAGGACTAATACTTGATTGTAAACTTCGTTTTAAGGAAGATGTTACATCGAAACTAAGAGCTGCCTACGGAATTTTAAAATTAATTTATAGTAAAAAACACTACCTTTCTAAGGGGGTCAGAAAGCTCCTATGCGATGCTCTTGTCCTGTCTCAATTTAACCACTGATGCTCATAACGAATCTGCGCAGTCGTTGTTTACTGACTGTTTCACCACACCGAAAAAAAAATGTTTGAAAGATCGTTTTCTTTTAATATTGCTTATAAGTATTCTTAATGCATTAAATAATATTAACTTTGGTTTATCCAACCCAGCGTTTAAAAGATCAGTAAAAAATCATTATCTCCGCACGCAGTAGTTTCCATCTGAGCGTTCCATCCATGTGGATTAGAAGTCACATTTACCTGCTCCCCTACCTCCTTCTCCCCTCCTTTTCCTCCCATAAAATCACAAATATCTTTAACTTTTTTTACCATGCTCCGCACATTCGGAACATTAGATGTTTATTACAGCACCAAAATATTGTAAATGTTAAATAATGTAAGGCTTGAACAGTATCCGATCCCTGGCCTGGATGTCTGCCCCACTAAGGCCTATTGTTTTACTCTCTGCCTTAACTAAATAACTAATCCTTTATGTAATTTACATTTGAGTAAACAATAAATGTAAGTATTATTATTATTATT
This sequence comes from Polydrusus pterygomalis, assembly GCA_963969555.1. Taxonomy (NCBI): domain Eukaryota; kingdom Metazoa; phylum Arthropoda; class Insecta; order Coleoptera; family Curculionidae; genus Polydrusus; species Polydrusus pterygomalis. The sequence goes on from OZ018382.1 coordinate 48,437,174, forward strand.
ATTATTATAAGCACTAGTCGTGACGTAACGGTCAGCGGTCACTGAACAGACTTTAATTTTTTTTTAAACTGTGCCAATTAAAGGTTTAATAATTAAAAAACACCTGTTATGCCTATACTATTAATTAACCAATGTTTCTCATTGTATTATAAACATTTTTGTTATTTTCTTGTTATAGGTGTATTGGAAATGTTTTGAAAAATCTCCTCACGTTGGCCATTTTAGGAGACATCCTGAAGAATACCTCACCGAACTCTACACGTATTTAGATAGTCTCGATTTAAAATAGTACAGCCAAGTACAAAGTACAGAAGACATGTTTTGATTCCTTATTTTATTTTATCATTTAAAGTAAGAAATGAACGTGACCGGTAAATCTGACTTTTAAGATAAATACAGGTTGTCGCGTAACGAGGTTTTTATTTACATGCAATTTTTTTAGTAAATCTTATCTTAACATAGTATAAAACAAAGTCGCTGTCGCTGTCTGTCCGTCCGTCCCCTTATATGCTTAAATCTTTAAAACTACGCAACGGATTTTGAAGTGTTTTTTTTTTTTTAATAGATAGAGTGATTCAAGGGGTTTTTATGTATAACTAGCGAACCGCCCCGGCTTCGCACGGGTGCAATTTCAGAAAGTGGCATGCCGGGTACTAATATATCGGGTTTGTTCGGATTTGTATTTATACCAGCGGGTTGCAACCACAGAATATTATCAGCAAGCAGAAGCGACAATACCTGTCGGTACCTTTGATATCGACTGGTCGTTTTTCAGTGACCTTCACACAACGATAACGGTCGATCCACAACTTAATACTCCGAGAAAACTTGCTTATTTTCTACACTGAACGACATTACTTTTTAGTACAGGTGCAAATGTTATAACTTGATTTATTTTTCAAACATAAAAACTTAAAAAAGTTGTAAATTTGTTAATCTTGGGTATTAAGAATATTATTGAAGTAGAAAATGAAAAAAATTATTATATTAAAAAACTTTTAAATTTCTAACGCTTTTACAGATTTGTTTGAGTTTCCTTCGATTTGTGACGGGCAAAAATATGTACTTATATATTATAAACATGTTATAACATAAATTATAGAACACTATTAGGTACGTCAAAATATATCGTGACTAGGTATACGTAGATATGGGATGGCGTGAGATAAATATCATTTTATTAAAACGTCAGTAATTTGTTACACAGTTTTTTGCGCTTTAAAAACTACAGTGACGTTTTTGACAATTGCTTTAGTGTCATAGTTACTTACCCATGGATAAAAAAAATGTGGTCCTTCGGGGATTAAAAAAAAGTTAATTCACTCTGAATAAGTAAAAAGCTGTTGTAAAAAAACAAAAATTTTATTCAGAAATACATGTTAATTCTGAAATTACTAGAGGAATAATAATTACATATTGTTTTACATTTGCCTATTTAAAAAAACTTATATATGTAATAAAATTCGTAGCTTTCGTATAACTTTAAGTTCTGCATGTCCCTAAACAAAAAAGAGCATAGCCAAGCTAGTAAATATTGCGCTGTATACACGGGAGAGGTGAAAACGTTAAATTCACTCAAGAATAAAGTGCCCTTATTTTTCACTGTAGAAAATTTTGTTATAAGAAAATGTTGTTTGCACTTAAAAGTTATCCATAAATACCAAATTTCAGCTCGGTACCACAAAAAAAGTGTTTTTACTTTTTTTTACGCCCCCTCGTATAACGAATCGATAGAAGCTATGCAACCTATAAATTCAATTTTTTTAACACCTCTTGGGCAATTAGACACATAACTTACATAAATTTGTTTAAATACGCGAGAACTGGACGTTTAATAAAATAACGTCAAAAATAATTCAACTTTTCTGGTGTTTAAACCCTTACAATAAAATTCGTTTTCATTTAAATCTAGTTGCCATGAAAAATATTTATATTTGTGCTGCCGAGCTAAAGTTTGGTATATTTGGATAAGTTTTAAGTGCAAACAACATTTCCTAATAAAAAAAAATTCCACAATGCAAAATAAGGGCAATTTATTCTTGAGTGAATTTACCGTTTTCACCTTTTCCTCGTATACGGCGCAATATTTACTAGTTTTGTCTCTGCTCTTTTTTGCTTAAGGACATGCAGAACTTTTCAACCGCCAAAAAAATTTGGTAAGTTTTTAAATAAAAAAAAAACCCTTTGGTGCGAACTTTCTGCCGGTCACTGTATAAAGCATACAAACCTGACAATATAATAATTTTTTTGGGAGGCTCTCCTAATGAAGGAATAATTTCTTCAGGCATTTCTTCACATGTTGGCGAAAGGTTAGAAAACTTTGTGGGTACTGCTTGCGGAAATGAGATTTTTTTAATAGTTGCACTTCTTGAAAAATATTTTTCTTCGAAATGGTTTTCACAAAGCCGATAGTTTTTGTGTTCATTTATAATCTTTGGCAATAAATCTGGCCTACAGCAGGCGCCTATCCACAATTTTGCACTATAACAAAATATTGTATTTAAAGCAACATAATATCCATTATTTCTACCCCTTTTGAAATAAATCTACCCAAAAACTATTTTAACCAGACCTTTACAACTTTTATCTTATTATTTTATTTATCATATCAACAATTATTCGCGATTAAACATAAAAACATAAGGAAACTAATAAGCTCCATCTTTATTTATCAAGCCTGTTAAAAATATGTACCTACATCCCAAAAAACTTTAAGATTAAAAACTTTAAATCTATTATTCATATTATAATTAATTGATTATCATAATAATTACCGTTCGTACTCCTTTGGAAAACTAAATAAACTTAATCCTTGGCCGGTTTTGACTGAACAATACGGGTAGGCACAATAATATCCAGACCTTTTACAACACAGAACGAAAACAAAATAATATCACAATTAGCTAGGCGCAACGTCAGCTCGCGGACTAAACACAATTTAGACGAGCACATGTTTTTTAGCCATACACAACATCTTTGCGACATGCGCGTACCAAAACAGGACCCGCAAAACGCCGAGCTGTCGCTTCTCGTTGGCTGTGTGTTCTCTGGTTGCAACGCATGCCGGATACACGCTAGTATATTATAGTAATAAGAGTTAGGTTTTACCATTAGATTTGTCGGATTGCTCCGCGCCCGTTCGTTTAATGTTTCAGAGGACGTAGAGCAATCTGAACGCCATTTGTTTATCATATCGGCGAGGAACTGGAGGCACATATTTTTCGTCGGAGAATTTATTTGGACCGATTTTTAAGAGGAAATTTTCAAAAGGCGGGAAACAAACCCAAATATTGTTTAAGTGAGGAAGAATAAAAAGAAACTCACTTCTCTGATAAAATTCGCCAATCTTATAAGTATAACTACCAAAACTACAGTATACACCGCAGTGCTGTGTTGATCAGAGTAGTTACGTTTATGATTTTGGATACGAGGAAGTTGGTAGAGCAAGGCAGATGTTAGTCAGACGGTCATAGTTTTGTTTACTTTCGTGTTTTGTGCAATTACGACCCCTTTCCTGTTAAAACAAACACGCATTCTCTAGACTTCTTAGGAGAGATGACATCTAGATAGACTAGAGAATATCGTGTTACCAGTAAAGATTGTTGTTTTTACTTCAGTTCTGAAAATCGACGTGTTAATACTTTTAAGAATTTTAAGGTAAATTGTGGCAATTTTAGTGGTTTCAAGAAACTGCTTTTTTTTAAGTTTCTGTGCATTTATTAAAAAAAAAACACCAGCATACTATTCGTCATTGCCTCCCTGAACAGTCCTTTCAAAATTAGATACTAATTAATTTTTTTAATAATTGCAAGGTTCTGGAAGTTACCCCTGCCTGCATTCAAGCCATTTAATAGTTAAGTATCTGTATTATTCATAATACAATTGACAACACTCTGTTGATTTATGATTTATATATTATGTTAGGTTACATCAGTTACTTAAGGTTGGCAACGACAGTGATTCCAAAAAAATTCTACGAAGTAGTGTGTGTATTTTGTAATTACTCCTGAGCCTTTTTATCAATAAATGCTTTTAATAAAAATTAATAGTTTTCTTTGCTACACTTTAAGATACGCTGAATTGGTCAACAATTTTTGGGATAATCTAAACAGTTTCTTAAATCGGGTCATTAATTAAAAACGGTTCCTTAAACAGCAGATTCTGTTAATGTTCTATTTTGATATTTTACTAGTTTTATTACATCCAAAATGTACAAAACTGGCTCAAACTATTCTATAGGGATATCCTACAACGTATGTACCTAAAAATTTCACTGGATAATAGGTACTTTCCTTTTGCTTCTTTTAAACAGGAAATCTTTACATAGCTAAGTTTTTAAAGGAACGCTTCGCGAATAACTTTGAATAATCGTTTGAAAAAAGATTGGCATAATTAAACGCTGCGCGAGGGGGGGGGGGACCTTTTCTTTGCTATTTAAAAGTAACTAAAAAGAAAATCAGATACTTTATAACAGTGAGGACGTAAAGTCTGGAATAAATTCATTATTTAGGGAACGCTGAATGTTTTTAAAAATCGCTCGGAGACGTTGATTTTGTTTTTTAATACGCATTTTTTTTCAATATTTTTTATTGTACAGGGTGTCTCCGAAAGCACTCTGCTTGGACCAACTTTAATTTTTTAAATGGGAACCCCCATTTTTTTTTTAATTTTAGGATTCTGTGCATAATTGTGAACATTTTTTTATCTAACATGTCATTATGATTTATCGACAGTTAAAGTTCGAAAATAAATAAAACAATTAATTATTTATCATTTTAATAAGTGTTGAAAATGTTGCCCAAAGGTTAATTGGCAGTAACCTAGACGATCGAAAAATTCTTTCTGCACATTTCTGACAACTTCCGGACTGATTGACCGTATTTCTTAAACAATTCGATTCTTTAAGTCCTCCATGTCCATTGGCTTAGTTTGGAAAACTTTACCTTTAAGGTAACCCCACAGAAAAAAGTCAAGGGGGGTTAAGTCGGGAGACCTCGGCGGCCATTCAATAGCTCCCCTTCTTCCAATCCATCTATTTTCAAAAGTTCGCGCTTATCTTAATACTATTTTTGAAAATAGATAGATTGCAAGGAGGGGAGCTATTGAATGGCCGCGGAGGTCTCCCGACTTAACCCCCCTTGACTTTTTTCTGTGGGTTTACCTTAAAGGTAAAGTTTTTTAAACTAAGCCAATGGACATGGAGGACTTAAAGAATCGAATTGTTCAAGAAGTACGGACAATCAGTCCGGAAGTTGTCAGAAATGTGCAGAAAGAATTTTTTGATCGTCTAGATTACTGCCAATTAACCTTGGGGCAACATTTTCAACATTTATTAAAATGATAAATAATTAATTGTTTTATTTATTTTCGAACTTTAACTGTCGATAAATCATAATGACATGTTAGATAAAAAATGTTCACAATTATGCACAGAATCCTAAAATAAAAAAAAATGTGGGTTCCCATTTAAAAAATTAAAGTTGGTCTAAGCAGAGTGCTTTCGGAGACACCCTGTATAATAAAAAATATTGAAAAAAATGCCTATTAAAAAAACAAAATCGACGTGTCCGAGCGATTTTTAACAACATTCAGCGTTCCCTAAATAATGAATTTATTCCAGACTTTACGTCCTCACTGTATACTGTCTCTGTACTAATGGGATTTTAGTTTTTATAGGCTGCCATTCACTCATTTGAGTTGGGAGCATCATCTTTTTTTAGGGAAAATAATAATTCCCCAACAGGTGGTCTTAATGAGGATTAACCTTTCTACTTTTTTTTTATTACAACAAGACGTGAATATAGTTTATACATTTATATACAGTGTCACCAGTAAAGTTCGCATCATATGGGATTTTCTTTTATTAATAGCTTTATCAGAAATTTGACTTTGGCATCAAGTTGTGCTTCGATCGAGATGAAAATTAAGCAAAAAATAGTAGTCACGTGATTCGCATTATCTGTCGAATTTTAATTTTTTCGAAAAAATAATTCAAAAGTGGGGTTATTTCTGAAAATATCGAAAAAAGTTATTAGAAAAAGTTTTTTAAAATGCAGTTTTTAGCCCACATGCACAATTTCAGTTGCATAAGATAATTTTGATTTTTTACCTATATTTTGTAAATTACAACACTTTTGCAAAATAACTCTCAACGCAACCTACATAAAACTTCTTAGTTTTGACAATGCTTTATTTCAGATACATTTTCTTTAAAGTTGCGCCATATTAAATGTGTGTTTTTCTACAAAATCAAATTTGGGCTATTAAAATTTGGTCGTATATGTGATGCAAAGTTTATTTGTTTTTGACCCTGTATAAGGTAACTTCATAAAATAAGTATTTTTGAAAACGTAGTTTGTGCCTGAAAGTAAAAAAATAAAAAATAAAGTAAAGGGGTTTTAAATTAAATCGTTGAAAATAGATAAACTTTACGTTAAGTTACACTAAAATTTATTTTCCACTTAATGAACACTTTACTGATGACACTGTGTTCTTTTTTGTCTTAATATTAAGGTGTATTACTTTCAGACACAAACTACGTTTTCAAAAATACTTATTTTATAAAGTTACCTTATACAGGGTCAAAAACAAATAAACTTTGCATCACATGCGACCAAATTTTAATAGCCCAATTTTGATTTTGTAGAAAAACACACATTTAATATGGCGCTACTTTAAAGAAAATGTATCTGAAATAAAGCATTGTCAAAACTAAGAAGTTTTATGTAGGTTGCGTTGAGTGTTATTTTGCAAAAGTGGTGTAATTTACAAAATATAGGTAAAAAATCAAAATTATCTTATGCAACTGAAATTGTGCATGTGGGCTAAAAACTGCATTTTAAAAAACTTTTTCTAATAACTTTTTTCGATATTTTCCGAAATAACCCCACTTTTGAATTATTTTTTTGAAAAAATTAAAATTTGACAGATAATTCGAATCACGTGACTATTATTTTTTTGCTTAATTTTCATCTCGATCGAAGCGGAACTTGATGCCAAAGTCAAATTTTGAATAAAGCTATTAATAAAAAAAAATCCCATATGATGCGGACTTTACTGGTGACACTGTATATAATAAGTCGATCTTCCTTGTTAAAAAATATGAAAAAAAGTTTCCATAAACATGGGTCCGGAAATGCAGGGTTTTCAAGACACAGGATGTTAAATAAATAGAAATAAAAAATGAAATTATTAATTAAATTAAAAATACTTACTCGATGCTATTGAAATTTGGCAATCATATTTGTTGTATTAAGAGGCTAATTTAGCCCTAAATAGATTAAAATTATTGAGTCCAGTGGCGTCCCGGGGGCACCTTAGCGAATATTATTATCAAAAAAATGTACGCCACTATCTTTTTTGTAGCTTTAATATCTTTTGTTTAATTAAGCATCTAAAGATACAACTTCTTTGCCTCTTGTATTTTTTTCCTATCTCACTTCATTTTCGAGAAAAAAAATAAAAACCGTTTTATTGTATGTCATTGGACAAAGTTGGTTTATTAATTTCTACTAAAATAAATCACAAGTGCATTGGAAAACAAATAATCATTTCTGCATGAAGGATTGAAATTTGCGCGTTAGTTCTTTTAGAAAAGAATTATACACTTTTTTTGGCGAAATTGTTCTAAAAAGTTTTTGTGTCGGTTTTTGTGATGGAAAATTACACTTTTGAGGAAATGGCAGACATGCATGTAATGTGTGCACGTGCCTATAGTAACTGTTATGCAGCGAGGCGCCTGTATGCAGAAGCGTTTCCCAATCGGCAACTTCCAGATAGTAAAACCTTTGAAAGAGCGTAGACCGTAGATTACGGGAAAGAGGTAAATTTTCTTATTTCTTTTTTGTGATGTTTTTGACAATAATGTTATTTAGGAAGTTTTGCCGTTCCCACCAATGATAGAGGCCGGCCGAGGTCCATAAGAACGCTCGAGTTTGACGAGGCAGTTTTACGTGCCGTGGAACAAAATCCTGGTATCAGTAAGGACTATAGCAACTAGATTATGGCGTAATCATTCCAACAGCACTGCGTGGCAGGTTCTCTCCGAGCAACTCTTGTATCCCTATTATGTCCAACGTGTGCAAGCATTACTACCAAGAGATTTTCTTCCTCGTTTACAGTTTTGCCAATGGTACTACCAAGAGCTTAATAATAATAGGAATTTTAATAAAACCATACTTTTTACAGACGAAGCAGGATTTCGGCGGGATGGTATTGTTAATTACCATAACACTCACGTATGGAGTGACGAAAATCCCCATGCTTTCGTGCAGTGTCGCCACCAGGAACAATTTTCTTTAAATGTGTGGATGGGTATTGTTGGTAACAATTTAATTGGTCCATTTCTTTTTACCCTTAAGGCGATACATCACCGAACAGAAATTTCGGTGTCCGGAGGAAATCTGCAGGCATATTTCTATCTAAACCCGTTCACCCGCTGACTAATATTTTTGCACCGGCATCATCGGTGTTTAATTTCACCGGGCATGAACAATTCGCAGAACTAGACCGCTCCAAGGGCCAAAATCTCGGCCAAAACAGTTTATTTTTGTATTTATTCAATTACAACTAATAGTCCAGGAAAATTATTAGTCCAGGAAAATATTATTTTAATTTGTATGCTCATGTATATAAAGATATATTTTCGACATTTTTACTGCCAGTGTTCTTATAATATGTACAGTATCTGTTAAATATTAAAGTTTGTTTACAAACAACAACAAATACTTTGTTAATTACCTACCTACCAAATTTTAACTGTTAAGATGAACTAATTAACTGAAAAAGTTGTGATTTTCTTAATAAATCCAATTTAAACAAATGTATCTATTAGTAATTTGCAACATGATTAAATTATTCCACACAAAATAAGTAATAAGAAAAAAAAATAAGAAAAACTTAAATAATTTGATAATAATATATTAATCGTCCCGAGGGGGATTCCTAATCTGTAGTCTTCTTGTATATCTAGGGTCAATAATTTCAGGTGGTAAGCATTTTAAATAAAACCTTATTAAATATGGCTCCATTTTGTCTGTCCAAAACACATAAATTCTTTCAATCTAAAAAAATTGCGTAAATTTAAACATTTTAAGTCAGTTTAAACGGTTTTCTGCACTATATTATAGCATACACAATTTACCTTTAGATACGTACAGCTTATCTCCTGCGCAAACAAAAGTTACGTTTTATGGGTGAAAAAATACGTCCGAGCGCATGACTCGCCGGTCAGCTGCCTTCCTTCTGGACACCTTCGTGCATGCGCACAAACCTTGTGTTATCGGCCTGTCCTACTTTATCGACAATTATCGACATGCTCAAGATACTCTCCAGAACCGGCTCGGCCGCCATTTTTGTTGTTGTGTTTTAAGGTTTCTCTGTGGATTCGTTGTAGTTTTCTTAGCTGACGTGGATTGTGGGTGTTTAATATTTACGGATTTCTAGTTTTTGTGGAGTTTAGTGAATTGTGTTTGTGCTTTTAATGACTCCAATTGGAATATAAACAATGACAGTAAGAGCCGTTGTATTATTTTGTTAAGCCGAAATAGGTGTAAAATATCGGGTATTTCATATATTTAGTAAAGTATGGAGTAGTGATGTATCTTGATATATAACTTTATTTTATTATGAGCAATTTAAACACATCTAATTAGGCCTAGGCTACACAAATAAGGTATGAAAATAATGAGAAACGCACACCAAAACATATTATTATCCCGATGCATGCAAAGAAAAAAGTAAATACCTAGGTATGTTTATATTAATGTGAAAGTATTTTATGAGTCAAGTTCTCGGGCAAACCCTTTTTCAAATTCTTGAACAAAACAAGTTTTTGCCAAATTGTAAAAATCAATACAAGTTATATACCAACTAATATTTGACTTGAGGTTACGTACGCGATAACACTGTAGATTCGTTATTTTGCTGGTTTTGTTTGTTTTTTATATTCGATTTTGTAAGTTTTATAGTTTAATTAACTTGTTCTCTTCCTTTTTGAACCAACAACATTTTTAAACAAATTTTAAAAACAAAACCTTAAAAACAATTTTCTATACTTAAAATCATATGTTTGCTACTACTCAAAATGCCAGAAATCACTACCTTTTTTCCCAACTTGATCAAAAATTGAGAAGAAATTCCAATTTTTTTGGCAAAAATTTAAATTTTAAAGCCCGGACCTGTCTATTTTATTTTTCCATTCGTCAAACGATAATGTTGTAGTGCGCATGGCTAATAGTGTCTAGCTTTGCTTACATGCGCGAGGCCATAAATCTGCCACTTTCATGATTATTGTTTGCTTATCTAAAGGTAAATATCTATGCTATATAGATACAACAGAACAATACATTACATTTTACAAATTAGGTATTTTTTAAATTACAGATATTGTATAAAAGTATGGCACTTTATCATACCTTTTCTACAAGGAATCCTAATGTAGTCCACAACAGAAAATAGCAATATATGAATTATTGATGGTTACTTGGAACAGTCCTTGTATTTAATAATAATAATTATGGTTTTTCTTTAATTGTAATATGCCATTATTTATTGTAGCAAAAGTTTTTTTTTCTGTTGAATGGCCTCTTCTGGTGTTCACATTTTCGCTGTTGAAGGAGACTTTACTTCTATTATCCCTTCGTCTTGAATAAGTCCATCTGGACTAGCTGCCAAGAAGCAATGTTCTTTATGGACAAACAAACCACAAGGCTCGACTTTTAGATTTGTTCTTTAGTCTCCAATGCTTTTATAGCTATAGGTATAATATTTTTCTAATTTGCAAAATACATCTAAAAATGACTAGGTACTTATCCTAATAAACGCTACCGGGCTGGCATAAGCCGGGGACAAACTGTCCCACTAAGGTTTCTTACTTTATAAATAATTAAGAAATTTTTAAATAGCCAAATGATGTCAAAATTAAGTAACTTAATGGCAAAGTTGCCTAGCAATCCCTATTAGTTGGCAATTTTGTTTTGCATGTATATCTTGTTTAAAGTAAATAACATGAATAAAATTGTTATTTGTAAATAACTTGAGAAGGAATAAAGATATCAAATTATAGTTTGCACCAGAATTTAGCTATTGTCATTCTCTTTAAGCAAGGTCATATAAAAATATGAATTTCCAGGGTTGTAGTGTTGCAAGTTTACTTTTATGAAGAAAACTGTAAAAAAACAAATATTGGGAAATCAACGCCCTCTAGAAGACGCAGTATCAACATCAACTCCCCATCCCGACGGCATTCAGTATTTTAAAAAGGGCAAAATTACCTTTAAAACAAGACTAAGTTGATTAGAGGGTATGGAAGATACAGCAATTTTTTACAGGATTCCCCCGCCCTTATTATCGACGATATAAATTATTAGTCTACAAAACAAATAATCGCAAAAATTATCGATCTTTCTATAACCGCAATAGCGCTCATTCAGAGATAAATTGAATTTTTAGTTATATCATAGTAAATGCATCCCCTAGCAGCCATTTGGAATGTTGAAAATATTTTCCGTCAATTTTTCTTGGTCGATTTAGTCAATAAAAATTTTTTTCAAAGACATATTTGTGGCTTCCATAATACCTATCCTACCTCGCCGAGCTTAGTGGGACATCCTGCATATTCCTTATTCAAAAAATTAGGGGTACTTAAATACTTTCAAAAAATGTCGAAATTGTTTCCTGTAAATGTAAAAGAACCAAAATAGTGGACACTTCCCTAAAATGATGAGCAGTTGCCTATGCCCTGCAACCCTGGAAATTGTAAAATTGCCCAAAGGCCGTGGCGTCGGATCGGCATCTTACCTTTGTAACGGTGAATGGTTTTTGCTGGATTCTTTTCTCCCCTTGACTTTCTAACAATTAACATTTTTTGTCGAAGACTTTTCCTTTTGGATTGAAATAGTTCTTTTTGTTTCTTTTTTCCCATATTGATAGGAAAATAAAATATAAATAATAATTAATCCGTATGTATACCACCGATCGCACTAAGTAAATCACAAAAAATAGAACACACACATATAAGATTCATAAGAATATATTTTGAAATGAGAATACCTACTTACAGATCCTCGGATGAAAAAAGGTAATGTAATTTTATTACTAATAATAATTATTTAAGTAACCTAACAATATTAGGTACTTATTTACAATAATACATTATAAAGGTGTAATGAAATTTATGAGATAATCCCATAATTATTATTAATCTACCTAACAATAAACCATGCATCAACCATCAACCTCAACAAAAATAAGAACCCCTAATAAAATGTGTACGGATAATTATTATTCTTTACATGGAAAATTATGCACCTGCTAATAATAAATTCATAGTTCCTACTATTTTCTTCGGTCGGGCACCGAATATTCACAAGGTCAATCGCGTTGCCAGCGTTTCGCCAAGATATGATTAGTGGGCTTGTCTCTAAAAAAGAACGTAGGGCGGAGGACATTTTCCGCAAAATCGTTTTTCCAGGATTTTGAACAAACTATTTACTTTTAATTTTTCATTTTTTTACCAACATGTCTAAATTAACACCCACTAGGGCGCTATAGAGCCTGTTTTTTAAAATATATTTTATTTAAAAAAATATAAATTCAGAAAAAAAAATATATAGTTTTGGGCTCTATAGCGCCCTAGATAAAGTAATTTTATGCTACTTTTATATATAATAATTTTTTGATATTATGCATATTAACGAAGAAAATTTGGAAATAAAATAATGATAGGTATAGAATCCCCTTAAGATTAAACGGCGAATCTTACTTAGAGTTTCTTCTACAAGAATTGCCCGTACTGCTAGAAGAAGTTCCTCTAAATATACGTAACCAAATAACTTTTATGCACGATGGAGCTCCTCCTCATTTTAGTAGACCTGTCAGAACTCATCTGAGTAACACCTTTGGTGAAAATTGGATTGGAAGAGGTGGACCAATTAACTGGCCACCTCGCTCCCCTGACTTAAATCAATTAGATTTTTATTTATGGGGTACACCTTAAGACGATGGTTTACACTACTCCCATAGAAACAATAGAAGAACTAAGAAATAAAATTGTAAATGCTTGCGAAGAAATAAAAAATAGACCTCGAGTTCGTCGTTCAATGATGCGTCGAGTGAGAAGGTGTACGGAAATGAATGGTGGACATTTCCAACATTTGTTGTAGTTTATGTTATGGTATTGAAAAAGTTGCAATAACATTCTTTCCTAGAAATGTTTTTTATTATTTTTGGTCCAATGCACTTGTGATTTATTTTAGTAGAAATTAATAAACCAATTTTGTCCAATGACATACAATAAAACGGGTTTTATTTTTTTTCTCGAAAATGAAGTGAGATAGGAAAAAAATACAAGAGGCAGAGAAGTTGTATCTTTAGATGCTTAATTAAACAAAAAATATTAAAGCTACAAAAAAGATAGTGGCGTACATTTTTTTGATAATAATATTCGCTAAGGTGCCCCCCGGGACGCCACTGGACTCAATAATTTTAATTTATTTAGGGCTAAATTAGCCTCTTAAATAAACTCACGAAATGAAAACGATAAACGTCAATCAAAATTCGCCAAGAAATAAACTGGCATTACCGATGCGTTGACACTTCTGTTGCCAACTATTCCCAGTAAACCAAAGCTGGCGGTAAAAGTTCGGCCGCCTTCCGGCACTGGCGGGAAATCGACGGCTCTTGTTGCCGATTACTGGCCGCTACTGGCTATCGCGTTACCTTCCATGTGTCGAACTACCACGGCTAATAGTCTGCCACCCGATGGTGGTAGTAGCGCAGCACATGAGAAACGGACCTTATCTTTCGAATCGGACACGGTTAGAAGATATTTCGCCGGTTGTGTCAAAAGGGTCGACGTGCCGTGTACCACCCGCGCGCGGGTAGCTGACTACTACGTTCCTCGTTTTACTTGCTTGGCCACGGCTAATCGCAAGCCAGCCGCGTATTTTTGAAATTCGCGCCGTTCTGCTTCTGCGAAAGAACTGACACTTGACAGGTGAATGACGGTGTACAGAACATTAAAATTATTTTTCCACGAACACGAGGCGTTCCTTTATTTATTATAAAAGATACATTTCTCAAGAAGATTCAGTGCCTGTAGGCAGAATACAGGATTCATCATTAGACGAACTTACTGATTTCCAAGATAAAAATACACCCCTCAGACAGATGATTCAGTACCAGAGAACAAAACTATAAGTGAGTTTAAGTTTCATACCTATATATATAATTTTATTGTAAATTTTTTATACCTCTGTTACTCTCATAATACTTATGTAAAGTTGAAAGTGTTAATGCATGCTTGGCTATTCTTTGTATGCATTATTTTATAGTATATAAACTTTTTTTTTTTTTTTTTTTTTATTTTTTTTTTATTTATTTATTTTACGTCGGCCTTTTTCCGCAACGAGGCCAATCACCGACGCCAGGGAATTTGTCACACACTATCTGGTAATTTTGCCGAATCCCTCTTTGTCGAGGGTAGGGTTCTTTAACGTGCCAACATCCATGACACGGGGCCCACAGTTTAACGTCTCTTCCGAAAGACGGCGCCACCTCTTAAACCAAATTCCAAATTTAACATCGACGTTGCCGGGAATGGAACCCGGGCCTACGATCTGTGAGGCTGCTGCGCTGACCACCAGACCACAACGTCGACAGTATATAAACTTAACCAAACCAAATGGTTTTTAGGTGCTGTACGAAGAAATCCAATAACGTCCAATGCAACAAATTCAGATATTGTTCTGACCATTAGAAACTGGATAAAAATGCTTCCGACAGGGAAGGCGGGCGGATGAGTCGCAAAAAAAAATAATAAAAAGTTATGTGTAAATGAATCAGAATAACGTCTTATATTTGCAGGGTTTGTTAAACAATAAAACTGTTGTTTTCTACTTTACGGTGAGTTTTAATGGTAAGACTTCCCTCTAACCATGCGCGGTCCCTCGTTGGTATTTAAATGAATTGCCAGCGACCGTTCCGATTGTAGCTGGCGGCCCGACACCGACGTTTCGGCAATGCGCCTTCTGTCCACCTCCGGAGCTTTCATGTCGTGTTAACTGGGTAACATAAACTAACATTCCTAGCTACCCGCCTATTTCGGGATTTGGACGGATCCAGGTGAGGGGTAAGCCGTGCATCATGTCGGCGGAGAGAGGATTTACTTAAATAATTTGTATTGGGTGTCAAATCATGATAAGAAGTCAAAATATCAAAAATCAACTATATTTTGGTTTGTTTCTCGGCTGGTGCAGGTGGTGCGACTCCTAACTAGCCAAATATCGGAGGAGTGTGCAGCAAAAGACTGTTCCGAATTAAACGTAAAATATTTACTGTATTTTGTTTTAATGAACAAGGCTGTATTCTATTTCACACCTTTCTTCTTAAATAACAGAAGGCCTTAGTCAAATCTAACTAAATGAACCTAAAATGAATGCAACTAGCGATAGAACGACCTATCATTCCTCTGTGATAAGGATCCGATTAACGAATATTTAAGTTTCGGCTTTATTATGGGTTAATTTACTTAATTTATTAAATTTATTTGTTTATGTTTACGTTTATTTTAATGTCTAAACCTAAGTTGATGACTCATCCAATCAGAATCACAGAATCAGACTATATCAGCATTGTGGTTATCAGTTCTCTTTTAGTAATTTTTATTTCTGTTGCACTATGTTTTTTTTATCTTAATATTTTCATTACATTGAACAGTAACAGTACACTAAGTAGTGTGGGTACAATTATTAAATGTTTATTTATTACATTAAATTCTTGCCAGATAAATGCAAAAAACGTGTTTGTACGGGGTTTCCCATATTATATTCCACAGTATTGTGCACTAACGTTCTATTTTCTAATCCACATAAAAACATTACATTTCTCAGATAGCCACTGGTGGGTAGTGTAACGAAAATTTCAATTGATAGTTCACGCACAATTTTATAATTTAGTCAACAACATTGATAAATGGTAATATCGAGGGTCTATCTATAACATAGGTAAGTGAGTCGATAGATAAGTAATGAGTTACCTATCTTTAAATATTTATAATTATTACCCATCATGTAAGTACTTATTATTTTAATACTAAGAAAGGTGGTCTAGAGCTGAGAAGGTAAAAACACCTAACTTTTAAATGATATCCTAGGTTATTTAAGCAAAATTTCAAGGCCTGGGATTTAAGGAGTACGTTCAAGGTTTGCGATCGAAAGAAAGCAACTTGTCTCAAATTGATTGCTTGGTTTCGTTCACTTGCGATATGGAATTGTATTCTGGGGGAATACGTGCAAATACCTGCTGAATTCAGTGTTTATTCTGCAGAAGCGTGCTGTAAGATATATTTGTGGTGCGTATGGCAGAGAGTCATGTAGACCCTTATTTATATGTTAGAAAATCTTAACTTTGCCATGCCTGTTTATTCTTGAAACAGCATAGGGTTAGGGACACTTTGCCAGTACCTGACCACTCTCATGATACTAGAAGATCAGAAAACCTGTACCTGCCCATGAACAGAAAAAGCATGTAAAATTTTGACGTTTAACTTGTGGAGCAAAGATACAAACCAAACTGTATAATCGAGAAGCAAACCAGAATTGATTTTTTGATATTATGAAGTCTTGTCACTCTTGTCATGATTTGACAAACAAAACTAACCTAAAAATATAGCGATGTCAACGTCCTGTCATAAACTAACCTCAAAAAGTAATAAACAAACGGATGTCAACGTCTTGGCGTCTTGTTGTACAAGCAAAACGAACCCCTAAATTATAAAGTCCGTGCCGCTGACATTAAGTGATGATCTCACCCCCCTCGGACGCCCCCCCCCTTCTACCCTTCTAACTATTTGTATGTAACTGAAAGGAAACAGCGAGCAGCATCACATAAATAAGTTGAAGTAAAAGGCAGGGAAAATGCTTTCCTATTCTAGTTTTTATTTCTGTCAACAAATATCAACCTAGCTGTTAAATCAGTGAAATAGTTTAATACCTATACAGGTTTCCTTAATTAGGAAAAATATGACGTTGTCATTTATATTAATGGGATTTCTTCCTTAGTAATTTTAGGATATGCCCCCGATATCATTACATCATTATACCGGGTGTCCACGGAAAGTGGCTCGCCCCTCTAACTTTTTTGTTTTTCAAGATAATGAAATAAAATTCGGGGGATTTGTGTTCGACATAAAACTGCATTTTTTGACGGGTGACTCAACGTTATGGAACTTCCGGTTTAACCGGAAGTGACATAAACTTTCGATTTTTAAATGGGACACCTGGTATATTTTTACTTTTTTTTACTCCATATGACATTCTAAATACAACGATGTGTCACTCGTCACTTTTTGTCACCAAGAAAATATTTTTTTTCCAAATTTATTGTTTTATCTAGAGGGCTATGAATACCTTAAAATCACTTATTTCAGTTCTTTAATCTTGGGAAAAATACTTTTTTACTATTTTTGGTCCAATGCTATGTGCTATGTAAAATTTAATCTTTAAAGTTGTATAACTCATTTTTTTTAATGGCAACATGGTAGCTTGTCGGGTTAAGAAAAAAGAGGATTTTATTATAATTATTTTGATACCATAGGTACACTATTAGGTTTTAGAAAAGCTGCCATTAAAAAACTTTAAAAAGTTAACTTAGAACTTTCCTAAAATGAAGCATCTCTTAAGAATAAATTTAGATTTAAATGCATCAAGTAGCATCAAGAGCCTGACAATAATAACATATCAACTTTTTCACTCCTTGTAACACTATTATTTTTCATGTTTTTTAAACAACCAACTAATTTACTTTGGCAGTTTTGCTGGTCACAGGCTACTTGATGCATTTAAATCTAAATTTATTCTCAAAAGATGCTTAATTTTAGGAAAGTTCTAAGTTAATTTTTTAAAGTTTTTTAATGACAGCTTTTCTAAAACCTAATAGTGTATGGTATCAAAATAATCGTAATAAAAGAATCTTTTTTTTTAACCCGACAAGCCACCATGTTGCCATTTAAAAAAAATGAGTTATACAACTTTAAAGATTAAATTTTACATAGCACATAGCATTTCACCAAAAATAGTAAAATTGTATTTTTCCCAAGATTAAAGAACTGAAATAAGTGATTTGAAGGTATTTATAGTCCTCTAGATAAAACAATAAATTTGGAAAAAAAATATTTTCTTGGTGACAAAAAGTGACAAGTGACACATCGTTGTATTTAGAATGTCATATGGAGTCAAAAAATGTAAAAATATACCAGGTGTCCCATTCAAAAATCGAAAGTTTATGTCACTTCCGGTTAAACCGGAAGTTCCATAACGTTGAGTCACCTGTCAAAAAATGCAGTTTTATGTCGTATACAAATCCCCCGAATTTTATTTCATTATCTTGAAAAGCAAAAAAGTTAGAGGGGCGAGCCACATTCCGTGGACACCCGGTATATGTATTTAACTTTTTTTTGAATCTCTACCCTTATATCTATAACCGAGTCTATAACCTTATTTATTTTTTCTATGGACGTGCGGAAAGTTTAACTTTTGCGCACGCATTTTCATACACAAAAATCCATAAAACAATTTTATTAAATACAATTATTAACCCGCCCTATATAACATTTTTTGCCTGCGACACTGTTTTCTTAATAACTTTTGTTTATACATGTTTTAAATTTTATACAGGGTGTCCGGAAACCATATATTTCCTGTGCAAAAATAATATGACTCTTATAAGTAATGCCATTTTTCATTTTTTGCCCTCATGCTCGATGTCAAAGTTTAAAATTAAAAACTAATTTTTTTGGATAATTTGAATATTTAATAAGATACTTATAAATTTCAAATTTGGTACCTACATTGCTTTACTATATCGGGTGTTTCAATAAAAACTCCCATGCCAATTATTTCGAAAACTAAAAGTGACATGTAACTTCTGTAAACGCCAGTTTTTAGCCACTATGATTGGCTTCACAACTGTGTAAAAAATGTGTTTGAATAATACAAAATGTAGGTGGCGCCACGGTGCAAAGAATTTTTTCGATGACAGGAACTTTTAAATGTTGTGATTCTTAAAGATAATTAATTTTATCGTCAACCGTCACTAAAACAGTACATTATCAGAGTGATTTCCGGAAGTAAACGAACACTTTATTTTATTGTAAAAAAAAATACTTTACCTGCGACAAATAAATACTTTTGCCCTCCGCAGATTAGTGACTTTGACACTTATTAATCAAAAATCGTCTGTCACTGTCACGCCTTTCCCTACGACAGCTCGATAGTAGTTTTCGCGCGATTTATTGCGATGAGTCATACGTCAATTTTTTATGTTATAAATTCTGAACGGTTGGCGATAAAATTTTGTATGCACCACGTCAGTAAAGTGTCTTTATCGACTCGCCTGTTATTCGCCTCGCTCGCTCATCTCATAATTTCAGACCCGTCCGATAAAGAATCATTTTACTGCCTTAGTACATAAATAACTATTTAATCAAATTATGTCCCATAAAAATTTTTGATAAATCCAACATGAACGGAAATATTTGAGGTTGTTTTTTTTTTATAATTCTAACGAGTATTTTAATTATAAATATTTTTAATATTAGTAGATTTTAATTTAATTTTCGTAATGATAATTTTAGTGACAAAACGCTCGTGTAGCGCTAAATTATTACGTCCAGTGACGCCTTAACAACTAATATTTGCAAAAAATAAGACGCCACTGAGTTTTTGGTAATTTTTTAATTTTTTTCGGATTAAGCAATTAAAAATATCCTTTTCTTGTCTGTTAAATTGTTTTCATATCTTGCTTCGTTTTCGAGAAATAAAAATAAAAACAATTTTATTGCATATCTCTGGAAAACAAAAATCATTAAATAATTAACATTATTAACACTCAGTGTCAGTGTCAGAATTTGCAATTTCTATATTTTTAAAATAAAAATGGTTCACCATACAAATCAAGACAAATTGAACATGGTTCTAGTTTAGGGAGAATAATTTGGTTTAATAAATTTGGATTTTTTTCCAAAAGAATCTGAAAATGTGCCAAAAACTTAATTATTACAATTTAACAGACAAGAAAATTATAGTTTTAGTTGCTTAATCCGAAAAAATTATAAAAATTACCAAAAACTCAGTGGCGTTTTATTTTTTGCCAATATTATTTGTTAAGCCGCCCCCTGAGACATCACTGGACGTAATAATTTAACGCTACAGGAGCGTTTTATCACTAAAATTATCATTACCAAAATTAAATTAAAAACTGCTAAAGGATATTAAAAATATTTATAATTAAAATACCTATACTCGTTAAAATTATTTTTAAAAAAACTTAACCCCAAATATCTACTATAAAGTAAAAATCTTGAATACTCTCGCAAGATGGGGGCAAAGTCACGTGACACTGTGAATTTTGGTCTATTAAATTTTTATAAGTTGGCATGACTTACAGGACCGGACTTGAAAATTATACATGTGATACCTTCTACAACAATTTATGCAATAGCCTCCTCGGTTCTACCGCTTTAATATTGCCAAATAATAAGTAATAGGTACCTACTTAATAATTTCTTTTGAAAGTTTTGTTTTTTAAATATTATAATTTAAGGTAGGTAATAATAAGCATGAATTTCTATATACAGGGTGGCCCTTTAGTGTGGCAAAGTACAATAGCTCCGTTACTATTTCAAATACATTAAAAATATTAATACAAAAGTTGAAGGGCAGTAAGTGACTTATAACGTAAAATTATTTTTAACTCTATAGGGTGGCTCAAAAAAGCGGAACAAGAAAAAATGTACTTTTTTTAAATGGAACACCCTGTATATTTTTTCATTTTTAAATTCTACATAGAATTATAATTATTTTTTATTAAATACATTATAAGTCTATACTTTATAGTTTCCGAGATATTGACTCTTGAAAAGTGACATTTTTGAACTTTGACAGCTTCTAACTTTCTAACAGTACGTCTTAGAGCAAAACGGCTTACATGTCTCTATCTTCAATTTTTATTATCTTCCCAAAAAAATCAACTTCCAGTTAAACCGGAACAACTATATTTCCTGCTTTCGAGTAACATCCGGTTTAACCGGAAGTTGATTTTTTTGGGAAGATAATAAAAATTAAAGATAGGGACATGTAAGCCGTTTTGCTCTAAGACGTACTGTTAGAAAGCTAGAAGCTGTCAAAGTTCAAAAATGTCACTTTTCAAGAGTCAATATCTCGGAAACTATAAAGTATAGACTAATAATGTATTTAATAAAAAATAATTATAATTTTATGTGGAATTTAAAAATGAAAAAATATACAGGGTATTCCATTTGAAAAAAGTACATTTTTTATTGTTCCGCTTTTTTGAGCCACCCTATAGAGTTAAAAATAATTTTACGTTATAAGTCACTTACTGCCCTTCAACTTTTGTATTAATATTTTTAATGTATTTGAAATAGTAACGGAGCTATTGTACTTTGCCACACTAAAGGGCCACCCTGTATGGTTTAAAGATAAAATGTCAAAATAGATTTAAAAAGTTTATAATATTATAAATATCCAAACCTTAAAAATACTAAACTAACTGAAACACAACTTAAAATAGGATTCTGTCACTCATATTTAGAACAGATTTTTTTTTGTTTTATTTGTTCAGATTATACCTATAGGTAAAATACCTACAGTTCAACATAAACTAATTGAATTCAAGTTATTACATTCACTGTCAAGAAAATCCCCATATATAACTTACATAAGGTACGTAGACCCAAATATGGTTTTTATAGAATTTGTTGGCTATGGTACGGTTATACATTTCTAAACTTGTATGTGGGCTAACATAAAGTTAAAAGTTTCAATATAGCCAGGGATTTAATTTTTCTGGTGGAAACCCTACTTGAGTTTTTGACTTACATAAGGTACGTAGACCCAAAAGTGGTTTTTATGGAATTTGTTGGTTATGATACAATTACATTATTTCTAAACTTGTATGTGGGCTAACATAAAGTTAAAAGCTTCAATATAGCTAGGGATTTAATTTTTCTGTCAATGGAAACCCTAATTTAACAGTTTTTGACTTAACGTAAGGTACGAAGACCCAAATACGGTTTTTATAGAATTTGTTGGTTATGATACAGTAACATTCCTAAGCTTGTATGTAGGCTAACATAAAGTTAAAAGCTTTAGTTTAGCCAGGGATTACATTTTTCTGTCAGTGGAAACCCTACTTTAACAGTTTTTGACTTACGTAAGGTGCGTAGACCCAAAAGTGGTTTTTATGGAATTTGTTTGTTAAAATGAAATTTATTGATACAGTTACATTTCTAAACTTGTATGTAGGCTAACTTTATGTTAAAAACTTTATTTTATTGTCATACAAACAATAATAATAGTAATATCAAATAATAATTTCACTTATGTAAGGTACGTAGACACAGAAAATAGAATTATATATTTGTTCGCTATCCTATTACATACTAATATGGTTAGCTATTTTAACTATTATATAGTAACATAATTTTACTTACTATTGCCAAATAATAATAATATTTACTAATAACAATAATAAAAATAATTCCTTCAAAATCAAATGGGGGATTGCGCGCGCCGCCATCGTGTCGTGTAGTTTTGTAGTGGATGCCGTCCAAGAAAAATCTTAAAATATCGTGAAAATCCTTAGACTTTTTTAACATTTTTCAATTAAAACATCTAAAATAACCCTTATACAATAATCTGAGATATACATTATTTATTGCCAACAAAAACCAAAAATCCACTCTAGAATCTTGAAAAATCAAATACAAAAATGCCATAACCCCAAATTCCCAATTTGACTTATTAAACAATCTCAAAGAGCCAATAATCCTCAATTGAAAAACAAGCATTGCACCATTCCGTGCACGACTGCCAAATAATGCCAGGCTGTTTCCAGTGCAACCTGGACTGCCAGTTGAAGGAGGAAAAGGGAAAACTATTCGGTTATCCGTGCGATGTCTGCCACAGGACTATATGCAGAAATTGCTCTAAAATCAATGCATCCGAAGTAAGATGTGTGCCCATGAACCAGAGGACATTGATCTTTTGTTGTCCCGTCTGCCTGGAGAACATAAAATCCGCAGCAAAACTAGGTAACCAAATGAAAGAAATAAAAAACCAAATCTCCGACCTACAGCTTAATACCAAGGAAGTACCAAACCTAACTAAAATAATTGAATCGATGGATGATCAAATTGCTAAACTGAAAAGGGAAATAAAGGATATTAAACTCAGCAATACTAAGACAGACATTGTAGGCATAACTGAAAAAGTACAGGAGCTTGAAGAGAAGATCATCACGAACCGGGCAAATTCACCTAACCATGGCACGGTAGAACCGACAATCTCAGAAATCCAGGAGCGAGAAAATAGAGCAAAAAATGTCCTTGTTTTTGGACTCGAAGAGCAAACTGCTCAGAATGGAGAAAAAATATGGGAACGTGACTTAAATGCAGTAAAGGAACTCATAAACTCTGTGGAACCTAATGCCGACCTGTCAAACATTAAGATGTTCCGACTGGGCTCATACATCACAGGAAAGACCCGTCCAATTAAGGTTATCTTCCAAACCAAGCGTGAAGCCATCGCAATCCTAAAAAATAAAAAAATCCTTGACAGCACAGGTAAATATCTAAAAAACGACCAGACTTTGTCACAAAGAACATTCCTTAAAGAAGTGCTTAAAGAACTTGAAGAGAGGACGACATCTGGTGAGTCCGATATTAAAATTAAATATATCCGGGGTATTCCAAAAATAATTAAACATAAAATGTCACAACATGACAACAAACAGCCAAATCCTAATACTTAGTCAATCAAAAAACTAACATCCCTCTCCGAGATTTCCATATGCTACACTAACATTAATTCTATCTTAAGTAAGCTGGATGAATTTACAGCATGCATGCAAAAGCTGGAACCAACTCTCATATTTCTAACCGAAACTTGGCTTAATCAAAACATCCCAGATACTTTAGTATGCCTGCCAGGGTACACCATTTACCGTAACGAAAGGCCAGACGATCAGAGGGGAGGAGGGGTCTGTATTATGGTCAAGAATGTACATAATGGTCTTACCATTAAATCCACCGAAAACACAACCTATAAGGGTCCGACAGCAGTCAACGCTGTCTGGGCTGATATAAAGCTACAGGAATATGAAATTCTAGTTGGGTGTATATATAGACCACCAAATACTAGCAGTCAAAATAACACTCTTCTCCTGGATATACTCGACACAGTATATAACAATAACCCCCATACTCTAATTCTAGGAGATTTCAACTACCCCGAAGTCGACTGGAGGACTCTGACACTGAAAACAGCAAATGCATCTGCAATGGATTTCATAACCAGATACAAGCAATGGAATTCCTGGCAATTGATAGATCAAAACACAAGATATCGTGGGCTGCAAGCTTCACTACTTGACCTGATGCTCACCAGCGACAAAAAACTAATATCGAACATTAATATACTACCTCCAATTGGAAAAAGCGACCACAGCACCATTCAAGCAACTGTTCAGTTTTACGCCCGATCTGGAAATACCAAGACTGTACTTAAAAGAAACTTTTGGAGAGCAAACTACGATGAGGTAAATGCATGCCTGACTCGGAAAATTATAGAAAATAACCAGCCTACATATAGTGAACTTGAAAAAATTATCACAGACACCATCAATTTGTACTTCCCATGTCGACGAACCAAAGTAAATACAAAAAAGCCATGGCTAAACACGGGAATCTTCAGGGAAATAGACAAGAAGAGGAAATTCTGGGACAAATACCGAAGAAACAAGACGGAAGAAAACTACAACTCTTACAGAAGTCAAAACAACATACTTAAAAACAAAATCCGTAAAGCCAAAATCGAATATGAGAGCAACCTATTAAACAAAGAAGATAAGCACTTCTTCAACTACATTAAACGTAGCCTAAATAGCAGCACAACCGAATTTGTCCTTAGAGATCCAGTAAACCAACGCAAAATCAGTGAAAACGAGGAGATAGTGGAAGTTTTTGCCAGACAGTTCTCAAAAGTCTATACATTGGAAAAAACAACTCCCATACCAGCTTTATCTCCTGCCACCAGAGCAGTGAATGAAATTTCCACTATACAAATAACAAATGAGAAAATCCAGGAAGCAATAAAATCACTAAAGAATGATTCCAGTCCAGGCCCAGACGACATCCCATCTATCTTTATTAAAGAATGTAGCAACACCCTCGCACCCATCTTACGCCAAATATACACAAAAATTTTAACTACTGGCAACATTCCTGAAAAATGGACCATGGCTTACGTGATACCCATATTCAAAAAGGGAAATCGGCTGGACCCGTCAAACTACAGACCCATAAGCCTCACATCCCACTTGTGTAAGATCATGGAGAAGGTAATTGTATCTGAGCTCACAGAATTCTTGATCCAAAACCGGATAGTTCCACCTAGTCAGCATGGGTTTCTCCCTAAACGCTCCACAATGACAAACCTGTTAGAGTGTATCAATGACTGGACCAGAGAAGTTGACAATGGTCATCCTGT
The DNA here is from genome assembly GCA_963969555.1 of Polydrusus pterygomalis. Classification (NCBI taxonomy): domain Eukaryota; kingdom Metazoa; phylum Arthropoda; class Insecta; order Coleoptera; family Curculionidae; genus Polydrusus; species Polydrusus pterygomalis. The sequence goes on from OZ018382.1 coordinate 48,462,742, forward strand.
TGACGTTCTTTATCTAGATCAGGAGAAGGCCTTCGACAAGGTGCCCTTTAAAAGACTAGCATACAAGATGGAGCATTTTGGAATAAGGGGATGTCTCTGCAGATTTTTGGAGAGGCTACTTACTGGGCGATCCTTTCAAGTCAGAGTGAATGGTGTCTACTAAACGTCACATGAAGTGCTCAGTGGAGTACCACAAGGGTCAGTAATTGGACCACTTCTCTTCATTCTCTACATAAGTGACCTGAACCAACACATCAAAACAAAAATCTCTTACTTCGCAGATGACACCAAATTGTACTGTAATCCCACCTTTGATCTTGCACGCTTTATTGAGGACATAGCAGCAATAGAAGCCTGGACTGAGACCTGGCTGCTGAAGCTGAATGGAGAGAAGTGCACCGTCCTGCACATAGGAGCTAAAAACCCACACAACACATACACGCTGCATGGAACCCAATTAAAAAGTGTGGAAGAGCAAAAAGACCTTGGGGTACTAATGCGGGCAGACCTAAAATGGGAATCTCATATAAATCAAATTATAAAAAAATGTAACTCGTTTATTTACCTAATACAAAGAGCATTTTCCAATAAAACGATAGAATTCATGAATAAGATCTATAAAACATATGTTAGACCCAAACTTGAGTATGCTCATGCAGTGTGGAATCCGTACTACGCCAAGGATATAGAGGCCCTGAAAAGAGTCCAGAGGAGGTTTACCAGGATCCCAACAACCCTGGTAGATACACCCTACAACGAACGCCTCTCAGCTTTTGGGCTGACCACACTTAAAGAGAGAAGAGACAGGGGAGACCTGATCGAAACATTTAAAATCCTGAATAACAACTACTGTGATGACCTTAATCTAAACTTCTTTACTTCAAATACTAATGAGCTCAGAGGTCACGCACAAAAATTAAAAAAGGAGAAAAGCTCTCATCTGATACGAAAAAACTTCCTATCTAACCGTGTCGTGTACAGGTGGAATGCCCTTAATGAAGAAACCATCCTTGCCCCAAATCGGAACATCTTCAAGAACAGGCTTGACAAAAACCTGGAAAAAATAAATGGCATCATGGTGCACTATCTTTAGCTGGCTCACCCCCAACCAAACAACTAACTGTGATAAATTCTGTGATAAAATCTGTAATCGAGCTTGTAAATGTCCAACGTTGTGTCTAGTCGCGCGTACCTTGACTGTGAACTGTACCTAGACTGTGAACTGTGATGTGATACTCTAATTGTTGACTATATAAAAGTGCCTGAAATAATAAAAACTAAAAAGAAACCAAAGACATAAGTGCACACAGCAGTCTCATCGGCTTCAGCCGCTTACTGCTGTTAAACATAATAATAATAATAATAATAATAATAATAATAAATAGCTGCTTTTTAAAGGTTAATAATATGGAAAGCTGTTTTGGCATTTGGTAGAACTAGGCGATACCCGGTTTTATCAACCTACCCGGTTTTGTCCAATTCTTCCCTACCTACCTAAGTCAGGGAAATACTTAATTTCTACTTATTTTTCTTGAAACAGAAAAGGATATCTAGATAATGTAAAATGCAAAAATTATACATTAGAAACCTAACCTTAACGAACAAACATTTTAAGAACAAAAATTTTACAAACTAACTTTTCGACAAAAACGGCGTTCAGATGAAATAAAACTTATTACTTATCGATGAAATCAACTAACGAGCAAGGCACACATTAATAATTATGATCCCTAATGAAAAAGAATTAAAAAATTTTAACCTGTATCTAAATTTTTGGTCAAATGAATAATAATTGTAGGTACTTACAATTAAATGTAACAAAAACGCAATTTATAACTCGGTGTTTGGGCTCATTACGGTCCGCTACAAATCTAGGGATATTATTATGTCCCAATATCAGCTGATCGATGACAAATAACCGCTGTCATCTGTTTTAAAACGAGACTATTCGTGATATTTAGTATATCAATCTATTGTAATTAGGAACGGGAGACTGGCCTAAAACGGCATACTACTTTTTGTAGACGTTATATTATATACTTTTTAGTCAGGGGCGGTTCTAGACCCAAAATATTGGGGGGGCACCACATTGGCGCAGCTACAATTTTTGGTAGCCTTCGCTTGATTGTATTTCTCTCGAGATATTTTAAATTTTTTTTCAGAAATGTTGGGGGGTCCTGGGCCCCCCCGTAGAACCGTTCCTGCTTTTTAGATAACATCTAACCGAGCATCTAACCAACGGTGAAACGAGTTTTATAATTAGGGATCATATTATTTTGCAACAGAGACAGCAAAATTAAAAATTAAACATTAATTTTTGAATAGCAGCAAAAAAAGTAAACGTTTGCATAAACCATTTTACCCTTACTACTGTGGGTAAAATGGAATACAAATAATAAAAATATATAAATTCAACTAAACTTATATAAAAAAAGAAACTGTACGGACATGGTAAATAAAACATGTTTAACTAAATAATTTATCAGAAACTAACTTAAGGAAGCGCCCTTAACAAGAAGTAAGTAATTTTAAATATGATAAGGGCAAAATGGCATAGTTATACGAACTAATTGACGCATTTAACACGTGGCGTCATCGAAGAAGTAACTTTATTACAAAAATTTGTAATTTAAGTTGCTTTTTATACGCACTCCTAAAATACTTTGTGATTAAAATAATAAAAAAAAACTACGAGCAATTTCTATCTAAAATGAATATTGTTGGCCTAATGCCGTTTTACCCAAGGCGTGTGTATGCCATTTTACACCACAAGAGACGCTTAAATAACCCTAATCTTTTTGCCTTTCAGTTAATATTTTCAATTATTCTACACATCAAAAAAGTGTCACATATTGTGTTGGTATTTTAGAGTTTACCTATCAAATGTATTAAAAACACTACATAAAAAATATTTACAATTTACCTGCTGATTAACAAGAACTTTTGGCGGTGTCGGACCATACACATTAAATTTATCACATAACTGACTAATCTGCGGCGTTGACAATTTTGTGGGTATTCGTAAACAGTGTTTTACAATGTTTGGACCATGTTGCCGGTTTTTAATTTAAGTGGTTGATTCAAAATTGCTTGTATGCCGTTTTAGTCAGATATGCCGTTTTAGGCCAGTCTCCCCTAGTTCTGTTATTCAGGTCTGATGATGCCGATAAGGCGAAACACGTCAGCTTAACCTTACTTACTTAAATAAAGGTTTACGTGAGACCGTGACTTTGCGTCTTTTTTACAATTCAATCCAAATTTCTACGTTCATGTTGGATTTAGGAAAAAATTTTATGGGACATAATTTGATTAAAAATTAATTATCTTTAAGAATAACAACATTTGAAAGTTCCTGTCATCGAAAAAATTCTTTGCACCGTGGCGCCACCTACATCTTGTATTATTCACACATTTTTTACATAGTTGTGAAGCCAATCATAGGGGCTAAAAACTGGCGTTTACAGAAGTTACATGTCACTTTTAGTTTTCGAAATAATTGGCCTGGGAGTTTTTATTGAAACACCCTGTATAGTCTAACGTCTTTTGAAAAAACAAAATAAAAAACAATTGTCAAATATTCAAAATAGGGGGTTGAGTACCCGCTGACCCCCTATTTTTTTAGTAGGTGCGCCAACGACTTCCAAGCTATAGTTTTTCAGGTAGTCATTTGTTTTTTATTATTTTTTTACTCCCATAGAATTTCGATAAAATTATACGTTTTGGAGATAATTTGAAAAGTATGATCCTTAACTGAAGCCAACGTGGCTTACGGTAACCTTATAGTTGCTCAAATGCTAAATCAGTTCAGCCGTTGTGGCGTTACCATGGAGACAAGATATAATTAAGTAAAACATTGTTATAGGTGACAATACTGAAAGCAAAGGACTACCCAAAAATAATGTAAAAACAGTGGCGTAGAGAGAAAAACCTGTAGTACTAAACCAGGTAAATGAAATTATTTTATTGCTTTACTAAGAACCTACTAGGTACTGCTAATCTTCGTCACACAGTAAAAAGCCACTGTTATCGCTTGTTCGCTTAAGACAGTAATATACAATTACTTATTAAATACATTTTATACATCATGACAATAATAATAATAATAATAATAATAAACAATCTTTATTCAGATAATCATTACAGTAAGTAGAAAAGATAATAATAAAAATAAAAATAAAAATAAAAATCCTATTCAATGATATCTGAAAAGGCGAAGTTCATCCCTTGCTAGTAACAAGGGTTGGTCTTCCACTTAACCTCAAACAACAAAAATTACAATGTATATAGGTACACCTTTAAAAGTCATTCCAAATTAAATAACAAAATAAAGATCATGTTAATAACACTAAAATAAATTCTGTACTAATGCAAAAATATTAATAAGTAAAGACAGTGCAGGAGACGGATGAAGGAAAGAAAGAAAAAGCAAGAAAAAGAAAAAGCACGACCCGAAAGCAGAAAACTTTATACACCCAGTAATATACTTTTATATATTTTTTTAAAAGTTAAAATAGATTTAGTTTTAAGGTCTAGACCAATAGAATTATAGATAGCGGATATGTTATAAGAAAAACTACGTTCAAACAGAGCAGTTTTATGGATAGGTGGTGTAATGGTGCCCTTAAATCTAACGTTAAGGTTGTGTACATCTGTACGGAAAACTATTTTTTCTACGAGTGACCGCAAAGAATCTACTTTGCGCACACTTTTGCATACGCAAAGTAGCACTTTCCCGCACACTGTGCGGGAAATTTTTTTTCCCGCACACTTGTTTTAAAGCAAAATTACCATATTATAGACGCGTTTTTTTCTTCTATTTTATTATTTTTTTAGATATTTATGCAAAAATATTGTAACAAGACAAAGTTGACAGGTGGTTTATGTGTTGCCTTATAAACTATACCGAAGTATTGTGCCGTGCGGGTCAAAATTTTTTGAAATCTGCATTATTATATTTTCCTCTAATTTTGTTCAAGTTAAAAAAAACAAGTATTTGATGTCAATTAAAATTTAAAATTAAAAAAATATATAGTTATTTCACTCGTAGAAAAAATATTGTTCCTAACACGTGCGCAAAGTAGTTTTCCCGCATTTAAAGCTTATCCGAACTCCGCTTCGCGTCGTTCGTCTAACTGCTTTCGCGTGCGGGAAAACATAACTTTGCGCACTGAATAGGAAAACTACTATTTTTGTGCAAATATGACTGATTTCTAAGCAGTATTATTTTGTGAAAAAGCACAGCCGAATGAAAATGTATTCGCTGTTTCATACTTAACCACCCAGCATCTCTCAACTTGTGCCTGACAGAATGACGCTTCCGGACACCGTAAGCAAATCTTAAACAATAATTTTGTATCTTTTGAATTCTTTGAGAAGTCACAGCAGTCAAGCATGGACCATACACAACATTACAGTGATCAAATGTGGACAAGACTAGCGATTCGCATAACATAAGCTTAACGTTTGAATTTAATACAGTGCGAGAATTGTATAGCAGCTTAAGCTTAAACATACATTTTCTGATACACTCAGAAATATGCTTATGAAATCTCAAATCTGTGTCCAGCCAAAGTCCAAGGCTTTTTGCCACCTCAGAGAAGGAAATTGGCACCTCGTTAATCTTTACCTGTATATTATTTTGGACCGATGTTCGATCTTTGTTTTTGCCAAATAGAAGTGCAATAGTTTTAGATGGATTAAGAGATAATGAGTGGTCTTTAGATGCATTGTAAATGGTATTTAGATCCTTATTAATTAAGTCACATGCTTGGTTTACATCAGCCGGGTCAAAAGAATAAAACATCTGAATATCATCAGCGTATATTTGTCTTGAACAACTGACAATAACATTTATAAGAAACGCCGTATATATTATATATAATATAGGTCCTAATATGGAACCCTGCGGAACACCATTGGAGATACTCCTGGAATCAGAAACCCGTCCACCCAAGATCACTCTTTGCTGTCTGTCTGCGAGGTATATAATAAATATTTAAAACAAATTATTTTTATAAAATTATGAATAGGTTAGTAACAAAAAACAGTATAAAGAAATTGCTCGATATCACCTCCATTTTTTTTGGTACACATATGCGAGCTCTCTATATTAAAGAACTGAACTGCTCTCCACCTTGAAAGATTACTTCTATTAAATGATTCTCGTTCAATGTCGGAACCATATACACAATATCTTTATAACCCCCAGACTGAATTTTGTTCAAGGGAGTAAAGTCTGGGAAACGGGGTGGCCATTTAACAGTAGCATCTTGGCCCCGACCAATCCAGCGATTAGGAAAAATTTGGTGTAAATAGTTCCTAACCTTTCCAGCTCGCCGTCTAGCTTAAACCAAATTTGTAGTCTTACCACTAGAGGCAAATCATCAAGTATATCGGGGAGTGTGTTTTAAAGAAATAGTAAAAATGCATGACCAGTCAAAATTTCTGGCAAAATTAGTGTTATGTGAAGAAGATTAGCGATAGTAAGTTCTTGGTAGGGCAATAAAATAATTTCATTTAACTGGTTTTTATCTGTACCTACACCACTGTCTTTACATTATTTTTGGCTACTTCATTTAGCATTTGAAAATTATGAGATTACCGTAAGCTGCGTTGGCGTCAGTTAAGGACCCATACTTTTCAAATAATCAAAAACAAATGATTACCTAAAAAACTATTGTTTGGAAGTCACTGGCGCACATACTAAAAAAAATAGGGGGTTCGGCGGGTACTTAACCTCTTGTATTTTGAATATTTGACAATTGTTTTTATTTTGTTTTTCTCAGTAAATGTAACTTTTTATGTTGAAGCAATGTACCAAATTTTTTTTTTGAAACAAATATACAGTATGTCCTGTAAGTTTGCATCATATGGAAAACTTTTTTATTATTCATTTTACGAAAAAAAGTTATTCTTCATAAAAATCTCTGCATGGTCTAAAACCTAAAATGCAACCATCAAATATCGAAATTTCCCAGTCATATACGAGGTTTGTCAAAAAATGTGAATTTTTCCTAAGAATGTAAATTTTTCCCAAGAGTAAAGTACCTTTATTTTTGACATTATCAAAAATTGTTATTAAAAAAAGTTGATCAGAACTAAAAACCACGTCTAAATATGCAATACCACGCATTAAATTAATTAAATAATTAAAAAAATTAAATAATTAATAATAAATTAATAAAATAATTTTTAACATAAATGCGTATAATTGCATATTTAGACGTGGTTTTTAGTACTGATCAACTTTTTTTAATAACAATTTTTGATAATGTCAAAAATAAAGGTACTTTACTCCTGGGAAAAATTTACATTCTTTGGAAAAATTCACATTTTTTGACAAACCTCGTATATGAGTGGAAATTTTCGATATTTGATGGTTGCATTTTAGGTTTTAGACCATGCAGAGCTTTTTATGAAGAATAACTTTTTTTCGTAAAATGAATAATAAAAAAGTTTTCCATATGATGCAAACTTACGGAGACATACTGTATATTACAGTAAATTGTATACTATTACAATTTAGATTGCACCCTCTAAACAGTGCAGGAACGCTCTGGTCTCGAGGTTTCTTGCTTTTAAAGCAACAGTGTAAAATTATACAAATCATACCAATAAGACAAAAAACAAAGAAAAATCAAACCAAAAGTTTCTACCGCCCATGGCTATAATGCAATTTAAGATTCCTAATAAACCTAGTTTCATTCTTAATATCTTTAATATTTACAGGTAATTTATTATATACCGCTGATGCCTGAGAAATGGGATTACATAAGCCTTTATTTGTATTTACATTGTTTAAGTAAATTTTCTCACACGATCTAGTACTATACATATGTATATTACTATTGTATAGAACATTTATATTGGATTTTTGTCTCTTATTTAAAATCCTATACATAAGTTTACCTTGTTCGAACTCCATTAGACTTCGCAAATCAAATGTACCCAACTCCCCATACAGCTGTTCTGTATGGGTTAATCGGTCATATTTTAAAATTGGCATATTACCAAAAACTGTCGCACCACATGTACCCCACACAGGAATTAAGTACCTGAAATGCGAGAGGCAAAACGCACTATAGACAGTCATTTTAGTTTTTCTGTTAATATACTCTCGTATTCTAAATATTGCACTAATCATAGCCGATATTTTATTACTTAAATAGTTAACATGCTCCTTCCAGTTAAGATTATGGTCTATAATTAATCCTAGATACTTAATTTTTTTTACCTGTTCGATCTCCTTATTATCTATTACTATGTTGGGATTCCTAGTTATTTTATTCCTTTGCTTAAAAAGTATGTACTTCGTTTTGTCAATGTTAATTGTTAATTTATTACGTAACAGCCGGTTTGTATACAACTTTAGATCAGTATTAACTATAAACTCTAGATCTTCTATTCTTTCTGCGCTATACAGTAATACAGTGTCGTCTGCGAAAGTGTAGTACAGGGCTACGAGTCCAGCAATTCTAAAGCTTAAAACATATAGCGAGTAAAGAAGGGGCCCGAGGACGGAGCCCTGGGGCACACCACACTTACTAATTTCAATTTCACTAGAGTAGATATCTAATTTTACATATTGTTTTCTATTTGTTAAAAACGTTCTCAAGAGATTGATTATTGGTCCTCGAAACCCCATACACCTTAATTTAGCCAGTAGTACATCTGGACTTACCACATCGAAGGGTTTTCTCAGGTCGACAAATACTGCAATTACTATTTTGTGGTTATCTAAATCCGTTGATATATTGTTAATTAAATCAATAGTCGCACTTAAAGTTGAGCTGTTCTTAATGAAGCCATATTGGAAGGGATCTGTTTTAATATATTTTTGAATAAAGTCTAACATTCTTAGTTTAATTATTTTCTCAATAATTTTGGAGAATACACTAGTTACACTTATAGGTCTATAATTATTCCCTTCCTGCCTACTGCCTGATTTGTAAATAGGGCTTATCTTTGTGATTTTGAGTTCATCAGGAAAGCTACCAGTGAGAAGAATTTCATTAATCATTTTTTTTAAAATGGGTATTAATGAAGAACGTAAATTTTGAATATCCTGAACCGTAATCTGATCATGTCCGGGGGCAGAATCTGATTTTAGCTCTGCAATAACTTTCCTAAGTTCCTCATCATCCGTTGGTGTTATAAATAGGGTATTTTCGCAGTTAATTTCTTGAAAGTTATTTATGTTATTTTGTAAATCTGGGCTCAAGCTTTGGAATTCTTTATTTATATCTTTAACAATTGTTTTACCCACCTCAGAAAAATGTTTATTTAATACATTCGCTATATCCACAGGTTCAGTAAGTATGACATTGTTAGAATTAAGCTTTTCAATTGCAGTATTTGTCGATTTATTACTCAAAAAGTCATTAATGAAACGCCACTGCTTTTTTGAGTCATTACCTGTTTTTTCCCACTTACTTTTAAAGTAATTGTTTTTTAATACTTTTATTTTATTGTTTATTTTATTTTTAAGTGATTTAAATTTACTTTCACTTACTGGATCATTCCTTTGACACATTTTTTTATACATCTTGTCACGTTCGCCCATGAGGTTAAGCAGTTCTCTAGTTATCCAAGTGTTAGATTCTTTGACTTTCATTACCCTCGTATACTCACACTGGGCTTTACACCTCTGAATGGTTGTTATTAATTGTTGGAAAGAGTTTATGTTGTTATCAGCAACTTGATGTGTAAAAATGTCTTTAAACCTTCTATGATTTATGCTCTTTATTTTATAGGTAGTCTTTGGTTTAAATATTCGTACTTTTTCGGCTAGAGTCATCAATATCTTTCTATGATCTGAGAGGGGATTTTCATCAATGTTAATGGCACAGTTCTGCTTGTTTTGTACACTTGAGAGTACATGGTCTATAATGCTTTTACTATTTAGTGTTACTCTAGTTGCATTTTCCGAATCTATTTTATTAACAATACTAAAGTTATTTTGGCTTATAATGTTTTTATAGTTATTAATTAAATTTACGTCATCCCCCAATAGATTAATGTTGAAGTCACCTACTATTATATGATTTTTAGAGAATTTTGTCATAAGGTTTTCAAGGTGTTGCAAAAATTGATTGTTATCATAGGATGGAGGTTTATACACCAAACTGATTTTCAAATTTATTTCTCCGATTTGAGCACATACCCAGTTGAAATTTTCTTCAGAAGGTGACTTACCAAGTTCGCTATATTTAATACCTTTTTTTATAAAAATTGAAACACCACCCCCTCTCTTATCCCGACAGGAATGTACCGCATCATAACCATTTAATTGATAGCTGTTAATTTCTGTTTCACATAGCCACGTTTCTGATAAAAGTAACAAATCACAGTCATTTCTCAAAACATATCCCTGCAGTTCCTCCAACTTATTTCTCATACTTTGAATATTCATATATACTAGTCCTAGCCTATTTACATGTTTACCATTATCTAGTTTTTTAAGTCTTCTTCCTCTTCAACAAGCAAAACCTTACTATTGTCACTCTTTCTGAGCATTATTTTTCCATTTGCAACCCATAGATATTTATATGCATTCTCCTTTTTAAAGTTTTGCGCAGCTTTATATATTTGAAAGTTTTTTTTGGTTAAATCATGATTTATAAATATTCTGCTGCTACCTCCAAGCCCTAAACTTTCTGTATCCAAATTATATTTTTTAGGTGATTTCATAAGGCTCTTTTTTATTTCCCCATTGCGAAATATTACCTTGACTGGGTTATTTTTCGAGTAATTTCTGCCGACTCGTATTGCAAAAAACTTTTCTTCTTTCAACGGTACCTGTAGTTGGGTTCCAACTTTTTTGACTATTTCGCGAACATTTTCGTTATTATTGTACGGGACACCATGTATTATAACATTATTATTTAGTTCCTTTTGTTCCATTGTGTTCAACTGTTTTTGTATATTCTTTAGTTCATCTTTGAGTTCACTGTTTATTTTTACTTGTTGGTTATATTTCTCGAAAGAAATGTGAAATTATTATTTTATTAAATACTCGAATTATTAAAAAAAATCAGTTTTTAATTTTAAACTTTGACATATCGAACATGAGAGTCAAAAATGAAAAATGGAATTATTAAAGTCATATTATTTTTGCTCAAGGAATATGTAGTTAACGGATTGACCTTCTTTTTCCGGACGCCCTGTAGGTATAAACTTTAATTTGGAAATCTTGTCCATTTTCCAATTTATTATACCTTATGGTTTTATACCAATTTAATTTCTTTTTAAATGACAGTAAAGTATCGGGTACTGATATTAAAAGTACCCGCAACAGGTATTTAAAAGTATACGAAGTTTACTCACACTCCGGGTAGTGGAGTACGAAACTTTAGAAGAGACGGCGGAATATAGATGTGTTTCCTTTTTTAATCTTCCCTTCCTTTTTTAATCTTCCCCATGGTTGAATCTTCCCCAGTCTCCCCTACCTATACCTTCAATTTTTCCTAATTTTCATAAAATATTTAGCTTGCATCGCCATTTAGTCTTTGTTTTATGGTTGTTATAGATTTCACAAAACAAAGAAAAACAAAAAAATAATTAGGTAATCTGCGTCTCGACGATTCACGATGGCATCCTTATTTTTATTAATTGATTTATATAAATACCGTGCGAGCAAACATTATTTGTATCAAAGAGGGCCTTGCATCTAAGGACGCAATGCTTAGTCGCTGAGCTTAATACCTGTTGGGTGTCAGTATCTACCTGAATTAACAATCAATCAGTTATTCCCTTATCTTTGACAGTCGTTACAACTAATTTGATTCATCGCTAATTTTTCCAATTTCTTGAACAATTCACACAATGGGCTTTACGGAACGGCACAAAACATTCATGGTTGAAGCGTATTTTCGAAACGGGGTTAGAGTAAATGGTGAGTGGCAATACAATCCTGGTTTGTGCATGGACGATTTTCACGAACATTTTTCTAACGTTGCTTTTATTGCTGGGGATTTTTATCCTCGCCTGAAAAGAACAGTGGTTGTGTTTAGGAAAACAGGTTCTATAAAACACAAAAAAGGAGCAGGAAGACCATATGTAATATCATTGTTGGTCCTCTTTTTAACCATGACACAGTTACAGCACAGCGGTATAGAGACAATATTTTGAATCCATTTGTGGAGCAATTACTTGACGACGAACTACGTTTTGGATATTTTCCGCCGAAACTATTAACTACTAACGCAATTTTTTTGACGACAGATTGATCAGTTTTCGATCAGACATTGAATTCCCACCTAGATCACCTTGCTTAACGGTTATGGATTACTTCGTTTTTCCTCATTTAAAGAACACTATTTTTAAAACACCAGTTGCAAATTTAGAACAACAACAAGAAAGGATTATCCAAGAATGTGGTAACATTTCTCGAGAGATGCTGGTCAACACTTTCGAAAATATGAAGAGACGTGAGATTTATGTAATAGTTTTTCTTTTTCTTTCTGTATATTCTTACTTTGTTAATTTTGTAAACAACAAAAATAAATTTGTATTTGTCTACTTATTTTATTACTTACTCATTAGTTTGGCATATCATGTCATAATATGAATTTGACAAAATTTTAACCTAGATTTAGTTAGATATATCGTCCCCATATCATTGTGATCTAAACCAAGCCCCACGTTTTTTAATCCAAGCCCTCTTTGATGCAAATAATTGTTGCTCGCACGGTATATAGGCCCACGTTAGATATTTTCCCGAAGCCCATCACTAGATTGCACTTTATTTTCTTTACAGTAATTAAGCTTTAATTTTCAGGTATTTTTGTGACATTTCGGAAATGGATTCAACACATGCTCAAAGCACTAGCGGCGACAAAGGTATGTAACATTAAAAGTAATTAAAAATTAAGCGTCATAAAATAGGGGAATGGCAACATTTTTTAACATACAGCAGTGGCGGCTGGTCATAATTGAAACAGAGGCCAGGGCCAGAATATCAAAATAAACAACAAATATCTAAGTATAAAAAAGAACCAGAAAAAAACTTACCGAATAATTATAAATGTTATAGTATTATGAGATACAGTAAAACAAAGTTGAACTTGTAAATTTCCACTATATATATTCAACTTTGTTTTACTGTATCTCATAATACTATAATTATGGATTTCCTCCTAGTATCGACTGAATCAATTAATTATAAATGTATGTAATTATAAATGTAGCATTATAATAGTCAAGTGCACCGATTGGCTATAACTCGAGTAATATATTACCGGAGGGTTAAACTTAATTCATGATTAATTTTAAGTCCAGTGTCCCGCGCTTGAGTTACCTAATCCGAAGTTAATATAATTTTATCATGACAACTTCGCAAAATTTAGGGAATTTTTGGTTTAGTGTAGTGGGAATAGTTATTGTTGGCGAGTTTTTAACCCGCACCGCACCAGTTTCGTTTGTGACCCACTTAACCTAACATTACAACTAAAATTTTTCTCGATTATTTTTTATTTGATATTGTTATATTTTATATTTTTTAAAACAAGACCGGTGGCAAAACATGGACAAAAAAAGAGCCAAAGGAGGCAATTTTTCGCTGGGAGAAAAATCCTGCTAATAAACTTAGCACATAAGCATCGCGCAGTTATTGAGGATAAAAAAAACCGATGATACGAAAATCCGCAAGAATACTGTGGCGACTTCCAGTTGCAAAAATCTAAGCCTAACCAATAATTGGTTCACTGGACTAAGACTGTTATTTCTAAAAATGAATACCAGTTTAACTACCGAGATATATTTTTCAAACTCTGTCATAACTTACACATTGCTAGGATATTCTATGTCATCCGCATGCAATAATTGTCAAGATGTTGTAAACAAAAGGTTTATATAGCCGAAACCGTTTAAAGAATGTAAAGTCATCCATTGTCTCGAAATAATTGGACCGTTCATAGACTTTTCGAGGAAAACCAAAATCGATGATTTCCAAAATTTCCATATCAACCTAAAAAATGTCCTCCTCCTCCTCCTCTTCGAATTGCAGCATTGTTTGAATAATATATACTTCAAATTTTCGATTTCTATTTGCTTTTACGGAACTTATAGACAATAAACACGTATACATAACCACAATGCCGCAAAGGATTTGATAACTCGCGTTTAACTCGTCGTTTTTGACGAGTTAACCAAAACCCCGTGTTACGGTTTTAACCTAAGGATTAAAACGCGGTGTACTAGAAATTTATCGTTAATCCGTGAGTTAGCTTTAACCCTGGGTTAAAAACGTCGGTGCACTTGGCCATAAGGACATTAAATCACAACACATAAAATAAAGTGTATTTCTCCATTTCTCTATATTTCAAAGAAGAACATAGATAGAATAAACATGCCTATTAAATTTGTAAACAGTGATGTTGAGTGTTTGTTCTAAACAGATCGGACAAGGGACGACTCTATTCTTTTACCAACATTTTTTCTTCCAAGGAAAACTCGGCAAGTCGCGAACGTTTTAAAAAAGTGATTTTATTTATTCTGAAATGCCATAAAAGGTTAAAACAAACTGATCAATCCGATCCCCGGAGAACACACCGACATAACCTAATAAATAACCTACAATAATAACTAAATTATGCTAGAAATATGTTTTAAAGTTAATATTTCGACAGGAAAAACCGTATTAAAAACAGCTACGATTCTGTGGTTATTATGGTGATACTCTGAACCTATTATCTAAACATTGATTGAATTAATTAATCAAATTCCTGTTTAGCAGGCTAACTATGGAATATTCCACGAATATTGCACTTTTAGTGAATATTTCTCTTTTCCCTTTGTATAATTTCCCACGAATTTATCTTTCACTCCTTGTTCTAGGCGACAGCCTGGAATTTTTTCGGCACGGCGAAGCGCCAGGCAGTTTTGAATGATGAAAAATGATTTATTTTTAAATAAAAATAATGTTCTAAAAATCTAAACCAATAGGTATACCTACATATCAAAAAAATAAAAATACTGATGAGCTTTCTATACTCAAACATTTTATTTAAATTTGAAGAAGTAGTCTATGCATAAAGTGGAGTTGAAAGTATAGGAAAGAAAGAAAACTTCCTCCACAAAATTTAATAGAATATAGAAATTCTTTAGGGGTCTCTACACGTTTCGAACGTAGAAACGTTCATCATCAGGAGTGCCAAATTTTCTGTCTAGAGAACTAAATAAAATCTACAAGTACTTAAATATCCTATTTTTAAGAATATCATTATTATAGAAGGAAATTTCATAAATTTATTTTCAACCAATTAGAAGGCTCCTTTTTGTTTACGTTGCTTATAGCAACGGGAGACTATCGCGATAGTCTATAGCCTATTAACGTAATGAAATTAATAAGTGATAATTTTTCTTAGGTACAGGGTCTTCCAACGAGGACTGAACAGGGGCTCATTTTTGAGCTTCCTTGTATTTAAAGAAAAATCCAAAATAGCCAATCGATGTACTTTTTCCTGCAGAATTCAAAAATGAAACCAAAAATTTATTTGAACCAGAAACAAAAGAGTTACGATATGGATAAGGTGTTTTTTAAATGGAACATAGCTTTTTTTATACGATTTTTGGAACGAGTGATTTTTTTTTGTCCGTTCTGATTAAAATATTTAATATTGTGACAGCTATTTTTATTAAATTTTAATGTTTTATTCAGTATAATTTAACTTTAACCTGTTTGAAACATACACTAGGTAATAAAGGTATAATCACCTTTGAATCCTTCAAAGTCATTTCGGCCATATTATAGTAAATTTGTCAAATTTTTTGACTTTGAAGGATTCAGAGGTGATTATACCTTTATTACCTAGTGTATGTTTCAAACAGGTTAAAGTTAAATTATACTGGATAAAACATTAAAATTTAAAAAAAATAGCTGTCACAATATTAAATATTTTAATCAGAACGGACAAAAAAAAAATCACTCGTTCCAAAAATCGTATAAAAAAAGCTATGTTCCATTTAAAAAACACCTTATCCATAGCGTAACTCTTTTGTTTCTGGTTCAAATAAATTTTTGGTTTCATTTTTGAATTCTGCAGGAAAAAGTACATCGATTGGCTATTTTGGATTTTTCTTTAAATACAAGGAAGCTCAAAAATGAGCCCCTGTTCAGTCCTCGTTGGAAGACCCTGTACAATATTACGACTTAATTTTAATTCAAATGTCCAGTAATTTCGAAGTGACAGGTGAGACAAACCAGCAAGTAACAATCAGTTTTTTAGTCGTACCCGTGATATTTATTGTTACAATAATATTGTGTAAAAAATGATTCGTTTTGGTAATGAATCAGCAAGTTCGATTGCTAACGAAATTGAGCAGTTAGTAACTCATTTTTATAACTAAAATGTGAGAAACATTAAATTTGTTATCTGAAATCCAATGTCTTTATAGTTTTAAATTCAAATATAACTTTAAAAACATATTTCCGATGAGTTTAGTTTAATATGACGCACTGTATTTTTACAATAGAAGTTGATTTTACTTGTTAGTAACCAAGGTTTATTACTAAAATTTCGGGAACATTAAAAGAAACTCCAATTTATGAAATTTTCTTACCGAATCTCCCACGCAATAGAATTAATTCCCGATAATTTTTTTTTCGGTTTCACTCATGTTTTTGTTGATAGAAAATTTCCCTCGTCTTCGACTCGGGATAATTTTCTATCAACAAAGCCATTCGTGACCTTAAAAAAATTATCGGTAATAATTCTGCTACTAGGGAGATTATAAGTGAAAATGAATTATTTATTAATTAATAATAAAAATTTTCAAAATTTCTATTTTAACCTCATACAAAAATACGAATGCACCTTTAAGGCTTCCATTTTGGTTTCATTTTGCTTGTCAGTATCAATTTCAAATAAATTATTAAAGTAGGATTAACGACGCCATTTTCTATAGTCAATTCGATTTGCCCAACTATTGACGATTCGCTTGCGCACTGCTGCAATGCTGTGTTGATTAGAGTAGTTATTTTTATGTTTTGACATACAAAGAAGAAAGACGGACATATTCTGGAGCAGGTAGAACAAGGCAGATGTTAGTCAGCCTGTCATAGTTTTGTTTACTTTCGTGTTTTGTGCAATTACGGAAACTTTCCTGTTAAAACAAACACATATTTTCTAAAATTCTTAGGAGTAAAATTCTTAGGAGATGACATCTAGATAGACTAGAAAATATTGTGTTACCAGTAAAAATTGTTGTTTTTACTTCAGTTCTGAAAATCGACGTGTTTACTTTCAAGGATTTTAAGGTAAATTGTGGCAATTTTAGTGGTTTCAAAAAACGGCTTTTTTTTAAAGTTTCTGTGCGTTTATTTAAAAAAAAATACTGGTATACTATTCGTCAATGCCTCCCTGAACAGTCCTTCCAAAATTAGATACTAATTTTTTTAAAAATAATTGCAACGTTCAGGAAGTTACCCCTGCATTCAAGCCATTTATACATGATTGACCTTGAGAACTATGCCCTTAACCTATGAACAGTATGATATAGTGGATTTCACCTTAGTTTTTAATGGCCGCCGCTGACACATGTCATTTATAACATTTCTTTTTACAGAACTTAAGGATTGGCCAGGGCCGGACTTAAAAATTATGTGTGAACATGGGTCAATTTATTTGTAGTTGTAATTATGGATGGAAACGATAATTACCTAAGCAATTTTTAAGAGATTTCAAAAAAAAAACACTGAAGGGGAATGGAAATAGGATAGAATATCAGAAAAACAATTTCATTTAATTTTTATTCATAATATAATAAAGTGCTGTTATTTTGGTAAAAACACACTCTTAATTTAGTACAATAAAAAATATACAAGGGGCAGTCGTAAATTTAGTTTCATCAATAATTACCTACGTTTTTTATTAAAGAATTATTTTGTTTTTTAATTTGATTTTAGACCATGCAGTGTTAAGTTGAAAAAATCTATATAGGTATTATATTTAATAGCTTATTGTTTACTTTTTTGTTTTCTTATTCACGGGTAGATATTTTTTTCTTTAGACTAGGTTCTAAAGAGTTTGAAGTTTACAATAGGTCTAACTTTTCGTTGGTTTATAATAAAACAACAAAAGTTTGTAATGTTATCGAATTAGGTATTTTTTTACTGAATAAAGAAAAAATAATGTAAGTAGATACTACAAAAAAAGATTTTTGTCAATGCGTTTGCAGAACAGATACCTCAAGCACTCTTCAATACAACTGTATGTAAAACTTATTTTAGCATAATGGTTCACTGTGGTTTTCAAATTTAATTTTGTTGCAAGTTCCCTATTATTTTTGGTCTTCATCTGACAAGCTGTCGATGTCGTCGTCACCGTCCGAGACATTAATAGTTATTTACTTACTTTTGCATAAAAAGAAACACGTCACAGATACACACAGTCCGGCAGTATAAAACCAAAAAGTCTAATACGCACAAAATATAAGCAAAATGCTGTTTGAAAAATACCAAAAACAATAACACGAACGATCAAGAATTAACAGCAGAATGCACGCGGTGCGCGGTGTGTCCCAATGCGGCTCTGTGATATTTAAAGAACGCGACGAGACAATCGAATTAATGAAGTACGAAAAGAGATAAGCGAGAGCAAATGCGTGAGACAAAGATGCACATACTAACGGCATATACGAGCGATGCTGTGCTTTTGACGAGCTTGAGCTCATTGAAGGGCAACGTATTGAACTGTGTAGTGTGCATCTTCGTCATGTACATGTAACTATACGGTCAGTTTTATATCCATCTCTTGTTAATCTAGCCAATGCCCGTGCCTGAAAGCCGTTTATAGAATTAGGGATTTTAAAATCACGTGTTGGCTAATATGTTTGACAAGAGAGACGTCAAAGCATTAAAAACTAAGGTGAAATCCACTATAATTGAAGTTTGTGGAACATCAGCTGCTCATGCTCCGCCATACTTTTTTTTTAAATTTTAAAAATATTTTTGGGACCTCTGCTTCCAATGATTGATTCGTAGACCATTTGAGGGCGCCTAGTTAATTGAAAGTTGACTATAGAAAGTCTTTAAAAAATTAACTAAAATTTTTGAATAAGATTGACCTAAACTAACCCAAATTAACACAAATCACGCCTAAAACACTTTTTTTGTCTGCCGCCCTTTGGCCGTGCGTTACAACAAGAGGCCCGGGTGTAGTGTTTGGAATATAGACCAGTAGCTACCGTGCGAGCAAAAATTATTTGCATCAAAGAGGGCCTTGCATCTAAGGACGTAATGCTTAGCCGTAGAGCTTAATACCTGTTGGGTGTCAGTAACTACCTGAATTAACAATCAATCAGTTATTCCGTCATCTTTGACAGTCGTTATTATTATATATATATATATAAATTTGATTCACCGCTAATTTTTCCAATTTCTTGAACAATTCACACAATGGGCTTTACGGAACAGCACAAAACATTCATGGTTGGAGCGTATTTTCGAAACGGGGTTAAAGTAAATGGTGAGTGGCAATACAATCCGGGTTTGTGCATGGACGATTTTCACGAACATTTTCCTAACGTTGCTTTTATTGCTAGGGATTTTTATCATTGCCTGAAAAGAACCGTGGCTGTGTTTAGGGAAACAGGTTGTATGCAACACAAAAAAGGAGCAGGAAGACCATCTGTAAGAACAGAAGAACTTGTTGCAAACGTTCGTGAAATAATGCAAAATACGCCAACAAATTGTATAAGACGCCTGTCCCAAGAAGTGGGAAGATCTTATGGAACATGCAGGACCATTCTTAAGAAGCAGCTAAATTTATTTCCTTATAAAGTGCAAGAATTCCAGGAAATACAAGCCGCAGATTTTGAAAGACGCAGGAATTACTCTCAATGGTTTACCCAAAATTTATTGGAAATAAATGATTTATTAGACCTGACATTTTTTTCGGATGAAGCCTGGTTCCACCTCTCCGGTTATGTGAATTCTCAGAATACACATGTGGAGTAGTGAAAATCCCCATTTTTTTGTAGAGTCCACATTGCACCCTCAAAAAATTGGTGTCTGGTTAGCTGTTTCCTAAAGAAGAATTGTTGGTCCTATTTTTGTCCATGACACAGTTACAGCACAGCGGTATAGAGACAATATTTTGAATCCATTTGTGGAGCAATTACTTGACGATGAACTACGTTGTGGATATTTTCAACAGGACGGTGCAACTGCCCATACAGCCGCCGAAACTATTAACTACTTACGCAATTTTTTCGACGACAGATTGATCAGTTTTCGATTGGACATTGAATTCCCACCTAGATCACCTTGTTTAACGGTTATGGATTACTTCGTTTTTCCTAATTTAAAGAACACTATTTTTAAAACACCAGTTGCAAATTTAGAACAATTACAAGAAAGGATTATCCAAGAATGTGGTTACATTTCTCCAGAGATGCTGGTCAACACTTTCGAAAATATGAAGAGACCTGTGAATTTATGCTTGGAGCATGGCGGTGGCCAATTTCAGCAATTTATGTAATTATTTTTCTTTTTCTTTCTGTATATTCTTACTTTGTTAATTTTGTAAACAATAAAACGAAATTTGTATTTGTCTACTTATTTTATTACTCATTAGTTTGGCATATCATGTCATAATATGAATTTGACAAAATTTTAACCTAGATTTGGTTAGATATATCGTCCCCATATCATTGTGATCTAAACCAAGCACTACGTTTTTTAATCCAAGCCCTCTTTGATGCAAATAATTGTTGCTCGCACGGTACTTACATTATTACGCCACTGTTTACAACCTTTTTCGAATTAATAAAAACTTCATATTGAAATTTGGACCTTAATTATAAATATTATACATTATTTCTTATCTTGTTTTAGGTGGTGATGGTTCGGAACGCGATAAAAATGGACAAAAGTCATTTATCAGGTCAATTTGGAGCGGAAGCTGGAACGTGTTCGCTAAACTTTTAGGGAAAAAAGGTATAGTAGTAATATTTTAAGTTTGTCAACAGATCTGATACACTGTGGCCCAAGCTTCTTACACTGCAGCCTTTTGGCTTATTGTGCACCCCAGTCTTGTTAGAGCTTGTGGGAGGTTAACGTCACGTTGAATGTTTTCGAATATTCTGAATCTTTTGCGGGTTATGTGCTTCGCAGCTGTAATTGATATGAGAGGCGGTTTCGTCCTCTTTACCGCAAGGTCTGCATTCAATGGGTCCATTGTAAATTCCTAAGCGTTAAAGGTGTTTGCTAAAGTGACAATTTAACAAGCCAATCATTTGCGTTGGATACGCGTTAGAAGAAGCATTCCAAATAATAAATTGAGGCCAAGTTTCATAATTGGTTTATTAACATGCTATCGAAAAATTTGGAGAATTTTTACTTACGTATTTAGACAAAAACTGAAACTTTTCGTTTTGTTTTCATTTTTGCCAGGTGGTTACTTACAGAGTTGGTGTAAAAATAATTTAATTTTTTTATCGTTGCCACGTTTTATTTTCTATAATATGGTATTATCAAATTATAAGTGCGACGTTTCGTCTTTTGGACGCTATCGTCGGACATGTTTTCTTAAATAGGAAATGTGATTCTTAAACTATAGCCAATAAGATCTTAATACAACATTGTTTTATTAAACGTCATGTCATATGATACGTTTTTAAAAAATTTTAATTTGTATTTTTACCTAATTGTTATTTAGGTTTTGTAAAATACAATTATTTTATTAATATCAATATTTAGTATACTACATATGTATATCTTTGTTATTACAATAATATTTACTAAAGTGACATCTTGAGCCAGTTTGGCTACAGGACATAGTTCGAAAACTTGGAAACTGATCAAGTCGGTAGTCATATCTAAACTTGGACAACCAGACTCGATAGCAGACATTCAGACCTATCAGTCTGATGTCATCTAAGGGATGACGTCTTGGAACACAGACCATTTCATCAAGACCAGCATGCCCACAGAACAGGTAAATCAACGGAATATGCCCTTCACCAGTTAGTAGGGTAAGGAAGGCTGTGGAAAACAGTGAAGTGCTACTAGGAGCTTTTTTAGACATAGAAGAAGCATTCGATAACACATCCTTCTTACTAAGGCAACCAGAGCTATCGGACTGGAGGAAACTTGCTGCAGATGGATAAAAGGCATGCTTCAAGGAAAAATTGGATACACTGACCTGTTTGGTGAGACTCTGGCAGCGCGCAGGTGACGTGGGGGAGCCCGCAGAGGAATCAGCTTTCCTTTGTTCTGAAACCTCGTCATGGACGGGCTGCTACGAGCGCTCAGCAGAGATTCCACATCACGGGTTACCTACGCAGACTAATAATAATCCAAGGTAAATACAACACTACAGTAAGAGAGATACTGCAAAAGTCTCTCAAAATCGTGGAAAGATAGGTAGGGCAAGAAGGGCTCAACATCAGTTATCAAAAACTATTATATCCCCTGTACAAAACGTAGAAAAAAAGAAGGGATTAGGTTCCCTACCCCTACGATGTGGAAACGTTCCACTGTCAGAAGAGGGCAAATATCTGGGGTGACTTCGGACTCCAGGCTAACTTGGAAGAAACACGCGGACAAAACCATCCGGAGGTCGGAAGTAACCCGGCAATAACTAGACGAATGAAGGGGAATCCACATGGGGACTCTCACCTAGGCTGGTGCAATTGCTATACACCAGGGTAGTGAGACCTGCAATCACATATGTTGCATGGTCTGGTTGCCAAAGGCACAGCAGAAAATCATAATATCAAAGACTGGCCTGTTTGAGCATTTGGTCAAATTCTGATGGGCCAAACCAAAGTTTTGAATGTTTTTTCATAGAAACATTTGTCTCTTCCCCTTATACAAAAATACCTTAATAATAAAAGGTATCCAGAATTTTCAACAGATTGAAAATATGCCGGCTTCACTATAAGGATTTTTCAGAAAATCCCGCTTATTGATTCATCACTATAGATATGCAACCTAGCGGGCAACCTGGGAACTTAAATTAGCATTTAATTTCTCGCTTGTTCTCACAGGCACACAAATGAAAATAATTCCTTGTTATTAAAATGTTTTTGGCGTGGTCTTTTTCTACTACAATTACAATTTTCGACGACGAGTCGCTATAAATGCAATGGCAATTACGGATTACTCTAACCATTGATGTGCAAAATCTTATTCAGAAAGAATTTAGTAAAATATATATAAAAACCGCATCTTTCATTGATTTTGCAAGCTTCGTGTTTTGTTAACAAATTATTTTTTTCTGTGTCCAGCAGTCTTTGTATCGTCAATAAATAAAATATTTTATTACTTGTTCTTTTCCACAGGGGCCGATATTAATGTCACAGATGAAAATTATCTGCTTCACGAGGCTTGCTCGAACGGCGATAAAGAAACAGTTGAACTTCTTTTAAAAAACAATGCTCAAATAAATGAAACAGACGATCGTGGTGATACACCATTATTTCACGCTGTCAAGTACGGCTGGAAAGATATTATTAACATTCTTTTGGACGCAGGCGCCGATGTCAATTGTGCCGAACTCGGCAATACTCCACTTCACTTAGCGGCTTATCACGGATACGCAGAACTTGTTAAAATTCTTATAGATAGAGGGGCTAATGTCAATTCTAGGGATTTGTATGGTATAACCCCATTACATTGGGCAGTTAAACGTCCCAACGAGATCATTGCGCTCAAGAGAACCAAAAATAGGAAGCGTATCCGTTACAGTTCCTGTACGCCGGATAACGTGGAAATTGTTGAAATTCTTTTGGATAACCGTGCTGATACCAACATTACCAGTAAAAAGGGTGGAATTCCTTTATTTTTTGCGTACAAATACCAGAAAATAGAAATAATTGACATTCTTTTAAATGAAGGTGATTATACTAAGCATAGTTACCTGATGAGCGAATGCAATGATTATTATCCAACCTTTACTGAATTTCCAGGATCTTCTTATAAAAGACAAATCATACATGATAAGCTTCAGGAATATATAATCAAGAGAAAAGTGTGCGGTTTGTTTGTAACTGAGAAAGATTTAATTAGCTATCCTTTTGATATGTACGAGTTTCAAAATAAATGTCAGAAAGAGGTTGAATTCATGAAATATGCCATAATTAATAGCAGAATTTCTATTTATGAAATTATTACATTGGGTATTGATCAGTTGGAACCTTATCTTCGCAATGAACTGACTGTGCAGTCCTTTATCTGGAGCGATTATGAAACAAAGTTTCCCCTTTACGGCCGTATGATAAAAGGTCGTTTCAGAAGAGGGCTCGAAAAAAGGAAGTTGTTAAAATACGGTGAAATATTTTTGATTTCAGTTTTTCAACGTCTGCCAAATACTTGTTGTTCCAGCATACTAGGTTACTTAAATAGTCAAGATTTAAATATTTTAGCAAATATAGTAAAGGACAAACGGTGTTACTAGTAGTAGCAGTAATTGAGGGGAGGGTCCGAAGCTTGGAAAGTAGACCAACGGCGATCCATTTTGCCTCCACAAGAGCACAGGAGCACGTGCACCCCCATACTCCATAAAGAATTACCTCATAAAGAAAAAATAATGTTCATTTAAATTTATCTTCTTATGATACCGTAATATAGGTTAGAACCCTCCTATTTTAACATACCGTTAAACAATCGAACGAAAGGTGGTGTAATAGCTTTCGCCAAGTCGGTTGTCAAGAGCGACGATGTAGCGCGTAGTCATTCTAAAGTCGCACGTGCGTTAAAGTAGGCGGGGTTTCTGCTCTATGCATCTTGTACTAGCAGGTGTGGTGGGGGACAGCGCGATTCTAATAGGAAAACTCGTACAATTTAAATGTGCGCCGTTGAGTTCATTGCGTGTTAATTACTGTATGAATTTATTATTTGGAGTTTTCCTTTATATTTTTGTTATTATTTTGGGGTAGTAAAGACTTATTTCAATAAAAATCAACAGTTTTAATGCCAAAACGACTATGAGTGACGAATATTTGAGAAACAATTTTAGCTCATTAAGTATCGATCAAACAATTGAAATTAAAATTGAGGGAAGACCTACACCCGAAATTAACTGGACACAGACCACAAAGTGTAGATCTAGGGACTTTATTGTTATTGATAAGGTTGCTGCAAATAAAAACAGAATATTGTAATTTACTTTTAAACAATGTACCCACTAATGAAAAATAAATTGGCCTTTTTTATATTTTTTTAACTTATTTCATTTTTAATAAAATAAGTAGTTAATCATAAATTTTTAAAATATTTACTAAAAATTATTGACCAAATTTTGGCGTGGTCTTAAAATTTTTGCTAGCGGCGCATTTCACCTGCAGCGGGCTTTTAGTGCACCCCAAGTTAACAAGTCACGAACTGTCACTGCTTGGCCCTCGCCAAAACGTCCCGACCTCCTTATGAAGGCAAATGTCGCTCCAGGCCAGGGCCGTGATTTCTATTTTTTGAAGAGCCACCAATTCTAGCACCTGATGGGCCTCGCAGGTACCCAGAAAGTACAGCGGGATCTCTACTTCCTCCAGGCATCCAGCGCAGATTGGGTCCTCTTTGACACCAATCAGTGTCGACCCCGACGGTGTAACTAACTTCTATAAGAATATTAAATATATGATGACATTTTTGTTTTATTGTTATTTATTATTCGATTAGGCAAAAGTCGTTTTGTAACCTCTACAGGGGCGCCGGAACTTCGGAATTGCTCTGGGGGCTTGGAGCCCGGATCTCAACTAGGGTTGCCAGATATGTTGAAAATTCATCCTGCGTCGAAGGCGCTCTTTTGCGCCGCAGGCGAAAAATTTTCTTTTTGGGTAAAATAACCGTAAAGCTTGATGCGCAGATCTGACATCACGGCTGCCAACGTGTAGAAAATATAGATCGAGCGGATAATTAAAAATAGCCGTGTTTTTGAAAAAAATATTTTTAAAATATTGCATTTTTGTATTGTATTTTAGACGACTTTGTCTTATTTGCTACAAAATCCAAAAAATCACTAAAACTGGGGTATTTAACGAAAGTTTTCACTAAATCACTTTGGATTGGTTTCGAAATCATTAAATCTAGTGAAATTTCACCAGACCTGGCAACCTTGAGACCAGGGACTTTCCAAATTCTCTACGTGCTCTCAGCTAAGTGGCAGACCAGGATTGCCAGATCTAGCAAAATTTAATTTTCAAAGACAAAATATTCTTTTCCTAAATACTTATATAGAAAAAAATTTAATTATCAAATCTCAAGTAACGCACGTTCGCAAACGAATTGCTTAGTATCATTATTATGTAAACGTACTGTGGGGGTTAGGCTATGGGGGCTACGCTCCCAAAGAAATATGGGCTTGGGCCCCCAGAGCCGCCACGGAATCGGCGCCTATGAACCTCTACAAATAAGGAGTTTTGGCCTCACATAACAACAAAATATATCTAAGACATTGTTGCTAAGTTTTCATATATTTTATTTATTTACGAAATAGACGGGTAACCCCATTTTAAAAATATACTAATTAATAATATTACAATAAGATAGTGGATAACAAAATAAATATCTATCAAATACAACGATTTATCACAATACTCAAAAATATTGATCTGACCCTAACTACTGAACTGGTTGGCCAGTCGAAGAACTCTATCGACTGGGGAATTTATTCCATATTTTGTCGGGTGAAAAGGGATGTGGAACAGATCTGCGTGACGTAACTGTCGGTTAGGTACATTTGGATGGATCTGAGACAATATTTAGTAAGTTTTTTAAACCTGTACCTATAATAAACCATTTTGGTCAGGTTTCCTGATGTATAATTAAATTATCAATGACATAGCGATGTAACCCATCAAATTCAACATCTAGTTGGTAAATTAGCAACATATTGTATATAATATAAATAAAATGTATAGTGTGACTGGGTAAAACTTATGTTTACACAAGACCATTATTTAAATCATTTTCGAGTAAAGTGTACGCAAGATACATTCTCTATACTGCTGATCCAATCAGTTCAGACCACTCCTAGTAATACCGATACGAAAATGTTATAAACAGCAGTAACATAGATTTATTCGTCACTTCTATAATTACTGTTTGTGAAACTTGGTCCTCTACAATTTAAAAAATTAAATTTGTTATACTTGAAGAAAAAGTGTTTTTTAACAGCAGTGTTTTTAAAAATCAAAAATTCACAGCCTGGTCGATAACTGTCGCCGTCGCGCGTCGGTTTGAGACGTTTCTTTCAACAATTTGCTCACGAGGATCTACGAAGTAACGGAGAAAAGTTCTAAAATAAGATAGTACCGATCTAAAATCGCAGCTGAAGATTGCTGGACTGAGCGAGTACATCGCAAAATTTTTCAAGTCCGATACAACTCAATCGTAGGCATATCGACTGGTTTTTCTGGTTCAGTGACGGACATAAGCATCGCTGACGTGTGCAAAACTGGGAAAAGCAACCAGGTTCGATTCATGACCTGGGGAGGACAAACATCACTGATCCAGTTAGGTTAAGGACCAATAATCCTTTTGTAAGTGAAGATTAACATTTTTTAGTTTTTTTTCTTTTCTTTTTGAAACATATTTATTTTAATTTCTGCGTGTTTTGCTAGTTGAATATACCATCATCATACCAAGTGGTAGCCTGCAAATGCGCTGTTTGCGGACGATATGAAGCTACTCGGGCAAATGTCATCTCTCTCTGAAATATTTTTTGGAAAAAATTAAAATTTTACAGATAATGCGAATCACTTGACTACTATTTTTTTGCTTAATTTTCATCTCGATCGAAGCAGAACTTGATGCCAAAGTCAAATTTCGAATAAAGCTATTAATAAAAAAAAATCCCATATGATGCAGATTTTACTGGTCACACTGTAGATTCAAACACATGAATAAATTGATTTATGAAAAAGGAACACATTATTTGCTAAAGTCGATTCAGCCAGTAAACCTGCAAGATGGCGGCGGATAATCCATGTCAGCGCTCTCCAATCACAAATAAATTAAGGCAAAAAGTTACTAGGATTCACCAGAAATTATTAAAGTTCAATTCCAAACATAAGTAAAAGCAACTATTATTAAGTCCCTAAATCATATATCTTTCTTGTTTCTTCGTATCGAGTTAAATGCATGATAGAGAGACACATACCGGTGCTAACCAACACGAACCGTTATATGATCACAGGGCAGGCCAGGCATTGCTGTTGTAAAGCGCAACGTAGAGACCGCTTCCTGGGTTTCCAGGAGTAGCAACACGCCATACGTCTTAAACGGAATATAACGTATTAGACAGAGATATAATTATAAAGTAATATTCGAGTTAATGTTTAAGGTTTTAGTTGACATTGTTTAATTTTGGTGTTTTGATTTGTCGTTTTAATTCGTTTTTATCCATTTTTGTGCCTTGAAACTTTATTTAATTCTAAAAGCAGTTCTTTTCAGAGCTATTTCATTGTGCTATTGTGTTGCCGGTAAGTATTTTTAGACATTTGTAATTATTTCTCATTTCTGACCTATTGCTGCCAATATTATTCTTACTAAAAATTAAATAGCTGGAATATGACTTTTGTCATATGACATGTCGGCCATCTTGCAGGTTTACTGGCTGAATCGACTTTATACGTTATAGAGAACTTGCCGGGCACCAATTTTACCTGAAGGCCGGGCACAATAGACATTTGCCTTTAGATACGTACAGCTTATCTCCTGCTAGTGATGTAAAAAATACGTTTTTTTTTTCACATTTGAAAAAAAACGTTTTTTTTTCAAATTAAAAAAAAATTCATATTAATTAAAAAAGAAATTATTTTTTTGTTTTTTATGAAAAAATTAAATAAACATATTTATTGGTTGTGCGTTGTGCCCGGTTGGACCAAAATTCTTGAAAATACACAAGAAAAATGGGAGTTTTTATATTTCTAATAAAATTATTAAAAATCATCAGACGACAGCGACAGCTACTGTTAAGGTTAAGTATTCCAGCATTTTAAATAGATAATAAAATAAATATGTACCTTTATTAATAAATAGAGAATAGAATAGAGATTACTTTATTATATTTTATAAAATTATTACATTAAAAAAAATTTACTCTTTTCTATATAGTTAAAGCAAAAACAATGATTCTGAAAAAAAAAACATTTTTGAAAAAAAAACCGCATTGTTTTTTTTTTAAATTTAACTATCTCCTGCGCAAACAAAACTTAAATTTTATTGGTGATAAAATACGTCCGAGCGCCCGGCTCGCCGGTCAGATGCCTTCCCCCCCAGCAGCATTGGGCATGCGCACAAACTTCTTGTTATCGGCCTGTCCTTTAGCGACATGCTCAAAATACACTCAAAAACCGGCTCGGCGCCATTTTTATTGTTGTGTTTTAAGTTTTCTCTGTGGCATCCTTGTTGTTTATTGTGGGTGCTTAATATTCACGGATTTCTAGTTTCTGTGTAGTTTAGTGAATTGTGTTTGTGCTTTTAGTGACTCGGATACTTGAACTGAAATATAAAAAACGACTAGTAACAGCCGTTGTATGATTTTATTATGCCCAAATAGGTAATTCTTCATCGGCCATTAAAACTCAGACAGCAGAAGAAACCTGTTTGTGTGATTGCCGATGCTGATTACTTTGACCACTGTCAGCCTCTTTTTAGGAGGTTTGGAATTATACCTCTACCTTCTCCGTTTATATTCTATCAACTGCTCGAAATTCATAAAAACAAGAATAGTTTTTCCTTAAATTTTAATTTTCATAACTACTCAACTAGGGACCTAAAAATTTTTGCTACAAGAAGGCCAATGATAATTCTATTATTATCTCATTGTATAATGCACTGCCTGAAAATGTAAAGTTGCATAGTTATTCAAAGTCAAACCTATATATACAGCTTGGGAGTATATGGACACAGCCACAGCGGATAGGTTGTTTTAACAATTTTTTCCTGTTGTAGTGTGAGAAATATTAAAATATATTAAAAAATTTAAAGATGTAATTAATAAACTTCTTGAATCCCATGTTTTCTGCTCAATGGTAGAATACTTTGATGTTAATTCACGAAGATCAACATTCAAATTTTACCTCTTTTTTGTTATTACTGTTTGTGTTATGCTATGTTCTTATAGAATTATGTTTGAATATATATTTAAATTTAGTTAAATACATGCGTCCAGGAATGCTTTATATTTTATTTGACTTGCTACAATTTGTAATTTACAAAAATGTGGTAAAATAAATATGTCTATGTCTGTAAGTAACTTCCTCCTTAATTTATATAGGCATATGAAATTTCATCAAAAATAAGGAAAACAAAATATCCCTATGAAACAAAAAAACTAAATTAATTATTGGCATATTGTCTCTGGCAAGCTATGTTAGTTGCGCTAATGACTTTAACCAGAATATTTTATCAGTTGTGCTTTTTTACAGGGGCCGGTGTTAAAACCATAGATAAAAAGTGTCTGCTTCACAAGGCTTGCTCGAACGGCGATGAAGAAAAAGTTGAATTTCTTTTAGCACGCAATGTTCAAATAAACAAGATAGACGTAGATGGTTATACGCCACTTTTCCTTGCTGTCAAGTATGAATGGAAAAATATTGTTACTCTTCTTTTGGACGCAGGAGCCGACGTAAATTATGCTGCGTTTGGCAACATTCCACTTCACGTAGCTGCCGACAACGGATACGTAGAGCTTGTTAAAATTCTTATAGATAAAGGGGCCAATGTTAATTCTAGAGACCTGTACGGCGCGACCCCATTGCATGTTGCAGTTGAATCTTCCATTGGGGCAATATTTAGAAAGAAAAAAATGCATAACTTGGATATCAGTTCTGTTTGGTCGGATAATTTAGAAATTGTTAAAATGCTTTTGGATAACGGTGCTGATACCAATCTTGTAAACACAAATGGTAAAATTCCATTGCTTTGCTCATATAAATGCGGAAAATTTAAAATAACGGAAGTTCTTTTAAGTGAATATCATTATACAAAGGAGAGTTTATGTCTGAAGATCGAATGTTTTAAAAATCTTCCATTTTCTTATATAGAAAATTATTATCCCGACATTTTTTTTCAAATTCTTGAGAAATATGTAATCCAGAGACGAATTTTAGGTTTGTTAGTAAACGAGGGCGATTTGGTCGACTATCCATTTAAGATGTACGAGTTTAAAACTAAATGCCAGGAAGAAGTAGAGTCTATGAAATGTGAAATAATTAATAGCAAAATTTCCATTTATGAAATCGTTACTCTGTGCATTGATCAGTTAGAACCTTATCTTCGAAATGAACTGACCGTTCAGACCTTTACCAGACGCAAATATGAAACAAAGTTTCCCATTTACGGCAGTATGATAAAGAGTTGTTTTCGAAAGGGGCTGGCAAAAACCGAGTTGTTAAAATACGGTCAAATATTTCTAAGGTCAGTTTTTCCAGGTTTACCGCATACATGTTGTTCAGCTATATTAGTTTACTTAAATAACAAAGATTTGAAAACTTTAGAAAGTATTATCTGTGGTAAAGAATAAACAGTGTATGTAATATCTATACCAGTAATACATTTATATATTATTAATCCTTGTGTTTGTTTTCGTTGGTAAATTCTACGGAAAACTACTCTGTTAATTTTAAGGAAGTCCTTACACACATACAGTGTTACCAGTAAAGTCCGCATCATATGGATTTTTTTTTATTAATAGCTTTATTCGAAATTTGACTTTGGCATGAAGTTCTGCTTCG
Source organism: Polydrusus pterygomalis (assembly GCA_963969555.1). Lineage (NCBI taxonomy): Eukaryota > Metazoa > Arthropoda > Insecta > Coleoptera > Curculionidae > Polydrusus > Polydrusus pterygomalis. The sequence continues at coordinate 48,494,422 of OZ018382.1, forward strand.
ATCGAGATGAAAATTAAGCAAAAAAATTGTAGTCACGTGATTCGCATTACCTATCTGTCAAATTTTAAATTTTTTCCAGAAAGTATCGAAAAAAGGTATAAGAAAAAGTTTTTTTAAATGCAGTTTTAAGCCCACATGCAAAATTTTAGCTGCACAAGATAATTTTGATTTTTTACCCATATTTTGTAAACTGCACCACTTTTGCAAAATATGAATCAACGCAACCTACATAAAACTTCTTAGTTTTGATAATGCTTTATTTCAGAACCATTTTCTACAAAATGAAAATTGGGCTATTAAAATTTGGTCGAAAGTGATGCAAAGTTTATTTGTTTTTGACCTAGTATAAGGTAAATAAGTAAGTATTTTTGAAAACGTAGTTTGTGTCTGAAAGTAATACACTTTAATATTAAGACAAAAAAGAACACAGTGTCATCAGTTAAGTGTTCATTAAGTGGAAAGTTGGTTTTAGTGGTGGGTAAAAACTGAAAATTATCTTATGCAGCTGAAATTTTGCATGTGGGCTAGAAACTGAATTTAAAAAAACTTTTTTCAATAATTTTTTTCGATATTTTCGGAAATAATCCTACTTTTGAATTGTTTTTGGAAAAAATTAAAATTTTACAGATAATGCGAATCACGTGACTACTATTTTTTGCTTAATTTTCATCTCGATCGAAGCAGAACTTGATGCCAAAGTCAAATTTCGAATAAAAAAAGTCCCATATGATGCGGACTTTACTGGTCACACACATAGATTCAAACACATGAATAAATTGATTTATGAGAAAGGAACACATTATTTGCTGTACGTTATAGAGACAGAGTGTCTAGGAGCCGGGAAAACCGGGAAAAAAACGGGAATTTTACTAAGCCGGAAAAAACCGGGGATTCGACGGGAAAATCAAGTTTAAGCCGGGAATTTTAAATGAGCAGATAATTTCGAACTTAAAAATTTAAGTTGGTGTTTTGTTACAGACAACGTTCTACAAAGCACTCCTATTTTCAAAATAGATGTTTTTCAAAAAGACAAGAATGGTTTATATTGCAACCTTAAAAAAGTCCAAGAGGTTGATCTAGGATATGGGACTAGAGCGGCTATCAAAAATGCGTCGGAGTTAAAGATAAAGAAATAATGATCTTTCGCCAGGATTGTCAAAATTGCTTGATGTATACAGTTTCCAAACTTTTGGGAAAATGTCCGTTAGCATATAAATTAACTGAAGCTATAAGTTTCCTTAACCCCAATAAAACTGGCAGAGATCCAAAATAATACTTGCAACTGATGTCCAAAGCATTTGAAATTTTGTTAAATTCAAACAGATGCAATGCGACTAAATTGGAAGAAGCAGATAGAGCATTTAGATACATTCTTACTGATCAGACTATGATAAATAAAATGAAAAATTATTCCAGATGTAACAGAGTAGATGACTTTTGGATGGAAATGACAGTTTAAAAAACGTGATGCAACTTCTTTTAACAATTTCTCATGGAAATGCCACAGCAGAAAGGGGATTTTCTGTTAATAAGGAGATTTTGGTGGAAAATTTAAATCACTTATAGGCCAAAGATTAGTGTACGATTCACTACAAAAAACTCTAGTTCAAACTAGGGACATTACAAAATCCATGATACTTTCCATGAGAAATGCCTATTCAAGGTACAACACAGCACAAAAAGATAAAAAGGCAAAAGAGGTTGACAGCGACTTGGAAAAAAGCAGAAAAAAGGAAGCTTCAAAAGCAAGCCGAAGAACTGGAAACTAAAAAGAAAAAAATTATCGAACAATCACAAAAAGATTTGGCAGCTATAATAGAACAAGAAATCGTAAAATTAAAAAAGTAACTATATTATTTGGTTGTGCTTAAGCCATGTGTTTTTCAACTAAATGTTTTAAAATTTAACAACGAAAGTGTAGTTAACTTAGGAAAACCCAGCCGGGAAATTTTCAAAAACCAATCGGGAATTAGTCGGGAATTTTGTTTTCGATTTTTGCTAGACACTCTGAGAGAACTTGGCTACAGATATTTACCTAAATGCCAGGCACCATAGATATTTTACCTGAAGGCCGGGCACAATAGACATTTACCTTTAGATACGTAGAGCTTATCTCCTGCGCAAACAAAAATTAAGTTCTATGTGTGAAAAAATACGTCCGAACGCACGGCTCGCCGATCAAATGCCTTCCCTTCCAGCAGGATTGGGCATGCGCACAAAACTCTTGTTATCGGCCTGTCCTTTAGCGACATGCTCAAAATACACTCAAAAACCGGCTCGCGCCATTTTTGTTGTTGTGTTTTAAGTTTTCTTTATGGATTCCTTGTTATTTATTGTAGGTGTTTAATACACTGAGAAAAAGTTCTTTCTGGTGGCAATTAAGCAATTTTTAACATTTCTAGTATTGGTTTTTTAATTGGATAAATAAAATTATAGTTCACTACACTAAAAAACTCTTGACATAATTTTGTAAAATATTTTTGATTAATTCGGCAACTAAAAAATAGAATTGGAATATATATGGTTAAATTAACAAAAGTTTAATGCAATCAATTACAGTTTACAAGTGTTATTTACTTTCAATTTTCTTAATAAATATTTTATTCAAGGAATTTAGATTATTGTTAGCATAGTATGCTATAAGAAATCTAGAGATTATAATTTAATACTGCAAATAAAACAGATATTCCAAAATAAATTTATTTTGCCAGAGTTCCGCGAACTAAATTTTACTGTAGGCAAGTTAGTTGGTGATTCCCAGAATTACTGCTCGAGTATCAACGTGAAGACGACCGCGACGCGAAGCATTTAATTCGAAATTCGAAGCGCGCGGGTTGGTGTCTGGCCTGGTGTCGGTATTTTCTTTTGTTTATCTTCAAGTGGTCCAATTATAATAATATAGTTATGGATGAAATGGAGGAAATATTAAAAAACCTGGGAGTTACCCATGTTAGTACCTGTGTTTGTCGGTAAGTCATCATTTATTATACCCATTTTATTATCATTCTAATATTTTAGTTGTTATCTACTAGGTAGGTATACGGTTCTAGAATTGCCGCGCCGCGCCGGAAAGATGGCGTGCATTATTATATGTATGTGTTGCGAATTGCGCTACGAAAATCCAACAATTTGCTTAATTTTCCAATGCGCACGCTGTCTAACCGTACCAATTTTTGTACAAATAACATTTATTAATGCATTTATAAATATTCAATGGAATTTAAACCAAATTGTTTTCAATAAGTACCAAGGTAGTTTGAGAAATCCTGTCTTAAATAATAATTGTATATAAAATATGGCTGCCAAAATAAATATGATAATAATTGTTTTAAACTTGACGATTATTTTTTTTTAATCAATTAAACAGAAAATGGTAAAAATAAAATAAATATGCACATAGTAATTTAAGTAAGTGCATTATACAGGGTGTTTCACGGTAAATGGAACGTTAGAAGATTATAGAAAACGGGTCATTATCTCGGAAACTATTAAGTAAATATAGATACTATAATAATATGCATTTTTATTAAAAAATAAATATAATTTTCCGTATAGAATATACAGGGTGGCTCATTAATAAGGGACGCCGGCTATAGATATCTCAGGATTCGTTAATCGGACGACCCTGAGAAAAAAAAATATTGGTAACTCAGCAAAGTCCACCGCTAGAGGGCGTAAATCTAACCTGAAATTTGAAATGGTATTTTTATTTTTTTCTAGGAAGAAGAGCATCAAAATATTACAGTTACTGGTGAAAACCGCTGTCCGAAATGTTTATTCCTTATACCGTGTCCGGCAAAAAGTTGGACCCATATGGGAAACTTTTTTATTATTAATTTTACGAAAAACAGTTACTTTTTCTTTATAAAAAGTTCCGCTTGGTCTAAAACCTAAAATGCAACTGTCAAATATTAAATTTTTCCAGGCGTATACGAGGTTTGTCAAAAATAAAGATTATTTCTAAAACATATTGTTTTATTTCTTACAATCTGATATAATTGCGCCAATAAAATAATATTATTTTCAAATGCATGCAATAGTTGACTAAATAAAATCAACATATTGTTACAATTATAAATTAGTTTTAAAAAATATCTTGAGGGTTTAAAATGAATCTATAAATAATTGTTACAATTAAATTAACTTATTTTAGCACAATAATACATTATTTCTAAAACATATTGTTCTATTTCTTACAATCTGATATAATTGCGCCAATAAAATAATATTATTTTTGAAATAACGCATTACTTTTGAGCAAAATTGATTTCGTTTTTGCAAACTATAGTATAGTTGTCACAAGAATATTAAAATCTGTTTGAAATAAAATATAATTACCACAAAGAATTATTATTCATTACATGAATTAAATCGTCAATATCCAAAAATCAAATAAATTATAATTTACGCAATTTAATTTCTATTAAACAATTTTGGTATAGTTGTAGATCAATTAAACCTTTATTGAAATTCCAATTAAATTATGTAATTCTTTGAATTCGGTGATTTAGTTGCTCGTTACCAACTCGATTATTTAGTTGGATGAAATATATCTGGGTATTGGGAATTAATCCTTTTTCTCAGTGTATTTACGGATTTCCAGTTTCTGTGTAGTTTAGCGAATTGTGTTTGTGCTTTTATAGTGACTCGGCTACTTGAATTGGAATATAAATGATGACTAGTAACAGCCGTTGTATGATTTTATTATGCCCAAATAGGTAATTCTTCATTGGCCATTAAAACTTTTAGAGAGCAGAAGAAAGCTGTTCGTGTGATTGCCGATGCTGATTACTTTGACCACTGTCAACCTCTTTTTAGGAGGTTTGAAATTATGCCTTTACCTTCTCTGTTTATATTCTATCAACTGCTCGAAATTCATAAAAACAAGAATAGTTTTTCCTTCAATTTTAATTTTCCTAACTACTCAACTAGAGGTTCTGATTTAATCAGACCTAAAAAATGTTGCTACAAGAAGGTCAAGGATAATTATATTATTATCTAATTGTATAATGCACTGCCTGAAAATGTAAAGTTGCATAGTTATTCAAAGTTCAAATCTATATATGATTAAGAAATTTTTTCGCCGTCACTGTTTTTATTCAGTTTGGGAGTATATGGACACAGCCACAGCGGATAGGTTGTTTTAACAATTTTTTCCTGTTGTAGTGTGAGAAATTTAAAATATATTAAAAAATTTAAAGATGTAATTAATAATCATCTTGAATCCCATGTTTTCTGCTCAATGGTAGAATACTTTGATGTTAATTCACGAATATCAACATTCAAATTTTAACTCTTTTTGTTATTACTGTTTGCGTATGCTATGTTCTTATAGAATTATGTTTTAATAAATATTTGAATTTAGTTAAATACATGCGTCCAGGAATGCTTTATATTTAATTTGACTTGCTACAATTTGTAATTTACAAAAATATGGTCAAATAAATACGTCTATGTCTGAAAGTAACTTCCTCCTTAATTTATATAGGCATATGAAATTTCATCAAAAATAAGAAAAACAAAATATCCTTTTGAAACAAAAAAATTAAATTAATTATTGGCATGTTGTCTCTGACAAGCTATGCTAGTTGCGCTAATGACTTTAACCAGAATATTTGATCAGTTGTGCTTTTTTACAGGGACCGGTGTTAAAACCATAGATAAAAAGTGTCTGCTTCACAAGGCTTGCTCGAACGGCGATGAAGAAACAGTTAAACTTCTTTTAGCACGCAATGTTCAAATAAACAAGATAGACGTAGATGGTTATACGCCACTTTTTCTTGCTGTCAAGTATGGATGGAAAAATATTGTTAATGATCTTTTGGACGCAGGCGCCGACGTAAATTATGCTGCGTTTTGCAACATTCCACTTCACGTAGCTGCCCATATCGGATACGCAGAGCTTGTTAAAATTCTTATACATAGAGGGGCCAATGTTAATTCTAGAGATCTGTACGGCGCGACCCCATTGCATGTTGCAGTTGAATCTTCCATTGGGTCAATAATTAGAAATAAAAAAATGCTTAACTTGTATATCAGTTTTGTTTGGTCGGATAATTTAGAAATTGTTAAAATGCTTTTGGATAACGGTGCTGATACCAATCTTGTAAACAAAAATGGTGAAATTCCATTGTTTTGCTCATATAAATGCAAAAAATTTGAAATAACGGAAGTTCTTTTAAGTGAACATGATTATACTAAGGAGAGTTTATGTCTGAAGATCGAATGTTGTAAAAATCTTCCAATTTCTTATATAGAACACAATAATTATTATCCCGACAAATTTTTTAAAATTCTTGAGAAATATGTAATCCAGAGACGAATTTTAGGTTTGTTAGTAAACGAGGAAGATTTGGTCGACTATCCATTTAAGATGTACGAGTTTCAAACTAAATGCCAGGAAGAAGTAGAGTCCATGAAATGTGCAATAGTCAATAGCACAATTTCTATTTATAAAATCGTTACTTTGTACACTGATCAGTTAGAACCGTATCTTCGAAATGAACGGACAGTTCAGTCCTTTATCAGTGGCACATACGAAACAAATTTTCCTATTTACGGCAATATGATAAAGAGTCGTTTTCGATTGGGGCTTACAAGAAGGAAATTGTTAAAATACGGTGAAATATTTCTACCGACAGTTTTTCCAGGTTTACCGCATACATGTTGTTCACGTATATTAGTTTACTTAAATAACAAAGATTTGAAAACTTTAGAAAGTATTATTATGTAATAAAGAATAAATATATAGTGTATGTACTATACCAATAATAAATGTATATATTATTAATCTTTGTGTTTGTTGGTAAATTCTACGAAAAAACTACTCTGGTAATTTTAATGAAGTCCTTACCCACATACAGTGTTACCAGTAAAGTCCGCATCATATGGAATTTTTTTTATTAATAGCTTTATTCGAAATTTGACCTTGGCATCAGGTTCTGCTTCGATCGAGATGAAAATTAAGCAAAAAAAAAGTAGTCACGTGATTCGCATTATCTGTCAAATTTTAAATTTTTTCCAGAAAGTATCGAAAAAAGTTATAAGAAAAAGTTTTTTTAAATGCAGTTTCTAGCCCACATGCAAAAATTTTAGCTGCATAAGTTAATTTTGATTTTTTACCCATATTTTGTAAATTGCACCACTTTTGCAAAATATGACTCAACGTAACCTACATAAAACTTCTTAGTTTTGATAATTCTTTATTTCAGATACATTTTCTTTAAAGTAGAGCCATATTAAATGTGTGTTTTTCTACAAAATCAAAATTGGGCTATTAAAATTTGGTGGCATGTGATACAAAGTTTATTTGTTTTTGACCCTCTATAAGGTAACTGCATAAAATAGGTATTTTTGAAAACGTAGTTTGTGTCTTAAAGTAATACACCTTAATATTAAGACAAAAAAGAACACAGTGTCATCAGTAAAGTGTTCATTAAGTGGAAAGTAAATTTCAGTGGTGGGTAAAAAATCAAAATTATCTTATGCAGGTGGGCTAGAAACTGCATTTAAAAAACTTTTTCTAATAACTTTTTTCGATATTTTCAGAAATAATCCCACTTTTGAATTATTTTTTGGAAAAAATTCAAATTTGACAGTTACCTAATGCGAATCACGTTACTATTTTTTTGCTTAATTTTCATCTCGATTGAAGCAGAACTTGATGCCAAAGTCAAATTGCGAATAAAGCTATTAATAAAAAAAAATCCCATATGATGCGGACTTTACTGGTCACACTATAGATTCATTATTTGCTATACGTTATAGAGTACTTGGCTACATATATTTACCTGAATGCCAGGCACCATAGATATTTTACCTGATGGCCGGGCACAATTGACATTTACCTTTAGATACGTACAGCTTATCTCCTGCGCAAACAAAACTAAGTTTTATGGGTGAAAAAATACGTCCGAGCGCACGGCTCACCTGTCAGATGCTTTCCCTTCCAGCAGGATTGGGCATGCGCACAAACTTCTTGTTATCGGCCTGTCCTTTAGCGACATGCTCATAATACACTCCAAAAACGGCTCGCGCCATTTTTGTTGTTGTGTTTTAGGTTTTCTTTGTGGATTCCTTGTTGTTTATTGTGGGTGCTAAATATTCACAGATTTCTAGTTTCTGTGTAGTTTAGTGAATTGTGTTTGTGCTTCTAGTGACTCGGATACTTGAATTGTGACTGACAATGACTAGTAACAGCCGTTTTATGATTTTATTATGCCCAAATAGGGGTAGAATACCGGGTACTCCGTATTTTCAGTAAGTATGGAATAGTGATGTATCTGATATTTGACTTGAAGTTATATAGGTACGCGATAACATCGAAGATTGGTTGTTTTGCTGCTTTTATTTGTTTTTATATTCGATTTTGTAAGTTCTATAGTTTAATTGACTTGTTCTCTTCCTTTTTAAACTGAAAACACGGCGACGAATCATGTTTTAACAAAATTTAGAAATAAACCCTTAAAAACAATTTTCTATTCTCAAAATCTGATAGGTTTGCAACTACTTAAAATGCCAGCTATTTGAACGTAAAAAATTAATTGAAAGTCAAATTTTACAATTTCTTGACCAAGAATTTTAATTTTAAAGCCCCGACCTGTCTATTTTCCACCTAATCCGGTGTAGCTTTGTTTACACGCGCAAGGCCATAAATTTGCCACTTTCGTGATTATTAGTATCTAATTTTGGAAGGGCTGTTCAGGAAGGTATTGACAAATAGTACGCCGATGTTTTTTTAAATAAATGCACAGAAACTAAAAAAAACATTTTTTTAAACCACTAAAATTGCCACAATTTACCTTAAAATAAAAAGTAAACACGTCGATTTTCGGAACTAAAGTAAAAACAACAATTTTTACTGGTAACACGATATTTTCTAGGCTATCTAGATGGCGTCTCTCCTAAGAATTCTTGAGAATACCTATGTGTTTGTTTTAACAGGAAAGGGGTCGTAATTGCAGAAAACACGAAAGTAACCAAAACTATGACAGGCTGACTAACATCTGCCTTGTTCTACCTGCTCCAGAATATGTCTGTCTTTCTTCTTCGTATGCCAAAAGCATAAAAATAATTACTCTGATCAACACAGCACTGCAGCGTGCATGCGAATCGTCAATAGTTAGGCAAATCGAATTGACGATAGAAAAAGGCGTCGTTAATCCCTCCTTAAATAATGAAGCTTTAAAACCTTTAGCAATTATTGAAAAGAATAAAATGTATGTAGTATCTATACTAATAATAAATTTATAACAGTTTTGTAATGCAAACATGACACCCACATTAACAGAACTTGATGACACATTTACCGTATAGGGCAACGTGTACCACTGTACCAGGCACCTCTAGAGATCAGGCCTAGTTTAGAAGGATACTTGGCTGGCTTACTAGAAGTCTCAGTTCGCGTTTAATTCTCCGCCCAACTTTATACCTATATTATTATGTGGCAGATGAAAAAATGAAAACAATTCCTTGTTAAAAAATTTGTAACGTTTCCACCTTTATTTGATTGTTACGAGGGCTACCCTGTTAGAGAAAGAATCGCTAAAAACTCAAAAACTAAATCTCTAAATCGCACCTTAATATTTTACTGCAGTTTTTAAGATTGTGTTTATCTGCACTTAAAGTTTTTTAATGGCCGCTTTTCTAAAACCTAATAGTGTATGGTATCAAAATAATCGTAATAAAATCCTCTTTTTTTCTTAACCCGAAGAGCCACCATGTTGCCGTTAAAAAAAATTAGTTATACAACTTTAAAGATTAAATTTTACATAGCACATAGCATTGGACCAAAAATAGTAAAATTGTATTTTTCCCAAGATTAAAGAACTGAAATAAGTGATTTTAAGGTATTCATAGCCCTCTAGATAAAACAATAAATTTGGAAAAAAAATATTTTCTTGGCGACAAAAAGTGACAAGTGACACATCGTTATATTTAGAATTTCATATGGAGTCAAAAAAAGGAAAAATATACCAGGTGTCTCATTTAAAAGTCGAAAGTTTATGTCACTTCCGGTTAAACCGGTAGTTCCATAATATTGAGTCACCTGTCAAAAAATGCAGTTTTAGGTCGTATACAAATCCCCCGAATTTTATTCCATTATCTTGAAAAACAAAAAAGTTAGAGGGGCGAACCACCTTCCGTGGACACCCGGTATATCTTCAACAATCAAAATAATTTATTATTTTTTCTTTTTTACAGCGGACGATATTAGTGTCAGCGATGAAAACTATCTGCTTCACAAGGCTTGCGCGAACGGCGACGAAGAAACACTTGAACTTCTTTTAAAAAACAATGCTCAAATAAATGAAACGGACGAAAATGGTTATACACCACTTTTTCATGCTGTCAAGTATGGCTGGAAAGATATTGTTATTATTCTATTGGATGCAGGCGCTGACGTAAATTGTGCTGGACTTGGCAACACCCCACTTCACATAGCTGCCTATAACGGATACGTAGAACATGTTAAAATTCTTATAAACAGAGGGGCGAATGTTAATTCTAGGGACCTGTATGGTGCCACCCCCCTGCATTGGGCAGTTGAATGTCCCGTCGAGATAATGATTACACAGAGGGTAAATTTTAAGAACTTGAGTCATAGAGCTAAAGTGTCGGATAATTTAAAAATTATTGAAATTCTTTTAGATAACGGTGCTGATGCCAATATTGCAGGAATAAATGGTAAAATTCCGCTGCAATACGCATATGCATATGAAAAACTTGAAATAGTCGAAGTTCTTTTAAATGAATATGATTATAATAATCAGAGCAGTTGTCTGAAGGTCGATTTTAATAAGAATCTTCCAGATTCTTTTAAGTCTTATGTTTATTTTCCCGAATTAATTTATTATAATGTTCTTGATAAATATGTGATCAAGAGACAAATTTTAGGTTTGTTAGTAAACGAGCAAGATTTGGTAGACTATCCCTTTAAAATGCACCAGTTTCAAAGTAAATGCCAGGAAGAAGTTGAATCCATGAAATGTGCAATAATCAATGGCACAATTTCCATTTATGAAATCGTTACTCTGTGCATTGATCAGTTAGAACCTTATCTTCGAAATGAACTGACCGTTCACGCCTTTACCAGAGGCAAATATGAAATAAAGTTTCCCATTTACGGCAGTATGATAAAGGGTTGTTTTCGAAAGGGGCTGGCAAAAACCCAGTTGTTAAAATACGGTCAAATATTTCTAAGGTCAGTTTTTCCAGATATACCGCAAACATGTTGCTCAGGTATATTAGTTTACTTAAATAACAAAGATTTGAAAACTTTAGAAAGTATTATATGTGGTAAAGAATAAACAGTGTATGTAGTATCTATACCAGTAATAAATTTATATATTATTAATCCTTGTGTTTGTTTTTGTTGGTTAATTCTACGGAAAACTACTCTGTTAATTTTAATGAAGTCCTTACACACATACAGTGTTACCAGTAAAGTCCGCATCATATGGAATTTTTTTTTATTAATAGCTTTATTCTAAATTTGACTTTGGCATCAAGTTCTGCTTCGATCGAGATGAAAATTAAGCAAAAAAATAGTAGTCACGTGATTCGCATTACATATCTGTCAAATTTTAAATTTTTTCCAGAAAGTATCGAAAAAAGTTATAAGAAAAAGTTTTTTTAAATGCAGTTTCTAGCCCACATGCAAAAATTTTAGCTGCATAAGATAATTTTGATTTTTTATCCATATTTTGTAAATTGCACCACTTTTGCAAAATATGACTCAACGCAACCTACATAAAACTTCTTAGTTTTGATAATGCTTTATTTCAGAACCATTTTCTTTAAAGTAGAGCCATATTAAATGTGTGTTTTTCTACAAAATCAAAGTTGGGCTATTAAAATTTGGTCGAAAGTGATACAAAGTTTATTTGTTTTTGACCTTGAATAAGGTAAATAAGTATTTTTGAAAACGTAGTTTGTGTGTGAAAGTAATACACTTTAATATTAAGACAAAAAGAACACAGTGTCATCAGTAAAGTGTTCATTAAGTGGAAAGTTAGTTTCAGTGGTGGGTAAAAACTCAAAATTATCTTTCGCAGCTGAAATTTTGCATGTGGGCTAGAAACTGAATTTAAAAAAACTTTTTCCAATAACTTTTTTCGATATTTTCAGAAATAATCCTACTTTTGAATTGTTTTTTGGAAAAAATTAAAATTTTACAGATAATGCGAATCACGTGACTACTATTTTTTCTTAATTTTCATCTCGATCGAAGCAGAACTTGATGCCAAAGTCAAATTTCGAATAAAGAAAGTCCCATAATGATGCGGACTTTACTGGTCATACATATACATTCAAACACATGAATAAATTGATTTATGAGAAAGGAACACATTATTTGCTGTACATTATAGAGAACTTGGCTACAGATATTTACCTGAATGCCAGGCACCATAGATATTTTACCTGAAGGCCGGGCACAATAGACATTTACCTTTAGATACGTAGAGTTTATCTCCTGCGCAAACAAAAATTAAGTTTTATTGGTGGAGAAATACGTCCGAGCGCACGGCTCGCCGGTCAGATGCCTTCCCTTCCAGCAGGATTGGGCATGTGCACAAACCACTTGTTATCGGCCTGTCCTTTAGCGACATGCTCAAAATACACTCCAAAACCGGCTCGCGCCATTTTTGTTGTTGTGTTTTAGGTTTTCTTTGTGGATTCCTTGTAGTTTATTGTGAGTGCTTAATATTCACGAATTTCTAGTTTCTGTGTCGTTTAGTGAATTGCGAGGTGAATTGTGTTTGTTCTTTTAGTGACTCGGATACTTGAATTGAAATATAAAAAACTACTAGTAACAGCCGTTGTATGATTTTATTATGCCCAAATAGGGGTAGAATACCGGGTACTCCGTATTTTCAGTAAGTATGGAATAGTGATGTATCTGATATTTGACTTGAAGTTAGGTACGCGATAACATCGAAGATTGGTTATTTTGCTGCTGTTGTTTGTTTGTTATATTCGATTTTGTAAGTTCTATAGTTTAATTGATTTGTTCTCTTCCTTTTTAAACTAAAAACACGACGACGAATCATTTTTAAACAAAATTTAGAAACAAACCCTTAAAAACAATTTTCTATCCTTAAAATCTGATAGGTTTGCAACTACTTAAAATTCTAGAAATCACTACCATATTTCCGAACTTGATCAAAAATTGAAGAAAATGAAAGAAATTCCAATTTTTTAGCAAGAATTTGGGGCAAATTTTAGCTGCTTACACGTAAAATAAATAAATTGAAAGTCAAATTTTACAATTTCTTGACTAAGAACTTTAATTTTAAAGGAAAGAAAGAAAAACTAAAAGTCTTCCTCCACAAAGTTTAATTGAATGAAACAATCAAAGGTCTCTAAATGTTTCGAACGTAGAAACGTTCATCATCAGGAGACAGAAAATAACATTATAAAGTGCTGATGGTTTTAGCAAAAGAGAAAATGGTGAAGGACCTTAATGGAGCTTTCGTGAAAATAAAAATTGATGTGCAAAACCACATAATATGGAGAAAATATTAAACTTTAAACATACTAGGTATGCAAGAAGTCGGGAAAGGGGTCTAGACCAACCCTATAAACTGGGAAAAAAGAAAATAAAACCTTTCTATAAAGAAAGTATTAAAAAATTAAAATTTGTTTAATAAAACATTTTGGATAAATGTCAGAGACATAGAAAAAGTAAATTGGTAGTAATTAACATACTTAGTGCAATCTGTAAAAGATAGAAATTAAAATCAAAGAATAAAGTAGAAAACTTTACCTCAGTACCCCAAAGGACAATTCAAAACGCAATTTTCGTAAGTACCTACTAACTTTTATCCAAGAAAATAGATTTCAAAAAGTTTTCTACTTTATTCTTTGATTTTAATTTTAATTTCTATCTTTTACAGATTGCACTAAGTATGTTAATTACTACCAATTTACTTTTTCTATGTCTCTGACATTTATCCAAAATGTTTTATTAAACAAATTTTAATTTTTTTAACACTTTCTTTATAGAAAGGTTTTATTTTCTTCTTTTCCAGTTTATAGGGTTGGTCTAGACCCCTTTCCCGACTTCTTACATACCTAGTATGTTTAAAGTTTAATATTTTCTCCATATTATGTGGCTGTGGCTTTGCACATCAATTTTTATTTTCACGAAACCTCCATTAAGGTCCTTCACCATTTTCTCTTTTGCTAAAACCATCAGCACTTTATAATGTTATTTTCTGTCTCCTGATGATGAACGTTTCTACGTTCGAAACATGTAGAGACCTTTGATTGTTTCATTCAATTAAACTTTGTGGAGGAAGACTTTTAGTTTTTTTTCTTTCCTATATTATAACTCCACTTTAAGCATGGACTACTTTTTCAAATTTAATTTTAAAGCCCGGACCTGTCTATTTTCCACCTAATCCGGTGTAGCTTTGTTTACATACGCAAGGCCATAAATTTGTCACTTTCGTGATTATTAGTATCTAACTTTGGAATGGCTGTTCAGGAAGGCATTGACGAATAGTACGCCGGTGTTTTTTTTTTAAATAAATGCACAGAAACTTTAAAAAAACAGTTTTTTGATACCACTAAAATTGCCACAATTTACCTTTAAAATAAAAGGTAAACACGTCGATTTTCAGAACTAAAGTAAAAACAACAATTTTTACTATGGTAACACGATATTTTCTAGGCTATCTAGATGTCGTCTTTCCTAAGAATTCTAGAGAATATGTATTTGTTTTAGCAGGGCAGGAAAGGGGTCGTAATTGCACAAAACACGAAAGTAAACAAAACTATGACCGCTCCAGAATAAGTCTGTCTTTCTTCTTCGTATTCCTAAAGCATAAAAATAACTACTCTGATCAACACAGCACTGCAGTGTGCATGCGAATCGTCAATAGTTAGGCAAATCGAATTGACGAAAAAGGCATCGTTAATCCCACCTTAAATAATGAAGCTTTAAAACCTTTAGCAATTATTAAAAAGAATAAAATGTGTGTAGTATCTATACTAATAATAAATTTATAACAGTTTTGTAATGCAAACATGTCACCCACATTAAGAGGAAGTAACCCTTTACCACAATGAAAATTGCCAAACGTTTTGCTGGTCAAACGAAAAGAAAAAATAAAAATTGGTATTTAGAAAATAAATTCTACTTTAAATACCCCATCCAGAAAAGTTAATGACGATCGATAATATTCCCAAATTTTTTTTTAGAATTTTTTTTTATTTTTAGTAATTTTGTAATATCTTTAACAATTCTTTATTGATCAAAACCAAAATGACTTTCCCGGGTGTAGAATGTTGTACCAAACAATTTTTCTTAAAGCCATTTTTCAATATCGGCCTTACTTTTTTCTCAAAAACGTTGGGCGCTTAAATCCACTTTACTAAATCTCTAAACCGCACCTTAATATTTTACTGCAGTTTTTAAGATTGTGTTTATCTGCACATTTATATTTCTTTGTTTTTAGCAGTTTATTATACATATTATATCTTCAACAAGCAAAATATTTTATTATTTTTTCTTTTTTACAGCGGACGATATGCTTCACAAGGCTTGCGCAAACGGCGATCAAGAAACAATTGAACTCCTTTTAAAAACAATGCTCAAAAAAATGAAACGGACGAAAATGGTTATACGCCACTTTTTTATGCTGTCAAGTATGGCTGGAAAGATATTGTTATTATTCTATTGGATGCAGGCGCTGACGTAAATTGTGCTGGGCTTGGCAATACCCCACTTCACATAGCTGCCTATAACGGATATACGTAGAACATGTTAAAATTCTTATAAACAGAGGGGCGAATGTTAATTCTAAAGACCCGTATGGTACCACCCCCCTGCATTGGGCAGTTGAATGTCCCGTCGAGATAATGATTACAAAGAGAAAAAAATTTAAGAACTTGAGTTATAGAGCTAAAACGTCGGATAACTTAGAAATTGTTGAAATTCTTTTGGATAACGGTGCTGATACCAATATTGCAGGAATAAATGGTAAAATTCCGTTGCATTACGCATATGCATATGAAAAAGTTGAAATAGCCGAAGTAAATGAGTATGATTATAATAATCAGAGCAGTTGTTTGAAGGTCGATTGTAATAAGAATCTTCCAGATTCTCTTAAGTCTTATACTTATTTTCCAGACTTGATTTATTATGATGTTCTTGATAAATATGTAATTAAGAGACCAAATTTGGGTTTGTTAGTAAACGAACAAGATTTGGTAAACTATCCCTTTGCATTCCCAATGCACCAGTTTCATCGTGAATGCCAGGAAGAAGTTGAATCCATGAAATGTGAAATAATCAATAGCAAAATTTCCATTTATGAAATCGTTACTCTGTGCATTGATCAGTTAGAACCTTATCTTCGAAATGAACTGACCGTTCAGACCTTTACCAGAGGAAAATATGAAACAAAGTTTCCCATTTACGGCAGTATGATAAAGAGTTGTTTTCGAAAGGGGCTGGCAAAAACCAAGTTGTTAAAATACGGTCAAATATTTCTTAGGTCAGTTTTTCCAGATATACCGCATAAATGTTGCTCAGGTATATTGGCTCACCTAAATAACGAAGATTTAAAAACGTTAGAAATTATTATAGTAAAAATAAACAGTTATGTAGTATGTAGCTATACCAATATTAAATGTATACGTATGTTAATTTTTGTGTTTATTTTTGTTGCTAAATTATCTTATTTACGTAAAAACTATACTCGTTAACTTTCATGAAGCCCCTATAGGTAGGTACGTATATTGAAAAACATGAATACCTACATTCATTTATGAAAAACGAACACGTCATTGTCTGCTGTTATAGAGAACAACATATATTTTCCTTAGAGCGGCATATGTGAGTAGAGGGAGATGGATAGTATAGCGCCAAGTGCGCACTTGCTTCTGCGCATGCGCTAGCAGAGCACAGGTTTAAAGCTGTTCATTAGTCGTTTAAAGCCGTTCATTAATCGTTCAAAGATGTTCATTAATCGTTCAAAACCGTTCATTAGTCGTCCAAAGCCGTTCATTAGTCGTTTAAAGCTGTTCATTAGTCGTTCAAAGCTGTTCATTAATCGTTTAAAGCCGTTCATTAGTCGTTCAAAGCTGTTCATTAGTCGTTCAAAGCCGTTCATTAGTCGTTCAAATCTGTTCATTAATCGTTCAAAGCTGTTTATTAGTCGTTTATACCAGTTCTAGAACGAATAAAAAATAATAGAGTAATTTTAAGAAAATTCGCCACTCCGGTCCTGTCTTAACATGCTACAGAGTAAAAATATTTTTTTAAGGTCTATTCAGATTAATGTTGCATAAAAATGTGCCTGCCTCCTTACTTTGGTGCCACATCAACGCCTAAAGGTGTTTTTTCTGTATTTCTTCAGTAGAAATGTTGAGGATTTGGGGTCGACTAACCTCGGCCGTGGAAGGGCCCTGTGATATAGGATAGAGCAACGCGCATGCCGCTCGTCCGGTTCTGGCTGGAAGCCCACGGCCTCGTGCGGGTCCATCGTCCCAAGGCCAGCCCAGCGGTGCAGGCAAGAACACTGCCACAGCCATGGCTTGTGCTAGCTTAAGACTGCTTGCGATATGAGTAAATCCGGCGGGTGCGCTGGGTGACTGGGAGCCCCAAAAAGCAGGCGACGCTTTGTTCAGAGTTAGCTGTACTCGCCGAGGCGGCGGGGTGGGCGGCATTAATTAAACCTGTCTCGAGTTACGACAAACTCGCGCTCTTTTTGCACCATTATCACCCCTCTACTATTTTTTGTAGTGCCTAAGAGAAGTTATTAGTCGTTTATAGCCCTTCTAGAACGGCTGTAATGAGCGGCTTTGAACGACTTATGAACGGATTTGAACGGCTAATGAACGGCTTTGAACAACTAATGAACGGCTTTGAACAACTAATGAACGGCTTTGAACGACTAATGAATAGCTTTGAACGACTAATGAACAGCTTTGAATCCCCCTTTATCTTTATGTGCCAGGCAACCGCAGAGGATTATTTCTCTTTTAACAGAATGCAATGATCTGCTTAGCAGAAGAGTCGAGATTAGCGTTTCTTTCTCGGCTTTTTTATGAATATAATAAACTTACTATAAATATCGAAAATCTTGAATTAATGAATATTAAACTTTTAATACAAACTGATTTATTAAATTGCTTAAAAATATACAAAAAGAAATATTTTGGATTCATTGACAGCAAAAACTATTTAGGAGAATATTCCTTTAACATGTAGGTATAAGCTTTAAAATAAATGCCCAGAAAAAGAAAAATCCATGAAGTGTACAATCCTACAATCAATAGCATTTATATTTATAAAATCATTAGTTTGTGCATTAATAATCACTTAATAAATATTTTCTTCGAAATGACTGCAGTCCCTTTATCGGGGACAAAAGTTTCCTATTTACAACAGTATGATTAACGGTCGTTTTCGAAGACGACTCGCTGTTCAGTTTTTCCAGGTGTAGTAGGTATTCTAGGTTACTTAAATAGTCACTATTTAAATATTATGTTAGTAAATATAGATAGAGGTTAAACAGTGCATGTAGTACCTACATATACAATATAAAATAAATCTGTGTTATGTTAATTTGTGTATTTGTTTTTGTTACTACATTAGCTACGCAAAATCAACTCTGTATTAATTTTTGCGAAGCCCCAACAGATATTTTTAAACATCAATGCATTTATTTATAATTAAGAACAAGTAAGTATACACTTTCTATTTTCTATTTATTAATAATTGTTAAGGATTGTCTGCACCAGTTTCTTGTAAGCTAAAGTGACAACCACATTAACAGAACTTGGCGACAAATTTACCTTATAGGGCAACTGCAACATGTGCCATTGTGAAGGTTAGAAACTAGAAAAATCTAAATACTTAACTAAGATTAGTTTTACTAATAACAAAATAATAAAACAGTATTTAAAAAGCACAAAAAAAATTTAATAAAGAGTGTTCTCATTATATTTTTTACAATTACGTAAATATATATAGTAAATTGTTTTAGTTGATTAGATCCCATCAATTTTCAATATAGTACCCAAGCAGCATTTTTCTGACTTCCAGCTATAGTTTTACTAAGCGCGGCGTTGTGGTAGTTACAGATTTAGTCGAAATATCATTTAAATACGGTAAGATGTAAACCGACGTCTAATCGACGTTGTTCCAACCTTGCATGCCCAACGTCAAAGATTTGGATACTAACCGACGTTGGTAAAACGTCGGTTACTGACCAGCTATGAGCAAGTACACTGTTGGGCACATGGGCAACGTTCGTACAAGTACAGTAACAGACTAAATGTTTATCCATGTTTCTTTGTTGGGAGTGCTTTCCACTTTTGACTGAAATAGTCGAACATCCCTTTTCGAGGGGGGCCAGTAACAAAGAATGCCTTTATTTTCCCACTGGTAAGGAACCGGTTCAATTTCATGAATTTCGCGAATTTGCACCACTTTAAATGGTGAGTGAATTCCATTTTATATTATAATAATTATCTATTTAATAATATATTAGAGCCGTTAAAAACACTGGTTAAAAACAGTTTTTTTGGAAATGAAGTTCGGTTAAAAAATTAAAAAGTGACGATGACAGTTTTTTTTACCGACAAGTCGGTTAAGGTCAACTGTTAGTGTATTTCCTTGCACAACCGGTCGTCCGCAGTCTAGTTTACGTATCATTTCTGATCGAAGTCTGCAGTTAGTAAAATGTTATTAAAAATATTTTAACCAAAGCCTACTAAAAGGTCGTAGATAATATTGTTTCTTTGACTTGCCCGACTCCTGGTCCAAAGTGGAAATATTTTAGGAATGTTTCCAACCACGCCATTGTTCAAACGTTATAGGGAGATGAACTCGGTAGCCATTGCTTAAAATTGCTGTTTTTTTTTTATTATTTGAGTGTTTTTTTTAGGAAACACAATGAACTGCTTTAAACAGTTACTTATTATGTTAAATAAATTACTGCTTTACTGTTTTAACGAAGAATATAATTTAAAAAAAAAATAGCAAATTCGGAATAATTACTAATATTTTATTAATTATCACTTTTTGAGCGGCGCTTTCCGTTTTTAAAGCCAGCACATCCATGTTTATCAATAAAATTACTTCCGTTTGGGTTTTCAATCCATAGAAAATTATTTTTGAACATTATAAAATACCACATAATAATATAACGTTTACTTACGCGGTTTGCTTTCTCGTCATCTATTTGCTTTAAATGTAAAATGTAAGAGAGAGTATAAGCATCATTCAATCTTAGTTGTTTTATTTTTACTAAAGATATACCAACAAAACAATAGTACAGAAAAATGTAGCACGCCCGACTTCGGTCGACTAGATCTGTCGGAAATAGTGAATATAGCCAACGTCAACTCGACTCCAAATTTGGTTATTTGGTTGAACTATCAAGTCGGATCCAACGTCGTACCAACTCATATTTGATTGACCACATTAGTGCAAAAGTGGGTCGTAACGTCGCCGGACCGACGTTGCATAGCAACGTCGTGGTTGCTTACAGCAACGTTGTAACAACGTCGGATTGTTGCTTGGGTAGTTATTCCAGACTAAAAAAAAAACTGGTAATATAGTATTGCGATTTTAATTGTTATTACGTTTTTGTCCCTATAAAGATATGTTCTATGTACTTTAAGTAACTACAACCTACAACACACACGGGTATTCTAATACCTAGGGTAAACTATCCAATCGTTGGCACTCAACCAATTATTGGCACGCCTTCACGTTTTTGTTAATTTAAAAAATCTTGCTAAAAGAAAACCAAAATATAGAATATTAGAGTGATAGCGCCAACCCTGCCTAATATTTGTCAGCCCTTACGCAGTTTGTGTCATTTGGCGCCAGTTTTGTGCATTGAAAAATTTGATTCGATATCCTGAAAGTCCTGGAAGATTAGCGTTTAAGGTAAGAATGTTGATAGTAATTATCTGATATTTTTTAACTTTAAATAAAAAAATGTATGTAATTGTTGTATGTTAGAGATCAACCTTGTCTTAAAGATAAAAATTATGTAAACCTATTGTAACCTAACTTTTTATTAATATTTTTGGGGTGCCAATTATGGGGTGTGTGAATTGCTTGATTTCTAATTGTTGGCACCCATGCCAACTATTAGAATTATCAATTTCTAGCACTAATTATTGGCACCCGCTTTTGAATAGCATTTCTTTGCCTAGGTTTATACCTACCCAGGTATTAAATAAATATATAAAGTATTTTCAAAATAACGCGTTACATCATTTAAAATTATTTATTTCTCAGAGCATCAATTATCGTATTTTTCTAACAAATTACAAGTTAATAAAATAAACAAAAGGAAAATACAAAACAACCTGAAATTGTAAAGACACTATTCCTTACTTTGGCATGCCTGAAAATAAAATAAAATTGAATATAATTCAAAATATAAAAATAAATCCAAATAGGCGGCCCAAAGAAGATGAAGGCGAGGAAAAAATAAACGACAGTGAAAACGATGAAATTTTAGGAATCAGCAACATAAAAACCGGTCACTATTTGGATACAAAACAACATGAAATTGCTAGTAAAGACACTATTCCTTACTTTGGCACGCCTGAAAAGAAAAGAAAATAGAATATAATTCAAACTATAAAAATAAATCCAAATAGGCGGCCCAAAGGTGAAGGCGAGGAAAAAATAAACGACAGTGAAAACGATGAAATTTTAGGAATCAGCAACATGAAAATCGGTCACTATTTGGATCCTACCCCTCATCAGAAAAGTATATTTGATTACTTAGAAAAGCCTAAAACACCCGAAAGAAGCGGCAAAAGAAATTCAACAAGAACATCATTTGTTTTGGTCTCATCCGATTATAAAAAATGCCTTCAGGAAAAAGAGGAAGCGAAAATTAAGAAGGAAAAGAAAAAAGATGAAAATAAGTTAAAAAGAGAAGAAAATAAAATAAAGAGGGAAAAAAAGCTGCAGGTTAATAAAGGAACTAAAAAAAAAGAAGAATAAAGTTGGCGTAAAGAAATTACCTATTAAAAAAATACATAGTTACGCGGATATATTTTTAGAGGCAACTGAAAGTATAGAAAATAGCAGAAACGAACAAAATCATGTAAGAAAATTGTTTGCGCCTGAATGTAAAGAGAAAGAAGAAACATTTAGATTTGATGAATCCATTTTAAGTCAGAATATAATTGTTAAGAATGGATTGTGCTTTATCTGTACATAATATAACATTGGCTCGACTAATAATATAGGGGTAAAGTGCTCTAAGTGTACTAGGAATTACCATTATAAATGTTTGATAAAAGACCAGATTAACAGAAAATCATTTATTTGCAAAAGTTGCTTACATTCAAATACTTTAGTACTTTGTTAATTAAATGTACGTTGGTGAGAAGTGTGTCTTAGTTATTTTTGTAAAATATTATGTTTTATGATATATCCTAAAGAGTTTTTCTAAATTAATGTTTAAAACCCATGTTGTGTTTAATTATTTTAGATTGCGAATATTGTGCCAATAATTGGACGTTTTAGTATGCCGACAATTGGTATAAGTGTGCCAACCATTGGAAATTCATGAAAATTTTACATTTTGCTAATTTACTTAAAGTTTGTTGTTCTTATCAAACACTTTAATCACATTTTTAAGCAAAAAATCAACTAACACTTTATTGTTACTTACAGCTTTATTTTTATAAACAAAAACTTGAATATGTTTCCTTAAAGTGCCAACTATTGGGTAATTTACCCTAGGTGTTTTTGTTGATTTTTGAGTTATTGATAGTTGTTGGCAATTGTAGGTATTCTACAATGTGTGTATTATTATTGTTATTATTATTGAAAATATTAAATAAATATTTTAAAAAAATATTTCAATGTCTGCATTATGGTTAAATAGTTTTTAAATTGCTCAACACTAACAAGAAATATATCAAAAGGTTTCCTTATTATTCATTGCACTGTACCAATATACGACCTAACGGGGATATATTTTCACTAATATTAAATAAACCATTGTTTGTAAATCTAACTACTGCCTTTTATGTCTATGTAATTAAAGTCGCCACAGTGGTTCTTTTCCCGTGCGTCATCACTTTTACGTCATCAAAATCGTATGAATGAAATCAAAATTACGAGACGAAAAAAGTCAAAACTAAGTTAAGTTCATAAAATGGACGTGCCTGCCTACCGTTTGACGTACCTACATAATATCACGAAAAATTATTATTTATTTTAAGTTTTGCCCGGCATTCTTTATTATCTAAAAGAAATTGACAAACAAATGTTTTTACATTTAATACTATTTTTAAAGCTTAAAATCTACAAAAGTTTGGTGTTTTATTGACTATTAAAATCGCAAAAGTCAAATTTTTAACATCCTTTCATTTAAGGGAATTTAGCCACTGCCGTAAACGTTTCAAAGAACTTTCACGGTTAGAATATTTAAAATAAATAAATTAGTTATTATAAAAATACATAAATACTTACCACCAAAACAGATGATGGGTATAATTACCTCTAAAAAGAACTATTTTTAGAAACAGGAACAGTTCTAAGGCACACCAGATTTACAAAATACGAATTAGATTGGCAGATCAAAATAAGGTTGACAATGACGTTTTAAAATACAACGGTTGTCAACTAAACAAATAAAGAAAGTAATGAACTGACGTTTATAGTTTTATCCTTGTCTAGCACGTTATATTATTGCGGAATTTTGGAGACGTTCTTTTATGCTTTTATTCAAACTTGTTACTGTAATAACCAAGGATGCAGACTTATTAACCACGTCGAGTCCTGATCGTTGATTGATGACGCACGGGCAAAGATCCACTGTGGCAACTTTAATTAAACCACAGTCTTTGTATTTGGACAATATACATATGTAGGTATAGTAAATAGACATGACAGCTATTTTCATTATTCTATGCAATGAAGTTGTAAGTTGAAAACTATTCAACATTGCCTTGTATGAAACCATGTATGGATATATGCATTATTTTTTCTGACATATAGAAATCTTAGGAAACGCTTCTGTACTGTTTCAGTATGGTTAATGAAAGTTAAAGCAGTGGGCATTCAAATTTGGCTTGCATATTCCAGAGATGGTATCACCAAAGCGTGGCTATCCTATAACGTTTGCTATTTCGTATGACAAACCCCAAACACCTATAAGCCTAATTTGTAATATACATATGATTGTTAAATATCATATTTATCTGAAAAATTACTCCAAGGCCTTAACTCCGGTCAACTTTTATTTCACTTACATTATAGCCATCGATAATATAATTTGATTTTCGCGTAAACGACATCACAGGATACTTTTTAACATTCAAATGAATTTTGTTACCTACAAACCAATCAAAAACTCCATTTAAATCATGCGGTAATTGCGTACAATCTTCGACATATTTTTATATTTTTTTGTATATTATACATATATATGTATTTTTTTTTACAGGGGACGGTATTATTGCCAGCGATGAAAACTATCTGCTTCACAAGGCTTGCTCGAACGGCGATCAAGAAACAGTTGAACTCCTTTTAAAAAACAATGCTCAAATAAATGAAACGGACGATCATGGCGATACACCACTTTTTCTCGCTGTCAAGTATGGCTGGAAAGATATTATTAATATTCTTTTGGACGCAGGCGCTGACGTAAATTGTGCTGAGTTTGGCAACACCCCTCTTCATATAGCTGCCCATAACGGATACGCAGAACTTGTAAAAATTCTTATAGACAGAGGGGCTCATGTGAATTCTAGGGATCTGTATGGTACAACCCCCCTGCATTGGGCAGTCAAACGTCCTAACGAGATAATTACACCCAAAAAAACTAAAAATAATAAACGCCACTCTTATTGCGCCGTTTCACCGGATAATGTTGAAATTTTTGAAATTCTTTTGGATAACGGTGCTGATCCCAAAATCGCAAATAATAATGGTGAATCTCCATTGTTTTATGCTTACAGGCATAAAAAAATGGAGATAGCCGATATCCTTTTAAATGAATATGATTTTACTGAGGAGAAAAGTTCTTTGAACGGGGATTCTGACGTAGATCTTCCACGCATTTTTAAATTAAGTTTTTATGATACAAAATGGTTTTATGAATTGCTTAAGAAATATATAATTAAAAGGAAAGTTTTAGGTTTATTGGAGAGCAAAAAAGATTTGGGAGACTATCCCTTTAATATGTATGAGTTTCAAACCAAATGCCAAGAAGAAGTAGAATCTATGAAGAGTGAAATAATCAATAACGTTTCTATTTATGATATCGTTACTTTGTGCATTGATCAGTTAGAACCTTTTTTTCGAAATGAACTGACTGTTCAGTCATTTCTCGGGGGCAATTATCAAATGAAGTTTCCTATTTACCGCAGTATAATTAAGGGCCGTTTCCGCAGGGGGCTCGGAAAAAGAGAGTTGTTAAAATACGGTGAAATATTTCTTGGGTCAGTTTTTCCAGGTGTACCGCATCTTTGTTGTTCACGTATATTAGGTTACTTAAATGGCAACGATTTAAAAATACTAGCAAATATAGTAAAGGATGTACAGTGCATGTAGTACCTATACCTATAGGTACAGGATGTATCAATGTTCGCCTAAACTATAAGAGATATTTAAAAAAGTGTTACTTATATAAAAGTTATAGGGTTTATAATGGAGCATATGACATCAAAATATTTTATGATATACAGGATAGCTCAAAAAACTGGAACTACATAAAAAAATGTTTTTAAATAAAACACCCTATATATTTTTCTCTTTCTGATTCCACTAGAAAGAAACTGTACAGTCAGATCTGTCTACAGTCGTATTTACCTTTTTGAATTTGATTGATGCGACGTTGCCAAGTAATGAATTATTATCTCGTATTTAAAAAAATTTATTGGAGTTATTAAAACAATCATAGTTGTCTATGGAATCAATAGAATTAAATAACATTTTTACCATAATTACCCCAAAAGTACATAGTATGTAACCATATCACTAGTTGTTTTATTTATTATATAGGTTGCGTTCGTGCAGTCTTGGCAAATCTCGCCAATTTAAATAGGTATGCAATATTTCAATTTTTTTAAATGGAAAACCCTGTCTTTTTTTAACAGATAAGGTGTATTTTTTTAATGCCTTTATTTTTTGTTAAATATGTCACGCACCTAATACCTTCTACTTTTTGATTTGAATTTGAATTGTATTAAGTATTTTAATCAAAAATGCCATGGACGAAATATGAAAATGAACACATAAACATGTAGGGGAGGTCCGCCAACAGTGGCCACCTTTTTTAATATTGGTCGGTATAGCCAAAACCAACCAAATTTTCCATCACATATATAATTTAAACATTGTTACATTGGAAGTGGTTTTTAAATTCTTGCTTTATTTTAAACTGACTACTTGTTAAATTTGAAAAAAATACATAAGAAACAAATAATGATTTATGACCACTGTACTAAACCAGTAAGGTATAGTGGCCAAAAATAAAAGGTACAGCGTCAGGAAAAATATTTATTTAAAACGCTGATTTATAAACAATAACATAAGGTAAAAAAGAATCTAATATAGGTTGAATCGGGACAAATCTACGGAAAACTGTGGTATCGTTAAACACTGCCGTTCCACCAGTGGATAATGGAGTGTGTGGATAATAGCGATAATATTCACCAAGAAAAGCAGCACTTAAGACAACTTTTGAATGAAATAAACAGTTACGATGCGGTTACCCCTAATATATCTGTCCTACTGGCAAGAACATAATCTATTAACGCGTCCTAATTTACATCATTTCCAAAAGATGACGGTAGTTGTGAGGGTTTTATTTCAATATTAACGACGGGTGGCCACTGTTCTTGCTATGGCCACTGTTGGCGGACCTCCCCTACTTATATATATTTTTAAAGAGTTCTCTTTAGAAAAATCATAAAACGAAAAAGCGACCACCGATGTTGAAAATGAGTTTCCCGTGTAAAAAAATAATTGCTAGTGTCATAATAATGGAAGTTATGTTTGTTTACATATTGTCACGAAGTTTTCTTCGTGGTCCGGGGACGTAGATAGATAAATGAAAGTCTGGAGGTTTACAAAACGGCGTCTATTGTATTCGTCTTAGTTTCTATTCTAGAAGGCGAACCAGCATGTCTTGTCTGATGACGCGTAGGTCGGTTAGGGTAATGGGCAGAGACGTCACTTGGCCAAGCCCAAGGCTTGGCCACTTGTTGATTGGGGCAATGATCACCGATGGTTGCTGCTAAATGTGGCCCGGTTTATATAGGCGAATTATTGTTCAGGTTGCAACGCACTTGACCCCGATATGGGTACAGTCAACAATGTATAGTGGTTGAGTATCCAAAATATACCGGGCCACTGTGTGTTTTAGTTGACATGCCCCCCCTCCGATAAGCATTGGTCCCCAATGCTTAGACATGCTAATTTCCCTTTTTCTACAATATAACTGTATATTTACAATAAGATCTTAATTATTTTATAATATAAACTGCTTGGCTGTTCGTATTGATTGACTGGAGTCCGGGCTTGTGGTTTAAATCTAAACGTGGTTCCATGCCGGTTTGTCTGCTATTCTCATTGGTTCCATCTTCGTGGTGGTCCATCCTGTTCTGTAGGTAATGGTATGGACCCCCGTAGGTGAATGAGGCAGGTAGCGGTTTCCATGATGTCTGCTATCCTCATTGGTTCCATCTTCGTGGTGGTCCATCATGTAGGTTAATGGTATGTACCCCCGTAGGTGAATGAGGCAGGTAGCGGTTTCCATGACGTCTGCTATCTTCATTGGTTCCATCTTCGTGGTGGTCCACCCTGTAAGTTAATGGTATGGACCCCCGTAGGTAAATGAGGCAGGTAGCGGTTTCCATGATGTATGCTATCCTCATTGGTTTCATCTTCGTGGTGGTCCACCCTGTAGGTTAATGGTATGGACCCCCGTAGGTAAATGAGGCAGGTAGCGGTTTCCATGATGTCTGCTATCCTCATTGGTTCCATCTTCGTGGTGGTCCACCCTGTAGGTTAATGGTATGGACCCCCGTAGGTGAATGAGGCAGGTAGCGGTTTCCATGATGTCTGCTATCCTCATTGGTTACATCTTCGTGGTGGTCCACCCTGTAAGTTAATGGTATGGACCCCCGTAGGTGAATGAGGCAGATAGCGGTTTCCATGATGTATGCTATCCTCATTGGTTCCATCTTCGTGGTGGTCCACCCTGTAGGTTAATGGTATGGACCCCCGTAGGTAAATGAGGCAGGTAGCGGTTTCCATGATGTCTGCTATCCATTGGTTCCTTCTTCGTAGTGGTCCACCCTGTAGGTTAATGGTATGGACCCCCGTAGCACAAGGCTTGGCCACTTGTTGTTGCTTGACCGGGCAATGATCACCGATGGTTGCTGCTAAATGTGGCCCGGTTCATATAGGCGAATTATTGTTGACCCCGATATGGGTACAGTGGGACGCGACCTCAACAACGTACAGTGGTTGAGTATCCAAAATATACCGGGCCACTGTGTGTTTTAGTTGACAATATCCGTTTCTATGAAATGTAGCCCCATCACCAAACATACTCAAAAAACCGAGGTTGTTGTTGTATCATACCTTCAACCCACTGGCAAAACGTTACTCTATTTTCATAATTTTGCAGCTCTAATTCTTGTAATAACTGGATTTTAGGATAGGGATGAAAATGTTCACTACGAAGCATTCTCAACACTGATAATGCACTTAAAGGCAGTTCTTTGCCTAGCAGTTTAGTACTCTTGTGAGGATCTTCAGGTACACTTAAAGCCGTCATTAATTTATTGTCATCGTTAGTCGCTGGCTTGACTCGTCCATGTGTCATAATCGATATTTTCTGTTCTTTTCATCGCTCAAACATAGTTGGATGAGGATGTCTTTTTTGTGGGTGTTGTTGGGCATATATCCTTGAAGCTAAAAATGCATTTCTTTCACCTGCTCCCAAAGCATAAGCCATGTCAAGTTCAGCATGCTAGAAGTTCATGCCCAAAATACACCACGATCAAAAATAGACAAAGGAGAAAGTTTAAACAATACTTATAGCATAAAGAACTCTAAAGTGAAACACTAATAACAACTTATGTCAAGGAAACATTTTTATTTTATTTTGTCATGACCATCTTGATATATGTTTTCAACTCTATTTTAAGTTCCCAATTTTATATTTCGTCCGTGGCATTCTTGATTAAAAAATAAAATTATTCATTTTCGTGTAGCTCACCATAAATTTTAATATATTTCAAAAAGTAGAAGGTTTAGGTGCATGGCATATTTAACAAAAAATAAACATAATAAAAAAATACACCTTATTTGTTAAAAAGATACAGGGTTTTCTATTTAAAAAAATTGAAATATGGCATAATTAAATTGGCGAGATTTGCCAAGACTGCACGAACACCCTGTATAATAAATAGAAAAACTAGTGACACGGACACATACTAGGTACTTTGGGGTACTTATGGTTAATATTTTACTTAATTCTATTGATTCCATAGACAATAACTCCAATAAAATTTTTCCATAGACAATAACTCCAATAAAATTTTTAAAATACTAGAAAATAATTAATTACTTGGGAATGCCGCAATCAAATTCAAAAAAGGAAGTAGAGCTTCTTTCTAGCGGAATCAAAAAAATAAAAAATATATAGGGTGTTTCATTTAAATTTATTTTTTATGTTCTTCCAATTTTTTGAGCCATCCTGTATATCATAAAGTATTTTGACGTACTTTTTTATAATTCTCCTATAGGCACTACCGAAGGCGAACGCCTTGTTGACACCCTGTATACCAATAATGTTTCTATAGGTATATTGTTATTGCATACGCAAAAAATACTATGTTAGTTTTAATGAAACCCCTACTAGATTTATTTATGAATAAAAAAATTGTTTGCTTTACGTTACCCATTCTCAGTACCTATTAATATTTATTAAGGCTTGTCTACACTTATAATAAGCTGACATTAACATAACTTGGACCTTATAGCAACGTGTGCATGTCAGTCACCCAAAGAGGATTCGGTGATTAGGTATCTTTTAGCAGAGTGTTTTTCAACCTGTGGGTCGCGACCCCCTGGGGGGTCGCGAAGCCTCTGTAAGGGGGTCGCGAGAGGTCGAGAGAACTCAGTAAAAAAATCAATACATTTTAAAAAAGTAATTATATTAAGAAAAAGTTAACAGAATGATACCTACTCGTTATGTTATTTTTACAAAAACATTAACAAAAAATAAAATCTTCGAGTACTCGTTCATTTTAATGTGAAGGTTGTGTCTGAGTTTGTTCAATCAATTTCTCCCATCGTGGATCCGTTTTTGCAACTTTAAGTACCTATTAAATCGTTTTCCAAATTTAAGCGATTTCTTTGTTTACTTTTTATTTGGGCCATTGATGAAAATGCCAACTCGCACAAGTACGAGGTAGAAAATGGAATCAAACCCTTCAAAGCCTCTGTTGTTAATTCCGGGTATTCTGTTTCTTTTTAACCAAAAGGTATCCAAATTTTCATACTTGAATTCCAAATGTAACATCCCATCGGCAGATAATTCCAGCAGATTCTCTTTGAGCTTAGTTGTTAAATTTGACTCGTTTATAGCTGCACTGAGGAAAAAGGTTATTAGATCTAGGTGAAAATACACTTACTTTAATTAAAAAGTTCACTACATATAGTGACTAGTGAAGGGTTCACTTGGCCTAAGTAAATGGCAAATGCTGAAATGGTTTACCTAGAACTAGTAAACACAAATAAACAGGTGTGCTTAGAAATTCGTTATCTGATCTAAATGAACTGTTTACTTGGAATAAGTAACCCATTTATTAAATTATGTACCTTTAACCAATAAACCATTTATTTAAAATAGACAAATTGTTTAGTTAGAATTAGTGAAAGGGATAAGGATAAGGGATAGCCGTAAAAGCGGAAATATGATCTTCTAAATTCCAATTTATTAACAAATACTCCATATTAGAATACTCCATAATATTATAGTCACCGCAATGTCCAATACGACAACACAAATATATATATAATATACAGCAACAGAGCACCAAACAATCCGACCGACTTCGCCTAGGACGAAAAGAAAATGATAAATCGTATATCGTATTGCGTGCGACGCCACGAGTTTCATCCTGCCGAAGTGAAGCGGGAGCGGCTAAAAGCGAACCGAACGTTGACCAAAGGCCAAACAAGTGAACTGTGAACTGAACACTTTATTTAAGCGAGGCAAGGTAATCGTTCGTGAAGAGTCGGCGTACTCGAATACGTAACGAAACTTCACGAAATCACTATTTACTCATTAGCTCCGACATGGCGGCATTAACATTTAGCTTTACGCAGATTATTTTTTTTTTTTTATTTATTTATTTTACGTCGGCCTTTTTCCGCAACGAGGCCAATCACCGACGCCAGGGAATTTGTCACACACTATCTGGTAATTTTGCCGAATCCCTCTTTGTCGAGGGTAGGGTTCTTTAGCGTGCCAACATCCATGACACGGGGCCCACAGTTTAACGTCTCTTCCGAAAGACGGCGCCACCTCTTAAACCAAATTCCAAATTTAACATCGACGTTGCCGGGAATGGAACCCGGGCCTACGATCTGTGAGGCTGCTGCGCTGACCACCAGACCACAACGTCGACCTTTACGCAGATTATGGATACCTACCTGAATTTTTTTCTTTTGTGTTTGTGTTTTGATTATTTCATAATATTTAGTATTTGGGTAAGTTGAAAGTTAACAGCAAGTAAAATACCTACAGTGGATATACGGCACCCTGCCGGGTGGCCCCTGCATTCTATTTGGTCCTGGGATATTTTATAACCTATTATTCTTTTATTTCAGTATCAAAATAGAATTTAATCCAAACGATAGAGCCGACGCCATATTGTTATGTGTATTTTGAAGCTTGGAGCATACAGATTAATAAAAATATGTAAAAAATTTGGCAAAGAACTATTTTCATAGTCCCATAAACGCTTGATGTCATCCAGAAATTAAAACAATATTAATATAATAAGTGCCAATTAATTTTTAGATGTGACTACGAGGGTGTTTTTTTTTGTTTAGTACCTAGCTTTTATAAATTCTATACAAATGTGGATTTTTAAAGAATTCAAATTAAAAATACAGTTTTTAAATATTACAGCACAGTAAAGGGAAATCATTTTTTTTTTAAATTAATGAAAGTAAATAGAACAAAAATCGTGTAGAAGTTATTGTCAGTGACTTTTATTTTATAATAATATTTGGTCTCTAACCTCTATCGTGTTTTATCCTTATTTGTTTTTGCAGAACCTTAATCTATAGAAAATGTATTATAATATACGATTCTATCGTTTCGAGGCCAATTCTGTTCTCGTGCTATCAAAGAGAAAACTGAAAAAAATATATAAAAATGTATTTTTCGCCTGTCACTGTGCCTAATTACAGAAAATCTGTTGTCTGTCAATTTAAAAAATCCTCTCGGTTAAGAGGTTGCACAAAACAAATACTACTGACAAAAATTTTAAAGTTTTTATAACCCCAGCTTTTTTAAATTTTGCACGGGACGCCTAATGCGTGGGACTTTGGCTTTATTATTTTAATGACCTCTAACAAAAACTACTAATAAACTTTTTCTAGGTATACATTAATCAAACTCAATTTTTTTAGACCTTTGATGCCCTAGAATTCAAGGAGAAAGAATAGCAACAAAAACTATTTGATTTCAATGTGACATTGCAACTGTCTGGAAACTCCGTACCTAGTGAAATTGATAGAACGTTCGACTGGTATTCAAGGGGTTCTGGGTTTAAATCTAATCGGATGCATAAAATATTTAAGCAATAAATGGTAGGTATATATACCTACTATACATTACTTCTTTAATCTTTATGTACTAGAGATTTGTGATTGATCTTGTTATTGTTTAAGTTTGTTATTACTAAATAAATTCTATTGGAATAAAAAAACAAATTTACACCTATTTTTATTTTACCCGTTAAAACACAAAAAATAAAATGGTAAGGGCATTGTAACAAAAAAAAAATTATCTTTAAATCGCACTTTTAGCAAGATAAACTTTTAAGGTTAGCTATAAAAAATAGTAGCTTTTGCAAATACATTAATCTAATTTAAGTAAGATCATCGATTTATTGTTACAAATAAAAGTATGTAACACAGCAAAATAATAAGTTTTAATAGCATGGTAAGGATACCAAATACAGGTAATGCATTTAGTTTCATCTACTAAATGTCTTTTTATTTTTAATAGGTAATTTATTAAAACTACTAAATACTTTTAGCTAGCGCAACCAAAGTTTATAGTAAACTATGCAGAAAACAGCAAGTATTTTTAGTTGCAACCACTAGATAATTCTAGCAAAATAGATTTAGTAAAATCAGCAAGTCATCTAACCTGGGGCCTATTCTACTACAGATTTTAGTTCGGTTAACTAAATATCGAGTTATTTTAACTAATTTTTTTTCTCGGTGTAGTGAAGGGTTCACTTGGCCTAAGTAAATGGAAAATGCTGAAATAGTTTACCTAGAACTAGTAAACATAAATAAACAGGTGTGCTTAGAAATTAGCTATCTGATCTAAACGAACTGTTTACTTGGAATAAGTAACCCATTTATTAAATTATGTTCCTTTAACAAATAAACCATTTTTTTAAAATAGACAAATTGTTTAGTTAGAATTAGTGAAAGGGATAAGGATAAGGGATACCCTATAAAAGCAGAAATATGATCTTCTAAATTCCAATTTATTAACAAATACTCCATATTAGAACACTCCATAATATTATAGTAGGTACACCGCGATGTCTAATACGGAAACACAAATATCACAGCAACAGAGCACCAAACAATCCGACCGACTTCGCCTACGACGAAAAGAAAATGATAAATCGTATTGCGTGCGACGCCACGAGTTTCGAGTTTCATCCTGCCGAATTGAAGCGGGAGCGGCTAAAAGCCAACCGAACGTTGACGAAAGGCCAAACAAATGAACTGGACACTTTATTTAAGCAAACAAGTTTACTTAGGAGAATATTTTGGTTTACTTATTTAAAGTAAACTTTTTTACATGTCTTAATTTATCCAAAACAAGTGAACACAAGTTTAAATTAGGTGTACAGTATACTTTAAAATTATGTGTTTACTAAAAACAAATAAACATTGTTTACTAATTTATTAGATCCAACTAAACCGATTGTAGCTAATTTGTTTTACTTGCTTTAATAAATAAACTAAATTTCTATAATAAATGAAATATTAGCCGGTGTAAGTAAACTTGTCCCAGCTAGCACAGTTTACTTGGAGCTATTTTCTCAGTGTGGATATTATTTTTAATCGCAATGCCCCTCTCGTAATAAACAAATTTTCTAACAGTGGAACCCTCCCCCCCCCCCCTCACTCTGCCCGTATTCTCGTGTCCTCGAAATAATTTGTTCGATAGTGATAAAAGGTGTTTCTTTCTTTGTCTTATGCACGTCGGTCGTTGACTCCTAAAGAGGCTAAAAAACGAAGTTTAACGACCCAAAAATATATAAGCCGTTGCCGCTAGAAATTGTAGCGAAACTATATAGGTGTGCATCAGGTACTTTAATTGATACCTCGCTGCTCCACCCAATAACATTATATTGTCAACTTAACATCTACATGCGACGTCATCCTACAAGTTATCTCTTCCTCCAAATTAACGTTCGTTAATCTGTTCATTAAGTTTTTTTTATAATAGGGGAAGGTCGCCTTCCATATGGCATACTTCCCATGATGGCATACAACATAGGTATCTTTGGAATAAACCGGTTTTGCGTCATCCCGCATAGTTAGACAGGCGCCCGTATTGACCCATTGACCGTTCAGTTGTGAGTCGAATTTCAGTCGTGACGGACGTTTTTATGTAAAGGTATTTAATAGAACAGAAATTGTTAAAGTGCCGAAGTAATATTAGCCAGTTTTTAAACCAAAAGTTTATTATGTTAGATGCATTAAATTAGAAAGCACGATTTTTTTCGATAACTATATAGGATATAGATGTTACTTTGCTATGATTATTTTAAATCTAAGTTGTGGTTTTAATTTTTTATAATTTATTTACTAGAAGTGTGACATATTCCTAAGATGGCATATATCCATTGGTTTTCTATGATGGCATACCTATAAATACATATAAATATAGGTATGTCATCATAGGCGTCATATTCAAAACGGCGCTACTTTTACTTTTTTTTTAGATATGTCACTACTTATATTAACGTAAATGTACTGAATACCGACCCTGTACATAATTCCGATTTTAAGTGATTTTAACGGATTTTAACCGAAATTTATATTTTATACGGCATCTATATTTTACCTATGAAAACATAAGATAGCCAGTTAATCTTGTCATCTATTGCATCTCATACAATAATATGCGAACCAATGCTGCCTTTAGTATTAGTTAGAACAGTAACGTGTAATGGTACGTGAGTGTCAGAGCCTGTCAAATCAACTAAATATAAATAAAATTTGCTAAGACAATCAGTGCAATAATAGATAAGTTAACTTACGTATTTATAAAATTTTAGCGAGATCAGTGTTTATTGTTAACTACGAAGGTGGAATTTTGGCTGGTTTTTCATAAAGTAGCGTTTAAATTACATAATTTTACGCGGTCGCTAATTTCGTACGTTATATTTTCTGTTGTACCAAATTACGACCAGCTGGTCGGAATAGCATTTAAAAAGCCCTATAGTATTTTTAGCCTCAAAAATCTATCCGATGCTCTTTCTTCTCTATTTTTTGTCAACTTATCTTTCGATATGTATTTATCGTTCTGAGCTAAGTCCGAACTGAAAAAGTTTAGTTCTTAGCGAATATACCCCAAAGGCGACTTATAATATATTTTACTAATTTTGCTTTCCTTTCAGATAAAATTATTTTTTAAAATTAGCAACCAGCTTTAATTCTGATGGACTGTATATAAATCTTGTGTGTTTTTTTCTATCAGAGAGAACTTATGACATGTATTATTTTATTAGAAACTTAAAAAATGTCAATTACTGCTGTAAAAAACAAGGGTCGCAATAAGGCACATCAGTATTTTGAGCACACCTAATTGCGAGTAGCCTGGTCGTAATTCTGAACAATTACTTATATGATTTTTTTACCATTAAGCTAACGTTGTTTGTTCGTTTGTAATTATTGTTTTTTGGTAGCTTGGTAAGACAATAAATTTGGCAAATTCATCTGAATGATGAAATGAGGAATCAATTAATGATTCAGTTCCATTTGTTACAACAATGCATGATTTAACCCTTGAAAATAACATGATAAATCTAAATCGTTCATCTGCTGAATCTACTGAAATTATAGATGACAGCATTTGGCTTGGTACTGACGAAAAATAACTTATCCATCATGGCGTATTAAAAAAAAATATCATAATAATGAAAAAATTAAAAATACAATGAACAACAAAGTCTCCGATGATATATTTAAAAATGGTTTTATACGAAAAACGACATTGAAGGAATTCAAGAAAAGTGACATTTTTGAACTTTGACAGCTTATAACTTTCTAACAGTACGTCTTAGAGCAAAACGGCTTACATGTCCCTATCTTCAATTTTTATTATCTTTCCAAAAAAATCAACTTCCAGTTAAACCGGAACAACTATATTTCCTTCTTTCGAGTTACATCCGGTTTAACCGGAAGTTGATTTTTTTGGGAAGATAATAAAATTTAAAGATAGGGACATGTAAGCCGTTTTGCTCTAAGACGTACTGTTAGAAAGTTATAAGCTGTCAAAGTTCAAAACTGTCACTTTTCGAGAGTCAATATCTCGGAAACTATGAAGTATAGACTAATAGTGCATTTAATAAAAAATAATTATAATTTTATGTGGAATTTAAAAATGTAAATATATACAGGGTGTTCCATTTTAAAAAATATGAAAGTGACCCCTAGTACTTTTGTTTGATGTTCAATTGTTTTTTGCTGAAGATATTCGAATTCGCGGGAGAAAATGACTTAAGATGGCTATTTCAGTTTTTTTTTATAAAAGTACAGGAAAAGTCAAAAAATCGCCTTGTCTAGTCTTGGTTGGATAACCCTGTACATAATGGTCGTAATTTAGTACATGTATACTTTAATTCAGTAATTATTTAATTTCGGTAAAATTGATAATAAACAGCAAAAATGTATGCCAAAAAGTATAAAATATTAAAACAATATCCCCCTCGCAATATAATAAATATGTCCAGAAATTCTTATTGTAATTGTGTTTCTTTATTTTGTAACATAAAACTAAATAAACCTTACGCTGTCGGAATTTGGTACAGTTACGTTATATGCTTTTTAAAGTTTTTTAATATGTCTTTAGATTGTACTTTCCTGATAATGTTTTCATTATCTTTTTAAAAGTTTTAAACATGTTCCCTAGAATATAATATATTATTTTAAGTTTTTTTAAACAGTTTTATGTGCTTGCAAACTGTGACAAAAATATTTCTTTTACATGTATGCGTCTTTCAGAGTTTTACATTTTACTGGAGTATGCCATCATAGGCAATGCATATATCATGGCATACTTGGTGCTTTTTTCTTTTCTATTTTTTCACCAAAAAAATTGTTTTTGTATATTTTTAAAGTTTTATAATGAAAATTTAAGTAGTACCTAGGTATAACAAATATTTTGGCATGGTTAAATGGCTTAAAACCTTTGAACTAAAAAATATATTAGGTGGTAAAAAAAGGTGCCAGCATAGGCCACCTTCCCCTATACCCACCATTAATCAGAATTGTGAATAATCAGTTATCACATAATATGACACGAGGCCAATACTTGTTAGGATGTCAATAATAGGTTATCAATTCCTATTTAGTAATTTTTATTTCTGTTCCTCAATTTTTTTTTCTTAAAATTTACGTTACCTACATTAAACAGATACCTACACTTGTAGGTAGGTAACTATTATTAACTGTTTGTTACATTAAATTTTTGCTAGGGAAATGCAAAAACGGGTGTGTACCTACAGGGTTTCCCGTCGTGTTATATTCCACGTTATTTTATACGCCGACGCGCGACGTATTGTTTTTTAATCTACATAACATTCACATTTCTCAGGAAACCACGTTGATATGTAACGAAAAATTTCAATTGATAAACGCACTCGGAACTCATCAGTTAGAATTTAGTCGACATTGCTAAGTGGCAATATATCTTATATAGGTAAGTGAGTCTGTACCTAGGTACCTAAATACCTAAGTAATGCCGAGTACCTATAGGTTATTGTTAATTTACAGGGTATTCCTAAATTAATGGTAGAGTGTTATCAATTTAGTTTGTCCCACTTTTAAGAGCCTGTAACTTTTTTGTATTTTGAGTTAGCGA
The DNA here is from genome assembly GCA_963969555.1 of Polydrusus pterygomalis. Lineage (NCBI taxonomy): Eukaryota > Metazoa > Arthropoda > Insecta > Coleoptera > Curculionidae > Polydrusus > Polydrusus pterygomalis. Next base: position 48,532,803 of record OZ018382.1, read on the forward strand.
CCTCATTCAAAAAACAAGATGTACCATTTTTAGCCAAGTTTTTATGAGTGTTGTCAAAAATTACAGTAGATGTCACATTTAAAAGCAAAATTTTTTTTTTAAATGGGACACCCTGTTAGAGGCGCATTAGATGGTCCCTTTTCTTCCGATTTCAAAAATATAACACACATATGCATTATTTTCTTCATTCCATTAAACATTGACAAAAATATGAAAAAATATATTATTGTTAAAAAGCATCAAGATAGCTATAATAACTGTTTTGGTTGTTAGCTTATACAGGGTGTTCGAAAAATAGACGGAGATATTCTAGAGGGTGATTCCTTGTTAAAAAATATGAAAAAAAGTTTCTATAAACATGGGTCCGGAAATGCAGGGTTTTCAAGATACAGGATGTTAAAAAAATAGAAATAAAAAATGAAATTGAAAATACTTACTCGATGCTGTTGAAATTTGGCAATGATATTTATTGTATTAAGAGGCTAATTTAGCCCTAAATAGATTAAAATTATTGAGTCCAGTGGCGTCCCGGGGGGCACCTTAGCGAATATTATTATCAAAAAAATGTACGCCACTGTCTTTTTTGTAGCTTTAATATTTTTTGTTTAATTAAGCATCTAAAGATACAACTTCTTTGCCTCTTGTATTTTTTTCCTATCTCACTTCATTTTCGAGAAAAAAAATTAAAACCGTTTTATTGTATGTCATGGGACAAAACTGGTTTATTAATTTCTACTAAAATAAATCACAAGTGCATTGGACCACCAATAATAAAAAAAAAAACTAGGAAAGAGTGTTATTGCAACTTTTCCAATACCATAACATAAACTACAACAAATGTTGGAAATGTCCACCATCCATTTCCGTACACCTTCTCACTCGACGCATCATTGAACGACGAACTCGAGCTAAAATTCGAGGTCTATTTTTTATTTCTTCGCAAGCATTTACGATTTTATTTCTTAGTACTTCTATTGTTTCTATGGGAGTAGTGTAAACCATCGTCTTAAGGTGTCCCCATAAATAAAAATCTAATGGATTTAAGCCAGGAGAGCGAGGTGGCCAGTTAATTGGTCCACCTCTTCCAATCCAATTTTCACCAAAGGTGTTACTCAGATGAGTTCTGACAGGTCTACAAAATGAGGAGGAGCTCCATCGTGCATAAAAGTTATTTGGTTACGTATATTTAGAGGAACTTCTTCTAGCAGTACGAGCAATTCTTGTAGAAGAAACTCTAAGTAAGATTCGCCGTTTAATCTTAAGGGTAAAAAGAAAGGACCAATTAAATTGTTACCAACAATACCCATCCACACATTGTAAAGAAAATTGTTCCTGGTGGCGACACTGCACGAAAGCATGGGGATTTTCGTCACTCCATACGTGATTGTTATGGTAATTAACAATACCATCCCGCCGAAATCCTGCTTCGTCTGTAAAAAGTATGGTTTTATTAAAATTCCTATTGTTATTAACCTCTTGGTAGTACCATTGGCAAAACTGTAAACGAGGAAGAAAATCTCTTTGTAGTAATGCTTGCACACGTTGGACATGATAGGGATATACAAGAGTTGCTCGGAGAGAACCTGCCACACAGTGCTGTTGGAATGATTACGCCCTAATCTAGTTGCTATAGTCATAGTACTGATACCAGGATTTTGTTCCACGGCACGTAAAACTGCCTTGTCAAACTCGGGCGTTCTTATGGACCTCGGCCGGCCTCTATCATTGGTGGGAACGGCAAAACTTCCTAAATAACATTATTGTCAAAAACATCACAAAAAAGAAGTAAGAAAATTTACCTCTTTCCCGTAATCTACGGTCTACGCTTTCAAAGGTTTTACTATCTGGAAGTTGCCGATTGGGAAACGCTTCTGCATACAGGCGCCTCGCTGCATAACAGTTACTATAGGCACGTGCATACATTACATGCATGTCTGCCATTTCCTCAAAAGTGTAATTTTCCATCACAAAAACCGAGACAAAAACTTTTTAGAACAATTTCGCCAAAACAAGTGTATAATTCTTTTCTAAAAGAACTAACGCGCAAATGTCAATCCTTCATGCAGAAATGATTATTTGTTTTCCAATGCACTTGTGATTTATTTTAGTAGAAATTAATAAACCAATTTTGTACCATGACATACAATAAAACGGTTTTTATTTTTTTTCTCGAAAATGAAGTGAGATAGGAAAAAAATACAAGAGGCAAAGAAGTTGTATCTTTAGATGCTTAATTAAACAAAAAATATTAAAGCTACAAAAAAGACAGTGGCGTACATTTTTTTGATAAAAATATTCGCTAAGGTGCCCCCCGGGACGCTACTGGACTCAATAATTTTAATCTATTTAGGGCTAAATTAGCCTCTTAATACAACAAATATCATTTCCAAATTTCAACAGCATCGAGTGAGTATTTTAAATTTAATTAATAATTTCATTTTTTATTTCTATTTTTTTAACATCCTGTATCTTGAAAACCCTGCATTTCCGGACCCATGTTTATAGAAACTTTTTTTCATATTTTTTAACAAGGAATCACCCTCTAAAATATCTCCGTCTATTTTTCGAACAACCTGTATAATGTTATTAAATGGTGGCAGCCCCTACTGGTGGAAAAATTTTACTCATCCGTCCATAATATAGAATTTAAAAAGTTAGGGTTTCTTCCTATTTTGTCCATCATATATCTACAAAAATGCAGCCTATTTTCCTTTTGCCCAGGCGTTAATTTTTGCACTCTTCTAGGCTTGTATGGACGGAACTTATATTTTTTTTAAATCGTTTCTACTGAACCATACGAAATAGGCAGCTCTCGTAGTATATCGGGTAGGTATAGATTTGTAGGGAAATGCCCAAAAATAGTTTCATTAATTTCCATTTCTTCTGTACCTTCAGTCTCGAAAAATGTCTTCTTCAGCCGATAAAATATTTTTTTGGAAGGAACCCGTCTATTGGGAAACTGAAGCCTATACCTCCTAAGTGCTAAGGTTGCACTGCCCGTTTGACGAAAAATATCAAACCTAAAACACTTTTCCTCCACTGAATAATAATATCTCATGTTAGTTAATTTTTACATCCAAAATAACTTTTCTACAATGTTCGAAACGATTAATAATGCTGAGAATGACAGACTGAAATATAAATGAAGATTAAATCCGTAGCAACCAAAACAGTTGCATAGCTATCTTGATGCTTTTTAACAATAATATATTTTTTCATATTTTTGTCAATGTTTGATGGAATGAAGAAAATAATGTATGTGTTATATTTTTGAAATCGGAAGAAAAGGGACCATCTAATGCGCCTCTAATATACAGGGTGTCCCATTTAAAAAAAAAATTTGCTTCTAAATGTGACACCTACTGTCATTTTTGACAACACTCATTAAAACTTGGCTAAAAATGGTACATCTTATTTTTTGAGTGAGCTCGCTAACTCAAAATACAAAAAAGTTACAGGCTCTGAAAAGTGGGACAAACTAAATTGATAACACTGTACATCCGAAAATAGGCGATTCTTTGGCTTATTTCATAAATAAAATGTTATATAAACATGGGATCGAAAAAGCTTCATTTCCGAGATACAGGGTGTTAACATTTTAATTAAAAAAATATTTTTTCATTGCCATTTTCAAACCACTCTAGATATTTTTATGAAATTTGGTCCACGTCTCTTGAGCATCGCAAGGCATTTTTTGGTGTATAATAATTTTTTTTAATTTTAGCAGTGGCGTCCGTGCGGAGCTTGCATTTAATATTTTTGAAGAAAAAAATGGTGCGCCACTGCTTTTTCTTTAAATAAAAATTATTTTTGAAATTCCCGTCTAATTTAGAGCAAATTCGGTCTCCTGGCTTATTTTCTTACGGTGCACCGTTTTCGAGTAAAAAATAAAAATCATTTTAATGCGCATTCCTGGAAATAACTCATACATTGCTGGATGGGTGTGACATTACCGTAAGTAGTATCTTAATAAAAAAGGGACAGTATTCTTTTAATATAATATGTTTGTACAGACCACCAAACACCGATAGGGTCTTGTTTTTGAAGGAGATGGAAGTATATTTATCAGGGGTTCGAGCGAGTTATGTGGATATATTCTTGGATGACATTAATTTGGATATCTTAGATAAACACGAGAATACTGTTAATTCCTATTTAACTATCTTGAACCATTTTGGATTTTTGTCATACATAAATGGCCCAACCAGAGAAAATTCCTATTTAACTATCTTGAACCATTTTGGATTTTTGTCATACATAAATGGCCCAACCAGAGAAAAATCTTGCCTTGATCATATTTTCATAAAAACTAACAGAAGTACTAACAAGCTTAACTTTAATTCTTTCATAATAAATTTGGACCCTACCTACTGACCATGACCCTGTTATGCTGAATATAAATGAAATATACAATCACAAAAAAAATATAGGTAGCTCACCACTCACCAAGACAATTGAAACATTTAATGAACAGCTATTCAATAAATTAATTCAAAAAGAAAACTGGAATTCAGTATTAGGGAGTTTCGAAGTAACTACAGCAACAGATGAATTTTATAAGAAGATAAATACTTTACGACAAGAAGCTACCAATTTTTAAAAAATTCATTTGACACAATTTAAAAACGCCAACCATGGATCACAAATAGTTTGATCCTGAGTATAAAAAAGAGAGATAAAATGAAAAGAAAGTTGGTCCAAAATTTTAATGAGGAGGATAACCAAATATTTAAAACTTACAGAAACAACCTTAAAAAAATTATTGAAAAGTGTAAACAGGAATATTATAAAAACGAAGTTGACATGGCAGGACATGATCTTAAAAAAGTTTATGAATTAATATCCGAGGCTACAAATAATACCAAGGACAAAACAAGTCACATACCTCCACCCATATTAAATAATGACTCAAGTGAGTTTGCAAGTGTGAGATCAATGGCAAATTATTGTAATAACTTTTTTATTAATGTAGGGGTGGATATGCTAAGTAAGATTCCAAATGCAAACAATGAATTTAACATTCCTAACCACCAATTAACATCATTGTACCTAAGGCCAGTCACCAAAAATAAAATAATTGACAAAATTAGTAGTTTAAAAAACAACAGTAGTCCTGGTATTGACAGAGTGACTACAAAAATGATAAAGAATAATCATATATTCTTGCTTGATCCACTTGTCCATATAATAAATGTAATCTTTAAATATGGCACTGTTCCCGACCAGTTTAAGATATCAGTAATAACTCCAATATACAAATCTGACGATAAGACAAAAGTGACCAATTATAGACCTATTAATTTGATAAATAACTTTGCTAAAGTCTTTGAGAAGTGTGTTAAAGATAGGTTGTTGAATTTTTTACAATTAAACTCAATTTTGTCAACGAACCAGTATGGCTTTTTGAGTACTTCAGATGCTCTTTACCATCTAACAAAGCAGATTGCGGACAAACTTGATAAGAATGAGAAATGTATAGCCCTATTCTTGGACTTGGCCAAGTCATTTGATACGGTGCCCCATCGCCTACTCTTGGAGGTTCTGGAGGGGAATGGGGCGAGGGGTGTCGTATTGAATGTCTTTAAAAGTTACTTACATGAAAGAATACAATATGTAAAAATAGTAAATACGTTAAGTGATCCATCAAATATTAAAATAGGAGTGCCGCAGGGTACAGTATTGGGCCCAATATTATTTTTAGCATATATAAACACATTAACCAATCTGAAACTTAAGGACGGTACAGTTGTTTCATATGCGGATGACACTGCCATAATATTTTCCGCAGAATCTTGGAATGAAGTAAGACAAAATGTCATTAATGGATTAGACATTGTTCAAAACTGGTTAAACACCTTATAATTAACATTAAACCTAAATAAAACAACGTATACTGCCTTTTCATTAACCCAGCCAAATCGTCCTACTTTCAGTGCCATCCAGGTGAGAGACTCAGACAGAATAATTAGAGAGGCAAGGGAAGTAATTGATGTAAGATCATTGTATATTCTGGAAGTAAGCATCTTTACTTATAAAAATAATTACTTATAAAAATAAGGAACTGAAAAAATATGTTGACCATAACTATCAAACTAGAAATAAGGTGAACGATCCTATTACGGTACCTAAAAGTAATACTACTGCTAGTTTGAGATACTTAAGTTATATACACCAGTCAAACTGGAAAATGTTAGGAAAAAATTGATATCCAAAATTTTATTGCTGGAAACTGTTTATGGGGTAAGTATAAACGTAAAAAACCAAAAATAGACAACTGGATCGGTCATCCCTTCCCGTGGGGGGTCGAAAGGGGGTGAAAAATGGTGTTTCGTGATTTATGGTAAAAGGAGACGTCCTAGAAAAAAATGTCTTATACAAAACTTGTAGATCATGTAAAAATCTACTACTTTTATGAAAAGCACTTTTTCAACCTCAAATTTTTTTAGATAAGTGCGAAAAACCGGTTTTTGTGTTTTTTAATTTTTTATTTGAAAACATGTCAACTAATATTAATGAAATTTTAGGGAGAAATAGCTTTTCTTATGACAAATAAGGAAACATTTTTTTGTTTTTATTTCATGGGCTGTTTTGAAGATATTTGCTTTTTTTTTTTGTATTTTTTTCAAATAAAATTTGTCCTTCGAAAAATCAATTTAAAAACTTTTGGTTGTGCTCATTTTTTTCGTTTTTAGTTGCACTTTAACATGAAAAAAAAAATAAGTCAGGGCGCAAAAACATCCTTTAAAATGCACAAGAAGCCAAAAGTGAGTTATACGAAAACGAATATTTCAGTATAAGTTCATAATTCGTTTAAAATTACGAACATTTTTTAAAATCAAGTACTTATTTGTATTCTATGGGAAAAAATACTAAAAAAATTATTAAGAAATTTAGGTTAATTAAAATTTAAATTAGCAAGAATTTTAAAATACGAATTTTTGTAATTGATCGAAAAAAGTATAATTGCGTAAGCGAGTCACAAAAAAAATAATTTTAGGTAATTTTGAAGTACTCTGGTTCTTTTTAACTAATAAAAATAAACTTAAACTAGATTCAAATAACAAGTATATATTTTAACGAAATATAAATTATTAATTCAAAAAATTTCTTTATGTTAACATAAAGCAGGGTAATTTGTAATATATCAGATACTGTTACGTCACTATTCATTGTGGTGAGAGTTCCTGCAAGGTGCTGGAATCAATACCTGAAGACGTTGCCAAGAGACAAAAAAGAAGCAGTAAAAGTGCAGCAACAGAAATTATAAAAAGAACAAATAAATAATACCATCATAATTGTAATTGGAATTTAACAAAATAAATATTGGTTTATCTACAAATAAAAAAGCATTTAATTAAGTAAGGAGAGAAGTAGATATAAATGCAAGAAATGTATACAAGTAGCCAGCAGCCGATTAGCCGCATCATATGGTCCTAAGGAGCAGGATTGTAGATAATACCAATTAAGTAAGAAATAAATTATTGAAATAATAAAGTAATAAAATAAAGTGACAGAAAAGTCAGTCGAAATATTTATACCTGGATACGAAATATACCTGACAGTCAAGTGTCAAGGTAAACACTTCAAACCTGACAGTCAAGTGTCAAGGTAAACTTCAAACCTGACAGTCAAGTGTCAAGGCAAACTTTAAACCTGACAGTCAAGTGTCAAGGAAAAATTCAAACCTGACAGTCAAGTGTCAAGTAAAACTTCAACTGTGTGTCATTTTTGTATGAGAAAAATTGAATTTGGGTGCATAAATAAGCTGCTATTTGATAAGAAGAAGAATAAATTCTAGCAGAGACTAGTTATGGTTGGAAGAAGTCCAATGTTTGATGGTCAGTGGTTCGCGCTTGGTAAATTGCGAGGTAAATAGGTAGAAACTTAGCGATCGGGTAAGTACTGCCAAAAAAGTATAAAAATAGTTGATATTTTCAATAAATAAATGGTATTTTGTTTTACTGAGATATGAAATAATAAATAAATAATATTTACTTGGCATTATATTGTAAAAGTTTCAGTATTTTACCAATAAAATGTCAAATAAAGAAAAAAAGGAATTAGTTAAAAAACTCAAGAGTGATAGAAAGCAAATTTGTGCCCAATTAGAAAGATTTTCTGATTTTATTTCAAATTGCGATACTTTTACAAGCAAAATTAAAATAAACGAAAGGTTTGTCAGATGTGAAACTCTGTGGGGTGAATTTGGTAAAGTACAAACTGAACTGGATTATCTTGAAGATTCTGGTTCTAATGACAGAATTGATTTTGAAGAAAAATATTTTGATATTATAAGTATTTTTAAAGAATTGTTGACAAATAATTTAGAAATAAATCCCGGTTCAAATAGTAATAAAATTCACACAAATTCACAGCAAACTTTTGTCAAATTACCACCATTAGATTTGCCTGTTTTTTATGGCAATTATGATTCATGGTTAGGTTTTTTTGACACATTTGTTGCTTTAATACATTCTAATAATAATTTGAGTGATGTGCAGAAATTGTATTACCTACAATCTTGTTTAAAAGGTGAAGCTGCTCAGATAATTCATTCCCTTGAAGTAAATAATTCCAATTATGAAATTGGATTTAAATTATTGCGTGAAAGGTATGAAAACACTAAATTTATTATTCAAAGCCACGTGAAGTGTATTTTTGAATTACCAGCAGTAGGCAAAAATACTCTTTGTGATTTACGAAAATTGGTAGACATTATTCAAAGGAACTTGAGAGCACTGAAAAGTTTAAAAGAGTCAGTAGACAGTTGGGATACATTATTGCTTTACATAATTATTAATAAGTTAGACATATATTCCAGGCGTGAATGGGAAACTTTTTGCTTTAAAAATAATAAAGTAAGTTATAGCGATTTAATAAAATTTTTGAATAAGAGATGCCAAATATTGGAAAATTTGGAATCACATAAAACAAATTTGACTCAATCGCATTTGTCTACTGGCAAGCATATATTTAAAGGTTTAAAAGCTACCCAAGGTTATGTTTCCACTAGTAGTAGTGATAATAATTGTCTTTATTGTAAAGCTGGTAAACATCCTATGTATCATTGTTCGAAGTTCTTAAGTTTAAATGAAATTCAAAGGGTAAATAAAATAAAAAAGTTGCATTTATGTCTTAATTGTTTTAAACCTAATCATATTAGTACAAGGTGTTCTTATAAAGGATGTCAAAAATGTGGTAAGCCACATAATACCTTATTGCACATTGATTATTCGAAAACTGCGTCAACTCAAAATCAAGGTTTAGTAAATTCAGGTAACTTTCAACTGGGTATAGCAAATACAAATAAAATCAATAGTCCGAATTTTTCGCCTTTAATAGAAAATAATCGCAGTTCTGTAAATGGTTGTACATCTCAGGGTGCAAGTAATGAAAGCCAAAATTTTAATAATAATGCAACATCAGAAATTTCGGAAAACAATAAAATCTCAAAGGCTATTGACAATAATTTTATTTCCATTAATACGCATAGTTCAAATAGTGTAAGTGATTGTGAAGTGCTACTTTCAACTGCCAAAGTATTGATGTTTGACCGCACAGGAAACATACATGAGGTAAGAGCTTTGTTGGATTGTGGATCACAATCTAATTTTATTTCCAGTGACTTAGTGTCAAAATTAAATTTAAATTTATGCGAAACAAATATATCAGTGGTTGGAATAAATACTTCAATAACAAAATCAACAAAAATAGTACAAGCAACTATAAAATCAGTTTTTAATTCTTTTAAAGCAGATTTAAATTTTTTGGTACTGGATAAAATTACTAATAATTTACCGATGTTGCCAGTTAATAAAGAAATTCTGAGGATTCCATGTAATTTAAATTTAGCGGATCCTAATTTCAATATACCAGGTAAAATTAACATTTTGTTAGGTGCAAATATATTTTATGATCTTTTACTGGTAGGTCAAATTAAAGTTGCAAATAATATGCCAATTTTACAAAAAACTAGATTAGGTTGGGTAATATCAGGAACAGTTCCCTCAGATCAAAATAATAAATCATATAAAACACAATCTGCACAAGCCCAAACATTTTGCAATCATTCATAGAATTTGAGTTTAGATAAACAAATAGAAAAATTTTGGATTGTGGAACAGATGACATCCGCTACATGTTTGAAGAAGGAAGAGCAAGATTGTGAAGATTTGTTTGTAAATACGACAAAACACGGATGTGATGGAAGATTTGTAGTGAAGTTACCGATCAAAGAAGGAATAGAAAATATTGGGGATTCAAGGCAAATAGCAGAAAGGAGATTTCTTAAATTAGAGAAGAAATTTGTATTAAATAAGAATTTAAAATACGAATATGACAAATTTGTGACAGAATATGAAGAGTTGGGACATATGTCTGAAATACCAATAGAAGAAATAGAAAGTAATAATCCGGTATATTATCTACCTCATCATGCAGTTACAAAAGAGGATAGCACGACAACAAAATTGAGAGTAGTATTTGATGCAAGTGCTAAAACAAATCGCGGAATAAGTTTAAATGATAAATTAAAAAATGGACCAATAATACAGGATCAATTATATTCAATATTGGCAAGATTTAGACAACACAATTTTGTTTTGGGTGCCGATGCAGAAAAGATGTATAGACAAGTATGGATCGATCCAGAACAAAGAGATTTACAAAGGATAGTATGGAGAAGAAATCCTGAAGATAAGTTGAAATATTACCGTCTCAATACAGTTACGTATGGAACAACTTCAGCGTCATTTTTAGCTATTCGTTCTTTGCATAGAGCAGCAGAGGAGCAAGAAGATAATTATCCAAGAGCTAGTTATGAAATAACGAAGAATTTTTATGTCGATGACCTTCTGACTGGAGCATCTACCATTGAAGAAACTATAAAATTAAAAAATGAAATATCAGAAGTTTTAAAGAAATCAGGATTCACATTAAGGAAATGGGTATCAAATAATAAGGAATTATTGTATAGTGAAGAGAATAAGAAAATTAAACAATATATAGTGGATCAGAATGTCACAAAAACTTTAGGATTGGTTTGGAATATTCATGAAGATAGTATACAGTATATTATTCAAATGGAAAGTTGTCTTCGACCAACAAAAAGAAATATTTTATCAATTTTATCAAAAATATTTGACCCTTTAGGATTATTAGGTCCAATAATCGTTTGCGCCAAATTAATTATGCAAAGATTGTGGATACAAAAGGTTGATTGGGACGAAGAAGTTTCTCCAGACTTATACAACCTTTGGAAAGAATTTTATAATGATTTGCCACATTTAAATGATATACATATTCCGCGACATGCAGTGAGTTTCAATGCCATACAAATAGACTTACATGGTTATTGTGATGCTTCAGAAAAAGCTTATGGTGGATGTGTATATTTACGATCTATTGACAGCAATGGAAAAATAACTACGCACTTACTAAGTGCAAAATCAAAGGTAGCTCCAATTAAGACAATAACCTTGCCAAGGTTAGAGTTATGCGGAGCTGTGCTCTTATCAAGATTAGTAAAGAAAATTATTGATTCTCTCAGTTTGAAAATTAGAGAGGTAAATTGTTGGACTGATTCCAAAATAGTATTATCTTGGTTGGCGGGAGAACCTGCAAAATGGAGCATATTTGTATCACATAGAGTAGCTGAAATACAGCAAAATAATAATATAAATAGTTGGAATCATGTTAGAAGTGAAGACAATCCAGCTGATTTAATTTCGCGTGGATGTGATGCAAATCAATTAAAGAAATCCAAAATTTGGTGGCATGGACCGGAGTATTTGAACAGCGATATACATGATTGGGCAAAAAATGAGTTTCAATGTTTTGAAGAGGACATTCCTGAAATAAGAAATGCCAGGCAAGTAAATATTTTAATTTTAAATCAAGATGTATTTTTAAAATTTTCAAATTTTTTAAGATTACAAAGGGTAGTAGCATATTGTATACGATTTTAGAATAATTTAAAAAATAAAACTAATAAAATAATGGGATGTTTAACTGTAGTCGAATTACAACAATCATTATTATGTTTGATCAAAATTGCACAATCTGCTGAGTTTTCAAATGAAATAAAAATTTTGAAAGGTAAAAAACCACTTGCACATTGTAGTAAATTAATTGCATTGAATCCATTTTTAGATAAAAACGGAATATTACGCGTAGGTGGTCGCTTAGCAAAATCTTCTGTTAATTTTGATCAAAAATTTCCTATTATACTTAATAATAACCATTATTTAAGTAATTTAATAATATCTTATGAGCATAAAAAAAATCTACATATGGGACCCCAAAATTTACTTGCTAATATTAGATGCAGATTTTGGATTTTAGGTGGCATTAGTGCTATAAAGAAGGTACTTCGAAAATGTATTGTGTGTTTTAAGGTTAAACCTCAATCTTTTAATACTTTAATGGGTGAATTGCCTGAACAGCGAGTTACTCCTGCTAAACCATTTTTTAATTGTGGGGTTGACTATGCTGGACCTTTTAACATTAAAGCTTCAAAGTTACGTGACCCCAGGACATTTTTTAATTGGGGAACCATTAATCGCTTTACCGGAATCAAGTGTGTGCGATATAAAAGTAAATAGACTAAATCGATATCAATATTTGAAACAACTTACTCAGACTTTTTGGGACCGTTGGTATAAAGAATGTTTAAATGAATTAAACATACGTTCTAAATGGCAATATCCGAACGGCCCCGAATTAAAAGTGGGTGACATGGTTGTTCTTAAAGACGAAAATTTACCACCGTTAAAGTGGTCTTTAGGACGAATTGAACGGTTATATCCGGGAAATGATGGCATTGTGCGCGTCATTTTAATAAAAACTCAGAAAGGTAGTTTTAAACGAGCAATTACTAAAGTATGCGTTCTACCGTTAGAATAGTACGTTCAAATAATTTATTTTTTAGTATTTTTAATATTTTTTGAAAGTAGTTCAACGGGTACTTTCAAGGGGGGCGGTATGTTACGTCACTATTCATTGTGGTGAGAGTTCCTGCAAGGTGCTGGAATCAATACCTGAAGACGTTGCCAAGAGACAAAAAAGAAGCAGTAAAAGTGCAGCAACAGAAATTATAAAAAGAACAAATAAATAATACCATCATAATTGTAATTGGAATTTAACAAAATAAATATTGGTTTATCTACAAATAAAAAAGCATTTAATTAAGTAAGGAGAGAAGTAGATATAAATGCAAGAAATGTATACAAGTAGCCAGTAGCCGATTAGCCGCATCAGATACTACCCAAATAATGTACCGACGATATTGATTTTCTTTAAATGTTAGTTATTAAAATAATAAACTTAAAAAAATCAACGCGAAATAGGTTATAGGTTGGCAATAGATTGAATGACGTTGACAATTCAACCTTAAGTGTGCAACATATGGGCACACACATATTTTTTTATTACCGATTTCTCAGAAAATTTTATTCTCAATAAAAGTTGGTGCATGTTCGATTATCATATTAGGTGCACTTGGAATGGTTGCAAGTCAAAGGGCGTACAGGGTAGGCCAAAAAATATAAAACTTGTACAAGAATAAAACACCCCTATTTCAGAAAATTCAGCAAAATGTTATAAAGAAAAGTTGTTTAGAAATAAAAGTTGTGCATAAATTCAAAAACGTGACCTCCAAAAATAAAAAAAATATATTTTTTTTAAAAACATTACCTAATAATTTCGCCAAAATTTTTTTCCTACATTCACCATAAAGACTTTCATAAATTAATCAAAATCAAATCAATTTCACATATCTTTGTTCAAATTCAAGCATATTTGTAAAATTTACTTGAATTTTTAATTTACTAAGGAAACACAAACTTTATGTTTGTTGCAACGATATTAAACACAACTTTAAAATATCCTAAAAATTATTTTTAACAAGATAAAACATTAGTGATGATAATATGCTACTTAAAAAACTATCATTCAAAGTGCAAAATATTAATTTTAAATGTTTAAAAAAAACTGTACAAATTAAGCGACAAACATGAAATCCTACTAAAATAATCGCAGATACCTATGGAAAAAAACAAATAAGGTCACGTTTTTGAATCTATGCATAACTTTTAATTCTAAACAACTTTTCTTAATAACATTTTGCTGAATTTTCTGAAATAGGTATACTTTATTCTTGTACAAGTTTTATATTTTTTGGCCTACCCTGTACGCCGTTTGACTTGCAACCATTCCAAGTGCACCTAATATGATTATCGAACATGCACCAACTTTTATTAAGAATAAAATTTTCTGAGAAATCGGTAATAAAAAAAATGCCCATATGTTGCACACTTAAACAACTATATAGGTAATAGATACTAAAATATATGATGAGAAGAAAAATTTTCTTATAACTCTTTTCATATATCTAAAAAAAGACAGTTTTGCCTGTTTGAATCTTTTAAATCACATTTGACAGGTGTAACGCACGTCACAAGTCAAAAGTTTTAAGGTTTTGTTTCGAGTCATGCAAAACCTAATGCCAAAAACAGATTTGCAAAAAAAAAACGCATAAAATAGTTTTCCGTATGGTGCAGACTTTTCCGCGGATACTGTATATGTAGGATGTAGGTACTGAAATGTTTTAGTATTAACGAGTTTTCTAGAAACGAAAATAAAATTAATTAAAAAAGAGGAATATGCCTTCGAGTCGAACCATTTTTTTTTGATGCGACGAACACCTGATTTTGAATCTATAATAAAAATTATTATTTTAAGTCAGAGAATTTAGGCGCTTTTTATTACTTAATAAATAATCACAACACAGCACTAAGTTGTTAAAGGAACGCTTCGCGAACAAACCGTATAATCATATGAGAACCTAAGCCTAAATTTACAAAAAATAATATTTAAAATCTCACTAAACAATAATGTAAACAACAATAACATAACTTCATGTTCAGATGGTGATTAAAAATGTTTGCAAAACAATTCTATCTGTGGCTGAAAATGGGTCAATAATAACACCAAAAATATAAATAATAGCAAGAAATTGCTTATTTATCGCTTAAACGTGCACCGAAGATATTGAATATCTCTTATGGGGGTTTCCATGCGATTTATTTTTGTTTCAAAAAGTTTTTAAAATCTGCGCCTGTTTTGATGTCAGCACTTATATAAGCTATCCATTATAGCACTGTAAAAATAAACATGGTAAAATTCCTTAAACTATCCATGGTAACCTTATGCCATGGATAGTTTATGTAAAATTCATATCGACTTATTATGGCGTAATTTTCAGTACATAATTATTAACGTAATATTAAATGTAGGGTGTGGAATTTCAAAAAAAAAATTGTATAAACCATTAGGTAAAATTAATTTAATTATATAAAATTCTTTTTAAAATTCCATTACCTGTTATGTTATATTTCGTGAGATTTTTAAAATGCAATGTTATATTCAATAAACATTTAAGGGTTTTTATTATTATCCCTTAAAATTTTATTTAAAATAACATTAATCTTTATGTAAAATATAATTTTCTATGATATTTTATACTATTGTTCAGTTACTATTTAGGTAATATTAAGATTGGCTGGAAAAGTTTAGTAATCTTAAAATTCCATAAAAAGTTATGTGAAATTCATTTAACTTTATATGGTTTTTAGTCACATCGCATGTAATATTACACGCTGTGGAAATGTTTTTTCAGGACAGAAAAATGCAATGCAATTTAAAACAAATAAGTATTTCAATGAAAAAAGAACAACTTCGAGGGAAATAAACGGTTTATTTAAAACAAAAACTTACTTGTTTAAGTAAATAAGGTTATTGTGACGGCAAATGCATATTAAACAAAAGTAAACAAATAAATACTTGAATAAAATATGTATAAATTTCAATCAAATAAACATTTCACTAATTCCTTTATACTTACAATGCATTTCATTTAAGTTAGGAGAAATTTAAATGAAATAAACATTGGCCAACATTTTAAAAAAAGTGATTACGGCTAAAAAATAATTTGTAACAAATCAAATAATAATAAGAGTTCCAATAATTTCATGGCACAATTCAAATACATAATTGTTTATTGGCTAACAGGAAAGAAATATCTATTTGAGTGAATGGCAAATTTTTTAGTCCAAATAAATAATTTTATCCGTGTAGATAATTAACGCTACAACATGAATATAATACATAATAATATAATAAAACATTTTTAGGTCAAACCATAAAACATATTTTTAATCACGTAATATTAAAAACTTAAAAAAAAAAGGTATTTTCAAAACAATAATTCGCGTGTCAGAACCATGGGTATAATGACTCTACTTTTTAAATTTTTATTTTTTGCGACTGAGGTGTTGATTTGCTTCCCGAGTCTGGATGAATTTTTAAAAAATATCTTTGAAATAGTTCCAAATTTAATGATATTCCACTTGGGTATTTTAAGTTAAAATTAAAATATAATGCGAAGGCGAATTGAAAAGCCTCGTCAAAAGTTTTGAAGCCTGCTTCTGTGGTCGGATCGTTCTCATAAACAACAAAACGTTTGTCTTCCACCACTGTAAAAAATACAAAAAAATATTCACATAAAATATATACATCTATAAAATATATAGGTTTGTTTTTTTTTTCACATTTTGTGACACCACTTTTACTGAAAGCGAATAAATAATTTATTTGCCAATAATTATTGTGTAACAAGGTGTAAATAAAAAAAATAATTGGTGGAGACCTTAAAGCGATCGAAAATAAAATGATCAATATTAAGTTTTATTGCTATTATATTATTATGTCCCTTTAAATTGTTATTATATTTGTTTTGGTAAAAAGTTATGACACGAAAATAAAATTTTAAAACCGTACCTTACACTCTTGGCGACGACAAGCAAATTGCATACGCGGTACATTTTAATTTAAATATAAATGTTTATCATATTTCTCAAAACTTATACATTGAATATTACAAAATAAACAAATTATCATTGTTATTGAAAGAGTACTTACCTTTTCCAATTGATTATCCACTTAATAAGTGAAAATACAGACATCACAGCACACTTGTTCCAACCACTGCAAGAGTTGGTAGCGTCTTCAGATAAATGGAGATAAATGCGCCTTGCGCGACAATAAATGAAAATTCCATAAAGGATTGTAATTTTTATAAGGATTAATGTAATTTTAATATGTATTTTGAATTATCAGTAAATGTTCTTTAAATTTACTGCTTTTAAGATATTTTTCCATTATTGTATATGAAAAATACTAGGGTTTGTAGTGACATTAAGTAGTAGATGTAAAAATAATAATTGAAGGAAATATTTTTACGGTATGTTAGCATGAAAAATCCTTTAATATTTATGTAATTTTTATAAAAATAAATTAAATTTTGTTGTAAGCTGTAAAATTAAATGTTATGTCTTAATTTTCCATAACTTTCCTAAAATTTACTTAAATAAAGTTGTTTATTCATCACTGCGTATTAAAAATATCTTGTTTTATTGTAAAATTAAAACAAAATTTAATATTACAAAAACGTTATTGTACCACATGAAAGTATGTGTAAAATTAATTAATATTTTTATATTTTTTAAGGAACTATCATGTAAAATTCAACCCATTTTTTACAGTGAGGTTCCTTATTCTAAAGAAACCAAACTGCTTGGCGATACTCAAGTTCCTTACATTTAATAATATCTTTATTTATAAATGAGACCCCGCTATTATAGATATTTACCCGAAAACATAGACAAATTACCTTTAGATAAGCAAACAATAATCACGAAAGTGGCAGTTTTATAGCCTCGCGCATGTAAACAAAGCTAGACACTATTAGACATGCGCACTGCGACATTATCGTTTGACGAATGGGAAAATAGACAGGTCCTGCTTTAAAATTTAAATTCTTGCCAAAAAATTGAAATTTCTTCTCAATTTTTGATCAAGTTGGGAAAAAAGGTAGTGATTTCTGGCATTTTTATTAGTTGCAAACCTCATCAGATTTTGAGGATAGAAAATTGTTTTTAAGGGTTTGTTTCTAAAATTTGTTTAAAAATGATTCGTCGTCGTGTTTTTAGTTCGAAAGGAAAGAGAACAAAAGCAAGTGAATTAAACTAGTTTTATAAAATCGAATATAAAAACAAACAAAACGAGCAAAGTAACCAAGGTACGGTGTTATCGCGTACCTAACCTCAAGTCAAATATTAGTTGGTAAGTATATAACTTTTATTGATTTTTAAAATTTGGCAAAAACTTGGGTACCTGTAAAACATTTTCAAGCCAAATTTCGTGTTCAAGAATTTGAAAAGTTTTTGCCCAAGAACTTGACCCGTGAAATACTGGCTTTATTAAAAGCTTAATGCCGGGATGTACAGATTTTAACCAAAAAATTAACCAACCAGCAACTTTAACAGAATTAATTTTCTCACAATCAGATAAAATTCACTAAAGTACACAAAAACTAGAAATCCGTAAATATTAAACACCCACAATCCACGATAGCTAAGAAAACTACAAGGAATCCACAGAGAAACCTTAAAACTCAACAACAAAAATGGCGGGCGAGCCGGTTCTGTAGAGTATCTTGAGCATGTCGATCATTGTCGATAAAGTAGGACAGGCCGATAACACGAGGTTAGTGCGCATGAACGAAGGTGTCCAGAAGGAAGCCAGCTGACCGGCGAGTCATGCGCTCGGACGTATTTTTTCACCCATAAAACGTAACTTTTGTTTGCGCAGGAGATAAGCTGTACGTAGGGGAACTTAGGGCAAAGTGGCCACCTTAACGAAAAAAATTTACAAATATTTTTTAATAACTCGGAAAGCATTGGATGGTTAAGATCTCTTCTTGTATGATTATGCTATACATTTCCAAGACATCTAGTTATTCTAGATCCGTACTATGAAAAAATAGTAAAAAAAGTGAGTTAGTGCAAAATATCCGCTTTGCCCCATATATGGGGCAAAGTGGATTTGAACGTGGGGCAAAGCAGATATGAACAGGATTTAATACAAAGAAAACAGTTTTTATAAACAAAATTTTATTAGAAAGAACAGAAATACTTCCTGTTTGTAACAAACCCTACTAAAACTAAATGTTGATATATAATTTCAGTTTATATCATAAAAAAATTAACAAACAACAATGAAACAAACTTTAACAAGTAAAAATAAAAAAACCTTCCAAAAATAATCCTAAAACGAAACGAACTGTAAGTAGTAATATGTTAAAAATTATTAAAAAAACCTTATTTTTTCCATGTCTTAAAAATTCTATCTTAACTTTGGGACCACTTTGCCCCATGATGAGAAATCCACTTTGCCCCAATATGTACTAAAAAATTATTTTAGAAGTCATAAAAAAAATAATGTGTTTTCTTTTAACTCTCTGTATGTACCGGGTGTTCCACCTAAGGAGGTAATCGGCTATATCTCAGAAAGTAATAACACTAGGACTTTGGGAAAAAATATATATGCATAAAAGCGGCCAAGAGAAATTGCTGGAAATTATTCATAAGTTCGAAAAATTACCGCTAGGGGGCGTAAGAGAACTTTCAAAATAGAAATGCCGATTTTCTCTTGATTTTTCTTAATAAAAATATGTCAAAAATATAAGCATTGTATTCTTCATAAAATTATGCAACTTTATGTTAGAAATCATTTTTTTCTATTTTCAATAATAAAGTGGTGGGAGAAGGTCAAACCTTTTTTCTTTCAAACGCTGATATCTCTGTTTTGGATAAACCGATTTTATTCAACTTGGTCTTGAAAAAAAGCCCTTCTTTTCCTCTACACGTAGATCTATTAACTATACCATATTGATTCTGATGGTGGCCACTAGATGGCGTTTTTCCGTAATTCCTCAATGAATAAGGATTTTCTCAAAAAAATCAAATGTTATGATATGACTTTTTCATCATATTTTATTTTAGGCTTATAAAGGCTATTACATAGTGGAATAAAAAATCCAGGTCCGTATTTAAAATAAAAAAGTTGATAATGGTCGCTCGAATCCGAAACGTCGGATTAAAAAACTAACCCCATCAGCTTGTAGAGGAGGAAAAGTTACTACAAAGAACTGAAAACCGCAACGTGATATCTTTTGTGTGATTTAATTGATTAGTGAATGTTTTAAAAAATGGCCTATATTTCCATATTAATTATTATTATCCCTAATTTCTCTAGTTTAACAAAAGATATCACGTTGCGGTTTTCAGTTCCTTATAGTAACTTTTCCTCCTCTACAAGCTGATGGGGTTAGTTTTTTAATCCGACGTTTCGGATTCGAGCGACCATCATCAACTTTTTTATTTTAAATACGGACCTGGATTTTTTATTCCACTATGTAATAGCCTTTATAAGCCTAAAATAAAATATGATGAAAAAGTCATATCATAACATTTGATTTTTTTGAGAAAATCCTTATTCATTGAGGAATTACGGAAAAACGCCATCTAGTGGCCACCATCAGAATCAATATGGTATAGTTAATAGATCTACGTGTAGAGGAAAAGAAGGGCTTTTTTTCAAGACCAAGTTAAATAAAATCGATTTATCCAAAACAGAGATATCAGCGTTTGAAAGAAAAAAGGTTTGACTTTCTTCCACCACTTTTTTATTGAAAATAGAAAAAAATGATTCCTAACATAAAGTTGCATAATTTTATGAAGAATACAATGCTAATATCTTTAACTTATTTTTATTAAGAAAAATCCAGAGAAAATCGGCATTTCTATTTTGAAAGTTCTCTTACGCCCCCTAGCGGTCATTTTTCGAACTTGAAAATAATTTCCAGCAATTTCTCTTGGCCGCTTTTATAGACATATATTTTTTCCCAAAGTCCTAGTGTTATTACTTTCTGAGATATAGCCGATTACCTCCTTAGGTGGAACACCCGGTACACTTCAAATATACAGTGTCACCAGTAAAGTCCGCATCATATGGGATTTTTTTTTATTAATAGCTTTATTCGAAATTTGACTTTGGCATCAAGTTCTGCTTCGATCGAGATGAAAATTAAGCAAAAAAATAGTAGTCACGTGATTCGCATTATCTGTCAAATATTAATTTTTTCCAAAAAATAATTCAAAAGTGGGGTTATTTCTGAAAATATCGAAAAAAGTTATTGGAAAAAGTTTTTTTAAATGCAGTTTCTAGCACACATGCAAAATTTCAGCTGCATAAGATAATTTTGATTTTTTACCTATATTTTGTAAATTGCACCACTTTTGCAAAATAAGACTCAACGCAACCTACATAAAACTTCTTAGTTTTGACAATGCTTTATTTCAGATAAATTTTCTATAAAGTAGCGCCATATTAAATGTTTGTTTTTCTACAAAATCAAAATGGGGCTATTAAAATTTGGTCGCATGTGATGCAAAGTTTATTTGTTTTTGACACTTTATAAGGTAATTTCATAAAATAAGTATTTTTGAAAACGTAGTTTGGGTCTGAAAGTTTTCACGTTAACGTTATTATTACATAGCCTAATAATAAATTATAATATAGGGGTTTTAAATTAAATCGTTGAAAAAACTAAAATTTATTATCCACTTAAAAAACACTTTACTGAAGACACTGTGTTCTTTTTTGTCTTAACATTAAGGTGTATTACTTAAATACTTATTTTATGAAGTTACCTTATAAAGTGTAAAAAAAAAATAAACTTTGCATCACATGCGACCAAATTTTAATAGCCCAATTTTGATTTTGTAGGAAAACACACATTTAATATGGCGCTACTTTAAAGAAAATGTATCTGGAATAAAGCATTGTCAAAACTAAGAAGTTTTATGCAGGTTGCGTTGAGTCTTATTTTGCAAAAGTGGTGCAATTTACAAAATATAGGTAAAAAATCAAAATTATCTTATGCAGCTGAAATTTTGCATGTGGGCTAGAAACTGCATTTAAAAAAACTTTTTCTAATAACTTTTTTCGATATTTTCAGAAATAACCCCATTTTTGAATTATTTTTAAGAAAAATTAAATTTTGACAGATAATGCGAATCACGTGACTTCTATTATTTTGCTTAATTTTCATCTCAATCGAAGCAGAACTTAATGCCAAAGTCAAATTTTGAATAAAGCTATTAATAAAAAAAAATCCCATATGATGCGGACTTTACTGGTGACACTATAAAATACCATTTAAAACTTGTCGAATATTGAACAAACAATTTATATTTTTAACTAAACTGCTAATTTACTTACCGAGGAATATTACAAACAAGTGGTGCAAAACTTTCGACTTGCCGGGAAAACAAGCGAGCGTTCTCGACGGCGACCGAATGCACACTAATTACCTCTACGTGCGTTAGGGAAGTGATGTATGTAAAGACACCCACAGATGTCCTTACGATACAGGAACTATTGTACAAAACCACTTTGCCCCTTGGGGCCACTTTGCCCCAAGTCCCCCTACCTATCTAAAGGTAAATTGTCTATGCCCGAAACCCATCAATAGATTGCGCTTTTTTTTTCTTTATACTAACGAAGCTTTAATTTTTAGGTTTTTTTGTTACCTTTCGGAAATGGATAAAACATATGCTCAAAGCACTAGCGATGACACAGGTAGGTACGTAACATTAAGAGTACCTATTATAATTAAAAATTAAGCGTCGTAAAAAGGGATGAATAATTACAAGTTTTAGGGGCATATTTTAGTAGTGATCCACTCTCGTCTCGGCTCGTTCAAGAAAGAGTGGTGCGGTCTCCTGCGAGACGAGACGAGAGATTTTACTGCGAGAATCTCGCGAGACGAGACAAAAATTAAGCGAGAACGAGTAATCTCGCGAAATCTTAAGATTTCGATTAGGTTTTGCAATAAACATTAAAAATAATCCCGTTATAGTATCACTCAAAAAAAGCTATATCTTTATTACCGATATGGCAAGGTGTCGATCAGGGTAAAATCGGGACACGTTGCCGAAAAACAATAGAAAAAAGGAGCAAAAAAAACAAATGAACCTTTTTTTTATAACGTCTATAATTTTTGTCGAAATTTTTGAACCATTTTATAAACGCTTATCGTCATCCCGAATTAAGTACAGTGTCCGCAAGAAAGTTCGCATCAAATGGGATTTTTTTTTATTATTAGGTATAGGTAAAAATTGAAATAGCAGTTAGTTTTTGCTTACCTAAAAACCAAAAATGACGTATACTGAAGCAGCTGCACGACTTGCGTTACCTGTCAAATTTGACATTTTTAATAAAATAGGTTCAAAAATGCCCTTATTTATCAAAATATCGAAAAACTGTATTCGAGAAAGTTGTTTATTTAGGCATTTTTAGCCTCTGTACGAAATGTTGACAGTCTAATACAATTCTTATTTTTTGCCAGGTTCTTGAAAATTTTGATCAACTCTCGTAGATTAATCGATGAAAACCCTTTTGCCTTGACATCATTTGTAATGTATTTTGTGTAAAATTTTTGTTTCCAATTATTTATTTTGCTTCAAAAACTGAAGTTGTTATGTAATGTTTGATGCAAAGTTTATCTAATTACATCAGTTTTGCCAAAACAGACGTTTCTCATTTTTCTTAAATTAGTAAACAGATGTACAAAAAGAAAATATTAGGAAGCTGTCGTTGAAATTTTACTTAATTAATATTGGATCAAAAAGAATAAATATTAATCGCTGGAAACATTAATCTACGAGGGTTGATCAAAATTTTCAAGAACCTGGCAAAAAATAAAAATTGTATTAGACTGTCAAAATTTCGTAGAGGCTAAAAATGCCTAAATAAACAACTTTCTCGAATAAAGTTTTTCGATATTTTGATAAATAAGGGCATTTTTGAACCTATTTTATTAAAAATGTCAAATTTGACAGGTAACGAAAGTCGTGCAGCTGCTTATGTCATTTTTGGTTTTTAGAAAAGCAAAAACTAACTGCTATTTCAATTTTTACCTATACCTAATAATAAAAAAAATCCCATTTGATGCGAACTTTCTTGTGGACACTGTATAATACCGTGCGAGCAAAAATTATTTGAATCAAAGAGGGCTTGGATTAAAAAACGTAGGGCTTGGTTTAAGTGGCGGCTCGTACCATTTTAGTGAAGTAGGGCCAGGTAAACCCTTAGCGCCGCAGGCAAAAATTTTTTGGGTGCCACGCCCTGTTTTGTTAATAGTTCTTGCTTTTGAAGTAGGAAAAATAAGCAAAAAGGCACCTTTTAATGTTAATTTTACCAAGCATACTGAAATTAAATATATTGTTTAAATGTACCTTCGATTTTTCATGTGTCTTCATTTTTTCCCAGATATGGACCAAATCATCTGTACCTTTTTGGGACCAAGTTTGCTCCCCACCAAATAAAACACACATAAAACAAAATAGTCTATTAGAGTCACCACAACCGCACACCCTATCTAATAGTATTATGTATTTCTAAAATAAAATTAACATTAAATCAGCCGGCCGAACGAAAATTATTTAGTTACAACCTAACCTAATACAAACAAACCGCGACGCGGACAACTACTGTTTGAAAGTTTGAAACGTCTAACATCAAACGGTCAAACGAAGGGCCTGGCTACTCAGAGATTTTTTCCTGCTTGCATTCAAGATCATTTTCCAATGTTTTTTATTGATTTGTTATGGCGATTTCGACATCACTACGGGCCTCCGCCGTGTGGCGCGAAAGCTACGTTACCGTTTTAAGCATAATCGCTTTCTAAATAGATGGAAATTTGCACCCGACTGTGTTCCATTTTTAAATTATTTTGCTAATTGCTTTAAAAACGAGAATATTAATTTTAATAGATTTTGGTAATTTGTAAAGGGCATGACGCTGGACAGGAGGGCAGGTAGTGCCATGGCACTGTAGCTCTACCCCACGAGCTGCCACTGCTTGGTTTAGATCACAATGATATGGGGATGATATATCTAACCAAATCTAGGTTACAATTTTGTCAAATTCATATTATGACATGATATGCCAAACTAATGAGTACCTAATAAAATAAGTACACAAATACAAATTTACAAAACGCAACGCTGGTTGCCTGCACGGGGCGGAACAGAATGCACGCAAATGCAAAAACAGGTCAGTTACCGGCGTCAGACTTCTAAAAATACGTGCCTGTTTTATTTATCTGTCTTTTTTGGTAAACGATATGTTTTAAATATAGCGTAAACTATAGTTTAATGTTGTTTTAACTGGATAATTAATAAACCGGGACGTTAACTTGTGTTTTTTCCCCAAACCATTGTAGCAATTTAAGTTATTTATGTTTTTTACAGGAGCCGATGTTAAAACCCCAAATGAAAAGTATCCGCTTCACACGGCGTGCTCGAACGGCGATAAAGAAAGAGTTGAACTTCTTTTAAAACGCAATTTTCACGTGATCAATGCAGACGTGCATGCTTATTCGCTTCCTTTCCAGTTTAGATGGAAAAATATTGTTAATATTCTTTTGGAACCGGGCGCCGATGTAGATTATGCGGAGCTTAACCAAATTCCACTTCACGTAGCCGCCTTCAACGGATATGTAGAGCTTGTTAAAATTCTTATAGACAGAGGGGCCAACGTTAATTCTAGGGACCGGTGGGGCGCAACCCCATTGCATGTTGCAGTTGAAAGCCCCATCGAGTTAATAATTAAACATAGAATAATGAATAATTTGAGTTATAGCGCTGCTGCCTCGGATAATTTAGAAATTGTTAAAATGCTTTTGGATAGCGGTGCTGATGCCAGTATTGCAAACAGAAATGATGAAATTCCATTGTTTTACTCTTATAAATACGAAAAAATCGAAATAGTCGAACTTATTTTAAACGAATATGATTATAATAAGCAGAGTAACTGTCTAAAGATTGATTGTTACAACAATCTTTCATTTCAATCAATTTATTTTGAATCAAATAATTATATTCCAGGATTAATTTATGAAATTCTCAAGAAATATGTAATCAAGAGACAAATTTTAGGTTTATTAGTAAACGACCATGATTTGGTTGACTATCCATTTAAAATGTACGAGTTTCAAACTAAATGCCAGGAAGAAGTAGAGTCCATGAAATGTGCAATAATCAATGGCACAATTTCTATTTATAAAATCGTCACTTTGTGTACTGATCTTTTAGAACCTTATCTTCGAGATGAACTGACAGTTCGGTCCTTTATCACTGGAAAATATGAAACAAATTTTCCTATCTACGGTAGTATGATAAAGAGTCGTTTTCGACGGGGGCTTATAAGAAGGGAATTGTTAAAATACGGTGAACTATTTTTAAGATCAGTTTTTCTAGGTATACCGCATACATGTTGTGCAAGTATATTAGGTTACTTAAATAACGCGGATTTAAAAACTTTATCAATTATAGAAAAGAATAAACAGTGTATGTAGTATCTATACTAATAATAAATTTATATACATATTGTAAAATTTTGTCTTTGATTTGGTTGATAAATTATCTGCCTAAAAACTACTCGGTTAACTAGAATAAAGCCCCTACATAGCTATATTCAAACATATTTATAACAAACCAATACTTGACAACAGATATTTTCCTTAAGACAACATGTGCCAGGAACCTGCAGAGGTTTAGGTCTTCATTGGAGAAGGCTCTGCTTGCTAAGCAGGAGTCTTAATTCGCTTTTAATTCTTCGCTTATAGACATAACTTTGTGTTAATTTTGCAATGTTATCAGATGAAATAAATATAAGATATTAGAAGCAATTCCATTATTTTAGAAAAAAATGACAATTTAGCATGTCCTAAACAAAATATTTCTTAGAGTGACAAATAAGGAAATTGAAATGGCCAAATTAGATGCAAAATTGAAAGAATTAAAAAAAAAGTGAAAAATGTGATAAAAAATCAGATAGGTACACCGATACCCAAGAGCAAAAACGATTACAAATATTAAATGTACTATAGTTGAATTTACATAAACTTTTAACGCCGTGACATTTCAGTTCTGTCATACTTGTCAAATACTGCAGCAACTCATAAAATATAAATTTCTAATGGCTAAATTTAATTAGTATAATTGTACTGCACACAAAGTATGTCTATCTTGTATTATTTCATACGATTAAAAAGAGATAGAAATAAAAAGAGTTGGCCGAACAATTCCAGGAAAGAAAAAGAAAAAAACACTGACCAATCGCAGCTGTATAAGAAATTTAGTAAGTTGGTGAAATCTAAAGTAACTAGACAATGACAAGTCTTGACATTTGGCATTAAAACTTTATGTGAATTTAACTTATACCTTTTTGGAAACATGATCCAGAAGTGATGTGGTTTACTGTAGAGAAAACATTTTTGATGTTAATAAAATCGGAAATGAGAAGTTTACTACAAGACAGAAATCTCAAAAATTAATTAGAACGATCATACAAAATTTCCGATGAATCTTTTCTCACGTTATGAAATAGAAGATTTAAATGTGTTATAGATAATGTTTTTATAAACAATAAGAAAATTTCAACACTTTCTGTAAATACTTTTTTAGGATTACTTATTCAAAAGGAAAACCTGAGAGTGCTGACCTATTTATTTAATTTATTTTTAATTTGGAGAAATTTGTGCAGGTTAGAGGAGGATATGTAGAATAATAACTTTTTAATAAATTCTATTGTAAAAAATAAAAATCATAATTCAGATTTCAAATTAGGCTTTATTTTGGAATATCAACAACTTTGTTTCATAAACATTTTGTCTAAAATAATAAATAAAGGTACTTCTCTCTTAAAGCATTTTCATGTTTTCTTAATTTATCAACACCCTACCCTGTACATCTGATCTAAAATTTGTATATGGTAAATTCATTTTCTCGTAAAATCAATAATAAAGATCTTTTTCCTCTTGTGAACTCCATCCGGGGACACACTGTATAAGTAATAAACGTTAAACGGGGCGCAGACAAAGTTGTTAAAATTGAAAAAGTTTACACCTCCGCTGGGAACCGAACCCACAACCTCTCGATTACCAGTCGAGCGCCACGGATAAACTGATACTCTCTCACCAATTTAGGCAATATAGCTTTATTCAATTTTAATGTTATGTGTCGTCGATCTATCGCAACTTCAGCAGGAACCTGATATTAGACCTATTATAATTTGTTAGAAATGTAGTTTTTCATGTCTGTATAATAGGTGTCAGATAAAGGGTTTACGAGCTATTAACGATAAATCGGCCGTTTTTGCCAAAATTAAAATAAATATGGAAACTCTTGTAAAATGATATTTATAAAATCAACTACAGTGTCACCAGTAAAGTCCGCATCATATGGGATTTATTTTTATTAATAGCTTTATTTAAAATTTGACTTTATTTTCAAGTTCTGCTTCCATCGAGATGAAAATTAGGCAAAAAAAATAATAGTCACGTGATTCGTATTATCTGTCAAATTTTAATTTTTTCCAAAAAATAATTCGAAAGTGGGGTTATTTCTGAAAAAAGTTATAAGAAAAGGTTTTTTTAAATGCAGTTTCTAGCCCACATGCAAAATTTCAGCTGCATACGATAATTTAGATTTTTTACCTATATTTTGTAAATTGGACCACTTTTGCAAAAGAAGACTCAACGCAACCTACATAAAACTTCTTAGTTTTGACAAGGCTTTATTTCAGATACATTTTTGTTAGGAGATTTTGACTGTCGTTCCCAACATTGGTTGTAGTGGACTGTATATTATTTGTAGTAAAAGGCATTAGTTCAACTTAAAGTTTTATTGTAAGTTATACTTCAAGTATTTCCTTACCACAGTTTACAAACTGATTTAATCATACATATTATAATACTGTTAAATGAAATCGTGGGTGTTACAACCCTTGGTCACTTTAGAATAAAATCGGAACACTGCCTTGGCAATCAATAAAAAAGTCCTTTGAGATATTATAATATTATATAACGCGTGTAGTGGCCCGCGCGACTAATATTTATAGTAATAAATAACCGCGCACCAAATTTACACATAAAAAAGTTAGCAACAGAGAATTTTCCGAACTGATCGCAATATTATGGTCGTGAGCTCATTTTCTGAGCGAGTTTTTTAGACTGAAGGGAGAAGCAACGGAGCGGGACAGCATCGCTCGACCTTTCTCATCGGGTTTCATCGGAGGGGTAATAAGGGGTAGCGCGATGACGCAAAAGGGAACCAATAGCGGTCAATAGAGAACGACGTGGCGTCCAGACATTGGTAATCAATACGGCTTAGAAACCGGAGAGCGCAGAGAAAAAGAGGGATGTAGCGGTTTACATCAAAGGACGCATTTTTGTTCGTCGAGTTTAAAAATAGAATAATTTTATGTTATTTGTTAGCAAGAGTGAGTTTTATTTCAATATTTTAGAATGGAAAGTTTTATTTTATTTAAGGAATTTTAATAGCATTATAATTTAAAAAATACGGGTTAAGGTTTGAGGTGTTCTCAAACAATTTTCTTTAAAGTAGCGCCATATTAAATGTGCGTTTTTCTACAAAATCAAAATTGGGCTATTAAAATTGAGTCGCATGTGCAAAGTTTATTTGTTTTGGACCCTGTATAAGGTAACTTCATAAAATAAGTATTTTTGAAATTGTAGTTTGTGTCTGAAAGTAATACACCTTAATATTAAGACAAAAAAGAACACAGTGTCTTCAGTAAAGTGTTTTTAAGTGGAAAATAAATTTTAGTTTAACAACGTAAAGTTTATCTATTTTCAACGATTTAATTTAAAACCCCTATATTATTATTTATTATTAGGCTGTGTATGTCCTAATAACATTAGTAGTATTACTTTCAAATACAAACTACGTTTTCAAAAATACGTTACCTTATACAGGGTCAAAAACAAATAAACTTTGCATCACATGCGACCAAATTTTAATAGCCCAATTTTGATTTTGTAGAAAAACAAACATTTAATATGGAGCTACTTTAAAGAAAATGTATCTGAAATAAAACATTGTCAAAACTAAGAAGTTTTAGGTAGGTTGCGTCGAGTCTTATTTTGCAAAAGTGGTGCAATTTACAAAATATAGGTAAAAAATCAAAATTATCTTATGCAGCCGAAATTTTGCATGTGGGCTAGAAACTGCATTGAAAAAAACCTTTTCTAATAATTTTTTTTCGATATTTTTAGAAATAACCCCACTTTTGAATTATTTTTTGGAAAAATTAAAATTTAACAGATAATGCGAATCACGTGACTATTATTTTTTTGCTTAATATTCATCTCGATTGAAGCAGAACTTGATGCCAAAGTCAAATTTTGAATAAAGCTATTAATAAAAAAAAATCCCATATGATGTGGACTTTACTGGTGACACTGTATAAATTCCACTAAACTTACCCAATAAAGCTAAGTTTCCCGAATTTAAAATCCAGCTTCTACATCTGCTGGGATCCTTCGTCGGAAAAGAATAAAATTTTACACCCATTCGTTTCCTAATTGGACACCTGTCATATTGACAAACATTTTGGCTTATTGCTACAAAAATAAAATTTTGTTTTACCAAAAACGGAAGAAATGTCAGACTATTGGTATATGGCCATCAAAATCCAGTAGGGCGGGTATTCTGATTAATAGATAACAAACTTTGTTACGTAAGAATTTGATATGCCAATTACACTGTCGTTTAGGCTGTAATATTAGCCTTTCCGGTTCGATATACAGGGCGTCAAAGTTTAAAATTAAAAATGATTTTTTTTGAATAATTCCAGTGTTTAATAATATATAAATTTCAAATTCGGTACATTGCTTCACCATAAAGAGTTAGATATTTTGATAAAAACAATACAAAAAACAATTATCAAATATTAAAAAAAAGAGGGAGCTAAGTACACGCTGATCCCCCTATTTTTTAGTACGTGCGCCCGTGACTTCAGAGCTACATTTTCAGGTTTGTGTTTATTTCTGATTATTTTTTGACTCCAATAAAATGTCGATAAAATGATGAGTTTCGTTATTGCACACTTACACGGCGACCGTCCTAACGGCACCATTTACGCGATTTACTGCGTTCGTGTTATCCTTGCACATATGCACGGTTTTCGTCAGTTTGATTCTATAGTGGTTCGAATATGGATCATAGACGTGCTTTGGCGATTTTAATGTCTTACAGGCGTATCAAAAAACGAAGAAAGGCATCAATATGGGAAGGAAACAATTCGGTGCATTCGTTGTACTATTTGGTCAGTTGAGGGAAGACGAAAAAAGTTTTTTTAACTATTTTAGGATGTCCATATCCAACTTTGATGACCTACACGAACGATTAAATAATTCGCTTCCACGTCAAGATACATTTATAAGAGAGTGCATACAGTCTATGGAAATGTTGGCTGTTACAATTAGGTAAGTAAAACAAGGAAGTCTGTCTTTAAGTGGCTATTTATTGTTTCTTGTTACAGGGTAGCGCATCGAAAACGAAACAGATACATTTACTGGCAGCTCAGTTATTTTTTGGAAAAACGCTCAGACCCGTCGATTTTGTTTTCGAGAGGGACGCGAAATTGGCAAAAAATCACGTTAACACGTGCAGCCCCCTGGGCGGGGGTGGCACCACCCCTATAATCTTAAATGGAAAGGGGGGTCGAGGGATAGGTACCTTATTTTAAAGGTCTTTCAATTCCCTTTATAATGATGTAAAATTCATGTACTTCAGTTCAGTAGTTTTGGACATTTATTGATTTAAAGCTTAAAAAAAACTTAACACATTATCATTAGTGGAGGTCAATACATTTGGCAGCAAAGTAGTTTAAAAATGAAAAATAAACTAACCCGTCAGCCAAGTAAATGTTGAAAATGACCACCATGACTCTCCATGCAGTAATAAAGATTTTGCTCAAAACGTTGCCGCATATTTTGCAATATTTAAGGAGTAATGTGAAGGCACTCATTCACAATTCTTTGTCGCAAATTTTCTAACGATGTTGGCTGAGTAGCAAAGATTTTGCTTTTTATGTGACCCCACAGAAAGAAATCCAAAGGTGATAAATCTGGCGATCTTGGGAGCCATTCATTGGCACCTTTTCTACCAATCCATCGACCTGGAAACGTCTGATTTAAATATTGTCGAACACGTAATGCGTAATGTTGTGGGGCACCATCTTGTTGGAACATCAACCTATTCGCAATGTACCGCCGATCATTCTGATTTTCAATTATGGCTGTTAATGCAGGATCTATGGCGTCTTGCAGTAATTCCAAATAAATTTCACCCGTCAAATTTCCAGGTAAGAAAAAAGAGCCAACTAAATGACTGGCCCAAACATTTAATTTTTGTGTGTACCTCATGATAAATTCTGGGATTAGAATCGGACCAATATCGGCAGTTATGACGATTTACTGCGCCATTTAAGAAAAAGGAACATTCGTCGGAAAAGCAAGTGTTGAATAGGAAATGTTCATCGTTTATAATTCGTCCACTCACATCTTCACAAAATTGTAATAGCCGATCAAAATCGTCTTCATTAAGTTCTTGTACGAGGTGAATTTTATACGGATGAAAACTATGGGCCTTTAGAATCCGTCGGATACTACGCCGACTAACACCACACACAGTATCCAATTTGCGGGTACTTAACGTAGGATCTACATAAACTTGCCCTAAAACCCCCACTTCTATTGCTTCGTTCAATCGTTCCTTAGGGGACTGATCCAGTTTCCCGAAATTTAGCTACAAGTTCTAGCTAGAACATATTTCGATGCACGTTACTGTTCTCATGTCGCTCATTAAATATTTGTGCTGTTTTATTACCGCACTGATTATTTCCGAAAAATATTTCGATAATTTCAACCCTTTCTGTCGTGGAATATACCCTGGTTAATTTATGTATAAAGCGTTAAACGGTATTTTAACAACAAAGTTTGGTCGAATCAATCGCAAACTATGTTCTAAATTCCTATTTAAAATAACTACGAGACATTCCCTTCTTATCTTTCTTCAAGATAAAACTTTTTTTGCCACAAAAAACGCTCCAATTGCCTTTTTCAACACCAAAATGATAAACAAACCATGGGCGTAGTGAAGAAAAGCATTTACTTATTAAGTAAATGATTTTACTCAAATTTCTTCTGAAAGTAGTACAAACTAATCTGATAAAGGTACCTATTAAAGTCTACTTTAAGCTTTAAATCAATAAATCTCCAAAACTACTGAACTGAAGTACATGAATTTTACATCACTATAAAGGGAATTAAAAGACCTTTAAAATAAGGTATCACTCGACCCCCTATATCTATTTAAGGTTTTAGGGGTGGTGCCACCCCCGCCCAGGGGGCTGCACGTGTTAACGTGATTTTTTGCCAATTTCGTGTCCCCCTCGAAAACAAAATCGACGGGTCTTAGCGTTTTTCCAAAAAATAACTTAGCTGCCAGTGCTTCAGTTTCGTTTTCGATGCGCCACCCTGTATATAACTTCGGAAGAAAAGTCAATAAGATTCATGAGAACTTATCGAAGAAGAACTCCCCAATTCCTCGGATACAGGTATCATGTGTGTATCTACATTTTGGTAATAACTTGACAGTGACCTCTCAACAGGTTGCGGAGGATAGTAGGTCTGCTGTTTGGTAACATTGTAGCTATTTGGGAATTGAAAGGGTTGTAAAGAGCTTGGCTGACAACCCGGATTTCCTTGTACTGGATGACTCTGTATGACTTGTGGATTGTATGAGGGCACTTTCTTCCGTTTTTTGATAGATGTTATTGTTTGTAAAAGTACAGTTTGAAATTCTAATATTTCATCCTCATCGAAATTGTTTAATGAAGGAATTATTCCGTTGAAAAAAGACAAATGCCGATTAGATTGTTGCTTTACAACTTTCAGCATTTCCTCTTCAAAGTCATCTAATTTGCGTTTCCTGGGTAATTGTTTTCTGGCTACTGGAGTTGGATTCACTTCAGGAGACTCTTCAGGTATATCATCATCTGATATTATGTTATCTGCCTGCGTAGTAGGAGCTGACAAGCTGCTTTCAGTGTGTCGATTCGTAAACACCCTATTCAGGAACTTTAACTGGTCATTGAATATATACTTTTTTAAAGTTGACGCACCAGCTCCTGATTTTAAAGCTTCTTTCTGTTTTTTCATGGATTTATGATACGCATCCCTAACATTTATCCATTTTTTCATTATCTTTTTACCTGAAAACAAAATGTCAGAGATTTTTAAAAACCCAAAGTAAAAATGAACAAAAAAATAAATATTTTCACCTACACGAAAAGAAAATTGGATAGAATCATGTGTTTCAAAGAAAATATATTTAATATAAATAAGTAAATACTTCTATTAAAGTTTTAATTTTGACAGTATTTAGGTATCCGTAATATATTTTTACATTAAGGTGGAATTCTCAACGTCATTTAATCCATTGCGAATCTATACCCCATTTCGTGTTTATTTTTAGTTTGTTATCTTATTAACTATTTAAATAAAATCAATATCGTCGGCACATTATTTAGGTAATATCAGACATATAACTAAAATATCAAATTATTTCATTGCTAATTTTGGGAGAATTGTATAGTAAAAGAACAATGACATAATAATGATAATTTTCCTGAAATAATTTTTTGAAATTCCTTGATATTTATTTATTACT
Organism: Polydrusus pterygomalis; assembly: GCA_963969555.1. NCBI lineage: Eukaryota > Metazoa > Arthropoda > Insecta > Coleoptera > Curculionidae > Polydrusus > Polydrusus pterygomalis. Next base: position 48,567,311 of record OZ018382.1, read on the forward strand.
ACCGTGTACCCGGCCTGCGTTGCAGCGCTTTCTCTGAGGTAATAAGGCGAGTTCACCATCACGTCAAGATTTATAAATACAAACCCCGAACAAACCTCTAAATTTAGCAGTGTTTCTCTACAATATTATGCATGTATTATACATAAAAACCTTCCTCTTGAATCACTCTATCTATTAAAAAAAACCGCTTCAAAATCCGTTGCGTAGTTTTAAAGATTTAAGCACATATGAAAGGGGACAGACGGGCGACAGCGACTTTGTTTTATACTATGTTAAGATGTCAATTATTGCCTACATATAGAATATGCAGTCGATATTAATTTTTTTTATATTTGCTGTAAGAGCTAGAAAAAATAAATAAATCTACGCGAAATATGTTATAGGTTGGCAAGCATGTCGATACTTCCACCATAAACGGCGTTATTTTTCAATTAATTTTTAAAATAAATTTATTTTAAAATGTGGTAGGTATTTTATGATTTAAAATATTATTTTATTTAGGTATTGAAAAATAAAACTAAAATCGGCCGTGATATATTTGTATAGGGTGAACCGGGGTAACTGTGGCTACCTGTCTTTACAACTAAAATGCCTCAGTGGCGGCTCGTGCCATTTTAGGGAAGTAGGGCCAGGTAAACCCTTAGCGCCGCAGGCAAAATTTTTTTGGGTGCCACGCCCTTTTTTGTTAATAGTTCTTGCTTTTGAAGTAGGAAAAATAAGCAAAAAGGCACCTTTTAATGTTAATTTTACCAAGCATACTGAATAGAGTTGTGTAGTTCGCGAACGAACTTGTTCAAAAGATCGAATCTGACAACTGAACTAAAAGATTCAATCAGTAATTACTGAGAGATTGAAACAAGGCGAACTAAAGTCTAAACGGAATGTACTACGCAAGCGAGAGCGAGACGACCGAGATTATAGGTTTTGTCACCTGACCGACCGATGCATGCCGCGATGATTTCGGACTATTTCGGTATTGAAATGAATAAAAAATATTGTCGGTGTCTACAGTATTTTTTGTTAATTTAATATATAATTTAAATTTTAAAATATGTCTTTTACTTCACTATGCCAGTATAAATCAGTGAACTAAATGAACTAAACGAACTAGTCTTTTGAACTATTCACTTTATTGAACGAGAACGAAAGATTGAAATCGACAAAGTGAACTAAACTTCCCAGCACTAATACTAAAATTAAATATATTGTTTACATGTACCTTCGATTTTTTATGTGCCTTCATTTTTTCCCAGATATGGACCAAATCATCTGTACCTTTTTGGGACCAAGTTTGCCACCAAATAAAACACACATAAAACAAAATAGTCTATTAGATTCACCACAACCGCACACCCTATCTAATAGTATTCATTTATGTATTTCTAAAATAAAATTAACATTAAATCAGCCGGCCGAACGAAAATTATTTAGTTTACAAACAACCTAACCTAACACAAACAAATCGCGACGCGACGCGGACAGGGACAACTAACTACTGTTTGAAACGTCTAACGTCAAACGGTCAAGCGAAGAGCCTGGCTACTCAGAGATGTTTTCCTGCTTGCGTTCAAGGTCATTTTCCAATGTTTTTTATTGATGTGTTATGTCGATTTCGTCATCACTTGGGGCCTCCGCCGTGTGCCGCAAAAGCTACGTTACCGTTTTACGCATAATCGCTTCCTAAATAGATGGAAATTTGCACCCGACTGTGTTCCATTTTTAAATTATTTTGCTAATTGCTTTAAAAACGAGAATATTAGTTTTAATAGGTTTTGGTAATTTGTAAAGGGCAGGACGCTGGACAGGAGGGCAGGTAGTGCCATGGCACTGTGGCTCTACCCCACGAGCCGCCACTGAAATGCCCATTGACGCCATAACAATGAACTCTTAAAAAAAATACTAAGAAATAGGAGACCTTCTTGAGTGCATATTCCGGAAATTTGAACACCTGAAGTCCCTAGCATGTAGATGCACGCCCTATTTTTTTTTTAATTTCGTCTGGCTGCCACATTTGCCCCATAATATGTGGTATCGTCTCATATTTTCTTTGTCTTTTATACTGTGTATTCCTGGGGCAAAAGTGGCATTAAGCACTACATATTTGCTTTTTACAGCACTTTAAAATTCCTTATACTTTTTTAGATACATTAAAAAACATTTTGAAAATTAGTAGGTAATTTTAATTTTTCAGAACTAAACAAGACTTTACATACCTAGGTACCTAGTTATTAGTAATTTATTATATTATTTTGTAACCTTATGTAATTTCTCACCATTTTATTTTAAAGTTTTGAAAAAGTCACTTAGTTATGCACTAGGTTTATTACCTAGTAATAAAATTGAGGTTATGACAAGGGCCCTATGGGTGCTGCCATAATTGCCCCAATGCCTGTTACTATGGGGCAAAAGTGGCAGCCCATGTATTTTTTCACACGTCCATTTGAAGAAAAAAAATTGTAAGTTAGCTTATACTTGTACAGAATAAGGTGCAGTTGTCAAATTCTAAAAAACTGGAATAATACAACCCAAAGAAAAAAAACAAATTAAATACGCAGAACTTGCACGAGACATATCGTCGTTTTCCTTTAAAAACCTCGTATGTCTTTCAGAGCGAATTTTACAGGAGACAATAATAACTTCACAGTAGTTTCTGGTCTACAAACAATATGTTACCGAATATTTAAACTTCGTAAGTCTTAATTGGCGCCATGATTTTGCTTTATACTATTACTAGAAACAAACCTGCAGGATTGGGTATATTTATTTATAAACATGTTACTTACCTTAGTAAAGGGTTTTCCAATAAGAACGATATGATTTCAAAATGAAATAAAATTAAAATAATTTCAGATACAACAAAACGTTTTATATTATCTTAAAGTATAGTCGATAACATTTATGTTTTGAATAACACATCGTTTAAATGTTCTCCGCGACTTCGTGTACACGAGCGAATTCGACGAACCCAATTTTCGATGACTTTATGCAATAAATCGGGCGTGATCTGACGAATGCAGGGTTCAATGTTCAACCTTAATGTATCAAGTGTTTGTGGTCTGTTTTCATAAACCTTAGATTTTAAATAGCCCCACAAGAAGTTATCTAAATGAGTTAAATCACAGCTTCTTGGAGGCCACTGAACAGTAGCATTCCTTGAAATTATCCTTTCGTCAAACTTTTCTTGCAGTATATCGATAGTTTCATGAGCAGTGTGACATGTGGCACCGTCTTGCTGGAACCACATATCCTCCAAATCAAGTGCATCTAAATTTGGCCACAAAAAAATTCTTAACATCTGTCGAAATCGTTCACCATTCACTGTAACTGCAACTCCTGCCTTATTTTGGAACAAAAATGGTCCGATGATGCCACCATACCATAAACCACACCATACAGTTACCTTTAGCGGATACAAAGGCTTCTCATGAATCTGTTGTGGATTGTTTTCACACCAAAAACGGCAATTTTGCTTGTTAACGTATCCACTTAACCAAAAATGAGCTTCATCTGAAAAGATAATTTTTTTGGCAAAATTAGGATCCCTTTCAAGTTGTTCGAAACTCCAAGCAGAAAATTCTCTGCGCCGACGATGGTCCAGTGGCTTAAGTCCTTGGGTCAAAACAATCTTATACGGGTGTAAATTCAAGTCTTCTTTCAAAATACGACAAGTTACCGTTTTTTTAATCTTTAACTCTTGGGCACGACGAGGAATTGATAAATTTGGATCCACTGCAATACTAGCTCTTACAGCAGCAATATTCTCAACAGTTCTTGCGTTTCGATGTCTTCTTGGTGTTTTTACATCGTGAAGAGTAAAATTATTATGAAATTTCTCAACGATGCGACGAATGGCAAGCAAAGGAGGACGATTATTTACACCAAAGTTTTCGCGAAGTGCGCGATAAGTGTTCACAGAAGATCGTCTATTTTCGTAAAATTTTTGGATAATAACCAAACGTTCTTGAAGCGCGTATTTAGCCATAATAAATTGTTATAGTTTACTGACAATAACTGACAACTGGTGACAGGTATAACTTTATTACCATGGTTACCATATCGTTTCAAAATCATATCGTTCTTATTGGAAAACCCTTTATTTACTGAATTTTCAATATTTTACGATTTAAACCACCTAAAGCACTAATTAAAAGTTACTTATTTGCGAAGGATCAATCGAAGTCGACTTACAAGGATTTTAAATTAGTCGATTAGACATACGTGTTTTAAAAACTTGGCAATAGATGGCACTACTGTTTAGGCCGACTAACTAGGTATTAGGGGACGATGTAAACAGAAATGTATAACTGTAATACGTTACAAGCTCGTTTTTGCAAAAAAACGGACTTACGAGGTTTTTAAAGTTAAACGACGATATATTGCATCTCCTCTCTAATTGTTGTATTTCGCTGCAATCCTTTTCCTTACAGCTACAAATTTTTATAGGCTTAAAGTAGACACTAGTAGGCAAATATATTGTTAAAAATCATACAAAACATTGCTTAATCAAATAAAAAAATGGCGGTAGTCACGTTTGCCCCATGCCACAATTACCCCGGTTCACCCTATTACTTTTTAAAATCCGGGATTCCTGTAACATAGTATTATAAAATTTATTAATTTTTTATGTTTTTCTGTGTGTACATATACATAAAGTTATGTTATTGTTATTTATTAAATACTAACAATAACGTTTTGTTTTCTTATTTTACAGGTATTTGACAAGCGGATGTAGGTACTTTTACTGATTTACACTACAGCTATAGTCTTGGAATAGCCACAATTGGCAAGACTGTAAGAGAAGTATGTAAACGTATATGGTCTCTGTTACATGGCACATCCTGTGCCTACTAACGATAATTGGGAGAGGATTGCTTTAAATTTTGAAACAAGGGCAAATTTTCCCCACTGCCTAGGAGCGGTTGATGAAAAACATAGCAGGATTATAAACCCAACTGGCTCAATGTATTTTAATTACAAGAATTATTCCAACGTTGTTTTGATGGCAGTAGCAAACTCAGATTATCGCTTTGTTTATGTAAATATTGGAAGCTCTGGAAAAGATTGCGATTCAAATATTAAAAAAAAAACTCCTCGTTATGGACATCAATTGAAAACAAAAGTATAAAGGTACCCGAAGAAAAATATCTTACAGGAACAATAGACACCAAGGTACCTTATTTTCTGGTGGGAGATGAAGCATTTCGTTTACACAAACATTTACTTAGACCGTTTGGTGGACGTAACCTGACTGTTATTGATTTATTTATTTATTTTACACCATTTCACAGTTACAATGAACCAATTAACGAATGGGTATATAGGCTGTTTAAAATAAAACTTCTTAATAATATAACAATAATTCAAAAATGTTGTGATAACAAGAAATTTAGACTTAAGTTATTATATTGAAATGAAATAATTATGCCTAAAAAGACACCAACACGCTAATTCAGATTTATACTGGATAAACTACAGCTAAAAATGCCAAAACTATTTTGGTGCCGATTGTATGTGTTGCACAATCGATAAATAGGGGAGTATTTACAGACATTGGTACGCGCGGTTGGTACATAAAAAGTGTGGGAATGACGTGTTCTAGGGATGAGGAATTGCAGGGTTTCTAATATATCATTGCATTCAACTCTATTATGCAAGATATTATGAAGAAATTTAAGTTGAGAAACTGTGCGTCGATCTTGTAAGGAGCAAAACGAGTGCCTTTGCAGAAGAGCTTCTTCTGGAAGACCGATTTCAGGATACTGACCATCAATTTTAAAACTTAGATATTTTAGAAAACGTCGTTGGACCCTTTCAATGCGATTAAGGTGCACTTGATAATATGGAGACCATACAACCGAACCGTAGTCCAATTTAGATCTTACAAATGCATAAAAAATATTTTTAATGTATGACAATTTAAAAAATCACGAGAATTTCTTATTATAAAACCTAGGGATCTATGACAGAAGGCAACAAGGTCATTTATGTGGGGAACAAAAGATAGTTTACTGTCAAATAATACACCCAAATCGCGAAAGGTCTCAGCTCTGTCGACTGTAATGTTATTAATTTTGTAATCATACACAATGGTATGTCGTTTTAATGAAAAGGTCATTATGTTACACTTACTGATATTTAACGGCAATTTATTTTGAACACCAACTATATATCATGTCAATGGACAATTGAAGTTTTTCAGTCTGCCAGGTTACGAATACGAGCATAGATTTTCTTGTCATCGGCATAAAGAAACCATCACTGTCAAGATAATTAACTATATCATTAATAAATATTATAAACATTAAAGGACCCAAAATGGACCCGTGGTACACCCGATGTAGCATCCAATGGCACAGATGATTGGCCACCGCACTCCACTATTTGCTGTCGTTCATTTAGATAAGAATGGAAAAATTTTATAAGATTATCTGGGATACCAAACGAGCTGAGTTTATTAAGTAAAATTTTATGGTCCAATCTATCAAATGCCTTAGAAAAATCTGTAAAAATAACATCAACCTGACAGTAATGATCAAATGCTTCAGCCACAAATTGTGTAAAACAAACTAAGTTGGATGTTGTAGATTTGCCCTTAACAAAACCGTGTTGTTTATCCGACAGCTTACTCTTAACTTGAAAGTACAAATTTTCATGAAGAAACATTTCAAAACATTTGGACAAATTATTGATGATACTTATTGGTCTGTAGTTCTCGATTAAAGTTAAGAAAAGGATTTTTAATTACAGACTGTCGCGAGCTCGAAGATACATAGAATGCTCTTTTGGAATTCTAGCAAATAAATGGAGAATATTTTACCGTCCTATAAACTTAGAACCTGCCTTTGCCGTCGATATTGTAAAAGCGTATGTGGTTTTACATAATTTTGTTCGGGACAGAAATGGCTATGAAGCAGCAGACACACTAACAATAACAGGGCTTATTAGTATTGAAAATACTACTGGTCCATTTCATGAAAAATGAACGACCTCGACATCAGTAAGCGTCACGCGTCACGCTAGAGCTTGGCGGTGTGGGTAGGTCAAGGTTGTGTAAGAAATGAAGGATGCTGACGCTCTTGAAATACGATATTACAGCACATACCTTATTAATGGGATTTCGATCGACGAAACACATTTAGATTACTTTGTTTATGTTACGTTATGTATAAATACTCTTAAGTTAGATATAGGAAAACGTTATGGGTTATGGGTGTAGTGTTACAAAAATACCGAGACGATATATTTAGTTTTAAAATATTATACTGTATGTTTGAATATAACTTTATTTGGACATAATAAAAACTAGATTATCTTTAATATTGTTCTATATTCTTACAGTTGCATAGGCCAAAATTAAGGACATAAATAACATGGCGGATCTGTAATAAGCCAAACGTTGAACTGGCTAGAGTAATTCTTATTGATCGAGAGCTCTGATAAATTGTAGGAATAAAAAAAAATAAACCAATAAATCAATTAAGAATAATTAGTCAGGATTGTATCACATATGATGTAAATCCTGAAATAAATAATTTATTGTGATTAGCGGTAATGGTAATAATGAAAGGTCACACTGACAGGTCAGTTAGACATAAGGGTCACTTAGACCGGTGGTCAAAAGTGGATATCCCCGGATCTAAGAAAAAAAGCGCGGTGGTCTTGAAATATTCCTAGTTGGGGGTAAAGAATTAAAGAAAAGTGGAAAAAAACGAAACAGTGAATGTCTCTGAAACAAAGTTAAATAGCGCGGCGGTGTTGGCGTATCACACAGAAAGTCAGAGGTGAAGATTTCAAAAAAGCAGAAAAAACTCAAAAGTAAATATTTCTGGAACTAAGAACAATAGCGCGGCGGTCTTGAAATATTACAAAGGAAATAGGGGGTAAAGAAATAAAATAAGTCGAAAAAGCTAAAAAGTGAATATCTCTGAAACAATGCGAAATAGTGCGGCGGTCTTGACGTATTACAAAGAAAGTCGGTGGCGAAGATTGCAAAAAAGCAGGAAAAACTCAAAAATGCATATATCTGTAACTATGAACAATAGCGCGGCGGTCTTGAAATATTACAAAGGAAGTTGGGGGTAAAAAATTGGAAAAAACTAAACAGTGAATGTCGCTAAAACAAAGCGAAATAGCGCGGCGGTCTTGGCGTATTACACAGAAAGTACGGGGAGAATTTTTCAAAAAAGCGGGGAAAACCCAAAAGTGAATATCTCTGGAACTAAGAACAATAGCGCGGCGGTCTTGAAATATTACAAAGGAAGTTGGGGCTAGACTTTAAAAAAAATTAAAAAAACTAAAAAATAAATATCTCTGAAACAGCTGTGAAATGTTATTTAGAAGTTATAAACCAATTATTTTTACATTTATATGGATATACCAATACAAAAAATTTCATAGCCGACTTAAGATTGAGACATTTCATGAACAAAGAGTACAAGGACCAGCAGGTAAATGGCTGTGTATAGCTAAAGAAATAATTTTGTCGCTATTTTTGGAAAGGTGATTTTGAGCTCTCTTCAATATGTACTAATATACAGATTATCCTATATTTTTTTTATTTTAACAAAACAGTCAAATTTACACGTTTCTAAGTATAATAATTTAATTATTATTTCAAACTAAATCGGAGCATCCATGCCGTCATAATAACGGGTGATATCGGCTCCATTGTGTCAATACGTTACATACTCACAGATAGGAGTAATCCGTGACATAATGGTTTACTTCTCGCCACTGTATGTGGTAGGTATTTTCAATACGCCTATGATACTTGCGTAAGATGCAAGATCTGTGGATTTTGTTCTACCTGGAGAAGAAATTGTTAGAGGGGGTATATATCAGCAATCATTGTTAGAAATATTTTAGCTGCTTATTTTATAAGTCCTATTGGAACTGTTACACGGCAGGATTCAAAAATGTAATATTACATGTTAGGTACTCTATGTTACCTTACGTGTTAGTTAATAAAACTTACCAAAATCACTTTTTTCAGTGACTTCCAACTCCTCAAAATCAGGATTAACTTCCAAACATATTTCGTTCCAAGCTCTTCTTGTGCACTTTCTATCCTTATATATAGAACTTGTTTTATCCCAAATAACAGGCCTTGCTTCCACCAAAGATATAAGCATATCCATGTCTATATCTCCTGCCATTGCAAAAAATATGATAATTATAAAATATTGTGGTTACTAAAAAACACGAATCTTTACTGACAGTTTGTACTGTCAAGATATGATGAACATAGCCCCCTATGACCGGTTCGCTACCGCTGATTATTCAAGCCATAAAATGTACGTACCGTGCGAGCAAAAAATAGTTGCATCAAAGAGGGCTTGGATTAAAAAACGTGGGGCTTCGTTTAGATTACAATGATATGGGGACGATATATCTAACCAAATCTAGGTTAAAATTTGGTATGATATGCCAAACTAATGAGTAATAAAATAAGTAGACAAAAATATAAATTTATTTTTGTGGTTACAAAATTAACAAAGTAAGAATATACAGAAAGAAAAGAAAAAATAATAACATAAATTGCTGAAATTGGCCACCGCCATGCTCCAAGCATAAATTCACACGTCTCTTCATATTTTCGAAAGTGTTGACCAGCATCTCTGGAGAAATGTTACCACATTCTTGGATAATCCTTTCTTGTAATTGTTCTCAATTTGCAACTGGTGTTTTAAAAATAGTGTTCTTTAAATGAGAAAAAGCGAAGTAATCCATAACCGTTAAACAAGGTGATCTAGGTGGGAATTCAATGTCTGATCGAAAACTGATCAATCTGTCGTCGAAAAAATTGCGTAAGTAGTTATAGTTTCGGCGGCTGTATGGGCGGTTGCACCGTCCTGTTGAAAATGGAATCAAAATATTGTCTCTATACCGCTGTGCTGTAACTGTGTCATGGAAAAAAATAGGACCAACAATTCTTCTTCGGGAAACAGCTTACCAGACACCAATTTTTTGAGGGTGCAATGTGGACTCTACAATTTTCACTACTCCACATGCGTGTATTCTGAGAATTCACATAACCGGAGAGGTGGAACCAGGCTTCATCCGAAAAAAATGTCAGGTCTAATAAATCATTTCTTTCCAATAAATTTTGGATAAACCATTGAGAGTAATTCCTGCGTCTTTCAAAATCTGCGGCTTGTATTTCTTGGAATACTTGCACTTTATAAGGAAATAAATTTAGCTGCTTCTTAAGAATAGTCCTGCATGTTCCATAAGATCTTCCCACTTCTTGGGACAGGCGTCTTATACAATTTGTTGGCGTATTTTGCATTATTTCACGAACGTTTGCAACAAGTTCTTCTGTTCTTACAAATGGTCTTCCTGCTCCTTTTTTGTGTTGTATAGAACCTGTTTCCCTAAACACAACCACGGTTCTTTTCAGGCAATGATAAAAATCCCCAGCAATCAAAGCAACGTTAGGAAAATGTTCGTGAAAATTGTCCATGCACAAACCCGGATTGTATTGCCACTCACCATTTACTCTAACCCCGTTTCGAAAATACGTGCTGTTCCGTAAAGTTCATTGTGTAAATTGTTCAAGAAATTGGAAAAATTAGCGATGAATCACATTACTACTAAGTAACTACTGTCAAAGATAAGGGAATAACTGATTGATTGTTACTTTAGGTAGTTACTTATACCCAACAGGTATTAACGGCTAAGCATTACGTCCTTAGATGCAAGGTCCTCTTTGATGCAAATAATTTTTGCTCGCACGGTATATGCTGTCTCAGTCGCTTCTTTAAAGTTGAGACGGCTATGGTTTAAACAACTTTTAAACTGTTTGTCGGTTAATTACTTTAACAAAAGCTGTAATCTAAACTTTAGTTGGGGTTTTTTAAAGCCACAAAATTCATAAAATGTCAAAAGTGCAGTTAAATATTGCACTATTTAAAAAAGACGCCAAACCGTTTTAATTCTAATTCGATAACTAATACTATGCTCTTGTCACATCAAAATTTCCGAAATTCCTCCTCTGGTATATAAAAGTTGTCTAGGATTGCAAATAATTTGAAACTCACACATATTCAAGTTTTTACTATTACGAGAACAAACCCGAACAAACCAACCTTACTTAAATGTTAAGACTAAAAAAGTACCTAGGTACTTACTTACTTTTAACATTATCAGTGGCTTCAGTAGATTCGGACACTCTGTCTGATTGTTGTGGTGCTTCAAGATTGCATTGGAGTTTTAAAAAACCCTTTGGACCTTCCATATCTTTTGTTCTTAAAAAATGTAGGTATATAATATAATATAAGTAATATAAATAAATATTCAAATATCCGATATATGGGTGTTTATACTGAAATGTACAATATCAGCAAGGTTCAATGAAATTTCTAAAAATTCATTTAAAAAAAGTGAAAAAAATTGTCGTATATGTTTTGAGGCTGAGAATGAATTTGCAGTAGTTGTTCGAGCTTAATTTTTTTTAAAGATTTTTGAAAATTTTTAGGGACACGCTAATGATTAAAATCCACTCTAATGATAAATTTACTCATTTGTTTAAGAAAAAAACTACAAATGAACTAAAACTAAAAATAAAATTTAACAAAACTTAAAAATGTATTAGGTACATATTAAAAATAGAAAAATGTACAGTATTTGGAAATTTATTTTTAAGAACAAAATCCCTAATTTAATTAAAAATTATCATTAGCGTGACTCCCAATCATTAGAGTGGATTAAAAAACCATGCTAATGATGCAAGGAAAAATCCACGCTAATGAGAAATCAGGTGGATTTTTATTCTACAAAAATTGCTTGTAATATTTTAAACAATATTAGGTATGCAAAGAGTAGTTAATATTGTTGATAAAATAACGAATATTTTTATGCAAAATCATATAAAGGTATTCAAATTATATGTGCCACTCTACTGATGCTATTAAAAAATACGCACCAAAAATCTGACCAACACTCGCCGCTTGCAAGGACAGCTCGATACTCACGAACTGAACAAGTCTTGTCACGGTTTCTGCACGCGTAGTGTGTTTGCTTGGCGAGGAAGTCCCGTACTTCCCACACATATTATAAGCCAGATTTGTTTTTTTTAATCAACCACGCTAATGATGAGCAAGTTAAGGGACAAAGTTTGGTTTAATTTTTTTTTAGGCTACTTTGAGTGGGAATTATTTTGCCTTAACATGTTGTCCCTGGAAGTATTGTAGGTGAAATAAGATCATGCAATCAATTAAATTATGCACATTAACACACTTTTGTATTTATAATAGTATCAAATCCATTGTAAGGACATCCACTCTAATGATATTTTTGGCTTTTAATCTTTATTTTCTTTTTGTTTAAGGATTGGAGAATACTTATAATAATTAGTGGTTCAAATAGGCCTAATAGACATGTATATGATACATACACCCATATATCCAAATTTGGATATTTATTTATATTTAAAAAAATTAAAAACCCAGAATTACTGGGCTTGTTAATTAAATTAAAATGAACCCAAAATGAATTTTTTATTTTTGGCATTGTAAAATTTTTATTTCATAAAACAAACAGCAAAATATTGCTCCGTTCAATCAGAAATTGAAACTAAATAAAAATGCCACGCGGCAAAGAACAACAGGTGGTCAACGTCTCGGAAAGATGGGGAATCACCGCATCGTAAGCAACATAATACGCTGTTGCCTGCTCAGCGGCAGCGGGCCATATTTTTATACTGATGAATAGAATTTTAGAAAAAAAATATTGATATATGATAAATATCGTCATGATATTTATCAAGATATTATATCAGGATATTTATCACGGATATATGTCCTGCCAACCTTGCTTTTTACCCTAGAGCTGATTGTCAGTCATATGTCTTAAGGGTGTCCCAAATTCGATGCTCACCATGGGATCTCGGAAACTATAAAAGATACAGCAAATGTTACATTTGGACAAAGTTGGATAATTTGAAGCTTAAGAGCAGTTATCACTTTAGCCTCATATAGGTAAAAAGGTGTGACAAATTAAAAGAAAACTATTGAATAAAACTCGGAATAAAATTTGGAGTTTAGCTTCGAACTTTGATACGACGACGCATTTAAAGACAGTTTATAATATTTAATTTATATTAATAAAGTGCTTTATGTTTTTTAATATGTTTATAAATAACGTCACAAATGTTTCAGGAAGTAGGTAGTCGAAATTTTCTTAATTTTCTACTGGCATTAATTTAAGCTCCAAATTATCCAACTTTATCCCAATTTCACCTGTGCTGTATCTTTTATAGTTTCCGAAATGCCAATGGTGAGAATCGAATCTGGGATACCCTGTATACCAGTCATTTTTACTTCCACTTTTCCTTTGTTATTACGCACAATATCAAAACATTATTACATATAAAGCAGCAGACAATTATTGCTATATCTAGTAAGATACAAAGCCAAAAATTTTTAAAAAATCAAGTTACTTGCTTTTAAATTGAGTTTCAAATAGATTGTAGGTATTCATTATTAAGTAACCACGGTAACCAAAGAAACATTTTCAAAGACTATTATTTGGGCTATTATTGTTAAAAGCACATCCTATCAGTAAGTTTTTAAAAAAGTAAAGTTCACAAAAATATTTAAATTCTTTGTCAGTTAGTTACTTACCTACTTTCACTGGTTTCAAATTTTTCGTCTTTAAGGTTAATCTCTTCATGCTTTAGTTCCCATTGTTCAAAGAGAAACTCAGGTACTTTTGCAATATCATTGTCAGTGTTACAGTTTTCAGTTGTTATTGGTGACTCTATTTGTCTAGATAGTCTAGAAGAAATATATTTGAATCTGTAAAAAAATAATATATTAGATTTTAGCAAAATTGCATTAGCACGTTGGAAAACGAAAATGAAGTTTACTCTAACGACATAAAAAAATTAAAACAGACGATTTTTGATTTTCAGAATACGAATATTTCTGGATCTTCTGAAGGAGGTAACGGTTTCTCCATGAACCAGGAAGCAGATGTACAGTCAACTAGGCCAGAATCGTCAAGTAAACAATTAATAGTAATAACATACCTATAAAAAAAGACAATTACTCATCATGGGGGGTAAAAGCGCTAAGGGATCAGGTTTAATGTTCAAGAATTTGACCGACGGGTCGTTTGATGTGAATTGCCAGATTGATGATGGATTTAAGATTTCGGATATTGTTGATGAATGTCCTATACTGTGCAGGAACTTCAGCAGAGATGACTATGTTTTTATTTTTATTCCCGATTTTGATGCTGTTATTGGTCGGATCACAACTCGGGAAGAACTGGATAAACTTACTCAAGCAACGTCTAACACAAACTTAATCGTTGTTGGCTGCAGCTACCATGTGAAAAGACCAGTTCTGAACAGATTTATTCACGATATTAACTATTTCGTGAGGTCTTATTTGTGTGAAGTGGACATTCCTTTTATTCCGCTTACTTCTGCGAACGCGAATGGTGGCTTGGATTTTGAATCAAAGAAAGAACTCATAGCGTCTCTTGTAAATAACTATTTGTCATTATCAGCAAAAATTTTTTTTAAATTTCATCGACGAAAGAGAACCTATTTTTAACACATGAAGAATCCAGAATATCAGCTTACTACCAGAACACGGGAGGCCTTAGGACTAAAATTAGAGACATATCAAACTCTATAAAAGCCTCAGACTACGACTGGATTTTTCTTACTGAGACATGGCTAACGGAAGACATATGCAACTCTGAAATGTTTGATCCATGCTACGTTGCCTATCGGGCTGACAGAAACTATACTCTTCTCAATTGTGCCAGAGGAGGGGGTTCTCTGATTGCTGTTAAGTCTTGTTTTGACAGAAGAATGTTACCTAGTTCTGACGATCCAACATTTGATGACGTATGGGTGATGGTTAAAGTTTACGGTGTGAGTTTTATTTTGGGCTCAGTCTATTTTCCTCCAAACTCAACATGCGAGTCCTGCAAAAAATATTTAGAAAAGCTGGACGAACTCAGACTCAAATATGCAAAGGTTAAATTTTTGGTTTCTGGAGATTTTAACTTACCGACAGTTAGATGGATTCTTGACGATAATACCATGGTACCTACCGACTTATCCTCTCCGGCGGCTGAGATTTTAATAACTGGTTTGTTTGCTAACGAATTACAACAAATGAATCATATACCTAATGAATTGGGCAGACACATGGATTTGGTTTTTTGTGATGGTTTCCTGGACTGCACAGTTACTTCGGCTCAAATGCCACTTAGCAGGGTCACTCAGCATCATGTACCGCTGGAGTTTAATATTTCATTGCCATCTTTCTCTGCTTTCGAGGCTGAACAGGAGATTCTGTATAATTTTAAAAAGGCAAATTTCACCGCTATAAACAGTTGCCTTCATAGAATTGACTGGAGCTGGCTGGAAGGCTGTTCTGACGTGGACGATGCTGTCCAACGTTTTTACAACATAATTTTTGAGGTCATTGAGGAGTATGATCCAAGAAGGATAAACAAGAGTAATAAATATCCAAACTGGTACACATCGGAAACAGAAAGCTTGATTAACAGAAAGAATAAAGCATATCAGAAATATAAACGCACAAAATGTATGAGTGATTACATGGAATATTCCAAACTTCGTAAAGAGTCCAAGAATATGATCGATATGAGTTATTTATTGTTTGTAACTAATACTGAACAGATGATTCCCAAGAATATTAAATACTTTTGGTCCTATGTGAAAACTCTGAGAAAGGACAAAGGATCCCTAGAAGTATGCGTTATCGTGACCGGGCTATGCAGTCACCATTGGAGGTCTCTAATGCTTTTGCTGATCACTTTGAGGGCTGTTGTAGGGATCACACTGGCAGAACAACCACGTCTATTGAAGAACATGAGTGTATTTCTCTTGCCAATCATTCATTTACACATGATGAAATTTTGCAGAAATTGAATAACTTGGATATAAATAAAAGTACTGGTTCAGATGGAGTACCTCCTATTTTCCTGAAGCATTGCAGCGGCTCATTGTCTGTCCCATTGAGGGCTATTTTTCAGATGTCATTTGACAAGGGGACCTTTCCAACTTTATGGAAGCAGTCATGGCTCACGCCTATTTTTAAATCTGGCTCCAAGAATGACATTGAAAATTATCGGGGGGTGTCTTTGTTACCAGTTGTGTCAAAGGTGTTTGAATCCATCATCACAGATGAACTTTTTGCATCAATGAAACATCACATATCACCTCAGCAACATGGTTTCTTTGAGGGCAGATCAACAGCCACAAACCTGGGTGTTTTTCATGACAGTTTGGTTGGTGATGTGGAGAATGGCTTTCAAGTGGATGCGATATACACCGACATATCAAAGGCCTTTGATCGAGTTTGTCATCGCTTATTGATCAAGAAACTTTCGCAGTTGGGAGTCAGTAGACCATATCTGGCATGGATTGCGTCGTATTTGGCTGATCGTAAACAGTGCGTTAAGCTTGGAAATGTAGTGTCACGGGAAATAAATGTTTTGTCGGGAGTGCCGCAAGGATCTCATTTGGGTCCGATCTTATTTTTAATTTTTATTAATAGTGTTGTAGGAAAATTTAAAAAATGCAAATTTCTTTTGTATACTGACGACTTGAAATTGTTTTATTCTGTCAGATCTATCAGCGATTGTATAGCTGTTCAGCAAGATATTAATAATTTAGTTAAATGGTGCAATTTGAATTGTTTGGAAATGGATGTCTCTAAAAGTAAGATTTTTTAAATGCAAAACACCCATTGTGTTTCCATACTCCATAGATAATATTAAGTTGGAATCTGTTGATCATTTCAATGACTTGGGTGTAATTTTTAGTAGCGATCTAAGCTTTGATAAACACGTAGACAACATAGTCTTAAAAGCGGTTAGGATGTTAGGTTTTCTGCGCCGCACTTGTTCTGATGTCAATGACACTAAAGCTATCAAGTCATTATACAATTGTCTAGTGCGTAGTGTGTTAGAATATAATAGTATCGTATGGGATCCTATTTATAACTGTTATAAAGAGAGGTTGGAACGTGTACAGAATAAATTTGTAAAATTTTTACTGTTTAAACTTCGATTCCCTTACAAAGATGTCCCCTATGCAACTCGCATTCAATTGGCCGGTATTGAAAGTCTAAAGCGGCGCAGAAAAATGCAATGGTATACTTTTTGTTTAAGTTGCTAAACGGCAAAATCAGTTGTGGTTCGTTACTGGCAAAGGTGCGCTTCAGAATCCCACAGAGATCTACTCGGTTGAGAAACCTTTTTTATACGATTAATCATCGAACTATGTATGGTTCTCAGGCCTTCTGTAATAGGCTCATGGGTAACTATAATGTCCACTTTAATAATATCGATTTATTTTGCTCCACTTTTGATCGTTTAAGAACAGAGTAATGTATAGTGTAATATAGTATAATTTGTATTAATGTATTAATTTTATATTTTAGACTTTGTTTGTGTTATTTGGAGTGTAATGTATCTCTGTAAGTGCTGATTTAATAAATAAATAAGAAAGATATACCTAAAAAAATATATCTACTGCTGCCAGTGTAAAGCGAGGTGTAAAGTACCTATACTTAATTAAAAAGATTATCCTTAATGGTTTCCCATAAAAATGTATTTGTATTGGGTATAACCCGAGACCCATCGATTATATAAATAAAATTTTACTACATATCTTTAAATAAAAAAAACATCAATTTAAATAAATTCTTAGTGCCCAATAGGATCAGTATTTAATTAGAAGGAATTAATTATTATAGCTTATGTATTTAATAAAGTACTTACTTAACTGTAAAAGAATATTGGATAGTTTTTCATAAAATAAATTAAAAACATAAGTACCTACCTAAATCAAAATGCATCGATGCATTATTTTTGTTTTTATAAAGTAGGTACCTACTATGGAGGACTTGAGGTAGGAGGCCGATCGCAATGCATTGAATTCGGTCCCACATTAGCATCGGTAATTCAGCTTTACGAGTCGCCGTAAGATGGCGCTCGTGTTCGAAGTGGGCTAAAATAAATGGTTTCTTATGGACGCGATAACTATTTTTATTTAAATTAGTTCTTTAAGGAACAAATAAGGACTTTTATATGAATTTACACTTACTTTGTTATACTTATTAGTAAACTCGGCCTGTATAAAGTTCCAACGATGCTTGGTTTATAAAATACAGGGTATTAAACATTCTAGCTATACCTTTGGAGCTGGAAAGAGACTTATTTGGCTGCGTTTCCTCTCTGAAAAATATTCCTGTCTTACACCCCGACACAAAGCAAACTCTACTTTTATAAATTGTACCATTATTCATTATAAATATGGAAATCAATTACAATACAACGTTATTTGTCTCGTCTTGTCTTCAAAAGTCCTCCATACTTCAAACGTTATTTCTTATTTCGAAAATAAAATGTCAATTTGTCAAAAGTAAAAGTAAAAAACGAAGAAGAAGACGACACCAGCCTACTTACGATGCGAGAGCATCTATCGGCCAATAGCGAACTAACCAAAAAACCAGGACAGAATTTGAAAATGCTGCCATTGTCGATCGGCCTCCTACCCTCTAGTTCTCCATAGTACCTACCTACCTACCTACCTACCTACCTACCTACCTACCTACCTACCTACCTACCTACCTACCTACTTATAGAATCAATTTATAAGATTAAGTTCTATTAAATGTGAGCATTCCGGCCAAATGATTAACATTCGGCAACGTTTGATCTATTTTTTTTTTAAATTAGATTGTTTCCAAAGTAAGTAAGTAGGTATATTGTTTTTGTTTATATATTTTACTACTATTTTATGTAGAATTTGATTTAACTGAGATTACTGCTCAAGCAGCTGTGATATCTTTAATATGTAATATTCTAAAAAAAAAAAAAAAAAATCTAAAATGTAAGGAAAGGTTAGACATTACGAAAATGGCAATAAGTGGAGTATTTGAATGTGTAGCAATAGAATGTAATTTGGGGAAGATGGAAACCATTATTATTGATAGATAGATACACTGAACAAATATAAACAAGTACAGTTAAAAAATATTCACATTACATTAAACAAGTTTTTAAACATATTAAAATTGCAACCCAAAAGGACTCTGTAGATACTCCTCAAGCGAATAAAATGCATTTTGTAACAAATGTTGTTTTATTACCGACTTAAATTTGTCTATGTCAAGCGCCCTGACCCCCAGCGGCAGAGAATTATAAAATTTTATACCGTAGAAGCCACCACTTCTAGCTCTTGCTAGTCGAAGGTGGTTTTGGACCAGGTCTAAGTTGTTTCTTGTTGGGTAGGTGTGAATGTCATTGTGCGATTTAAATTTATTTAAGTTTTGTTTGACATACAGACAGTGGCGGCTCGTGCCATTTTAGTGAAGTAGGGCCAGGTAAACCCTTAGCGCCGCAGGCAAAAAAATTTTGGGTGCCACGCCCTTTTTTGTTAATAGTTCTTGCTTTTGAAGTAGGAAAAATAAGCAAAAAGGCACCTAATTTAATTTATGAATTTACAATCATATCTTGAATTTAAAAAAAATACTGTAAATAGAGTGTACTATATAGACCGAAAGAACCACAAACCGAACGCAGTTTATAATTTGGTTTAATATGTATCTGTTTTTATCAATTTGTTCGTTTTTATTCATTATTTCATTGTGATATGCAGAATTTAATTGAGTTTTAATGTTAATTTTACCAAGCATACTGAAATTAAATATATTGTTTAAATGTACCTTCGATTTTTCATGTGTCTTCATTTTTTCCCAGATAGGGACCAAATCATCTGTACCTTTTTGGGACCAAGTTTGCTCCCCCATCAAATAAAACACACATAAAACAAAATAGTCTATTAGATTTATCACAACCGCACACCCAAGTATTTTTTCCATAAATATTTCTATTAAATCAGCCGGCCGAACGAAAATTATTTAGTTTACAAACAACCTTACACGACACGACGCGGACAAACAACTGTTTGAATTTGAAACGTCTAACGTCAAACGGGGTCAAAGGGCCTGGCTACACGGAGATGTTTTCCTGCTCGCATTCAAGGTCATTTTCCAATGTTTTTTATTGGTGTGTTATGGCAATTACGTCATAACTTCGGGCCTCCCGTGTGCCTCGTCGCTTTGGCGCGAAATCTACGTTACCGTTTTACGCATAATCGCTTCCTCAATAGATGGAAATTTGCACCCGAATGTGTTCCATTTTTAAATTATTTTGCTAATTGCTTTAAAAAGGAGAATATTAATTTTAATAGGTTTTGGTAATTTGTAAAGGGCAGGACGCTGGACAGGAGGGCAGGTAGTGCCATGGCACTGTGGCTCTACCCCACAAGCTGCCACTGCATACAGAAGACATTGTAGGATATAAACACACGGTAGGGTCAATATTTTGAGTTGTGTAAATTTTTGCCTGCAGTCGTCACGATAACCGAGTCCAGCAATAATTCGAATATTGGTATATATAGACCACCCTTAGGGGACAGTACTATTTTTTTGGATAAAATAGAATTCTTGCTAACAAAAATCTTTCAAGAAAATAGGTTAATCATTATTACAGGTGATTTTAACATAGAACTTCTAAAGGAGAATAAAACAAAAATAGAACTACTTTCTATATTAAACTCATTTAACATTTATCAAACTATTTTTGAAAATACTCGAATATCGAGAAATAGTGCTAGCTGTATAGATAATATCTTCACAAATGCTGAATATTTTAAAACTAGGGTATTTGAGAACTTTGTATCTGACCATACTGCACAGAAGATTGAGCTTGAGATTAATTTAACTACAGAAAATCCTTCTGTATATACTAGATTCTTCAATGAGGAAAACAAGCTCAATTTTTTAAGCAGTTTAAATGAACAAGACTGGCTGGAAGTATATAGGGTAGAAAAAAGTAATGTCAATAAACAATGGAATATTTTTATGAATACGGTATTGGCCTTATTTAATCATAGTTTCCCTCGAAAACTTATAAATAAAAAACCACGTAAAAAACCTCCTACAGATATCACCTTGTTAGAATGTAAACGCAGACTGGATAATTTATTAATGCTTTCTAGATTTGATCCAAACTATAAACAACGATATAAATAAATAAATAAATAAATAAATAATGCCTTTATATTACGAAATGATGATTACAATAAAGGAATGAGAAAAAAAAAAGTATTTATGGTTGTATTTACTGTAGCATGGCGCAGTCTAGCTGTAAATAGCTACTCAACTGAACCATACGACAATAATTATTAGAAAAAAACTATATTAAAAGTTATAATTATACTAAAACTAAGAAATTACAGGTAGAAAGACACAATACCAGTAACAAGAAATCCATTATTAAAAATACCTTACTATATATCTTAAAAGGAAAACGTTGATCATTGATCGTCTATCAATAACTAAATGAAGTTAAACAAAAGCACCCATGGACATATTAAAACTTCGAAATTATTTATTTTGTTTATTTAAAAGAAACTTTTTATATTTTTTTTTAAATAATTCAACAGTTGAGACATCAGTTAATTCACCAGGTAAAGCATTATAGGAAACTACTGCATTGTAAGTAAAAGACCTTTGGAATAAAGCACTCTGATGATGTGGTAAAGTTAATTTACTCACAGAGCGAATGTTAATAGAGTGTATATTATATCGAGGAATTAGGCGTTCACGAAGAGAGGAGGGAGAGTCAGGTTCGTTTAAAATTTTGTAAATAAAACTATTAAGGTGCAGAAGTCTACGACCATCCATCCTTAGCCAATTTAATTCAGAAAAAGTATGAGAAATATGGTCGTATTTTCTAAGGCCATATATAAATCTTGCGCAAGTGTTCTGCACTTTTTGAATACGGGACTTCCCAATATTGTCTATACAATAACCGTAAACAAAATCGCAATAATTAAAGTTTGAAAGTACAAGTGACTCACACAGCGTCTTTTTTAGTTTAACGTTTAGAATATATCTGCTAGAATATAGAATTTTTAGAGCCAAATAGGACTTTTGAAACAATTTTTTTAAATGGTCACGAAACCTTAAGTCGGTGTCCAAGACTATTCCTAAATTTCTTGCAGAATCAACCACATTAAGCTTAATGCCATTTATTTTTAAGTTAATATTATTCCTAAGATGGGAAACTTTATTTTTATTACCAAATAACATAAGATATGATTTATTAGGGTTTAATTTTAAATTATGATCAGACGCCAGATTAGTTAGAGTTTGCAAGTCATCGTTTATAAGTTCTTCAGATTCCAAATATTCCTCAAAATCAAAACAGAAATAAATTTGTGTGTCATCAGCATAAGCTTGCACTTTACAGTATTTTAAGGATTTAAGGATATCAGAAGTATAAATTAGAAAAAGCAACGGCCCTAATATGGAGCCTTGTGGAACTCCAGATAATATGCTAACCTGGTTCGAATACTTACCATCAGAAAATATTTTTTGGAAACGACCTGTAAGATAAGACTCAATAATTGAACATGATTTCCTCTCAAATCCATAAAACTTTAACTTTGACAAGAGAAGTCCGTGATTAATCGTATCAAATGCTTTAGAAAAGTCTAACAAAATTAAGGCACTGTTTAACTTTTTATCAGACGCTCTAATCACATCATCAATAACATTAGTCAAAGCTACAGTGGTGCTATAACCCTTTCGAAAACCACACTGGCTGTCGGGAATAATTTTATTTCTAATACAATACTCGTACATTTGGTTGTATAATAGTTTTTCATAAATTTTGGAAAGGGCAGGTAAAATACTAATAATTCTAAGATCGTTAAAATTACAAGGGCTTGATACTTTAGATAGTGGCTTTCCAATCGATATTTTCCACATATTGGGAAAGTAACTTAATTCTATACAACAGTTTATAATATGAGTAATATATTTATCAATGAATGGACTGCAGTATTTGAGCATTAAGGGGGATATCTCATCAACTCCCGTTGCGTTCGTTTGAATTCCATTTAGAATTTTATGTATATCTAATATCTCGGCTAAATGAAAAGAAAATGTCGTATTATGATTACTGTACAAATTATTATTATAAAAATCAATTTTGTTACTACAATCAGATACATTTTGAAGGAATGTTCCAAAGAAATTATTAATATCATTAGGATCAGATAAGGTTTTTGGAATACACACATTTTTTCTAGAAGTTAAATTAAAATTTTTTAAAGCTGCCCAAGTTTTACGACTATTTCTTTCTAAACACAGTGAATCTAAATATTCTTTTTTTGCCCTTCTTACCATTGTTACTGAAAAATTTCTTAATTGTTTATATCTAAGCCAGTCAGCATTGTCCCTAGTCCTTTTAAATTTTTGCAGTGCAGTGTCCCTTTGTTTCATAAACAATTTGATATTCGCTGTTAACCAAGGTGCCCTAGGTTTAGTAATACGTGATTCTTTAATGGAAGCGTGAATATTGAATAATAGTAGTATTAAATCATTAAAAATTTTGATCTTATTATCTAAATTATTTTCATAAAGAATATTATTCCATGGTAAATTATGTAAATCTCGCAAAAAACTATCAACATTAAAATTTTTAAAACAGCGATAACGAATAATCCTAGGTTCTTCTGGTTTTTTATTTATTTTTAAGGAACAATAGATCATTTTATGATCCGATATGTCATCGGTAGGTATTGTACCTGATTCACTAACCAATGCGATATCACTAGCAAAAATTACATCAAGCAAGGTACAAGCAGTTGCAGTGATCCTAGTAGGTTCATTAATTATTTGCTGACAATTATAGTTTTCAAACAAAGCAGTTAAAGGGTTACCAAGGTTCATTACATTGACGTTAAAATCACCTAAACAAAAAAGTTCATCAACTGTGGGGTATAAGTTTGAAAAGATATTATCTAAATCTGAGACGAAATTGTTAAAATTTGATTTAGGGGGCCTATAAAACGCAGAAAAAGCAAATCTTTTGTTTCCTATCCTAATTTTTAAAATAATAAATTCAAGCGCTTGATTTACAGAAAAATCAAAGTTTACTTCCTCAGCCCTCAAATTATCTCTCACATAAGATGCAACTCCCCCTCCTCTCCCAATTCTATCCTTTCTATAAAACTGATACCCTGGTATATGGAAACGTGCAGAGTCATCCTCAACAGAGAGCCATGTCTCGCATAAAAACATTATATCAAAATTATGATGCTCAACTAAATGTTTGAAATCATGAAACCCGGTAAAAATAGAACGTATGTTCAAATGTCCAATTTTTAAAGTATTATTCATTCCTGACAGACAATCAAAAATACAATTAAGTTATAGATAGTGTCTTAAAAATTAACTTATATTATTAAAAAGAAAAAACGCACAATGGGAAATTTAATTCCAATGGAGCCGAAGAAAAAAAATATATATAGCACGAATCGCTCAGTTATATTGTGTCGAAATTTAAGGTTTATTTGCTACATCCCTGAGACAAGATAATAATCTACGATGAATACATTTAGGATGTGATAATTAAATATATACAAAATACATTGTAGATGTACCCAAAATATTAAAATACATTGTTAGGACATAACATTAGTCAACTTGTATTAACCCATTCCAACAAAAGGGCAATACCCAGAATTTAAAGAGTATTTATATCTAATCTTAAACTAGTATGATGTGATTTGTGAAGGAAAAAATATAATAAACACTATAATACACCAATAACTAGGTAGTTTTTGTAACAATAAGAATTTTAAATAATATCAAAGTGCAAAATAAAGAATGGTCGAAAAATGAAATTAAAAAAAAATAAAAAAAAGCTCTTCTGCACTTAAATAAGAAAAGAAAAAGTACTTACAATTTAGACAATACACCTCTGTAGTAATGATAACCACAAAATGATTTTTTTTTTAGAATTTCGAGAGATCATTTTCCTCTGTGATCCTATGAACAACACTATCGCATTTTATATAAACATTACCGTTTAATACCCAAGTATTTTTGCTGGAAAACTTACGCACTGCACTAGCAAATAGAGAAAGACGCATTTTAGTTAAATCTTCTTTGATTTGTATACCGCTGTTTTGAAGATTTTTTCGATTTTTAAGGACACTAAGCCGGGCCGCGTCACTAACAAACTGCACGAGAACTGCTGACGGTTTATCGTTGCCGTCTTTTGTAGCAATTCGGTGGCATTTCCTGATATCATGATTTTTAATGTTTACTTTTAATTTTTGGGTAAACAAATTTAGTGCATCCGAACGCAAATCTTCGCCATCTTTGATTGGCATTCCAAAGATGCGCACATTTAAACTCCGTGTATTTTCTTCTTGTTTGATATAATGAAGAAAAAAAAGTATATGATTCAATATTAATATCAATAAGAAAAGAAAGGTATGCAAGTCGCATAAGAAACTCAGATAATAATACAAAATGTATGTGGACAATTTGCAGAGAGGTTACAGGGAAAAATTCTGATTTTTCTGAAATTAAGGTAGAGGGAAACTCTGAAGATATAGGAAATAGGTATAATGAATTCTTGTTATCAGTTGTTCCAGAACTTTTAAATAATCTAAGAGATATATACCGTTTTCTAGTGACATAGATAGCAACGTACAATCAATGTTTTTGAAACCTGTAGGGCCAAACGAAGTTGTGGAAATTGCTAGCAAATTAAAAAATAAGCACAGCAGTGGTATAGATGAACTTCCAACAAGTATTGTAAAGATGGCAACTCCAGTATTAAAAAATATACTGTCATATATAATTAACAATTCTTTTAGCTTTGGAGTGTTTCCAGATAACTTAAAAACAGCACTTAATTAAACCATTATATAAGAAAGGAAATCCGGAAAATATGGATAGTTATAGGCCTATAAGCTTATTGCCCGCGTTCTCAAAGATCTTTGAACAAGCAATGAACATAAGATTAATGAATTTTTTAACTGAATGTGACATCTTCAGAAGTTGTCAACATGGTTTTATCAAAAATAGATCTACCCAAACGGCAATTTTCAAATTTATTACACATATACTGAATCTGATCGAAAATGGTGATTTAGAACTTGGCATGTTTCTAGACTTATCTAAGGCCTATGACTGTTTAGACAGACAGATAGGTACTTATTAAAAAATTAGAACTGTACGGCATTAGCGGTAACACTAAAAAGTGGCTAATTTCTTATCTAGATAATAGAAAACAATGTGTCAGTATAACAAAAAATGGGAAAACATCACGATCTGATATGCTCCAAAACAATTTAGGTATAGCACAGGGTAGCATTTTGGGTCCTCTGCTGTTTATTGTATTTGCCAATGATTTGTCTACTATAATCAATAAACCACTTGAATATATTGTAAAATACGCAGACGACACAAACTTAATTACGGGTAGTAAAGAATTAGAAGATCTGCTTGTGAAATCAAGGGCCTTTTTTGAGAAAGTCACAGAGTGGTTTCATAAAAATAGACTCCTTCTGAACAAAGAAAAAACAAATGCTATTGTTTTCAGTACAAAACAGGCTGCAATAACTGAACCAGAAATTATCAAAATAGATGATGTAAACATTGCAATATTTGTATAAATTTGTAGGTATCTATATTAATGAGCATTTAGATTGGTCGGATCATATAAATAGTACGGTTAAAAAACTAAATTCAATATGTTATGGTATACGAATCATGGGTAAGTACATGGATGAGAGAACACTGAGAATAACATAAATGGCAAATTTTGAGTCAGTGTTAAAATATGGCATAATATTTTGGGGAAGGCATAGTTTAACACAAAGTATTTTTGTGGCGCAAAAACGTGTATTAAGAGTTATTAAGAAAAAAAATATTTAGATAACTGTAGAGGTTTATTTAGAAATCTAGATATAATGACTGTATATGCAATGTATATATATGAATGTTTACTATTTTTTATTAAAAATAAGGATCGTTTTGGAATTCAGTCTCAAAGTAGATATGAAACACGAACTTTAGAAGTAATGTATCCAAGTCATAGACTTACGTTTACTGAAAAATGTCCTCAATACATGTGCCTAAAGTTGTTTAATGCATTGCCTCGAGAACTGAAAATAATAAGTGTACCAAAAGTACCTATTTAAAAAACGGGTGAGAAAGTTTTTGGTGGAACTGGAACCCTACAGCCTGAATGATTATTGTAGCAATTTGTGGATATAATATATATGGTTTTTTCTCTTTTGTATGACGCCATTTCACTTTGTGTTGCATTTATGTAAACATTATTTGAAATAAAGTTTATTATTATTATAATTATTCTAAATAGGCACATACAGGTATTTAATACCTAGGTGCCTCGCTAGGTGCTATATGTAGGAAACTATTTTTAAATGTTTTATAAAATATTACCTGTATATATTCCTATATTATATAACATCTGTATTTGTGTAAAAGTGTAGTTTTAAAATAAAATTTGATTTGAGTTATGTTGCTTGCTCAAGTATCGGCTTAAGTATTGTAAGACATTAAGTAAATACTTCCTGCAAAAATTTGGCGGCAAGTAAAGTGGGTGCTAACCTCACACTCAGCAAATGTTTTAAACACAATCCGAACTAATGTAATACAAGGTAAAGAATATCAGATACTTTTAGGCACCTAGGTGAACAGATAAAATTAGGTTTCTATTAAAATAAAATAGGTACAACACATACATGTTTGGACATACCAATAGAGGTATTAGAAAATAGTTTCTTATCTATAGAAGCAGCTAATTAATAAGCTAAGAAAACAAAGCCAATACATCAAGGCAACTTGAAGTAAACATACCTGTCGGAATCAGTTAAAGAAATATTATTATGATTGTCCAACAAGCATTCTACTTTTACTTCAGGAACTAGTTTTTCCAATTTACATTCAACCATTAATTCATTCTCAGGCTTATCCTTGTCATCAGGATAATTAGGATGGTGCTCTGGTTCACACTCATCCCACTTTGGCTCTATTTTTATGGGTGATGTCCCCAAAGATTTGGTCTTCACCAATGTTGGCGGAAGAAATTCTAAATTTTGATCCTCTAGTTTTACCCAAACGGTTGATAATTCCTGTGGCCTATTAGATTCACTGTGTACATGATCCATGCCCATTTAGTCAATGAACCTTTACTCAAACACTTTTCCATTTGAGGACTACAAGGCCAATATTTTCTTTAATGAATAAAACTAAAATTTCTCCCAGAAAAAGAACATAGTTATCACTGATTAACTTTTCTCTATAAGCTATTTTATTTCACATACATCAACATATAAAAATATAAACAAAATAAAATCAAAGAGAGGACAGAGGACAGGAACAGTGCTGCCACGCTCTTGCTAACCAATATCGGTAGATGTCAAAAAATAAATCGGTAGATTGCGGTCTAAAATCGGTAGCTAGCGGATTGCGCCATAAATTCAAATGAAAACTAATATCGGAATCGGAAAATATACTTTTACTCCTTAACCTTCAATGCACGTTAAATACTTAATAGCGGAATAGCGCCCAGTCCAAGCGTTCAAACGTGTTTTACAGAAACACAGAAAAGGGGAATAGGTAGGTACCCGAAGATGCATCGGGGAATTACAGAAATTGTATTGACGTTATTTATTATATGATTTGGGTGGGCACCCCTAGATGTCGCTAAATATAAAGGATTGTTTTAAGAGATGTTCTTAAACAAACTAGGGAGGCGCAATTGAGTAATTACTATGAGCTCATGGCTCAGAGGATAAATCGTATAATAATTTAAATATATATGAGTATTTTTGAAAACTTCAATAAATCGGGAGATTTCACACTAGAATCGGTAGATCGGTAGATCTATTCAGAAATCGGTAGATCTACCGATAAATCAGTAGACGTGGCAGCACTGGACAGGAACCACAAAACACCAACTAAGAGAGGAACGATAGCTAGGTCCGGTGTTCACAGAAAAAAAAGTTTACAAGCTATGATGCTCTCCATGGCCCTCTAGGATGTTTACGATACAAAGACAAATATCCCTCTATAGCAAAATACGGCGTCTTGACGGATCTCGGGCTCGCCGACGTTGAGGGCTATCGACAGCTCGTTTGTCCAACTGACAATTATAAAACCGATGTCAACTCAGACCATAGTGCTTGGTCTGAGGATGTCAACGTCTTGTGAATTTGACTTGCATTAGCAAACTCTGGGAATCTATCACCAGCAAGCAACAAGTATCGTAACCAGACATAGAGTAACGAGGGCACAGAAAAATGAATCTTTTTTCGTAATATCTCTTTTTAAGAAGAGTGAGTAAATCAGAATACAGTTGCATAACTCACTCATTTAGCCTGGGTCCCAATGGGCGTAAATTTGACAGCGTACCTATTTTCTAAGACTTGATTGATTCATTACGGCCATTTTTTTTTAAAATGTCTACCGAATCGACCAATCACGTCACACTTGGGCACTCGGTATTAGACCAAGTCACGCCATTTGTAAAACTGGCGGCTAATCAATCAATCGCCTATTAAGAGTCTACCCTCGCTTTTACTCAAAACCATTCAAAGTCATCGAATTAATTTTAAGATTTATTTGTTTGTTTAGAAATAATAAACACTTAGATAAATATTGTAAAAATAATTGCAGCCGTTTATCATCATCATCATCATCTGCTGAACATAAGCCTCTCTTAACCTATACCATTTTTTTCGGTCTTGGGCATCTTGGATCCAGTTTGAAGACATCCTCTTCAAGTCGTCCGTCCACCGAGTCAGCGGTCGTCCCCTGCTTCTGTATGCTTCGTCTTTGGGGCGTCATTCTAATATTTTCTTTGTCCATCTGTTATCTGATACTCTTGCGACGTGACCAGCCCAGTTCCATTTTAAGTTTGTGACTCTTTTAATTGCATCCGTAACTTTTGTTTTTCTACGTAGTTCCTCGTTTCGGATTCTATCTCGCAATGTCACTCCTAATATGGACCTCTCTATGGCTCGTTGGGTTATTCTTATTTTATTAACAGTTCTTTGTGTTAGTGTTTCAGAGCCATACGTTAGTACGGGGAGGACGCATGGGTCAAACAACTTTCGTATAAGACACATCGATATACCCGATCCGAATACATGTCTTAGCCTGCCGAAGACAGCCCAGGTCAGTCCTATCCTTCTGTTTAATTCACAGGTCTGATTGTCCCTTCCCATTTGGATCTCGTGTCCCAGATATTTGTAGGGTCTTGTGTATTGAATTTCTTTACCTTCTAGCATTAGGTTGCTGCTGGGGACTAGGTTTGTCATGAATTGAGTCTTGGCAATGTTGATTTTAAGGCCTACTTTTTGGGAAGCTGTAGATAGTTTTGAGATCATTTCATTTGCCTCGTCCAGTCGGTCTGAGATCAGCACGATGTCGTCGGCAAAACGTATATGGTTTAGCTTTTCTCCATTCACGTTTATGCTCTTATTGTCTAATTCGATCTTTTTAAACATGTATTCCATCAGAGTCGTAAAAAGTTTGGGGGAAATTGTGTCGCCTTGTCGGACGCCTTTTTCGATTTTGAACCGGTCTGTTTCCGCATGTATTTTTACTTTTGCTGTTGCTTGTTCATATATGTGTCGTAGTATGGAAATGTTGCGGTGATCTATACGACAGTTTGCGAGAGCTTTAAACAATTCGTGATGATTTATGGAGTCGAATGCCTTTTCATAGTCAACAAATGTTAGTATTAAAGGCTTGTTGTACTTCATGCTTTTTTCTATTAACGATTTTACTACCTGAAGATAGTCATTCGTTCCATCGGATCCTCGGAAACCTGCTTGTTCTCTTGGCTGGTATAGGTTGAGTTTATTTGTTAGTCGTGCGGTAATGATTTTAGTAAATAATT
Source organism: Polydrusus pterygomalis (assembly GCA_963969555.1). Taxonomy (NCBI): domain Eukaryota; kingdom Metazoa; phylum Arthropoda; class Insecta; order Coleoptera; family Curculionidae; genus Polydrusus; species Polydrusus pterygomalis. Next base: position 48,598,112 of record OZ018382.1, read on the forward strand.
TATTCAGGTATGTCAGCAGACTTATCGGTCTATAGTTCTGTAGGTCTGTAATGCTGCCTATCTTGTGCATAATAACAATAGTGGTATTGTTCCATATTTGCGGGGTTGTTCCTTCATCTAGGCATTTATTGAACAGTTTGGTTATTGCTTTGAGTAGTTATTTTCCTCCTAGTTTGATAGCTTCTACGACAACACCAACTTCGCCAGGTGCTTTGTTGTTCTTCATTTCTGATAGCGACTTTAGGATCTTCTTTTGTTATCGTTGGCATCTCTTCCGATCCTTGGTTTTGTATGTGGGGTATATTTTCTAATGCTTCTGCTTGGCTTTGGTTTCTGTATGGTTTGGTGTAGGAGTTTTAGACTATCTTTAATATTTCTTCTCTATTGTTTGTTATTAGTCCACTGTCATTTTCAAGTTTAGTTATTACAGATTTTCTCTTACTTAACTTGTTGCGTAATACCCTCATACTTTTATTTTCGTCAATAACTCTAGTAACTCATTTATTGTTGTAGCTCCTGGTGTTCTTTCTTACGGCCTTTGGTTTGTCTCTATTCAGTTGTCTTAGCTCGTTTTTATGTTGTGAAAGTTTCTCTAGTAGTTTTCTTCTCCGTTTCATCAATTTTTTAGTATTTATAGCCGTTCGGCTGACACTAAATATCACCAGTAAAATTTATTTAAACAGGTATAAATTTGGTATCACTGAGTAGCTAAATGATTAAACGTTATTTGTCTTGTAACAGATTTTTAATTTAGGATTTTCTTTGGGAGAAAATAATTTTTAAAATTTGCTCATTTATACTAACATAAATAAAAAAATATTTTAAAAACGAAAGGGCAATCGGAAAATCTGCTACATGAGAAAGAGAGTTTAAGGATATGTAGGTCTATCAATAATTTTAATTTAAAGTAAATCGTATGTGCGATTTAGAAAAAAATCGCTGATAGCGGAGGCCAAAAATTGGGTTTATTTTGCATGCGTTGACTAACCAGCAACTTTGACTGTGAGATAAATGACATTGGCACAAATGATTTTCTCACAGTCAGAGTAGCCCGGTTAGCTTAGGTTTTGATTTATTAATCAGGCAACTCTCATAGTAAGTAAATAATTGTGCCAATGCCTTTTATTTCACAGTCCAAGTTGCCTGGTTCGTGCACTCTTAAAAAATAAGTACGCTGCCGTCATGCTTACACGGTCATATTTGCGCCCGTGTAGATATGGTCTTATCATCGAGCAGACTATAGCTCTTTTAGTCATTTGCTTCTTTTATAAACAGCAAAGCAAAGTAAAATCTTTGCTTAGCTAAGTTGTTAAAGGAACGCTACACGAACGTCCTATAGCCCGTAAGGGGAAATAGAGAGGGCATACTTAATTGCGGCAATGGGGAGGAACAATCTTTGCTGTGCTAAATTGAATTTTTAAAAGGAACACTCCACCTAGCCGTGAGCTTTGCTTTGATATTTTAAAAAGAAACTCTGCTTATAGGAATGTACTTTATATTTGCTTCTTTTAAACAGCATCGCAAAGCAAAAATATTTGCTGTGCTATGTTTAAATTTGTAAAAGTTTACGCTCAACTTTAGTAGTTGGCTTTGCTTTACTATTTAAAAATTTTTAAAGGAACTCTGCGTATGTCCTTTGCCCTGGCCTGAAAATCGGTCATTGCCCTTATGGTTAGTTCACATGGGCGGACAGCGAAACTGTCAATAGCCGATTTTGTATACGATTTATTCATAATGTAAATTAATTATAATAAATACTTTCAATAATTAAAAGGAAAACCTTCTAACGCAACGAAAAAGTTATGGTAAGGTTATATTTGTATTATTTCGTGCTTTATTCAAATATGACGTTCCGCGTTCCGCTCAAACCGGCGGAGTTCCGCTTTTCCGTCATCTGCCCATGTGAACTCAACATGTGTGTGAACACGATAGCCGAGTTCCTTTAAGTTACTTTTAAATAGCAAAGCAAGCCAACGGCTAAGTTAAGCGTTTCTTTAAAAAATTTAACTTAGCACGGCAAAGATTTTTTCCTTGCCCCTTGCTGCGGTTAAGTTTGCCCCTCTTTATTTCCGATACGAACTTGTTCGCGAAGCGTTCCTTTAACAACTTAGCTAGGCAAAGATTTTTACTTTGTCTTGCCGTTTAAAAGAAACAAATGGAAATTCCCTACTTTGTGGGTATAGCCTCGTTCTCAGAGCTACGTTGTGTCGCCAGCGACATCATCTTGACCAATCAGGACCGCCTTACGTCATTACCCCTAACCCCCACCTAAGTGTCGCCAGATCGGTGTCGTTGTCGCTCAATTATTTCAACTTCAACGGCGTGCCGTTTATTTGCAGCAGCCACAGAAAAAAAAAAGGGTTTATGCAGCAGCTATTTTTGGATTTTGTTTGTGTTTTGAATATTGTTTTGTGAATTTTCAGTTTGATTTTAAAATTTAATGCCCCATATTGGTACTGACAGTTCGGGTATATACAGGTATCCAAGGTGTGTTCGAGAAAATGTGTTGTCATATTCTACAGAGCATAAATATACAGGCTTAAAGACATTTTTATTGACCCTTGAAAAAGTTTTAATATAAAACGAAACGTTGGGAGAAATACAATTGTGTCATTTCATTGCCTGTCCTCATTCCCGCTATACTTATTTAAAATTTAATTTTGGAAAATACCTGTACCTCCTCCTCTTATCTGGTTTTCCTTAGTACTGGAGCGTTTGGCTTTTCGCCAAAGATAATACGCTATTAATAAGTTACGCCTTTCCATAATAAATTATTCAAAACAAGTTTATAATATTATATTACAAAATACAAACAAACAAATCAATTAGGGTTACGTTTTAATGTGACAGATAGCATAGCGACAGTCAGTGTTTCTGCTTCACCGTCGCCGCGACACCCAATTGATAAGAGTGGGGATGTGTCGCCAGCGACATTCGTAGCTCTGAGAACGAGGCTTATGTCTTGTGTATGAAAGGCACGAACGTCTAAAGCCATTTTTTGTTGTGAAGCGGTTTTAAACCGTATTTAAAATATATCGTTTTCTTGCTAAACGATGACGTCACTTACGTCGCGTATTTCATTGCTTTTAAAAATATCCCGGACCACGGTTTAAAACAGCGCCCATGGGCGAAGTTAAAAATCGAGCTATGACAAGCTCCAAATAATTTATTTTTTCTACTAATCTCCCAAAAAACGGTAACTACCACACCAAAATATACCTATATCTTCCCTTTTTATAAACTACAAACATAGAACATAACCCTCTATCATTTTAACAAATCGTGTGTTTTTGTTTTAAAAAACTTGTATTTTCGTGATACTCTTGATCGATGACGTCAACAAAGAATACGGTTTAAAACATTCGTCAAATACGCTGAACAAGAAAGAATGCCTTAAAAAAGAAAGGCAAAAGGTGAATCCACATGCATCCGTGATCACGGATCCGTTGTTACCACCTGATCATTAATAGCCAATCATTTATCTGTTTATAAGGTGACAGCTCGTCAAGGTCATCACGGATAAAAGTTCGTTAATTTTAACTTCTTTCCGTATTCAGCAGCAGACTGTGTTTTGACTTTGGAGCATTTTGATGTTTATGTTTATTGAAAAAGTTGGGTTAGAATATAATAAACTAATAAGATAAGATTTTTTAAGTATTTGTTCAACCCTAAAGTAATCTTTTTTCTTCACTGAAAATAGATCTTATCCAAATGTCTATTTTATTATGCTCCCTGGGTCCTTAATTTAATTCGCCACTAGTCGGGAATCGGGATGGCGTCCATTTGTTTGGGGAGTAAAACACTTCGCGCTTACTAAACGAATTTATTAAGCTAAAAACAAGTAAACTTGGGTTGTAGAACTATGGGATATGTTATTTACAATATATATATATATATTAATATGATCACTTTGGGCACTATTTCGAACGATCAAACCAAATAAAAATACGGCGCGTCTCTTTTCTTCAGTTCTTCTCTTCCGCTACTTTTTCTCTGATCTCTCGTTGTCCTTGTCTCGTCACTTGTCGGCTCATCGCATGTATGGTGGGTTGCCTATTAGTAGTCAGCACCCCTCGAAGTCGAGTAAATCGGCGCAATAAAATTCTAAATGTAATATTTACAACACAAACTCTTCTCACTTGTGTTTTTTTTTCTTCAATCGTGGTCCTGTTTAAATACAGAAGGTATAACATTTTTATCTTTTTTCTACAGTTTCTCTTATGTTCCCATGTCGTATTTTTTAAACTACGGATTTCTCTATGCATCAGCCAAAGCCAGTGGTTTGCATTGTTTGCCATTTCTGTGCTACAAAAACAAATTGAAACCGTCGTTTACAAAAATGAGAAAATCTTTGGTTAGGTTAGTATTAAAAACGTACGTCCGTATCACGCATCTCCATTCGGATGGTACCTTGTTGACAAACCCGAACAAACCCTATAAATTTTCTTTGGTGTTGACTATGGAGGACTTGAGGTAGGAGGCCGATCGCAATGCATTGGATTCGGTCCCAAATTAGCATCGGTAATTCAGCTTTACGAGTCGCTGTAAGATGGCGCGCGTGTTCGAAGTGGGCTATCAAATAATGGTTTCTTAAGGTGCTTTTAGTGCTACGGAGATTTAGCGATTTGGGTATTTCGGGAATGACACCATTGGTTGAAATGATCATGTGACCCCAAGGAGAAACGTCAAAATCCCCAAATCCCCGATCTCCCAAAAGTTGGTTCAAGTTCAACTTTTCTCCGATGTTCTTTGGTTTTTTTGACATTTTGACGTTAATTTGATTTTAATTCATAGGTATAGGTTATGTTTGTTAGGGCTCCAACGGAAATTTTTGTGCCGCGCAAAATGTTTACTGCCTTTGGAAAAAATGAATAACAAAAATAAAAGTATAATCTCCAACAGAACCCATGAAATATGTATGGATGAATGTAATAGTATACAATACAAAATAATTTTCAGGTTATACGGTAATCTAATCTCCAATTCTCGAAATAACCGCCGCAGAAAAAGCTCTTAGTAACTGAATCGCCGGACACGCCCATAATAACCCAAAACCCGATTACCAAAATACCTAGATATCCGTAGCACTAAAAGCACCTTTATGGACGCAATAACTATTTTTATTTAAATTAGTTCTTTAAGGAACAAATAAGGACTTTTATATGAATTTACACTTACTTTGTTATACTTATTAGTAAACTCGGCCTGTATAAAGTTCCAACGATGCTTGGTTTTTAAAATACAGGGTATTAAACATTCTAGCTATACCTTTGGAGCTAGAAAGAGACTTATTTGGCTGCGTTTTCTCTCTGAAAAAGATCCTGTCTTACACCCCGACACAAAGCAAACTCTACTTTTATAAATTGTACCATTATTCATTATAAATATGAAAATTAATTACAATACAACGTTATTTGTCTTGTCTTGCCTTCAAACATTATTTGTTATTTGGAAAAATAAAATGTCAATTGTCAAAGTAAAAGCACAGAAAAATAAAGGGTTTCAGAAAAAGTTAAAAACTATGGAGGATCTAGTTTTCCATATTAAAAACGAAGAAGAAGAAGACAACATCAGCCCACTTCGGACGCGAGAGCCATCTATCGGCCAATAGCGAACTAACCAAAAAACCGGGACAGAATTTGAAAATGCTGCCATTGTCGATCGGCCTCCTACCCTATAGTTCTCCATAGTGTTGACTATGGGCATTGAATATCAAACTATAAGAAGGCCATATGAGCCGATTTCCTAAATCTGCTACGTCAAATTCATAGATGGCACAATGAGTTCACCAACAAGAAAGCGACTAACCTTTTCACTGCAAAATTAAAACATTGTTGCCGCCTGTCTGTTTGACTTGCTGCATGAGTTTTTTAAATTTATTTTTATAGCTTATCGTAAAACTTGATTTCACATAAGTACCTACACCTATCCACGTCTAGACCTAAAAATGTACCTATTTTTAATTGCTTTGTAGGATATAATATTATCAACGTTTTGACGTCCCAACGTTAATTACATGAGAACATATTGACCGCCATGTATTCTATTTTTAACAGAACTAAATGACGACTCTCACTATTCAATACCTACCTAGGCTACAACGTATATGTTGGGTAAAATATGAATGATGTGCGGTTTGTATAACTTGGGTTTTTTTGCAATTATTACTACTTTTCAAAATGTTTAAAATAATGGAGATTTTTCTCTACGCCTAAGGAGCCACAGTACCTCTTGCGAACCAGCGCCGTCAAGTCTAGCTACGCCACTGGTTTTTTTACGGTAAAAATGGCGGATTTGCAAATAGTTTTTGGAATGTCAAATTATTTAGAGTCTGCAGGTCCGCCATATTTGCAGATCTGCAAAGTTGCAGGTATGCATTTTCTGTAATCTCACCAGTCAGTGGCGTATATAAGGGGGGGTTTAGGGGGTCCGGACCCCCCCCCCCCCGGCTGACGCTAAAGCCACGTAACGCGTGCTTCTTTAAGTGAACTTTTAAGTAACTTTTCTCTAAAAAAACTTTAAATTTTCCTCAAAGTTTCAAAATAATAATTATATCTCGGTGCCTCGTCCTTGAGATCACTTGGTAGTATCGCTACTCTATGCTTTTGGCCACGATATTTTAAAGAAGAAATTTTTCTTGGTTGGTATTACAGGTTCCTTGACGGCTAGCTTCATCTTTGCTTTTCGTGCTTTAATGGCCGCATGTAAGTAGAAAATTCTAATGAGATTTTTAGAATTTTACAACAAATTTCAGGTTTTCTTTTAGAAAGGATGAATAAAACAGGTTCCCGAGAATTGGAGCAACGAATTGCGAAGCTCGAAAGAGCCCTCGCAGACCGAAGAAGTAGTATTTCGAGTCGATCGGCACGAAGCTCGCTTTCAAGCCGACGTTCTCGTTCACGTAGTGTACGAAAAAGGCCCGCTAACCGAGGTCCAGATAGACTAAGGGTCGAGATCAGACTCTAGTTCTCGATACAGCAGGAGATCTTTTAGGCGAAATAGAGAATTTCACCGCAGACTGAGTTTAGAAGGGCACCGTGCAAGGCACTTGTCTCCTTCGCTACCAGGTGGTAGTGGTCAGAACCAGGTAGGTTTTGATTCACCGGGTAGAACTCTGAAAAAAGATGAGGACATGATAGATGCAATAGTTATTGATGATCAGGAGACACTTGAAGAAGATATTTTGCAATGCTTAGGAGAAACTCCTTTAAGCAGTACCAAGGGTACTTATATGTTGCACGAAGCTCTCTCTTGCAGATGGTCACATGTTCTGCTAGAGGGTTCACCAGAGGATAAGAGAGAAAGCTTAATAGCAGGATGTACGTTACCTTCCAATTGTAAGGGCCCAAAGTTAAATGATGAAATTAGACCGTTACTGCAATTTCCTATTCTAAAGAAAGACCAGGCTTTATGTGCATGGCAGGATCAGATAGGGGTATCCCTATCAGTCGTAGGTCAGGTATTGACTGAGGTTTTGATCGACAAGAGAGAAGATAAATCTCTTATCCATAGGCTTAGTGATTCAGGACGTAGATTATGTGATTTGCATCACAAGATTAGTTTAGAAAGAAGGAGAGCAATCTTACCCACATTAAGTAAGACTGCAAAAGAGGCTGCCCAGAATATGGGAATTGATGAATATCTTTTTGGTAAAGAGTTATTTGAAAGAATTAAAACTTTTAAGAGCTTGGAGAAAGCAAGCCAGGATTTAAAGCATCCTACAAGAGTGTCAGATAGGGCGCCATCTTCTTCCCAGGCATCCAGGAATAAATTCGTCCCCAAAACTCAGAATAGAAATTCTTTAAACAGGTAGGTAATTCAGCTGGTAATTTGGGAAATTATAAAGATAAATGGGAAACCATTACTTCAAATAAGTTTGTTTTAGAATGGATTCAGGGTATTAAGATACCTTTTATTCAGAAACCCACACAGTCTCCTAACATTTTTAATCCTTCAAGATTATCTAAACAGGATGTAATGGCAGTCAACAACTCAATTATTGAGTTGTTACAACAGGGAGCAATTAAGGAATGTACATATAAGAGGGGTCAATTTCTCTCCCCATATTTTTTGGTTTCTAAACCAGACGGTCAGAAAAGGTTTATATTAAATTTAAAGAAATTAAACACGTTTGTCAAGAATCCACATTTTAAGTTTGAGGATTCCAGGACCGTATTAAAATTAATTCAGCCCAATTGCTATATGTCAACCATAGATCTAAAGAATGCTTATTATCAGGTACCCATTAACAAGCATTATCGTAAATATTTTAGATTTAAGTTCAAAAATACCAGATTTGAATTTATTTGCCTACCATTTGGTTTTTCTCTAGCTCCTTATTTATTTACAAAGATTTGTAAACCTATAGTTTCCACTCTAAGAAGAGATGGAATAACAACAGTACTGTATCTAGATGACTTCTGGATTATGGGCAAGGATAAGCTGGAGTGTCAACAACATGTTACAAAGACATTAAGGTTGTTAGAACAATTAGGTTTTTGCATAAACTTTAAAAAGAGTTGTCTAGAACCGTCAATGCAGTGCAGATTTCTAGGTTTTTTGTTTAATAGTGCACAGATGACTATAAGTCTTCCACAGGAAAAGAAAGATAAGATTTTAAGGTTGTCTCGAGAAATTATTATAAGGACACATTGTACGATCCGTCTCTTTGCTGAATTTATAGGAAATTTAGTTTCAGTTTGCCCTGCTATCAAATATAGTTGGCTATATACAAAACAGTTTGAAAGAATTAAATATTTAGCGTTAAGAAAGAATCAGCTGGATTATAATGCCTGAATAGGTATTCCAATTAGTTTAGATTCAGATTTTAAGTGGTGGATAAAAAATATACTGAACTCATATAATAATATCAGGCAGGACAGGACACCTATGAGGTAGAGATATTTTCTGATGCAAGTTTAGCAGGGTGGGGTGCTTATTGCAGGGGCCAGAAGGCCCAGGGCTGGTGGCTAGAGCGTCTTAAACATAAACATATAAATTACTTAGAATTATTGGCTGTTTTTTATGCATTAAAGTCATTTTTAAAAGAATTCAGATCATGCAATGTTTTAGTCAGAGTAGACAATACAGCATTGTCATATATCAATAGAATGGGAGGTATTAGATTCCCAGAGCTAAGTAAGTTAGCACGGTTGATATGGCAATGGTGCGAGAAAAAAGATATTTGGTTGTATGCATCGTATATAGGTTCTAAGGCTGATTTTCTATCTCGAAACTTACCTATAGAAACAGAATGGGAACTAGATCCAAAGAAATTTGAAATTATCTGTATAAAGTTTGGTCATCCAGAGATTGATCTATTTGCCTCTAACCGTAATGCTAGATGTAGAAAGTATATTTCTTGGAAGCCAGATCCAGATGCTTATGCAGTCGACGCATTTAGTATCTGCTGGTCTGACATTTTATTTTATGCATTCCCTCCCGTTTCAATGATCCTTCGAACACTTAATAAAATAATAAATGACCAGGCAGAGGGTATTTTAATAATCCCAGATTGGAGTACACAACCTTGGTATTTTGTGTTTAATAGGTTATTGGTTGGCAGACCTTTATTTTTTAAATATTCGCCAACGTTTCTTATTTCCCCCATGTCAGAATATAAGCCCTCTATCCAAGAATAATTCATTAATAGCCGCTAGAGTTTCTGGTTGAAGATTGTAACAGATTATTCTTCTTATTTTAGGGACAACAGAAAGAATTGCCAGGTGGAATGGCAATTATTAAATAATCCTATTTACAGAAGAACACCCCAGAGCAAGTAATCCCAACTTTAATTCGGTCATTATCATCTGGAACAATATTAAACAATATGAAACTGTTTATAGGGCGTGGTGGAATTTTTGTAGCCTGACGGGCGGTGATTGTTTTAACTTTACAGAGATTGAAGTCTTAAGACTTTTACAGGAACAATTTGAAAAGAAACACAACATTTCCTATGGTACCTTCAATACTTATAGGTCAGCTCTTTCATTAATTATGCCAGCCAGCATAAATAATAATCCTAATATTAAAAGACACTTAAAAGGAATTTTTAGGTTACGACCTCCTCGTCATAGGTATAATTTTACATGGAACCCTCAGAGAGTGTTGCAATTCTTAGAAAAGAAATTCCCGAATGAATCTCTCCCTATTCAGTGTTTGTCAGAAAAACTGGCCACCCTCCTTGCACTGATAACAGGTCATCGAATGCAGACCTTAGCTAAGATACGTGTGAATAATATTATTGTCACTTGTTCTGAGATTCAGATTTTGATAACGGACCATTTAAAGAATACCAAGGTAAATAAGGCACAACCCTGTTTACAGATTCCGTTTTTTCAAGAAAAACCTGAAGTATGTGCTGCATCTACGTTATTAACCTATATTCAGAGAACAGTGGACCGAAGACGGGAGACGCAGAATTTTTTATTTTTATCCACAAGGGAGCCGTTTCAGACGGCTACGACGAATACAATTAGCAGATGGATAAAAAATACCCTCACCAAGGCAGGTGTCAATTCCAAGATTTTTTCTGCATATTCTACATGTCATGCTGCTACTTCAGCTGCCAGGAGAAGAGGAATATCATTGGAAGTCATAAGACAGACAGCAGGCCCCGAAGTTTTTCCTACATTTTATAACAGATCATTGTTGACAGACGTCACATTCGCTAGAGCTGTCGTAGATTTTGAACAATAAAATATTTTGAAAAAAAAAACCGTAGTCTTTAAACATCTACCAAGTGATCTCAAGGACGAGGCACCGAGATATAATTTAACAATTAAACTAACTTACCTGTGAAGTTCAATTGTAATTATATGAGGTGCCTCGTCCGCAGAGATCACTCCCGCCCAGATTCAAACCACAGCCCTAGTTTGCTATGGATTTGAAAAGCCCTCCCAATGGTTTTTTTTCCTACACTTTAAAATAAATGAAGCTAGCCGTCAAGGAACCTGTAATACCAACCAAGAAAAATTTCTTCTTTAAAATATCGTGGCCAAAAGCATAGAGTAGCGATACTACCAAGTGATCTCTGCGGACGAGGCACCTCATATAATTACAATTGAACTTCACAGGTAAGTTAGTTTAATTGTTAAATAAACTTGTATGCAATGGCAACCTTTCTTCTATTCAAGAGAATCTGGCAACAATGCAGTTCAATGGACGAGGAATAATGGTAGACTTCTCTGTCGCTAGATTTTTGTTTGAAAATAGATGATGAAGCGAAAATGTCAGCAATCTCTTTTAAAGTTTTTTCCTAAAATGTTGAATGCTGAAGAAAAGTTAGCAGAAGAAGGTCCACAAATATTAACGATGAAGCGAAAAAAGGTAAGCTAATTTACTATTGAAAAATCGCGCGAAAATAAATGCTCGAACACCGTCTAAGGCCCCCTCCTAAACGCACCGGGTTGTTTTTGTAAGTTTATTGAGGATTTTGTGTTGTGTTTTCTACTTTTCCCACTTCAAAACTAAGCACCTTGATTCAAAAAGGGGCGTGGCATCCGACAAATTTTTCGCCTGCGGCGCAATTTTTTTTTTGCGTCTTTCGCGCAATTTTCTTTTATCCGCGCCTGACAGTGTCGGACCCCCCCCCCCCCTCCACTTGCGGAAGCTATAGCTATGCCGTTTATAGTTGTATTTTATTTGTTTAAAATTTGGGCTGATCGGGATTCAGTAGAGTAGACTCCTTCTAGACTGCGCCTCGCATCTGATTAATAGATGTTCAACGTGCTTTTTTGGAAATAAATTATCGTTTTTTTTTTATAAAATACATTTATTATTTCGGGTAATATTCACATTCACATTAACTGCTGTGATAGTGAAATGTACACTTCCTCAAAACGTTATTGCACATAAACCGTGGTTCGTTAAACTAAACTTGGCACAGGTATGATATTAATATTCAGGCAGTAAAATCTTCATTCTTGTTTGCATCTTCATGAAATAAAACTGCACCTCTAGAAGGTCCGATTGTATCTTACATTGATTGCAGTAAAACACACAAAGGATGTCTGCTTTTAAAAAAACTTTACCATGTGTTCGGCATTGACACAAATACTGTATCTAAGACCTTTTCTCTTTCTATCCTGTAGTACTCTTGTGTACTAGAAGAATATGTCTTTTCAAATTGCTTTTGTATGCGGATTTATATTCACACTGAGGGCAGTAAAACGGGATTGCTTTATTCAAACTTTGATGCTGCAACACATGTTTATCAAAGTGGTCTCTACTAAATGTTTGATATCGACACTGATCGCATTTGAAAAGTGTCTCATTTTTAGCATTTTCGTGCATCAAAATATGTCTTTTAATATTGTTCTTGTATTTTGATTTGTAATTGCATTGAATACAGTGAAACGTCTCCACTTCTTCCGAACTTTTATGTTGCAAAACGTGCTTCTTTAAATAACTTTTACTATGTGTTACATATTGACACTGAAAGCATTTTAAAAATTCACCTTTTTGGCGTTTTTCATGTGACAAAGTATGTCTTTTAAAACTGTTACTGTATTTGGATTGATAATCGCAACTATTGCAGCTAAATGTACGAACTTCATCTAAACGTTTATGTTTTAGAAGGTGGTTGTTTAAATCAGACTTCCGTTTTGTTTGATAATCGCATTGACGACATTTGTGCTTTTTATCGACGATCCGATTTTCTTCATTAATTTCAATGGGCAACAAACTAAAAAGACGAATTGAATTTTATTTACTTAATTAACGCCAACACATAGATAAATTATAAACTATTGCTCATCAGTTCATAAAATCAATTATCCCAGTCCCAACAAATATCTACTACCCACAGAGAAACGAAGTTGCATTAAAAATACGAAACTTTTAAAAGCATTTTGACCTGACAAAACGTCTATCCTACGAGTCAGTTATTGACATAATATACTGCTGATTTTATTATACAGTACTAGAAAACCTCAACTTTTTAATGTACAGAAATGAATACAAAATGAACTTGGCGCGAGTTAAAAAGAGATCGATTAAGATTTGACGTTGCCAAGTGTGAAGAGGTGTTGTCTTTAGTGTAAAAAATGCAATATAATTATTAAATTAAAAGCGAATAGTTTGGGCATACCGGACAAGTGTGTAACTGTTTTCTTATATTTGAATACACAGGGATCCAAACACAATGGATACCCTGGGGCGGGTAGACTACGACGGCATATTCATCCTTGTTAGGACTGTACGGGCAGCCATAACCCAAGCAATCCCAACAACAGCGGTAAGATGCATTAAAAGCCTTTTACAAAAGTAAAGTAGCCATCAGTATGCCGTAGCGCCATCCCAGCGGAATAAACTCCAATACAAAAGGCAGTCACACTGGAAATAATCGAAAGGCAGACAACTAAATAAACCACGAAGTGCATCACAATCCATTCGCAAATAGCGTTCCCTATACTGGATTGTGATGCACTTCGTGGTTTATTTAGTTGTCTATCTTTCGATTATTTCCAGTGTGACTGCCTTTTGTATTGGAGCTCATTCCGCTGGGATGGCGCTACGGTGTATTGAATGCCGCTTTACTTTTGTAAAAGGCTTTTAATAGTTTTAATGCAACTTACCGCTGTTGTTGGGATTGCTTGTGTTATGGCTGCCCTTAGAATCCTAACAAGGACGAAACGGCCGTCGTGGTCTACCCTAGGCCCTAGGGTATCCATTGTGCTTGGATCCCTGTGTATTCCAATATAAAAAAACAGTTACACACTTGTCCGATAGGCCACAAATATTCGATTTTAATTATTTTCGCGGAGACTATATTATTTTCTAAATAATTTTTAAAGTCTAAGTGTGTAAACAAGGAAGACAAAATATTCAAGTAAAGAAAAAAATTGGATGTTTAGTGTATAGCAACCGTTACCATTGGCGATGCCTTAATACTAGCCAAGACAGAGGTTTATTTGCCCTATAACCTTCAAAATAATAAATTCCCACTAAATGGGTCAAATCCACTGTGAAGGGTAATTAATTTTTTTGCATTTCTATTGGGTTTGAAAATCGTACAAAGTAGGTAAGTCCTAAATAAAGTAGCTGCTTACCTAATTTCGTTCCCTCCTAAGACTTTCTCTTTAAGATCAACATTCTCTCTTTTTATTTTTAATTCCTCAAAGATGTTTTTAGGCCCATTCCTAACTTTATGGTCAATATAACAGTTTTCAATTTTTACTGGTGCATCTGTTTTTCCAGAAGAAAAGTCTCTAAAGCTGTAAATTAAAAAAAACATTAAGTATCTAGGTACTTATTATATACCTAATTAGGTTCTGGGCAGATCAAGAGAAACTATTTTTGACTTTACAGGGTTGCTAAAAAAAGAAAGACGAAAAAAGTCCTGACAAAAAATATTCAATAGATCACGATCCTAAATTTTATATAGCATTTTTGAATTATAAGAATCAAAACAAAGTAAAAGTGTTATACTATTACTTTGCTTGCCCTTTGGCACGCTATACAGGGTGTCCCAGATAAGAATGCACTCTACAGGGATCTCGTAAACCATAGGAGATACAGAGATGGTTAAATTAGAGAAAAGTTGCGCATTACTGAATCATGTGACGTCATGTTTTCAAATTAAAAAAATTCCGAATGCTTCCGAAGATATTTGGATAAAACCGAATTTTCACGACTTCGTTTTAATTGATTTATGATTTTATTTGAGGAGACATGTCAAAATAAATTTGACATTGTCATTGCCACTTTTTCTCCCCTACAAGATGATTTAATTATATTTTTGATCCGACGTTTCGTTTAGTCACAACCATCATCAACTTTGTTATTTTAAATGGTAGGAAAATTTTATTTTACGCTTAATAAATTCTACGCTTTATTTTTAATCTAACGGTGTATCACACTTATTATTTATTAGACGTTTCGATATTTAAAAACACATCATCAATGAAAATAGGCACATTATGAAAATATCACATTATTTTGTTTTTAAACACTTTAGTTGGATTTTAAAACATTTTTTTAAAAGAAACTTATAACAAAACATAATATCTAATAAAACTTATCTGAGAAATGCAACAAGTAATAATTAATTTTAATTATTAAATACAATAACATATTTTTTATTTTTTTAAAATGCATTATAATCATATGGGTGGCTATGAAATTGATTGGCGACATTGATGTTCGCAATTGTTTAAATAGTTTCTTTAGATCTGTCACTTAATTACTTACAGAGACCTGTTAGTTTTAAATTTGGTAATAATTATTATGTTTAAAAAAAAATAACTCCAGAAATGTTAAATAACGTTAGGGAAGAAATTGTTTACCGGTGTTATTTATGTTTGGAGAATAAGGGTGGAATTTTTGGAAATAAAAAATAATTTATTGTAAAAATAATTGTATTTAATAATTAAAATTAATTACTTGTTGCATTTTTCAGATAAGTTTTATTAGATATTATGTTTTGTTATAAGTTTCTTTTAAAAAACTAGTGTTTAAATACAACAATAAAAACAAAAATATTTTCGATAATGTGACTATTTTCATTGATGATGTTTTAAAATATCGAAACGTCTAATAAATAATAAGTGTGATACACCGTTAGATTAAGAATAAAGCGTAGAATTTATTAAGCGTAAAATAAAATTTTCCTACCATTTAAAATAACAAAGTTGATGATGGTTGTGACTAAACGAAACGTCAGATCAAAAATGTAATTAAACCATCTTGTAGGGGAGAAAAAGTGGCAATAAGAATGTCAAATTTATTTTGACATGTCTCCTCAAATAAAATCATAAATCAATTAAAACGAAATCGCGAAAATTCGGTTTTATCCAAATATCTTCGGAAGCATTCGGAATTTTTTAAATTTGAAAACATGACGCTACAGGATTCAGTAATGCGCAACTTTTCTCTAATTTAACCATCTCGGTATCTCCTATGGTCCCTGTAGAGTGCATTCTTATCTGGGACACCCTGTATGTATAGGCGATTTACGGAACAATAAAGTTTTGTTTTTATTTTCGTCTTTGAAGTTAAAGGAGCTGTCAAAATTAGGCCAAATTGGTAAAAATTAGGCCAAATTGGTAAATTTCGTCTTCAGTTAAAGTTATTTTAACGTTTTGACCACAGACATGTAATATAGGAAGACAAAACATTTCATTCATCAAAAGCCATTTGATTACAATCAGACATGATGTCAAAGTCAAAGTCAAATACAGTTTTATTATCACAAGAACATACTCTCATTGACAAAGCATGGTTTAAAATTTAACGTAAAATTATATAAAGTCTTACATTAATTTGGTAGAAACATTTTAAAAATCAGAACACAACTACAGTTAAAATTCCTCATTAAAGCAGCTGGCAGCTGGCCATTTAGTTTCAACCAGCGCCACAGAATACACACACAATATTCGACGTAATCCAATTAATAACACCGTACAAATACAATAGAACATACACCTACTTTAAGTTAATGATACCTCAAAATATTCAGTCATCGAATAGAATTCTTTCTCAATTAACAACTTTTTTAGCTCTCTCCGAAACTTCTTGTCGCAAATAATATTCCGTATACGAAGGGGCAGATGATTAAATAATTTCTTGCTGTTATATAAGAGAGAGTTCTTTGTTAAGGTAGAAGACGGAATGGGTAGAGCTATGATATGCTTGCTTCTTGTGGCAGTTGCTGAGGGAGTTTGAATTTCAGCATTAAACTTTCTGTGCAGAAGACATGCTGTTTCGAGAATAAAAAGAAAAGCCAAAGTTAAAATCTTTAAATTTATAAAATGAGGTCTAAAGGATGTTCTGCGACCCACATGACAAATGCACCTTATTCCTCTTTTCTGCTAAACAAATACCGATCTGAAAATGTGCTGAGAGCAAGATCCCCAGAAACACAACCCGTATCGAAGGTGGCTCTCTATAAGCGCAAAATACACATTCCTCGCAATAAACTCTCCCAATTCTCGAGATACAACCCTTAAAGCGTAGCATCCACTAGATATTCTGGCATTTAGGTTAATTATGTAACGTTCAAACTTTAATTTATCGTCGATATAAAGCCCCAGAAATTTGCTTATTGACGTTGACAAGACAAGCGTTTCGCGCTTTGAAGTTGGCAATTACATTGAATATCAAACTATAAGAAGGCCATATAAGCAGATTTCCTAAATCTGCTACGTTAAATTCTTAAAATTCATAGATGGCACAATGAGATCACTAACAATAAAGCGTGTTGATGCAACCACTAATGACAAGCCTTTTCACTGCTAAATTAAAACATTGTTGCCGCCTATCTGTTTGACTTGCTGCATGAGTTTTTTAAATTTATTTTTATAGCTTATCGTAAAACTTGATTTCACATAAGTACCTACACCTATCCTAGATTTAAGTAGATGCCTTTATTTTCCTATCTATAGTATAGTCTAGACCTAAAAATGTCCCTATTTTAATTGCTTAGTAGCATATTATAATATTTTCAACCTTTTGACGTTCCAACGTTAATTACATGAAAACATATTGACCGCCATGTTTTCTATTTCTAACAGAATTAAATGACGACTCTCACTGTTTAATACATACCTAGGCTACACGTATATGGGGGGAGAAGTAAAGGATTTTGAAAATTTCACGTTCATTATGTTGTCAGGTTATTGGGATTACAAAATGGCGTTATTCATGTGGAAAGAATATAAAATATTTTGTAATTTTTGGCGGCTTGTCTCGTTCCGGTTCTCTTGCCGCGGCGGCTCCTCGTCGATCGCGCCTGGCCCATGATTGGCTCCACTACATCGGCCTCACTTGCTCAGCATCGGAATGCGCGCGCATACATATTCAAAGTCAGTGGCGCCGTAATCAATTTATTTCACAACAGTATATTATGATCGGTAAAATATGAATGATGTGTGGTTTGTATAACTTGGTTTTTATTTGCAATTATTACTAATTTTCAAAATGGTTAAAATAAGTAGGTTTTCACTTTCTTACTTAAGAAACATCCAGTTTGTTTGTATTTAGTGTATTACCTATTATGCTATTTTTCGACGAAACAAAACCTATTTTAGTTGTACTTGCTGTCGCTTTTTATCTACTTTTATTTGTTTAACATTTAACACCTGATGCAACGGTAAAATCATTGTGAAAGTCGGTCCAATTACCCCGGAGTAATCAGCGTACATATTATTATCAAAAACATACATTCGGCTGGAATTGAGAACCTCCTATTTTATTGTCTGTTAAAAATGCTTAATCATTAAAAATTCCAATAAAATACGATATGCGGCAACACCACATCACATCAGTGAATTCGAGACATCTGTTGCCGAGGCGCTGCATTATAACTATAGATTTAAGGTTAGAGATACGATCAACTTCACAATGGCGGCCAAACCACCTCCAATACGTTTAAAATAGGGATGTCAACTTTTCTCGGACATCCGCTATTCTTATAGATTGATTCAATGGCCATAATTAAAAATTGGAAGCATCTACTTTCTAGGTATGGCATAATATAAAGGATTTATTAACAAAATATTGACGTAGTTAATGCAATTTATTTTAAAAACAAAAGATAAAATATTTTATATTATATTTTGACAATTTAAGCGTTATCTTTTCCAATCACAGGCGGTAGAAGTGTAATACAAATAAAGACGATAAAAAAAAAATCAAATATTAAAGATTGAAAAAAAAAAAAATTTTTAGGTAGGTAGGTCCTACTCATGTTAGAGGTACCATTGGGTGCTAATTAGCGATAATTTTGCCACCTAGTTTAAACCTTTTCTGTTCAAATATAATGTTCGTCTGGTCGTTCGACGAACCGCACGTCGAGCAAAGCTGCCAACAAAGCTGTAGTCTATTGGCTACTTTAGCCTAAGCACAACTAAATTAAAAATAACTACAAAGTTAAAACATCCATTTCATTAAATGCTCAAATGGGCTGAAACGTAAGTAAAGGGTTGAGTGATACATCATAGTATTTGGGATAAAAAGTACTCTAAAAATAAAATAAAAAATCCAGGTCCCTATTTAAAAAAACTTAAGTGGACAACGATAATACTCAGTTATAACAAATGACAAAAAACGATACGCCATTTTGTAGAGAAGATAAATTCGACGATTTTATAAAAATAACGTTTCTCTATAGGATACTTTTTCTTAAATTAATAAATAAAATATATTTTTCAGTGTAAAAGGAAGTAGACAGTGGCGGTTTCTCCACAGGAGCACAGGAGCACGTGCACCCCCACACTCCATAAATAATTACCCCATAAAGAAAAAATAATGTTCATTTAAATTTATCTTCTTGTATATGATACCGTAAGATAAGTTAGAACCCTCCTATTTTAACGTACCGTTAAACAATCGAACGAAAGGTGGTCTAATAGCTCTCGCCAAGCCGGTTGTGAAGAGCGACGATGTGGCGCGTAGGAATTCTAGTCGCACGTGCGTTAAAGTAGGCGGGGTTTTTGCTGTCTCTCTATGCATTTTGTACCAGCAGGTGTGGTGAGGGAAAGCGCGATTCTATAGGAAAACTCGCACAATTGAAATGTGCGCCGTTGAGTTCATTGCGTGTTAATTGCTGTATGAATTTATTATTTGGAGTTTTCCTTTATATTTTTGTTATTATTTTGGGGTAGTAAAGCCTTATTTTAATAAAAATTAACAGTTTTAATGCCAAAACGACTATGAATGTGGAATATCTGAGAAAAAATTTTTAGCACATTAAGTATTGAGCAAAAAATTGAAATTAAAATTGAGGGAAGCCCTAAGCCCGAATTTAACTTGACACAGACCACAAAGTGTGGATCTAGGGACTTTATTGTTATTGATAAGTTTGCTGCAAATAAAAACAGATGATTGGACTTTACTTTTAAACAATATACCTACCCACTGATGACAAGTAAATTGGCCTTTTTTATTTTTTTATCTTATTTCATTTTCAATAAAATACCTAAGTGGGTAATCATAAATTTTTAAAATATTTACTAAACAAATTTGGGCGTGGTCGTAGAAAATTTTCGCCGGCGGCGCATTTCGCCTGCAGCGGGCTTTTAGTGCACCCCCAAGTTAACAAGTCACGAACCGCCACTGGATGTAGATACCTAATTTCATATTAAAGTCAAAGTAATCTAGGAACTCGCCGCATCACTTGTCATTTATGGTGTAACGACCCACCACTGTATTATAATGTTATTAATTATTTAAATAATTAAAGTTTTTATAATATTAAGATGTTATTTCGCAAGGGAGCATTTTAGTGGTAACGTACGAGATATTATTATTATTATTATTAGTTTAGGGATCTTTTTTTTATTCTCTATTTGGTATTTAATAATTTTCTGAAACCTACTCACTGTTTACTAACTTTTCTTATTTACTGGTCGATGAAAATAATAACCCACTGGTTGGTGATTTTTTATACATTTATTTCACTTGCTTTAAAATAGTTAATACAAAATTTTACACATTGCCAAAATTCATACTAAATATGGTTCAATAGAAAATAATAAAAATGTAGCATGCACAATTTGCTTTTTTAAAAAATACATCAATTAATAAAATACAATATGCAGTTTTTTTCTTTGAAAAATATATCAATTAATAAAATACAACATGCACAGTTTTCCGTCTTTAGTTTTCTCCTATCTTTTACAGTAATACTAAGAATTCTTTAGTTTTTTTCCTGCGGGAGTTTCATAATTAAATACATTTTATTAACACTTGTTATTTCCATTTAATCCATTCCTGCAGGATATTTATAATTAAATACTTTTCTCCGAATTTACGTATACTTGAGTTAAAATTCACCCCTGCGGGGTATTATCTAATATGCCTGGTATTTCCGGTTTATTAATAGTACTGCGTACATAGTTTAAATATAATTCAGGTTACATAAATTAGGGGAAACTTTCTGTACTGTGTACATATTTTGAATTCTACATAAATCGTGTACTATTATATTATGTACTGCATACATATTCCTACATCAATAGAATACATAATTTGGATAATTAGTTCGGTTTGTCTTTATATCACTGAAATCAATAAAATAAATGTTTCTAAATGTCTTTAACCTTACATAAAATTCCAACTAAGTTCAACACTATCGCCACACCCGCCCATGATCTAACAATAATTAACACCGAAAGTTTACGTTAACGGGCATTCTTGGGTTTGTTTATAAGAACGATGAACCCTTCAGCTTGTGGTTACTGAGTACTTTATTTTTTCACGATCACGATACATTTTATTTACTAAAAAACTTTTGTCAATTCCGGGTTCTTCACCATTGTAGAAAATAACTTTTATTTGGAAAATAAAAACACTGGCACTGAGTACTACATCGAGTAGTTACTTATTAAGAACAACTTTTAATATGAAGTGAATTATTATTTTTTGGCGCTCTTGGCGAGTTTTTATAGCAGGAAAAATATCTAGGACCGCCTACTTAAGGAATCTTTATTAATCTCTAATTAGTTTAAAGAACGGATGTGAGAAAAGTTACACCTCTTGATTCCTGGTTGCTATAGCAACGGTTTTCCGGTGAACTTAACAGGGGGGTCAAAATAGAAATTAACTTTTTTTCCTTCGATTTAAAATAAGAAAGTTAATGGATTTTGGTAATTACACGCGCTTATATAAACAAAGTTCTATAAATTTTTGTTTCTTTTCGCTTCCTGTATGGCCTGAGATAGCTATTTAGAATTAGAGACGAGAATAAAAAATAACAATTGCAGGATGTGGGTGGAACTATAATATTGTTGTTTAATTGGTTTACTTACTTCTTCTAACTTTTATGCGCAATTACAGAAACGCCTTTTTTGTTTCTCTCTTTAATTTTCTTGACTCTTTTTAATAAAGAAATTTGTTAAACACTGAGCTCCGTGTTTTATCTAAAATGAAATGGATTTGCTTTTGATTTCATAAAATAAAATATTCAATATTTAACTTTAAGTGGGTATACTTGACCCACGACAATGGTACCCTGTTGAAGTTTGGTATATTTTACGTTGGTACGGTTGGCTACAGAAACAGAACCGGACTACGTTCTTTTACCTTCACCTTCGCCATCTTCTAAATTTTGTAAGGGAATCTTAATATTTTGTAAAGATATACTTAGCGTAGGTACTAATTTTATTGTTTGTAAAATAAAATATTGACAGACCCGTACCTACCAAAATAGGTATGTGAAAACATTATAAAATTAAAAGAAGAAAACAACATTTAATTCTATAAAATTGGCGATGATTTGATGTTAAGCGGATATGAATCAAATTTGGTGTAGTTACGTTTTCGAGGGCAAGAAGGAGGATTCCATAATGAGTTATAAGATACCTGCAAGAATGCATTATTGTTTTGTGGTGAAGGCGCAAGACTGCCGAACCCTCTTTGGGGTTTCATTATAATATTTCTTTTAAAGATGCAAGAATCACCGTTTCAGTAACTAAAGTAGATAGATAAACTAATAATAGGGCATATTTATGATATGAAATGTGTTTCATTCATGTTCAATTCATGCATGGACATTTTCTACAAAACATACCGGTGAAGGTCATTGACCCAGATTTTAGACCCAAGGGGCCAAGGCACTTTTTAATAAATATTACTGTAATAAATTCAAATAGTTGGTGTAAATACTGTAAATTATCTTATTTCCTTCCACAATATCAACTGAAGCATTAAGCACACAATAACCATGATCCATAATCATCTAAAAACTAAAATATTTAAAACACACACTACACACAAAGCAGCCACATGTCAAATGTCATTGTCTTCTGTCGAAACGCTTTGTTTTGAGAAAAAGTTAACTTCTAAAACCGAGTCTTTCATGCCAAAGAAGTTTTCATAATGACATTTTTCAATATTGTCACAAATAAAGGTACTTTACTCTAAGTAGTACCACATTTAATATTTTTGAAAAACCTAATATAGGTAGGTATAGGTACGACTGAAAAAATTTAACATCTGGTGGTTGCATTTTAAGTTTTGGACCATGCAGAACTTTTTATACAGAATTTTTTTTGGTAAAATAATAAAGTTTTCCATATGCCGCTAACTTAAGTAGACACTCCGGTAGACACACTGTATAGTAAAAAAAATATTTTCACCCTGTATATCATGAATTAAAATCATTCGGCAATGCATTATCAATTTTATTTCCTTCAGCCCTTAATATAAGATTCTTTAAATAATTATTATCAGAAAAATTATATTTTTAGTCTTAAAATATTGAGTTTTAGATCTTAATTTTAAATTCAATTTTAACTTACAAGGTTTGTACTTGACAACAAAGATTATACCTGTCTGAGGCATCCAAAACACATTCTTCGTTTTCTGCAAAAACTTTCGGTTTGCTTGTCTTAAAATGATTTTCAGGAATGTGTTCTATTTGACACTGATCCCATATTGGCTCACTCTTTATTGATGATGGGCTCCAAATTCTGTTTTCCATTAAGGCTAGGTGAGGAAATTCTAGATCTTGGCACTCATTTTCCACTTTTATCTGTACGGAGCTTCATTTGTTTATTATTGACTTAATATGTTGCCTATATATGTTCTGTGTCTGGTGACTTTCTTTTCTGGTTGGAATTTATCTTCCTTACCCTTAAAAACAGGATTTCCTAACAACTGCTATGGACGCCATGATGCCAATGAATTCTTATTTCTGAAATTAAGTATATTTTATTGATTCCTTCTATTTATTTCTCAATTCTTCTAAATAACATACCTAATTAGTGATGTTTGGTTGATTGTAATATTTTATAAACCTATTTACTGCCTCATTAGTTTACATATAGTCTATTTTATGTAAAAATCCATTTGGCATTATAAGGTAAAAGGACCAATAGATGACACCTCTGAATTTACATCCAATAGATGACACCCTATTTCAAAATTCACATATTTAGAATCACAAATCCGGTAAAGAACATCTAAATATATGACAACACTGTATGACCTTTCTACTTCCTTGCATTCATTTGTCGCGTCAGTCGGCATTTGACTTTAGTGCGAATCAGCCATTTTGTGAAGTGTAGTCGTCAAGACATGTAATTTATCCAATAATTTGTCAGAAGTGTTAAGAAGGTAAGTAAATATTTAAAATTTTTGTTGTCCTATTTTTTATAGCTGATCTAATCTATGGCGTGATAATGGGATAACAGGGCCTAGTTTATGTTCTTCTATGAAGAAAGGTTTTAAAAAACTGTTGATAAATGACATGGCGCCTGTGTCAGCTATTGGCGTAAATATATTGTTTAGACCCATAGCGGACATAGGGTGTCAGGTATTGGAATTGAATATTTTCGCGACAAGTTACGTCAAATGATCAAGATTGTAAAAGCATGCTTCCTCATATTTATTATACTGCTTTGATACAATCGAATCCAATGGATGACACGGGGTGTCATCTATTGGTTTTCATTGTGTCATCTATTGGCTTTAGTACCCACATTTGTAATATTTTCATAATTTTTTTTATATTTGCTTACAGATGCCTCCTCAACAAAAAAAAATTTTAAGGTATACTCCACAAGCCATTGCCAATGCAATAGAAGAAGTTAAAAATGGGTGTTCCATAAGAGCAGCAGCAAAAAAATTTGGAGTTCCAAGGATAACATTACTTTATAAAGTTAACGGGAAATTACCAATTGGTAAAAGAATGGGCCCTAAAAGTATTTTTACGAGTGATCAGGAGAATATTCTTGTATCCTGGGTTATCTCCTCTGCCAAGGCTGGGTTTCCAGTTACAAAACAAATGTTTATGACTAACGTAAATAGGTTGGCAAAAGAGTTGGGCATGAAAAAAACCCCTGGTGAAAAATGGTATAAGTTATTTCGGGACCGACATAAAATAATCTCTGATAGAATTTATCAAACTTTAACCCGTTCACGTGCAAATGTGACACAAGAGAATATAGTTAACTGGTTTAAAGAGGTATATTCATATATAGAAGGTCAAGGTCTAGTAAATGTTTTAAATTGCCCTTCGCGCGTATTTAACACCGATGAAACAGCGTTTTACTTAAATCCTAAGAGTGGGAAGGTATTAGCTGCAAAGGGCAGCAAGTCTGTATATCTAGCAGGAGCTAACGACGAAAAAGAAAATGTCACGGTCCTCATGACGGTTAATGCTATAGGACAGATTGCTCCTCCAATGGTTGTTTACCGGTACAAAAGAATTCCTTTACACATAACTGAAGCCGTACCATCCACTTGGGCAATAGGGAGATCTGACACTGGATGGATGACCCAGGAACTTTTTTTTGAGTACTTGGCAAATATTTTTTATCCTTGGCTGCTAAAGGAAAACATTGAACGTCCCGTCTTATTTTTTATGGATGGCCATTCATCCCACATATCTCTACATGTGTCCGAATTCTGCGCGAAAACTGGGATTGAACTTATTGCATTATATCCCAATGCAACCCACTTAATGCAACCACTGGACGTTGCTGTGTTTCACAGTTTAAAAATTAAGTGGAAACGACAGGTTCAAGATTGGAGAATGTCTCATACAGGTGAAGAACTAAAAAAAAAAGATTTCCCTCCGCTTTTGCAAGAAGCTATTAACGGAATAGAACCTTCTGTAATAGAGAACGGGTTTAGAAAATGTGGGCTAATTCCATGGAACCCCCAGGCAATAACCCTGCCACTTGATGTAAAGCCAATAGGTGTTACACAAGAAAAACAGGATATCAACGAGGTGAAAAGATTTTTACAATATTTAGAGAATGATATTGGCGAAGAAAAAACTTCAGAATTTAAAAGAAATGAAGGTGACTGGTCTGGAGCTGAAAAAGATGTATCTCTCTACAATGTCTGGAGACAAAATCAGGACATAATAAAAGCTGTTCAGGTACGTCTTAATGCCACATTTTAATGAGACATTTAGTTTTTTTCTTTGCTTTTTTTTTTAGTTGAATCTGCAACCAAATTCTGCCCTCGAAACGGTAAATGAAAGGGCATTAGAAAATAACGCCCTAGAAGATATGGTCGAGATGTCAACAAAGTCCGAACAAAAATCAGAAGCACCAACTGAAAACAAAAAATTGAAAGACAATGATGAAGAGGAAAATATAAATATTTTCTCAATTGCACCTTTAAGCCCTACTACTAATGCTACCAATGTACTTAGACCAGAAGATCCAATAGCGGGCCCATCTAATTTCAGTGCAAATTTAACCCCCAATAAGCAAAGTATTCCAGATAATCAAAGCGCCAAAGCTAATGCAGACCCCGATATTCCTTCTCCATTTAAGCGTGTTTTATTCTGGCCTGAAACAAAACCATCTACCTCTAAGAGAGTAAGAAGAGAAAAGATTCCAGCTGTCCTAACTTCGCCGGAGAATAGACTTTATTTTAAAAAGAAATTGGATGCTAAAAAGCAAAAAACTGATGATCAGTTTCGAAAAAAGATTGAAAGAGAAAAAAAAAAGAAGGAAAAAGAAGAAAAAAAAAATTTGGACAAGATTAAGCAAAAGTATAAGAAGAGCAAAGGAAGTAAAAGAAATACAGAAGAGGACAGTGACACCACAGCATCAGATTCGTTATCATTTAAAAGCACAGACTCCGAATATGATGAAGATTTTGAGATAACTGAAGAAAATGAGACACCATTGGAAACTGTCACTGCTAAGAGTCTAATGAAGGGTGATTTTGTTCTCTGTGAATTCTTGGGTGGCAAACGGAATCTGACAAAATTTATATATCTATGCATAGTGCAGGTAAAGGGCAAAGATATTCAAGTAATGGGACTAAAATCCACCGACAAATTTAAAAAGGAGTTTGTCCCAAATGAAGACGATGTATCATCTGTAACCATTGAGCAAATTATGGGCAAAGTAGAACCCCCAGAAATTTTAAGTAGAGGCGAACGCATCAGTTACATTTTTAAGAAAGCCTTACCTGTCAAAGAAATGTAAACTATCTTGTTCTTTTCTATAAAATCTTGTTTGTACTTAGGAATCATAATTTGTTTACTTTTGTTATTTAAAATATTATTTTTTTTATATTCTAAACTATTATATTAGGGGTGTCATCTATTGGCCTGAAACATGATGTCACCTATTAGCAGATTGACTTTTGCATGTGTCATCTAAGGGACGATTGAAGAGTGCCAGAAAAATATTTTTTTTATTTAAAATTTTTACTAAAACCAAAAAATGTTCTAACAGTATTATTTAAATCATTATGGACTATCTATTAAAATTTTTGTTTGATCAATATTAATATATATTTAACCAAAATTGGCATTTAAACTGTTGATTTTCCTTAAGAGTGTCATCTATTGGGCCTTTTACCTTAATTTGGGTTAGTTAAGTAGGTACTAGGTAGTTTGTGTTGTTGTTTTTTATTAAAAAATTAGAGATCCCTACTTTTAGAACCTAATCTTCTCTCTAATCAGCTGTTGACCAATACCTAATATAAACTTTGGTTCGGGTTGAAAAAAATTACAAAAAAAAATTTAAGATGACTTTTAAGAGATAAAATAATGGTTTGGAATAAAAATTTACTTAGTAACACTGCGGTAGAAAAAAAATATAATAAAACACAGAGAGCTACAAAGCCTTTGGGATATAGAAACACAGTAGGTACTTAGGTATTAGGGAGAAAAGAAAATTCTGGAATATAGAATTATTAACACAGAAGTGGTACAATATAATTTTAATTGTATGAACACGAACGGCAAATACCTACAAACACAATGGCCTGAGATATTTTTGAAATAATTAATAAATGTTTTAAATAAAACTTGATCATGGTATTTAATGATTAATTAAGAATCTCCAGGGATACACAACATTAATAATATATTAATATTAAAAGATCGTAGAATAAAAGGAGCTTACCACTTTTTATTACCAGAAATGAGACTAACTTAACAGATCAAGAAATCAAGACTATTTGAGAAAAATAATTTAATAAATTTAACATACTGAAATAATTTAAGGTTAGAATAACATAACCACAAAACAGAAACAACACAACCGTCAAAGCAAGTTGTTGTTACCGATACGAACAACGAATACTTACACCAGGGATACGAATATGAATGTGACACAGACAATGACATTTTTTTCTTCAAAATAATTCGAACTTTTACGGATATCGAATGCAATGCAAAAGACTTCAGCTTCCTAGCTTTTGGTACTTTTCATTCGCTTCTTTAAACAGCAAAACAAAGTGAACATCTTTTCCTTTGCTCGGCTAAGTTGTTAAAGGAATGCTTCGCGAACATCTTCGTATAGTTCGTATGGGAAATAGAAAATGGCATACTTAACCGCCGCATGGGGGAAGAAAAAACTCTTTGCTGTGCTAAGGTACATTTTTAAAAGAAACGCTCAAGTAAGCCGTTTGCTTTGCTGTTTAAAGGAAACTAAAAGGAACTCAGCCCATTCTAATCGTGCCATGTAAAGATTAAACCCTTTATTTTCTGTGGTAGAGATGCACCCAACGTTTTTTGAATCCACATGTGACTATGACAAACAAAACTTCAAAACTTAAACTGTCAAATGTGAACGTCAGTCGTTAATAATAATATTATTATTATGATAGAAAAATAATAAATAATAGAAGTAGTACCTAGGTAACGTACAAACTGACCCAAAACATCATAGTCATAATAATATTATTTACTGAGCCAAAGAGTAACACAGAATCTCAATTCCCCGGACTAAATCCAGAACAATGGCAATACCCCCTACTGTTAAAAATTTTAATATTTTATTGGTTCTACATAAAAATGCAATAATACCTAGTTTAAGTTAATGAAATTAATATGATAAACTATATATCCAATTAAAAATCATGGACGTCCGCATTAAGTCAGAATCTGGAAACCACAATTACAGTTACATTGATTTGCCTGAACTTATAACTGACGTTAAAGAAGAAGTAGTCAGTGAACTGGAATATGCTAAGCCAAAAAACCTTATAAAAGTAGAAGGGGAGCCTCTATTAACGTAAGTTCCAAGAAATATTTAAATAGATATTCTCCCGGATATTCTATTTAATTTTGTCATTCATTTATGATTTATTAAAGTACATACATTGTGTGATCTAGGTCGGTTGACCTAATCTACAGTTAACATATATTATGACATTCAATGTAACATAGGTAAGCCTCCCACAAGGATAAAAAGTGTAAAAGTATATTATCGGTTTTTCTAAAAATCCTAAGGTTGTTATTTTGCAGTTCTTTATTTAGGTACCTAAATATTTATTTAGAATACATTTTATTTTCAGAGATGAACAGTAGTACTACCAAATTAAACACAAATAAAATAATAATTTCATACCGTGTTATTGAGAACTGTGCAAAAAATGTGCAACGTATAGAAATTTTTTTTATTAGTTGCACAACTGAAATTTAAATATCGCCTCGAATATCGCTAAAAGTTGGTGCATGTACGCTAACTATATCAGGTGCACTTAGAATCATCTCGATCGAAGCAGAACTTGATGCCAAAGTCAAATTTTGAATAAAGCTATTAATAAAAAAAAATCCCATATTATGCGGACTTTACTGGTGACACTGTATATTATAATCTTAACCTTGTATTGTACCTACTTAATGATTTTTTTATATTTAGGTAGGTACAATACATTTTTAAATTAACCACAGTCAATCTTTTATCAAATTGAAGTACCTAAATTTGTAAAATTTACTTTACTGGTGTATTTTTTAACTAGAACCAAAAATTAATGTTTGTTCCAAAGTTACTACAAACAGGTTTCGAATTTCGCAAATACTACTTAACATACCTACATTGTTCTAATATTAATTTACCCAAATACACAGTAAAAAACTAATAACCTCGCTAATAACCATAAAAGTCGGTCAGATATGTGCAAATAAGACAAATAATCGAAATGTACTAAAACTATTCCGGATAGCCATGGAAAAATAGATGAGAGCTACAATACCAAAGGTGTATTGTATCTCTCATTTTAACCTTAGGTTAACAAAAACTGTTGTTTGTGACGAATCCTGTATAGGCGAAGGTCGCCTATGATAGCACCTTTTTTTTACCACTTGATATATTTTTTAGTTCAAAGGTTTTAACCCATTTAACCATGTTAAAATATTTGTTACCTACTAAGTACTTAAATATTCATTATACAACTTTAAAAATATACAAAAACTATTTTTTGGGTAAAAAAAATAGAAAAGAAAAAATCACCAAGCACGTATGCCATCATAGGCAACTGCATTGCCTATGATGGCATACTCCAGTAAAATGCAAAAATCTGAAGGATGCATACATGTAAAAGGAATATTTTTGTTACAGTTTGCACATTTTTATTGTTAAAAATTTCAAGCACATATAAAACTGTTTAAAAAAACTAAAAATAATATAAGTATTACATTCTAGGGAACTTGTTTAAAACTTTTTAAAAAGATAATGAAAACATTATTAGGAAAGTCCAGTGACATATCTAAAAGAAAAGTAAAAGTAGCGCCGTTTTGAATATGACGCCTATGATGGCATAGGTACCTATTTATAGGTATGCCATCATAGGAAACCAATGGATATGCCATCTTAGGAATACGTCACACTTCTAGTAAATAAATTATAAAAAATTAAAACCACAACTTAGATTTAAAATAATCATAGCAAAGTAACATCTATATCCTATTATAGTTATCGGAAAAAATCGTGCATTCTAATTTAATGCACCTAACATAAAAAAAATTTGGTTTAAAAACTGGCTAATATTACTTCGGCACTTAACAATTTACGTTCTATTAAATAACTTTACATAAAAACGTTCGTCACGACTGAAATTCGACTTACAACTGAACGGTCAATACGCGCGCCCATCTAATTATGCGGGATGACGCAAAACCGGTTTATACCTGCGGTATGCCATCATGGGAAGTATGCCAACAAAGGCGACCTTCCCCTAGTAATCTAAAATATGATATTCGAAATTGTAGTTTCAAACACTATCCGTGGGTATATTATATACCTAGTGGAAAAAATAAGTTTTTGTACATTTCCCAGACTTATTTGATTTTTCAAAACTAGAATTACTTATAACGGAAATAACTCTCTCTCGAATTAATTTCTACCCAAGCTGGGCTGAGCCCCAGGGACACACTGTAGGTATATTAAGGAAAGACGTAAATCACTCTATTTTTGACGAGGGGTAAACCGCAGTGAGAATCTGGTGTACAAGTCCTGTGTAATCTTGTGTAATCTTGTGAAATCTTGTGTAATCTTGTGTAATATTGTGTGTAATCTTTGTGTGTAATCTTGTTAATCTTTGTGTAATCTATGAAATCTTGTGTAATCTTTTATATAAACTGTGTCTTTACTACATGCTTGGCAACACTGCTGACCTCGCTGCAGTCTTTTAGAGTCGTGGGAATTCGAGCATTATTTGGCATAGATGGCCAGGAACGAACGGCCCGGGAAACAGTGAATTATTTAGATGTGATTCCCCGCGACAACAAGCAATTAAGTCGCGTTAGTTGCCAATTGCAAAAGGTCGAGCGAGTGAGCAATAGCGGCGCCTGAGTCGCCGCTCCACCTAGGGCGCCGCTACACCTAGACGTACCGATTAGACTATCGTGCCATTCGAGAAAAGCCTAATTTATTTTTTCTATGACAACGTTTCTTCTTAGAAGCACAAAATAATTATTTAAAGAAATTTTAACAAAGACTTCTGTTACTATTTAAATTTGACAAAATACGTTCTGCACATTATATGTTCATAACAATAACCTGTTAAACCAAGCGCTAACTCAGCTCACGATACACCTTTTCGTCCAAATATCAATATTAAAATATTTTTTTTTGTTTTATAATTATTGACAACTGTCAAAATTCTGTAAATATTTAATTTGGCGTTTCGATATTTTCCGTTTTAAACGATGTTCTATGCCTAATTATGAAAAAAGAAAGATATTTGCATATTTTAAGAAAATTTTAATTTTCCGACATTTTTCCATATATTTTAAATTACCATTTTTCTCAGAAAGTATAAACTTAAGAAAAAAAAATATATAACTAAAAAGTTGTATCTTCATGAGGTCTTCACTTTAGATTCTTATTATTTTTTTGTATCTCTTACCGTTCTCGAGATATTTCCCTATTTATAGTTTTCATATTTTAGCTTATATCTCGAAACTGATAATACTTATATAACATTTTTTTCTTAAATTTACAATAACGGAGTTATTCGCAAAAAATGAGAAAACGACCATAATTTGTCTTGATTTTTATATTTTTTTTAAAAAAACTGTCAAAATTTTAATTTAACAGGTAGATTTTTTTTTATATTTTTTCACAAATCTTAGCGATAATATTTATACGACCTAACGTTTATTTCATTATATTCGTTTATTCTAATAATTCTGATATATTGACAACTGTCAAATTTTGACAGGAGAATTTTTTGCGTATTTTTTTCAACTTTCCACCGTCAAGATACATACGACCATTTGGTTTTTTCATTAATTTATTTTTTTTAAATCGATTTGACATAATGACAGGTGGTGTCAAAATTTAACAGGAGAATTTTTTGCCTATTTTTCCCAGAATCTCCACCTCAATATCTATTCGACCCCCCACTTTGGTTCATCCAAATAGCAAATTGTTTAATTGACATTGACAGCTGTCAAATTTTGACAGGAGAATTTTTTGCTTATTTTTCCCAAGGTCTCCGCATCAAATACTATACGACCCCATATTTTGTTTGGTACATATCGCAGTTTT
The DNA here is from genome assembly GCA_963969555.1 of Polydrusus pterygomalis. Classification (NCBI taxonomy): domain Eukaryota; kingdom Metazoa; phylum Arthropoda; class Insecta; order Coleoptera; family Curculionidae; genus Polydrusus; species Polydrusus pterygomalis. The sequence goes on from OZ018382.1 coordinate 48,630,808, forward strand.
TTTTATACTTGACAGCTGTCATAATTTGACAGTTTAATTTTTAATTATACGTTCCGCTATGGGAACCTTGGTATGAATACCCCCCAATAGCTATTTTTCTCAATTTCGCCTTTTTTGTAACTTTTTGACATTGACAGCTATTAAATTTTGACAGCAGAATTTTTTGCGTATTTTTCCCAGAATCTTTACCTCAATATCTATACGACCCCCCGCTTTGGTTCATCCAAATAGCAAATTGTTAAATTGACATTGACAGCTGTCAAATTATGACAGGAGATTTTTTTTGCGTATTCTTCCCGTTTTCCTTGGGTCACTGTCTAAACGACCCGTTTTTTTTACAGATATCGAAAATTTCCAAATTTGACATTTTGACAGGTTTTCTATATACCGCTTGTCAATAAGATTTTGACCGATCTGAGATATACGTTTTGTAGTATACCACCATCATAGCCGCCATACCAAATTTCGTCAAAATCGGATAAACTATAAAGAAGCTAGAGGGAAAAGAAAATTTTGACAAATCCCCCCCAAGAGCTACAGCTCGCACGGTACATACGATTTTGACGAATTTTTTTTTCATATTTATTTTTCTAAAACGATGAGGATAACGTATAACTTCGATTTAAAATAAGAAAGTTAATGGATTTTGGTAATTACACGCGCTTATATAAACAAAGTTCTATAAATTTTTGTTTCTTTTCGCTTCCTGTATGGCCTGAGATAGCTATTTAGAATTAGAGACGAGAATAAAAAATAACAATTGCAGGATGTGGGTGGAACTATAATATTGTTGTTTAATTGGTTTACTTACTTCTTCTAACTTTTATGCGCAATTACAGAAACGCCTTTTTTGTTTCTCTCTTTAATTTTCTTGACTCTTTTTAATAAAGAAATTTGTTAAACACTGAGCTCCGTGTTTTATCTAAAATGAAATGGATTTGCTTTTGATTTCATAAAATAAAATATTCAATATTTAACTTTAAGTGGGTATACTTGACCCACGACAATGGTACCCTGTTGAAGTTTGGTATATTTTACGTTGGTACGGTTGGCTACAGAAACAGAACCGGACTACGTTCTTTTACCTTCACCTTCGCCATCTTCTAAATTTTGTAAGGGAATCTTAATATTTTGTAAAGATATACTTAGCGTAGGTACTAATTTTATTGTTTGTAAAATAAAATATTGACAGACCCGTACCTACCAAAATAGGTATGTGAAAACATTATAAAATTAAAAGAAGAAAACAACATTTAATTCTATAAAATTGGCGATGATTTGATGTTAAGCGGATATGAATCAAATTTGGTGTAGTTACGTTTTCGAGGGCAAGAAGGAGGATTCCATAATGAGTTATAAGATACCTGCAAGAATGCATTATTGTTTTGTGGTGAAGGCGCAAGACTGCCGAACCCTCTTTGGGGTTTCATTATAATATTTCTTTTAAAGATGCAAGAATCACCGTTTCAGTAACTAAAGTAGATAGATAAACTAATAATAGGGCATATTTATGATATGAAATGTGTTTCATTCATGTTCAATTCATGCATGGACATTTTCTACAAAACATACCGGTGAAGGTCATTGACCCAGATTTTAGACCCAAGGGGCCAAGGCACTTTTTAATAAATATTACTGTAATAAATTCAAATAGTTGGTGTAAATACTGTAAATTATCTTATTTCCTTCCACAATATCAACTGAAGCATTAAGCACACAATAACCATGATCCATAATCATCTAAAAACTAAAATATTTAAAACACACACTACACACAAAGCAGCCACATGTCAAATGTCATTGTCTTCTGTCGAAACGCTTTGTTTTGAGAAAAAGTTAACTTCTAAAACCGAGTCTTTCATGCCAAAGAAGTTTTCATAATGACATTTTTCAATATTGTCACAAATAAAGGTACTTTACTCTAAGTAGTACCACATTTAATATTTTTGAAAAACCTAATATAGGTAGGTATAGGTACGACTGAAAAAATTTAACATCTGGTGGTTGCATTTTAAGTTTTGGACCATGCAGAACTTTTTATACAGAATTTTTTTTGGTAAAATAATAAAGTTTTCCATATGCCGCTAACTTAAGTAGACACTCCGGTAGACACACTGTATAGTAAAAAAAATATTTTCACCCTGTATATCATGAATTAAAATCATTCGGCAATGCATTATCAATTTTATTTCCTTCAGCCCTTAATATAAGATTCTTTAAATAATTATTATCAGAAAAATTATATTTTTAGTCTTAAAATATTGAGTTTTAGATCTTAATTTTAAATTCAATTTTAACTTACAAGGTTTGTACTTGACAACAAAGATTATACCTGTCTGAGGCATCCAAAACACATTCTTCGTTTTCTGCAAAAACTTTCGGTTTGCTTGTCTTAAAATGATTTTCAGGAATGTGTTCTATTTGACACTGATCCCATATTGGCTCACTCTTTATTGATGATGGGCTCCAAATTCTGTTTTCCATTAAGGCTAGGTGAGGAAATTCTAGATCTTGGCACTCATTTTCCACTTTTATCTGTACGGAGCTTCATTTGTTTATTATTGACTTAATATGTTGCCTATATATGTTCTGTGTCTGGTGACTTTCTTTTCTGGTTGGAATTTATCTTCCTTACCCTTAAAAACAGGATTTCCTAACAACTGCTATGGACGCCATGATGCCAATGAATTCTTATTTCTGAAATTAAGTATATTTTATTGATTCCTTCTATTTATTTCTCAATTCTTCTAAATAACATACCTAATTAGTGATGTTTGGTTGATTGTAATATTTTATAAACCTATTTACTGCCTCATTAGTTTACATATAGTCTATTTTATGTAAAAATCCATTTGGCATTATAAGGTAAAAGGACCAATAGATGACACCTCTGAATTTACATCCAATAGATGACACCCTATTTCAAAATTCACATATTTAGAATCACAAATCCGGTAAAGAACATCTAAATATATGACAACACTGTATGACCTTTCTACTTCCTTGCATTCATTTGTCGCGTCAGTCGGCATTTGACTTTAGTGCGAATCAGCCATTTTGTGAAGTGTAGTCGTCAAGACATGTAATTTATCCAATAATTTGTCAGAAGTGTTAAGAAGGTAAGTAAATATTTAAAATTTTTGTTGTCCTATTTTTTATAGCTGATCTAATCTATGGCGTGATAATGGGATAACAGGGCCTAGTTTATGTTCTTCTATGAAGAAAGGTTTTAAAAAACTGTTGATAAATGACATGGCGCCTGTGTCAGCTATTGGCGTAAATATATTGTTTAGACCCATAGCGGACATAGGGTGTCAGGTATTGGAATTGAATATTTTCGCGACAAGTTACGTCAAATGATCAAGATTGTAAAAGCATGCTTCCTCATATTTATTATACTGCTTTGATACAATCGAATCCAATGGATGACACGGGGTGTCATCTATTGGTTTTCATTGTGTCATCTATTGGCTTTAGTACCCACATTTGTAATATTTTCATAATTTTTTTTATATTTGCTTACAGATGCCTCCTCAACAAAAAAAAATTTTAAGGTATACTCCACAAGCCATTGCCAATGCAATAGAAGAAGTTAAAAATGGGTGTTCCATAAGAGCAGCAGCAAAAAAATTTGGAGTTCCAAGGATAACATTACTTTATAAAGTTAACGGGAAATTACCAATTGGTAAAAGAATGGGCCCTAAAAGTATTTTTACGAGTGATCAGGAGAATATTCTTGTATCCTGGGTTATCTCCTCTGCCAAGGCTGGGTTTCCAGTTACAAAACAAATGTTTATGACTAACGTAAATAGGTTGGCAAAAGAGTTGGGCATGAAAAAAACCCCTGGTGAAAAATGGTATAAGTTATTTCGGGACCGACATAAAATAATCTCTGATAGAATTTATCAAACTTTAACCCGTTCACGTGCAAATGTGACACAAGAGAATATAGTTAACTGGTTTAAAGAGGTATATTCATATATAGAAGGTCAAGGTCTAGTAAATGTTTTAAATTGCCCTTCGCGCGTATTTAACACCGATGAAACAGCGTTTTACTTAAATCCTAAGAGTGGGAAGGTATTAGCTGCAAAGGGCAGCAAGTCTGTATATCTAGCAGGAGCTAACGACGAAAAAGAAAATGTCACGGTCCTCATGACGGTTAATGCTATAGGACAGATTGCTCCTCCAATGGTTGTTTACCGGTACAAAAGAATTCCTTTACACATAACTGAAGCCGTACCATCCACTTGGGCAATAGGGAGATCTGACACTGGATGGATGACCCAGGAACTTTTTTTTGAGTACTTGGCAAATATTTTTTATCCTTGGCTGCTAAAGGAAAACATTGAACGTCCCGTCTTATTTTTTATGGATGGCCATTCATCCCACATATCTCTACATGTGTCCGAATTCTGCGCGAAAACTGGGATTGAACTTATTGCATTATATCCCAATGCAACCCACTTAATGCAACCACTGGACGTTGCTGTGTTTCACAGTTTAAAAATTAAGTGGAAACGACAGGTTCAAGATTGGAGAATGTCTCATACAGGTGAAGAACTAAAAAAAAAAGATTTCCCTCCGCTTTTGCAAGAAGCTATTAACGGAATAGAACCTTCTGTAATAGAGAACGGGTTTAGAAAATGTGGGCTAATTCCATGGAACCCCCAGGCAATAACCCTGCCACTTGATGTAAAGCCAATAGGTGTTACACAAGAAAAACAGGATATCAACGAGGTGAAAAGATTTTTACAATATTTAGAGAATGATATTGGCGAAGAAAAAACTTCAGAATTTAAAAGAAATGAAGGTGACTGGTCTGGAGCTGAAAAAGATGTATCTCTCTACAATGTCTGGAGACAAAATCAGGACATAATAAAAGCTGTTCAGGTACGTCTTAATGCCACATTTTAATGAGACATTTAGTTTTTTTCTTTGCTTTTTTTTTTAGTTGAATCTGCAACCAAATTCTGCCCTCGAAACGGTAAATGAAAGGGCATTAGAAAATAACGCCCTAGAAGATATGGTCGAGATGTCAACAAAGTCCGAACAAAAATCAGAAGCACCAACTGAAAACAAAAAATTGAAAGACAATGATGAAGAGGAAAATATAAATATTTTCTCAATTGCACCTTTAAGCCCTACTACTAATGCTACCAATGTACTTAGACCAGAAGATCCAATAGCGGGCCCATCTAATTTCAGTGCAAATTTAACCCCCAATAAGCAAAGTATTCCAGATAATCAAAGCGCCAAAGCTAATGCAGACCCCGATATTCCTTCTCCATTTAAGCGTGTTTTATTCTGGCCTGAAACAAAACCATCTACCTCTAAGAGAGTAAGAAGAGAAAAGATTCCAGCTGTCCTAACTTCGCCGGAGAATAGACTTTATTTTAAAAAGAAATTGGATGCTAAAAAGCAAAAAACTGATGATCAGTTTCGAAAAAAGATTGAAAGAGAAAAAAAAAAGAAGGAAAAAGAAGAAAAAAAAAATTTGGACAAGATTAAGCAAAAGTATAAGAAGAGCAAAGGAAGTAAAAGAAATACAGAAGAGGACAGTGACACCACAGCATCAGATTCGTTATCATTTAAAAGCACAGACTCCGAATATGATGAAGATTTTGAGATAACTGAAGAAAATGAGACACCATTGGAAACTGTCACTGCTAAGAGTCTAATGAAGGGTGATTTTGTTCTCTGTGAATTCTTGGGTGGCAAACGGAATCTGACAAAATTTATATATCTATGCATAGTGCAGGTAAAGGGCAAAGATATTCAAGTAATGGGACTAAAATCCACCGACAAATTTAAAAAGGAGTTTGTCCCAAATGAAGACGATGTATCATCTGTAACCATTGAGCAAATTATGGGCAAAGTAGAACCCCCAGAAATTTTAAGTAGAGGCGAACGCATCAGTTACATTTTTAAGAAAGCCTTACCTGTCAAAGAAATGTAAACTATCTTGTTCTTTTCTATAAAATCTTGTTTGTACTTAGGAATCATAATTTGTTTACTTTTGTTATTTAAAATATTATTTTTTTTATATTCTAAACTATTATATTAGGGGTGTCATCTATTGGCCTGAAACATGATGTCACCTATTAGCAGATTGACTTTTGCATGTGTCATCTAAGGGACGATTGAAGAGTGCCAGAAAAATATTTTTTTTATTTAAAATTTTTACTAAAACCAAAAAATGTTCTAACAGTATTATTTAAATCATTATGGACTATCTATTAAAATTTTTGTTTGATCAATATTAATATATATTTAACCAAAATTGGCATTTAAACTGTTGATTTTCCTTAAGAGTGTCATCTATTGGGCCTTTTACCTTAATTTGGGTTAGTTAAGTAGGTACTAGGTAGTTTGTGTTGTTGTTTTTTATTAAAAAATTAGAGATCCCTACTTTTAGAACCTAATCTTCTCTCTAATCAGCTGTTGACCAATACCTAATATAAACTTTGGTTCGGGTTGAAAAAAATTACAAAAAAAAATTTAAGATGACTTTTAAGAGATAAAATAATGGTTTGGAATAAAAATTTACTTAGTAACACTGCGGTAGAAAAAAAATATAATAAAACACAGAGAGCTACAAAGCCTTTGGGATATAGAAACACAGTAGGTACTTAGGTATTAGGGAGAAAAGAAAATTCTGGAATATAGAATTATTAACACAGAAGTGGTACAATATAATTTTAATTGTATGAACACGAACGGCAAATACCTACAAACACAATGGCCTGAGATATTTTTGAAATAATTAATAAATGTTTTAAATAAAACTTGATCATGGTATTTAATGATTAATTAAGAATCTCCAGGGATACACAACATTAATAATATATTAATATTAAAAGATCGTAGAATAAAAGGAGCTTACCACTTTTTATTACCAGAAATGAGACTAACTTAACAGATCAAGAAATCAAGACTATTTGAGAAAAATAATTTAATAAATTTAACATACTGAAATAATTTAAGGTTAGAATAACATAACCACAAAACAGAAACAACACAACCGTCAAAGCAAGTTGTTGTTACCGATACGAACAACGAATACTTACACCAGGGATACGAATATGAATGTGACACAGACAATGACATTTTTTTCTTCAAAATAATTCGAACTTTTACGGATATCGAATGCAATGCAAAAGACTTCAGCTTCCTAGCTTTTGGTACTTTTCATTCGCTTCTTTAAACAGCAAAACAAAGTGAACATCTTTTCCTTTGCTCGGCTAAGTTGTTAAAGGAATGCTTCGCGAACATCTTCGTATAGTTCGTATGGGAAATAGAAAATGGCATACTTAACCGCCGCATGGGGGAAGAAAAAACTCTTTGCTGTGCTAAGGTACATTTTTAAAAGAAACGCTCAAGTAAGCCGTTTGCTTTGCTGTTTAAAGGAAACTAAAAGGAACTCAGCCCATTCTAATCGTGCCATGTAAAGATTAAACCCTTTATTTTCTGTGGTAGAGATGCACCCAACGTTTTTTGAATCCACATGTGACTATGACAAACAAAACTTCAAAACTTAAACTGTCAAATGTGAACGTCAGTCGTTAATAATAATATTATTATTATGATAGAAAAATAATAAATAATAGAAGTAGTACCTAGGTAACGTACAAACTGACCCAAAACATCATAGTCATAATAATATTATTTACTGAGCCAAAGAGTAACACAGAATCTCAATTCCCCGGACTAAATCCAGAACAATGGCAATACCCCCTACTGTTAAAAATTTTAATATTTTATTGGTTCTACATAAAAATGCAATAATACCTAGTTTAAGTTAATGAAATTAATATGATAAACTATATATCCAATTAAAAATCATGGACGTCCGCATTAAGTCAGAATCTGGAAACCACAATTACAGTTACATTGATTTGCCTGAACTTATAACTGACGTTAAAGAAGAAGTAGTCAGTGAACTGGAATATGCTAAGCCAAAAAACCTTATAAAAGTAGAAGGGGAGCCTCTATTAACGTAAGTTCCAAGAAATATTTAAATAGATATTCTCCCGGATATTCTATTTAATTTTGTCATTCATTTATGATTTATTAAAGTACATACATTGTGTGATCTAGGTCGGTTGACCTAATCTACAGTTAACATATATTATGACATTCAATGTAACATAGGTAAGCCTCCCACAAGGATAAAAAGTGTAAAAGTATATTATCGGTTTTTCTAAAAATCCTAAGGTTGTTATTTTGCAGTTCTTTATTTAGGTACCTAAATATTTATTTAGAATACATTTTATTTTCAGAGATGAACAGTAGTACTACCAAATTAAACACAAATAAAATAATAATTTCATACCGTGTTATTGAGAACTGTGCAAAAAATGTGCAACGTATAGAAATTTTTTTTATTAGTTGCACAACTGAAATTTAAATATCGCCTCGAATATCGCTAAAAGTTGGTGCATGTACGCTAACTATATCAGGTGCACTTAGAATCATCTCGATCGAAGCAGAACTTGATGCCAAAGTCAAATTTTGAATAAAGCTATTAATAAAAAAAAATCCCATATTATGCGGACTTTACTGGTGACACTGTATATTATAATCTTAACCTTGTATTGTACCTACTTAATGATTTTTTTATATTTAGGTAGGTACAATACATTTTTAAATTAACCACAGTCAATCTTTTATCAAATTGAAGTACCTAAATTTGTAAAATTTACTTTACTGGTGTATTTTTTAACTAGAACCAAAAATTAATGTTTGTTCCAAAGTTACTACAAACAGGTTTCGAATTTCGCAAATACTACTTAACATACCTACATTGTTCTAATATTAATTTACCCAAATACACAGTAAAAAACTAATAACCTCGCTAATAACCATAAAAGTCGGTCAGATATGTGCAAATAAGACAAATAATCGAAATGTACTAAAACTATTCCGGATAGCCATGGAAAAATAGATGAGAGCTACAATACCAAAGGTGTATTGTATCTCTCATTTTAACCTTAGGTTAACAAAAACTGTTGTTTGTGACGAATCCTGTATAGGCGAAGGTCGCCTATGATAGCACCTTTTTTTTACCACTTGATATATTTTTTAGTTCAAAGGTTTTAACCCATTTAACCATGTTAAAATATTTGTTACCTACTAAGTACTTAAATATTCATTATACAACTTTAAAAATATACAAAAACTATTTTTTGGGTAAAAAAAATAGAAAAGAAAAAATCACCAAGCACGTATGCCATCATAGGCAACTGCATTGCCTATGATGGCATACTCCAGTAAAATGCAAAAATCTGAAGGATGCATACATGTAAAAGGAATATTTTTGTTACAGTTTGCACATTTTTATTGTTAAAAATTTCAAGCACATATAAAACTGTTTAAAAAAACTAAAAATAATATAAGTATTACATTCTAGGGAACTTGTTTAAAACTTTTTAAAAAGATAATGAAAACATTATTAGGAAAGTCCAGTGACATATCTAAAAGAAAAGTAAAAGTAGCGCCGTTTTGAATATGACGCCTATGATGGCATAGGTACCTATTTATAGGTATGCCATCATAGGAAACCAATGGATATGCCATCTTAGGAATACGTCACACTTCTAGTAAATAAATTATAAAAAATTAAAACCACAACTTAGATTTAAAATAATCATAGCAAAGTAACATCTATATCCTATTATAGTTATCGGAAAAAATCGTGCATTCTAATTTAATGCACCTAACATAAAAAAAATTTGGTTTAAAAACTGGCTAATATTACTTCGGCACTTAACAATTTACGTTCTATTAAATAACTTTACATAAAAACGTTCGTCACGACTGAAATTCGACTTACAACTGAACGGTCAATACGCGCGCCCATCTAATTATGCGGGATGACGCAAAACCGGTTTATACCTGCGGTATGCCATCATGGGAAGTATGCCAACAAAGGCGACCTTCCCCTAGTAATCTAAAATATGATATTCGAAATTGTAGTTTCAAACACTATCCGTGGGTATATTATATACCTAGTGGAAAAAATAAGTTTTTGTACATTTCCCAGACTTATTTGATTTTTCAAAACTAGAATTACTTATAACGGAAATAACTCTCTCTCGAATTAATTTCTACCCAAGCTGGGCTGAGCCCCAGGGACACACTGTAGGTATATTAAGGAAAGACGTAAATCACTCTATTTTTGACGAGGGGTAAACCGCAGTGAGAATCTGGTGTACAAGTCCTGTGTAATCTTGTGTAATCTTGTGAAATCTTGTGTAATCTTGTGTAATATTGTGTGTAATCTTTGTGTGTAATCTTGTTAATCTTTGTGTAATCTATGAAATCTTGTGTAATCTTTTATATAAACTGTGTCTTTACTACATGCTTGGCAACACTGCTGACCTCGCTGCAGTCTTTTAGAGTCGTGGGAATTCGAGCATTATTTGGCATAGATGGCCAGGAACGAACGGCCCGGGAAACAGTGAATTATTTAGATGTGATTCCCCGCGACAACAAGCAATTAAGTCGCGTTAGTTGCCAATTGCAAAAGGTCGAGCGAGTGAGCAATAGCGGCGCCTGAGTCGCCGCTCCACCTAGGGCGCCGCTACACCTAGACGTACCGATTAGACTATCGTGCCATTCGAGAAAAGCCTAATTTATTTTTTCTATGACAACGTTTCTTCTTAGAAGCACAAAATAATTATTTAAAGAAATTTTAACAAAGACTTCTGTTACTATTTAAATTTGACAAAATACGTTCTGCACATTATATGTTCATAACAATAACCTGTTAAACCAAGCGCTAACTCAGCTCACGATACACCTTTTCGTCCAAATATCAATATTAAAATATTTTTTTTTGTTTTATAATTATTGACAACTGTCAAAATTCTGTAAATATTTAATTTGGCGTTTCGATATTTTCCGTTTTAAACGATGTTCTATGCCTAATTATGAAAAAAGAAAGATATTTGCATATTTTAAGAAAATTTTAATTTTCCGACATTTTTCCATATATTTTAAATTACCATTTTTCTCAGAAAGTATAAACTTAAGAAAAAAAAATATATAACTAAAAAGTTGTATCTTCATGAGGTCTTCACTTTAGATTCTTATTATTTTTTTGTATCTCTTACCGTTCTCGAGATATTTCCCTATTTATAGTTTTCATATTTTAGCTTATATCTCGAAACTGATAATACTTATATAACATTTTTTTCTTAAATTTACAATAACGGAGTTATTCGCAAAAAATGAGAAAACGACCATAATTTGTCTTGATTTTTATATTTTTTTTAAAAAAACTGTCAAAATTTTAATTTAACAGGTAGATTTTTTTTTATATTTTTTCACAAATCTTAGCGATAATATTTATACGACCTAACGTTTATTTCATTATATTCGTTTATTCTAATAATTCTGATATATTGACAACTGTCAAATTTTGACAGGAGAATTTTTTGCGTATTTTTTTCAACTTTCCACCGTCAAGATACATACGACCATTTGGTTTTTTCATTAATTTATTTTTTTTAAATCGATTTGACATAATGACAGGTGGTGTCAAAATTTAACAGGAGAATTTTTTGCCTATTTTTCCCAGAATCTCCACCTCAATATCTATTCGACCCCCCACTTTGGTTCATCCAAATAGCAAATTGTTTAATTGACATTGACAGCTGTCAAATTTTGACAGGAGAATTTTTTGCTTATTTTTCCCAAGGTCTCCGCATCAAATACTATACGACCCCATATTTTGTTTGGTACATATCGCAGTTTTTTTTATACTTGACAGCTGTCATAATTTGACAGTTTAATTTTTAATTATACGTTCCGCTATGGGAACCTTGGTATGAATACCCCCCAATAGCTATTTTTCTCAATTTCGCCTTTTTTGTAACTTTTTGACATTGACAGCTATTAAATTTTGACAGCAGAATTTTTTGCGTATTTTTCCCAGAATCTTTACCTCAATATCTATACGACCCCCCGCTTTGGTTCATCCAAATAGCAAATTGTTAAATTGACATTGACAGCTGTCAAATTATGACAGGAGATTTTTTTTGCGTATTCTTCCCGTTTTCCTTGGGTCACTGTCTAAACGACCCGTTTTTTTTACAGATATCGAAAATTTCCAAATTTGACATTTTGACAGGTTTTCTATATACCGCTTGTCAATAAGATTTTGACCGATCTGAGATATACGTTTTGTAGTATACCACCATCATAGCCGCCATACCAAATTTCGTCAAAATCGGATAAACTATAAAGAAGCTAGAGGGAAAAGAAAATTTTGACAAATCCCCCCCAAGAGCTACAGCTCGCACGGTACATACGATTTTGACGAATTTTTTTTTCATATTTATTTTTCTAAAACGATGAGGATAACGTATAACTTCGTCCGATTTTTGAAAAATTTTTTTTTTTAAATTTAACATTGACAGGTGTCAAATTTTGAGAGCGGAATTTTTTGCTTATTTTTTCCGAAATCTCCGTCCTAAAAGGAATACGACTATAATTTTTTTAATTTTTTTTAAGACTACTTTTTTGCAATTTTTCACTCGCTCGCGTCATTTATGTTAAGGCTTTCGCAATTGGCTTCTGTTATAAAATTTTTTACTCGATGAAAGCAAATAATCTCCTTGTTTACATTCAAGTCATTTTTCTCTCGAATTTGTAATAATGTATAATATAATATTGTATTCTAAAAAAATATGGTGATTTCAAGTGTATAATTTGTAAATTCATGTGTAAAATCTTGTGTAATCTTGTGAAATTTTGTGTAATCTTGTGTAATCTTGTGTAATCTTTTGTAATCTTGTGTGTTCTTGTGTAATCTTGTGTAATCATCGTAAAATCCGTTTAATCAACTGTGTAATCTGTGAAATCATGCGGTTTTGTGTAATCTGGTATACAAAATTTACCTGCGGTTTACCCCTCGATTTTTGATTCCACGTTTCACATGCGAAATTCCAAAATGACAAAAAAATTACACCAGGGATGGGCGTTTTAACCTATTGGTGTGACGTTATTTACCCAATAAAAATCGCCTCTAATAACCACATAGCGAGTAAAGAAAAAAACATTTAATTTAAAGTGTATTTTTATAGTTCAGCTGCAAAGATTGAAACAAGCGAGAATGGAACAAGCGAGGACGGAAGTTACTTTCCTTACTTACTAAAGTCGGAAGAAATTCACATAAAGGAGGAAGAAGGAGGAAGCGGGTGAGTTAATTTTTCACAACTATCGAATACGAGATTCCTCGAATACTGCTATTACTAGAGATCGGATTTTAAAAGTACATGAGTCATAAAACAGGGACGGAATCAAGATCACGATACGAACGCTTTTAAGAAAGGGTATATTAAAATTACTAGCAATGCAAATTTAAATCAGGTGATTTGTATGACATGTGAACGAATAGGCCGAGAGGATAATTGTGAACATACAGATTTTTATTTAGAGAAGAAGTAGAGCGAGAATAGACAAATTAGGTATACTTAAATAGTGACGGTTTAACAATAGGGTCACATGGTCGTTGACCACCCCGCGAAATAATAAAAACATACTTACAACATAGGTACAACAAACAGTTATTTATTTTCTAATTTAAAACCAAAACTATTTTTAACCAAAACGCAGTCATTTCATGGCATGGGTTAGAGTCAACTTGGTTCGAAACATGTAGAGATTTACCCTGTATTAAACCTTGAAATTTATTTTTTAATATACCAGTGGAGGAAGACTTAAGGAGTACACGCATTGAATCGACTCGGACCGGTCGACTCGGAAAAGAGCAGTCGGAATAGCAAACATCATGGGGTCGAGTTGACCGAGCCGAGTCGACCGGTCCGACGCAGTGCGCGGGGTCTAATCTAATTACATGAATATCGAAAACTGCTGACTGCTCTTTTCCGAGTCGACCGGTCCGAGTCGATTTAATGCGCGTACTCCTTAAAAGTGTCTTATTTATTTCCCTTTAAACATACACTCCACCTAAAGTATGGACTATTTCTTTAAGTTGAATACTAGTTGAGCCTCTTAAACTTAAATTTTTACTCTTCAACGAGGATATTATGTCCGGTATGAAACTGAAATTAACCTTAATAAAAACAAGATATTTAGCACACTTGCACTTTTTTTAACAACTCTTTACTTTGCATAACACACTGCGAATCGTCATCTAAATCCAAAATTAGTTCTTTAATGGCTGCGAAATGCTCTGCATAGAATATTGCCGCCTTAATCCACGTTCCCCACCGGGTAATTACAGGTTCTGGATCGATATAAATACAGTTTTGTTAAGTAGGTAATAATAACGCATTATTAAGTGACAATAAACAACCCCTTACAATATACCTGTAAACCCCGGAAACCCCCAATAAATAGGTACCTTGTGTATAACCAAAATGTAAATATAATTATTATAATCTTCACTGGACATTAAACCTTTAAAGTTTTAAATTTTTTGATAAAGCCGAAAACATTAAAATAGGCTCTTAAAATAATAATTTATTAAAAATATGCATTTTATTATAAAATTGACAAAATATGCAAAAAATGCATATAGAGTATGTCCGGCGATGTGGTAGACAAGAGGACAAACAGACCAAAAATTTCATTTTTCGAGTAAGAGTCATTCTTTATAAAAAAAATTGCTTGCTGAAAAAATACGATTGTCGACGAAAAAAAATCATATTGTGTACAGGGTGTCCAAAAACTTAAAAATTCAAATTTTTTACAAGAATTAAGTACACCTAAATATAAAATAAAACATTTAACAAAATGCGATAAACACAATCATACACCAAAATCAGATAGTAGAACAACAATTATTTTTTAAACACCGCTCCGCCTGAAGGACGCATTTTTCCAGTTGGGCTACAAGATAGTCATAGCTCCTCCGCACCTCTTCTAGGGATATTGCTCCTATAGCTTGTGTAATTCTTTGTTTTAAAATGTTCTCATCATTTGGCAGAGGATTGGCATAAGTTAACTGTTTTAGGCGTCCCCACAAATACATATCTACCAACGTAACGTCGGGACTTCTTGGGGGCCATAAAACTGGACCATTTCGCCCGATCCATTTTTGTCCAAATTTCAAATCAGGCCATTCCTTTACTTCTCTAGCAAAATGGGCCTGGCATCTATACATGTTTCGTAGGTAATCTAATGGCAGTTGTTCCAAATGATCAGAAAAAAAAGTATTTAACACATTTAAATAAAAAATTTTATATTACACTCAAAGAAATATGATCCAATTATACCATAGTAAGAAACAGCGCACCAAACATTAACTTTTTTTAAATATTGACATCCGGTTGGGATTCTGAACATAGGATTAGCATCACTCCAATAGCGAACATGTTGCGATGCTACAGTTCCATTCGTCGAAAACGTGGACTCATCCGAGAACATTATAAGTTTAGGGAATCCCCTATTACCACCTAAAATCTTACTCCCTATCCATAAACAAAAATCCAATATTTTGCCATCATCGCCCTCTTCTAACGTGTGGTTATAATGCGGTTTGTAGGGACGCATATTATTTTTTTTTTTAATTTCCTGAATAGTATTTTTTTGGACCACCTGTAGTTCCCTACCTCGTTTTCTTAATGACAATATGAGCGTTTCTCTAACAGCCTGCAGTACGAGGAGAGTCGCTGCATCATCTTCATTGTATTTTTTAAACTTTTTTTACTTTTTTAACGTATATTACGGATCCCGTTTCACAAAATTTCTTGATCAGCTTGCTAACCGCCCATTTGGTTACGAGTACATTCGGAAACCTTTCATTAAATTTTTCAATAACGTATCTGTATGAAAAATCTCCGTTACCATAACATTAGATTACATGTATTCTTTGCTCCGTTGTTAACATTGTACACTAATAAAATTTTTAAAAGTTACTGACAATATTTATTTATTTATTTATTTATTTTCAAATAAACGGGCATTGCTCAATAAAATATAATCTATAAAATTAAAATTATATACAATTTTTATACGCAAAATAACATACATTAATGACAATCACGTAACTTACTAAGTACAACTATACAGGGTGTTCGGAAAATACGTGTACAATGTTTGACGACAGACTCCTGACGTCAAAATAGGTCGATCTAAGCCGACTTAGTTATATCCAAAATTGTCTCGTTTAGCCGGTAGAGGGCGTCAAAAATTTGTAAAAATATCGGTTTTTCCTAAATTACGTGAAAACCTTCTAATCGATTTTAATGATTTTTAGTATTTAGACTAATACTATAAAATGACGTTTTCTAGTAGTATAGTCACCGGCTGTAAATAAGTGGAAGTGTTATAATAGTGATATAATACATCAACATTTCTCCTCATTTTTTATATGAACGGCGTTATGACAACCCAGATATTTTTGTAGAGTGACTGGATGTATTTGGAAGCTATTTTACCTATTTAATATTTTTCGTTAAAGGAGCTGTTTTGCCAGATGAAAATATTTACAATATTTAGTATTATTAGTAATAATATTAAATTCAAATTACCTGTAAGAATAATTTTTTAAGTGACCTTGTTGCTATGGCATTTAATAATTTGACAATTATTGACAAATTGTCACCAGTCTATAAAATTTACTCAAGTATACGATCAACATTCTTGAATTAGAAGTTCATTTTACCATTAAAAATGGAAAATTATACGAACTCTGAGAAGGTTGACATGCTCCTGGTATACGGGTTTTGTCAAGGAAATGGGCGTCAGAGTGTTAGGGTTTACATGGAGAGGTTTCCTAACCGTCGAATACCAAACCACCAAACATTTGCCAATATCAAGCGTCATCTTCGGGAAACGGGCAGCTTTGAGAAAAACTTTGAACAACTTGAACTGTGGAAACAGAAGAGATGATTCTGGAAAGAGTTGAAGAAGAACCAAGTACCAGTACCCGTCGCTTAGAACGTGAGTTACATGTTCCTAAAACGATTGTCAATGAGGTTTTAAAAAAACAGTTGTTACATCCTTATCACGTGCAAAAAGTCCAGGAACTTTTACCGACTGATCCCCCCATGCGGCTTACATTTTGTCAAATTATTAGAAACAAAAGAATCCGTGATCCAAATTTTTGTAGAACAGTTATGTTTACTGACGAGGCGTGCTTTACAAGATCTGGAGTACCTAACCAATCTGCACAACGAACATATTTATTTCGATGAAAATCCACATGCAAGTTGCACATCATCAGCATCAATTTAAATGAAATATTTGGGCAGGTATTATTGATCGCTACCTTATTGGTCCCATTGTTATTCCAGACAGCTTAGATGGAAATATTTATTTAAATTTTTTGCAAGACACATTACCAATTATTCTGAACAATTTGCCCCTTTTACTTCGGAGGGAAATGTGGTATATGCATGATGGTGCCCCGCCCCATTTTTCCGTTGCCGTTCGGCAATACTAACATCAACAATATCCCAACCGATGGATTGGAAGGGGCAATGATGCACCAGTAAAATGGCCACCACGTTCTTCTGAGTTAAATATGTGTGACTTATTTTTGTGGGGCGCTATTAAAACAGAAGTTTACAAGACTCCGGTAAACACACGCGATGATTTATTGCAGCGGATTTTAAATGCAGGCAACCATTTTAATAACCCCGAGACATTAGATAGGGTCCAATATCATGTTTTAAGGAGTGTTAATAAGTGTATTCAGCAAGATGGCGGTCATTTTACACATTTGCTTAAGTAATGTTTTTGTTTTACTTAGTTTATTACAATACATACTTTCAACTTTGTTGTACTTTGTTTTATTTTTATTGTTAATAATTGATGTATGCAGGTAATTGTAAATATTTTCTTCTGGCAAAACAGCTCATTCAACGAAAAATATTAAAGAGGTAAAATAGCTTCCAAATACATCCAGTCACTCTACAAAAATATCTGGGTTGCAATAACGCCGTTCATATAAAAAATGAGGAGAAATGTTGACGTATTATATCACTTTTATAACACTTCCACTTATTTACAGCCGGTGACTATACTACTAGAAAACGTCATTTTATAGTATTAGTCTACATACTAAAAATCATTAAAATCGATTAGCAGGTTTTCACGTAATTTAGGGAAAACCAATATTTTTACAAATTTTTGACGCCCTCTACCGGCTAAACGAGACAATTTTGATATAACTAAGTCGGCTTAGATCGACCTATTTTGACGTCAGGAGTCTGTCGTCAAACGTTGTACACGTATTTTCCGGACACCCTGTATATAATATTCATTAATACCATTTTAATAATTTCTTCTTAATCATGGATACTTGCCAACCTATAACCTATTTCGAGTATATTTATTTAATTTTTCTAGCTTTGAAACAAAATTTAAATAAAATCATTATCTTCTTCATATTTTATAGGTAATAATTGACATATTAAATAAATATCAAGGAATTTCATTAAATATTTTAGGAGAATTGTATAGCGAAAAATATCGGGTAAGATTTTTTTTAACATTAATATGTCATTGTTCTTTTAATATACAATTATACCAAAATTAGCAATAAAATGAATAGATATTTTTGTTATATGTCAGATATTACCTAAATATTGTACCGACGATATTGATTTTATTTAAATGTTAGTTAATCTAATAATAAACTAAAAAAAGCAACGCGAAATAGGTTATAGGTTGGCAATAGATGGAATGACCTTGAGAATTTCACCTTAAATAACCCTTCAATCTGGCTAAAGACGTATTAAACAAATCAATACTGGCATTATTGCAGTTGTTCATTATTCTGACGTTTTTCTTGACACTGTAATAATTTATTTCTGAGGTAACTAATCAAAGGTCATAAGTAAAGGTATACAAAATGAAAGATACACCTACAAACTCCTCAGTGCAATTAAAACTTAAAGCAAAAAATTAAAACTTAAAGCAAAAAATTAAAACTTAAAGCAAAAAATTATTGCTATCCAAATTTAATGAAAACCAATATCCTAGAAGATGTGATGATTTGAAACAATTCTCTTAAATAGCATTTTGCTAAAAATTGTAGAATACGCGCGTACTTACCTACTTTATTCTTGTAAAAAATTTGAATTTTTAAGTTTTTGGACACCCTGTACAGGGTGGCCCATTAATAAGGGAGGCCAGCTTTATCTCGGAAACCATTAATCGTACAGCTTTCGGAAAAAAAAATTTATGAGTAAAGCGGTCATGAGGAAATTATGGAAATTACTTTCAAGTTCCTCATTGCGTCGCAAGGGGGCACAATTGAAAATTAGTTTTTTTAATTTTAAATTTCTCCGAAAATTCCCATATTAGGGTATAACTCTGATTATATCATTGGAAAGCTTAGACAATTCTGCATCATTTTGGTCTAAGGCTTGTTGGCGTACCGACCTTGATAAGAGTGGGGGAAGCTATTGAATGTGTAAACATTAAATCGCCGTAACTTCTAAACGACTTATCCGATTTTACTAAATTTAAGCTTGTTTGGAAGTACCTTCAATTGTCGTATCCACAATAGTTTCTAATAAAATTGCTAGAGGGCGCAATTTGTATTAAAAATTATTGTTCTGGCAATAACTCTGAAACGAACAAAGATATCGAACTGCGGTTTTCACATCTTTTCTTGTAAATTCCATCTACTTTCCGATTATGATGTCATAGGTATACCGTATGATTTGAATTTTCGGGATAAAATCAAAAAAACTGTTATTATTACAAATTGCGCCCTCTAGCAATTTTATTAGAAACTATCGTGTACCATTGGATACGACGATTGAAGGTACTTATTCAAACAAGCTTAAATTTAGTAAAATCGGATAAGTCGTTTAAAAGTTACGGCGATTTTAATGTTTACACATTCAATAGCTTCCCCCACTCTTATCAAGGTCGGTACGCCAACGAGCCTTAAACCAAAATGATGCAGAATTGTCTAAGCTTTCCAATGATATAATCAGAGTTATACCTTAATATGGGAATTTTCGGATAAATATAAAATTTAAAAAACTAACTTTCAATTGTGCCCCCTTGCGGCGAAATGAGGAACTTGAAAGTAATTTCCAGAATTTTCTCATGACCGCTTTACTCATAAAAATTGTTTTCCGAAATCTGTACGATTAATGGTTTCCGAGATATAGCCGGCGTCCCTTATTAATGGGCCACCCTGTACACAATATGATTTTTTTCGTCGACAATCGTATTTTTTCAGCAAGCAAATTTTTTTATAAAGAATTACTTTTCCTCGAAAAATTAAATTTTTGGTCTGTTTGTCCTCTTGTCTACCACATCGACGGACATACTGTATATGCAGTTTGCATATATTCCACCCTTTACTTATAAGCCTTATTTGTAATATGTATATGATTGTTAAATTTCATATTTATCTGTAAAATTCCGGTAAAGTTTTATTTCACTGCATGATAGTCGTCGATAATATAATTTGATTTTCGCGTAAACGACATCACAGAACAGTTTTTAACATTCAATTATACTATTATTCATATAGTTTTTATCTTTTTAGAACTGCATGGGCTACGAACGGAGAAGCGAAAGGAAGAAAAAAGATCCATAAGGAGGGCCTTATATACAAATGTACCGAATGTTCCTACGTCACACCTCGAATACACCATTTAAAAAATCACATGATAGTGCACGGTAATTTAAAGATGAACCCCAGGTTCACATGTCACCAATGCGAATACACATCTGGCCATCGAGGTAATTTTACCCGACACATGCAATGCTGCAAACCGTACAAATTTCATTGCGAACGTAGCGACGTGGTGAGGATACTGAAATGTACCGATTGCGAATATCAAACTCTGGACTATCGGAACTTAACCAGGCACGTTCTTTGCCATAAGACCGACTCCGAAGTGGAAATGCACAAGTGTAATCAGTGCGAATATCAGACCAAGTATAAAAGTAACATGAACATGCATGTTCGGCGACATGTTCGAAGAGAACAGCTCGAACTGCTAAAATGTCCTGAATGCGAATATCATACTTTCGACAAAAATAATTTAGATCTTCATATATTTCGTCACAGCGCTGAGAATGGCAAGAATCACCAGTGCGGGGTGTGCGGGTATATAACTTTAAAGAAAAGTCATCTGAACGTTCACGTTCTGCGTCATAAGGATTCGACCGAGGTGAAAAAGTTCCAGTGTTCGCTTTGCTCTTACCGAGTCATACGCAAGTCTGATTTGAATCGTCACATTCATAGACACAAAACTGGCAAGGATAAGAAATATCCCAATAGTTCGGTTGGAGTTATGAAACGTTTGACAACTTTAAACTAAACGTTTCGTTTTTATTCTATTTTGTTTTCGGCATGTCCCTGTGAACAAATAATAATGTTTCAAAATAAATTTAAAAAAGTGTTATATTAAACTGTCCTGATTTGTTTTTTACATACATCGAAGACGGCCTTGATCTTAACGACATAGTAAACAAAGTCTGTTCAATGACCGCTGACCGTTACGTCGTATTCTTCATATTTGCGGTACGTCGTAAATTAATTCAGTCAGTTTGACTTACCGGTGGTAAAGGTTATGATTTTTCTTAGGCTTGATCTACATAAAGACGGATGAATGTGAACAAGTAAAAGTCAAGCGCGTTTTTTCAAATTTTAATTATTATTTTTATACTGTTCATAAGGTCAGAAATAAGTAGTTTATTTAGGGTAAAAGGTATCATGGGATGAAACATTTTGTTTTTGAAAATCGGTATGAAATTTTTAATTAATTTAAATTTATTGAAATAGCTATTTACCTAACAAGTGCGGAAAATTAATTTTTCCGCACGTGTCAGGTACAATAGTTTTTCTACAGACGTGCGGAAATTAGTAACACATATTTCAAAGAAATTTAATAATTTTTTATTAACTATAACAATCACATACATATGTAACAGTAACTAATTCTGAGAAAAAAAGTAATAACTACAAGGTATAATTGATATATTATTGATTTTAACATAATCGTGCCGAAAAAATTTTCCGCACTAGTGTGGAAAAATCAATTTTCCGCACTGATATCCGTGCGGAAAATTGGTTTTTCCACACGTTTGTAGAAAAAATAAATAAAACTTATTCAGAAAATTTCACATTGAATCATAAATATTTTGTCTAGTGCATCAGTCTATAAATTTTGTTTTAAATATTTTCATCTTATTTATAAAATCATAAAGAAGAAAATATAATAAACAAGGACAACACAACAAAATACAGTTTTTTAATAATTAAAACAAAACATCTCCGCAAGGATCATCATTAGATTCGTCCAAGTTAATAATAAGGGGAAGAGTATCTGACGCATCGATAAATCTTTCCCGTTCCCACACATCATTTATAATTTTATTAGTGTGTTACATAATTTTTCCATTTTTCCACTGTTACATTTTCTATGGCTTCATTCCACAGACCCAAAACTACGTTATTTGTTACAGGATGCCTAGATCTTATTTTTGCATCATAATAGCTCTTACATTCCGATCAAACCATTTCAATATGATTAAACGTGGCAATGATATGGAGGGAATCTTAAAACTAGTTCGTCCAACCTATTAAAATAAAAATAATTACAAAATAAAATAAATAACGCTTTCCAGATTACTTCAGTGGCGCAACCAGAAATTTAGTTCGGGGGGGGGGGGCTGTAACTTCTTGCGAAAATTTTTTTGGGTGCCACGCCCTTTTTTTGGGTAAAATACGTATGATTAACGAGAGCGACAGCCCCCTATAAAAAACTTCTGCAATAATACGCCGGTGGCCCTAACTAAATATTTATGAAAAACAAATTAGAGATTTCATTTTAATTAGTAAAAATGTATTTAAAATAAGTAACGCATATATTAATCATACTTATACTAAAACAAAACAAAAACCGTATACAATAAGTTGTAAGTAATCACTAATAATACTAATAATAAAGTAAAATTCTTCGTTTTTTGTTTTTGCCTTTTCGTCCAGAATTTCTTCCACGGTAATATCAATTTCGTGGTTCGCATAAAGAACTGCCAAACCATTTAATCTGTCCTCTTCCGTGGTGCTACGCAGATATGTCTTTAAATATTTTAAATTTGAAAAGGACCTTGCAGATGTGGCGGTTGTAATAGGCAAAGTTAAAAAAATTTGTAAAAGCCTTTTTATATTAGGAAATATATTGGCATCACATTCGGAATACACTTTGTCCAAATCTTCCTTCAGTTTTTGTTTTTGCATTTTTTATACCACAGCTCAAGTTCAGCTTTTAACATCGTTTTATTGGAAAACTCTTCAAGGAACTCATTCTTGTAGAAGCTGTGAAGTTTCAAAAAACATTTAAATTGACTATTAAAATCTTGATTTTTGAATGGTTTATCGATGTTTTAAAAACCGATCCTCGAGATTTGCTATGAGGCCATCTAAAAACGGAATAAAAATTGTTATTTTAAAATACTCAGCAGCGGAATCGGTTTTTATAACCAATCTTTGTGTTTCTCTTTGCGGTAGTCTAGGTACTCTGATTTCAATATCGTATTCCGAAAGTAGATCTTGAGCTTCCTTAAAAATATTTTGAAAATTATCATCTGCCAGGCCTCTTATTTCTTTAACTTGATCTGTTACGTCATTAGCTAACTGTAATGCTTTACAAAGGTTTAAATCGACTGTTTGTAGAATCTTGCTTAAAGGCAGTGTGTAGGCATTTATTCTTTCTGTACACATTAGTGCGATAACAAATTTGGGACTTATAATGCTGGCCAGTAATCTAGATGCCTCAGTGGAAGTATTGCGGTCAGTCCATTCAATCACACGTAGTATAATTTCACTATTGATAACATGATTGATGTAAAGTATGTGGCTGAATATAATATATTAGTAAAAGGCGTGACATGAAAAATTGGTTTGCAATTAAATGAATATGCTAAGTTTCTAAGCTCGGGGGGGGGGGGCTGCAGCCCGGCAGCCCCCCCCCTGGTTGCGCCACTGGATTACTTGTAACGTTTGGGTGGGGTATACTGCTTCATTATAATCCAGATCTGATCCTTCATTGCAAATGGTGAACCCGGAATTTGTCTTTGTTCTAACTATGCAATAAGTAAACTTTTTGACCAACTTGTTTTTGGAATTTTTTCAATTAGCCCAAAATGATAGGTGGCGTTATCCATGATAATTCTCTAAAAATTCTACTCGTTTTTGGGCTATATGAAGTTGCTCTATTAAAAAACGCCTGTTTGATACAGTATACATTTACTTTATTTAAATGTATTTTTTTTAAACAGTCCGTTAATGAACCAATGGATATTTCAACACCATCAAAGATGTTAAGGTTGTATTGAGCGAATGATAACGTGTTGATCTGCTCTCTACATCCCATAAATACGCTCTCTTATGGTAAGTTGGTTCATGAATTTAGTGAAGTTGTCGACCACGGGATGACAAAATAGCTACATTATTGCGATTCTTAAAATCTACACCTTCTCTACCCCCCTTTGCCATGATTCGTTGGATTGTTGAACACGAAGCTCCCAAAGCTTCAGAAACTCTCTAAAACAAATAGGTATTTATAAAAACATTGACATATATTTTTCATGATTATTATTTATGTTTTTACAATTCCTGCTTCATTATATCTACTTTCGTAAACTGCGTTAAAGGATAAAATAGTCTTTCCAGCATCACTTTATCTTTGAAATTAATGAAATAATTTGAAAATTATTGCTTATATTACATTCTTTTTCACAATACACTGACATTTTTGGAATAATGTTGATTAAAAATGTCACTTTCAAAAAGGCCATTAAACCTTTTTGACTGATTAAATTTACGACATTCATTATTGACTTAAATTTACTATCTCACCCGGTTCACGAATATTAGACTTTACCTATCTATCGTTAGGAAGCAACCATCGTAAAAATAACAATGCATTTTAAAAATTGTTTTCGATGTCGATAATAATTTAATCCGTTATCTACAAAACCCATGCTGCATTGCAACATTGTTCAACGCATAAGGTTTGGCGTCAGACTTATACCGTGCGAGCAAAAATTATTTGCATCAAAGTGGGCTTGGATTAAAAAACGTAGAGCTTGGTTTAGATCACAATGATATGGGGACGATATAATATCTAACCAAATCTAGGTTAAAATTTTGTCAAATTCATATTATGACATGATATGCCAAGCCAAACTACTGAGTAATAAAATAAGTAGACAAATACAAATTTATTTTTGTTGTTTACAAAATAAGCAAAGCAAGAACATACAGAAAGAAAATAAAAATTATTTTAAATTGCTGAAAGTGGTCACCGCCATGCTCCACACCTCTCTTCATATTTTCGAAAGTGTTGACCAGCATCTCTGGAGAAATGTTACCACATTCTTGGATAATCCTTTCTTGTAATTGTTCAAAATTTGCAAGCTTCTTAAGAATAGTCCTGTATGTTCCATAAGATCTTCCCACTTCTTGGGACAGGCGTCTTATACAATTTGTTGGCATATTTTGCATTATTTCACGAAAGTTTGCAACAAGTTCTTTTGTTCTTACAGATGGTCTTCCTGCTCCTTTTTTGTGTTGTATAGAACCTGTTTCCCTAAACACAGCCACGGTTCTTTTCGGGCAATGATAAAAATCCCCAGCAATAAAAGCAACGTTAGGAAAATGTTCGTGATAATCGTCCATGCACAAACCCGGATTGTATTGCCACTCACCATTTACTCTAACCCCGTTTCGAAAATACGCTTCAACCATGAATGTTTTGTGCTGTTCTGTAAAGCCCATTGTATGAATTGTTCAAGAAATTTGAAAAATTAGCGATGAATCAAATGATGACGGAATAACTGATTGATTGTTAATTCAAGTAGTTACTGACACCCAACAGGTATTAAGCTCTACGGCTAAGCATTACGTCCTTGGATGCAAATAATTTTTGCTCGCACGGTATAGGGATGGGCATGGGTACGTCGATTGAAAACATCGATGGCAACATCAAAAATAGACATCGATGTTCGATTAATATCATAAAAAACATCGATGATCGTCGACATCGGTTATTGTCGAAGAACATCGGTTAGAGTCAACTTTTTCTAAAAACAAAGCGTTTTGACAGTTGACAACCACGTATAACATTAACAGCTGATACTGGTTTCTTCCTAAAACTTCTCAATTCAATAGTGGGCCGTAGCAAGCTCATGCGTCGGGTTACGTCATATTATTTTCTTCTTATTTTGGTGTTTCTGTGGATGTTTGTTTTAGGCTCTATAGTCACGGTGCGGCGTGTTCTTAGATACATTTGACTATAGTGTCGAAAAACATCGATGATTGTCGCGAAAAACATCTATAATTTTCTGAAAATATCGATGTTTTCAAAAATGTCAACAAATAATGGGGCATTACCCCAAGCAGCAATATTACGACGACCCGACGTCGGCACCTAACCTAAATTTTAGTTTTATACTAAAAAATCACGAATAGTCTCGTTTTAAAACAGATGACAGCGGTTATTTGTCATCGATCAGCTGATATTGGGACATAATAATATCCCTAGATTTGTAGCGGACCGTATAATGAGCCCAAACACCGAGTTATAAACTGCGTTTTTGTTACATTTAATTGTAAGTACTTACAATTATTATTCATTTGACCGAAAATTTAGATACAGGTTAAAAAATTTTTAATTCTTTTTCATTAGGGATCATACTTATTATTAATGTGTGCCTTGCTCGTTAGTTGATTTCATTAATAAGTAATAAGTTTTATTTCATCTGAACGCCGTTTTTGTCGAAAAGTTAGTTTGTAAAATTTTTGTTCTTAAAAAAATGTTTGTTCGTTAAGGTTAGGTTTCTAATGTATAATTTTTGCATTTTACATTATCTAGATATCCTTTTCTGTTTCAAGAAAAATAAGTAGAAATTAAGTATTTCCCTGAATTAGGTAGGTAGGGGAGAGTTGGACAAAACCGGGAGGGTTGATAAAACCGGGTATCGCCTAGTTCTACCAAATGCTAAAACAGCTTTCCATATTATTAACCTTTAAAAAGCAGCTATTTGATTTTGAAGGAACTATTTTTATTATTGTTATTATTATTATTATTGTAGGTAATAGTAAGTAAAATTATGTTACTATAATAGTTAAAATTGCTAACCATATTAGTATGTAATAGGATAGCGAACAAATATATAATTATATTTTCTGTGTCTACGTAAGAACCTATCTTACATAAGTGAAATTATTATTTGATATTACTATTATTATTGTTTGTATGACAATAAAATAAACTTTTTAACATAAAGTTAGCCTACATACAAGTTTAGAAATGTAACTGTATCAATAAATTGCATTTTAACAAACAAATTCCATAAAAACCACTTTTGGGTCTACGTACCTTACGTAAGTCAAAAACTGTTAAAGTAGGGTTTCCACTGACAGAAAAATTTAATGCCTGGCTAAACTTAAGCTTTTAACTTTATGTTAGCCTACATACAAGTTTAGGAATGTAACTGTATCATAACCAACAAATTCTATAAAAACCGTATTTGGGTCTTCGTACCTTACGTTAAGTCAAAAACTGTTAAATTAGGGTTTCCATTGACAGAAAAATTAAATCCCTAGCTATATTGAAGCTTTTAACTTTATGTTAGCCCACATACAAGTTTAGAAATAATGTAATTGTATCATAACCAACAAATTCCATAAAAACCACTTTTGGGTCTACGTACACCCTATGTAAGTCAAAAACTCAAGTAGGGTTTCCACCAGAAAAATTAAATCCCTGGCTATATTGAAACTTTTAACTTTATGTTAGCCCACATACAAGTTTAGAAATGTAACCGTACCATAGCCAACAAATTCTATAAAAACCATATTTGGGTCTACGTACCTTACGTAAGTCATATATGGGGATTTTCTTGACAGTGAATGTAATAACTTGAATTCAATTAGTTTATGTTGAACTGTAGGTATTTTACCTATAGGTATAATCTGAACAAATAAAACAAAAAAAAATCTGTTCTAAATATGAGTGACAGAATCCTATTTTAAGTTGTGTTTCAGTTAGTTTAGTATTTTTAAGGTTTGGATATTTATAATATGTATTATAAACTTTTTAAATCTATTTTGACACTTTATCTTTAAACCATATAGAAATGTATGCTTATTATTACCTACCTTAAATTATAATAATTATAAAACAAAACTTTCAAAAGAAATTATTAGGTACCTATTACTTATTATTTGGCAATATTAAAGCGGTAGAACCGATAAGGCTATTGCATAAATTGTTTTAGAAGGTATCACATGTATAATTTTTAAGTCCGGTCCTGTAATTCATGCCAACTTATAAAAATTTAATAGACCAACATTGACAGAGTGTCACGTGACTTTGCCCCCATCTTGCGAGAGTATTCAAGATTTTTACTATACAACCTTGTTACGACTCTTAGTTTCACCAATAAATCATTTCTGAGTCGTTACAGCGTCAGCAACCGACATGGCGTCTCGTTTGAAGCACCACCGCCCACCAATATTCTTAAGTAAAATGACAGAGAAAGTCGGCATAAACAAACAACATTATTATAAATTATCTCTACATGTCGGGATATTTTCGTTATGTAATTAAATACCGTTATTTGATCCATGGTTATGGAAACAATACAAACTCGTCTCACTGTTCCGATAAATACTGGTAAAATATATGAGCTAAATAAGCGCGCCTCGAAAATTCGCAATTTTTCTCCAAATAATTTTTAGTGGAAAAAAACTTTTTCTTAAAAAAAATTAATAATTTCGTTTCGGGCTGTAAAAGAATGCCCTTATTACAAAGTTTTAACAAGTTGGCAGTAATATTAAATTTAAGCGTTAGCAGTCACGTTCTTTTGTTTTAAACTAAGCTCAGTTCATTTGAAGCAGACAGTTGCCTTGTTTTGCTTTTAGACTCTTTTTTCCGATCGTGAAAAGGGAGGCGAGTTTTTTTGTTGGACACCTGTCTCAGGTTTTTCATTTTCTGTATTGTGTGAAACTAAATCGCTGTTTTTAGTAACATGACGTGATATTTCCCTTTTTTGCAACGCATTGGTTGCGTAAAAATACTCTACCAAATAGTAAAAAATCACCGGTTTTCCTGAAGCAGTAATGTTGCATAGTTTATTCGGTAAAATTTAGCCCCGTCTTCTTAGCGGATATATTTGCGTTTTATTAAAAAGAAATATCTTCTTGTGTAACAAATCAGTGAAAGAACGTGAAGCAGCGAATCCAGGCCTGCCCAATGTGCCAACAGACCATGGTATTTACCCAACACACACCAGTAAAGGTACAAACTATCCATAGTATCACCAAAAACAAATCGGCTGCGAGCCACAACATTTTGTTGACAATTTTCATATCCATCGTTATTTAAACAGTCCTATAGGGGGAGTTGGGGCACATTGATGCAATTTTTTTTTGGCAGGATGAAAAAGGTCTTATCCAGTGGAAGAAAGTAAAAGTAATATGTTAGATTTAAAGACTTGTGATTTTATTCCTATATATTGATTAAATATTTGCTCTATTTTAATAATAATAGATGCCACGCGACATCATTTATGAAGTGGGATTTAAATCAATGTGCCCCAGAATATTAATACAGGCATGAGGCACATTGATACACATCCTTCAACACTTATCATAATACAAATTACGGACGTTAGTTTAAAAAAATAAACACAATATTTTTGAATATTTATTTATACAATGGGAACGAAATAATCATAACTTAAAATACATAGAAGTGTAACTAAATTCTAAAACCTTATATCTACAAATTGTAAGAGAAAAGTTTAATTTCAAAATTAAAAAGAGGCGCTGTTCTGTTGGTACCATTTCGACGTGAATGTCAAGACGCGTATACCTTGCTCCTGAATAATTTGGTTTTCTTCGTGGTTTTACTTTGCTAAAAATTCCGAAATTTTTTACGATTATTCGTTTGAAGTGATAGCATCCAATACATAAATTATTTAGTGCAAAATATCCACAGTGTTTTAATTATTTGCAGTATAAGTGGGAACAATAGAAATAACAATACAGCCAGTTACTATTTTTTGTCACTTTTTATAGCCTTATTTGTTGTGTTTACTTTTGTGCATCGCTGATAACGGCCAATATTTCGAACCTGTATCCAGGCAATATAGATTAAAGTCGCATAAAATGCCTAACTCTGCTGATTTGAGTTTAGACAACGCTACGGAAAGAAATAAATGTCTACATTGTAAAAAAAATGTCGCATCCAGCATCGAGTGTCTCAAGTGTGGCTCATTTTTTTATCCAGCGTGCATGGCACAGGCTAATGAGGCAAAGAACAAAGCGTGCCGCCATATGGACATTAAAAATTTAGTTAAGGACTATGAAGCGCAGAGTAAGCTAATACAGAAATTGTCCAGTAAAATCACCATGTTGGAGAACAATTTTGTCAAAACAAATGGTTGTACAGACATGACGGATGACACCAACGCAAGACTCTTGGAACTTGCGGAAAGGGTGGAAACGTTGGAAAATGAGATTCTCCGACTAAAAACGACACCTACGTCAAGCGCTGATGAGATAGGCGGACTTTCTGCTAACCCAGCATTTGAGGAAACAACTGAAAATGCAAAACTACATGGAAATGTTGGTAATATGGTAAGCAAAGAACTCAAAAACCAATCTGAATTGCTCAACAGGAAGCTGCATACTGTCGTTGAGGCTATAAAGAGTTCCAACAAGGATCTAGTAAGATTCCCCACCCAAAATCCAATGTTAATCCAGGAGCACCATGAAAACACAAATAAAAATGATTTTACCACCACAAACTCAAACCGCATGGACCCAAAGAAGTCCAGTACAGCAGGCCTAACACAGTTATCTACCAGACATGAGAAACCCCGTGGTGGAATTAGGGGAACAGATAGCGCCAGTTCGGCATTGTCTGCTGCAGATGGCCGAAAGTGGTATTATATTGGAAATTTATCCTCAGATTGCAGTGATGAACAGATTAAAAACCACTTGATTGCCAATAACATCGCTGTGCTTAGCTGTGAGAAACTACTAGGGCGACAGGACCATATAGCTTCTTTTAAGATCTCGACAAGCCCCAATACGATGACGCAGTCATGGATAGTACAATCTGGCCGATCAATGTTATTGTAAAGTCATTTATCTTTCACAATGGGGGACGCAATGCAGGACGAGCAACCCAAAGATTTCGTCAAGGATACCAAACCCCGGGAAGATTTCGCCAACACCAGAGAGCTCAATGGAGTGGAATGCAATAGGAACTGTCTAAGTGTTGTATATCAAAATGTTCGAGATTTGAACTCAAAGTTAAGTGAATTTGGCAATAATGTGTGGACTACACTGGATGAGTATGAAATAATTATTTTAAGCGAGACATGGTTACATGATAGCGTGAGTAATAGCGAACTTTTTCCAAATGTATTTAATGTGTTTAGAAAGGATCGTAACTATGATAATATATGTAAAACTAGAGGAGGCGGAGTACTTATAGCCGTTAAGAATAAATATGAAGCCCAAAAAATTGAAACAAATTTCAGGGATGATAGTATAGATATTCTATGCATTAAACTCAGTCTGACAAAGTACACTTCTATGTATATACTTGCTGTATACGTTACCCCAACCTGTACTCTACAGTCGTATGAGGATCTATATAACTTCCTGAAAAGAAATAAACAATATCTGTTTACCACCATCTTTATTATAGTGGGCGATTTAAACTTAACCTACTTGAAACAAAGCTATGATACTGGCGAAACCGATAAATTAGTAAGTAGATTTAAGCAATTTTTAGGTTTTTTGGATGTAACTCAGTACAACCAGATAGCCAACAATATGAATCGCCTATTAGACGTGGTAATTTCGAAACTGACCTGTAATGTTTTCCGTAATGACTACGGGCTGATATCGGAGGACAAACACCATCCTACTTTAAAAATATATATACCTGTAGCTAACTGTAGAACAAAGGCATTAAACTCCGTCGCATCCACGTATAATTTTAGGAGGGCTGATTATTTAGCTTTGTATTATAGCTTTTATAAAACAGACTGGACCTGCCTCGAAACTCATACCAATGTGAATGTGGCCGTTACTGATTTCTACAATAAAATATGCAACATATTCAACGAACATATTCCTAAAACTAAACAGAGCTCAAAAAGATACCCCACATGGTTCAACATATCGATTATAAACAAACTTAATTTTAAAGACAAATTAAGAAAAAAATACAATAAAAATAATACAATATTTATACAGTTTAAAAAAGTCCGGGCAGAACTGAAACGTGATATTAGAGCTGCGGAATTGAGCTATTTGAACACAATACAAAATAACATTGGTATGGATTCAAGGTCGTTTTGGTCCTTTATTAACAGTAAGAAAGGTTCGCTTCATATTCCCAATAAAATGTATCTAAATGGTACTGAATATCACGCGCATGCGTTTGCTAAGTATTTCAATAGTACAAATACACAAAATCAACAAAACAATCCAAACATTAAAGAAAACGTTAACTCTATGCCGGTAGTACTAAATAATATTACAAAAGAAGAAGTTTTGGAATCCATAAATAAACTAAAAAACGGTAAAGCAATTGGACCAGACGGTATTCCTTCATTTATTTTCAAAGGTTTTCAAGAAATCATATCATACCCGTTATTAATTATATTCAATCTAAGCCTTAAAACGAACACATTTCCAGGCCAATGGAAAAATGCTAAAATATGTCCAGTCTTTAAAAAGGAGATAAATCGGATATTACTAATAACCGTCCAATTGCTGTACTGTCGACACCAGCTAAAATATTCGAATCAATTATCTTTAGGTATACTTACTCGTCTGTACAACATAGCATATCAATATATCAACTATCTATTATCAATAACACAGAATGTATCTGATGTCTTAAACAAACGCGGTCAGGTGGATGTTGTCTACACGGACTTTGAAAAAACTTTTGATAGGGTATCCTTTGTGATATTACTTGATAAATTGGAAAAAGAATTCGGCTTCCATCCAAATTTAACAAAACTTTTAAAATCTTATCTTTGCAATCGTCAGCATGTTGTATATGAAAGGATATACATCACATCCGTTCAAGCCAACCTCAGGCATACCACAGGGATCTAATCTGGGTCCGCTGTTGTTTCTTATGTACATTAACAGTATTGCTGGGGTTATAAAATATGCTTTATACTTATTGTTTGCGGATGATTTGAAAATATATTATGAAATTAGAAGCCTGCAAGATTGCATAACCTTACAGTCTGATTTAGACAACATTGCCAGATGGTCAGTAGAAAATATGCTTAATTTTAATGTTACCAAATGTGTTGTCCTTACCTATACTAGAAAACAAAGTCCTATACAATTCAACTACTCCATATATAATGTTATCCTTTCTCGAGTCACGCAAGTAAAAGATTTAGGTGTTATCTTTGATTCCAAATTATCCTTCAACACACAATCTTCAGGCCTTGAAACAGTTGTATTTTTCGTTTGTAAGAACCATGTTAGAGTATGCATGTATAGTTTGAAGCCCATATTACAAATGTCATAAGTACTCAATTGAAAAGGTACAAAATAAAATGGCCCGTTACCTTTACTTCTATATCATCATCATCACTTTGTTTCAGATATGGTTTCGAATCTTTAACCAAACGTAGGGCGGTATCATGCATGCTTTATTTGTATAAGACAGTGAATGGCCTCACAAATGATACTGCGTTTCTGGAAAGTTTAAAGTTTAATATTCCTGTTCGTAACACCAGGAACCCAGTATCATTTTACATACTGGATGTGGCCCACAGCAATTATCAGCTGGGGTCACCATTGCATAATATATGTAGAATTTATAATAGCATACAGCAGTACAATGTTGATTTATTCTGTGTGAATTATAGTGAATTTAGAATAGTGAATGGGAGAATACTTTGAGTGCTCTGTAACCATTTGCTGTAGTACTTTATAAAAGGATTTATTCGTGTAGTAGATCTGTTAAGTAATAATAATAAACGTCTTTTATTTCAATATAATATAAAATTAACAATTATTAAATTAGGAAATGAGTGTCAAATCCTGGCGCAGTCTAGCTGTAGTAGCTACTCTACTGAACCAGTCAAAGACCAAAAAGTAAAATTTAATTGTCATCATTAAATGATTATTTTTAATTTCAAATGAAATTTAACATAGCCAATGAAATAGGCAATAATTTTTTTTTTTTTTTTTTTTTTATGATCGAGCACAAGCACTATAGGAAAATCCTTTAAGGCGCTCTGGGAGCGGTGCGTGTGCGAAGAAAGCGATTCACGTTTTTCTTGAATCGTTGGAGGTTATATTCGGTTGGAAACACGGTCTCAGAAAGGCCGTTCCATAAAGATGACGTCCTCCAAATGAAAGAGTTCTGAAACAATGATGTTCGGGGTGTACTAAGTTGAACCACATAGGGATGGGCGGCAGTGGTTCGTCGTGTGTTTCTGCTATGCATTACTCTAGGTGGAATCGAGCGGGCAATATCTGTCGAACACTTGCCATGAAAATATCTGTAGAAGAGAGTCAAATCACCAACCTGTCTTCGATGTTCTAAGCTGTCGAGGTTCTTAGTCAGCTCGTGGTCGCCGATTAGACGAACGGCTCTCCTTTGGATGGAATCCAACAACCGAAGGGTATGCTTCGGTGCAGAACTCCAGATATGAGAGCAGTATTCCAGTGATGGTCGAATCTGGGCTTTATAAAGTGTCAAAAGTTGTTGAGGTGTATACAACTTTTTGGTACGGAAAAGTATACCGAGCTTCTGAGAAGCTGCCCTGGCGATTGCCACTACGTGATTATGCCAAGACATATTTCCTCCCAGGTTGACACCCAGCAAATTAATAGACGAAGTCAGTGGAATTGCGTGTCCTGCCATAACGATATCGGGTTCTGCAATGTTGACCTTCTTAGAGAAAACTGCTGCCTGAGTTTTTTGAGCGTTAAATTCGACTTGGTTACTGTCACCCCAAGACAAAATTTCTTCCAGGTCTTTATTGAGGCGTGATACCTCATGTTGTCTGCGAAGATGTGCGTCAGTAGCCGATGTTTGAGGTTTCAAAGTAAAAGATGAGATAAGTGTGCTGTCGTCAGCAAAGCAATATAATGGATTTTCTGTTTTCGCTAGAAGGTCGTTAATGTACAGTAAGAAGAGAGTGGGAGATGATATGGACCCTTGAGGAACACCAGCATTGATGGTGAAGGTGTCTGAGAGAAACCCGTCAATCGCCACTTGCAGAGAGCGGTCCTTGAGGAAGCTAGACAACCATGAACAAAATCGACCGGGCATACCATAAGAACGCAGTTTGCTTAGGAGCCCCTCGTGCCAGACACGGTCAAAGGCTTTAGAGATGTCCAGTGCAATAGCCCGGGACTCCCCATGATGTTCGATTGCGTTGCTCCAAAGATGAGTGACATAGGCTAGCAGGTCTCCTGTTGATCTGGACTTACGAAAACCATACTGATGGTCGCTGATAATTTTAAGGCCTTCCAGGTATTTTATAAGTTGTTGGTTAATAGCTTTCTCCATCACCTTTGATATAACTGAAAGCAATGCGACTGGTCGATAGTTGTTTGGCAGGGTTTTCTTGCCTTTCTTTGGTATAGGCTGGACTCGCGCCTTTTTCCAGCAAGATGGAAATATTCCTTTTTTGTAGGATAAGTTAAAAAGTCTACAAAATACTGGTGTGAGTTCATCGGCGCATTTCTTGAGCACTATAATAGGAATTTCATCTGGACCAGAAGCTTTTTTGGCATCGAGCCCCTTCAGAATTCGTTTGACAGGACGCTGACGGAATACGATATCAGTCATTTCCGATCGAACTGCTGGAATGTTCGGGGGTGTTTTTCCCTGAAAGTCTACCGTGGAGTGTGAAGCAAAGAGTTCTGCGAGTAAGTTCGCTTTATCTTCAGCCGTGGTTGCTATTGTGCCGTCAGAACGTGTTAGCGGTGGAATATTTGATTTGGTAAAATTTTGACTGACGGCCTTAGCGACTGACCAAAAGGACCTAGATCCGTTAGGACTGGCGAGAAGTTTATTTTTGATCCTCATGTTGTGAGCCTCTTTGTTTTGATCTATCGTTTGCTTGCACTGGTTTCGAGCGGTAACAAAGATGGTGCGATTCACATCGGTAGGATTTTTACGCCATTGTCGGTAAGCTAGATTTTTAGCTCTGACAGCACGCTCGCAGTTCTTGCTAAACCAGGGCTTGCCATTTGAAGGGCGCTTCTTAGAGAAAGGAATAAAGGCTTCCATGCCAGTAAGAATGACATCGGAGACCTCTTGAGCACAAGCGGATGGATCATCTGAAGAGAAGCATACTTCCAGCCAAGGAAAAGTGCGAAAATGGTCCCTTAGGTCTTCCCAACTAGCTGATGTGTAGTGCCAAATTTTACGAGGTTTAGGAGGTTGTTCAGAACAAATTGGCAGCTCGCTTAGAGTTGAAATAAGTTTGTGATCGGAAGATCCTAATGGAGGATGAACGGTGACTGTGTATAGGTCAGGGTTGGATGTCAAAAAGAGATCTAAAAGACTAGCAAAATCTCCATCTCGGTCTGGAATTCGAGTTGAGTTAGACCAGAACTGATCGCAAAAGATTCCGCCTCACGACCCTGTTCATCGTTGGTATTTGAGTATTTGAGCCAGTTGATATTGTGGACGTTAAAGTCACCAAAGATAGCGACTTCGGCATTAGGATGGTTGGTTTGCAAGAAGTCAATTGTGTTTGCTAGTGACGAGAAGAGTGCTCTGTAATGGGTGTCACTTGGAGGACGGTAAAGGCAGCAGATAAACTTGGTGATTTTCTGCGTTGATATTTTAAACCACATTACATCAAACTCTGCTGGTTCAAGTGTGTCCTCTCGTTGGCAGCAAAGATCATCTCGGATAAAGAGACAGACCCCAAAGTTGCGTCTAAATCGGAAATGAAAATCGTATCCAGGATATAAATAGCTGACGGTGTTCGTTGACGATCTGACCTTTGTCTCGGTCAGTGCGAGCACATGGGGCTTGGATGTTTGTAAGTGCTGGTGGACTGAATTAATGTTGGTATTAAGCCCTCTAATATTGCAGAAATCAATTTTGAAGCTGCTGTTTTTGGGTGTGTCAGCAACTGTAGGTGCCACACTATTTCTCCGTTGAGTGTTGTTAGGGGAACCCAATATATTGTCGGAGACAGTGGATGTTCGGTTAATATCGCTTGATGAGGCCACATATAATTAATAAGAAATATAAACAACTTAAAGCAATCTAAATAAATAAAATACATGAGTATAATTTACAATAGAATTTTAAGTATTCTGCACATTTAAAAGATACTTTCTATATTTAATCTTAAACGAATTTACATTTAGAGGCAACATCTCAGTGGGAATCGAATTATAATATTTTACTGCATTGTAAGAAAATGATCGTTGAAACATATGGCGCTCCGATGATGAGGCATGGTTAATTTACTTCTGTCTCTAACCCGTCTATCATGAATATCATGACGAAAAATCAGACGCTCTCGAATCGAAATAGGGGAGTCAGGATTATTAATAATTTTTATCAAGAAAGTGCAAAAATGAAGCATTCTTCGTTCATCCATCCTCAGCCAGTCAATTCTCCTATACAAGTGGGAAATATGATCGTACTTTCTTATACCATACACAAAACGAAGACAAGCATTCTGCACCCTCTGTATCCGAGATCTACTTTCAACATCCAAGCAGAAACCGTAGACAAAATCACAGTAATTAAAATTGGACAAAACGAGAGATTCACACAAATCTTTCCTTAATTTAAAATTTAGAATATGTCTATTACTGTATAGTATTTTTAAAGAAAGATAAGTTTTCTGAAATATTTTTTTTAAATGCTCGTTAAACCTTAGTTCCGTGTCAAGCAATAAACCCAAATTTTTAGCACTATCCACAATATTTAATTTTGTTCCATTAACGGATACATTTAAAATATTTTTTAAACCATTGACCTTATCCTTATTACCAAAAATTAGCATGCATGATTTAGTAGGATTTAAATTTAAATTGTGCCTTCGAGAGAGCTCACTCAATATTTGCAAATCCTGGTTTATACAATTCGCAATTTTGGCGTAATCCTCAGCATCAAAACAGCAATATATTTGTGTATCGTCAGCAAATGCTTGCACTTTACAGTGCTTTAAAGATCTAAGAATCAGAGGTATACATAAGAAAAAGTAGGGGGCCCAAAACTGAACCTTGTGGCACTCCAGAGCGTATGTCGGCTTGTTCAGAATAATTATTATCAGAAAACACTTTTTGAAATCTATTGAACAAGTATGATTGAATGAGAGAAAAAGAGTTATTAACAAAACCATAATATTTTAATTTGGATACAAGAAGTTTATGATTAATGGTGTCAAAAGCTTTTGAAAAGTCAAGGAGAATTAGTATACTGTTCATCTTTTTATCACACGCACGAAGAATGTCATCTGTTACATTTGTTAAAGCCACAGCAGTCCCAAAGTGTTTTCTAAATCCACATTGTGTGGAAGGAATAATATTATTATCAGTAAAATAACTGTACATCTGATCATACAAGACCCTTTCAAACATTTTTGAAATAGCCGGAAGAATGCTTATTACTCGAAGGTCGTTAAAACTAGTTGGGCTACTGACCTTGGATAATGGTTTACCAATTGATATTTTTCATTGATCGGGGAAGTAACCAACCTCTATACAGCAATTTATTATGTGTGTAATATATTTATCGATATATGGACTACAATACTTGAGCATCAAAGGCGAAATTTCATCTACCCCTGTCGCATTTGTTGAAATACCGTTTAAAATTTTATTGACTTCAGATACTTTAGCTGGCCTAAATGAAAATTGTAGTGTATCACTGAAAACATTGTCTTTATAAAATTTAACTTTATCGTTACAATTAGAGACATTTTGAGGAAAAGCCGCAAAAAAATTATTAATATCATTAGGATCAGAGAACACCTTAGGTATTGAACTATTTTTATCAGCGCAAATGTTAAAGGTTTTTAAAGCAGACCAAATTTTTTTAGAATTTTTCTCGGCACACAAAGAATTCAAACAATTTTTCTTTTCTTGTCTTATCGAAGCCAAAGTAAGATTTCTTAAATACTTATAGTTAATCCAATCATCATTTAATTTAGTTCTTTTAAATTTTTGCAAAGCCATGTCTCTTTGTTTCATAAATACTTTAATGTTGGCAGTCAACCACGGAGCCTTAGGTTTTGTTATTCTCGATTCTTTTATAGGGGCATGTATATCAAACAAAGTTAAGATATGAGAATTAAGTACCTAGTTTAATTTTTTCGTCAATATTGTTGTCGTAAAGTATATTATCCCATGGTAAGCTGTACATATTCTCTAAAAAATTATTTACATTAAAGTTTTTGAAAGACCGATATCCAATAATTTTAGGAACAGTTGGTGCCTTCTCTAAATTACAATCACAATAAATCATTTTATGATCCGTAATATTATCTGCAGGAATAACTCCAGATTTAGTTATTAGAGACTGATTTGTTACAAATATTGCATCAATCAATGTGCTTACAGTGCCAGATACACGGGTAGGTTCCTCAATAATCTGTACAAAGTTATAATTTTTATTATTTTATTTAAAATTCGGCGTCAACGGGTTATGTAAACTAAGTAGATTTATGTTGAAGTCGCCCAGACAAAAAATATCATCAAGTTCAATAAGGGTGGTCTATAGAAAACTGAAAAGGCGTATGTTTTGTTAGCAAGTCTCATTTTAAATATTAAAAACTCCAATTGTATATTAATGTTAAAATCAAATGTAACCACTTCAATAGCATAATCAGTCCTCACATATACAGCCACTCCCCCTCCCCTACCTATCCGATCCTTTCTGAAAAATTGATAATTAGGAATTTCAAAAGGTACAGAGGAGTCATCAACAGAAAGCCATGTCTCAGATAAAAAGAATATATCAAAATCATTTTGCTCAATTAATGTTTTTAATTCATTAAAACCCGTAAATAAAGACCGCACGTTTAGATGACCGACCTTTAAGTTGCCCATAACAATAAAAAACCAAAACAAAAAAAAATGCAATAAAATGCAGAACAGAAAATATGTATATCGCTTATGTATGTATAACAATTATTATTCAAGAAATAGACAGAGTAAAAATATCGTTCTTACTCCGTCTAGAGAAGCCTATTGGTTTGCAAAAATAATACAAGCGCAGTACACAAGTAAATAAATAAATAATAAATAAATAAATAAACCGTTGGTAGTGGTTGGCATTGGCAGCTGTAGTATTATATCAGATATGTTAACTGAGGCTTCATCCTTCGCATCTGGAAAGACAATGCTACCTGACGGTTTTTTTCTCAGATACGAAACTTGGTATTCGCTATTATCATATTTTAAAAGAATTTTACCAACATAGTGTTTAATGCCCTTCTTATTTTTAAACTTAATAATGATAAAATCTCCTTGTTTTAAATTTTCGGGCTTTATTTCAATAGGAGTCAGTTGATTGTCAGAAGCTTCATGGACAGAAGTTTGAGTCTGATAAAAAATATTTACTTCAAAATCACTGGTCACTTCAATCACTTAAGGAACTACTGCTTACTTCAGACAGTTTTCTCCTTTTTATTTTGTTTGCTCGAACATCAGATTCTGTACAAAAACCTAGTAACTTTCTTGCTGTTTTAAGTTCTTTTGCGCGTTGCATCTGTTATTTTTTATTCCTTTTTAATTCTTTTATTTTTGCCAATTCCTCAAGCCTCTCTTTCTCTGGCGTATTAGTGTAGATTCTTGATTTTCCATTTTTTCTTCCCTTCCTCTTAAGAACTGTTTTAATAATTTTTGGCAGTGGCCAGATTCAGGTGTTATAAGTAGCGCTTGATGTTGAGGGTATTGGTTCAGGTAAAAAACGCATTTATTATTAAACTATACACCTCATGGGGTACATTGATAGGTATCAATGTGCCCCATATCCAATGTATCAATGTGCTCCAAGAGGCCATATTGAAAAAAACACACTGTCATCCCCAAAACAAAACAAGCTAAAGTAAAATTCTATATAGTTTAGTGAAATATAAACAATGTCTTACCTTTGATATTAATTCAGGTAACTTAAACATTCCAAAAATTACACTTCAAAGTCAAATCAACAAATTTACTTAATATAATGCAGAACACGTGCGAAGCGATCGACAATGAGGCGGTCACTGATAGGCCAGTGCTGCCAGATCTAAAAAGGCCAGGGCGGTAAATTCGCCGTATAGAAAACGGTAGATTTAGGATTGAAAACGGTAGCTCTCATGTGACGTCATATTTTCATTTTCGCACACAGCTACACCAAAACGTGTCTACTATAACAAGATTTTACTTTAATATATTATTGTAAATTTGGCTGTTTAATATTTTATTATTTATTATAAATAAGAAATTATTAAAACTTGTAATTATTAAGTTTAACATTTGGTTAAAGGAAAAAACGAATACAATTTTAAAAATTTAGCATTTATTTATTTATGTAAAATTAAAAAAAGTCAACACTTACATAAAATGATTTAAAATAAAATACGACAAACAAAGCAGTTTTATATAAAAAATATAATACATAATACATTTTATTCCGAAACTGACAATTCTGAAGAGATTGTCGGTCGTGGCGACGTCTGTAGAGATGAAGCACCGAATAATCATTCATAGTTTAATCGATTGTCCATTGATTATCGGTTTTTTTACTTTACTGTTATTATTAGATACTATACCTCCCTTTGTTTTTAGTTTTCGTGCTTTGCGGCAAAAAACGGTAGAATTACTAGTCTCGGCGGTAGATAGAGAGATAGAGGGTGAAAACGGTAGATCAACCGTTATAACGGTATAGACTGGGTCTGTGATTTTGTGATATTTTAATGTTTACGTGACTAATATTTTTACGTTTGTATAGTTTTGTGTTTTCGTAACGAGACAATAATTATTTGCTGGAAGCTTAACTACAAACGCACTATACCATTTTTACCGTACCTTTGTTGTTTTCTCGTTAATTTAATACCCATTAAACCAGCCTAACTGAATTCAATTTTTAAACCTTTGTTTTATTTATCTTGAACCACACTATGGAAATATAGTAATTTCGTTTCTCTGGCCAATTGTAGCATTTAAGTTTTTCAACAACTTTAACAATTTCTTATTGTTTGGTTGGGCATTATAATATGTGGTTTTTCTGCGCAATCTTTAAACGGCGCAAGGTGATCATCTTATTTGAATTGTTGGTTGCTTGAAATCAAAGGGCGATAGTTTGTTTCGAATTAAAATCGCCTAAGTGTCAAGAATTTCCAAAATCTGAACTACGATTTGCTTGTAAGTTGACTTTACCTTTCAACGTTGCCATATGTATTGTTGATTATTCTTTAAATATTTCAATACCTACACGATGCTTATCGCCAAATTTGCACCAATCAAATTTAAGTGGGAATAGTTAGAATTTCCGGTCTCCACTAAGATGTCAAAAAGGCACACTTTTTCCGCCCGCCATTCCGGTGTAAACTTTAGACTAGCACGAGGCATTTTTCCATGCTACTGTGAAGAAAACGGGAAATTACTTCCCAGAAATCCAATCGGGTAATTTTATTTGCAATTTCTTCAGTCCTAGCATGTGTTGTTATAGTGTCACGGGTAGATGGTTGGCTGTTCTTCACAACCCTGGAATCTTCCAGACCATCCAAATGCTCCGGAATCACACTTTTTGTTTTCAGTATAGAACCCTTTATAAAAGTTGAGTGAATGTTCACAAGTTCTTTTTTTTGTCCTTCTACATATACAGGATGTTATTTAAGTATGTGGCCAAACTCCA
Source organism: Polydrusus pterygomalis (assembly GCA_963969555.1). NCBI lineage: Eukaryota > Metazoa > Arthropoda > Insecta > Coleoptera > Curculionidae > Polydrusus > Polydrusus pterygomalis. The sequence goes on from OZ018382.1 coordinate 48,673,656, forward strand.
AGGCGGTGCTTCTTTAGGTGATTTTAAGAAGAAAAGTTTATATAAACATGGGTTAGAAAATGCATAGTTTTTAACGATACAGGGTGTCAAACTTTAAAAAAAAATCGGATGTTCGTAAATATCTCAATACTCTTTTATTCGATTTTGTTGAAATTTGGCAATTCTGTTTTTAATAACAAGAGAATAATTTAGCCTTAATTAGATTAAAATTATTAAGTCCAGTGGCGTCCCGGAAGACAGTCCAACTAATATTTTTGACAAAAAAATTGCGCGCCACTGACTTTTTTAAAAACTATGTATTTTTTTCGAATTAAGCAACTACAAATACAACTATTTTATCTTCTAAGTTTTTTTCATATCTTGCTTTGTTTTCGAGAAAAAAAATAAAAACCTCTTTATTGCATATCCTCGGGACAAGAGTAAAAAATTTAAGCTACTTACCAAACCATTAGGCAATTAAAATTAGGTACACGAAAGTCCTCTTTTGAATTTTTTTGCACAGATTAAAACTATTTTCGATAAAATATATTAACATAATATAATCGCATAACGTAATAATTTATTACTGCAATGTTCTAGAAGTAACAGATAAATAATAAGAGTGCTATATGGAAGGAAAAACAGTTGCTGTTCAAACATTGCAGTAATAAATGATTACGTTATGCGTAATTTTAATTGCTTAATAGTTTGGTAAGTAGTTTAAATTGTTTACTGTTATTGTCCGGGGGACATGCAATAAAGTGGTTTTTATTTTTTTTCTCGAAAACAGCAAGATAGGAAAAAAATGCACAGATCTTGCATCTTACGCAAGTATCATAGGCGTATTGAAAATACCTACCACATACAGTGGCGAGAAGGAAACCATTATGTCACAGCAGAGATTACTCCTATCTGTGAGTATGTAGCGTGCCGCTATCGCGCGTTATTATGACGGCATGGGTGCTCCGATTTAGTTTGAAATAATAATTAAATTATTATACTTAGAAATGTGTAAATTATACTTAGAAAAGTGTAAATTTGACTGTTTTGTTAAAATAAAAAATATAGGATAATCTGTATATTAGTACATATTGAAGAGAGCTCAAAACCACCTTTTCAAAAATAGCGACAAAATTATTTCTTTAGCTATACACAGCCATTTACCTGCTGGTCCTTGTACTCTTTCTTCATGAAATGTCTAAATCTTAAGTCGGCTATGAAATTTTTTGGATTGGTATATCCATTCTTCCCCGACTTTCTGTGTAATACGCCAAGACCGCCGCGCTATTTCGCTTTGTTTCAGCGACATTCACTGTTTATTTTTTTCCAATTTTATCGAAATTAAAACAATCAAAAATGCGGTTACCATGATATCGACTAATATGGACACCTGAAAATTTTTAAAATTACGAAAACGTTATCTGATATCAATGAAATTTAGACGAATAAAGTCTATTTGCACTGTCGTAGATTAAATTTTGAATGATACATGTTCGATATAAACTTTGTTAATGAAACTTGTGCAATTAAACCACTCGGCTGACGCCTCGTGGTTTAACGTTGCACACGTTTCATTATAGTGTTCATCGAACTAGTATCATTAATAACTATCTACTAACTGTTTAACAATTTTTTTTAAAAAGTTTGACACCCTGTATCGTAAAAACTATGCATTTTCGGATTCATGTTTATATAAACTTTTCTTCTTAAAATCTCTTGAAGAAGCACCCCTTCGAGTTTAGCCACATACTTAAATAACACCCTGTATATAGATTGTAAAATAAAAGAATAGAGCAAACACCTCATTTTATCCATAATCTGGATGTTAATCTGCGGTTTTTTCCAAACTTTGCAGGGCTCTAAGTTAGGGGTTAACAACCTGTTGCTAAAGAAGCTTTAGGTATTTGCTATGTTTTTCTTTATACCCATACCAATTCATAGAAGTTCCTAAGACCACTACAAGCCACCACCCTGTAGATTTTTCTAGCAGAAGTTAGACAGAGGTCTCCAAAAGGGGAACAGCTGGTATTTCTTATGGATTGCTTCTGGTTTTTTTTATGATCGAGCACAAGCACTATAGGAAAAATCCGTTAAGGCGCTCTGGGAGCGGTGCGTGTGCGAAGAAAGCGATTCACGTTTTTCTTGAATCGTTGGAGGTTATATTCGGTTGGAAACACGGTCTCAGAAAAGCCCTTCCACAAAGATGACGTCCTCCAAATAAAAGAGTTCTGAAACAATGATGTTCGGGGTGTACTAAGTTGAACCACATAGGGATGGGCGGCAGTGGTTTGTCGTGTGTTTCTGCCATGCATTACTCTAGGTGGAATCGAGCGGGCAATATCTGTCGAACACTTTCCATGGAAATATCTGTAGAAGAGAGTCAAATCACCAACCTGTCTTCGATGTTCTAAGCTGACAAAGGTCTTAGTCAGCTCGTGGTCGCCAATTAGACGAACGCCTCTCCTTTGGATGGAATCCAACAACCGAAGGGTATGCTTCGGTGCAGAACTCCAGATATGAGAGCAGTATTCCAGTGATGGTCGAATCTGGGCTTTATAGAGTGTCAAAAGTTGTTGAGGTGTATACAACTTTTTGGTACGGAAAAGTATACCGAACTTCTGAGAAGCTGCCCTGGCGATTGCCACAACGTGATTATGCCAAGACATATTTCCTTCTAGGTTGACACCCAGCAAATTAATAGACGAAGTCAGTGGAATTGCGTGTCCTGCCATAACGATATCGGGTTCTGCAATGTTAACCTTCTTAGAGAAAACTGCTGCCTGGGTTTTTGAGCGTTAAATTCGCCTTGGTTACTGTCACCCCAAAACAAAATTTCTTCCAGGTCTTTATTGAGGCGTGATACCTCATGTTGTCTGCGAAGATGTGCGTCAGCAGCCGATGTTTGAGATTTCAAAGTAAAAGATGAGATAAGTGTGCTGTCATCAGTAAAGCTATGTATGGGATTTTCTGTTTTCGCTAGAAGGTCGTTAATGTACAGTAAGAAGAGAGTGGGGGATAATATGGACCCTTGAGGAACACCAGCATTGATGGTGAAGGTCTCTGAGAGAAACCCGTCAATCGCCACTTGCAGAGAACGGTCCTTGAGGAAGCTAGACAACCATGAACAAAATCGACCGGGCATACCATAAGAACGCAGTTTACTTAGGAGCCCCTCGTGCCAGACACGGTCAAAGGCTTTAGAGATGTCCAGTGCAATAGCCCGGGACTCCCCATGATGTTCGATTGCATTGCTCCAAAGATGAGTGACATAGGCTAGAAGGTCTCCTGTTGATCTGGACTTACGAAAACCATACTGATGGTCGCTGATAATTTTAGGGCTATCTAGGTATTTTAGAAGTTGTTGGTTAATAGCTTTCTCCATCACCTTTGATATAACTGAAAGCAATGCGACTGGTCGATAGTTGTTTGGCAGGGTTTTCTTGCCTTTCTTTGGTATAGGCTGGACTCGCGCCTTTTTCCAGCAAGATGGAAATATTCCTTTTTTGTAGGATAGGTTAAAAAGTCTACAAAATACTGGTGTGAGTTCATCGGCGCATTTCTTGAGCACTATAATAGGAATTTCATCTGGACAAGAAGCTTTTTTGGCATCGAGCCCCTTCAGAATTCGTTTGACAGGACGCCGACGGAATACGATATCAGTCATTTCCGATCGAACTGCTGGAATGTTCGGGGGGTGTTTTTCCTTGAAAGTCCACCGTGGAGTTTGAAGCAAATAGTTCTGCGAGTAAGTTCGCTTTATCTTCAGCCGTGGTTGCTATTGTGCCGTCAGAACGTGTTAGCGGTGCAATATTTGATTTGGTAAAATTTTGACTGACGGCCTTAGCGACAGACCAAAAGGACCTAGATCCGTTAGGACTGGCGAGAAGTTTATTTTTTATCCTCATGTTATGAGCCTCTTTATTTTGATCTATCGTTTGCTTACACTGGTTTCGAGCGGTAACAAAGATGGTGCGATTCACATCGGTAGGATTTTTACGCCATTGTCGGTAAGCTAGATTTTTAGCTCTGACAGCACGCTCGCAGTTCTTGCTAAACCAGGGCTTGCCATTAGAAGGGCGCTTCTTGGAGAAAGGAATAAAGGCTTCCATGCCAGTAAGAATGACATCGGAGACCCAGCGGCGGCTCGTGGGGTAGAGCCACAGTGCCATGGCACTACCTGCCCTCCTGTCCAGCGTCCTGCCCTTTACAAATTACCAAAACCTATTAAGATTAATATTATCGTTTTTAAAGCAATTAGCAAAATAATTTAAAAATGGAACACAGTCGGGTACAAATTTCCATCTATTAAGGAAGCGATTATGCGTAAAACGGTAACGTAGCTTTCGCGCCAAGCGACGAGGCACACCGGAGGCCCGAAGTTAGGACGAAATCGCCATAACACATCAATAAAAACATTGGAAAATGACCTTGAATGCAAGCAGGAAAAAATCTCTGCGTAGCCAGGCCCTTCGTTTGACTGTTTGACGTTTCAAACAGTTGTCCGCGTCGTGTCGCGATTTGTTTGTATTAGGTTGTTTGTAAACTAAATAATTTTCGTTCGGCCGGCTGATTTAATGTATGTTAACGAACTTTTTATTTTAGAAATACATAATGAATACTATTAGATTTTTAAAGGAAACTCCATTTTCTACCATTTCTTTAGAACATAAATTGGAAATTAAGGAATAAGGACGACCGTTACCAGATTTAAATACAGAAAAAACTCAGGGCGGACAGAAAGTGCGTTTGCGTAAATTTAATAGAAATATTTATGGAAAAAATACTTGGGTGTGCGGTTGTGGTGAATCTAATAATAGACTATTTTCTTTTATGTGTGTTTTATTTTGTGGGGAGCAAACTTGGTCCCAAAAAGGTACAGATTATTTGGTCCATATCTGGGAAAAAATGAAGACACATGAAAAATCGAAGGTACATTTAAACAATATATTTAATTTCAGTATGCTTGGTAAAATTAACATTAAAACTCAATTAAATTCTGCATATCACAATGAAATAATGAAGAAAAACGAACAAATTGATAAAAACAGATACATATTAAACCAAATTATAAACTGCGTTCGGTTTGTGGTTCTTTCAGTCTATATAGTACACTCTACCTACATTATTTTCTTAAAATTCAAGATATGATTGTAAATTCATAAATTAAATTAGGTGCCTTTTTGCTTATTTTTCCTACTTCAAAAGCAAGAACTATTAACAAAAAAGGGCGTGGCACCCAAAATTTTTTTTCCTGCGGCGCTAAGGGTTTACCTGACCCTACTTCACTAAAATGGCACGAGCCGCGACTGCGGAGACCTCTTGAGCACAAGCGGATGGATCATCTGAAGAGAAGCATACTTCCAGCCAAGGAAAGTGCAGTTTCTCATAAACAAAACATAAATTTCTGTTATCTAAAAAAATGCGTATTGATTATACCTATACTGAGGAAAATAATTTGTAGCCATAACTAAAAATTTAGTTACCACAGCAAAATTTTTCATTACAATAGGGGACAGCAAGGTGGATGACTTATAACAACTAAATCAAGTTTGATGGAATAGATTAGTAGCTACAACTATAGGATTTAGTAGATAACGAACTTATGTTGTTTTGTTTACTAAATGGTTTTAGTTACAGTTACTAAAAAAGCTGAGTTAGCATAGCTAATATAATAATATATATTCGTTACAAGTAGGTGGTTTGTTAAAGCTATTATATCATTTAGTTGCAGGAACTAAGCGTATATGTTAACGTTGCTAATAAATTATATAATAGTAACTAAATTATGTAGTTAACCAAAATTGGGTGTTTAGTGAGTACAAATAAAAATATTAGTTAAAAAATAACCACAAAGTTTTTTTTTATTTGGCAACGATTGCACACACCTTCAGTCCCCTAAGGCCTTATTATATAAGGGCATCTTAACAGTAGCTCAAGTGAACCTTTAACTTGAACCTTTCCATAAAAATCACATTGTCGTCAAATACGGTTTTTTGTTTGGAACTGGCAGCAACGAAAAGCTTACTCTAGTCACCACAGCAAAAAGCATTTCGCTGTCCCCTATTTAACAAGAGTTCTATGCTGCATTAGAAAAATATTTGTTACGGCTGCACATACAACTTGTAGATAAAATCCACTGTAATTGCATGTGTGTATCGCAACCGAAAAGCTCGGTATATAGCAGAAAAAAACTCTAAGCAGCAAAGCGTAATTTGCTGGATCTTTTCTGTAACCACCAATAAAACCATTTTACTGAGCTTGTGCTTGAGCTTTTCGTCTAAAATATATTGCTGCCAGTTTCAAACAGAAACAATATTTAATTTAACTGCAATGTGATTTTTATAAAAAAAACTTTAAGTACCAGTAAAGGTTCAGTTGAGCTAATGTTAAAAAGCCCCTTTTATATGGCCTAAGGAAACTGAAGGTGTGTGCAACAGTAGATACCAAATAAAACACTTTAACTTGGCTGTTTAACTAGTTGATCAAAATTTGTCTTTGTTTCTGAGAGTAACTTATTCAATATATCTACACGTCAGAATATTTAAATTCAACTATCCCATGATGTTACACACAGATTTATGGTTGTTAATATAAGATTAATTAAAAATATTTCAATCCATAAGTGATACATAAATCAGAGCCCAACTTTAAATTCTCGAGGGATGATTACAATAACTGATCTCACTTGTGAAGCCCTCTGTGATAGCTTGTAGATGAAATTTCATTTCAGATAGATCGAATTATTTTTAAGGCTTTCTAGTTGAGGTAGGTAATTACTTCCCTAAAGCAAAAAGTTTGTTTTCTCTTCAACTTAAAATACAAAAAATATTTTTTTCAGTTTTTAAAATTTTTATTAAATAAATAACATGGATAAATCCTATAACACAATACAACCTTACCTTCAAATGCATCTAGATGGGTTTGAAGCCCCATTCTAACAATAAAAGTCTGTAATACATCACTATAAACTATAATAAATAAATAACACTAATAGATACACCCACAAACACCGCGGCAAGAAGCACCTGATTCACCTGAACCATGCACACGTATCGAAGCACGGAGACGAAATGATTGTTACCGCGTGGATGACCAATGTTCGCGTGCGCAATCAGGTAAATTAACTAAATATTTAGTAATGGCTACCATATTTTTCGTTACGACAACTTAAGGCATTATTTAAAATATATTTTTTTTTAGTTGTCACAAGTATAACAAAATCTTACGCCCTTGTTAGTTATCACAACAAAGGATATATTTACCGCAAGTCTACCAAATAAATTTTCAGCGTACAGCCTACACTGAGGAAAATAATTTGTAACCATTACTAAAAATTTAGTTACCACAGCAAAATTTTTCATTAAAATAGGGGACAGCAAGGTGGATGACTTATAACAACTAAATCAAGTTTGCTGGAATAGATTAGTAGCTACAACTATAGGATTTAGTAGATAACGAACTTATGTTGTTGGGTTTACTAAATGGTTTTAGTTACTGTTAATAAAAAACTGAGTTAGCTCAGCTAATATATATATTCGTTACAAGTAGGTGGTTTGTTAAAGCTATTATATCATTTAGTTGCAGGAACTAAGCGTAGATGTTAACGTTAATAATAAATTATATAATAGTAACTAAATTATGTAATTAACCCAAATTGGGTATTTAGTGAATACAAATAAAGATATTAGTTAAAAAGTAACCACAAAGTTTTTTTTTATTTGGCAACGATTGCACGCACCTTCAGTCCCCTAAAGGCCTTATTATATAAGGGCATCTTAACAGTAGCTCAAGTGAACCTTTACTGGTACTTGAACCTTCCCATAAAAATCACATTGTCGTCAAATACGGTTTTTTGTTTGGAACTGGCAGCAACGAAAAGCTTACTCTAGTAACCACAGCAAAAATTATTTTGCTATCCCCTATTTAACAAGAGTTCTATGCTGCATTAGAAAAATATTTGTTACGGCTGCACATACAACTTGTAGATAAAATCCACTGTAATTGCATGTGTATATCGCAACCGAAAAGCTCGGTATACTGCAGAAAAAACTCTAAGCATCAAAGCGTAATTTGCTGGAGCTTTTCTGTGACCACCAATAAAACCATTTTACTGATGTTGAAGCTTTTCGTCTAAAATATATTGCTGCCAGTTTCAAACAGAAACAATATTTAATTTAACTGCAATGTGATTTTTATAAAACAAACTTTAAGTACCAGTAAAGGTTCAGTTGAGCTGATGTTAAAAAGCCCTTTTATACGGCCTAAGGAAACTGAAGGTGTGTGCAACAGTAGATACCAAATAAAACACTTTAACTTGGCTGTTTAACTAGTTGATCAAAATTTGTCTTTGTTTCTGGGAGAAACTTATTCAATATATCTACACGTCAGAATATTTAAATTCAGAAGCCTTCTGTGATAGCTTGTAGATGAAATTTCATTTCAGATAGATTGAATTATTTTTAAGGCTTTCTAGTTGAGGTAGGTAATTACTTCCCTAAAGTGAAAAGTTTGTTTTCTCTTCAACTTAAAATACAAAAAATAATTTTTTCAGTTTTTAAAATTTTTATTAAATAAATACCATGGATAAATCCTATAACACAACACAACCTTACCTTCAAATGCATCTAGATGGGTTTGAAGCTCCCATTCTAACAATAAAAGTCTGTAATACATCACTATAAACTATAATAAATAAATAACACTAATATACACACACACACACACACACACACACACACACACCGCGGCAAGAAGCACCTGATTCACTTAAACCATGCACACGTATCGAAGCACGGAGACGAAATGATTGTTACCGCGTGGATTAACTAAATATTTAGTAATGGCTACCATATTTTTCGTTACGACAACTTAAGGCATTATTTAAAATAATTTTTTTTTAGTTGTCACAAGTATAACAAAATCTTACGCCCTTGTTAGTTATCACAACAAAGGATGTATTTACCGCAAGTCTACCAAATAAATTTTCGGCGTACAGCCTACTAATTCGATTAGTAATTGTAAGTGGAGGGAAAAAAATATATTTGTTAGTCCCTGTAAATAGCTTTGCGGTATTATGGCAACTAAGTCTGCGGACATTTTTAGTAGCTACAACTAAAAAAAAATCAACTAAGTAATTTAGTTGGCGGGTTTTTCTCAGTGTACTAAATCGATTAGTAATTGTAAGTGGAGGGCAAAAAATATATTTGTTAGTCCCTGTAAATAGCTTTGCAGTATTATGGTAACTAAGTCAGCGGACATTTTTAGTAGCTACAACTAAAAAAAAAGCAACTAAGTAATTTAGTTGGCGGGTTTTTCTCAGTGTACTTATATATTATTTTGTGGTTTATTATTTAATTAATAACCGTTAAATCTCCGATGACGTATTAATTTAGGTACTTTGTATTATGATTGTGAACTATGGACTATGGGGTGCTGTTTTCTCGATGATGAGAAAATAGTTAAGTAGTTAAAAATTTAAACATTGCATTTTATTTTGTATTATTACCTCAAGGTGTTAAGAGGTTCAGCTACAGTCACATTAATTTTATCAATCAATATAAGTACCTACCTTGATTACCTCATTTCAATTTTTAATCATAATATTTTATTTTTTTATAATTACATAATTATGACATAACCAAAAATAGGACATCCACTGTATAAATGTACAAAGATACCTACTAAATAATTAAACTTAGTTAATATATAGGTAATAACCTTGTTTATTTTCACCTAGCTTACTCTCATACAAGAATTTATTTAACTCTCCTCATAGACTAGCTAAGGTATTTAAGACATGTTGTTATAATTTGGGTTTCGTAATTTTTCCCCAGATTATTTAAATTCCGTCAGTTCAAATTACGTGGTGCCCAGGCTTTTTTATTTATCAGAATATTGGTCGCAATCATTAGGTACTAAAAGTTTACTTTAGACGCTCTCCAGATGAAAAGCTGCCGAACGCTATGATACTTTTTTTCAAAACAAAAAAGTGTTAAGTACACAATTATTATTTAAGTTGGCCAAGTCTTTGATATTAATTAGAAATACCATACAGTTTTTCTTTAATAATAATAACTGGACTACACCTATGGGCTACGGCGAAGACCACTGGGTTTAATAGTTCAATAATGATTTATTACTTTGTTTAAAAGCAACTAAAAGTTAATGTGGATTGTGGGTGTGGGTATTTAATATTTCTGTTTTCTAGTTTTTGTGTACTTGTGTAGTTAGTGAATTGTGTTTGTGCTATGATCAATGACTGGTACCGAAAACGTTTTCAAATTCTTGATCATAAAATTGCGCTTGAAAGTGTTTTTTTACACGCACCCAAGTTACTGGCAATAATTTTATTGTTGAATGTTACCAACTAATATTTGGCTTGAGATTAGGTACCTACGCGATAACATCGAAAATTGCTGTTTAGTTTGTTTTTTATTTTCAATTTGATAAGGTGTAAGTTAAATTGACTTGTTCTCTTGATTTTCGAACTAAAACCACGACGGCAAATCATTTTTTAACAAATTTAAAAACAAAACATTAAAAACGATTTTCTAACCTCAAAATCTGATAGGTTAGCAAGCAATATATAAATACACCAGAAATCACTTCATTTTCCGCACAACTCGGTCAAAATATTAGAACAAGTTCCAGCTTCTTAACAATAAATTGTGGCAAGAACTTGGGGCAAAAAGCATTTTACACGTGAACGTTAAAATCAATTGGAGGTCAACTTTTACATTTACAATTTCTTGACCCTGAACTTGGCCCGTGGAATGAGGGCTTAAAATCTGTGCACTACAACATTAAGCTTCCAGTAAAATATTGTAAATTTTAAAGAACGGACCTGTCTATTTTTCCATTTGTTAAATTAGAATTTTGCAGTGCGCATGCCTACCCTGCCGAAAATGTCTGTTGAAATAACTAGGGGAAATTGGTATAATACGGCATACTAGGATAAAATGGCACACTACCTGTATAATAAATTACGCGCATTTCTTAAATCCCGCCATGCGATTTTTGACGCTGGTGGGGAGCATACCCAAGGAGCATTTTTCTGACTTCCAACTAATTTTTTATCAACCCCGACGTTGCAATGTGTCCTTATAGTAGTCAGTATTTGTACAGGATGTAAACCGGCGTCAAACCAACGTCGTTTCAACGTTGTTTAGCTGTTACCAGAAATCTGAAGGCGGATCGACGATTTCACAACTCATACCGATATATTAAGAAATATTCTTTTGTTTGCAAACATATTTAAAGTAATATTAAAAACAATAAGGATCAAGAGGGCGATTTGCTTTGAAAATACTAAGCGTAATATATCATACACTGCGCGACATATTTAACGCATAACGAAAAAATTGCCTCAATTTTGATGTTATATATTTTCCAAATTTGTGGTTCGTTTTTAATGATTTTTTTTTCAAATTGTAGGTTTTTTCCTTAAGCATATCACTGCCTTTGTTGTTTTACTTGAAAAAGTAACTTTGGTATTATACCGAGTGTTATAAAACTGTTATGTTTTTTTACGGAAATTCAAAACACCCTGTGGGATTTACTAGCCATTGCAAGTTATCGCAATTCCAGCCAAATTAAAGTCCCATATTTTCTTTACATTTTCTTTTTTGATTCATTGGTTTATCTCTATTTTTTTATGAAATATTCAATTTTTAGTTCAACATGATTTTCATAAAAAAATGTTTAGTTAAAAAATTCAAAATAAACGAAATGCTTTGATTAATGCAACAGCAAGAAAAAACAAATTATAAAGTAAATAAAGAATTAATATCTGGTATTAATTTACTGAATCCACAAAACAGGGAAAAAAATACAGGAAAGAAAATTGCAATTTCTAAAGGTATTCAAAAAAATTAAATATGAATCATTAGTAGCGAGTATTGCCGACGAATCAGAGCCTTGCTTCCTTCTCCTAGAAACTTAAATGATTTGTCATTGGGGCTTATGGAAATATAGAATCAGATTAATCAAGATGAAATCAAAAATCTGATTTTAAGTATGCCAAGAAGATGCGAAGCATTCATTAGAGCAAGGAGAGGCAATACTCGCTACTAATTATTCATATTTAATTTTTTTAAATACATTTAGAAATTACAATTTCCTGTATTTTTTTGCCCTGTTTTGTGGGTTCAGTAAATTAATACCAGATATTAATTCTTTATTTATTTTATAATTTGTTTTTTCTTGCTGTTGCATTAATCAAAGCATTTCGTTTATTTTGTATTTTTTAACTAAACATTTTTTTATGAAAATCACGTTGAACTAAAAATTGAATATTTCATAAAAAAACAGAGATAAACCAATGAATCAAACAAGAAAATGTAAAGGAAACATGGGACTTTAATTTGGCTGGAATTGCGATAACTTGCAATGGCTAGTAAATCCCACAGGGCGTTTTGAATTTCCGTAAGAAAAACATAACAGTTTTATAACACCCGGTATAATACCAAAGTTACGTTTTCAAGTAAAACAACAAAGGCAGTGATATGCTTAAGGAAAAAACCTACAATTTGAAAAAAAATTCATTAGAAACGAACCACAAATTTGGAAAATATATAACATCAAAATTGAGGCAATTTTTTCGTTATGCGTTAAATATGTCGCGCAGTGTATTATGTAGTACCGCTCCGACAGTGAAGAGAAAGATCGCTGTTTAATATCTAAATGCGCTAAAAGAGTTAACGACGATAACCAGCAGGCTGACGAAGACAATTTCGGATATTTTCTCGCCCCGTCGCGGCTCGCATGGCGACCTTGGACTAAGATTTCAGAAATATCGGTCGGATGCTCTTAAGTAAAAAACTTTGATTTTATTCAAATTAAAATGATAAAATATGTTTTTTTTTCCACCTGTAAAATAATCCATGACAACTAGTTGTAGTAGAGTCTGTCAGTTCGATTTTTTTGCCCTGGCACCGAAAGTAATACTTAACATAGCTAGCAACGCTACTTTACATAGCTAGCAACGTATAATATTCAGGTAACTCGAATGTTGACTTTCGTTATCTGTCGTGTTGCCAGGGCCCGAAAGTTAACTTATCTATACAGTAGTAGAAAAAATAATTTATTAAGGTTAAATAGGTAATTTTTTTTTAGATTCTGATTTGTATTCATATAGGTGCAACCTCTTAAAATTATTGATATGCTATAGTATAAATAGCTAATACACGATGCCTATTTATATAAATACATAATTTCTATCAAATGGTAGATACCTATACTTTATATTGAAACTAATATTATGTCGTTCTTAAACAAATACAAAATTTGTCTTTTTTCACTGTGCGTAATTGCTCACGGTAAGTATATTTCAATTCCCTTTTATATTACTTCCTATATAGATTAACGAAATCTCATTATATTTTCTAATTTTAATGTTTAGCTTTCAAAATGTCTTTATTTCAAACTAACTTTTACAGTTCATTACATGGAAAGTGACAACATAATATAGAAAATAATAACCATAAAAAAAATAACAATAAAAAAAATGGAAGTTAATCCAATTTAATTCATTAATAAAATCTATTTAAAAAAAAATAGTATAAATAATTTAATTGTTTTTTAAAAATTGCCAATTTTTTTATTTTTCTGAAATTTTTTGGAAGATTGTTATATTTTATTATTCCGACATATAAAAGCGATTTTTTTCCAAAATTACTTTTAACTGGTATAGTTTGATAATTTATACAATGTCTGGTGTTATGATCATGTAATGTCTTATTCTCCTGAAGTGTTACGTTTGTTTTTTTTTCTTTTAAAATAATAGAGTGAATAGAATACAAATTTTTAATTTATAAATGTTTTGATTGTGTATAAATACCCTTTCGGTCTATATAGATTAACAGTTGGTTCTAAATGTGGTAATTTGTATATACATTTAATAACTTTATTTTGCAATTTTTGTAATGGTTTTAAGTTTGATAAACAAGCAGATCCCCATGCAGAAGCTAAGTATTGTAATTTTGAATAAATTAATGAAAAATATATATTTTATAAATATTTCAAAGGAATAAAATATCTAGCTCTGTACAAAACAGATACCAAAGGAGATATCGAATTGATAATATACTGGATATGGCATTTCCAATTTAAATTTTCGTCAAAAACTAATCCTAAAAATTTTGTCGTTTTTGAATATTGAATATTTTCATTATTAAATGTTAAGTTATATACACTGATTTAAATTAAAACGACAGATAAGTTGGGTTAAAGCCAAGCATGCATGATACGCATTTATATGATGCAATGATTTTTTTTAAAAATAAAATCTTTATTAATCGAATCTCACATTTTTTTTAAACAATGAAATTTAACTAATTCAAACAAACAATAAAAATATAAAATATACAAATTAAATTTCAGGGAGGGGGGAGGGTGGGGAGGGGGGGGTTTAAGGTTAGAAAACGATTTATCTCGATTTCCGGTAAAACTACAAGTCCTGTGGAAAAACGTTAAATCGCCAAGTTGTAGGTAATAAAAAGATCTTTAACTTTTGTATATACACTTTTTTCACATAACCTCAAAATTTATGTGAAAAATTCAAATAACCAAGTTTTTGGTTTTTTATTTTTATCTTTTACAAAAAAAATTTTTATACAGAAAATTTGGTGAAAACTTTCTTTTTTATGTCTCAAACACACTGTAATTTTTTTAATTTAAAATATTTATTTTTTAACCTTATTTTTACTTAATATCGAAAAAGCAACCTAATTTTCAATCGAAAATTCTCAAGTCAAAATATCTGCTTTTTTAAAAAAGTCGGTGGGCTTTTTGTGTATAAAAAAAAAATTTTGTAAAAGATAAAAATAAAAAACCAAAAACTTGGTTATTTGAATTTTTCATTAAAATTTTGAGGTTATGTGAAAAAAGTGCAAATACAAAAGTTGTAAATCTTTTTATTACCTACAACTTTGCTATTTAACGTTTTTCCATAGGACTTGTAGTTTTACCGGAAATCGTGATAAATCGTTTTCTACCCTTAAAAACTCACCCCCTCCCCTTCCTGACCTCGGATGGCCCGTAATTTATTTTTCCTTTAATTTTTGTTATATTCTCTTCCTTTTCCAATGGGTTTCATCCTACTATTATTTTTTTTGGTTTCAAAAATTAGCGACCCTGGTCTATAAAAGCTTATATCTGTTTATTATTAAAATATTCTTATATTCATTCAGACTATGGTTTTTATATTCCAGGTTTTAAAAAAACACTGCCGACACGAACCATTTGATAATATCAGAGTCACTTTTATTCGGTATCTTATTTGTTATTAGATCATAGGGTGTCGCATCCACCCAAGTTTATTTTAAATTTTTTAACTATAATATTTTGAATCCACAACAACATAAATTTCCTTACAATTTGTACTATTTTTTGCGCATACATCTCCGGCATCGGTAATACCGTCCATACTTTGGAGAGAAGGTACATATTAATATACCATACTTTTCTAGTTGTGTCTAAATTTTTTGTTAAGTCTTTGAATATCATTATATTAATATTTTTAATTATATTTTTCCAGTTGTCATTTAAGGTTTCTTTAATTGAATTACGGAAATAAATACTTAATATTTTTATCTTACTATTGTTTTGAAAAGTTTTATCTACATTTTTTTGTTTTTCCCATGCCTCTAGATGAAGCATGTATGTTTTTTTTTTGGTTTATAAGTGAGCCAGAACCTTTTTGATAAATTTCAAGTAGTTTAATAAAGTTAAGTAGATCATTGTTATCATAGAGATAGACTACTACGTCATCAGCATATGCTGAAACTTTGTATTTTTTTTCGTTCACTTTTATACCGCTTAATATATGATCTATCAACCGTAAAAAAGGTTCTATCGTTATAGCAAAAAGGATCATTGATGAGCGGACAACCTTGTCTCACCGATGAGTTTATTTTAAAGCCACTGGACAAATATCCATTAATTTGGATTTGGGAAGACGCTTGTCTATCGTATTACGTGATTACACTGCATAAACATTCGGGCAACACATTTTATATCAATAGGGTGACAATTTGAAAACGAACAGCATTTAATATTGCCCCTACCAATGATAGTATGAAAATTTGGCGAAACACGTCAATTGATATATCAAGGGGGAAATTTTTTAAGGCATTTGTTGTCGTGTTACTTTCAACCCCCTGACCACCAGGGCACATACCCCTAAAATTTTAAATGGCAACCCCTATTTCTTTTGCCATTTTTGTGTTCCTTATAAAATTCTACATAAACTGTATTTTTTATTTTTATTTATTTGAATAAACATTTAAATAATGCAACTCCTTGAAAAATTATGATAATGATAATGAAATACTGGAAAGCTCACCTTTCCTACTTTATGATTTGTTCAAAATGGGTTCCATTCTTTTCCAAGCACAAGTAGGTACAGCCGGTAATCAAACTGTTTTCGGACGTTTTCAAGAGTTTCAGTTGAAATAGCTCTACACTCCTGTACAATTCTTTGTTGTAATTGTTCAATGGAATCTGGTTGAGTTTTAAATACAACGGATTTCAAGTGACCCCATAAGAAAAAATCCAGCGGTGTCAGATCTGGTGACCTAGGTGGTCATTTTATGGGTCCCCTCCTACCAATCCACTGCTCTGGGTAATGATTATCCAACTTCACTGATTCTAGAAGAACATAAAATAAATAATGAACACCAGGAGTCGGAAAATAAGGTACGTACTAACTACAAAACGACAATCTTGTTTTGTCGAAAACGGCAAAAAAATTTAACTATTTTATGTTATCTAGTGGCGATATCGAAGACGAAATGTAAATAAATAAAAGAATTTGGAATGTAAGTATTGGTAGACCTACAAACATTTTTAAACGAAGTGCTATGAGGCGGTGAATGCAATCCGTTTTAAAATTCAATATTAAACACATTTCATTAATTTGTGAGGTTAATAATCACAATTTTGAAAAAAAAAATTATACAGTTTATGTAGAATTTAATAAGGAACAAAAAAATGGCAAAAGAAATATGGGTTGCCATTTAAAATTTTAGGGGTAGGTGCCCTGGGGGTCAGGGGGTCAAAAGTAACACGACAACAAATGTCTTAAAAAATTTCCCCCTTGATCTATCAATTGACGTGTTTCGCCAAATTTTCATACTATCATTGGTAGAGGCAATATTAAATGCTGTTCGTTTTCAAATTGTCACCCTGTATATTAAATTTACGTTAACTCATTACTTAAACATAATAGATACAATCAAATAAAGACCTTTTGCGGAATGTGGACTGAACTTGTATAAACTATCGATGCTATACACAACCACACAGTCATAGTCCACACACGGAAAGTATTTTACACACCAAAATAAACTAACGTTTGGGAAAAATTAGTAAGATTAACAGCCAATAGCGATTTAAAATTCAGTTAGAGTCAACTTTTTCTAAAAACAAAGCGTTTCGACAGTTGACACCTACACTGAGAAAATTATTTAGCTATGATGGCTTTATATAAAGCAACTATGCCTAAATATTAGAGTAAATATAGCGCCAGCCCTAACGTCGTGTTGTGACTGCCAAATATATTAAGCAGAGTCTATTAGTAATCATTACTACATATTTTAGTAACAATATGATCCATGAAAACCTGCTCTTACTAGAAAATTTGGCTGCTTTAGCAAAATTGAATATTAGTAAGGAACACATATAAATAGTCCTAGCCAGTTTATTTAGTAACTGTTGCATGATCGTGTAATATCAATATACTCGTGTGGTAATTATTATATTGTCGTTTAGTAAAGGAGCATACTTGTTTAGTAATCACAGCATGATTGTTTAGTAATCACAGCATAATTGTTTATTTATCGCAGCATGATTGTTTAGTAATCACTGCATCTTTGTTTAGCAAGTAGTTATACAGGGCGTTCCATAAATATGTGCTGTTCAAACGAAAGTTTTATATACCTACGGTAAGTTTTTTTAAACGCGGGCCATAAGGATTTACATAATAAATTTTGCACCCCCTGTTAACTTGTATTGTAATAAAAAGTTTTAAAAAAAGTTGGTGTGCATGTTTTAAACTGAGGACATTTTATACTTAACGTTAACACGTTTTTAGCGACAAACTTCAATGAAATTAAAGAAATTATTCAGATTTTTATTCTAATAAATTGTATTTATTACAAAAAAGGACATATATTATTTAAAACTGATTAAAGTTTATAGCTAAAAAAATTTACTCTTAAATTATGCCCCATCTAATTTTTTTTTCTAATTTTTTATTAGAACAAAAGTTAACAGGAGGTACAAAATCACATAAAAAAACAACGAATACTTTAGGTAGGTACAGCACAGGTATACAGAACTGAAAAATAATGCGCGTAATGCGTATCGCGTCACACAACTATCTCGCGGAAGATACGATTACAGATTGGACTTTTGATTTTCCTGATGTCCGAGTGGCAGAGCAAGCGCTTTCTTATTGGCTGACGTTCAACCGAATTTACCCTTTCCTACATCCAAATAACGAATCTTAATAAACCGTTTTGCTCTAGTAGAACCGCGATCGAGCTATCATGGCTTTAAGTACCTGGCAAAGTGCATTAGGGTTACGATTAAAAATTGTAACGCTAGGAGTGCTAATTCAGATAGCAATAATTACTTAGCCGTTTAAGTTTATTTCTTTATAAAATTATTTAGCTGGTATAGACATGATAATATAGCAACAGTTAACAAATATGTTGTAATAACAGCACTATAAGATTTCTAAAACCCAGCAAAATATATACTGCAACGACTACAAGATCATCATGTCACCTTTAAACAATATTTTAACTAATATAGCGGTTTATTTAGTAACAGCTGCTAAATTTGTCCAGCCCGATAACTTAGGAAACTTCATTTTCTCAGTGTACATGTAACATTAACAGCTGATACTGGTTTCTTGCTAAATGTTCCCCAGTTCGGTAGTGGGCCGTAGCAAACTCACGCGTCAAGTTTCAGAGAATAAATTTTCTTGGTGTTTAAACCAGTTTAGTTAATTAACTCTCTTAATTAATTAATTATCTCTCCCATTTCCAATAACAAACATTTCATTTGTTATCATTTGCTATTATTAGTTTATCCATTTTAATTACGCAGCAGACACATTCGAAAAAGTTCTAACCGAATGTGCATGTCCGCAGCCCAAAGGGGGTCTGTACCTAGACGCTTGTCAATTTTGTGAAAAGTAGACGGTTGGCCTGCTATAAATACTATTTATCACTACCTCAGGAGAGCCGATATCTATATCATCTCTTCCCAGAATTTTTTCAGGAATATTTTTTATATTGTTCTAAGTTTTCGATGTACAGGGTGTTTCATTAAGGTCGAAGAGCGGCCATATCTCGGAAACTACTGCGCATAGAAACTCACGAAAAGAAAAATGATAATAATAGTGGCCATGAGAAAATTCTGGAAATAATTTTCAAGTTCCGCATTTTGCCGCAAGAGGGCGTAATTGAAAAGTAAATTTTTTAAATTTTACATAACTCCGAAAATTCCACATTAAGGTATATGTTTGATAACACCATTTTAAAGCTTGGACAATTATGCATCATTTTGGTCATATGCTCATTGGCGTACCGACTTTAATAAGAGTGGGGGAAGCTGTTGAAAGTGTAATCATTTAAATCGCTGTAACTTATAAACGACTTATCCGATTTTAGCAAACTAAAGACTGTTTGGAGAAGAAATGTATGCACTTTGACCAATCGTATTTAGTTGTCCATAATAGTTCTCAAAAAAAATGCTAGAGGGCGCAATTTGCAATAACAATACATTTTTTGATTCTCCTCCGAAAAAATAAGTCAAACGGTATAATTATGATACTATAATTGAAAAGAAGATGAAATTTGCTAGAAAAAATATTAAAACCGCAGCTCGATATCTCCGTTCGTTTCTGAGTTATTGCCAAAACAATAATTTTTAACACAAATTGCGCCCTCTAGCAATTTTATTAGAAACTATCTTGTACCATTAGATACGACAATTGAAGGTTCTTCCAAACAAGCTTAAATTTAGTAAAATCGGATAAGTCGTTTAGAAGTTAAAGCGATTTTAATGTTTAAACTTTCAATAGTTTCTCCCACTCTTATCAAGTGAAATTGTAAACATTAAAATCGCTGTAACTTCTAAACGACTTAACCAATTTTACTAAATTTAAGCTTGTTTGGAAGAGAAAGGTAAGTACCTTTAATTGTCGTATCCAATGTACAAGATAGTTTCTAATAAAATTGCTAGAGGGCGCAATTTGTCTTAAAAATTATTGTTTTGGCAATAACTCTGAAACGAACGGAGATATCGAGCTGCGGTTTTAATATTTTTTCTAGCAAATTTCATCTCTTTCTCGATTATGGTATCATAATTATACCGGATGATTTATTTTTTCGGAGGAAAATCAAAAAATGTATTGTTATTGCAAATTGCGCCCTTTAGCATTTTTTTTTAGAACTATTATGGACAACTAAATACGATTGGTCAAAGTGCATACATTTCTCTTCCAAACAGTCTTTAGTTTGCTATAAAATCGGATAAGTCGTTTATAAGTTACAGCGATTTAAATGATTACACTTTCAACAGCTTCCCCCACTCTTATTAAAGTCGGTACGCCAATGAGCATAAGACCAAAATGATGCATAATTGTCCAAGCTTTAAAATGGTGTTATCAAACATATACCTTAATGTGGAATTTTGGGAGTTATGTAAAATTTTAAAATTTACTTTTCAATTACGCCCTCTTGCGGCAAAATGCGGAACTTGAAAATTATTTCCAGAATTTTCTCATGGCCACTATTATTATCATTTTTCTTTTCCTGAGTTTCTATGCCCAGTAGTTTCCGAGATATGGCCGCTCTTCGACCTTAATGAAACACCCTGTATAGCAAAGCAGTTATGCATACTCTCGTGGTGAGCGTGCCTTGAAAATCCGTTTTTCACACTTGTATCATAAATTTCTATGTTACTCAGGTCTTAAAAAGTTCGTCTTCTTAATAAATTTAATTATTCTATTTACAGCACTAGAAGACAATGCGGCAGTTAATAATTATAAAAAGAAGGAGTATTACCTTGCGCTAGATACAGCCAATTTTTTTGCAGCCTTTGTACAGTGCAAACAGGGAGGAATGGAACTAGCCAGTGTAGAAAATGAAGAGGAATCAGCAGCACTGGACACGTTCCTCGGTCCATATAAGATAGGTAAGCATAATTAATTCAGTGTAACTAATTTCAACTAAGAAGGGACGGGATAAAATAACGTTTATTCTCAAAATATGTCAAGTGGGTAACTGCGGCAAGAGGGGAGGAAAAAAATCTTTGCTGAGTTTAATTTTTGAAATAAACCCTCAACATATACGTTGGCTTTGCTATGCTAAAGTGAGTAAAAGGAACTCGTTTAATAAATTTTACAAGCGGAATTTCGAGTTTTACTCTTTCACCATTGACAAGATATTTAATTTAATAGGCGACACCAAGTAGTGTTTTACTAGACGAAAAATCTCGCACTTTTTAAAAAACTCTCGTCTCATTTCGCAAATCGAGACGAGATTTTTTGAAACCCGCCTAGCTAACATCTCGCAAGATGTATTCTCGTCTATTTAGTTCTTAAAAAGTATATTTAAGTTATAAAAAGAGGGTTTATTTTTTGTGATAATTACAGTGTCACCAGTAAAGTCCGCATCATATGGGATTTTTTTTATTGATAGATTTATTCGAAATTTGACTTTGGCATCAAGTTCTGCTTCGATCGAGATAAAAATTAAGCAAAAAATAGTAGTCACGTGATTCGCATTATCTGTCAAATTTTAATTTTTTCCAAAAAATAATTCAAAAGTGGGGTTATTTCTGAAAATACCGAAAAAAGTTATTGGAAAAAGTTTTTTTAAATGCAGTTTCTAGCTCACATGCAAAAATTTCAGCTGCATAAGATAATTTTAATTTTTTACCTATATTTTGTAAATTGCACCACTTTTGCAAAATAAGACTCAACGCAACCTACATAAAACTTCTTAGTTTTGACAAAGCTTTATTTCAGATATATTTTCTTTAAAGTAGCGCCATATTAAATGTGTGTTTTTCTACAAAATCCAAATTGGGCTATTAAGATTTGGACGCATGTGATGGAAAGTTTATTTGTTTTTGGCCCTGTATAAGGTAACTTCATAAAATAAGTATTTTTGAAAACCTAGTTTGTGGCTGAAAGTAAAAAAATAAAAAATAAAGTAAAGGGGTTTTAAATTAAATCGTTGAAAATAGATAAACTTTACGTTAAGTTAAAGTAAAATTTATTTTCCACTTAATGAACACTTTACTGATGGCACTGTGTTCTTTTTTGTCTTAATATTAAGGTGTACTACTTTCAGACACAAACTACGGAATCAAAAATACTTATTTTATGAAGGTACCTTATACAGGTTCAAAAACAAATAAACTTTGCATCACATGCGACCAACTTTTAATAGCCCAATTTTGATTTTGTAGAAAAAGGACACATTTAATATGGCGCGACTTTAAAGAAAATGTATCAGAAATAAAGCCTTGTCAAAACTAAGAAGTTTTATGTAGGTTGCGTTGAGTCTTATTTTGCAAAAGTGGTGCAATTTACAAAATATAGGTAAAAAATTAAAATTATCTTATGCAGCTGAAATTTTGCGTGTGGGCTAGAAACTGCATTTAAAAAAACTTTTTCTAATAACTTTTTCGATATTTTCAGAAATAACCCCACTTTTAAATTATTTTTTGGAAAAAGTAAAATTTGACAGATAATGCGAATCACGTGACTACTATTTTTTTGCTTAATTTTCATGTCGATCGAAGCATAACTTGATGCCAAAGTCAAATTTTGAATAAAGCTATTAATAAAAAAACATCCCATATGATGCGGACTTTACTAGTGACACTGTATAGTCCGGTCAATCTAGACCAAAAAATGATAGTGAAGGTACATAAATTTACAACAAGCCGAAAATCAGTAAAATTGTTCAAAATATAATTATAAGTAAAATGTATAAGTTCCCCATCATTCTCGTGTTTGGAAAAAATTTTACTCGAGGTCAAAACGGTAAGTTTGCCCAGACAGATAATAAAATTATCTATAAAATATGTATCGATACTTTTTTTCCTACGAGCCACCGTTTCTGAGATATAACGATTCAAAAAGTTGTAAAAGTTGTTATCGTCATAATATGCACACGTTTTTACGCCACCTATGAGGTAGTGTACTTAGCGCGTTTTTTTAACGTGGTTTCCCCAGTAGGCCTCCTCCACGGGTTAGTAGTGTTTAATTTAAAACTATTGCATAATAACGGAAATTAGCAAAGATTGGAAAAGGTAAAAGCGATGTAAATTAAAAAAAGGGGTGAAGTTTATTCGTCTGATTCAAATTATTCGTCTTGTTCTTCTTCTTGATATTCTTCTTTTTCTTGTTCTTCTTCTTCATTCTGGGTGCAAGTAAATTGCGTCAATAGCGATGTATCGCATGTCACCTCGTTGGAATCAAATGAATCCTCTACTGTTAGTGATTCTACATTAGAGTACGACCGGCCTTGGCAATTTGTGCATGCCAGAGAACAAAACAGTCCGATTTTTTTGCAACCACATTTAGCACTGCATCCCTTTTTGCAGTTGCAAAAAATTGTGTTCGGCAGTTTTTTCGGCGCAGGAGGGAGTAAAGTTTGAACTGGTTCTAATGTATTGTTGACCAACTTCCAACCCCAGTCTCTAGGGTCTAGGTGATAACCTCAAGCCACACTTGAACTTGGTAATATACTGAAAAAGAACAGCAACTGAGGTTGGAGGAAGACAAGAATTGAACTTGTTTTTTCTTTTAGTATTTTTAACGAAACATGCATTTCGATGCATATCTAAGCAGGTTGTTTTTTTTGCAACTGCAAAAAGGGATGCAGTGCTAAATGTGGTTGCAAAAAAGTCGGACTATTTTGTTCTCTGCTGGCATGCACAAATTGTCAAGGCCGGTCGTGCTCTAATGTAGAATCACTAACAGTAGAGGATTCGTTTGATTCCAACGAGGTGACATGCGATACATCGCTATTGACGCAATTTACTTGCACCCAGAATGAAGATGAAGAAGAACAAAAATTAGAAGAAGATGAAGAAGAACAAGAACAAGAAGAATATCAAGAAGAAGAACAAGAAGAATAGTTTGAAAGTCACGAATCAGACGCATAAACTTCACCACTTTTTTTAAATTTACATCGCTTTTATCTTTTCCAATCTTTGCTAATTTCCGTTATTTTGCAATAGTTTTAAACTAAACAGGATCACAACTAACCAGTGGAGTAGGCCTACTGGGGAAATCACGTTAAAAAAACGCGCTAAGTACACTACCTCATAGGTGGCGTAAAAACGTGTGCATATTATGACGATAACAACTTTTACAACTTTTTGAATCGTTATACCTCAGAAACGGTGGCTCGTAGGAAAAAAAGTATAAATATATGTTTTATAGATAATTTTATTACCTACAATTTTTGTCTGAGGTATTTTTATGATAAAACTTACCGTTTTGCTGAAAATCGCGAAAAACTCATTTTTTTGACCTTTGA
Source organism: Polydrusus pterygomalis (assembly GCA_963969555.1). Taxonomy (NCBI): domain Eukaryota; kingdom Metazoa; phylum Arthropoda; class Insecta; order Coleoptera; family Curculionidae; genus Polydrusus; species Polydrusus pterygomalis. The sequence continues at coordinate 48,698,207 of OZ018382.1, forward strand.
CCTCGAGTAAAATTTTTTCCAAACACGGGAATGATGGGCAACTTATACATTTTAATTATAATTATATTTTAAACAATTGTACGGATTTTCAGCTTGTTGTAAATTTATGTACCTTCGAATGTCTAGATTGACCGGACTATGTAGATAACCTGGTACGAATTAAAAAATCATTTATTAAAAATATTTTATTCGATACATATTTTAATGGTTAAATGGTATTTTGTTGCCGGAAAAAATATTGAATAGACGCAAAAATATGTTACGACATCGTGTGTGTGTCTAAACGAAATATTTTAGGGATTAAAGGATTTCTTTTTGTATTAATCCATATTCTATTACATTTATTTATAGTGTGTCCACGGATGGAGTTCACTATACTTGTAAATAATCTTATTTTCACTTTTTCTAAAAAAAGTAATTCTTTATCATTTCTTCTGCTTGTTATATGCGTTGAGAAAATTCGATTTTATTGTACAGGGTGCGTAAAAATAGTAAAAAAAATAACGAAATTAATAATGTTCAAACTAAATTAAATTGATTCGATTTTATTAGGTGTGCTTGTTGCTGTCATATGACGATTTTTTTTTAATATGGCCAAAACGGAAATACAACTGTCCTTCCTTGTTCAAAAAGTCGAGAATTCATATAAAAGCCCAAGCTATTATTTATATAAATAAACTAATTTAGTTTTCAATAAAAAGAACACTTAGAGTACAAAATAAAAGAAATAACCCGATAATTTTCTCAAAAAAAGAGCCTTCTTGTCCACTTCCGCACCTGTCCTACGTAGCAACTGCTAAATTGGATACAATTTAATTGTTTGATCAAAATACAATTATAATAAAAACAATATATCATAGATTTGGTTATTCTTTCTACTAAAATATTTAATGACATAACCGAGATAACCCGCAATAGTCTTTGCACTATTAGCTTTCTAGGACTGTCACCTCGGAAAAATGTCCATTCCGCACCTACGAAATCCACACATTAAGACAGCGTCAGTTTGGTATCAGTGCGTTTTTATCATTTCTGGTTTTGTTATAGTGTTGTGTGCCGCTTAAAGATATTGGTAAGTATTATACCCGTTTTTTGATATATATTGGCAAAACAGTTAAATAAAAAAAGAAAGTAAAAAATGCTCACTTTCTTGCGTGTCCTCTCTGCACCGCAGTTTCCGTTTACGTTACGTATTTCTTTTAGAAAAATAGATTATGGTATGGTGCATTTTTAGGTCGGCAAAACATAACCTAAGAATAATTCGAATCAGCGTTGCCAGAATTTGTGAATAAATTAAAAAGTCAAAAAATGTCCATTCGGCACCGTCCGTTTCGTGCCTGTTTTACGTTGGTGCGGATTGGGCAGTTAGGTGCGGATTTGACATAAATAAGTATTTATCGGTGTTGGTTAATGGTAATGTTGTCTTTTCTTAGTACTTATTTGAAATTTACATTTTGGTTTTTAATAAATAGTTCTTTACCTTTTTATATTGATTTAATCGAATTTAATCATATACGATGTCCAATCCGCACCTTAAGTGTCAAGTCCGCACCTTTTTTAAAAACGGTTAAAAAAAAAAGTTGAGGCACCCAATTAATATTTTTAGTCTATTTTTTATAAAGACTCGAAACGTTCTTAAATTACCTTAAAATATTCTAGGGGCATTTACCGATGAAAAATATATCCCAAAATATTATTTTTATATTTGGGTCAATAAATTTTCCTCTTAGTTTTTTTTCAAGATTTTATTCACACAAGATATTTTTTGAAGATCTGAGCGTCTATTCTCCAATTTAAGAGAAGTGAACGCTCTCTCGCGACAAGAAACAATTCACATCATATGCTCTCATCGTATGGAAATGAATAGTAATTTTAAGTTTCAAGAATACAGTTTAAACATTTTTAAGAGAAAAAGTAATCACTTTTCTTGAAATGATCATTCGCCTATTTCGAGAATAGACGTCCTGTTGTAATTTAAGTTTTGTTAACATATAATGCAAAAAAAACAAATAAAGACAATGGAAGTCCAAAACTCTTTCATCATTCAAAATGCATAATTTATTTTAGCATAAAAAATTGCCTTGGTTTTTAAGGTGCGGAATGGAGAAAATTATCGACCTTTTTGAGCAAAATAGCGTTTTGAGACCTTATTTTACAAAAAAGTTGTTGATTTTATTCCCGAATATCTATCCTCACACCTTTGTTAAGTAAGGCAAATAACAAAAATATTAATATCTAAACTTTAAAAAATTAGAGTATAAAAAATGGTTTTGGCCATATTAAAAAAAAATCGTCATATAATGTTTAACTGACATTTCAATCAAATTCTTTGTCAACATTTGTAAACTGTTATCTTCAAAAAAATGCTAACCTTAGAGCAGCGCATTTACTTGATCAAGTGTTATGGCATTGGAGAGGTGAGCTATAAATATGCAATTGAAATTTTCCATCGAAAATTTCCCGGTGTACACGTTTCTTTAAATGGCTTAAAGAATTTGGTACGTAAATTTAATGTTTATGGTGATGTTAAAAATGTGAAAAAAACCAAAAAGACTTATGATGAAATGATTCGTTATATTCCTCTACTTCCTTTGAGAGCAAGATCGAATCAGGTGGGTGGTATTTCTAAAAGTCACGTACCAAAATATTCTGTCCACAAATAAATTTCATGCATTAAAATCAACTTTTATTCATAAACTTCAAGAAGGCGATGATTCATACCGACTACAATTTTCTTTACTAATAGGTGAACGCATACTGGCGAACCGTAATTTTCATCATCATATCGTATTCAGTGACGAATCTACCTTTACAACAAATGGAATAATTTCTAGTCAAAATTGTCGATTTTGTGCTAAAGAGATTCCCCACTTTAGAATTTGTAGAAACAGCCAGAAATTTAAGAAAGTAAACGTATGGTGTGCGTTGACGTTCAATAACATAATTGGTCCATTTTTCCTGGAAGAAAGGCTAAACGCAAATTATTATTTACAAATTCTTAGTGAATACTTTTTACCTCAATTGGATGAAGAAAATTTGAAATTTAGAAGAAATATGATATTTCAGCAGGATGGCTGCCCAGCACATACTGCAATGATTATTAAAAACTGGCTTAATGAACATTTTCCCGAAAAATGGATAGGTCGCAATGGATCGATACACTGGCCAGCACGTTCCCCGGACCTCAATGCAATGGATTAATTTCTGTGGGAATATCTTAAGCCAAGAGTGTATGCCATTGACTTGGAAGATAGTGTTGAAACCCTAAAAAATAGAATCACTGATGCCATTGCTACTGTGACACCAGATATGATTCAAAATGTATATAATGAATTTCGAAACAGGATGGAGAAGTGTGTTGACGTAGGAGGGTTCCATGTTGAGTAAAACTTTACTATTTGTAATTTTTTTCGATGTAGTAATTTAAATAAACATTATTATTGACTCCTTTCATTTTAATGCTTCAAAAAAAGTTTACTTTAAAAAATTTTTAATTTTGTTAAAATTTTTACTATTTTTTACGCACTCTGTACAATAAAATCGAATTTTCTCAACGCGAATTGTATTTTTATAACAAGCAGAAGACATGCTGAAGAATAACTTTTTTCGAAAAAGTGATAATAAGATTATTTACAAGTATAGTAAACTCTATCCGTGGACACACTGTATATATTCAAACAAAAAAACTTGTATTGGATGATTTTCCTCAGTGTAGTGTAGCAATATATCGATTGTAAAACGTTTAGTTTATAGTAGAAATGTGAATTCGTCATCTTAGGGCCCTTTCCCCTACTACTTATACATACAGGGTGGACCAACAAGCGCGCGTCGGTCAATAGTTGCTAATCCGTTAAACTTATGGGAAATTTTTCTTAACAATACTTTTAACGTTTGATCTCTGCTACAACCCAAAATAATTTTTAAGTATACAAGAAAGAGAAATTCCAAAAATTATGTTTTTCTTAAATGGAATGACCTACATTTTTATGCGGCGTATAATCCCTCTATAGGTTCAGTATTCAACTGTAAATTTGTTTGTTGATCGAAAGCAGCGTTGCCAAGTTATGCATTTTTTTCGAAAAATTTAGTCAAAAACATACTTTTTTTAAACTGTTATATCTCCGCCACTGTTTATTACCTTCCCTGACAAATTTACACGTAACTTATAGTTAACCTAGTTTATCGGAAACTATCCTCACTTTTTGATTTAATCATACAGTGTGTCCAAAATATTTGTTGAAACATCTCTATTTTCAATTCGATTTTAATTTCTTATATTAAATACAACACCCTGTATATTATTTTGCCGTTAAAGAGCCCAAAGTATACTCCTTCAGAAAATATTATGTTTGCCGTATCATTATCATTTTGAAATATTAAGGTTTTTCCATAACTTTACACAGAAAATGGGAAAAATCGTAGGCGGCATGGCTCAAGAAATCGAAACAATTGCTTCGATGGCATGTCAGTTTTAGTAATTATTTGTGTAATTTTGTAAACTTTGATGACACTTTGTGTATTATTTTGCTTTAAAAAGATTTTTTTTTGTAAAAAAAAAGAACCAGGAATCAATTAATATGATTTATATTTTTGGAGAATGCTTAAAGAATTGTCTTCTGGCATCCCGAATGTACGGCGAGAGGTTTCCTGATAGAAGGCATCCAGATGCAAGATCATTTCAATTATTGATGGATAGATTTGATAGGATGATAGGACTGGTACAGTTAAGTACAAAAAGCATAAAAGAATAAACCAGTTGTAAACGAAGAAAATTAATTTAACTGTTGTCTATCTATTTATGAAGACCCACATAGAAGTACAGCAGACATAAGTGATTTGTTGGTCTTAGGTCAAACTTCTTTAAAGAGAATGTTGCATAAGAACAAGTTCCATCCATACCGTGTGCAACTGAATCAAGCACTTGAAGAACCAGACTTTTAAAGAAGGACTAATTTCTGTAATTGGGGTCTTGCTCGAATTCAAGAAGATGTACGATTTTTAAATATTGAGTATGATGAGGCGACATTCCACAATAATGGTCATGTGATCAGACATAATTTACACTTCTACGCCGATCTTTCGTGAGGACTATTGACCACCAACATAGGTGGAGTTTAAACGTCTGGGGAGGCATAATTGGAGACCACATAATAGGGCCCCATTTTTTGGATGGACACCTTAATGGTAATATTTTTCAAAATTTTTTAAACGAAGATCTTATTAATCTTCTAGAAAATATACCATTAGGGCTATTAAGAAGGATATGGTTTCAGTTAGATGGGGCACCTGCCCATTTCATCATTGGAGTCCGAAATACTCTGGATGAAAAATTTCCAGGTCGCTGGATCGGAAGACGAGGAGCTGTTCGGTGGCCCCTAAGGTCCCCAGATCTGACAAAACTTGATTTTTTCCTAATACGTTAAAGATCTGGTCTACAGAACACCCGAACGACAGCAGCAACTATGCGGAAAAGAATAAGAGAAGCATTTAATTCTGTTACTCCCTACATGTTACAAAATGTAAATATATATTTAACCGACAGGTTAAATATATGTATACGGCAAAATGGTAGAGTGTTTAAATATCTTTTGAAGTAATTATGTTGATTTCCGGTTGCTTAGTAGGTAACGGACAGATTATTTTAAAATTTAGCGGACATAAAGTGATACTTTATTATACTAGTAGAATAAAATAGCTTTATTTTATTACTTCTGATATTAAAATTCGAGTTATAATTAGAATGATTATGTACTTATAACTTAAATATGTTCAATTATTTATGTAACGGTTATTAATATTTTGCTATGAATAATTTTATTAAACCTAAATAAATATGATATAAAGAATGAGCCATCGAGTAGCAATTGTTTCGATTTCTTGAGCCATGCCGCCTACGATTTTTCCCATTTTCTGTGTAAAGTTACGGAAAAACCTTAATGTCTCAAAATGATAATGAGATACATACGGCAAACATAATATTTTCTGAAGGAGCATACTTTGGGCTCTTCAGCGGCAAAATAATATACAGGGTGTTGTATTTAATATAAGAAATTAAAACCGAATTGAAAATAGAGAGGTTTCAACAAATATTTTGGACACACTGTATGATTAAATCAAAAAGTGAAGATAGTTTCCGATAAACTAGGTCAACTAGAAGCTACCTGTAAATTTGTCAGGAAAGGTAATAAACAGTGGCGGAGATATAACAGTTTAAAAAAAGTATGTTTTTGACTAAATTTAAAAAAAAAAATCATAACTACATACAGAACCTATAGAGGCATTATACGCTACATAAAAATGTAGAACATTCCATTTAAGAAAAACATAATTTTTGGAATTTCTTTCTTGAGACTGTATACTAAGTTAAAAATAATTTTGAATTGTAGCAGAGATCAAACGTTAAAAGTCTTATTAAGAAAAATTTCCCATAAGTTTAACGGATTAGCAACTATTGACCGACGCGCGCTTGTTGGACAACCCTGTATAATAGGATTTGACGTGCTCTTGGACATTACGAGTTTTCCTTTATTGTAGACGGTGCAGGAGAAAATGGTATATGGCTCTCCGGAACAAATTTAATAAATACGACTACTAATCAGTATTACTGGCTCTCTACTGGTGCTCGAGCTATTTTCACCAACTGGCTACCCGGGCAACCAGATAATGCTGGTCATCATGAATATTGTATGCAGTGGGCTTATCATAATAAAACAGATGTAACAGGCTGGAATGACTGGATTTGCAACTCAACTTCAAGATATGTATGCGAGTATTTATCGAATTAAGCTGTAAACACAAAACGTAAAAAAAAAATTAATTATATTATTTCTATTTTTACTTTTCCCTTCATTATGGTTGCTTAAACAATAATAATTAACTAACCAGGTAATTTTTACTGAGACGTATATGACATTGCCAGAAATAATTAGAGTGTCCCGGTTAGATTCATTCTTAATTTACTAACTAGGTAATCTTGATCGTAAGAAAATTTCTGCACATTATTGATGTCACAATTTAAAGTTAAGAACCTCGTTAATTTATTTAAAAATATTCTTGTTGCGACCTGACATTAGAGTGTAATTGCTAATATTATAATTCCAAAATGATCACAAATGGGGATAATGACATATTTGGATTTTAGTTTTGTTTCTCTACATGGTAGTAAAATAAAACATCAGGTTAAAATTTACTAAGCACTGGATCAACATAATAAAAACAAAAATGGATAGAAAATGTGAAACATAAGTTATTAAATGATGAGAATGACCAAAAGCTAATCAAATGTTAATCTTTATTATAGTTTTAAAGTTACTGAATTTTCCTCTCGGTTTGTTTACATAAAGAAATCATTTATTAATTTTTATCTCAAAAACAGTTGGAGATAGGTGGTATACAAGTATCTATAGGTTATTAATTGCAACGGATTTCTTCATAGGTAGGTACTTAGATTTAATTGAGTATCCAGAAATGCTAAAATATACAGGTCCATTCTATTTGGAATACCAAAACTGCCACAACTTCCGGTATAATCGAAAATGACAGAAATAAATAAAAATATATTTCTTAAAAAGTTTAACGTTATTTTTACTAAATTTTTATTTATATATCCTTTAAATAAACGGATATTACCCAATAAACAACAATGTATAAAAATAAATCCTTTGCAAGAAAAGAAAAAACTACTCTCTACTTCAGATATCATTGGTTTTCGGTCCAAACCGATAGCCTATGGCTTCTCAGCGCGGCGGTCTCTCTACTTTAGACATACCTGGTTTTCGGTCCAAACCAATAGCCTATGGGTTTCAGTACTGCGGTTTTTCCTTTTAGGGAAAGGAAAACCACTCTCTACTTTAGATATTATTGGTTTTCGGTCCAAACCGATAGCCTATGGGTTCTTAGCGCTGCGGTCTCTCTACTTTAGATATTATTGGTTTTCGGTCCAAACCGATAGCCTATGGGTTTTCAGCGCTGCGGTTTTTCCTTTTAGGGAAGGGTAAACCACTCTCTACTTTAGATATTATTGGTTTTCGGTCCAAACCGATAGCCTATGGGCTCTTAGCGCTGCGGTTTTTCTTTCAGGGAAAGGAAAACCACTCTCTACTGTGGATATTATTGGTTTTCGATCCAAACCGATAGCCTATGGGTTTTTAGCGCTGCGGTTTTTCCTTTCAGGGAAAGGAAAACCACTCTCTACTTTAGATATTATTGGTTATCGGTCCAAACCGATAGCCTATGGCTTTTCAGCGCTGCGGTTTTTCCTTTCAAGGAAAGGAAAATCACTCTCTACTTTAGATATACCTGGTTTTCGGTCCAAACCGATAGCCTATGGGTTTTCAGCGCTGCGGTTTTTCCTTTCAAGGAAAGGAAAACCACACCCTACTTTAGATATTATTGGTTTTCGGTCCAGACCAATAGCCTATGGGTTTTCAGCGCTGCGGTTTTTCCTTTCAAGGAAAGGAAAATCACTCTCTACTTTAGATATACCTGGTTTTCGGTCCAAACCGATAGCCTATGGCTTTTCAGCGCTGCGGTTTTTCCTTTCAAGGAAAGGAAAATCACTCTCTACTTTAGATATACCTGGTTTTCGGTCCAGACCAATAGCCTATGGGTTTTCAGCGCTGCGGTTTTTCCTTTTAGGGAAAGGAAAACCACTCTCTACTTTAGATATTATTGGGTTTCGGTCCAAACCGATAGCCTATTGGTTTTCAGCGCTGCGGTTTTTCCTTTCAGGGAAAGGAAAACCACTCTCTACTTTAGATATTATTGGTTTTCGGTCCAAACCGATAGCCTATGGCTTTTCAGCGCTGCGGTTTTTCCTTTCAAGTAAAGGAAAACCACTCTCTACTTTAGATATTATTGGTTTTCGGTCCAAACCGATAGCCTATGGCTTTTCAGCGCTGCGGTTTTTCCTTTCAAGTAAAGGAAAACCACTCTCTACTTTAGATATTATTGGTTTTCGGTCCAAACCGATAGCCTATGGCTTTTCAGCGCTGCGGTTTTTCCTTTCAAGTAAAGGAAAACCACTCTCTACTTTAGATATTATTGGGTTTCGGTCCAAACCGATAGCCTATTGGTTTTCAGCGCTGCGGTTTTTCCTTTTAGGGAAAGGAAAACCACTCTCTACTTTAGATATTATTGGTTTTCGGTCCAAACCGATAGCCTATGGCTTTTCAGCGCTGCGGTTTTTCCTTTCAAGTAAAGGAAAACCACTCTCTACTTTAGATATTATTGGTTTTCGGTCCAAACCGATAGCCTATGGCTTTTCAGCGCTGCGGTTTTTCCTTTCAAGTAAAGGAAAACCACTCTCTACTTTAGATATTATTGGGTTTCGGTCCAAACCGATAGCCTATTGGTTTTCAGCGCTGCGGTTTTTCCTTTCAGGGAAAGGAAAACCACTCTCTACTTTAGATATTATTGGTTTTCGGTCCAGACCAATAGCCTATGGGTTTTCAGCGCTGCGGTTTTTCCTTTTAGGGAAAGGAAAACCACTCTCTACTTTAGATATTATTGGGTTTCGGTCCAAACCGATAGCCTATTGGTTTTCAGCGCTGCGGTTTTTCCTTTCAGGGAAAGGAAAACCACTCTCTACTTTAGATATTATTGGTTTTCGGTCCAAACCGATAGCCTATGGCTTTTCAGCGCTGCGGTTTTTCCTTTCAAGTAAAGGAAAACCACTCTCTACTTTAGATATTATTGGTTTTCGGTCCAACCCGATAGCCTATGGCTTTTCAGCGCTGCGGTTTTTCCTTTCAAGTAAAGGAAAACCACTCTCTACTTTAGATATTATTGGTTTTCGGTCCAAACCGATAGCCTATGGCTTTTCAGCGCTGCGGTTTTTCCTTTCAAGTAAAGGAAAACCACTCTCTACTTTAGATATTATTGGGTTTTCGGTCCAAACCGATAGCCTATGGGTTCTTAGCGCTGCGGTTTTTCTTTCAGGGAAAGGAAAACCACTCTCTACTGTGGATATTATTGGTTTTCGATCCAAACCGATAGCCTATGGGTTTTCAGCGCTGCGGTTTTTCCTTTCAGGGAAAGGAAAACCACTCTCTACTTTAGATATTATTGGTTATCGGTCCAAACCGATAGCCTATGGCTTTTCAGCGCTGCGGTTTTTCCTTTCAAGGAAAGGAAAATCACTCTCTACTTTAGATATACCTGGTTTTCGGTCCAAACCGATAGCCTATGGGTTTTCAGCGCTGCGGTTTTTCCTTTCAAGGAAAGGAAAACCACACCCTACTTTAGATATTATTGGTTTTCGGTCCAGACCAATAGCCTATGGGTTTTCAGCGCTGCGGTTTTTCCTTTCAAGGAAAGGAAAACCACACCCTACTTTAGATATTATTGGTTTTCGGTCCAGACCAATAGCCTATGGGTTTTCAGCGCTGCGGTTTTTCCTTTTAGGGAAAGGAAAACCACTCTCTACTTTAGATATTATTGGGTTTCGGTCCAAACCGATAGCCTATTGGTTTTCAGCGCTGCGGTTTTTCCTTTCAGGGAAAGGAAAACCACTCTCTACTTTAGATATTATTGGTTTTCGGTCCAAACCGATAGCCTATGGCTTTTCAGCGCTGCGGTTTTTCCTTTCAAGTAAAGGAAAACCACTCTCTACTTTAGATATTATTGGGTTTCGGTCCAAACCGATAGCCTATTGGTTTTCAGCGCTGCGGTTTTTCCTTTCAGGGAAAGGAAAACCACTCTCTACTTTAGATATTATTGGTTTTCGGTCCAAACCGATAGCCTATGGCTTTTCAGCGCTGCGGTTTTTCCTTTCAGGGAAAGGAAAACCACTCTCTACTTTAGATATTATTGGTTTTCGGTCCAAACCGATAGCCTATGGCTTTTCAGCGCTGCGGTTTTTCCTTTCAAGTAAAGGAAAACCACTCTCTACTTTAGATATTATTGGGTTTCGGTCCAAACCGATAGCCTATTGGTTTTCAGCGCTGCGGTTTTTCCTTTCAGGGAAAGGAAAACCACTCTCTACTTTAGATATTATTGGTTATCGGTCCAAACCGATAGCCTATGACTTTTCAGCGCTGCGGTTTTTCCTTTCAAGTAAAGGAAAACCACTCTCTACTTTAGATATTATTGGTTTTCGGTCCAAACCGATAGCCTATGGCTTTTCAGCGCAGCGGTTTTTCCTTTCAAGGAAAGGAAAATCACTCTCTACTTTAGATATACCTGGTTTTCGGTCCAAACCGATAGCCTATGGGTTTTCAGCGCTGCGGTTTTTCCTTTCAAGGAAAGGAAAACCACACCCTACTTTAGATATTATTGGTTTTCGGTCCAGACCAATAGCCTATGGGTTTTCAGCGCTGCGGTTTTTCCTTTTAGGGAAAGGAAAACCACTCTCTACTTTAGATATTATTGGGTTTCGGTCCAAACCGATAGCCTATTGGTTTTCAGCGCTGCGGTTTTTCCTTTCAGGGAAAGGAAAACCACTCTCTACTTTAGATATTATTGGTTTTTGGTCCAAACCGATAGCCTATGGGTTTGTAGCGCTGCGTTTTTCCTTTCGGGGAAAGGAAAACCACTCTTTACTTTCGATATTATTGGTTTTCGGTCCAAACCGATAGCCTATTGGTTTTCAGCGCTGCGGTTTTGCCTTTCAGGGAAAGAAAAACCACTCTCTACTTTAGATATTATTGGTTTTCGGTCTAAACCGAAAGCCTATGGGTTTTCAGCGCTGTGGTTTTTTCTTTCAGGGAAAGGAAAACCACTCTCTACTTTAGATATATCTGGTTTTCAGTCTGAACCGATAGCCTATGGGTTTTCAGCGCTGCGGTTTTTCCTTTCAAGGAAAGGAAAACCACACCCTACTTTAGATATTATTGGTTTTCGGTCCAGACCAATAGCCTATGGGTTTTCAGCGCTGCGGTTTTTCCTTTTAGGGAAAGGAAAACCACTCTCTACTTTAGATATTATTGGGTTTCGGTCCAAACCGATAGCCTATTGGTTTTCAGCGCTGCGGTTTTTCCTTTCAGGGAAAGGAAAACCACTCTCTACTTTAGATATTATTGGTTTTTGGTCCAAACCGATAGCCTATGGGTTTGTAGCGCTGCGTTTTTCCTTTCGGGGAAAGGAAAACCACTCTTTACTTTCGATATTATTGGTTTTCGTTCCAAACCGATAGCCTATTGGTTTTCAGCGCTGCGGTTTTGCCTTTCAGGGAAAGAAAAACCACTCTCTACTTTAGATATTATTGGTTTTCGGTCTAAACCGAAAGCCTATGGGTTTTCAGCGCTGTGGTTTTTTCTTTCAGGGAAAGGAAAACCACTCTCTACTTTAGATATATCTGGTTTTCAGTCTGAACCGATAGCCTATGGGCTTTCAGCGCTGCCTAGCACTCCTGTAATTGTAACCTATGTCGGGGGATTTTCTCTCAACATTTTACTTATTTATATAAGTTTGTTGTAGGTGCGGGTATGCTTTAGAAGTGTCCAACTTCGAAATTAATTACGGTTAATGAACCCATAAAAACTAAAACAACTAAAAATAAACGCGTGTACGGTACAGATTGAGTTAGACACATAATTGTTTATCCTTACAGTTTGAGTTTTATCAACTACCTAAGTATGATTTCAGCCAACGCAAAACTTTTCCTTAGATACCATAAACCTAACATTTTTTTTAAAATGATGTAAATTATTAGCTTGTCGAAGGCTTTAGCAATAGGGTCAACACTGTAGTTAGTTTCCAAAGCCTCCACTATCTGCTCATGATCTACTAGGAGGTTGGAGGCAATTGAAGGACCCCAAGAGAAATCGTGATGATTTGAAATTACAATATTTTTAACAGTTCTCTTAAAAAAATCTGCAACAATAGATATTTTTAAATCTAGGAATAAGTAACATTAATTGAATAGGTCAGTAGTGTTCAATATTTTATTTATTTCCACTATTTTTTAAAATCGGTACTACTTAAAAAAAATTCCAGGTTTCTCGAAATCATTCATTGTAAGAGATTTATTAAAGAATAGCCATAACGCCTTCGACACTGGAAATGTACAGTTTTTAAGACAAGAAGCAGATATACCATCGAGACCTGGACCTTTAGATACAATGACATTCTTATTAAAAATATCACTTATTGAAAAAATATATTATAATACGAAGAGACATTAAGGTCAGGTTCTAAAACCCCGTCACAAAATAATTTGGGATTGATATTGTCACAATAATTATTTGAGTCCACATAAGACACTTGCAAAATGCTCATCAAAGGCGTTGGCAAAGTCGATTCAATTTTCACATTCTTATATTTTACTATTAAAGGAATAACATTAGTTTTATTTTTTAAATATAGATAAATTTCCAAAATTGAGTTTATATCATGTTTTAGGTTATTTTCAATATTTTTTGCATGGTCAATTCTGGCCTTATTCATTGATCTGCTTACTTTCTATCGCATGTGAGCTGATTTTATAAGAAATTCTACAACATCTTTGGTGTTTCTTACAGGTCCTTCATTTATTTCCATTTAAAAAAATTAAATTTTTAAGTTAAATTTAAAAAAACTCTCACCTTCGATAACATATAACACCTTCACTTATAATACAAAATCACAAGTTTATAAAAGAAATTGAAATACATAACCTACACGAATGGGCGGTTTACACGCAACCTTTTATTGTACGATTTGTCTGCGTCGACAAAATGTTACAAGCAAAACGATGTGTGTAGATGGCAAATTTGCGCAAATTTTAGAACTGCACAAACACATAAGACGGAGTTGAAAGACTGAGCAAATGGGCATAGATTTAGGCGGTTTGCGCAGACAAGTCGTAACGTGTAAACACTTCTGCTCGATTTGTCGGCAGACTTAGGGTTGTCGAGTAGTTAAAATGTTTATAAATAATAATAATAATAATAATAATAATAATAATAATAATAATAATAATAATAATAATAATAATAATATCGTTTATTTCTCCAATTGAAAGGTAATACAGGGCACTACAATAATTGGAAAAAAGTCAGACAAATGAAGTAACTACAAGAAAAATTCACTAAGACTATAAGAGTTTTTTTGAAATAGCAGCTTTTTAAGTCTACTTTTAAAAACATTAATATTAGGTGCCACTTTTATGCTATTATCTAGGACATTATAAAATCTAAAACAGTTATAATAAAAACTCTTCTGGTAAGTAGCTGTGCGATGAGGTGGTGGCATCAATCTTAAGTGACCTCTAGTATTATAATTATGATTAAGTCGGCATCCCTCAAACGTGCGCCTATCTCTATAAACATATAAGCAAACTTCAAGTATATATTATATAATAATAATTATGTCGAAAACTGTAATAATTGTATTCTGCCTAAAAGCCAGTTTACAGGTATCCCGACGTTGAAGCCTACACAATATTCTAATCGCAAACTTTTGAAGCAGAAAAACACTGTTTATCTGACTACTATTATTACTATATTCTAGTAAATAATTTTATGCTTCAATATCCATCCTTAAATAATTTCTCCAATCTTCAGGTTCACCATGTAGTTCCTTAAGCAATTGAACATGAGAACATCTTTCTCTCTTTAGTAACCAAGCTCTAGACCATCTAGAGCGTTGTTTATGCTTTATGTTCAAATGTTTAATTTGCCGTTTTCTTATTAAACAAAGAGCGAAAATTGACCAAAGCACTATTTCCTCCATGAAGACTTACAACGACTAGAATAATGAAAACTTACACGAAATCGTTGCAGTGTAGACACGCTTTGTTTGCAACGTTTTGTTTGCGACGATTTGTCGATGCAGACAAATCGTACTATAAAAGGTTGCGTGTAAACCGCCCATAACATAATGGCAACAGGTGCAAAGACCGAATTACAGGACCTAATTCGAAATTCCCAAAAACCTTATTGTTTTAAAACGCCGTAGGCATGCTTGCCTCCTGGCAGCGCCTTGCGTCATGTGAAAAAGCTTACTAGAGTCAACTTTTTCTAAAAACAAAGCGTTTCGACAGTTGACACCCACATGTGACATTAACAGCTGATACTGCTTTTTTTCCTAAAAGTTCCCAGTTCAGTAGTGGGCCGTAGCAAGCTCACGCGTCAGGTTGCAGAGACTAAATTTTCTTGGTATTTATTATTTAAGTTGAACGGTGAATAGATTAAACCAGTTTAGGTTAATTAACTCTCCTATTTTCAATAGCAAACATTTCATTTATCATAATTTGCTATTATAAATTACTTTATTCATTTTAGTTAATGTACAATAGGTTGCAAAACCTTGAGCTCACTGAGAACTAATCCAGCTGTTTATATTTAAAACCCCATGGCATCATAGTGTAGATGGCGCACCTAGAGTGAAGCACGTTGTGTCGGCCGCGTCCTGTTCTTTTTGTTAAATTGTAAAGGTTTAAGGGTGAATTTAACTTAAAAATTGCTTGAAATCCTACTGGTTGTGTACGGGCTTGTGTTGTGTACAAGAATATTACAGAAGAATCTACAAATGAAAGGTCTAAGAAATAGAACTGGTAACCTACCTAATACTGATGCGCAGGGGCAGACCGACCTTGTAGCCAAGATGGAACAAATGGAGGCAAATTTTAAAAAGGGTTTGGAGCAACTACGCAGTGAGTACGTTAAGCCCAAAAGTCAATTAGGGGCAGATCAAGGTTCCAACATGTTCATTGAGAAGTTTAAAGAATTCGAAAACACCACCAAGGACTCTCTGGAACAATTAAAAAAAGAAGTTCTTGCTCTTCACTCTAATATTGAGAGTTTACAGAGGGAATCAATTGGTGCTAAAAAAAGGAATAATTTTAAAAAACTAATTTTCCACGGAATTCTCGAAAAAGGTCAACAAACATTAATTGACGACATCTGTGTCACGGTCACGAATCACCTGGGCCTGGACATAACAAAAAACGATATCAGCTCATGCTCGCGTATCGGTAAAAACCAAATAATAACAAACAATCAGTCACAAAATCAAAATAAAAATCGACCCGTGGTAGTCGAATTCACAACACAGTGGAAGCGCGATGCCGTATTTTACGCGAAAAAAAATTTTAAAAACACCGGAGTGGTAGTGAGCGAAATGCTTATTAAAAGTCAATACGAACTGTTTCTCAAAACTCGCGAAATATTTAAAAATAAAGCCTGGACCAATCGCGGTGATATCTTTGTGAATGTAAATAACAACAAAACCTGCATAAAAAGCATCAACGACCTACAAAACCTAAGTGAAAACTAAAGTGAACATATTAAAGTATGGGGGCACGGCCCACATATTGCATATTTTTCTTTTTTCTTTCTAGACACTGACATTGCATAATTTTCTATTAACCGCAATAGCGGTCGCTATAACATAAGTTTCTACTTTTATTCTTATTTATTTTTTATTTGAGCCTTATTTGTGGTGTAATTGGTGCTTGCTATGCAGAAATTTAAAGTTGCACACCTAAACGTTAGGTTATTAGTTGTTAAGTTAAACGAGTTTAGGCAGATTGTGGAAAGCGGTAATTATGATGTGGTGGCTGTAACTGAGACATGGTTAGGCAGCCATATCGACTCTCGAGAGATTCATATTCCTGGATATTCCGTGGTAAGACAGGATAGGCTAGGTAGAGGTGGTGGAGTTGCAATTTATTTTAAGAATGGCTTGAAAGCCTGTCATATTAATGTCATTGAAGCCAACTAGGGCTTTGAGCAGGTCTGGCTGTCGGTTAGTTTTAAAAAAGAATCGTTTGTCTTTGGTTGTATATACCGGCCACCGACCTATAGCACAAATGAATTTTTACATCAATTTGAAGAACAAATTATAGCGCTTATTCCTAAATTTGATAATATATTTTGCTTAGGAGACTTTAATATTAACCTTGTGAACGTTCATTCAAAAGATGTGTCTGATTTATATTCACTTCTTGAAGTGACAAGTCTCAAACAGGTTATTAATAAACCCACTAGAATTGCCGCTAATAGTTCCACTCTTTTGGATCTTATATTGGTGCCAGAAGCGCTAGACATAAATGCCTCAGATACACTCTCTGTCCCAAATATCTCAGATCACGACTTGGTTTATTGTGAATTTTGGGTTTCTGAACACAAATCCGAGCCTTTAATTAGGGAATATAGGGATTTTAAGAATGCTAATTATAATCAGTTCTATTCGGATCTGCAATCTATACCTTGGCGAAATATCTTTGATTTGGATAACGTTGATGATAAGTTACAATTTTTTAATGAAAACATAATGGCACTCTTGGATATTCATATGCCATTGAAAACTGCTAGGATTACAAAAAAGAACGAGCCGTGGATTACTGATACCATTCGTGATATGATTAAGACACGAAATAAAGCTCTTACACGTTTTAAAAAAACTAAATTGCGCGCGCATTGGGATTACTATAAAAGCATTCGTAATCTGGTAACACTAACGATTCGAAGGGAGAAAAAGTCATTTTTTGATGCTAGGTTGAGGGACCCCTTAAACACCTGGCAAGAGTTAAAAAAATTTCGAATTTTAAATCTAAAAAGAGTAGAGATTCCAGACAAACTTAAAAAGCCGGAGGAATTAAATCGCTTCTTTACAGTTAATACTCCCCAGAATGATAATAATGCTCATCTTCTCAATACCTACAAAAATAAGATTTGTGAAAAAGTCTCTGCGGTTTTAAATTTCACGGAGGTATCTGAGGCTGATGTCCTTAAAATCATTCTGGGCATTAAATCCAAAGCTCAAGGAGTCGATGGTATTGGCAGTGACATTTTAAAACTGGGATGTCCATTCCTGTTACCTTATATTACTCACATTATTAATTTCTTTATTCGTTGTTCAGAATTCCCTCAAATTTGGAAAAAAGCTCTAGTAACACCAATTTCTAAAATTTCGTCGCCACAGGAATTTAATGACCTCCGACCTATCAGTGTCTTACCATGTATGGCGAAGGTTTTGGAGAGGATAATAAATGCACAGCTAACTGACCATACTGAAAAAAATAACATCTTGCCAGAAACTCAATCGGGATTTAGAGAGGGTCACGGGTGCGCTACAGCCCTAATTAACGTTACTGATAATATCTTTCAGGCCACCGATGATGGAAAGGTCACAGTCTTGGCATTGCTAGACTTTTTCAAAGCCTTCGACACCATAAACCACGAGCTGCTTTTGGCCATTCTACACTATATAGGTCTTTCTGATAATGCAGTAATGTTTTTTAAGAACTTCTTACTGAATAGATCGCAATCTGTCCGTGTCGGCGGCGTTATATCGGATCCGATTACTATACACAACGGTGTGCCGCAGGGCTCTACCTTGTCACCCCTTTTATATGCTATTTATACTGCATTTCTCTCCAACTCGCTGGAGGAGTGCTCGGACCAATACTATGCCGACGACACGCAGATTTACAAGTCCTTTAACAAGGCTGATGCTGCCGTAAGCTGCAGAACTATAAGTAAAGAACTAAATTCTCTAAGCAAATTGTCACTGGAGCATTCCCTTAAGCTTAATCCTAAGAAATGTTCTGTAATGGTGTTTGGCCGCAAGGCTGACGTGGACTTAATTAAGGACGAAATCAGGATTGAAATTGACAACACGATCGTGCCAGTAAAGGACAATGTTCGCAATTTGGGTGTGATTTTTGATAGTGATTTAAGGTTTAGTGCACACATTTCCAACTGTATACAAAAGTTATTTATTAGACTTAAACTGCTATATCACCTGCGCCATTTCTTATCCCAAAGGGTTAAGTTACTACTATGCGATTCTCTAGTACTCTCTGTCTTTAACCATGGCGACGTCCTATATGGAAATTGTATTGATGCTAAAGATATGCGACGAATTCAACTTGTTCAAAATTCTTGTTTAAGGCTTGTTTATGGAGTACGAAAATATCAGCATATCTCCCACAAACTAATAGAGTCGCGGTGGTTGAACATGGCGGAGAGAAGAGAACTGCATCACCTATGCTTATTTCATAAAATTATAAATCTTAAACGCCCCTCATATTTATATAGACGAGTTATTTTCCGAACACATGTACATAACCTTAATATTAGAGCTAAAAATAAAATAACACCACCATATCATCGAACTGCCATTTTTGAGCGCAGTTTTTCGTATAATATAGCCAAATTCTACAACTCTGTGCCAGAGACTTTTAAGGAGCTTTCCCAATCTGCTTTTAGAAAAAAGTACACTAAATATATAATGAATAGAAGATAGTAAGATAGGGACCTTATATCCTATATTGCCGATCCTGCTCTGCCTAATAATTACTGATAATTGTTCTTTTGTTCTTAAATATGACCTAAATCACCTTTACATCACAAAATTTGTTTATTTTTTTTTTCTACAAAGGTTGAGTTTAATCAGGGAGGTATCCTGGGATACCTCATCTGAACTTCGCCTTTTTCTGAGGACCATTATTTTAGCCTTAACAAATATGTATACATATAATATGTACTGTGGAAGTCAGAAATAAAGACATTTATTATTATTATTATTATTATTATTATTATTATTATTATTATTATTATTATTATTATTATTATTATTATTATTATTATTATTATTATTATTATTTTCGTGGCTTTGTACTCCGCCGCGAACGTACATTATAACATGGCAACGCAGCATTATTAATAACGCCATAACTTTTAATCTATCGCAGGTTCAGTTCGATGTTTCAAATGTAAATAAATTTAACGCCATAGTGTTGCTAGACATTATTCTAATAAATTATTCAGATTCCCGTACAAGTTTAAAATATCATGAAATCGATGGTAACAGAACTTAGTCCAGTCCTGTCTCTGTCGCCAACATCTTAACGTAAAATAGGTAATAAGACTTCAACAGGGTGTCACAATTAGAATGATTTGACTATACGTGATTTGTTTTGTAATTTATGGATGCTTTTCCGCGATACATTTTCTGTGAACATCCCTAAACGGAAATGAATAAAACAACGTCATCATGGCCTCATCTTTGGGGGCGGATCTCTTACGGCCGCGTAATTTTTATAAGGTTTTAGACAAAGATTTAAATTTTCCACATCATGATATGAAACGCCCCAGACCCGGGGCTATTTTTCGCGTAAAAATTTCCATGAAATTTCTTAAGGGTAAAATAAAATAACTAATATTTTTGGGATCAATAATATGTGCAGAAGAACCCTCGTTTAAAAAGAGCTCTTAAAGCCACAAAATGTGTAAAAATCTTACCCTCTTATGGGCAAAACTAATCTTAGCGGGTCATACTTTAGTTAGAAAAACAAATGGTCAAGCTACGCGTCCCTAGTGCTGAAAGCGAGGGCGAGTTTATAAAATGGAGAAAAAATGACGCGCAAAGGAGACACGGTATTTTCCCAATCACAAGTTAAGGTCGTTTCGCTGCCAGATTTTGTTCGCGTTGTTCGGGTTCGGGTTGTTCGGCTTTGTGCGGGTTTATTCGCGCCGTAGAAAAATCTAAATATTCTTTACTTCAATTTCATTCTTACAAATATTTCTATCAAAAGTGCTAATCAGAAAATTATCAAGTCATAAATAAGTGGGAGGGGGGGGGGGTCTAAATAGCAATTAAAGTCGGCCAAGTCGGCAAGACAAAATTTGCTATTAATTATTTTAAAATAAAACGGGGCCAAAGCTTAACGGTACTATTTGTAACTGTAACAAAAATCGATAAACTTTTGCGTTCTAAGGCTCATAAAATATGGGCCAAAGTCGCAGACACAGACCTTTTTTGTTTAGGTAACTTGTAACAGATTTAATGTTGTTTGGTCTCCCGGGGTGTTTTATTTTGTGGTACCTACTTGAGAACAAAGATTGGACATTATTATGCAATAATAATGCCATCGTATAAAAGTAAATAATAATCTGCAATGCTAGGTAAAAAATGGGGGAGGGTTAAGGGAAATATTTTAATTGACAATATACAAGTGAAGTTATCAGAAAAGGGATATAATTATTTGGTATGATGCTGCCTGTAGAACGTTAATTTATAATTTGTGTGCATAAAACAGTGTGATTGGTTTTTTCCTAAAAAGACTGTCCGACAGCAGGACTGTCTTGAGTGACCACTGCTGGACAGTAAGTTGTCGTTCGGCTTTCTAATAATATTGTCGGGTATGGATTGGTATCCCTAAAAGTGACAAAATGAAAAACAACGCCCACTTGAGAAGAAAAGTGACACATGCTGAAAGTGGGCGGGCTCCTAACTTTTATTGCACTTTTATAAATTATATGTTTGAAATGTCCGAAAAGACCGTTGTCGCTTGACCTTTCAGCAAACTTTGTAGTACCTTTATACCAAACGTGTACTATAAAAAATACTTTGTAACTAAAATGATAAATAATTTTAATAATCAGACGTACATAAAAATGGGGCGATATAATGTAACAAAATAAATTTCAGATTAACGGGGAACCAATTAAAACAGAGTGTGGTCGCAGACCAAAGGTAGTCATAAAAAAGGGGTATTTTTGGGTGGTAAAGTGCCACCATTACAGTCGCAGAAGTTATTGGTAACAAAAGGTAAAACATTACTTATTATTGTCGCAGACATAATAAATATCTGAGAAAGTGTCACCATTCTGTTGCAGACAGATGTTGGTGCAAATGGGCTAAATTATGGGAGACAGACCATCTTACACTAAGTTTTATGAAATGTAATAATTAGGGATTTTATTATGTATGTAATTTAAGGTATATCTGATTTAATTGTTCATAAATTGTACATGGCCAAAATGCTTTTATAATAAATCGATTGTTTTTAAAAACCTCTTTAATTTTTATTTACTGGCAGCAGAATACCGCATCATAGGAAAACAGTCAGAATAAGATTAAAACTAAAAAATCTTAAAACCTGACAAACTTTTACCATTGTACCAAACTTTATAAGAACCCAAATATAAACACGACGTAGACAGGGCCGTACCATAAGATTTGACGATTACAGCTAGAGTGACGAACTTCTGCAGGTGATGAACACATCGAGGGTAGGTCAGTTTCAGATAATACTTTTAACAGCTTAAGGCTCTACAGTGCGCAAAATTATAGGATGATTAACACTGTTTCGCTACTGCAGGATTCTGGAAAGCCTATTTGAAATGACTGTCGGGACGAATCATATTTTAGTAAAGGAATGTTTCTATTTCTAAGGTATAGAGCCCTTTTTGCAAAAAAATAAGAAAATATATGAAAAAATGCTCACTGAAAGTACGTATTTTTAGGCATTTTCCAGGGTTAATACCGTCGCGAATAATTTTTTTTCAAAAAAATCGCTCTATACCTTAGAGCTTCCATGTCTTATGTTTACTATTCCAAAAATTGAGACATAAATATCTCGTAATAAGCCCGTTATCCTGCAGCGCGCGAAACGTGTTTCAGGTAAATTTGGTTAAAATGTGTTAGAAGTTGCCTATCTAAAGCTTTATTTATTTCCTGCCGACGTGATACTAGATAAAATCATGATACACTGAGAAAAATGTTACATAGGTTAAATAATTTGGAGATGATTTCGTGCTAATTGTCTACCAATAACAGAATATAGGAGCGTTAATTTTAGAGAGGTATTAAAGGGAGGAGGTAATTCGTTTCGCCTCCACTAAAGGCGTACCTATTAATTTTGGGTAAGCATACATCTTTCGGCTTAGACCGGAACGGTTTATAATGTGACACAGGACCAAAAGTTACAAAGCGCGTTCGCCATTTTTTCAACAAATTATGTTTAAACTTTAAAAATTTTGTTTTTAATGTTTGGTAAGGATAAAAATTAAACGAAATGCAGCCGATTAGTTTGTGTATTGAAATCAAAAATGGGCTATCGGATTTTAAATTTTTTATGTTGCGTTCTTCCTCGAAGTGAGTGAAGTCTATTAATAGTAAAACAAATATATAAAGTTAAATAGCTGATTGCAACAGACATCGGGACAAAGCCATTGAAACTGGTTATATGTCCCGGTAAACCCTATATTAATTTTTATATCTAAAAATAAAGTGTTATGTGCCTTGGTAAAGGTTAACAGGTGCAATAAAATTAAGCTATTTATGAACGTTCTTAGTTAGAACGGGACCGTAAAAAGAAAACGAACTGTTAGGGCGATGACACACACGCTGCTGCAGTAGTGACAAGACACACGTTATGGGTTCGGCGCGGTTTCTGTCAAGGCGGCGGCCTTGGAAAGACAAATCTAGGTTAATTCCTGAAATTAATAATTTATTGTGATTAGCGGTAATGAAAGGTCACACTGACAGGTCAGTTAGACATAAGGGTGACTTAGACCGGTGGTCAAGAGTGGATATCCCCGGATCTAAGAAAAATAGCGCGGTGGTCTTGAAATATTACAAAGGAAGTTGGGGGTAAAGAATTAAAAAAAGTGGAAAAAAACTAAACTGTGAAGGTCTCTGAAACAAAGCGATATAGCGCGGCGGTGTTGGCGTATTACACAGAAAGTCAGGGGTGGAAATTTCAAAAAAGCAGAAAAAACTGAAAAGTGAATATTTCTGGAACTAAGAACATTAGCGCGGCGGTCTTGAAATATTACAAAGGAAGTCGGGGGTAAAGAAATAAAAAGAAGTGTAAAAAATTAAAAAGTGAATATCTCTGAAACAAAGCGAAATAGCACGGCGGTCTTGACGTATTACAAATAAAGTCGGGGGCGAAGATTGCAAAAAAGCAGTAAAAATTTAAAAATGCATATCTCTGGAACTAAGAAGCGCGGCGGTCTTGAAATATTACAAAGGAAGTTGGGGGTAAAGAATTGAAAAAATTCGAAAAAACTAAACAGTGAATGTCGCTGAAACAAAGCGAAATAGTGCGGCGGTCTTGGCGCATTACACAAAAAGTCCGGGGAGAATATTTCAAAAAAGCAGAAAAAAACTCAAAAGTGAATATACTGTATATGGCAGGTATTTTTAATATGCCTATGATACTTGCGTAAGATGCAAGATCTGTGAAATTTTTTTTTCAAGAAATGGAAGATGTCTACACGGCATTGACGACCATCTTTTTAAAAGTTCTGGCTCCTTGCGAGCTGATAATCACTTCTCAATAAAGTAATCGATTCTTAAAAGTACGTAATTTTAAACTATCCGATTCATGAGAATATCCGACTCTGCCCACGACTAATAAATTGGACAGCATGTCATGTAGAGTATAAAAAGACATTGCGTTGGTAGGCATGGCCGTTCACAGGGAGGTGGACAGTGTCTATATTTTTTACAGCCATGTTTTAATAGGAGACGTTTTACGGTTTTTTGGCTGCCTCCTTCTGAAATGTAGCAGTCAGGTCGTCAGGTGGTATTATTAGGTTGAATACCCTAAATAAGGCACATATAAATATTGTAGTAAATTTTTATTAAAAATATGATTTAACAATGACAGTCTATTAGGTAGCAAAAATAAATGAAAATTGTCTTTAATTTTTCTCCTGTTTGAGTATTGTGGATTTATTATTTTGGGAAGAAGGCAACTGAAAAAAAAAATTTTAACTGCTCTTCCATTTTTCCTTGCCAAAACCGGTCATCTCTGTATATGAAAGAAAATAATTATTAAAGGAAAATAAATAAGATACTTTAAGTCTTTCTCCATTGGTATATTAAAAAACATAAGTTTCAAGGTTTAATACAGGGTAATTCTCTACATGTTTCGAGCGCATAAGCATTCATCATCAGGAGAATAGAATAAGGAATTTAGAAATGTAATAGGTGCAAACAGTCCTAACGGAGCTACGAGATGATGAAAAAAACAAGCATAGTCTTTGGAAATCTTTCAACGTAATGGTAAACCTACCGAGAGGCCAGAATTTTTTTTTAAAAACTTTAATTTTTTTTATAGAAATCCTATCCTGCTCTTTGCCCCAATTTGTAGCACTGTCGCCTGTGAAATTGCTATAAAGAATGGATTTTACTGTGTTTGCACAATGTGTACTTTTACGTAATTTTTTACTTTGTAAAAATCCTTCTACAATGATTTCGGATTCCATAGCTGTTGATGCTCTGTCCCAGTTTTTGTAGCAGATGTGATCTTTTGCGGTTTAGGTTTTTAACATAGGAACATTTTTATTACTTTTCTAGACGAAAAGTACAATTTAGCAGCTAAATAGTAAGTACAAGACTCTTCGCCGCATGGTCAAATGTTCGCTGACGCTTTCATTATGATGCGTTTATACGGGAATATCCATCGGTTCCCGCCTACTGTCGCATTACTTTTGCAATAACTCCAGAAAAATACCGCAACAAAATATCGCGACTTTGTATTAAATTGACTTGAATGCTTTATTCCATTTTCGTAAGTGTGACGATACGGTACCTTCTTTCTGTGTTTAAAAAAAGGTCGCCAAATGTAAAACGATTACTTACCTTGTTCGTTTTTGAGGGGCAGGCACAGTGGCGGCTCGTGACATTTATCGTAGGGTGTGCGCCGCAGGCAAAAAAGCGCCGCTTGCGAAAATTTTTCGAGGTGCCACGCCCCTTTTTACCTTTGTATCGATTTTCTTTGTGCTTTTTATCCAAGAAGATAAAAAAAAAACGCAGTTTTTAAATGGGATTTATATTTTCTTTGTTTTAGCACCAAATTTATTTTTCATTTTTTTAAAATTTCAATAGTTTTATAGTGTTTTTTTTTTGTAAATGTCAATATTAAAATGTCTAATAAAAGATCGACCTTCTTTTTTCTTTTTACAAGTTTGATTTAATTTTAAATCCGGTGTAGGCCTTACTAACCTTTTTATTTCAATTTTTCTTTGGAAATCGAATGTCGAAAAGTTATTTATAATGTCCTCTACAGAATTTTGGTCCATAACTATATCACTTCGTGTGACACAATCCAAACTACTAGCCATTATTAATTTAAAAACAACAGAAAAACATCCACAACACCGTCAATAAACTCCAAACTTATCTAATCGCATCAAAAAACTCATAAAACAATTATATTAAATTATTGAAGTGTGTATTCACGCCCTCTTATCGGGCGATTAACCGAATATTCCCGATCAATCCGCACAGGGAAAATCCCACGAAAATCCATCCATAAGAGCGCCGAACGAATACACACAGCGACACAGCCGACAGCCGGGACCGGGAGGTGAGCCTGCCCACGCGCTGCGGTCGCGCTTGAAGTCTTTCGCCTTCGCCATTGTTATATTATACAAGTTCTTTATTTCAGTTAAATATTTTTTTAAATAGGTATAAATTTTATTTTTGCTTGGTGCTTGACTTTCTTAGGCAGTGCGCGCGCACGAGCGCACTTGTTGACGAGCCGCCCCTGGGCAGGCAGCACAACGGTTCCTCAAAAATAAAATGCTCTAAAAAAATTAAATATAACGGAACGCGACAGAAAAAATAACGCACGAGAGTCAATGACAGTTTCTACATTTTGTTATGTATGAAGTTATCCCCTAAATACAATTTTAGGTTGGCACCTTTAGCTTCAGGATGGGCCAAGATTTCAAAACTTTTATTACCTTCTTTTAAATCATTATAATAGGTAGGGTTTTCCAGGGAATTCATAATACCTAATATATGTAATTAGAATCATAACAGACCTTTATTCACAAAAGTTTTTGCTATCCCAAATTTTACTTTTTAGATACCTATGAAAGTTACAAATTTTCTTTGATATCATTAATAAAATAAAATAAAACAAAAAAATATAAAAATCATACTATCCATACGATTCGGTATATTATTTTGTCTAATTTTAGAAGTACCTACCTATTTTCTATAAAATAAAATTCGTTTCCGAAATAAAATCAAGTCAAATGTATCTTCATTTATTTAGAAATAAATCGATGAAAATAACAAATTCTCGGAATTCGATCGCCTCGCTCGCGGTAAAGACTTCTGATTTCAGTGTATATCGGTGTTTACGGAATATTTTCCTTCACGGCGTGATATCGCGAATATGTCCAGCTCGCATGGGTCTTTGTTGCAAATAAATTCCTTTCTCAACAAAGTCGCGCCTTAAGTTTGGCAAACAATGTGCAGGGGAGCAATTCGGATCTTGATTTTCTTCAGAATGGAATACGATTTTGTCAATAGGTTCATTTGTTATTGTTTCATCTATAGGTACCAGATCACTGGGATTAAGAATTCTATAACCGTTATTAATTTTTATTCTAGCTTTGCGTTATTTAAGTAATCCATTTTTCAAAAACTTTTTGTAAAAGTGTATGTTTTTAAAAATAATGTTATAAATATTATCGATTAATCTGATGTTAGAATTAATAACTGATACGCTATCGTATCTGTTTTAGGTCACTTCATATTGGTATATATAGCATTTAGCTTATATTATCCAATTTTAAAGCTTTTATTTTAATATTGTACTTTTTCGTTTGCAATATATATTTATAATATGCCGGTTTTTAACACACATGCCGGTAAAATCCTCATAATTTCGATGTGTATAATAATTGTGCAAGGTAAGTTAAATCTAAATTATGGAAATAAAATACTAAACATTGGTTTAATTGCGGTTTTAAAATTTTTTAACTTTATAATTTAATCAGCCCTTCAGTTGAATGTTTACTTATAAGCGCATATAATAATAATAATAATAATAATATTGATGACTTTATTTCTGATTCAAGCAGTAAAAATAATAACCTTACAATTCAGAACTATAGCCAATTACGGTTAGGTACAGCTTAATATCAGAAAAGGCGAAGTCCAGATGTCAGGGTGACCACCTTGTACCCAGTTGAAAACCGGAGATAATAATTTTTTTTTAAATTCGTTTAAAAATGCGCCGCAGGCAAAATTTGTTGGGTGCCACGCCCCTTTTTGGGCTATCAAAACCTAATGATTCTATGAGTAACGGTCAACAACTTTAATAATTATAAGTAGGTACACAATAAAAGCTGAAATAAAAAAAATATTTTTATTTATACGTCAGGAACTGCCTTAAAAACCAATAATTATTATGAGCGGTGTAGTTCTTTAACCAGGTACGGATTATTGTTTTCAAACATTTTTATTAATAATAATTGCTACATCTAGATAAATTCCAAATTAAGTTTTTAGGTCAAAATTAAAAAAAATAACAACAAACAAACTCTTAGTCAAAAGTTAACACAAACATAAAATAAATTCTAAAATCACGTTAAGTAAGTTACCTACTTAAATACAAGAGAATATTAAAAAGGAAACAAATTCCTAACCAATGATAGGTAAGGTAAATGAAAGCATTAAACTTGCTAAAATTTAAAAGAGTACTTTTTATTGCTGCGGCAGGCTAAGAGTTCTTTTTGCTTTTCTTTTGACAAATACATAGCAAATTCCTGACCGGTCATTTTAAAATTGAGCTTTGTGCATAACTTAATTTTTACCAAGTCAATTCTCATCTTGTTTCTCATCGGTCCACGAACCATTCATCAACGAAAATACACGCTCTAAATAAGCATTACTCACTGGTATCGAAAAAATTTTCGACACAATTTTTAAGGTTTCAGGAAATGCACCTAACTTAAAAAACTTTACCCAAATCTGGTCAAGGGGGGTAGTGTCAAAAAAATGTTGCCGTTAATTCTTCACTAAAGTTATTTTTTAGGAAAAATACGAAAATTGTTAAAAACCGAAGCTGGTACTAAAAAAACCGGAGCCCGGAGTTCGAGTATAAAAAACCGGAGACTCCGGGTGAAAACCGGAGAGGTGGTCACCCTGCCAGATGTGCATAACACTTATGTTATCCACCCTGATCGAGAGCAATCTCTTGGTTAATTGAAGGGCCGATTTACATCCCCATCCCCACTTCCTTAGGTACGTACAACTGAAAAGTAACGCCGGCTGTA
Source organism: Polydrusus pterygomalis (assembly GCA_963969555.1). Lineage (NCBI taxonomy): Eukaryota > Metazoa > Arthropoda > Insecta > Coleoptera > Curculionidae > Polydrusus > Polydrusus pterygomalis. The sequence continues at coordinate 48,726,949 of OZ018382.1, forward strand.
TCTCGAAAACCGTTTACCGCAAGACTTGCCAAAAAAATATTTATTACAAAAGTGACTAAGGAAAATTGCTGGAAATTGTTTTTAAGTTTTTAGGTTGGCCGATAGGGCACGTAGCTATAGTGGCCAAACAAAAAGCTGGATTTTCTCAAAAATCCTTATACCGTGCGAGCAAAAATTATTTACATCAAAGAAGGCTTGGATTAAAAAACGTGGGGCTTGGTTTAGATCACAATGATATGGGGACGATATATTTAACCAAATCTAGGTTAAAATTTTGTCAATTTCATATTATGACCTGATATGCCAAACTAATGAGTAATAAAATAAGTAGACAAATACAAATTTATTTTTGTTGTTTACAAAATTAACAAAGTAAGAATTTTCAGAAAGAAAAAGAAAAATAATTACATAAATTGCTAAAATTGGCCACCATGGCTCTAAGCGTAAATTCACACGTCTCTTCATATTTTCGAAAGTGTTGACCAGCATCTCTGGAGAAATGTTACCACATTCTTGGATATTTAATCCTTTCTTGTAATTGTTCTTAATTTGCAACTGGTGTTTGAAAAATAGCGTTCTTTAAATGAGGAAACACGAAGTAATCCATAACCGTTCCCAAGCAGCATTTTAACAACGTCCGACCAATTTTGTGCTACTGGCGACGACGCATTAGGTTTAAATAATAGTCGCCCTCTGACTATTACTAAACGATGTTGGGGCGACGTCGGATTTTGTCATATAAAGAATAGACGTGTTTAGTCCATGCAGCCAACGACGTTATTACGTCGGTGAAGTATCCATTAGGGTACTTTCATTTAGGTGATCTATCCAATGTTGTAACAACGTCGGTATCCAACTAACTTCTAGTAATTTTAGATTTTAATGTTATTGCATGTTTGGGCTGAAAAGTTGGCAAACAATTTTTTCTAACCTTGTTTTTTATAAGTATGTCATTTCAATTATTCAGTAAAATAAATAAAATGAAACGTCGTTTTAAATATTCTGCCACTTATTATAGAAAAAAACAAACAAAAAAACTGCAACAGCTTCAAGAAGGTTGCTTAAGCTCATCCCCTACTGGATGCCAAGAAGCGGGCCAAGAAGTCATCAAATCAAACTCAGTCTCAGATCAGACTGAAGTTTCCATATCCTCTGCTCAAGACAACTCGGTATAGTTATATTTCGTGAGGCACTGGGTAAAAAATTACTACTAGAAGTTCTTATTAGTAAAAGTTTGGTCGTTTCTACGACTACGCCATTTTAGCAGTTTACAACAATGTATTTTCGGCGGCCATTGTTGTTCAACTTTAATTATTTTTGTTTTATACTATGATTACTCCTAAAATAATGTTTTAAAACACATTGAAACTTTATAATAAAGCAATATGATTATAATTTTAAAGTTTGACGCTAAAATAAAGTTTTTCTCTAAAATTTTTTTTTTTAAAATATATTTTTTTTACAAAAACGGTGAATTATCGCAGCCCTGTTTTATTTACTATATATTTTACCCATATTTGTCAGTAAAGTATCATGCGTTTGCATTTTTACCCGATGTGTAGCGTGAACGAAATTATTTAATTACGTACCATTTATCTTTTCCCATATGCTTGCCATCTTTTTAAATAAAAACATATTGGCATAAGTTACAAGTAAATTTTGTTATCATATTTTATAGGTTAGACGAGTAGCAATAATATAACCAATTAGTATATTAAGATTAAGCCGACTATTACTATCATTATATAAAATTTTGCACGACATGGTTTGATTTTTTGCACCACAATATGTTAGTCACCACTTGCTCTTGTCCACAACTTTAAGGCGGATCCCGACGTCGAAACGACCCAAAAATGATTGACCATATTGGTCCAACCAGGAGTTGTAACGAAGTCGTAATGACGTAGGATGGCGACGTCGGGTCGCGTAGACCAACGTCGGGTCAACGTAAAATTGCTGCTTGGGTTAAACAAGGTGATTTAGGTAGAAATTCAATGTCTGACCGAAAAGTGATCAATCTGTCGTCGAAAATATTGCGTAAGTAGTTAATAATTTCGGCGGCTGTATGGGCGGTTGAACCATCCTGTTAAGAATATCCAAAACGTAGTTCGCCGTCAAGTAATTGCTCCAACAAATAGGACCAACAATTTTATTCTTCTTCTGGAAACAGCTAACCAGACACCCATACATACCTCTACAAAAAAATAGGGATTTTCACTCCTCCACATGCGTGTATTCTGAGAATTCACATAATCAGAGAGGTGGAACCAGGCTTCATCCGAAAAAAAGTCAGGTCTAATAAATCATTTCATTCCAATAAATTCTGGGTAAACCATTGACAGTAATTCCTGCGTCTTTCAAAATCTGCGACTTGTATTTCTTGGAATACTTGCACTTTATAAGGAAATAAATTTAGCTGCTTCGTAAGAATAGTCCTGCATGTTCCATAAGATGTTCCCACTTATTAAATGAGTTAAAGAACAATTGTACAACTTATAAAACTTTAAAAATTAAAAAGGGGAACGAATGGATTAATCAAAATATATTGGATAAGATTAAGTTACGGGATCAAGCGTACAATAGAAAAATTAAACACCCAGAAGTTCCTCGGTTTGATGCTGAATTTAAACAGTGTAAAAATCGGGTCAATAACCTAATAAAATCCGCAAAAAATTTATACCTTCGCAAGGAATGGGAAGTAGCGGGTACTGATACAAAAAAACAGTGGAAGTTTATAAACAAATTTTTTGGTAAACAAGCAGAGACCACTGATATTGAGTGCATAGAGGTGAATGGTGGGATTGTGTATGAAGTGGGGGACATTGTAAATTGTTTAAATCGATATTTTGTTGAAGTAGGGGAATCTATAGTTAGGGATGTAAATAAGGATATAGAAGACTTAGGTATAAATAACACTTTTGATGAGATTAATTGTGATATCGTAACATCTAATTTAGATTTAACAAATAAAGAGGAAATAAATGAAATTATATTGGAGTTGAAAAAAAATTCGGCACCTGGTAATGATGAGGTATCAGTTATGGATTTAATTAACCTTAAAGATTACATAGCTCAACCCATTGCAACGCTAGTGAATCAGGCATTAACTACTGGAATTTTTCCAAAAGAGCTTAAAACGAGTAAAGTGTGTCCCATTTTTAAGGCCGGTGATAAAAAATTAATGAATAACTATAGACCGATCTCTGTGGTTAGCGTTCTCTCCAAAATTCTAGAAAAGGTGATCAAAAAAAGAATGACACAATTTATAGAAAATAACTCATTAAGTGATCAATTCCAATATGGTTTCATACAAAAAAGCAGTACATTGTCTGCGACCTTTGACTTTGTAAACTTTTCGACTAAAGCCTTAGACCAAAAAAAAATTGTAGTTGTGGTTTCGATCGATTTACGTAAAGCATTTGACACAGTTGGCACGGATTTGCTCCTGAAAAAATTATATAACATGGGCTTTAGAGGTAAATTTTATAACATCCTGGAATCTTACTTAAAGAAACGCAGCCAGTATGTTAAATTGGGTGAATGTTGTAGTGAAACATTGCAAAACAATTATGGGGTACCACAGGGTTCCGTCCTTGGGCCATTGCTCTATTCCTTATATGTCCTTAGTTTGCAAATTGCTGGCCTCAAGGCCCAATATTATACCTTTGCCGATGATACACTATTGGTGTACACAGGTGAAAATGAAGAGGAATTAGAGAGACTAATTAATGAGGATCTTGATAGATATCTCAGATGGCTTTATTCTAACAAACTAAAAGTAAATGTCGACAAAACTAATTTTATAGTTCTTAAACAAAAAAATAAAGTGGTAAGTAAATTTGATTTAAAAATTAATAATATTAATTTGGAAAAAGTATCATCTATTAAATACTTAGGTCTAATTGTAGATGAGTACCTGCATTGGCAATTACATATAAACAAAATATTAAATAAAGTGAATCCTATGATACCTATTATTTATAGGTGTCGAAATTATATTTCTCAAAAAACAAAAAAACAAATATATAATGCCTTTTTCTTGTCACACCTGAGATATCTATTGCCCATTTGGGGAACCTGTGGAAAAACCAGTTTTAGTGAAATACAAATCATGCAGAATAAATTTTTAAAAATTTTATTTAATTTTGAATATCTTACACCTACAAATATTTTATATCAGGAATTGAATATACCCAAATTAGAAAAAATATTGGAACTTGAGCAATGTAAACTTATATATAAAATACTTAATAACCTACAAAAATCAAATACAAATTTTCAAACCATTAACTTTATTCATAATCATGATACAAGAGCTCAATCAAGTTTATATCTGTCACAGAGCAGAACTAACATAGGTTTAAATAATCCTGTTCAGCTCGCATCTAGGTGCTTTAATAGTCTAAGAGATGACATTAAATTTGCTAATTCCTATCCACTCTTTGTTAGAAAATGCAAAAACTACCTTAACATTAGTTAAAAAAAATTGTTTAATCTTACAACAAAAGTATTTTATAAATTAGTACCACCAAATCAACATAACACGGCAGCTAATTTAGATTTAAGTATTTAAGTCTCGAGGCCAGAGCTATAAGCACTGATTTGAGATTGAAAAAAAAAATGTATATAATTGTTTAATTTGCATTAATAAAGTTATTTCAAAAAAAAACTTCTTGGGACAGGCGTCTTATACAACTTGTTGGCGTATTTTGCATTATTTCACGAACATTTGCAACAAGTTCTTCTGTTCTTACAGATGATCTTCCTGTTCGCTTTTTTGTGTTGTATAGAACCTGTTTCCCTAAACACAGCCACGGTTCTTTTCAGGCAATGATAAAAATCCCCAGCAATAAAAGCAACGTTAAAAAAAATGTTCGTAAAAATCGTCCATGCACAAACCCGGATTGTGTTGCCACTCACCATTTACTTTAACCCCGTTTCGAAAATACGCTTCAACCATGAATGTTTTGTGCTGCTCCGTAAAGCCCATTGTGTGAATTGTTCAAGAAATTGGAAAAATTAGCGATAAATCAAATTACTTGTAACGACTGTCAAAGATGACGGAATAACTTATTGATTGGTAATTTAGGTAGTTACTGACACCCAACAGGTATTAAGCTCTACGGCTAAGCATTACGTCTTTAGATGCAAGGCCGTCTTTGATGCAAATAATTTTTGCTCGCACGGTAGTAAACATGTATTAAAGGTAGGTAGCATTTTTTTAATCTAATGAAAAGTCTGGATAACTTTTGTTTTTGAGTTTTTTCTCTACCTTTTTGTACAAGGGGGGCAGGAGGGGACCAACATTGCTATGCAAAAATATTCACAATTGTGGTTTGGTTTGTCGGAAATTGACAAATTTGAACTCTCTATAGGGGGATTCTTTTGTTTTATCAATTTAATAAAAAATAAATCGTTCTGAATACCGTTGCGACAGTTAGAGGGCGCTATTTAGCAGAATCAACAATTTCTTTATTTTTCTTAAAACTTTTAAATGCAATGATGTAATTTTTTTTTAACATAAGCAAAAAGCAAAATAAATAAGACCATGTACTAGGCCGAGAACGTAAATTGTAATATGGCAACGCAGCATTGAACGCGAAACATTCTGAGGCGTACTGTTTGTCGCTTGATTGGTTCATAGCTTCAATATTTGGGCGATAAAATTCTTGTATGTTGTCAGGGTTGTTCATAGTGTTTTCCATTGGTAAGCAAATGTATTTCTTTGTTTTTCAAATGAATAACGCCATAACTTTTAATCTTTTGCACGTCGAGTTCGATGTTTCAATTTTAAATAAGATTAACGCTTTATTTTGCAAGCCATTATGCTATTATACCATTAAAACCGCAATACAAGTTTAAAATATCGTGAATGCGATGTTAAAAGAACTTAGCCCAGTCCTATCTCTGTCGCCATGCAACATCTTAACGTAAACCAGACCAGACTTCGACATAATATGATGCCATAAATGAGCATACATTAATTTTAACCCTGTGCCGACCAATGAGAATTATGTAGGCGTGGCTTCCAAGGCGCTAAATTTAAATTTCTATTGCAGTATGATCATCGGGGTAGAACAGCTGTATAATATTCCAGTGCATACACCATTTATTTGATTCTGCTACTGTACGAAAATTTAAATTTCGAGTAGTTTGTTTATCTCGGTTAATCATATTATTCTGAATTCTAATAATGTTATTGAATTATCGGTTTTAATTTATTTATATTAAAACAAGAAAAATACTTTTTTTTAAACCCTATATTAACTAGGTACCTATTACCTTCGAATAGAAACATTATTCAATAAAACAAAAAAAAAATAGTATAAAAACTTAATATTTATTTATGTAAATACTGTAAACAGTCGAGAACAAATAAAACAATATATTATTTAAAAGTAACTATATTAACCATATGAACCTAAGCATAAATAAGTAAGTATGGTTAAAATGAAATGAACTAAACCGAACTAAATTATTTTAAAAATGCTGTAATTAAATAAAAGGTTTTTGCACTGAACCTTCAGTTTTGGATTTCATCATCAGATCAGTGTACTATAAAAAAGTCTGTCTGTCCGTCCCTCTGTATGCTTGTAAACTTAAAAACGTAACCTTAACACGTCGTTGTTGATATTTAGGTTGTTTTAAGTGTCACTTGGGTGCTCCGAGAACTCAGTTTGATTCGTTTAGAGAGCCATAGGTCGTAAGGTTCTTTTATTTTTATTTTATTCTATTTTCCAGATTTTATTTTGGGCGCCAATCGAGAGGAGATCTCGATAAAGAAAGAGTAGAGAGATAGAAAAAGAATGCTGTATTATGAGTGAGACCAATCTTAACAGTACACGAAGCACTTCAATAAAACTCAGTAAAATTTGTTTACTAAATAAACTCTATTAAAAGGTCTAATATATATTTTTTTCTTAATAAAACATTTGTTTAAAAACACAATAATACTCCATAAAGCGTTTATAAAGAATGGGGAAACTACCCTAAGGAAGCTAAGTATAATAAAGCGGGTTATCACAATTTAAACTAGGCTAAAGCATAAAATGGTTAGGTATCATTCAAGAGTACGTGCAAATGTATGCTCATGATATCATTCAAAAATGATACAACACCTTTCATAAATTAGATACTATAAAGTACACCATAAAGCAATCTAAATGTAAGCTTAGTGAATAAGTGAAATGTTAATAAATGAGTTTATGCCAATCTATGCTTAAAGGCTTGATGAGAAATGGGAAATATTTTATAAAAATTCAATAGGGTTAAGATGCTTATGCCATGAATTAAGATACTTTAAAGCTCGAAGCTTTTAGGCATGGTCTCAACCGAAAGAAAAAACAGTGTATCTTAACTCATGTATATAAACTTAATGAAAAGGAGAAAAATTTAAATGCAAACAAGTATACTAGAACTTGAACTCTATCAAAGCTCAAAGCTCTTCGGTGAGAATTCTTAATAATGTTAAATGGTGAAATAAATGCGATACAATTTATCATAAATTAAATGACTTTAAAATTCAGAGCCTCAATGCATAGATCGTAAGGTAAGTTAGGAAGATAGTTACTGCAAGGTAAATACTATAGAGTATATAAGAAACTAAGTTATATTAAAGCTTATAGCTTTTAATACACAAGTAAGTTTACTTTAGAAAAAGGGAAGTGGTAGGTATTGCGAGCTAAATACTAGAAAGCATATCATAAAATATAGTACACTAAAGCCTATGATGCACTAATAATACAGTTAGGTAGTAAGAAAGAAAGAGGGTTATTGCAATTTCACACTCGTGACATAAACTGTAGTAAGACAAGCTGAAGGACATCTACGTTACTAACAACAAATTAAAATTGCCAGCGAGATCAACTGATCCAGGTGAAAGTACTAATTTAAAGTTACCTACTCGTACGAGTACTGGATAACTTGGTTACAATATTCACAATAATATAAAAAATAAATGAGTCTATACTCAGGGTTTTTATCAATATCACCTCTGAGTAATGCTCTAGTTAAGTAAAATTCAAAAAGGGGTTAACATCTTGAAGAGAAACAAGCAAAAATATATATAGCAAAGGTTATGCAGATAGTGAAATGTTAATGAATGAAAAATGTTCAGGAAAATCACCAAAGAATATAGGCCAAAAGCTAATGTTAAAGAAAAATACTCATCTTTTACAATTCAGATGCTCGGGTGCTTCACTATTCACTGCGGCTTCTCCCTGTAGAAGTCCTCTAGTCACACCACACGGCAAGCGACCCAGACTCTACAAAATTCCAGGCAGGTTCAGGACGGTAGCTAAACTACCAATGGCCTCGGGAATGGCATCGAACAGCAGGCTCCGTCAAACCATGTAAACGCTGACTCCTCTCTGGCAAAATTGGACTCACCGACAGCAAATTTAGCAAGCAAATTAAAGCATGTATGCTAGGGTTGAGATTTAGACTTTACATTAAACTTAAGGTTGAAATTTGAAATGGGAATTTAAATATATCAAACTGAAATTTAGGCTTAGGTGAAGCTGGAAAACTGTGTTCGGAGTGAAAATTTATCCTTGCATCGTCGTTTCTTGACTAACAAGTTTTAGGGTGAAATTTGTGACATTGCACTGAAGATTACAGATGTAACGTGGTACAGAAACTGGAACTTGAACTTCAGATCGACATCGTAGTTGTAGAACTAATCTTCAGAGTAGGACTTACAAGTGCATGGTCACATAAAAATTGAAATTAAATGGTGGATAGAAAATCCATTTTAAAAAAATCAGAATGAAAGTTTATAAATTTTAAAACATTATGAAGTGATTGAGTTCAAAGTAGAATTTAGCTTGAGGTTGAACTAGAAAAAAAAAAAACTGTAACAAAATGGAGGCCGTTAGCGTGCCATGGTCAAAATACATCTTTGGTTTTACCATTTACCTGGTGTTCTGGTTTTCATCAGCCCTGGTAGACGAATTTAGACTCCATTGCGGACACGAAAGAATCGTTTCACTGTTTTAACTTTAATCCAGAAATTCTGCAGCATAAAATGCCTCTCCAGCCAAAATCAGTACATATTCTTCACTTGGATCGCCTTTCTGAGCCGGCAGCTGATATGAGAAGGGGCGAGTGGGCTCTCCGTTATCAGTTTTATCGAATCGACCGCACAAAAAAATTACGGATTGTCTCCAATACACAATCAAACTCAAATCACATGACCTCCGATGAACTTTGACGTATAGGAAGCAAAATTAGATGGAAATCCAACTTTAAACCGGAAAATTATAAAATTAACCCTAATTTCTCAAACCATCCGACAGACACATGGAAATGAAAAACAAACTGACCTACTCAACGAAAAAGGTAAAAATCGATACTTTCATAGTCTAAAACGACGACTGGGTAGGCATGCATGCATGTATCCCAAGTTGTCTACCAATCATGTTAAAAGTGCGTTGACAGGGGTGTAGTAGGAAATTTAATCATGATGCCTGATATAAATTCTTGAAATTTTTAAAGTATTTAAATTTTTAGGAAATTACCAAAATCAATTGTAAGAAGCAAGAATTGCTTGTTACATGCTTAAATCTTTAAAACTACGCAACGGATTTTGAAGCGGTTTTTTTTAATAGATAGAGTGATTCAAGAGGAAGGTTTATATGTATCTATATATATATATATATATATATATAAATGAATGTCTGTCTGTCTGTATGTCCCCTATGCGTTTCTATACCATTTATCCGATTGCGATAAAAATTTGGTGAGTTGTGTGCAGGCCGAGGAAGGTTTCGACATAAAAAAAAAAATGGCGCAACGCATGCCTGGTACCGGGTACCGGGTAGCGTAGTAACGCGCGCAGGGTATAGCTAGTTATGTTATAATATTGATGCAATAATTTGACAAACACCAGCATAATATAAAAAATGTCTTTAAACCGACGATATTATTAGGTAACCATATTTGTGTGTAATCTTGATGTAAGGCACAGATAAAAGATTGTTGCAAAAAGTGTAACAAGTGGCAGGCAAAGAAAAATAGGTAGGTACCATGAGAATCTGACTTCATATTTGGAGGACCTGGGTATAGTTTTTAGACACACATATATGTACCAACATTATTTTATAATATGTAATAAATTACCTTCATTCAAAATTTTCACGACAATTCTTGAAGGGCAAACTCCTCGAATTCTTATACTTCCCCCAGCTTTCATATTACATTTTTGGCAGGTACTAACACGCCCTTAAACAACAAAATATAATAAGACAAAATTTTATATTATACTACTTGTAAAAAAAATACCTGTCATATTATTTCGGTTACAACTGTAGTATATAAGTACCTACATCACCATTATTTGCATTTTTATTTTTCCTATGACACGCATAGTCAACTTCCCTATTTTCCAATTTTCTCCACGCTTTGAATTTTTCAATGTTCGGAAGAGTTAAAGAAGACTCTTTACAATTTACTTCATGAACTTGGTTTAACTGCCTTATAAGGTTGCTGTGGGACGATAACTTCTCTTCTTCGGGACACAATGGGCACAAAATATGTTCAGTTTTATCATTTTTAATTATCATCTGATGGAAGTTCTTCAGATGCCTATTTCTTGCAGACTTACTGGCAAATTTCTTCTGGCAAACTTTACAAGTTGGTTTTGCCCTACAAAATAAAAAATGTCGACCTACCTACTAAATTTAAATTTTGGGCATTAAAAACATACCTATCTGAATCCATTGCTGTTATCTGTTACCAAAAATAGGTTATAGCAATAAAAATTGCTGTTTTGGAATTCTGTGGGCAATTTGCACTTTAACACTAATCTAAAAAATCACAAAAAGCTCTACAAAATCTGAACAAAACCAAACAGTAAACAAGCTTGTTGCTCATTTAGGCGAGACACCGAGTCTCCACGATGTTATCTCGATGAGTCCCAAAGCACGCTGTTTGTGATTGGTCGGCACGCAGGGTTAAAATTAATGTATGCTCCATAAATGACAGGTGACTTAGCCATGATGCGGCGTATTCTTCGAGAAATTTTACTTTAATCAATTCTTTGGTTATGTAGGAATGAATCGAATGTTGGCAGACAGCAGACACATTCGAAAAAGTTCTAACCTAATGTGCATATCCGCAGCCTAAGGGGGTTTGTACCTAGAAGCTTGTCAATTTTGTGAGAAGTAGACGGTTATAGACTATTTATCGTTACCTCAGGAGAGCCGATATCTATATCATCTCTTCCCAGCATTTTTTCAGGAATTTTTTTTATATTGTTCTAAATTTTCGATGTATAGCAAAGCAGTTATGCATACTCTCGTAAGCGTGCCTTGAAAATCCGTTTTTCACACTGGTATCATAAATTTCTATGTTACTCACATCTTAAAAAGTTCGTCTTTTTAATAAATTTAATTATTCTATTTACAGCACTCGAAGAAACAGACAATGCGGTAGTTAATAATTATAAAAGGAAAGAGTATTACCTTGCGCTAGATACAGCCAATTTTTTTGAAGCCTTTGTACACTGCAAACAGGGAGGAATGGAACTGGCCAGTGTAGAAAATGAAGAAGAATCAGCAGCACTTGACAAGTTTCTCGATCCATATAAAATAAGTAAGCATAATTAATACAGTATAACAATGAATAATGAGTATCTACTTCAAAGTACTGGGTGTCCAACTAAAAAGGGATACGTTAAAATAACGTTTATTCTTAAAATATGTCAAGTGGGTGCTGCGCTTTTCTTTTTTTATAATATAAAGTATATTATACTTCTAGCTCAGAAAAACAAATATTAACCCATTAGCGCCCAGCGATCTATTTGTAGATCAGCACATATTATATTTTTCGGTTCGCGCGCGAATAACAATCCATAAACATCCGTCCGCCCCTCTACAATTAGACCTACTGGAGCATCAGTAACCATATTTAGTTTACAATTCGATGTGCGCCTATAGACACAACAATTTTCTTAAATCGTGTAATATTTTGACCTTGTGCATTCTAACAATGTTTGTGTTTTTATGCAAAACTCAAACTAGGTAAGTTTTGCATATTCATCAAATAGGTACCTAAATATCTAATAATAACTGGATAAATACTTAAATAGCTGTTTATTAGAGAAACATAACCTGTATATGCCTGTTAACATTGGCGATCTATAAATAGATCGCTGGGCGTTTGCAGCTAAATAATTACTCTTTCTAATAAAGATATTTTTTGATTCCAGAAAATAAAAGATGATGATTATGTATATTTTGACAACTTTTTTAGCAATCATGCTTTATTTTATACGCTAAAAGAAATGGGCTTCAGAGCTACTGGGACAATACGGGATAACAGGACCCAAAAATGTCCACTAAAACCATCCAAGGAACTTGAGAAAAACCCCAGAGGAACATTTGATTATAGATTTGATGTCGAAAATAAAATCTTACTTGTTAAATGGAATGACAATCGATGCATATCCATGGCCATAAATTTTGACACTATAGAACCCTTAGCATCTGCAACCCGATGGAATACTATGAAAAAAGAAAGAAACTCAATTCCACAACCAAAAGTTATAAATAATTATAACAAAGTTTATGGGAGGTGTGGATCACCATGATTGGTTACTGGAAAAACACACCATTGCAGTAAGGGGTAAAAAGTGGTACTGGTGTTTATTTACCCGTATTGTTGATATGGCAGTAGTAAATGCATTTCTGCTTTACAAAAGTGTAAACGACAAAGATTCTATGTCGATAAAGGATTTTAGAAGATCCATAGCAGTTTACTATCTAAAACTTGGCTATGGACGGCGTACAATGAAAGGACGACCAATTAGTTTTCCATCAACTTCCAGAATCCATGTATCAAATGATGTTAGATTTGACCAAAGAGGACACTTCTTGGAAAAACGAACAAACCAACGACGCTGTCAGTACCCCGGATGCACTAACAGGCCTCTAACTTTTTGTCAAAAATGTAACGTTACATTATGCGTAACATGTTTTGAAAAATTCCATGTCAAACGTTAAGATTTTTTTATGCATATTTTTAATATTAATTTCTGTTTATGTTTTTACATTTTTTAAATAAAATATTTTACAACCTAAAAATACTTCACTGATCTGCCCAGCGATCTATTTATAGATCGGCATTTTTTGGAAAAACCTGTTGTCATATTTTTTTTTTGTTGTTATTGTTCTGCTTCTATTACCCGAATCAGCAAAATATCTAAAATTCAAAACGATTTAAAAAAAAATAATTTGGGCGTTAATGGGTTAAAGTCAGAAAAATAATTACATGTTTATCTTGGAAAAAAATCGACTTTAAATTATGGTTACAAAACAAAATCCTACTTATTAATGGAGCAAAAATATTTACCAATTTTTAACAATAATTATTTTTATGATGTGGCGAAAGCGCAAAAATTATATCGTCACCTCCCGCTTTTTGTTTTCTTATATCTGGCAACCCTACATGTGAGTACCTACCTATTATAGTTGCCTTCAAAACGATTTTTAAAAGCGTCTCAAAATCTGGCAGTTCTGGCACAGTGTTGCTAACACTCAACTCGCACATGACCAAAGTAATATTCCTAATAACAAAAACGCATGCGTCACTGGAACCGAATTCAAACGGAAACAAACGACTACGAAGCCCTTCGCGGTTTGCGCCGTTGCCTTTAAATTTGAATCATATTTTTAATATAATTTTAGAATATTAAATGTAAGATAGACCGTTTTTGAGCGATTGAACGATTTCTCCATATATTAAAAAAGGAACTATTTAGCTCCGAAAAAGTATATTTTAGTTATAAAAAGAAGGGTTTATTTTTTGTACTATAATTAAATAACCTTGTAGGAATTAAAAAATTAATTATTGGTTAAACGGTATTTTGTTATCGGAAAAAAATATTGAATAGGCGCTTGATCGATCGTTAATCAATCTTATTTTCTCACTGCTGATAATAAAAACTACATAACTTGTTATTAAATGGACTGTATATTTTACTTTTGTTGCCCTAGAACCTAACCTCAACTACTTCGGCCGACGGCTTGTTTTAGAAGGGTGGACGCATCGTCCTGTGCTTTGCATGTTTAGTCTTTTCATTGTTGCCGCTTGTTTCACCACTGCTTAATGAATTTGGAGCACTGGAGTTGACCCAGTCAATTTCCACTGTTTTTTTCCTTTAAACTGAACATAAGCCGCCCGCCTTGAAAGCACACACTTTCAACATCAAACTAATTTGCTAACCAATGATAAGGTGGTTACCAAGGCTATCATAAAACTAAGATTAACAAAGTGTCATATATGACCATAACAAATATATGAAAACTTAAACCATATATAGCAACATTGGAACTTATTCTTAAACTAGATTCTGAATTTAACGGCTTTAGTCTTTAAACCAACATGACCACACTAAAAGGGTTCAAAACGTGCATTATTATTTTCCATAGGAAGTACGCATAGTTTTTGTACAGCGCGCTTCATAATACCACTGACAGTTTGAACACTAACAACTCGCGTGATCCCGTCTATTCCTGGATGGACTTCTGTGATCCTGCCAAGTTTCCAACGTAAGGGTTGAATGTTCTCATCCTTTAAAACAACCAGTGTCCCAACCTTTAGATTTGGAAATGGCTGCTGCCACTTATTTCGCTGCTGCAAGGTGGTTAGATACTCAGAGCTCCAACGTTTCCATACATGCTGAACTATTTGCTGTAGAAGATGGTATTGGCTCAAACGGTTAGATGGGCTGTCGACTACATTTTGCTGTGGCAGTGCTGTTAAGCTGTCCCCAATTAGGAAATGACCAGGGGTTAAGGCTTGGAGGTCGTTTGGGTCCGAGGAAAGAGGTGTAAGAGGACGCGAATTTAAAACCGCTTCCACCTGAGCAAATATCGTAGATAAATCCTCAAATGTAAGATTTCTATTTCCAACAACCCTAACAACATGATATTTAGCTGACTTAATTGCTGATTCCCATAAACCACCTTGATGCGGCGATCTAGGTGGAATGAATTGCCATTCGATCTGATTATTTAAACAATAGGCCTGAATGGCATTATCCCTGTGTATTTTAGTCAAAGTTTCAGACAAGGCTCGAAGCTCATTTTTTGCTCCAACGAAGTTAGTTGCATTATCACTATAAATGCGCTTACATAAACCCCGACGTGACACAAAACGTTTTAAGCAATTCAGGAACGAGACTGTGCTTAAATCACCAACCAATTCTATGTGAACGGCCTTTGTGACGAAGCATACGAATACACACATGTAACCCTTCACTATAGATCTATTGCGCAGCTTGCCATCCTTTACATTGAACGGCCCTGCATAATCAATGCCACAAATATAAAATGGCCTTTGTGGAACAAGTCTATCTCTGGGCAAATCGCCCATTTTTTGGTTTAAAGTAGTAGGATTTACGCGGAAACACGTTCGACATTTCGACAGAACACTACGAACTTCCTTTCTGCCATTAATCACCCAAAACCTTTCTCTTAATGTGGCTAAAATTGCTTGTGCACCGGCATGAAGTTGCCTTTGATGTTGATCAGCGATAATTAATCTGGTAAGAGGGTGTCTTGACGGTAATATAATAGGGTGCCTTACATTATATGATTCGTCTGAACTTTTTAAGCGACCCCCAACTAAAATTAGTCCGTTTTCATAAAAGGGGTCTAAGGTTCTTAATTTACTGTTTTTTGGCACCTGTCCGGTTTCTTTAAGAGAATCTAATTCAGCAGAGAACATTTGCTCTTGGGCTAATTTTATCAAGAGCATCAGCGCATTGTTTATTTCTGATACAGTTAGCGACTTACTATTTTTCCTATTGCCTGGTTTTTCCTTTAAATTTTTATAAAACCTTAAGCACCACCCTATTAGCTTTAAAAGCTGAAACAGAGAATTTTTTAGGCTGAAAATATCATTATCGGGAATTACTGTCGCAAGTGTTAGTTTTTTATTTCGTTTTTCGGGTATAATTTCTATACTTTTAGTTTGAGATTTAGGCCAACATTCTGTCGGCAAACTCAACCACGATGGACCTACCCACCATAACATGGAGTGTTTTAATTGATTTGGATTCATTAATCGCGATATCAAATCAGCTGGATTACTAGAAGAAATAACATGATTCCACTGTTCATAGTTACTTAAACCTTGGATTTCTGACACACGATTAGCAACATAAACATTCAATGAAACAGGTTCATTGGCTAACCAACACAGAACTATTGTGGAATCCGTCCAAAGGAACGTTCTATTTACCGTTTCATTTAGGGTATTCAAAACCTTATGAGTCAGTCGAGCTAAAAGCAACGCTCCACAAAGTTCGAGTCTCGGTAACGAAGTAAATTTCAGCGGCGCGACACGAGATTTTGCGCAAACAAGTCTAACTATAATTTCACCTTGCCTATTGACTGATCTTAGATATACGCACGCGCCATAGGCACTCTCACTGGCATCGCAAAATCCGTGCACTTCAATATAAACCGCATTACTAATAATACATTGTCTTGGAATTTTTATAGATGTAAGTGACTCTAACTGAGTATAAAAATTAAACCAAAGCGTAGTTAGGTCTAACGGCAATGCCTCGTCCCATCCTAACTGAAGCTGCCATATTTTTTGTAAAATTATTTTTGCCGTGATTGTGACCGGTCCTACTAATCCTAGTGGATCAAATATTTGCGAACTGATAGATAAAATTGAGCGCTTAGTAACGGACCTCGGCTTTAATATCTTGGTTGTAATGGTATATTCTATCATATCATGCTTAGCGCCCCAAAAAACGCCTAACGTTTTTTTCATATCATCGTTGGTAATAGTATATCGCGAAGTACTATCCTTTTCGTCCACTAAGGCTGCTAATACTTCCGATTTATTTGAACACCACTTCCGAAGCGGAAGACCATACTCGCCTAGAGTTTGCCGTAATGCTTTACCAATCTCAACCGCTTTACTAACCGAAGACACACTTAAAATTAAATCATCTACATAAAAACATCTAGTAATAATTTTACTCAAGTCCGGTGATTTATCTTTAATATTCTTTGCAATTTCGTGTAAGCATCTCGTGGCTAAAAACGATGCCGAAGCGGTTCCATACGTAACAGTATTAAGTCTAAAATGTTCTAGTTCTAAGCTTGGATCGGCTCTCCAAATGATTCGTTGTAAGTCACGCTGTTCCGGCACTACATTTACTTGTCTATACATTTTAGCTATGTCTGAGGTAATGACAACTTCATGCTCACGAAATCTAATAAGAATTTCAAACAGTTCATCCTGCAATGTCGGACCTACCTTAAGAATGTCATTTAAGGACATACCGCTACTTGATTTCGCGCTCGCATCAAATACCACGCGTAACTGCGTTGTGGTACTAGATTCATTTAATACGGCATGGTGCGGTAGATAAAAAACCTTGCTTTCGGTGTTTATTTCGATATCAGGAATTTTACTCATGTGACCTAACTGTTGGTACTCGTCTATGAACTGAGAATATTTTTCTTTTAAGCTAGGACTTTTGACAAATTTTCTTTCTAGAGAATATATACGTTTTTTAGCTTGCTCGAGAGAATCACCTAAGCTATCTACACTTGCCTTTAATGGTAATTTTACACTGAACCTTCCGCCTTCATCCCTACTTAAATTCTCGACAAACTCCTTTTCGCATTCCAATTCTTCTAGAGAATAACGTTTTTCTATTGGGAATTCTTCAATTCACCAAAATTTTTCTACCTGATCCTGTAATAATTGGCCTGCAAAGTGACAAGAAGCTGTATTGCCATTTTCCCTTTGCCTACAAATATATAATGGGCCTGAAACTACCCAACCTAATACTGTCTTTTGCAACATCGGCTTTTCTTTACCTAATCTAATCTGGCCAGCACACAACAACTCATAGAAAATACTTGCCCCCAATAGGAGGTCAATATGTGATGACTTATCGAACTGAGGGTCTGCAAGCCTTAAATCTGAGGGAATGTTTAAACAAGATCTATCAACTGAACGTGAGGGAATGTTCGATGTTACCTGATTTAATATTAGAAAAGAGAGATTTGCGGTATAATTATTATATAAAGATTTTATAGTACCGTTAACCTGACTATTTATTGTTGTTAGCATTTCACTGATGCCAGAAATGGGAATATTGGTCTTGTTTACCTTTAACCTTAATTGCTTGGCCAAGTTTTGCGATATAAAATTAACCTGTGATCCGCTATCCAGCAATGCCCTACATCTAACAAACTCATTATTCGCGTTTTTAATTTCTAACACTGCAGTGGACAACATTATTTGACCTGACCGTGTTGGAGTACTACAGGAAGTAGCCGCAACAAGGTTTTCTTCCGACGAAGTTGTTTCATCCAAGGCCTCGATATTAGACACCTCTATGCAAGCAAATGTGCCGCTACTAGTTGTTTTATCAGTTCTACCTGGATGCAATATGGTGTTATGTCTACCGTTACATTTACGACAACCTTGTGATCTGCATTCTCTAACTTGATGACTTGACCGCAGGCAGTTATAACATAATCCCAATTTTCTTACTTGCTCTGCGCGCTGATCAATCGATAACGCGGTAATTTTGTCGCAAAAATACACGAAATGAGCTCCTTTACAAAATTCACATTTTACTTGCGAGTTATTACTCTTATTTTCTACGGCCGCATAAACACCTTTATGCGTATTTCCTTTGTTACCTTTAAAGGTCTTGCTATTATAATCTAATGTGCCTAAAACTCGCGCTTTTTTTTCTAAAAATTCAATAAAGTTTTGAAAATCAGGGTTTCCCTTAAAATCCCCTATGGACTTTTCTTCCCACTCTTTTTTGGTTTCTACATCCAACTTTCTACTCATATGAAATATCATTAGTCGATCCCATTTATCTACCGGTTCTCTCAAGGTTTTTAGTGCCCTCGTATGCTTTTCCATATTATCGACAAACCCCTGTATAAGTTGATGCGAAGCCCCATTTAATGTTGGCGCATCAAATAAAGATTTTAAATGACTTTGGATGATTACTGGTTTATTATAAAATCGTTTTTGCAACAAGTCCAGAGCAATTACGTAATTATCATTCGTAATTTCTAAACATTCAAACGCTCTTCTGGCCTCTCCTTCTAATGAATCTAATAAATAATAAAATTTCTGAATATTATCCAACTTTACGTTTTTATGAATTAGTGTCTGAAATGTCTCGAAAAACTGCGAAAACTTACTATAATCCCCTGAACATTTTATCAACCCCAAGCTAGGTAATTTTACCCCAATCGGCTGTGACTGTTGCAAACTCATATTTACCTCCGTTTTAGGACTCACCACCTCAGTACTATTATTACCTTCATATTGATTTATGCATTTTCTTGCTGACGCAACAGATCTATAGTAATTCTCCTCAAACTCATCATTCTCATGCCTGTCTACTCGCGCCTCGTCAAAAAGTTCTAATTCTAGAATAATTTCTTCAAATTCACTCAGAATTGGCTCTGTCTTTTCTAACCTTAATTTTAACTCCGTCAGATCCACTTCGTCATCAATTTTGGCTAAGAAATAATCGAATTTTTTAAGCTGTTGTTTAATTTGCTCGCGTTTTTTACTAATCTATTTATTTGTTCATCTCTATCCGATGCCGCCGTTTTCTTACCCATCTTGATTTGACAATTTAAACCTTTCTATCAAAATTAAACTTTTACCCTACGCAAAGCCTTGACTAAAATACCTATTCACTCTAACCCTCCAAACTCAACGATCTCTAATGAACAGAATTCTGGCAACACTGTCTCACAGTTTGCGATCGCCTTGCATTCCCTTCTACCCCCGCGCTCCGCAGACAACGCGTACTACAGCTGATTATCCGAAAAAGTTAGTGTCTAATGACAACCAGCTACAATTTATACAATAGATTCTACATTTACGCCGCGACTAACTACTAAATTGTATTTAAACCCCCTTTACAACTGGCAAAACACTCCAGATCGTCCATCAACGCCTTTTTTTCATTTAAATACATCCCACGTTTCAACAAATCAACTTCCAAACAAGCCACATACCTATGCGATACACCTCGGAAAGATAGGATAAGGTCTGATGGATGGGAACTTACGTGTGCAACTGCTATGCCGCCGGCCTTGGCTTCCTACTTTTCGGTAAAAACACTACCGAAAACCTACTAATTATCCGTTGCTCGATGGATCAAAATGATCGATCGTTAATCAATCTTATTTTCTCACTGCTGATAATAAAAACTACATAACTTGTTATTAAATGGACTGTATATTTTACTTTTGTTGCCCTAGAACCTAACCTCAACTACTTCGGCCGACGGCTTGTTTTAGAAGGGTGGACGCATCGTCCTGTGCTTTGCATGTTTAGTCTTTTCATTGTTGCCGCTTGTTTCACCACTGTTTAATGAATTTGGAGCACTGGAGTTGACCCAGTCAATTTCCACTGTTTTTTTTCTTTAAACTGAACAGCGCTAAAATATGTTGTCAAAAAACGAACTCGTGTATGTCTAAACGAAATATTTTAGGAATTACAGAAAAAAAAGTGTTGAATGATTTTTCTCAGTGTAGCAATATATCGATTGTAAATAAATAGTTTATCTAAAACCATTTAATAATAGGTGCATAATACTTCTGATAATAAGAGCATTATGGTATCCATTGTAATGGGGTGCTTTTTGCTTTTTAAAAGGAAATCTATCTATATAAAATATCGGTTTGAAAGTATTGTATTGTCGCTTTAGTTTTCACTATCAATAACTGCTCATTTAGCGAACAGTATTAATATGTGAATAAAGCTTTTTCTTTCAATTTATTGGACGGATGGAAAATGATTTTCCAACGGTTTCTCGGGCGCCACCCCTTGGATTATTGTGGTAAGGGGACCACGATGCAGCAGGTAGCTTGTTACAGTGGAGAAAGTTAAACCAGGCGTTCAACTACGCATTTAGCGACTATTTTTAAGCGTCCTGAAAGATGTAAAATTTGGAAGGAAAAATGAAACAATCGGTTTCAAAAACGCAATTTATTTTCGTAAAAAAAAATGACAATTAACCAGAAATGCAGTTTAATACTCGAAAAGTGTGTAAAAATGGGTCAGCGACAGGCTGACAATCGTACAATAAAACAGAAAGAGAGAGTAGGAAAGTATGCGTGTATGCTTGCGGTTTATGGAATTAAGGTCGCGTCGGCGTTCTGAGTTTTAACGTTATCGGTATTCCTGTGAAGGCGCGCGCGAGGAAACGAAAGTCGCAGTAGCGGTCGCGGTTGTCTTGACGGTAGCGGTAAGCGGTCGCGATGTCAACGGGCGGCAAGAAAGGCTTGCGGTTATTTTTATCAGTCCGGGCAGTAAAAGGTAAAAAGGAAAGATAACGCGGTCCGAGGGCTTGCGGCAACGCTGGGTCGATCGCGATCTGTTTCTGCTATCTGCGGACAGTTGTGCGGTACACTACTTGCGATTGCGGGCGCGGCTAATGTAACGTTAAAGGCGGCGGTAGAAAATAGTTCCTGACGAGCGAGAGCGGTTCCGACCAGCCGTCCGTAGTGGTTCGGTGAAACGTCGGTTCCTCTACGCATGCGCGAGTTTCGTTTGAATTCGCGGACATATACATTCTGGCATTAACACAGTGTGTAAGACGGAGTACGTTAGAGGTAATGATATGTGTGTGTGTGTGTGTGTGTGTGTGTGTGTGAGATAGCGCTATGTAAGTGTGTGTAGTAGAGTGCAAACCCGGAAATCTACTCTCCCCCCACTCCTATGACGTCACACTTGACCTTGACAGCACAAGTGTGCAGGTGTTTATTTGACCTTGAGGTGTGTAGTTGACCTTGAGGTGTTTATGTGTTCTTTGTTTACTCATGTGACCTTGACCAAATTCTTTGGCAGATGGTTAATAATGACCTTGGGTTTATTTACGACCTTGGATGTGGTCAATGTCCTTGACCACCCTCTTTGGCAGATGTTTATTAATGACCTTGGGTTTATTTACATTGTGTGACTTTATTAGACATAGTATAAAAAGGGAGGAGGAGTTGGATATTTCAGTATTTGCTCGCCAATCGACTGTGTAAGAGTTCCTATCTGTTACCATGAATAATTACGTGTGTGAAAAATGTGGACTGACATTTACGCGAAGTTATAATATGTTGCGTCATAAAAGAGAATCATGTGTATTAAGATTCGCTAATGTGGGTGGAGAGAAACGTCGCAGACTAGATGGTAGTGCTTCGTCATCACGTATGCAGACTTGCGTTGCATGTAATGTTACTTTAACAGCAAATCAGATGGCAGCTCATCAAAGAACATTACAACATAGAAATAATGCTTGTTCACCATTGTCCCAAAATGTTCAAATTATTGACACTGCATTTAAAAGCAGAATTATAACCTACCGCGTAAATAGTGATAACGAGCATATCAACTTTACAGTATTCTTCAACGAATTAAGATCGAAAGTGTTAGATTTGATAAAAGAGTTGTTGGTAGTACACCAGTCATTAAAAATAAATATGGTTGTGGTGGGACGATACAGTTTACCATCACAAGACATTATAGCCGAAAAATCGTTTAATACGTCAAATGAGGTAGTTGTTGCAGGCAGCGATTTAAATATGGTGTATGGAATATTTACGGAAGCAATGAAAACCCAGTCAACTGAATTTCAAGAAAAAGATTCAGGTATGTTAAACGTTTTAGTGTATTGATAGAAATGGTATTAATTGTGCATTATATTTCTTTACAGGATGGGCATTGGAGAAAATACTCTACCTTGAAGTAAATATTAATAAGTACAGTCCGATTGGAGGGTCATCGTATATCGCATTACCACGCCCAATTCAGGCTAAGATGGCCATTATTAATGTCATCAATCAAGACGAGTGTTGTTTTGCGTGGGCGATAGTGTCAGCTTTGTTTCCTGCCACAGCAATGAAACAGCAGATATCATCCTATCCACATTATTCCAGCGTACTTAACTTCACAGGTATGGATTTTCGAGTAAAGTTACGTGATATAAAGAAATTTGAAGAAATGAATAATATTTCAGTGAATGTGTATGGTTTAGAATCTTTATTTGTGGCTAAAAAGTTAAAATATGAAATTGTTGGTCCATTACATTATTCGGGAAAAAAACGTTTAAATCACGTTAATTTGCTGTTAATAACAAAAGATTGCAATGTGAAAGACAATAATAGACACAATTGTGATGAAAATTGTTCAAAAAGTCATTATTGTTGGATTAAAGATTTATCACGTTTAGTGTCTAGTCAAATATCACAAAATCATTATAAATTATTCTTTTGTGACGGTTGTTTGACCTATTTTAGTTCAGAAAATAAATTAGCAACACATCAACAATATGATTGTAACCATACATATTCACTGACTCCCTCAGTGGATTTTAAAATTGATAAATTTGGAAAGAATGTAGCTGAAAACATTTTAAAGTTTGAAAACATTGAGAAACAAATGCGAGTTCCGTTTGTAGTGTATGCAGACTTTGAGTCTATTTTAAAACCAGTTGTAAATGTGGAACCAAACCCTCAGAATTCTTACACAATGCAAAGCTTTAAGCATGAGCCATACTCTTTTTCGTATTTAATTAAATGTTCTTTTGACGATTCAATTTCCAAGTTTGAGTTATATAGGGGGGTTGATGCGGCTCAAGTTTTTGTTTCCCGGATTGAAAACGATTTAAGGTTTTTCTATAATACATATTTAAAGGATATAAAAGAAATGAAAGACTTAACGGATCAGGAAAAGGAAGAGTTCACAAATGCTAATATTTGTGGTATATGTGAACACCCTTTTACCGATACAGATCTAAAAGTAAGAGATCACTGTCATATAACGGGGGAAAAAAGATTTGGTGCTGCACACTCTATTTGTAATTTAAATTATAAATTACCCAATTTTATCCCGATAGTTTTTCATAATTTAAGTGGTTACGATAGTCATCTTTTTATAAAAGAATTGTGTAAACATGGGGATAGAATTGACGTTATAGCTCAAAGCAAGGAAAAGTATGTATCGTTTACAAAGAGCATTTACGTGCACGATTATGTTGAGAAAAAGAGTGGTATGACTAAACGTAAATATTTAAAGTTACGATTTATTGATAGTTTTAAATTTTTATCATCGTCCTTGGAGAATTTAGGCAATGGGTTAGATATCACTGAATTTAGAGAAACAAGAAAGCTTTTTCCCAACACTGATCAATTCAATATGATGCGCAGAAAAGGGGTTTTTCCCTATAGTTTCGTAGATTCCATTGAAAAAATGAACAATACAACACTTCCATTAAAAAATGAATTTTATGATAATTTACGGGAAGAGCACATTAGCGATGAGAGTTATGAACGCGCTAAAGAAGTATGGCATATGTTTGGATGTAAGAATTTGGGGGAATACTCGGATTTGTATCTCAAGTCAGATGTATTATTACTAACAGATGTTTTCGAGCAGTTTCGAGATATGTGTTTACGTGTGTACAAGCTCGATCCTGCGCAATACTACACGCTTCCAAGTTTATCATTTGATTGTATGCTGCGCATGACCAAGGTAGAGTTAGAACTACTGACTGACATAGACACAATACATTTTTTTAAAAAGGGTATTCGCGGCGGCTTAAGTCAGTGTACGGAAAGAAAGCATATTGCCAATAATATATATTTACCAAACTACGACGCAACAAAACCATCTTCATTTATAACATATCTTGATGCTACTAACCTATATGGTCATAGTATGTCACAGGCATTACCATTTGGCGGTTTCAGGTGGCTGACAGAACGTGAAATAATTGATTTAAATATTATGGCGATTGACGATAACAGCCCCCAAGGTTATGTTCTTGAGGTGGATGTGCATTATCCAGAATATTTACATAATGCTCATGCCGACCTACCATTTTTAGTGGAAAACATAGTCCCTCCTACAGAAACAGCAAAACTACCGAAATTAATACCAAATTTAAACGATAAAAAGCGTTACATTGTACATTATAGAACGTTAAAACAAGCCATCAATAACGGTCTAATGGTAATGCAAACACATAGAATTTTAAAATTTGATCAATCTAAATGGTTAAAAAAGTACATAGATTTTAATACTGAGTTGCGAAATAAATCCACAACGAAGTTTGGTAAAGATTTATTTAAGTTAATGATTAACGCGAATTTTGGTAAAACAATGGAAAACGTGGAGAATCGTAAAGATATAAAGTTAATAACTGCCTGGAATAATTCTTTAGGTAAGATAGGTGCTAGAGCTTTAATCGCTCGCCCTAATTTTAAAAGTGCTTCAATATTTTCAGAAGATCTAGTAGCAATTCATATGGGTAAAACAAAAGTAATTTACAATAAACCAATTTATATTGGATTCTCCATATTGGACATGTCAAAAACAGTTATTTACGATTTTTTTTACAATTTTATTAAGGCAAAGTTTGGTAATAATGCTTCCTTGCTATACACTGACACCGATTCTCTTATACTTAAAATTTATACAGATAATTTCTATCGCGTTATTTCAGAAAATCCGGAAAAATTTGATACATCAAATTATCCCGAGCAAAATTTGTTTAATATTAAAAAAAGTAAATCGGTATTGGGTAGAATGAAGGATGAATTTCCAGGTGACCCGATAACATGTTTTTACGGTACTGGGGCGAAAGCTTACTATGTGAGCTCGTTAAACAACGAATTAAAAAAGGCTAAGGGTATTAAAAAATGTGTTGTTGAGAATCATCTGCACCTTGAAGATTATCGAAAAATAGTAGAACGCGGTGGCCTTATATTTAGAAAAATGAAAACTTTTCGTAGTAATAAACATGATGTATATACGGAAGTTTTAAATAAAGTTGCTCTTTCCCACAACGACGACAAACGTTACATTATTCCATCGACGACAAAAACTTTACCTTGGGGTCATCAAGACATCGAATTTTATCAAAGCAAGCCCGAAGATAATTTGGAAATGTTGCTTCAAGTTATCGAATCCTTTAATGAGAATGAAAGTTCATAAATAATTTTAACCTACTGGAAAATCCATATTTGACGCTTTTATATATATGATAAACAATTTAAGAAATAATATTTTAAATAGTTGTTTATTGAAAATTATATTTTTTATACTTATTTTGTAACCTTTCAAACTACACCGAGGACACATTCCACCCCAAGCAGGTAAAATAACCTTACAAATAAATACGTAATTCGAGGAAAAATACATTATGGTATTTGGTATTTTATATACCTATTTTGTTACCTTTCAAACTACACCGAGGCCACATTCCAACCCAAGCCGGTAAAATAACCTTAAAAATAAATACCTAATTCAAAGAAGAAGAATACATTGTAACACACAAGGACGTACCTGAACCTTGAGGGTGTGGTGTATCGGATCCTTGGAAGTGCATAAGGTTGGGATGTTAAGGAAGGGATAGTAGAAGTGGGGTGGAAGTAGGTAGGTGAACATAAAAGAATGAACAGCAGCCAAATTTCTTTAGTTTAAATCTTTCAGTCGTTGTCATTCAGTTGTATTTGTGTTCGTGTTAAGTCTAAAGTGTGTTCAGTTTGGTTTTGTAAAGTTAAGATAGTTAGTTTAATATTCTACATAATATTAATAATGAGTTTGCCAGTGCTCAACGGTTGCGATATTGATATGGGTTTGGGTGATCTTACCCAGACCTTCTTAAATGAGATCACTACCACAGCATTCGATGAGGACATTATGCCGGAGATGGATTCGGTACAATTAGAAGAATGTGAACGATTTTTGGACGAGATTACATCGCGTCAAAAATCCGAAGAAGAGGCTCGGCGAAAAGTGAATATCATAAGTAATGTGGTAGTTGTGCCTGCCATAACGCCGTCAGAGACTCCGTCAACACGTGATGTGGTGGTTGTGTCTCCAATAACGCCGGCAGAGTCTTCGCCAACAACATCCAAGTTGGCGAAATTATTAACAGGCCCTAGACCGGCGAACAAAGCTGATTTTTATTCATCACTAAATAAAAAGCAGCCAACTACGTCTCGAGGCAAGAAACGTGTATGGGCGGACGAACCCCAGCCATGCACCAGCATTCAAAAATCATCGCCAACACCATCACCTGTCAGAAGCAATCGGAGGAAGCAAGAAAAAAAATTTATTTTTAAGACACCAAAAAACCCACATGTGTTGCCTCAGTGGGTGAGAACAATTGAAACCAATGTCAAATCCGAGCGTCCGGAATCACCGACCGCTGTCACCAGCGAGCGGCCGCAATTGCCGACTACTATCATCAGTGAGCGGCCGCAATCGCCGACCACAATCATTACCGAGCGGACTCAATCGCCGTCCACTGTAACCGTCGAGCGGCCGCAGTCGCCGATTCTTAACACTAAGCGGCGAGGAAAGTGTTTGAGAGGGAAAAAGATGGTGTACGAGACATCAGTATCGCCAACTGTGGTCCAGATCCAACCATCTACTCCAGACTGGGTGACCGATGGTTTCAGCCAAGACGACGAAAGAAAAATCATTAAAGACTTTGTTAATATGAAGAATGAATGGAGAATTAAAATAGACAATGGTGAAAGTGAGATTGTAGATTTAGAAAAAACAATTTTAGATTTAGAGAATAAGTTAATGGAATCTCGTGAGCGTTTAGGTGTAGTTAAGAGTAAGGTATGTAGGTTTAAGGTTAAGTTAGAAACATATGGTAGTAATGTACAGTAGGTTAAGTAAATTATTTGTAAATAAATGTTTAGTTATAATTAGATTAAGAATAGCAATAAGTTTTGTAAATGAAGAAAAAGTCTAAGTCATAGGTTAGATTAGTATTTAAGATTGTATATATAAATGTAGTTATTATAAATAATATTTTTTTAAACATAAAAGACATTGGTAAAAAAAAAAGAGATTTCATAACTTAATTTAACGAAATGTGAATTTAAGTTTGTATGTAAATGTGTAGAAAGTGTATAATGTGTATATATTGTATTTAAAATAAAAATAAAATTTGATTTTTAAATTACCATGCATTATTTTTTTACCATTTAAAATAAACTCAATTTAAAGAAAAAAAATTCTAAATATTGGATGTAATATGTTGTTTCTTGATACATAAGTACCATTACTTATTATACAGTGTGTGTCCAGTAAAGTTCACATCATATGGGTTTTTTTTTATTAATAGAAAAAAAAATAGTAGCACATGATAAACATTATCTGTCAATTTTTCCAAAAATAATTCAAAAGTGCGGTTATTTCTGAAAGTATCGAGAAATGTTATAAGAAAAAAGTTATTTTAAATACAGTTTCTAGCCCACATGCAAAATTTCAGCTGCATAAGATAATTTTGATTTTTACCCACCATTAAAATTTATTTTCCACTTAATGAACACTTTACTGATGACACTGTGTTCTTTGTTTTTCATCAAAATCAAAATTGGGCTATTAAAATTTGGTTGCTTGTGATAAAAAGTTAATTTGGCTTTGATGTTGTATAAGGTAACTTCATAAAATAATTATTAATATTAAACCAAAAAAAGAACACAATGTCATCAGTAAAGTGTTCATTAAGTGTAGAATAATATTTAGTGGTGGGTATAAAATCAAAATTATCTTATGCAGCTGAAATTTTGCATGTGGGCAAGAAACTACATCGAAATAAACTTTTTCTAATAACTTTTTCGATATTTTCAGAAATAACCAAACTTTTGAATTTTTTTTTGGGAAAAATTAAAATTTGTCAGCTAATGTGAATCACTTGACTACTATTTTTTTGCTTAATTTTTATCCCGATCGAAGCAGAACTTGCTGCCGAAGTCAAATTTCATGTTGTATAGGGGTTGGTAAAAAATCAAAATTATCTTATGCAGCTGAAATTTTGCATGTGGACTAGAAACAGCATTTAAAAAAACTTTTTTATGATAACACTGTGTTCTTTTTTTGTCTTAATATTAAGGTGTATTACTCAGACACAAACTATGTTTTCAAAAATACTTATTTTATGAAGTTACCTCATACCGGGCCAAAAACAAATAAACTTAACATCATATGCGACCAAATTTTAATAGCTCAATTCGATATTTTCAGAAATAACACTACTTTTGAATTTTTTTTTTGGAGAAAATTAAAATTTGACAGATAATGTGAATCATGTGACTACTATTTTTTTGCTTAATTATTATCTCGCTCAAAACAGAACTTGATGCCGAAGTAAAATTTCGAATAAATCTATTATTAAAAAAAAGCCCATATGATGCAGATTTAACTGGTCACACTGTATATAAAAAGTATTGTTTAAGTTTTTGCCCCCCCATCAATTTTTAATTATATTTAAAATAAAATTTGATTTTTAAAGTACTGTGCATTATTTATTTTCCATTTAAAATAATCTCACTTTTAAGAAAAAAATCATAAATATTGGATACATTATATAGAATAGGTTCGACAGATGATAAACTAAGACCGTGAGGCGGCGCCAGTAGGTTTGTTTCGGTAAATATATTGCGGGTAAACTAAGACTCTCTTAATAAGAACGTGAGGTGGCGCCAGTAGGTTTTTTCGGTATGGATTATAATATTAAATTTTCAAAAAATCGTAGCGCCTTTAATATAAAGCCCACAGAAAATTTATAAAAACCAAAATGCTTTGAAATTTTAGCACTGGTACCAAAAAAAGAACGATTTTTGCGCGCGCTGCGCGCGCGAGCGCAAATTTCTCGGATTTTGGCAAAAAAAAGTTTAGCCTGCAACTGCCGTGACAGCGTGGGATTCGACCCTGCTGTCTTAATCCCACCTTTCCCACCCATCATAAGACGGCGAAGGACGAACCAACGAGGCCACGGCGACGGCCAATTAAAGGAACTCAAACTTTCTAGTGTACAAAACTCTACAAAAATGTCTATAAGTGCGAGAGAGACCGGCGTCCGTTGATACTATCTCTCTCTACAGCTAGGCGCGGTATCAGGGAGTATTGAATTTTAGCTCTGTAAGCTACACATGTTTTCCGATATTCTAAGAATTATTATACATTAATTCAATAATACCTACGTTAACAACCGTAACAGACCGCTGTAAGTACCCCTAAGCATTGCGACGTCGGGGGCGGCGAAGCCACACACATGTCTATAAGGCAAAACAATACGTTCCAATACAACTTTTAACTCGTGAATATAATCATCTACTACATAATAAATATATAACAGCAGAAGCACTTACCAAATAAAATAAATATCCATATATCCAATTTTAACGTATTTTTGTCACACACTAATTATCCGCTTTTACCGTAAAATAAATTCTCACTATTAAAAACACTACACTACACACGGTTTTCGGTCCTTGTTCGAACAAATTGATTTTACTACGCGCTTTCGAAATTTCGGTAAAGACACACTCACGTTTTTTTGAATTTGAATCCGTAACAAATTGATACAAGAATCCAACTGTCTACTGCAATTGAATAGTCATTTTCATTAAAGTTTAAACTGAGCCTTTCCTAGATTTTTAGTATAATATTTTCATTAAGATAACATAATCCCTCAACCCTTAATCCTATATGGAATAGAACATAAGTGCTTGCCCCCATTTTTAGTAAGAAATGCACCTTTTAGAATTATTTTGACCCATAATTAAAAATGCTAGACATGCACCTTTTAGTTAATTAGTTTAATGAATGTAAAATGTGTTTTTCTGTACATGTATGATTTTTCTAAATACTAAATTTTGATAGGAGATATTTTTTCGTATTTCTACCGTCAATATACATACCATCTTATAATTTTTCATTGATATTTTTCATCATCATTTATTTACTTAATAACATATTTTAAAAATAAACTAAAAGCTGCCGAGACGACAGCCGAGTCCGCCACATAAGCGGCACTTCCTAAATGATACTTTTATTGTATGAAACAGAGTCTTATTTTTCACTGTATAAAGTTTTTTTATTAGAAAATGTTGTTTGCACTTAAAAGTTATCCATAATTACCAAATTTCAGCTTGGTAGCACAAAAAAGTGTTTTTACAGATAGAAGCTATGTAAGCTATAAATTCAATTTTTTAACAGTTCTTGGGCGATTAATAAACTTAAATACTTTAAATACGTTAAAACAGACGGAGCGGTTTTTGTCGAGCCGGCAGCCGAGTCGTCCGCTTCGACAACTGCACTAAATAATAAAGTACCCTTATTTTTAACTGTATAAAGTTTTTTTATTAGGAAATGCTGTTTGCATTTAAAAGTTATATACGAATACCAAATTTCAGCTTGGTAGCACAAAAAAAAGTGTTTTTACAGATAGAAGCTATGTAACTTATAAATTCAATTTTTTAACAGTTCTTGGGCGATTAATAAACACGTACACAACTTACATAAACTTGTTTTAAATACGTTAAAACAGACGGATCGGTATTTACATATACATAACTTACTTTAACTTGCTTTAAATACGTGAAAATAGACGGAGCGGTTTTTGTCGAGCCGGCAGCCGAGTCGTCCGCTTCGACAACTGCACTAAATAATAAAGTACCCTTATTTTTCACTGTATACAGTTTTTTTATTAGGAAATGCTGTTTGCATTTAAAAGTTATCTACGAATACCAAATTTCAGCTTGGTAGCACAAAAAAAAGTGTTTTTACAGATAGAAGCTATGTAACTTATAAATTCAATTTTTTAACAGTTCTTGGGCGATTAATAAACACGTACACAACTTACATAAACTTGTTTTAAATACGTTAAAACAGACGGATCGGTATTTACATATACATAACTTACTTTAACTTGCTTTAAATACGTGAAAATAGACGGAGCGGTTTTTGTCGAGCCGGCCGCCGAGTCGTCCGCTTCAACAACTGCCCTAAATAATAAAGTACCCTTATTTTTCACTGTATAAAGTTTTTTTTATTATGGAAATGTGGTTTGCATTTAAAAGTTAACCACGAATACCAAATTTCAGCTTGGTAGCACAAAAAAGTGTTTTTACAGATAGAAGCTAAGTAAGCTATAAATTCAATTTTTTAACAGTTCTTGAGCGATTAATAAACATATACATAACTTACTTTAACTTGTTTTAAATACGTAAAAATAGACGGAGCGGTTTTTGTCGAGCCGGCAGCCGAGTCGTCCGCTTCGACAACTACCCTAAATAATAAAGTACCCTTATTTTTCACTGTATAAAGTTTTTTTATTATGGAAATGTGGTTTGCATTTAAAAGTTAACCACGAATACCAAATTTTAGCTTGGTAGCACAAAAAAGTGTTTTTAGAGATAGAAGCTATGTAAGCTATGTAAGCTATAAATTAAATTTTTTAACAGTTCTTGAGCGATTAATAAACATATACATAACTTACTTTAACTTGTTTTAAATACGCGAAAAATGGAAAACTTTTTTATTATTACTTTTACGAAAAAAATGTATTCTTAATAAAAAGTTTTGCATGGTCTAAAACCTTAAATGCAACTATCAGATATTAAATTATTTGAAGCGTATACGGGGTTTGTCAGAAATATATATTTTGCCCAAGAGCAAAGTTCATAATTTATTTTAAAGAAAAAACTAAAGGCGGGCACTATCTAACTTATTGTGTTGTATTAAGATGGTACGAAAAAAGCATTAATTGCTATTATTTAGTATTTTAATAATAATCTCAGTGGAGTGAAAACCCAAAAACTTCATTTCAATAATTTCAGTGGAGTGCAAATGCCAGAACTGACTCCTCCCCCCCACCAACCCTATGACCTTAACGACACACGTGTTTGGATGTTTATTTGATCTTGAGGTATGACGAGTGTATTTTAAATAGTTTTTACATATATACACTTGAGTGTGGTCATTTCACCTAGATATGGGATATTTATTTTTAATCGATACTTTGGAAAAAGTTCCTAGAGTTTAAGCTTACATGTTTATAGTAACAACTTCGACAATATGTTCTATACAATGTGGTATAATAATTTCTTGTAACCTATACTTTTTCTATGAAATAAACGTTGCATTTTTCCAATAATAATATGTAAAGAACTTTTAAATATTTCCTATTAAGAGAGAGTCTTAGTTATTCCAACCGTTTAGCTTCGGTCGAAAATCGTTTCATTTAGTGACCTACTAACTACTTTGAATTCTTATTAGCCTCCGAAGAGGCAGGTAGCCCTGAAAAGGGCTGATTGCAAGGAAAAATGGAGGGTTCATTTGAGATGCGGCTAGAGTGGCTGCTCTCCCCTCGCGATTTGCACCGACCGCGGCGCCGGTGCTCGGCGGTTTCGAGGCCTTTCAGCCTGAAGCCGCCTTACAGCGCGACGTTCGCGTCGGCGTTCCGAAAGCTCTCTTAAAAGAGCATCGCGTTCCTCAGGCCCGAGGACAAATTCCTCCCCTTCCACCATCTCGACAGGCTCGGTAGGAACCTGCGGAGGTGGTGGTGGTGGTGTCGGAATCCTACGTACAGGTTCGACAACCTGAGTCGGCTTATGGCTGTTCTTTAGCCTCCATTTTTCCCAATAATCCGCAATAATTGGCTCTCTTGTTGACTTAAGCATAAGTCTCGACATAGTGAGTCCAGCGGAGGAATGACGTTAGCCAATCCACCAAAATACTTAAACTTATATTATAGAAATTCATTGGTTACATATTGCGTTTAGCGCCATCTCTATGAGTAGTACATAAGCTAATCAGTACTCCTGTACGATCAATAAATGTGTCAAGAAAGAAGTACTAGAGTCTGACGCTTGGTTCGAGAACCGCAGCGTTAGTTTCTGAAGTTAATATAAGAGGGCTCCACTGCTTAGTTCACACCGTCTGGTAACTACATAAATTATTCATATTTGAAATCTATTTGTTATTTCTTCATGCAAAACCAAGTCATGGCTGAAGGCGAACGACCTGAAAGCAGGTCATCTTCCCATTCGACTTGGAGTGCCGCAACTTTCGAAAATGTCGAGTGGAATGTTGCTTACGACCACGGTTTGCCTCCTTCTGGCAACAGTGGGGGTGATTGTGCCGCACAGCCCGATTCTACAACATCCTCAGCAGGGTCGTCTTTAGACGTCGTCGATGACGAATTTAGCGGCCCTTGCGACTCCACTTCATGGTGGGACTTCGAGGACGCTGTAGAATCTGGCCCTGCGGACTCAAGCACACCGTAAAGCATCCTTTCACTCAATGTTGACGACCGCTGCGCACCTGGACTACCCGCCCTTATGGGGCACCAAAATATTTTAATGTAGTTTTAGTAGTAGTACCTTATAGTTACAAAATAAAACACAGAATATCTATTTTATGAGTTTATTTCTAAATTACGTGAATAATAATATTAACTTAAAATTAATACATTGATTTATTAGTAACGGAACCGTTTAATATATTGTAGCTAAAGAATGCGTCGTGAATTATAAGTGCGTATACTTTAGTGTCTTTTGGAAATTTGCCCTTACGTGTTTCAAACTCCAACTTTACGTCCACAGTAGATGATTTAATCGCTTCTGGTTGATGACTGCAATCGATTACGAATATGGGATTATTCAGGTACTCGGCAAAGCTCATCATTGGGTCGTTCATTTCTCGTTGGTAGTAGCTTACTTGAAAATTCTCATAGTTGTAATATGCTGGCGCATACAGTTTCTTCGCAAAATTCAAATTCCATTTTTCATAAGGAAATACCGTAGAGTTAAGATAAAGCCTAATGTCGCTGATATCAGCGGTTGTAAATTGAGTAGCATCCTTTTCTCTATTATCGGAAGCGGAGATTGACTGGAACCCGATAATCAAATATCTTGGTTTTTCAAGATTCGTACTTGTTCTTAAGGCCCATACATCTGATGATGTTTGTCGCAAAGCAGGTAGTTCGTAAAGATCCCATTTACGATATGCCATTGGAATGGTTGCATTATTTCCGCCTTTATTAATGCGAGACAAAATTTTTAATTTTTGCCGATCGTCGGGAATAATGTGACGAATTTTCCATTCTATTTTTTCTATAGTAATGTCTGCATCTACTTCACCAATGTAACAATTGGTAAAAGTGCGGGCGATAATAAAAATTAGTTCTTGTTTAACATTAAATATTCCCTTCGTATAATCCTCGGCAAACCCCATCAGATATTTAAGAGGTAACTTTCCCGAAAATACATTGCTGGTGGGATCAAAAATACACTGGTTTTTATCATCCAAACCCCATCCACATGCCATGAGAGTCCTTTTTTGGGATGCACCCAACGACGTCATAGTTTTCAATGTTGAAGTAATGCCGGGTTTTCGAACGAGAACAACTTGCTCACCACCCATTTCATAGCGGATTTCATCGAACAGAAAAGCGATGGCATTATTTGATAGATAACATTTTTTAGTAGCATCTTTACTTTTAAATTTTCCTTCGATGTAAATGTAACTGTCTGATATGTCCAAAATTATATCCTGAAAGTGCACTGGGATGCGAATTTCGTCAGAGTTGTTAAACGACGGAGAACCATATGGCTTGTATGTGTGTTCCTGTAAACTGATTATGGAATTATCGAAAATGGGTTCGGTAAAAACTTCAATTTTGTCACTGGTGCTAGCCATTTTTATTTTCGTATTTTCAAACCAATCGATTGTAGAAATTTGCGATCTTTCGCTGACAATTGTTTACGTCTTTTCACTCTAACGTCTGGATTGCGAATGAGTCTGGGATGTGTTATATGTTGACTTTTATGTTTAATGCTTCTAGAATTCTTAGTGTTTGACAACATATTCAGTTGACGATTATAACAGAAACCCATATTTATAAAATTCTTTTCAGTTCCAGTTTAACAATAATTTTCTCACCTCGAAAATTTATCAAAACACCGTTATCGTCCAAGATGCGTAGAGTAATGTTGTCTATTGACTGACGTCCTTCTGGCATTATCGACATATAAATATTATTTTGAGGTTCTTTGGAAATTTTGTAACCGGGCTCAACATCGATGTCAAATTCGAATAGGGTGTGGCTTTCTTTGGAGTTCAGATATGCTCCGGAAATAATGTTACAATCCACCCTTATAATACGAACTTTCATTATGTCCACGTTACTAGTTGACTCATGTAGTTTCCCACTTTCTAACACAACCGGTTCGTAGCCCAATAACCCACCGATACTGTTTTTTCCACTAAAATCAATCCTATATAACGACCTGAGTTCACATTTTAATGTATTATTGTTGGCCACTAATGAGAATAATCCATCACACTTTTCTTGTTTGCACGACTTTTCTAAGCTTGTGTGCATGGCATTGGCAATTTCATTTATTTCATAAGCTCCTGGTGGAATCCTTACATCAATCGACTTTTCACCATCGTTTTTCCTGTAGGCAAACCAACAATTACTTTCATCGACGTTGAAAATTGAATTATATGTGTAAAATCCCAACAATGCGAGACCATACTTATGGGCTGGATTCAATTCAATAGGCGGGTAAAAATCCGCGTTTAAAACACTAGAGTGTCCTGTTAGCGTGAATGTGTAAGACATGACTGATGATGAAACATATTATGTGGGTATTTTATTGTTGTTTACAACAGTTTAAAGGGTTTAAGCTGGGACTTCGTTTCAATCTTTCAGCTTTTATTTTGACATCGCTGATTTTACAATAACAACAAAATAATCTTTTAGGTGTTGGTCCATCTCCTTCGTCATATTCCAAATTATTTCCGGTGCTGCTACCGATGCCGCTACTGCTGTCGTTGATATCGTTGTAATGTTCATTACAGTACTGATATTTTAACATGTCGCAATCATTTTTTAAATGTGCAGGTAACTTATGCCAAACCCATGCAATTTCATTTGGGGCTAACGCTATCATCACTTCCTTAGGCATATATTCTAGTTGTTTTGTAGACATTTTATTCAATCCACCGACTTGATTGTATGCTTTTAGTGATAACAACATTTTAGTGTAGTCATCGCGATCCATTTGTGGGGTGATCACATCCATCATTGTTTCCATTTTCGGAGAGAAACTTCAAACACAAATGTCCGCACCAGACTGTTCCAAAATCTTGTTGACGCTCATATGTATAGTAAATTTTCTTTGATGCTTCGGGCCCCCTTTGCAGATAATGCACCAATTCGATGGGAGGGGGTAAATCTCCAAAACTATCATAATATGTTACGTTTAATCGGTTTTTTCTATATGCCACCCAATGAGTCCCACCTCCCGATATACTATCCAAATTAATAATTGCGGCTTCGTAACGTTTCGGTGCTCGCAGAGGCAGCGCATCTCTCATATACACCCCTCGAAAATGTGGTATTTTCATTAGCAACGCATACTTTTCTAGATCGATATTGGATAGCGGTCTTCGAGGTAGGGTCTCAATTAGTTTTTTGAATTTCCACCATTGTTATTTAGATATAAGCCCATGCCGTTACGATATGGTTTAAGGAACAGCCCACTTCCTTTTGAACATAGACGTAAGGTGGCACCTGTTTTTTCAGCATTTGCATTTTTTACAGTCTTTAAAGCCCGCACAATCCCTGCTGCACCTCCTGCTAGGGACCCCAATGCTGACAATCCTGCGAATATCGGTATTAGCGGTAATAATCCACCAGTTTTAGGGATTGGTATAATTCTGGGAGTGCGAATTTTCCGTTTACCACCGGCTGACTTTAAAGATTTACGTGCTGCTGTTATAGCTATTTTCGATGCTTGCATTAGATTTTTTTCAAGAACCTTTTTTCCCCCTGCAACAGCTTTCAGTAATTGAGATCGAATTGGTTGTCTCAAAGCAGATCCAAAAGCTTTCTTGGGTTGATGACGTCTTCGTTGCGGTCGACGTTGTCTAAGCTTATTCACCCGCGCTTTCTTGGGTTGTTGACGTCTTCGTCTTGGTCGCCGCCGTTGTCTAAGCTTATTCACTCCCTTCCCTTTTGAAACCTTTACACGTCGAAAGCGACGACGCTTATTTCGACTAGTCGTTGACATACCCATACCGAAACGCTGTTTTGCTTTCATAATGTTTGTTACTAACCAAGCTGCTGCCTTTTCTTTTGCACTAGCCTCATTCGATTTTACTCTTTTCCAAGCACTTTGCTCGAGTTCGTAATCGGCTTGGTGACGTGCACTTAAATCTTCGCTGTTATGCAAATAGGCTAAATCGTGTTTTTTGCATGCGGCATCCAATGGATTTATTCCAAGATCACCACGTTTAACACGTTTTACTACTTTGGTACCGGGTCCGCAATATTGATAACCGGGGATATGCAACTCAACTGGTAACCTATTAATAAGTGAATTAACAATACCAGCTCCAGTCTTACTTGATAAACGAGACCGTCTACTTCGCTTGACGGATAACATCTGAATGATTGCCTACGCGAAAACAATAAGCAAATATAGTAAAAATGAAAATTGTCGAGCTTAAACAGAAACTGCGAGTCGATAATTTTGATGAAAAGGTTGGATCCGGTCATGAACCAAAAGTATTAAGAAGACATGGGCCGCTGCTTCCATCATCTATTCGCGGATTACTAATTGGACCGTCGAATTGTGGAAAAACCAATGTTATGATATCATTGTTAACCCACCCATTGGGTTTACGTTTTGAAAATATCTATATTTACTCAAAGTCGCTTTATCAACCGAAATATGAGTATTTAAAAAAAATTCTTTCTCCAATTAAAGGGCTTGGTTACTACACGTTTAGTGATGGAAATAATATAGTGGAACCATCAAATGCAAAACCAAACTCTGTATTCATTTTTGATGATGTTATGTGTGAGAAGCAGGATGTTATAAGATCTTACTTCAGTATGGGGCGACACAAAAACGTGGATGCCTTTTACTTAGCCCAAACATATTCACGTGTTCCAAAGCAACTAGTGCGAGATAATGCCAACTTTATTATAATGTTTAAACAGGATGAGATGAATATGCGACACATATTTTCCGACCATGTTTCACCCGATCTAATGTTTCCACAATTTCAAGAGATGTGTGCCAAATGTTGGGATAATAAGTATGGTTTTTTAGTTATCGATAAAGATAGTGAAATCAATGCGGGGAGATATCGCAAGGGATTTGATAGCTATATATATTTATAGATGTAACCCTAGAGGTTCATTTCACCATTGACCGTTAATTTGAAAACATCATGAATGAAGAAATCGATTTAAAGCGTAAGCTATTGGAAACTACCAATGCTGTGAGAAAAAAATTTAAGCAAATTAAAGCAGTTAAAGAGCAAAGTCATGTCGATTTAGAAAAGTTTTACGAGCCGATTACTAAACCACTATCATCCATATCCAATGTAGTAAAACAACGACAGCAGCAGCAGAAGCAACGACAACCGTCTCCATCACACACTAAAACTAAACCATCAAGTCGTCGCACTTTAAGCAAAACTAGGGACTTATCAAATATATCGACTGATGCATCAGATGAAGATAAATCTGATGAATTGTTGAATGAAACATTTCAAACATCCACACCAAAGCATAGCCAGTACGAATCGGTTTTTGCAACACCATCTCCATCAAACCAGTCGGAACAAACATCAAATATATCTAATGCATCTACATCACCTTCTAAACGTATTCATAACTATTTATTAGGGTTACAAAAGCACCCATCTCATTATGATACCGTTTATGGTGTTCATTATGGATTAGGAAAAACTAATAAAGAAAAAACTTATATTGGCGACGTGGAGGTGCGTTTTAATAATGGACAAGTTGCATTATATAAAAACGAGAGAAATATTGCTAGATTTGATGGTAATACTGTTCTTTATGATCTGATTTTCCTAAAGTCACCAAAAATCCTAGGCAACGAAGATAAATTGAATAAAGACACTCTTCAAAATTATAAAGATATTTTGGAGGTAACAAATGCCGCATACGTCAAGTATGATAAAAATAATGGTTTAACAGAAACTAGATGGCCAAAATATAAACAAATCATTAAACCATTAATTGAGGGAACTAAACTTGGCGCTGGAGTAGTGCGACAAAAGAAGACGGCTAAAATTCGGTTGCCAGTAAAGAAGACACTATCATCGAAGAAATCTCAATATGTCTATTGGAATAAACCCAATGAGTTGGTGGATCGATTACGTCTATTGTGGAGTTCAAAACTAGCCGGACATACAGGGCATGATAATGAAATTATGTCAATTATTGAAGAACTTCGAGAAGAGGGAATAATATATTAAGTATTACAATCAGTTACTTACATTAGTGTTAAGCAAACCTTAAGACAAGCTACTATGGATCCTAGCCCCGAAAAACTTAAAATTGTAAACGAACTACACAGAAATGCAAGAAAAAATTTTAATAGAAGACACACTATAATAAAGGGATATAAAGATTTGTGGCAAATTGATTTGGCTGAAATGCAACAATATGCTGAAGAAAACGATGGTTACCGTTACATCGTCGTCTGTATAAACTGTTACTCAAAATTTGTTTATACTAGAGCTGTTAAAAACAAGACCGGTGTTGAAGTTACTAATGCGATGAAGAGCATAATTAAAGAGGCCTCATATACACCATCCAATTTGAATAGTGATCAAGGAAGAGAATTTTATAATAGTAACTTTCAAGCTCTTATGAAAAAATATAATATAAACCATTATTCCACCTACAGCACAAAGAAAGCTGCTATTGTTGAACGCGTTATACGAACTTTGAAAAATAATTTGTATAAGCAATTCTCAGCTAGGGGGTCATATAGATGGTTGCAAATATTACCATCTATAACGAAAGCTTATAACAACACTAAACATCGAACTATTGGAATGAAACCGAAAGATGTGAAAGAAGATACGCCAATTAATGCTTATGACTATTTGAAAATCTTTCCAAAAAAAAGAAAATACCGTTTGGGTGATATTGTTCGTATTA
Source organism: Polydrusus pterygomalis (assembly GCA_963969555.1). Classification (NCBI taxonomy): domain Eukaryota; kingdom Metazoa; phylum Arthropoda; class Insecta; order Coleoptera; family Curculionidae; genus Polydrusus; species Polydrusus pterygomalis. The sequence goes on from OZ018382.1 coordinate 48,767,771, forward strand.
GCAAATATAAGAGTATATTTGACAAAGGATATACACCTTCTTGGTCAACGGAACTGTTTAAAATATCAAAAGTTAATGTAACCAACCCACCAACATACCTATTGGAATCGTTGGAAGAAGGACAGCCGATTAAAGGATGTTTTTACGAGCCAGAGTTGCAGAAAACAAACAGCCCAGATGTTTATTTAGTGGAAAAAATTCTCAGAAAACGTAAGAAAAATCACGTTGATCAGTTGTTTGTAAAATGGTTAGGGTTTCCAAACCAAGCTAACTCTTGGATAAATAAGTCTAATATTGTATAAATCCATCATTTTCATAATATTTATCATGAAGAAAGTAACATTTAAAGAAGAAATAAATACAGTACACCTAACATTTGTTTGGGCATTTGCATATAGGCAGGCTCGAAAAAGCAACTTTCAACAGCTTAGGGCTGATAGAGACCGTTTTCAAAGAAGAATAAACCAAATGGAAATAGCTTTGGCAAACATTTTGGATTGGGATTATAGAAAAAAAATATATGAGGAACGATTTGTTAATAATAATTGATTGTACCAACTCATGGATAGAAAAGTATAATATTGTATAAACGATAGCTTATGTACTCTATGTAACAACATCATTATAAAGTGTTTTTTTTTTGAAATGTGAATGTATAAATAAATTTTATTGAGAATGATTTGTTAATAATAATTGATAGTGTATGCAAAAAGAAATAAAAAACGCTTATAATTCTAAAATATTGTTTTATTACATATTTTACATTTTTATTATTATATACTATGGTCTATATCCAAACTGGAGAAGTTCATCCTTCCGTAAGCAGATGGCACGAAATCCTCGTTCTTCATTTTCGTCATCATCTGTATCATCATCACACTCCTCACCACCATTGAAATACTCTTCGTCTGAAGTGTCAAGCGGTGCATCCGGCATTGATGGTGATGGGCTTCGTCCTACTGGTTGACTTATTGTATTATTTCCTGCATCCTCCTCTTCATCGCTTACAACGTTTTCGTCACCTTCCAATATATTAGGTGTTTGAATTGGATTTGGTCTTGTTGATGACGATGATTGTTCTTGTATTGGGAACTCTTTTGTGCACCAATCGCAGAAACCTCTCGTCCCTCCTATTATTTCCCAATGCTCGCAATTGAAACACATTTGAAGACCATTTTTGGAAAATGGGTAAACCAATGCAGTTTGACGTTTTGACATTTTGTTTTTTTTAATTTTGAGAAGAATACTTGACAGATGCGTATGGATGTAGGTATACAGAATGAGTAACCACTATTTGTGTGTGTGTATTTATACATAACAGATAACCTTCTGTTAATTTGACCTTCAAGGATTTTTTGGGAGTGGGTAAACCAATGAAGTTGGATGTTCAATATTTGACTTTTGGTTTTCCTGACCTTGGGACGACTAAATAGGTGGATGCGTTTGTTCGTCCTTTCTCAAGGGCTACAATTCTCATCTCAAGGTCTGAGATAACCTTATTAGTTTTTTCCTCAAAATCACTTTGAAGTTTGTTGAAATGGGGAAAGTAATCCTTATTCATTGCTTCAAATACCTGTTTGCGTAAAGTGTGAATTTCATTAAAAACATATATTCGAGTTGTTGCATCATTATCTTTAGTTGGGCTCGCAACATTTGATAAAGTCTTTCCACCAATGTCATATTGTCCGTCTGAGGTTAGTTTAAAACCAATACCAGGCAAAGCACGCACTAATTGCACTTGTTGTTGATTTACCCTATGACGCCCAAATTTATCAATTGTGTTGTTAACACGACCCATTTCTCTTTACAACTAATCTGTTTTTAATATTACATTTACTTATATATACTTATTTATGTTTTGGTGGAAATAAAACATTGTTTTACATAAAAGATAATTTATTTACAAATTTTCATTATAAAAAATTAGGTTAATGCATTTGCTGCACCAATCATTAATTGCTTCCCCATTACTGGCGGCACCACCACCACAACACACATACAAGGAATTGTATTTTTCTTCTTCTGCTACTTCTACTTCTTTTTCTTCATCTTCTTGTTCTTCTTTATTCAATTCTTCTTTGCTTTCTTTAATCCCCAAGTTGCTGGTATCAGTTTCATCTTTGTTATGGTCACCATCATCGTCTACGTCCATCTTACCATAATTTAACAATGTTTCTTTTGAAATATTTGGAATGTCAATAAGAAACTTTTCCAGCTGTTCATTAAACATACCAGTACAAAATTCATCTAAACCAATGGAACCATATATGAATTTTTGGCAAAGATGAGCTCCAACTGCAAAACGTATTGAATCCACCATATCCTTTTTGTATTGACTTGGATTTAAAAACAAACCAAAACCGGGCTGGTCCCAGGTTGACTTAAGAGCTTCTTCACCCATATCACATAATTTATGTGATAATTCATTAATATATGAATCTTGAGCGGCTCTAATAGCGTCTTCGTCACACATCTTAAATAGAAAATACTTTAAATTATTGTGTATGTGCTTCCTCACATGTGTGTTGTTGTTTTCCACTATAATATTACATATTCAGCTAATGATTAAATAATATGATAAACAATAGGATTAAATGAAAATTTAAAAAGGTTACTCCAAGCAACCAAAATTTATAATTGATCGTTTGACATTTCCCGGTGATCCATTTAAACTTTGCCCCAAATAAGTTAATGTATATTTATCGCTTGATATATTTACAATATCGATAATATCGACAGTAATTACATCAACAGCACGTTTAGGTAAAAATGTTTGAAATGTTGCATCATGTAATGAATCGTATAACGTGGCAACAATAGTTTTACCAAAACGTGATGTGGTTGGTTGAAGCTTTTTAATGATATAAACTTTTCCCACCTCCAAGGTTGAAATACTTCTACGCTCAGGAAATTCCATATCTTTGTTTATCGTATTATTAATTTCACTCAAGGTTTGCTGTGAAATGTTCATTATTGAAATATGTAATAAAACAATTTAAACTACCTTCGATATACACTCTCGGAACACACACACACACAATACAAAAATATTTCTATTCACTTTTCAATGCCACAGTTAATACTACTGCTATGCTTGTGTGACTGTAAACAGTTTAGAAGGTAAATCAAATTTATAGGAATTTTCAAGGTCGACAACAATGAGAGCGGAGTAGCCACTGTAAGGGGTAGAAACACTCATGGTGGTCAAGGACATCGACCACATCCAAGGTCGTAAATAAACCCAAGGTCATTAAAAACAACTGCCAAAGAATTTGGTCAAGGTCACATGAGTAAACAAAGAACACATAAACACCTCAAGGTCAACTACACACCTCAAGGTCAAATAAACACCTGCACACTTGTGCTGTCAAGGTCAAGTGTGACGTCATAGGAGTGGGGGGAGAGTAGATTTCCGGGTTTGCACTCTACTGTGTATGGGTGGAAAAGAGAAAGTGAACTGCGAAAACCATTAATACCAGATAGGCCAGACAGGCAGATGCCCACTCCGGCATGTAAGTATTCATTTACAACGAAGTTACCCAGTGTTGATTGATTAGAACGAGACAGAGCTACACGGCTATTTCTCGATATAGCCCGATCTTGTATTGCTTTTCAAGTGAAACAAAGACAGCGATCTCTTTATATGGTATGTGTTTTAAGGTGTTAAGTTCAGTTGGTGTTATAATTAATATGAGACAGAACTACACGGCTATTTCTCGCTATAGTCCGATCTTAAATATTCCAGGCAAAAATAGGTGTTCGTTATTGACCAGAACGAGACAGAGCTACATGGCTATTTCTCGATATAACTCGATCTTGTATACAAATGACATCATATAAACAACCCGGTGCATGTGTAAGAGAGAGTGCAGTAATGTGTATCGGTGTGTAAGTGTGAATATCAAACCAGAACGTATACCATAAATATGCGACAAAACAATTTAAACGATGCAAATACAGATGACGGCGTCGAGGGGAAACGGCGGGCTTGCAGTCTTGTAGTGGATCCTTACCGGTGGTCGTGGTTCGGGGACGATCGGCTGGCTTCGCTGGTGGTCGGTTGGCTGGTCGGCTCGCTACGGTGCTCCTTGGGCTGGTGACCTGCTGGGAAGATGAGAACCGGAGTTCTGATTTAAAATGGGTCGGTTTCCCGTATAAATTGACTCGGCGAAACTACGTCACGGTCATAGACGCGGTGGTACCGTACGCGCTTCGATCTCGCGCGGAGGCATCTGGGGGTACGGTACGCGCTTGGACTTGGCGGCGCGCTCAGCAGTACTAACGAGTGTGGCCGGAAAATGATGAAAAGTATTTTCCGGATGTTTCGCGACGGAAAACCTAATATATTTAAACAGTAAAAATTAAATGAATTATTTACGTACAAGAATGAACGTTGTAGCACGAAAAATAAAAAGTAATTTTTGTACACGCATAGTATCCTTTACAACTATATAAGTAATGCAGTAAAAATATTAAAAACCACGGAAAAATATAGTAACTTCGTTACACCATAATACAACAAGTGTAATTATCATAAAACAACAAGTGTAATTATTATAATTCCCATATGAACTCAACTTTTTTTTCAGGCACTGAATAAATGGATGGTTTTAGATAAAGTATATTATTTGACTCGCGTCTAATGAATACACTCGGATGATTTACAACACTCGCCTTTGGCTCGTGCCGTAAACTTCATCCTCGTTTTATTATGGCCTACATTATACGCTCGTTAAATAATATACTATTATAGTAGAAATGTGCAATTCGTCATCTTAAGGCCCTTTTCCCTACTATACATATTTATAGGATTTGACGTGCTCTTGGACATTACGAGTTTTCCTTTATTGTAGGCGGTGCAGCAGAAAATGGTATTTGGCTTTCCGGGACAAATTTAATAAACACGTCTATTAATCAGTATTACTGGCTCTCTACTGGAGCTAGAGCTATTTTCACAAACTGGTACCCAGGGCAACCGGATGAATTTCGTAATATTGAACATTGTTTGCAGTGGATTTATTATAGTACAACAGGTTTAACAGGCTGGAATGACAGCATTTGCAACTTAACTACAAGATATGTGTGCGAGTATTTATCGAATTAATATAAGCTGTAAACACAAAACGTGAGAATAAAATTTTAATTTCATTTATATTTTTTCTCTTTTTTTCTATTAAGGTTGCATAAACAATAATAATTAACTGACCAGGTAATTTTTACTGTGACGTATATGGGTGTTTCTCCCAAAAACGTACCTCTTTTAGTCCCCGCTTGGAATCTGAATTATTAACAGGAAAAATAAAACATTTTACGGCTTAAATAAAGCTTCAAGAGTATATACAATTAGGCCACATATAAGTATGAGAATAATTAATTTCCCTTTTTATTTTTTTTTATCTCAACAGCCCAATTCTCACTACCGTACCATGTCCCCTACTGTAGGTTGAACAGTTCCATCGTTTCTGGCAATTCTGATTATCAATTAAATTTTAATATATTTTATAGTTTGTATACATAAAGTCAAAATATTTTTAATTTAGTGTATTATTCTTTCAAATAATAACCCCAATAACCGATTTTTACTATAAATGGTGTTGTCCCCATATTTTTTTATCACTACCGTGAATGCAAATTAAAGTGTCAAAAAAAACTGTAAGGTGGCGCAAATGGTGTTTATGCTTGCTTAAACTGTTCAACCGTTCAGTCTACGTTCGACAGTCAAGGTGACGGCACGTAATTGGTAGCATCTGGAAAATTTTAGTTAAAAAAGTGCTTTTAGTGGTGTAAGGTAAGTTCAATTTTCTCATTACCGTTTGCCTTTTGCTTTATTATTAACGTTATAAATTCTACAAACCCGCCAAATTTAAATTGTTAGTAAATTATTTACCGCCATTAAACCTATAAAATTCTCACTTCCGTGGTCTCACGACCGTTACCTACTATACATTATTCACGGCTGTGAGGTACTTAACCACAGAAGTGATAATTTAGCTTAGGAATGTCAAATTACAGTACACACAGTAAATTAGCCACAATACAGTAAATTATTTTTTCAAGGGCAAAATGGAAAGTCCAGAATTAAGAAAAAATAACAGAAAGTAAATAAACTTAGCGAAAAGGATCGTAAATTACGAAATGAAAAGAAAAAAGATACTATGCAAAGATTAAGGGAAAAAATTAAAAATGACCCAGAAAAACATGAGGCGTACAAAGAAAGAGAGAGAGAAATATACCAAAGACGAAAGGCTGGGGGAAAAATTAAGTTAATATCCGACCTTAACGAGCGAGAACAAAGGAAAGTAAGAAAACAATGGAGAATACGAAGCAAGAAAAGTTATGATAAAAAAAAAATTACATAGAAATGTGCAAAGGTTTCTTGCAGATACACCCCCATCATCACCCAAACAGTTTAATTATATTGCTGCGATCACACCTACCACTGTAAATGCCGATGAAACCCCACGTCCATCCGGAAGAAACATTGCAGGAAAGCGAAAAGCAAGAAGAAATAGACAAAAACTTAAAAACCAAATATTGAAACTTAAGAACCAGTTACGAAAAGAACAAATAAAGAAAGAAAAATATAAAAAGATATTACAGCGCATAAGAAATAAAGCTAAGATCAACAGTCCTAACACTCGAATTACAAATATTCTGAGATCCCCTAATATGGCTGTAAATGTTAAAAGGAAACTACTTTTTGGAGAAGTGCTAGCGGATCAAATTAAAGAAAATATTCGCAATCAGAAAACATCTAAGGGAAAGAGAAGCTAGTAGGTGCTATTTCGGGCCATTTAATAAAAAAATATAAATTTCAGAAACAAGTACAGTCACTGTCTTCCTATAGGCTTTTTAGAAAACAACCTAGAACTCATCCAAAATCACTTTCCACAGAGATTAAAAAAAAGATACACAAATTTTACGTGTCGGATGAGTCCAGTATTTTAAATAATCATATAAGTAGCTGTACTTCAGGATCCAGAAATTAAACGTGGTTAACATGTTTTTAAAATTTCCAGGGTAGAAAATTTATGTTAAATTATTATAGTTGATAATTATTATTAATTAAAACGGTTTCTATTTAAAATATAATCACAAGTTTTCCTTTCCTATATAATATATTTTGTAAGCATAAATAATAAAATCGGTTTATTCTAGATTTGGTTGTTTTTCATCTGGTAAATTAAGGTTTTTTTTACGTCTTACAACTTGTTTTCAGATTTAGTTAACGTAATACTAAAAAACGAAAGTGATTTTTAGGTAGTGTCCCTAGAATCCTCTTTACCGTTTAAAACCTCTCACCTCCGTGAAGTCGCTTCTTAAAAATTGCTGTTTTTTTTCTTAAATCGTAGCCTACCTTTATGACCACTAGGTTTTTATTAACAAGTAAATAAAACTGAAGAAGAAAATACTTATATAAAATAAAATTTTCGAATTTGAATTTTCTAAAATTGTTGATAGGAAATAGGTACGCTTTTAAAAGAAACACCCATATGACATTGGCAGAAATAATTTAAGTGTCCCGGTTAGATTCATTCTTAATTTACTAACCAGGTAACCTTGATAGTGAGAAAATCATTTCTGCAGGTTATCGATGTCAAAATTCAAAGTTAAGAGACAGTTTAATTTATTTTAAAATGTTTGTTTGAAGGTTGTAGACAATGATGTATCTTGAGTATAGTCAGATCTGGTCTTAACATGCGGGTCCAAAGGTCACTGATCATATGCGTCAAATCAGACAACACAGAGGCTATCAAAATGTTGTGAGATTATTTACAAATATACCGAAGGAAGGAAAAATAGTTTCATTATTTTAGCTAGCGCGAAGATAGCCACATATACCTAATATTATTAGTTTTGTAAAAATTATCTACAGGGGAGTTGAGAAACTTATAAAAAAATTATAAAATCGTTAATTATATACCTACTGTACCCTTTAATTAAAAACGACAATAATAAACAGTGCAATTTATTTTAACAATTTTACTACTAAAACCTAAAAATACAATGGCATTTAGTCTGATAAACTATTTCGATAATGAAAGAAAAAGTGGAAATTCGCAAACCAATATGCAGGAAACCGTAATGAAAACACTGGGAATTAGTTTAAGGACTATGCAGAATAATGTGCATGAAAAAAAAGCATAATATAATACCCAAGAATACTAAAAAATATAAACGAAAAACACCGTTTATAATTATAGCCTAAAAACTCTCATCGTCACTTATAAAATCTGAAAAGTTCTAGTCGTCTGAGTCGTCTTTGAATGGAGCAATTATCATTGGCGCTACTTCGACATTTAGTACTTGTTCTCGATCCCACCAATTCCTTATTAATTTTTCTGTATGTTCCACCGATTTCTTCCAGTACTCTTGTGTAATATGATCTAACGAATCTTGCCAAACTATTTGTACTTGGTCGGATTTAAGATCATCACCTACATGTTTTTCATAATAAGACTTTGCACCAGCCCATATTAATTCTATTGCGTTAAACTGGCAATGATATGGCGGCAGTCGTAGAACCTCATGACCATATTCACGCAGTATTTATTCATCTACCGCGTTTATTTTGGGTTTTTTAAGAGACTTTGCTATTGATAGGAGTTCCGATTTAAGCATATTTGGTAAAGGATTTTGGTTGTGTTTTTCCAGCCACTCATAAATATTACTTTTCCTCCAAGATAAAGTAGGCTGTTTATTTAAAATTCTTAAATGATAGATGCATTATCTAATACAAATAAAGACGGAGCATCCAAATTTGGTATCAATTGAACTTTTAACCATTTTTCAAACATTTTGCAATTCATATTATCATGATAGTCAGCACTTTTTGATGTTGAAGAAAAAATTAAACTCGCACCTGCAACATATCCTGTTGCAGAACCGGCATGCAAAATAATAAAACGCTTTCCCGTACCGCACCCCTTTTTCCTTTTAACACTTTTTACAGACTCATCTTGCCAAGATTTTGAACCACTTCCATTCGAAAATATCCACGTTTCGTCTAAAAATACCACTTTTCTAAATTTCGATTTGTAATTGTCCCTATATTTTTTTAAAAACTGAACACGCTGACTCATTATCTGTGGCTGCTCACATAAAAATCTTCGGTTACAGTCTTTTTTATAGCGAAAACCTAAATTTTTTATTAATTTTGATAACGCTTCAAGTCCAATTTCCAAAACACCCCGAATTTTAAGTGTTTTTTGTAAAACTGGAAGAGTTACATTGGTTTTTGATTTGTATAAATCGTAAATCATATTTCGAACTCCCATTTTAATATTTTCGCTTAAATCCTCAGTCTTTGGCTTTCTTCGTTTACACTTTTTAGTATTCTTGGGTATTATGTTATGTTTTGTTTCATGCACAATTTTCTGCACAGTCCTTAAACTAATTCCCAGTGCTTTGGCTACTGTTTCCTGAATATTGGTTGGCGAATTTCCACTTTTTCTTTCATTTTTGAAACAGTTTATCAGATTAAGTACCATTTTTTTTGATTGGGGATGCAAAAACCCAGAAAATTGTTTCATTTTGTCACAAACTGCCAAAGTCACAAAACTGGCATATTTAAAATAAAACGTAGCTGGTGCTATTATAAGCTTTTTTAGAATCGCTGGAAAGTAAATACATATCCTTTTTTTTCATGTCAAAATGGAATAAGTCTGTCTCATTTATCTTACGTATTTTATTTAGAGGGTAAAATTAAACGCAAGTAAAGAAAACAAAAACTGAGAGTATGTCTTTCTTGAATCGTATGACCCGCACGATAAGACCAGATCCGAGTATAATAGATGTGTTTTGGACTTCCAATGCCTTTAGTTTTTCATATCACAACGTTTCAACTGGTAAGTATCTCCAGTCGTCTTCAGGTGAATATTAAACAAATTACAAAGCTACGAGCCTTTTAAAATACTGTTTTAAAATATTATTTTTGCAACCTGACACGATTAAAAATAGGAATAGTGACATATTTGACTTTTAGTTTTGTTTCTCTACATGTTGGTAAAATAAAACACCAGATGCAAAAATTTACTGAGCACTGGATTAACATAATAAAAACAAAAATGGATAAAAAATGTGAAACATAAGTTATGAAATGATGACAATGACCAAAAGCTAACAAAATGTAAAATGTTAATCTTTATTATAGCTTTAAAGTTACTGAATTTTCTTCTTGTATGTTTACATAAAGAAATCATTTGATAATTTTTTTATCTCAAACATGGTTAGCGATAGGTGGTAAAGTCTGTTCAAGGACCGCTGACCGTTACGTCACGACTAGTGCTTATCTTTCTTACATTCGTGAACTAGGTGAGATAGTAAATTTGCGTCAATAATGAATGTCGTAGAATTTTACCAGTCAAAAAAGGTTTATTGTCATTTTTGACAGTGACATTTTTAATCAACATTATTTCAAAAATCTCACGGTATTGTGAAAAATAACAATCAATAATTTTTAAATTATTTTATTATTTTTAAAGAGAAGGTGATGCCGGATAGACTTTTTTACCATTTAACGCAGTTTACGAGGTAAGTAGATATAATAAAACGGGAATTGTGAAAACATAAATAATAAACATGAAAAATATATGGCAATGTTTTTATAAAGACCTATCTGTTTTAGAGAGTTTCTGATGTTTTGGGAGTTTCGTGTTCAATAATCCAACGAAATAAGACAAAGGGGATAGGGAAGGATGTCAATCTTAAGAATCGCAATAATTTAGCTATTTTGCCATCCCTTGTTCGACAACTTCACGAAATTCATGAACATACCATAAGAGAGCGTATCAATATGGATTTTGTGAAGGATGTAACACAGAAGATGCTGTCACTTGTGTGACAGATCACGTCAACCAATGCCTTAAAAAAACAGAAGGTGCATGGTGATTTTTCTTGACCTGGGTAAAGCATTCGACACTGTGACACACCGAATCCTCCTGGATAAATTGGAAAAAATGGAATACGCGGAACTAGCCTGAACTTGCTTAAGAGCTACCTTAAAAATCGTTCACAAAAAGTAAAGATCAATAATACCATTAGCTCTTCCATAACAGTCGATTACGGGGTGCCACAGGGGACGGTGCTCGGACGTATACTTTCTTCCAATTATGTGAACGAACTGTTGCAACTAACGCAAGAGGTTGATGTGGTCTGTTTTGCAGATAACACTGTGGTTATAGTGAAAGACAAGGACTGGGAAGCAGTCACAAAAAAAGCTGAAATAGCTATGAAAAGAATTAAATCATGGTTTGATGCAAATTACCTTACATTAAATGCAAAAAGAATCGAGCTTTGTATGCTTCTCAATTGGTAGGACTACATCTGCTTAAGTAAGTGAAATAAAACTACATAATTACGACTGTCCTGTAAATGTTAATTGTAATTGTGTGCTTAGATTAAAAAAACAAGATAAGCTGAAATATTTGGGTGTATATTTTGACTCCAATCTAAAGTGGAATGCTCACGCAGAATATGTAACAGGTAGGATTCGCAAATTAATATATAAGTTTAAACAACTAAAACAATTTATGCAAATTCAAGCTCTAAAAACTGTTTATTTTGCGCTGGTCGAATCCATCCTGGGTTATTGCATAACTGTATGGGGTTCTGCTTGTAAAACTGTTTTAAACTTAATTTATTGTCACTCAAAAATATATATTAAAAGTCATATTTGGCAGAGACAGAATGTTTTCTATAGTGTTCGGCTATTTCGGGAGGCCAGAGTCTTGCAACTGAATTAAATCTATGTTAAGTCAGTCGTACGGTTTACTTGCAGAAATATGGATTATATCCGGCCTTTTGATCATAACAAAAATACAAGGCAAATAAGCTTATCACATCGCTAACATTCCGAATGTAAAGAAAACAAAATGTCAACGTAGCCTACACTCTGCGCCTAAAATATATAATATGTTGCCTAATAAGATCAAAAGAAAACCTTTTAAGAAAATAAAGAATAAATTACATAACTGGTTGATAGATAAAGAAGTGACCTGGTTTAGTAGCTAGGCATAGTATAACTCCCTATTTTGGTTTAAATGGATATTATTTTTATATTTATAAATTAAATTAATTTAATAAGATTAAATGAATTGTGTATTGTATATTTGTTAAGTCACTATACACATGTGCACACACAGATACTAGTCCATTGTGTACATAAATTCGTAGTATTATGATACCAATTTAAATCTATATCTAAGTAATATATTCTATTCTATTCTTCTTCTATTCTATTCTATAGACCAGTTATCATTCGCTCAATACAATAATTAAACCTTAAAATAATTACTGGTGTTGAAATAGCCACTGGTTCATTAGCGGACTGTCTAAAAAAATTAAAATTTGAATGGCGTAGGGGAAGGTGACCTGTGATGGCCCCCCTTATTATTTTTTGTTATAGCTTCAAAACTAATTGAAATATGGAAACGGGCTTTGGTGAAAAATTATGTTATAATATGTTGTTATCATTTCTAAATAATACACTTTTTTATTTACTTCCAGTTTGGAGTAAAACATTAAAATATTTAAAAAAATTATAGGGCCATCATAGGCATATGTCATCTAATGATGGCCCCTACTATAAAAATCGTGGAAAGTAGATTTTTATAAAGGAAATTTCTTAGTATTTTTTAATTAAAAGAGAGTTAAAACTTAAAAACCTTTTATTAAGAAAATATTTTTATTATATAATTTTAAAAAAATTTAAACGTTAAAAAAACATTTTAAAAATCAAAACTAAAAAAAATTAAAGTAAAGTTTTTAATAAAAATTAAATTAAAAAAATCAAAATGTTAAAAACGCTTTTGTGGTATGACAAATGTAACAAATAAAAGTCTTTGTTGACTTGGGAACACCAGCACATTCGCAGTGACACCAGCCGTCGCAATTCTGGCACTTCAGCCAGAATTAATTAGAACGAGAACGAGAAAAGAGCTCATTGCAGTACAGGCATGCTACATCTTCTATTTCTATTGTTTGTCTTACAATTTTTCTTCTGGCAGTTTTTGCTGCTTTTCTTCTCTCTTTTTCTAATGCTTCTTTTTTAGATTCCTTAATTTCATCTATATCTGGAGTGCTGACACCAGTCTTTCCACGTTTTCTTTTTCTTTGAGTTAATTTTATTGTTGCCTTTCGGATAGGGATAGGGATGTAATGCTTTTAAGGCTTCGGCAATGTCTTCTTCATCCCACTGCTGCCTATTTTTTGACTTATTCTGAAATTAAATGATCTTTATTACATCTATTGCCTATGATGGCCCTCGGACCATCATAGGGATACTGACCTGGGGCCATCATAGGCAAAATGTACTGTGATGCATAAACACTAAAAACTTTTCATATGAAAACATAACCTTAAAACTACTACCGAATATGTAACGAACACCCCACTAAAATATCTCCCTCTAAATTGTATCCGTTTATCCCTTTAGATACAAACGCAACATGCATTTAAGAATAGTAATTTTTTACATCAGTTACTTACCGGATCCATTTTTGGTTACACCAGCCCCATTAAACGCAAGTTTAACCACAAAATTTGTTTGTACACTAACCGTCGAATATCGAAGACTTTCAGTAAACAAAATGGGTAACCAGACATACATGACAGGAAATAAGTTAACAGGGCCAACACAGGCGCAGGGCCATCACAGGTCACTTTCCCCTAAATGTACTGTATAAAAAATGCGTTCTTTAAAAGAGCAACCCCATATACAATGCGGCGTCTTCTTAGAAAGATTTGACTATACGTGATTTGTTTTGTAATTCTAATTCTATTATTGCGATGCATCGCACACATGGATGCTTTTCCGCGATATATTTTCTGTGAACATCCCTAAACGGAAATAAATGAAACAACGTCATCATGGCCTCATCTTTGGGGGCGGATCTCTTACTGGCCGCGTTGCCATACTGCATACTTTTTATAAGGTTTTAGACAACTATTTAAATTTTCCACATCATGATATGAAACGCCCCAGATCCGGGGCTGCTTTTGGCGTAAAAATTTCCATAAAAATTTCTTAAGGGTAAAATAAAATAACTAATATTTTCGGGATCAATAATATGTGCAGAGGAACCCTCGATTTAAAAGAGCTTAAAGCCACAAATTGTGTAAAAATCTTACCCTCTTATCGGCAAAACTAATCTTAGCAGGTCAGACTTTAGTTAGAATAACAAATGGCCATGCTACGCGTCCCCAGTGCTGAAAGCGAGGGCGAGTTTATAAAAGGAAGAAAAAATGATGCCCAAAGTAGACTCGGTATTTTCCCAATCACAAGTTAAGGTCGTTTCGCTGCCAGGTTTTGTTTGGGTTCGAGTTGTTCGGCTTTGTGCGGGCTTAATATTTATACTGTAGAACGTTAATTTATAATTTGTGTACATAAAACGGTGTGATGGGTTTTTTTCTAAAAAGAATGTCCGACAGCAGGAATGTCTTGAGTGATCACTGCTGGACAGTTGTCGTTCGGCTTTCTAATAATATTGTCGGATATGGATTGGTATCCTTAAAAGCGACAATATGAAAAACAACGCCCACTTGAGAAGGAAAGTGACACATGCGGAAAGTGGGCGAGCTCCTAACTTTTATTACACTTTCATAAATTCAATGTTTGAAATGTCCAAAAAGACCGTTGTCGCTCGACCTTTCACCAAACTACGTAGTACCTTTATACCAAACGTGTACTATAAAAAATACTTTGTAACTAAAATGATAAATAATTTTAATAATCATACGTACATGAAAATAGGGCGATATAATGTAACAAAAATTGCAGATTAACGGGGAACTAATTAAAACAGAGTGTGGTCGCAGACCAAAGGTAATCATAAAAAAAGGGTATTTTTGGGAGGTAAAGTGCCACCATTACAGTCGCAGACGTTATTGGAAACAAAAGGTACAACATTACTCATTATTGTCGCATACATACTATGTAATATCTGAGAAAGTGTCACCATTCTGTTGCAGACAGATGTTGGTGCAAATGGGCTAAATTATGGGAGACAGCTGACCATCTTACACTAAGTTTTATGAAATGTAATAATTAGGGATTTTATTCTGTATGTTATTTAAGGGATATCTGATTTAATTGTTCATAAATTGTACATGGCCAAAATGCTTTTAGAATAGATCGATTGTTTTTAAAAACCTCCTTAATTTTCATTTACTGGCAGCAGAATACCGCATCATAGGGAAACAGTCAGAATAAGATTAAAGCTAAAAATCTTAAAACCTGGCAAACTTTTACCGTTGTACCAAACTTTAAAGGAACCTAAATATAAACACGACGTAGACAGGGCCGTACCATAAGATTTGACGATTACAGCTAGAGTGACGGACTTCTGCAGGTGATGAACACATCGGGGGTAGGTCAGTTTCAGATAATACTTTTAACAGCTTAAGTTTGACAAACAATGTGCAGGGGAGCAATTCGGATCTTGATTTACTTCCGAATGGAATACGATTTTGGCAATAGGTTCATTTGTTATTGTTTCATCTATAGGTACCAGATCATTGGGATTAAGAATTCTATAATCGTTATTAATTTTTATTCTAGCTTTGCATTATTTAAGTAATCCATTTTTCAAAACCTTTCTGTAAAAGTGTATATGTTTTTAAAAATTATGTTATAAGTATTATCGATTAATCTGATGTTAGAAATAATAACTGATACGCTATCGTATCTGTTTTAGGTCACTTCATATTGGTATATATATAGCATTTAGTTTATATTAAAAAATTTAAAAACTTCCATTTTAATATTGTACTTTTTCGTTTGCAATATATATTTATAATATGCCGGTTTTTAACACACACGCCAGTAGAATCCTCATAATTTCGATTTGTATAATTGTGCAAGGTAAGTTTAAATCAAAATTATTGAAATAAAATGCTAAACATTGGTTTAATTGCGGTTTTAAAGTTTTTTAACTTTATAATTTAAGCCAGCCTTTCAATTGAATGTTTAGTTATAAGCGCATATCTCTTGGTTAATTGAAGGGCCGATTTACATCCCCCGCCCTACTTCCTTAAGTAGGTACAACTAAAAAGTGACGCCGGCTGTATCTCGGAAACCGTTTACCGCAAGACAAACCCGAACAAACCCGAAAAAATATTTATTACAAAAGCGACTAAGAGAAATTGCTGGAAATCGTCTTTAAGTTTTTGGGTTGGCCGCTATGGGGCGTAACTATAGTGGCCAAACAAAAAATGGGATTTTCTCAATAATCCTCATAGTAAATATGTAAAGGTTGTCCCAATAATAACGCACCTTTTATAGTTGTGAAATAAAAGTCATAATTTATTTGAAAGTAAGTGCTATTTATATTTTAATAGAAAGTTAATGCACTGCAATTAAACGTGGAAAATAATATCTGACAAATGGCCGCCCCGACTTTGGTGACATACTTTTATCCTTTTCGAGAAATTTTTAATTACTTTTGCAAACAATTCCGGCCCAATTTCGCTAATAACGCGTTCAATTTCGTTATTCAACTACGGTATTGTTGTTGGCTTATTAGCGTATACTACGCGTGATTTAAAAAAACCCCAAAGGAACAAATCGCAAGGCGTTAAATCGCACGATCTTGCGGGCCATTTATGATCTCCATTACGTGAGATGACACGACCAATTAATTTTCCTTGCAACAACTGAATTGCTTCTCGTGTAGTGTGACATGTCGCACCATCCTGTTGATACCACATAGCTTCCGTATCCATACCATTCAATTGGTCCATAAAAACTTAGTGAGCATGTTACGATAGCGTTCGCTGTTCACAGTAACTGCATTTTCTGCCTCGTCCGCGTAGAAGTATGGTCCAATCACTTCACCTGCCCAAATTTCACACCAAACAGTGACTCTTAATGGATGCATTTTCTTCTCGTGAATAACTCTAGGATTTTCTTCAACAAACCCGAACAAACCCAAATCCGGCAATTTTGTTTATTAACAAAGCCGTTAAGATTAAAGTGCGCCTCATTGGCGAACAGAATGTTTTTTGAGAAATCGACATTTATTTTGTTTTTTGCAATACCGAAGAAGAAAATGTAGGGCGTGTCGCATGGTCCAGTGGCTTCAATTCTTGCGTCAATTAAATCTTCCAAGCATGGAAATGAAGATCTTTTGTAAGAATTTGATGGGTAGTGTTCCTTGGAATGCGCAACTGTTGTGAACAATAACGGATAGATGTTATTTTAAAATAGCAGAAAGTTAGTAAATAAATTAAATTGAATCAAATTTAAGATTTGTTAATAACATAAATTAGCGATTTTTTCAAATGCAAAGTAATTTTTAAATAAATTTATCTAGATCCAATTTTATCTTACCGATAGTACCTTTTTTCGTAAAATATATCAGGTTTTTCTAATTTAACATAAAAAAGTAAAAATTTTCATCATCTTTACAGTATGTATATAGTAGTAAGTGGACATAGGACACAATTTTATATGAAGGTCTTATTTTATTTTTAATCAATCTACTCAGTCCCAAATTATGGACCATAGCTTTTCGGACACTCTTTATATCGTGTCCCTGAAATATTATAAAGGTATAATTTAGATCAAAATTTGTTATTGTTGGGGAACCAGTCCCAACCCAGTTAATTTATTTGACATTTAGAGTGAAGACATGCAATGGTACTACTTATTTAAGTTAGCTGGTATCTACCTAAAGAAAGTTGGTAAGGCGAAGAGGTACCTTTTATACATTTTTGTCTACTGTTTTCCGAAAATATAAATTTAATATTGTTAAGCATAATAAAGTTATTTAATTAATTGTTATAGCACTTGAAAACCCGGACAGTGAAATGACGAGAACCAAAAAGTTTTATCTTTCGCTTGAAACGGCTTATGAAGCCTTTGTACACTGCAAACAAGGAGGAATGGAGCTGGCCAGTATCGAGAACGAAGACGAATCTGCAGCCCTTGACAGCTTTCTTGATCCATATAAAATAAGTAGGTAATTTAATGATTTATTTATTTGAAAATGGGATCTACATTGTTTATACTTTTCTACACATTTAAAGGTTTTAAGACTGCATCTAAATCTTGAACTTGGTATACCTACCTACAAAAAATCAGTTTGTACCGTGCGAGCAAAAATTATTTGCATCAAAGAGGGCCTTGCATCTAAGGACGTAATGCTTAGCCGTAGAGCTTAATACCTGTTGGGTGTCAGTATTCCAACTACCTGAATTAACAATCAATCAGTTATTCAGTTATCTTTGACAGTCGTTACATGTAATTTGATTCATCGCTAATTTTTCCAATTTCTTGAACATTCATGGTTGAAGCGTATTTTTGAAACGGGGGTTAGAGTAAATGGTGAGTGGCAATATAATCCGGGTTTGTGCATGGGCCATTTTTACGAACATTTTCCTAACGTTGCTTTTATTGCTGGGGATTTTTATCATTGCCTAAAAAGAACCGTGGCTGTGTTTAGGGAAACAGGTTCTATACAACACAACAAAGGAGCAGGAAGACCATCTGTAAGAACAGAAGAACTTGTTGCAAACGTACACAAATTGTAGAAGACGCCTATCCCAAGAAGTGGGAAGTTCTTATTGAACATGCAGGACTATTCTTAAGAAGCAGCTAAATTTATTTCCTTTTAAAGTGCAAGTATTCCAAGAAATACAATCCGCAGATTTTTAAAGACGCAGGAATTACTTTCAATGGTTTACCCAAAATGTATTGAAAATAAATGATTTATTAGACCTTGACATTTTTTTCGGATGAAAGTAATTATTTTTCTTTTTCTTTCTATATATTCTTACTTTGTTAATTTTGTAAACAACAAAGATACATTTGTATTTGTCTAAGTATTTATTTTATTACTCATTAGTTTGGCATATCATGTCATAATATGAATTTGACAAAATTTTAACCTAGATTTGGTTAGATATATCGTCCCCATATCATTGTGATCTAAACCAAGCCCCACGTTTTTTAATCCAAGCCCTCTGTGATGCAAATAATTTTTGCTCGCACGGTAGAGCAGGTGAACACGTTACCATTCGCTTAATACAAAGAAAAAAAAACAATTTAAATGGCGTAAAAGTAGTGAATCAAACAAGCGTTTTTTAATAGAGCAACCCCATATAACCCAAAAACTAGTTGAATTTTGAAGAGAATTTAAGAATAACGGCAACTCTCAATTTCCCTTAAAACCTGTTTTTCTTGATGAAACCAGGATATCCAGTCAAGGGTTCTTTAAGCGAAGTTGGCAAGATGATACTTCATACAGATAATAGAAATCGTCAGAGGGTGTACGGTATTTACAACAATTAAATTGCCCAAGCGAAATCGTGGATACCCACTAGTTTCCCTTATAAAATTTGAATAGAGGAAATAAAGTTTTTAAACTTAGACTTGCTTTTTCGTATATTTAAAGTAAATATTACTGGATTTATATAATTTAAATTGTCTTCTAAAAATATTTTCGAATTTGAGTGGGATTTGTTTTATACGATATTTGCGGTCCCCGAATTTTAATTGCCAAAACTCATACTTACTAAGGTAGGTAGGGTGGCAGCCTAGCTCAGTGGTAGCGTTCACACATTGCATGCTCAAAGTACCTGGTTCGATCCCAGGTACGGTTAGTGAACTTATTTAGTTTGCTTGACCTGGCCACCGTACTATGTAATATTACTAATATACACTGGCGTTCAACGAATACTTACACCAGGAAGAAGACAAACAGGCATGTTAATTGGTCGAAGCAAAAATTACATTAGAAAATCCAAAACTGTCAAAAACAGAGCCCTTATTGAGTCTGGTTAGAACCTTGAGTCAAGATGCGGGACGTTTAAACACACATAGTTTTGATATTTTTTTCTGACGAAACATTTTATTAATAATATTAATATTTAAGCCAAAAAAACTATTCAAAATCCCGTTAGTTGATTTTAAATGTAGTAAACATCAAATAGCAGAATCCTGAATATCCTTTTCGACTAAATATCACTTGAAAATAAAATACTCTATATTATTGTTGGTCTAGCCTCGAAGAAAATGAAAAATAAAACTCGGAAATGCACATGATATAATTTTATTAAAATATTAAAAGGAAATCACAATTTTATTACCATTTGAGTCTGTCTTATAATTCCTAGTAATCTGCTGATCGAGTTCCTGGTTTACTGGTTTTTCATTAATTCTCTACTTAAAGTTTTCGCAGCAATGTGTGCATGTATTTTCAATAAAAATATCTATTTCCATTGTCAACCTGGAAAAGTGGAAAGGCCTGGGTAAAAACTTTTTACAGCTAACCTAAAAGTAACGACAAAATCTTGTCTCCAAAATTCATTTTTTCACATAACAAACAGTTCTGTTGATCTAAAACAAAAATACCACAATGTAAAAAAACCCTTCAGGGTGGGTTAAAACAAAATTATTTCCACTTGAGATGCAGAGAATCGACAACGGTTTAAAAAGATCAAAAAATAGATCGTATTATATACATAGTAAGCAAGAATCAGCAAGATTTAAATTAGTATCGTAGGGTTTAGTACACTGAGAAAATTAAGTTTCCTAAGTTATCGGGCTGGACAAATTTAGCAGCTGTTACTAAATAAACCGCTATATTAGTTAAAATATTGTTTAAAGGTGACATGATGATCTTGTAGTCGTTGCAGTATATATTTTGCTGGGTTTTAGAAATCTTATAGTGCTGTTATTACAACATATATGTTAACTGTTGCTATATTATTATGTCTATACCAGCTAAATAATTTTATAAAGAAATAAACTTAAACGGCTAAGTAATTATTGCTATCTGAATTAGCACTCCTAGCGTTACAATTGTTAATCGTAACCCTAATGCACTTTGCCAGGTACTTAAAGCCATGATAGCTCGATCGCGGTTCTACTAGAGCAAAACGGTTTATTAAGATTCGATATTTGGATGTAGGAAAGGGTAAATTCGGTTGAACGGCAGCCAATAAGAAAGCGCTTGCTCTGCCACTCGGAAATCTGGAAAATCAAAAGTCCAATCTGTAATCGTATCTTCCGCGAGATAGTTGTGTGACGCGATACGCATTACGCGCATTATTTTTCAGTTCTGTATGCCTGTGCTGTACCTACCTAAAGTATTCGTTGTTTTTTTATGTGATTTTGTACCTCCTGTTAACTTTTGTTCTAATAAAAAAATTAGATGGGGTATAATATAAGAGTAAATTTTTTTAGCTATAAGCGTTAATCAGTTTTAAATAATATATGTCTTTTTTGTAATAAATACAATTTATTAGAATAAAAATCTGAATAATTTCTTTAATTCATTGAAGTTTGTCGCTAAAAACATGTTAACGTTAAGTATAAAATGTCCTCAGTTTAAAACATGCACACCAACTTTTTTTTAAACTTTTTATTACAATACAAGTTAACAGGGGGTGCAAAATGAATTATGTAAATCCTTAAGGCCCGCGTTTAAAAAAACTTACCGTAGGTAAATAAAACTTTCGTTTGAACAGCACATATTTATGGAACGCCCTGTATAACTACTTGCTAAACAAAGAAGCAGTGATTACTAAACAATCATGCTGCGATAAATAAACAATTATGCTGTGATTACTAAACAATCATGCTGTGATTACTAAACAAGTATGCTCCTTTACTAAACGACAATACAATAATTACCACATGAGTATATTGATATTACACGATCATGCAACAGTTACTAAATAAACTGGCTAGGAGTATTCAATATGTGTTCCTTACTAATATTCAATTTTGCTAAAGCAGCCAAATTTTCTAGTAAGAGCAGGTTTTCATGGATCATATTGTTACTAAAATATGTAGTAATGATTACTAAATAGACTCTGCTTAATATATTTGGCAGTCACAACACGACGTTAGGGCTGGCGCTATATTTACTCTAATATTTAGGCATAGTTGCTTTATATATAAAGCCATCATAGCTAAATAATTTTCTCAGTGTAATTAAAATATGCGTATTTATACATTTACCAAAATTTAGGAGAGAATAATCAAACAAGTGCTGGCACATTTTGGTTAATAATGAGTTATATGACTTATGTGGGATGATTTGTATGATCATAAAAATCAAAGTTAACAAACTTACCTTTAGCAGAATGAATTGTAAAAAGGCTCGTGTTCATGAAGAATAATAGTAGAAAATATCAAGTTAATAAGTTTAACAAACTCTTTGATACTTTGATAAACTCTGTCAGCCATTATCATTTTCTAAGGCGAGGTTGGGCTGGGCGATTCCATTTGCGGCCGAATCCAAGAAGACACTGAACGTTTAAGTTGCGATGTTGCAAAATAATTTAATGGCTGGGGCCATTTGTAGCATATATCTGTCTCTTTCTGCATCAAATTACCTTCGCTACATATAAAGAGAGACAAGTGAGGAGCGTTCATTCAAAACAAGACAGATCCACTTTTTGCATAAAATGAGATTTTTATGGATTTAGGGTCTTTTTCCAGGATTTTATCGATTTGTTTCATAAAACTCGTTCTAAATCAGGCCAAAACCATTTTAATTTGCATGTAAATGTGCAGCGTTCAGTCAAAATCAGACAAATCCAAAATTAAAATATTTTTTAAGCGAACTGGTCAAAAGTAGACATATCCAATCATACTTTGATACTGTATCTACAAGAAATAGAACAAACCAAGACATATCCATACACAAAAATTTTCATAGAAAGCTTGTATTATTTTTTGTATAATAAAAATGTTTAAAAAATATTTTGTCGGATGTATTGACAAATTAATAATAATTCTTTACAGTAAAAGTATGTTTTTAAAAAAACGCCGAATAACATAAGAAATCATACCGTGATCACGCAAAACGAGACATATCCACCTTGCGTTCAGACAAAATCAGACATCTCCATTAAATTTTTTTAGTTTTTTACAACTACATATATTTTTTTTAAATAAGAGTGTAAAACACTTATCATCCGATGCTCTATAATATTTAATAATTTAGAAAATTTTCCTTTAAAGGCCCTAAGAGCTAAAAGTTTTTCGCGTTTTTCTCGAAATTAGTTTATGTGGACATTTCTGGTTTTGTATGAACGCTCCTCAAGTATAGCTCAAACGAAGAAAGGTCGCCTTGCTTAGTAAACACGTTCAGTTATTACAAATAACGACGTAGGAGTTATATTAACGCATACATGATGGGGACAGTAAACGTGAGGCGCCTACTAGCGACAAAAGTCTGGCTCTGACGTCACATATGCTTCCATTCCGCCAATCTTTGTTTCACCGGGCTGCTGGCATTCTCAATGGCAATAAGGCGACCTCGATACAATACAGCTGTGGAGCCCTCGGGCTTCGCCTGTATCATTCGGGTGTTCCTTCGGCATGATGCCGAGAAAGTGAACTACACCTGAATCAAGTGAAGGATTCACTGTGTACAGTGACTCACGAAAGAGACGCATGTCTGGTATTGATCCGATGGATTGGGGGATGCCCTCGGTGATAAGTATGGTGTCCCGTGGAGTGATACTTCTGATACTGATTCCCATGGATTCGGGGGTTCTGCTACAACATTCTTCAAGTCACACCATGGAGACGTACTTAATAGGCTAACCCCGTCGAGGTCTGTGGTGGACAAGAGGTACTACAATAAGACCGTAAAAACTATGCCGAGAATAACATCTGCCGGTAAATTGTGGTTCGTAATCGTAACCCACGTAAAACTGTAGGTCCGGTCTGGCTAACATTATCCAGACGTAAAAATAGGGTTAGCAAAAATGTTCGCACTGTGCTTAGCGCTAAGCCTTCCCTCAATTACTACTACTACTACTACTACTATTACTAAGTATTAAGGTACTCCAAAATTTGCTGTTGGATTGACCATTTCTCTTTTTTAACTGGAGCAGAAAATGGTTTTTGGCTTTCTGGAACAAATTTAGTAAACACTTTACTTAATCAGTATTATTGGCTGTCGACTGGAGCTAGAGCTATTTTAACAAACTGGTTCCCTGGAGAACCAGATGAAGGTAGTGGTCAGGACCATTGTTTAATATGGATATAATATATTAATGGTAAAACTGGCAACACCACTGGTTGGAACGACGTGGATTGTACCTTTCCTGCAAAATATGTGTGCCAGTCGTAGTTTATGGGTGAAAAAATACGTGCGAGCGTACGGCTCATCGGTCCGATGCCTTCTCTGTCAGCAGCATTGGGCATGCGCACAAACCTCTTGTTATCGGCCTGTCCTTCTTTAGCGACATGCTAAAAAATAGACGAACCCTTAAATCAATAGTAATCTGTTGCAGCCACAACAAAACGCTCCCTTGAAATAAGACTTAGCAAACCATTCATAAAGACAAGTTCAATTGCTAGAACACTAAATTAATTTAAGATTAAGAAATTAATTTAACACTATGACGGCGCGACAGTTTACCAATCAAAGAAGTGTTGAGAAAAGCAAAATAAACCGACCAACCCGATAACTTGGAATTTAAAATAATTCCTTTACTATTTTGCCTCTTATGTTAAAATACCCGCACTCAATGTACTTGTGATAAAGGAAAAAGAAAAAAATAATAAGATAACTTTTTCAAGTATTCTTTATTTTTAGAAAAAAACAATCAAAATAGCTGCAATAAACAAAAACTATTTTATATTTACATTTAAGTAAGTACCCTACTTTCTATAACACCTTTGTAGTAGTAAGCAGAATCTCGTAATGTTCTTGTAAGATTCTCAGAGTTAAAGTCCACATGCGCCAGTCCAAATTTCACTCTAAAACAGAATGAAAAGATAATATAATATAACCCTGGGATTTAATATTTTTTTTGTCAATGGAACCCTCGTTTAACAGTTTTTGGCATATTTGACTGTTTTTTTTTTAAGGTGGTAGACAATGAAGTAATATTAAAAAACTACCTAGTCGGACTTCCATTGTCTTTATTTTGTTACTTAACACAACGTTTCGGTTAGTTAGTATCTCTAACCGTATTCAAGTGTAAACAAAATTATAATTCTAAGGCTACTGTCTTAAATACTATCCATGTGCAAAGAAGCTTGATGACTCCGCCTACGTGCTTATTGGCGTATGAAGTTTGAGCTGTTGGTTTTTTGTAGATTAGAAGGATAACCAAAAACTATATTATCAAAACAGCCTTCAAATCCGATACGCTTAGAAGCTTTCTTGCAAAAGTAACCCAAAAACACAAAAAATGGTATCTATCGCGAGTGTGGCGAATCATACATTGAAGAAACAAAAAGACCCTTCCCGTACGAGTTGAAGCACATCTAAAACATACTCAAAGAGGTGAAACTTCGAGATCAGGCATGGCGGAACATGTATAATATGGACCAACCAACATAATATACATTGGTCAGAAGCCAATAGGTTTTGGACACGGAATAGCCCTGGAGAAAACGAAAATTCAAAGAAGCAGCTTTCATGAATCAAAATACCCATATATTTAGTAAACCAAGTATAGATGTCCCCAATACCTGGGAGCCTCTTCTTGTCCAAAACCATCAACAGCTCAAACTTCACATTCCAGTTTGCACGTAGGCGGAGTCATCAATTGTGGAGTAGAGCCCTGCACGGGCCGGAATTTTACGGCCCGACCCGACAAAAACATTGACGCGGTCCGAAGAAATTATTAACTACTAGCGCCCCGGCTTCGCACACGGGTCTAAAATGTGTTTATTTACGACATCACATTAGAAACCTCTAAATTTATCAGTGTTTCTCTACAATATTATGCATGAATTATATATATAAACCTTTCTCTTGAATCACTCCATCTATTAAAAAAAACCGCTTCAAAATCCGTTGCGTAGTTTTAAAGATTTAAGCATACAGAGGGACGGACAGACAGCGACTTTGTTTTATACTATGTAGTGAAGAGCAAAAAAGTCCGGCTGGTCCGAAAAGCCCGGTCGGCCCGTTGTACCCAGCTGGCCGGAAAGTTAATTGAACAAATCTACCTTGACATTTATGGCATATAAACAATAGACTAAACGTTACAAGGTTTTCAAGTGACGTTTAATCTATTGTTTAATTGGTAAAGTGACATTCCATAACATGCAACATGAAGCCTAAACTATATGAATCTATGATGTATTGTTGTACTGTGTTGTACTTTGTACTGTTGGAATCTTTCTTGATCTGAGTAGGGCATTCGATTGCGTCAACCATTCAAAATTATGTGAGAAACTTTACAAGTACGGCATCAAGGGCTCTACTTTGTCATGTATCGAGTCATGTAAAAAAAATCGTAGGCAGTATGTTAGTATCAAGCATAAAACAGGTGGCAATTGTAATGAGTTTGATTCAGATATCCATAGTGTGAATACTGGCATACCACAGCGCTCCATATTGGGTCCAATACTTTTATACTATATGTCAACGACATAGTAACTGTCGATCCTGAAATTGATTTAACCATTTATGCGGACGATACTTCCATGGTTTTATCTGAGGAATCATTGGATGTTTTACAAGCAAGATGTGAGAGTAGTTTGGTGGCTTTGCATGAATAATTTAGTGGCATCGACCTTTATGTTAATGCCGACAAGACTCAGCCATTGTTCTTCCAGTCCCGTCAAAGACCTGTGCAAACGCCCCCAGTTTTAAAGATTGGTGAAAGTCCGATCTTATTTATGGAAAATGTAAATATTTTGGCTTGAAAAATGGATACGTTTCTTTCGTGGAAACCACATTGTAGGGCTATTTGTGCCAAACTGAATTCAATATTATACCCGTTCAAAATGTTACACCCGGTACTTTCTTATGGCGTCTGTTTTTGGGATAGGTCACCTATGGTTTCCGATGTTCTTTTGTGTCAAAAAAAAAATTTAA
Source organism: Polydrusus pterygomalis (assembly GCA_963969555.1). Taxonomy (NCBI): domain Eukaryota; kingdom Metazoa; phylum Arthropoda; class Insecta; order Coleoptera; family Curculionidae; genus Polydrusus; species Polydrusus pterygomalis. Next base: position 48,794,575 of record OZ018382.1, read on the forward strand.
GAAATATTATAAATGTTCCTTCTACGCGTGTAGAACCCTTTTTAGAACTTTTAATATATTAACGGTCATATCTGTGTTTATTTTTAAAATGTGTGTTTATGTATTTTTAAATAGGGCTAAGTTAAAAAAAATTGTATGTTATACAGGGTGAGTTTTTTAAAGTGTTACAAGGCGATATATTGAAAACGGTTCAAAATATTTTCTTGAAATTTTAGTTAGGGAATGGCTCGGGAAATGGGGAGATGGGGGGACATATTTAAATATATTTTTGACGTGTACACCCCCTTCCCTATTTTGAGGGGTGGGGGGCAATTTTGGAATTTTAAATGAGACAAAGTACTTTTTTTTGGTAAATATACGTAAAAAACTACGTACGTATACAAAAAAATGTTTTGATTTGCTCCCCTGGTTATGAAATTATGATTTATTAGGTTATAAAACACAAAAAATACTTTACTATTTAATTTCAACTTTAGTTATCGTCTGTCACGCTTCAGAAGATGTTCGAAATGTCTGTGTCTAATATGCATGCAACGCGGATTCGGTATTTGATATCATCTAAAGTTGTAGGTGTAGCCGCCATCACTTTATCTTTTATAAAATAAAAAACAAATAAAGGAAAAAGTCAAGGGGGGTCAAATCCGGGGACCTAGCAGGCCGTTTACCGAACCAGCTCGATTTATCCACCTGTTTTCAAACAATTCGTTCAACTCATTACGGGCCTGTATCACATAATGCGGTGGAGCTTCGTCCTATTGAAACCACATGTCAGAACTTATAATTGGGATAATTGGTTTTTAAAAGAATTTCGTAACCAGAAGAGCAAATCAAAAGATTTTTTGCATACGTACGTAGTTTTTTACGTAGGTTTGTATTTACCAAAAAAAAGTACATTGTCTCATTTAAAATTCCCAAGTTACCCCCCACCCCTCAAAATGGGGAAGGGGGGTAGATGTCAAAAATATGTTTAAATATTTCCCATTCCCTCACTAAAATTTCAAGATACTATTTTAAACCGTTTTCGAGATATCGCCTTGTAACACTTTAAAAAAACTCACCCTGTATACATAATTTTAACACGAGATATAAGTCAGACTTTTATATAAAGCATTGTAATCTAAACATTGCCAGAGACTCTCCAAATGTTCTAGGACCTAAGTTATTTAATATGCTTCCTGAACATTTGAAGACATCTACTAATTTATTAAGTTTTAAAAGGTGCCTAAGAAAGTATTTAGTCAGAAAGGCTATTTATAGCTTGGACGAGTTTTTAAATGTCTAATTTTTCAATGGTTTACCTAATCGTTTTTATTTTTGTGTCATTTTAAATGCAACTCAACTGACGAAATCTATACATTGTAAGATGTCTTTGGAAATATAAACATTTATTATTATTATTATTATTATTTTCTTCGGTCTATCAGCTGTTGCGGGTCGGGCCACTTAATTAATAAATGTTCGGGCCGACCGGGCTTTTCGGGACGACCGGGCTTTTTACGTTTTACACGTAGGTAATACGCAACAGCTGATAGGCCGAAGACAATGCATCATAGATTTTGATAGTTTAGGCTTCATGTTTCATGTGACGGAATGTCACTTTACTAGTTTAACAATAGATTAATCGTCACTTGAAAAACTTGTGACGTTTGGTCTATTGTTTAGATGTCATAAATGTCAAGGTAAATTTGTTCAGTTAGCTTTCCAGCCCGTTGGATTTTTCGAGGCGACCGGGCGTTTCGGGCCAACCGGGCTTTTAGGGCCAACCGGGTTTTTTTGCTCTTTTAATAATTTCTTCGGGTCGCGTCAATGTCTTGGTTGCCGGGCCGGCTCGGGTTGGGCCGTAAAATTCCGGCCCGCGCAGGGCTCTAATACAGTGTCCGCGGAAAAGTCTGCACCATATAGAAAACTTTTTTTAGGGTTTTTTATTTGCAAATCTGTATTTAGCATTAGATTCTGCCGAGGGTTCTGCATGACCCGAAACAAAAAGCTTAAAACGTTCGACTTGTGACGTGCGTTACACCTGTCAAATGTTATTTAAAAGTTTCAAACTGGCGAAAGTGTAATTTTTACGAAAAAAAATTATAAGAAAAAATTGGGTCTCATCATATTTTGAGTCTACCTATACCTACTAAATATGTAATTTGTTTTCATTATTTTGGGAATTTTGGTCCAAAATTTTAATAAAATATCCATTAAATCGGGACTAATATCAAAGCTCTTGTAGAAATTGTGTTAACACAGGGGCACCTCTGTAGGTGATAAATTTATGTGAATTTTTGTCCAGCCACTGGGACCACTATATGCAAATACTCTTTTTTGTCCCCCTTAAGACGCCTGTGATTCCAGGGTAATATAATTACTCCTGTCCTATTTTCTAAAAGAGGTTTTTTTTAAAGAACAAATGTCTTACACTTCTCCTGTGTTAAAATAGAAAGTATCCATCATTTGCCAAACTGAATAGGCGCGGATATCAATACCATCCTCATATATAGCCAAAAGAACTTGATCCAAATATCTCTAAAATAAAAATGTTGTTAAAATTAGCCGAAATTAAAATTTTTTTGAATAACATGACTTGACCATAGAGAAACAAAACCAAGAAAAACGATCCAATATAAACATTTCACATGATTTCACCACTCATAATCGTGTACGACGTACAAATATGTAACGAGTTACGCCCAACGTTGCCTGTGGTAAACATTTGGCAATCATCCATCTAAAGTCACTTCCCTTCTTGGCATTTACATCGCAACCTCGAGACTCGGTAAGCCTTGGTAATATAATGGAATTATTCAATTATATTTATCTTAAAGTGATCCTAAATAATGAGATACATTTTTGTGTGTAATAATCAATATAGTTTAATAAACTAAAAAACACGCTTTGATAACACTGGCCGACAAGATTTTTCTAACACAGGTCAGCCCTTTATTTTTAAAATGGAAATACCCTTCTAATAATAGAAAAAATATTGAGAAAGCCCCAATACCTACCATTTAATAGCTTAATAAGACCATTTTACATTAGCAGGTAGTCAATTTAATTAGGGGCGGTAAAAATGGATGCATTTTATAACAGAAAAATTACCTGAACTGTAGGAATTTTAGTAGGACTTCAGGAAGGATTTACAAAATATTGCTGTTTTCTTTGTTTGTGGGACAGTCGTGCAGTAGATCGGCATTATGTAATAAAAGAAGTGAATTTCAACCGGGATCTCAAAATGTTAAGTTTGCACCTTTTGTAGACCCCAAAAAAGTCCTTCTACCTCCTCTTCACATTAAACTTGGGCCGATGAAAAACTTTGTGAAAGCTATGAATAAATACGGTGATGGACTCAAATACCTAAGACAAGTCTTTCCCCAGTTAAGTAATGCCAAATTAAAGGAAGGCATTTTTATTGGGCCACAAATCAGAAAATTGCTGGACGATGTCAACTTTACAGAGAAGCTTACCAGGCAGGAACTCAGAGCATGGAACTCATTTGTTAGTATAGTAAGGGGACTTTTGGGCAACAATATGGATGCAAACTATCAACAGTTAGTTAATGAACTTTTAGATTCCTACAAATCGCTTGGTGCCCAAATGTCATTAAAAATTCACTTCCTCCATTCCCATCTGTCATTTTTTCCTAAAAATTTGGGAGCTGTCAGTGACGAGCAGGGTGAAAGGTTCCACCAGGATATCAGGACAATGGAAATTCGCTATCAAGGACGATGGGATCCAGCCATGATGGGTGATTCCTGTTGGTTTTTGAAAAGAGAAGATATGACCCCTCATAAAAGGAAAAAATAAAATTTAATTAGTGTGTTCAGTTAATATTTATAATGTTTGTGTTTTTCTTAGATGTAAGGTATGTTTAGTAGGTGTTAAAATTTAAATATAGTCGATATACACAGTTAGAAAATTCTTAAATTATTATTTCAATAGATATTAAATATTGTAACATTAAATGTGGTACTATAAATGTAACAAGAAAACGTTACGTGTTACAACTTTTTTTTCTCATTTTCGTATTTGGATAGGTCCATTCTACCACAATATGCTATTTAGCTTTGTGTTACAACAAAAAAAAAATTTTGTGTCGGCCAGTGTAATTAATCAAACTAAAAAGCGGAAAATAAATACCTATAGTTTAAAATAATTCTTGAAATTCTTAATATAGGCAGAAAATAATAATGAACGATTAACATTAGTATTATTGTGAAAAAAGCGTGGGGTGCTCGATATACGAAAAATATTTACGATTTTTTCACAATAATACTAATGTCTATCGTTCATTATTATTTTCTGCCTATATTAAGGTTTCAAAGAATTATTTTAAACTATATCTATTTTCCGCTTTTTAGTTTGATTTATCAAAGCGTGTTTTTTTATTTTTTTTAAACTATATTTATTTTTCATTTTTTAGTTTACATTGAGCTAGATTAGTAGATTATTGTATTGTCAGCGGTTCTTGATAAGTCTACAAAATTTAAAATAAATCTGACCGTTTAAAGTGGGTCAAAATCGGGTTCAAAGAAGTCGGTTACAAACAAACATACATACAAACCCGAACAAACGACAAAAATTTTCAAAATGTTTAAAACAAATTTGTTAAAATTTTATATTGACGGGTAAAATTTTTTTTGTAATTTTTCTCTATTCCTAGCGACAATATCTGTACAACCCCACGTTTGTTTTATTACTATCGGTTATTGTAATAATTCTGACATATTGACAGGTGTCAAATTTTGACAAGAGAATTTTTTGCGTATTTTTTTCAACTATCCACCGTCAATATACAGGGTGATTCAAAAGTACTTTGACAAACTTCGGGAGGTAATTGCCGGCAATATTTTAAGATAAAAAGTTCTTATAAACAGTGGTCGTTGGCGACTTCGTTACGGAGATACAGGGTGTTAAAATGTTAAAAGGAATAGTAATAATTTTTAAATAACTCCTTAACGAGTTATTTTTTTTTAATGAAATTTAGTGTATTAAATAAGCATCTAAGGACACTTATTTTCAAAGTACAACACGTTGGTAAATTTAACCAGTGGCGTCGGTACAAAATGTTACTACCATATTTTTTGTGAAAACTATGCTACACCACTGACTTATTTTATTTTAACTTTCTTCTTATGAATCCCCCCTTCATTTACAACAAAAAAGATTAAGTGTGTTTTTTTGATACGAGGGACGGTTTAAGGGTAAATGATTATTTTGTTTGACTATACACAAATATTAAAAAATGTGTTTTAAACTGATCAACCACTCAAATATTTATTAAAGTATTTTAACGAATTTCTACATACATACTTACTAATAAACAAATATGTATATGCCTAAGGAAGGCATCTGAGGATGCCGATTTTCTTAGTATAACACGTTTTCAGTGGCATACATATTTATTTATTAGTATGTTATTTTTTAATATTTTGTATTTTGACAAGGCGGCTTTGGAAATGCATTTGTCGATAAATTAAAACATATTTGACAGTTAGTTACCATTGAGTTTTATTTCTTCAGTTTTGTTATTTTCAATGGTAACTAACTGTCAAATATGTTTTAATTTATCGATAAATGCATTTCCAAAGCCGCCTTGTCAAAATACAAAATATTACAAATATTAAAAAATAACTAATAAATAACTATGTATGCCACTGAAAACGTGTTATACTTAGAAAATTGGCATCCTCAGATGCCGTCCTTAGGCATATACATATTTGTTTATTGGTAAGTATGTATGTAGGTATTCGTTAAAATACTTTAATAAATATTTGAGTGGTTGATCAGTTTAAAACAATTTTTTTTTAAATATTTGTGTATAGTCAAATAAAATAATCATTTACCCTTAAACCGTCCCTCGTATCAAAAAAACACACGTAATCTTTTTTGTTGTAAATGAAGAATATCATCAAAGAAAAAAGTTAAAATAAAATGAGTCAGTGGTGTAGCATACTTTTCACAAATAATATGGTAGTAACATTTTGTACCGACGCCACTGGTTAAATTTACGAACGTGTTGTACTTTGAAAATAAGTGTCCTTAGATGCTTCTTTAATACACTAAATTTCATAAAAAAAAATAACTCGTTAAGGAGTTATTTAAAAATTATTACTATTCCTTTTAACATTTCAACACCCTGTATCTCCGTAACGAAGTCGCCAAGGACCACTGTTTATAAGAACTTTTTGTCTTAAAATATTGCCAGCAATTACCTCCCGAAGTTTGTCAAAGTACTCTTGAATCACCCTGTATATAATACGACCTTATAGTTTTTCATTAATATCATTTTTTTAAATGATTTGACGTATTGACAGCTGTCAAATTTTGACAGGAGAATTTTTGCTTATTTTTCCCGAATTTTCCCATCGAATACTGTACGACCCCCTAATTTGTTTCGTCAAAATCGCTTCTTCGTTTTATACCTGACAGCTGTCAAAATTTGACAGGAGAATTTTTTGCGTGTAGATTATTGTATTGTCTGCGGTTCTTGATAAGTCTACAAAATTTAAATTAAATCTGACCGTTTAAAGTGGGTCAAAATCGGGTTCAAAGAAGTCGGTGAGGGTCAAACAAACATACAGGTGAAGCTAATAAAAGTGTGTTAAAAATACTTTATTACCTGAAAGAAGATAATACGATCAATATCGTGAAGAGAGCTGTTTAGATTTCCTAGACCATGCTCAAATATCATTATCGGCGATCCATCTGTGTATTCATTGACCCAGTTTAAAGTATCCCTAAAACCTTGTGGATAACTCTGAAATTTCAAATTAAATAATTAGTTACAGCATATGCCCTAGTTGTATAATAGTGGTCTTAACTACTGCGGTAGGTAATTTTTAAATGCCATTATTTTAATAATCGCCACTATATCAATAAACGCATTATTTAGGTCAGGGTGTCCTAAATGGTAGGTATGGTCAATACTAATTTGGGATTGAGTAGATTATTTAAAAATAAAGTGGGAACTTCATATAAAGGTATGTCTTATGTCCTTAATAGGGAGCCACAACCCCCTAAAGGGGGTACTTTGAAGATGGTTTTTTCTAAATACGTTCGAGACCTTTGTAGATACAAATTTAAAATTTATATATTTTGTTAAACATTGTACGCTGAATAGAACGGTGGTCTTAACAATGTTGATTCTTAAGAAATGTGGCCAGAAATAGGGGATATTAGGGTAAAAATAGACATAACCTTTTTTTATGCTAACATTTATACTTTTTATGTCAAATTAGAAAAACCTGACATATTTCATGAAAAAAAGGTACTATCGTTATAGTGCAGTAAAAATAAATTATGACCTGGGCAAAATTGCAACACAAATGATACTTTTTGCAGTCTATTGTGAAAAGTGTCTATTTTAACGTATTCATAATCCCCATTAATCCTGGCCCCGGAAATCAGTCAAAATCCAAGATGGCGGCTGAATTTTGTATTTTTAATTACAAAATTTACAACTTTGTTTTTATAAGGTGTAACTTGGCAAAAATGTTTAAAATACAAAGATATAAGTATAAAATAGGTATTGAATAGGTAAGATAGGTATTGAATCACTACATTAGAGAAAACTTTATTACACATTAGACAAAAAAAAACATTATTTGAATGAACAAAAATTAAAATAATTAAGCTGTTTTTTCACAATCTTCATCTGTACTTTCCATTTCTTTATCTTCTATTCGCTGCGGACTATTTTTACAATTTATTTCTTGACACTGACCACATAAACTCGTACATTCCAAACCATTCTTTCGGCAACTACATTTCATCGCATCACAGCCGGTTTTGCAGTTATATCTTACTATGCGTAGGTAATATACTTTCAGGTGCTAGTGACAAATCCATTATTTTCGGGACATACATATTGTCATGTATACTCCATCCCCAGTCTGTTGGGTTCAAGCCTTCTTGCATTTGTTTCCACAATACAAATTGGCAAATATGCACGGAAGCTATATGGTACTTGACCGCTGATTCCGTTGGGGGAAGGTTCTGTGGCTGAACGAAACATTTTGCCTTCGATACTTTATCAATAATAGTTCTATACCTAAGTGTATTTTGTGTATCATCTGGATTTCTTCAACAACACGTTTCAAAACTGATTGTTTTCCAATATGAAATATTCTGGAGGTGCTGTCACATCCTATATACGAATGTATAAAGAATATTACTGTTCGCTAAGTCATTTCCGAGCGAAAATCTAATGGCATTGATATCATAAATGTTATTCTGTTTGAAAGATTTTTATTACTTCTGAAAAACAGCTTGTGGTATGCTTGATTACACCAATAAATCAGCAATACCAATAGGTCAGTGTCTTCTCCTATCGTATATTTAATTTTAGAAGATTCCACTGCAGTTATAAGAACGTCAACATCAGCATCATCAACTGAATGAATTACTGAACAACCATGTTGTCGTATTTCTTTAGCGATTATATTAATTATTTTTTGATTGTTTTCCTTATTAGTGAGAAACATTTCCTTACTTACTACACAGTTCATATTTCCTTACTTCCGCCAGATCAATTTTACTGGAAGAAGATGACATAACGGTTGGTATGATGGTAATACAAAAGTACAATGTAAATGGCTGCAAAATGGTGGCCATTAAATATTTGAATTGAAATTATTGATAAGTAAATACTTAATTATTTAAATGGCCGCCATTTTGAAAAAAAAAAGTAAAGTCGAATGTTTGTATTTTAAACATTTTTGCCAAGTTACACCTTATATATACAAAGTTATAAATTTTGTAATTATAGAGACAAAATTCAGCCGCCATCTTCGATTTTGACTGATTTCCGGGGCCAGGATTAATGGGGATTTTGCATATGGTAAAATAGACACTTTACACAATAGAATGCAAAAGGAATCATTTGTGTTGCAATTTCGCCCACAGGTCAAGGGAATTTTTACACCATATTGACTGCACTATCAAGATATGATTGGATCTAGATAAATATGTTTTAAAATTACCTTGCATTTGAAAAATCGCTAATTTATGGTATTTACCTACTTAACAAATCCTGAAATTATTTATATTATACAGGGTGTTTTGTAATTGAATGTCAATAATTAAGGGGGCGATTTTTGTGTTCATTTTGAAAAGAAAACTTCATATGAACGTATGTCCTAAACGTCTTTATTTTTGATATACAGGGTGGTAAAGTTTTCAAAAATAAATAGTTTTTTAATAATATCTGTAATACCACTTTAGATATTTTAATGAAATTTGGCAGACATGTACTATGTATCAAGATGCATTATTTACCGTACAAAATTTTTTTAAATTTCCACCAGTGGCGTTCGTACGGAATTTTACCTGCCTATTTTGGCAGACATTAATGTAACGCTACTGATTTCTCGTAAAAATAAATTTATTCATAAAATCCCCAATCATTTTTAAACAAATTTGATCTCTTGAATTTTTTCAATCCGATGCACGGTTTTCGCTTTAAAAAAATAAAAACCTTTTCTCTGCATGATCATAACATTATCGTTAATATGACAATATCACCATGCACAGAAATAGATTTTATTTCTTAGATCAAGTTTGCTTAGAAATGAATAAGGATCTCAAAAATTATTATTGTAGTAGGCTGTGTCTGTAAGAGTTATTAATTCTGTTGTCGGTCAGGGCGGTTGTCATTATTTTGTTTGACAGTTTATCAATATTTAAATTCGGTTTTTCGTGTCTTATTAATTTGGTGTTTAAAATATCCGAGTATTGTTATTTTGAAAGATAATGGTCGGGTTTACTAATGAGGAGTTGGCAGATATGCATTACATGTATGGTTTGGCTGATGGCAGTTTGCCGGAAGCTAGGCGATTGTATCAAGAGCGGTACCCTAATAGAGTCATAGTCCAGATAGGCGAATATTTGCAAATGTACATAGAAGGTTGACTGAAACAGGTACTTTGATGGCAAATAATCAATTAAAAGGATCCCATCGGACTGTAAGAACTCCAGAAATTAAAGAAGCAATTTTAAATTCTATGGATGAAAATCCTGAAATAAGTACTAGAAAAATTGGACATAATCTAAATATCTCGCACGTCCCGGTTTGGAAAATTTTGCACGATTTTTTATTGTACCCGTATCATATTCAGCGGGTCCAAGCGTTACTTCCCCGAGACTTTCCCTTGCGTGTTAATTTTTGTCAGTGGTTTTTGGAGAAAATTGCGCATAATCCCTTGTTTGACCATGAAATAGTGTTTACAGATGAAGCTAACTTTTCCAGAAACGCAATCAGAAATTTTCACAATAACCATATTTGGGCCGACGAAAACCCCCATCAGTAAACACTTTAGAAGAGCTGAAAGATCGTATAAGAGCTTCCTTCGATTTAATAAGAAATACTGAAGGTATACTTCAAAGAGTGCGCGACAATATGAGGAAAAGAGCTGAAGCGTGTATCCTTCAAGGTGGAGGGCATTTTTAACAACTTATCTAGTTTCTATGTATGTTCTTTTTTTTCAGAAAGGTTGTTGTTGATTTATTAACAGACGATCCTTATTCATTTCTAAGCAAACTTGATCTAAGAAATAAAATCTATTTCTGTGCATGGTGATATTGTCATATTAACGATATTGCTAGGATCATGCAGAGAAAAGGTTTTTATTTTTTTTTTGCGAAAACCGTGCATCGGATTGAAAAAATTCAAAAAATCAAATTTATTTAGAAATGATTGGGGATTTTAGGAAAAAATTTATTTTTACGAGAAATCAGTAGCGTTACATTAATGTCTGCCAAAATAGGCAGGTGAAATTTCGTACGAACGCCACTGGTGGAAATAAAAAAAATTGTTGTACGGTAAATAATGCATCTTGATACATAGTACATGTCTGCCAAATTTCATTAAAATATCTAAAGTGGTATTACAGATATTATTAAAAAACTATTTATTTTTGAAAATTTTACCACCCTGTATATCTAAAATAAAGACGTTTAGGACATACGTTCATATAAAGTTTTCTTTTTAAAATGAACACAAAAATCGCCCCCTTAATTATTGACATTCAATTACAAAACACCCTGTATGTATGAAATTAATTTATTTAACAAGACGAACAATTTAAATATCTTAAAACGATTCAACGTTAAATAAAATGCTTTCAAGTACAATATCAATAACCCAAGCAGTACTACATAATATGCTATCGTATTTTTCGGATGAAAAGTGATTTTTATGCTATCGTATTTTTCGGATGAAAAGTGATTTTTAAATAAATTTATCTATAAAACGGCGGATCCAATCATGTCTTACCAATAGTACCTTTTTTTTCGTGAAATATGTCATATTTTTCTAATTTGACATAAAAAAGTTTAAATGTTTGCAGAAAAAAAATTGTGTCTATTTTTACCCCACTATCCTCTATTGCTGGTCATATTTCTTAAAAACTCACATTTTTAAGACCACATTTTTACTCAGCGTACAAAGTTTACCATAGTGTCTAAATTTTAAATTTGTATTTACAATGGTTTCGAAAATATTTTTAAAAAACCATCTTTTAGAGTACCCCCTTCAGGGAGCTGTACCTTCGTAGTCATTGGACAGTTATATACAGGGCGATTCACGGTGGATGGAACGTTAGACATTTCTGACGAACCAGTAAAGGAATCGTTCTGAATATTTGGTCGCTTACATAAACGGACATGCTCTAAAATATTTTTGACAATACAGTGATGCCGGTTCCACACAAAAATAATAGTAACTTTGATTTTTTAAATGCAAATCCATATATTTTATTTTATTTTCGAAACCCTTTTAACCTTATAATTTTAACTCTACTCTATACTTATCTCTTACCGTTTCTAAGATATAAATTAATTTCCGTTATTTTTGTCCGAAAACGTGCAATATACAGGGTGGTTGAAAAATACACTTATTCTGGTAACTTAAAAAGTGACCATAAGTCTTTTTTTTTAAATGTAACACCGTATATATTATTACGGATTTGAAAAGCTGCTAAGATTTCTCTTAATTCTTGTATATTCATACCTGTACCTAACTAACTAGTTTAACCATTTTTTTGACGTATTAAGCATGATTTGTCAAATTTTCTATACAATTCAATTTTTATTCGGTTATTAGTACGTTAGCAGTGGCGTAGCGTGCGGGGGGCCAAACAAACCCGCCCTTTGAGCCCTTTTCCAAACAGCGCCCCCTTCCCACTTTCCCAGTAGTTCCCAGTTCCAGGTTTTATTTAGGTTATTACCTATTTCGAGATTATATTTTATTTTCACTACTTGATTTAATTTATAATAAAAATATTTTGCCACGACCAATAATTTGTATTCTTCCAGTTATTTTGCTGTAACAATTAAAAATTTCTTAAAATCTCTAATTTACTTTTTTTAAAAGTGTGTTATTGTCGCCGATGAGAATATGCTCATATTATTATGTAATAAGTATGCAAAAAATATTTTATAGAGTTTTAACAAAATTCCCTTTGCCGTGTTCATATTCTGTTTTCATGTGAACATTTTAGACATGACGAAACAAAAACTTTATTTCTCAGGCCAAAATTTACTAAACAAACGAAATTATGCATTAGCAGTGAGGAGCCCTTTCAACAAGGGCGTAGATAAGGGGGTAATTACCCTCCCCCCCAGGACCCATAATGAGCCATGAAAACGAAGCACTTTTTTTTACTTGATTAATTTTTTTTGTGATTTTCTTGAGGATCTTGTGTGTTTTATATTTTTCCTACTTGAAAATCAGGCAACTTCATTGAAAAAAGGGCGTGGCACCCAAAAAATTTCTTTTCGACCTCTTTTACCAAAAAAAAACTACGCCCTTACCTTTGAAGTTTTCGCCCCCTCCGCCCCCCTTCAACCACGCAGCCACACTACGTTAGCCATGACAAAAACTTACGTATGTTACTATGGTTATCGTTTTGACATTTCTATAGGTTTAGATACCCGATAGTTTAAAATCATGGAAGAAACCTATACAAATGCAGTTCTTATGGACTTATTTATTTTATTTGGACAATGTGAATTATCGCCAGGACATGTATAAAGTTTAACGAAATGTACCCTAATTTACCGCCAATATATCTCAGAAAATTCATAAGGATCCAGAACAATTTTACTGAGTTTGGTTCAGCACGATGTGCTTAATACGATTTAGGTATAACATATACGATTAGGTACAATATATTTAACCTAACAAAGGTTTAAGAATTGGTTTTTATTTAGGGTTTTTTAATGGGTTGCTGAAGGCCAAGCCAAATTATTGGTAACAATGACAATAGGTACGGTTAAAATGGTACAGTGCGTTTATAGTTAAGCTTCCAGCAAATTGTCTACTACACCTAACTTAGTGGTAATGATAAATGTGGATAAGGTCGTAAGCGGACAAGACAAAAAGCGTTACGAAAACTGAACTAAAAACGTAAAATTACTTTGACAGGTATGGTAAAAATATTACTTTTATCTATGTAAACATTACAAAATCATACCTATATGTTGCTACAAAACAAATTGAAAGTTTTTTTGACAATATTAACGAGGAGACAAGGGGGCGGCAACGACCATAGGCGTACCAAAACTATTATTATTGTAATTAAAATGATCAGAAAAATAAATAAATTACCCGGGTTAGGGCTGGTTCCCCAACACGACCTATATAAAAATTATTTAACTGTTAATCATCTAGTGCCGTGCTTCGATTTTCACTCGAAAGCCCCCGCTCTTACCACATATGCGGATGTATAATCCCATGATGGATCAGTAGAATTACTTATTCTTATGTCATATTGGGGGTTAGCTGGTAACGTTTGGTTGCTAATGTCCGAAGCATAGAAAGAAAGCATAGGATCAATGGCCACATAATCAGAAGTTCCTGAAATTTGATTAATTTCCTCATCAGAAAATACTGGTAGACGTGAACGTTCCAAGCCCTCAGCTTTACTTAAGTTTCCAATTTGATCAATCATTACTTGAGGATAGTTTTTCTTGAAAATTGGATGTGCAAACCAACCAAACTAAAAATTAATTCTTGTTAATTGTTTCGTACAGCTTTTTTATAGGTACCATGTTTATATATGCATTTATAATTATAAATATATTGTTAATTACTCAAGATTGGTAGTAGTGTAACATGTGTAGTAGTTAAATATTTTTAAATACATTTTTTTAACAAATTTTTATAGATTTATTTTTAAATTTTAAAACCCAACCTTATTTTAACAAAAACAGACAGAAAAAGTTAAACATTTTTAAATTGTATCAAATATTACGTATCATTTTGTTTTTTAATTAAATGTTATTTTAAAGTTTTTTTAAATAGTTTTAATGCTATTTGAGATTTAATAAAATAATTTTCCAAATTATAAATATTCTAACAAACCTTTATGAAAAATAGACTTGTGCGCAAATGTTTTAGACACTATATCCACATAAAAAATTTTGATTAGTTCTTGTTTTATCATTATAATGGTCATTATTAAAAGAAAATTTTTTTTTAAACAATCAGGCAATAAATTATTATTATTTTGTATATTTGTACCAATTTAAAATAATCCGCATTGCCTTATTTTGTAAAATTTGTAATTTATCAAATATTTCCTCACTAGCACAATATAAAATAGAGGAACAATAAAGAAAATATGGTAATATAATAGTATTAAACATAATTTTTTTAGAAATTAGAACTGATTCTTTTAAAATAACCTACGTTTCCGGCAATCTTTGATATGATACTTTCAAAATAATTTAAAAAATTTTATTTTAAATTAATAATTATCACTAAATATTTAAAACTGTTTACTAATTCCAATTTTTCTTCATCAATCACAATATTTATATTCTGACAATTTAAATTATTACCCATAACCATACATTTACTTTCCGAAATATTTAATTTTAATTTATTTACTTTTAACTTTTAACCAATTTAATAATATATTTATATTAGAAATTAGAGTATTTAGACCATAAAAAATATTAAAAAAATTAATGCAAATTAAGGTGCCATCAGCAGACATTTGTAATTTACACATTTTTAGAACTAAAGGCATATCGTTGATGTATAAAATAAATAATATTGGACCTAGTATACTTCCTTGAGGAACTCCTAGATTATTTATTTTTTATTTGAATATTTGTTTAATATGTTTGTTTTTTGTGACTTGTTACTTAAATAATGTTTAAACCTTTTATAAACGTTTCCGCGAATACCATACTAATACAATTTACTCAATAATCTAGCTCTGTCAATTGTTTCGAATGCCCACTTAAAATCGAAAAATACAGCTATAACAGTTTTCCCCTTCTCTTCCACGTTTCAATCACACATTGAATGGCTGTCTCAGTAGAGTAACCTTTTCGAAAACCAGCTTGAAGGGAAACTAAAATTTTGTTGGCATCAATGAATTCTAATAACTGTTCATATACACTGCTTCTAATAATTTCTCACCTAATGTAAGGACATTTTAATTCATCAGGCGTATTTCCATATTTTAAACAAGAATTTATAAAATTTAATAATGGATAACCAATGCTGCCAAATGTTTTATTTAACACATTTTTATTCAAAATTTCTTTATAGTTATTTGAATTTAATTTTGAAATTACTAGTTTTATTTATTGATATTTCTTTGAATTCTTCAAAAAAATTATTATATCTATTAGCTATTTGCCATAGTTCTTCAAGGTTTCTTTTAGAAGAATTTTATAACTTTATTGTTGAGAAAAACAAATTTTGTATAACAATTTCAATGTTTTTGTAGGACGAGTGCTAGCGAGTATATGCAAAGTATAGCAGGAGTTACACAAAATGTCCCGACTAGTTTTGTCAAAAACTTCTTATATTTATGTAGAATATACTACATTGTTTACTTTTTAAAGAGATGAAAGATTCCAACGTTCATAATTTGTCTGTTTAGCTATATGGTCCACGCATGGTCCACTATACTTAACATGTGCACCAAAAGAAGCGCTGTTATCAAACTAACTGTTAAGACACATATTAGATTCATAAAATTAATAAAATACACGTTCTACAAGTATAATTCAGATAAATTACAAACGTTAATAAGATACTATCGGTAAATAATATAAATATGATTATTTCCGATCTTTGTATTTAGTACCTACTTATTTTAGTTCCATGATGACAAAATCTAGAATGATAGCGGCAACCCCGCTTTCCTTTATCACGCGTCGGCCATTCTTGGGTAGCAACAAAAACAGCTGTAGTAATCGAACAAACCCATATTTTTTTTCTGTGAGTAATCGTGGTATTTATTTTGCGATGTCGCGGTTAGTTGTCGGAATACTAGTATTTGTACGTGTTTTGTGAAGTTGTGTGTTTTTTGATAGTTTTTTGTGAACAATTTGTCATTTTATTGTTATAAGTACTTAACAAAAAGGTACGTCAGTGTCAGATTTTGAGGAAAATTAGACTATTTTAATTTGAAAGTATCTTTTTGCAGGTAAGGTTATAATCTGTATTATTTGTGCCCATTCAGTGGTGTAGTAATCAGGAAAAAAGTAAATTAAAATAATTCTTGTTAACATTTTTATCTGTGAGATAACTTCCAAATTAATAATTTGGACCTTTTGCATATACTTTACTCATTTTCTATGGAATTTGAAACATTCAGATGCAAAATAACTTATACCTGGGGCTCCCTCATAATAGCAGGAAGCAAAAATATTACACTTCAATTTATATCCTGGCATGCGAACAAAAAATATTTTTTTTTGTCAATTAAAGTACTTTCAGCTATTACTACAATGCATGATACCACAGTACAAATATCATCTACGTGCTTATACAAGGACTTAATATAAAAAAATAAATATATTTTCTTATTACCTATCTCTCGCCTAAAATTTCATTAATTTCATTCAATATTAATAACACTATACATTCACACGCCTAGGCTTGTTCAAAGGATTCTTTTAATATTCCCTTTTATTAATACTTTAATGAAGACTTTTTAAATTATTACTTATTTATTGTATTAAAAACAATTGCCACAACCTACGCCGCTGGTGTTGACTAATCGGTCCGAATCCTAGAGCCATTACAATTCGGTTCGGAGTCGGAAAATTGACGCTATCTCTCTCTTCTGTCTTCATTTTACACGTACGAATGTTTGATGCAAACAATAAACAGACCATTCATGAATGAATGGCTTAGTCTACTCTATAAGAAGTCTATGAGTTTTATACCACAATTATTTCCAATTAGAATGAGTATAGTGGGAATTAGGGCAGGGAATAAAATTACACAATTGTATTTATCCTAAAGTTTCGTTTTATATCAAAATTTTTTCAAGGGTGTGAAAAGAGAGAGGAGATTAGGAACCCACTGCCTAATTTTATTTTTTGCTATAACGTTATTTATAATTTAAATTTTAATCCTATTAATTTATTGTAATTGTCTGCTCGCTCTTTCTTTTTTCAGACCCTTGAAAAAGTTTTAATAAAGGGCAGGCAGGCAATAAAATTTTATTTCATTGCCTGCCCTCACTCCCAATTCTTAATTAGTTAATTTTAACCAGTGCCACGTGGAATATCAAAGTGAGAATATTTGCAAAAATGGTTCCGAAAATAATCTAAATAAAATAAATTAAAAAAGTACCACAAACTCCCTGGCCCTCAATGCTGCAGCAACGTCCTCATCAGAATCAGTTTCTGGTACATAATTGTAACAAGCAATAGCCATCGTAACGTAACCTTAAAATTGTAAAATAATAACAATAATAATAATAAAAATAATAATAACAATAATAATAATTAAAATTAAATAAATTAAATTAAAATTAAAATAATATAACAATAATAGTCGAGGGGATTATAGAATCCAGTGCGACATTTTGCGTCCCAGTACGGTACCTTAGAAAAGGTCAGTCGTACAGGGGTTATTCTATAAAATCAGAAAATTTTTGCAAGTGTGCTCTCAAAACCGGTACAAGTGCCGGACCACAGATATCAATTCAAAAAAAGGTTTTGTCTGTTTCCTTCTGCCAAACACATCCCCAGACGCGTTTCGCCGTTATTACGGCTCATCAGTGAGGCTCAGTTTGTCAGGATCGATTGTGATCCGCGAAACGCGTCTGGGGATGTGTTTGGCAGAAAGAAACAGACAAAATCTTTTTTTGAACTGATATCTGTGGTCCGGCACTTGTACCGATTTTAAGAGCACACTTGCAAAAATTTTCTGTTTTTACAGAATAACCCCTGTACGACTGACCTTTTCTAAGGTACCGTACTGGGACGCAAGATGTCGCACTGGATTCTATAATCCCCTCGACAATCGATCCTGACAAGTGATTTGTCTTTGAGCCCTGTTTCCTTCTGGCAAACTGAGCCTCACTGATGAGCCGTAATAACGGCGAAACGCGTCTGGGGATGTGTTTGGCAGAAGAAAACAGACAAAACCTTTTTTTGAACTGATATCTGTGGTCCGGCACTTGTACCGGTTTTGAGAGTACACTTGCAAAAATTTTCTGTTTTTACAGAATAACCCCTGTACGACTGACCTTTTCTAAGGTACCGTACTGGGACGCAAGATGTCGCACTGGATTCTATAATCCCCTCGACAATCGATCCTGACAAGTGATTTGTCTTTGAGCCCTGTTTCCTTCTGCCAAACTGAGCCTCACTGATGAGCCGTAATAACGGCGAAACGCGTCTGGGGATGTGTTTGGCAGAAGGAAACAGACAAAACCTTTTTTTGAACTTATATCTGTGGTCCGGCACTTGTACCGGTTTTGAGAGCACACTTGCAAAAATTTTCTGTTTTTCCAGAATAACCCCTGTACGACTGACCTTTTCTAAGGTACCGTACTGGGACGCAAGATGTCGCACTGGATTCTATAATCCCCTCGACAATCGATCCTGACAAGTGATTTGTCTTTGAACCCGGTTTCCTTCTGCCAAACTGAGCCTCACTGATGAGCCGTAATAACGGCAAAACGCGTCTGGGGATGTGTTTGGCAAAAGGAAACAAACAAAACCTTTTTTTTTTTGAAATAATAATAATAATAATAATAATAATAATAATAATAATACTTGGCAGAGCGTGATAAAAAAATTCTCGTAAATTACGCGGGATATTTTAGAGGTAACAGTAATAATACCGCAACAAATAAAGTTTGACAGATTGGATGAGTTTTAAACTTAATAAAGATTAAGTTACATAAGTAGAGACTAATTGCGAGAGGTCATTGAGGTGGTAAAAACGGAGGTTAAAAACATATAATCAATATATACTGCCAAAACTAACCTATGGGGGCAGCAACGTTGACGCTAACCAAAAAAAAAATGGCACACAAGTTGCGAGTTGCTCAGAGATCCATGCAGCGGCCAATGCTGGGTCTGTCTCTGTGGGAAAAGATACCCAGTGTTACTATACGACATAGAACGGGTGTGACTGATGTCATAGAAATGGTTGCAACCTTAAAGTGGAACTGGGCGGGTCATTTGGCATAAAAAACGGATGGAAGATGGTCCAAGCGTAGTCTGAAGTGGAGGTCAAGGCACGAAGATTATAGAAACAGAGGCAGACCGCCAACAAGGTTGACGGATGACATAAAGAGAATCCGGGAAAACTGGATACAAGACGCACAAGACCGAAAGCGATGGCAAACATGAAGGGAAGCCTATATCCAGCAGTGGACGCGAAAGGCTGTTTAATGATGATGATGCTTAAAATAAAATATACTAAGTGACATAAATACCCGAACACCCATAAAAATGATTTAACTTCAATAATATTTTACATAAACATCCGGAAGGTCATAGTAAGGAAATTATTAAAATTTTAATCCATCTTTAAAGACAGACTAAGTTTATTCGGTTTGTTCGGGTTTGTGGAATGTGAAACTGATAAGGCTAAAAATTTAATCATACCTTCCTTTTGTGATAATAAACTTGTTTACAAAATATTATTAAAATTAAATCATTTTTACTGGGTGTTCGGGTTTCTATGTCACTTAGTATATTTAATTATTAAAACTAAAGTGGTATCTGACCGGCGACAACCATACTTACCCCCCTGATAACTTCTATATTTATTATCATACAGATGGTAGGCTAGCGCGTGTGCTCTAAGAACGTTATGACCACACTGGTAAGAAATAGTGCCAACATCGAGATCTTCCACATTCGCCAAAAGATCAACGTAGAGAACTTTACAAACCGCATGAGCCTCGTTGAACGTTGCCCAATACTTTACTCGATCCCCGAAAGCTGAAAAAACTAGATCGGCATAGTTAAGAAAGTGTTCGATATTTGACTCGTTCATAAATCCTCCCATGTTCTCTATTGCCATTGGGGTATCAAAGTTGAAAAGTGTCACATGGGGAATAATATTATTTGCTATCAAGCCATTAATCAGGTTGTTGTAGTAGTCAATTCCAGCTTGGTTAATATGGTCTATAGTTCCTAGAAGAAAAGAAAAACACTGCGTTTTATGTCAATGTACCAGTGCAAAAACTTTACATCCCGTTAAGGGTTATACTGGGTGTTTCAGCTCACCCCTTCATCTTAACTTTAGGTTTTTAAATAGAACACCCTGTATATATTTGCTACATCGATTCAGAACACCATCCCAAATTTAACGACACCTTACATACGTCACTTTTTGAAACTTAAGGTGGGCATATCAACTTGCTTGCCAACCTATAACCTATTTTGCGTAGACTTACTTGTTTTTTCTAGCTCTCACACAAAATGTAAATAAAAAAAATAATGGAATAAAATTTAGGGGATTTATATACGACATAAAACTGTATTTTTTGACAGGTTACTCAACATTATGGAAGTTTCGGTTTAACCGGAAGTGACATAAACTTTTGATTTTAAATGGGACACCTGGTATATTTTTCCTTTTTTTGAAACAAATTTATTGTTTTATCTAGATGGCTTAAAATCCTTATATACAGGGTGATTCATTAAGGGTGGCGACCGGCCATATCTCGGAAACTACTAGGCATAGAAACTTGAAGAAAAAAAAATTATGATTAAAGCGGTCATGAGAAAATTCTGGAAATTACTTTTAAGTTCCGCATTTTGCCGCAAGAGGGCGTAATTAAAAAGTAAATTTTAAAATTTTACATAACTCCAAAAATTCCACATTAACGTATATGTTTGATAACACCATTTTAAAGCTTGGACAATTATGCATCATTTTGGTCTTATGCTCATTGGCGTACCGACTTTAATAAGAGTGGGGGAAGCTGTTGAAAGTGTAAACGTTTAAATCGCTGTAACTTCTAAACGACTTATCCGATTTTAGCAAACTAAAGACTGTTTGGAAGAGGAATGTATGCACTTTCACCAATCGTATTAAGTTGTCCATAATAGTTCTCAATAAAATTGCTAGAGGGCGCAATTTGTAATAATAATAGTTTTTTTGATTTTATCCCGAAAATTCAAACCATACGGTATAATTATGATACCATAATCGAAAAGTAGATGAAATTTGCTAGAAAAAATATAAAAACCGCAGCTCGATATCTTTGTTCGTTTCAGAGTTATTGCCAATACATTAATTTTTAATACAAATTGCGCCCTCTAGCAATTTTATTAAAAACTATCTTGTACCATTAGATACGACAATTGAAGGTTCTTCCAAACAAGCTTAAATTTAGTAAAATCGGATAAGTCGTTTAGAAGTTACAGCGATTTTAATGTTTACACTTTCAATAGCTTCTCCCACTCTTATCAAGCGAAACTGTAAACATTAAAATCGCTGTAACTTCTAAACGACTTAACCGATTTTACTAAATTTAAGCTTGTTTGGAAGAGAAAGGTAAGTATCTTCAATTGTCGTATCCAATGGTACAAGATAATTTCTAATAAAATTGCTAGAGGGCGCAATTTGTATTAAAAATTATTGTTTTGGCAATAACTCTGAAACGAACAAAGATATCGAACTGCGGTATTTACATCTTTTCTTGGAAATTTTATCTACTCTTCGATTATGATGTCATAGCTATACCGTATGATTTGAATTTCCGGGATAAAATCGAAAAAACTGTTATTATTACAAATTGCGCCCTCTAGCAATTTTATTACACACTATAGTGTACTATTGGATACGGCGATTGAAGATACTTACCTTTCCCTTTCAAACAACCTTAAATTTAGTAAAATCGGATAAGTCGTTTACAAGTTACAGCGATTTTAATGTTTGCACATTCAATAGCTTCCCCCACTCTTATCAAGGCCGGTACGCCAATGAGCCTTAAACCAAAATGATGCAGAATTGTCTAAGCTTTTCGATGATGTAATCAGAGTTATACCTTAACATGGGAAATTTCGGAGAAATTTAGAATTAAAAAAAAAAATTTAATTGTGCCCCCTTGCGGCGAAATGAGGAACTTAAAAGTAATTTCCAGAATTTTCTCATGACCGCTTTAAGCATAATTTTTTTTTCTCCAAGTTTCTATGCCTAGTAGTTTCCGAGATATGGCCGGTCGCCACCCTTAATGAATCACCCTGTATATATATTATATAATACCTTAAAATCACTTATTTCAGTTCTTTAATCTTGGGAAAAATACAATTTTATTATTTTTGGTCCAATGCCACGTGCTGTGTAAAATTTAATCTTTAAAGTTGTATAACTAATTTTTTTTAAGCGGCAACATGGTGGCTCGTCGGGTTAAGAAAAAACAGGATTTTATTACGATTATTTTGATACCACACAATATTAGGTTTTAGAAAAGCTGCCATTAAAAACTTTAAAAGGTTAACTTGGAACTTTCCTAAAATGAAACATCTTTTAAAAATAAATTTAGATTTAAATGCATCAAGTAGCCTGGAGCAGCAAAACTGATAAAACAAAATCATGCCTTGAATAAAATTGACATGCCGACAGCTTCTGCTAAAGTAAATTAGGTTGTTGTTTAAAAAACATTGAAAATAATAGTTTCACAAGGAGTGAAAACATTGATATGTTATTAGTGTTTGGAGAATGTAGAAAGAATTTATTTTCAATTTTAGTTTTATCAGTTTTGGGGGTCACAGGCTACTTGATGCAGTTAAATCTAAATTTATTCTCAAAAGATGCTTCATTTTAGGAAAGTTCGAAATGAACTTTTAAAAGTTTTTTAATAAAGGCTTGTGTGTGTGGTATCAAAATAATCGTAATAAAATCCTCTTTTTTCTTAACCCGACGAGCCACCATGTTGCCGTTTAAAAAAAATGAGTTATAAAACTTTAAAGATTACATTTTACACAGCCCATCGCATTGGACCAAAAATAGTAAAATTATATTTTTCCCAAGATTAAAGAACTAAAATAAGTGATTTAAGGTATTCATAGTCCTCTAGATAAAACAATAAATTTGGAAAAAAAATTTGTTGGTGACAAAAAGTGACATCGCTATATTTAGAATGTCATATTATAGAGTCAAAAAAAAGGAAAAATATACCAAGTGTCCCATTTGAAAATCGAAAGTTTATGTCACTTTCGGTTAAACCGGAATTTCCATAATGTTGAGTCACCTGTCAAAAAATGCAGTTTTATGTCGTATACAAATCCCCCAAATTTTATTCCATTATTTTGAAAAACAAAAAAGTTAGAGGGGCGAACCACCTTCCGGGGACACCCGGTATAGGTACCTAATAATTGACATATTAAATAAATATCAAAAAATTTTATAAAATATTTTAGAAGAATTTTTTTTACAATATTTTGTCAATGTACTTTCACGATACATTTTTCCCAAAATTAGCAATAAAATAAATTGGTTAAATGACGTTGAAAAATCCACCTTAAAATCATTTTAATTTGTTCGTCTAGTTTTAGTCGGATTTGTAATTGTGTTCATTTGTTTGTTAGTATCATGGGTTAGCGTCATGGGTACCTAGATAAATGCAAAGCAGTTTGCGCTTTTTGTTGTACTTTTTAGCATGAATTGCTATTTTTAATAAATAATCTCCCCTTTCTTAACATGACATAAGGGTGTGCGATATCAAATTGTTTGCAAAAAAAATGTGTTCTAACTTTTTGCCTGAATGGGCCGATGATATGTTTCCGTTTGAAAAAATTAGGTTCTCTGGGAAAAAGTATTTTTAAAAGGTTAAGAGGTTTGTAAAAAATTTAAAACACCATAAAAGTTTAAAATGGCATTTTTATTCGATTGTGTCAAAAAATGACGTTTTATGGATCAGATATTTGTACGACAAGGTAACCTTTTCAATAAGGTATTAAGAGCAGTAACCCCTTTTACCACAATGAAAATTGCCGAACGTTTTGCTGGTCAAACGAAGAGAAAAAATAAAAATTGGTATTTAGAAAATAAATTCTACTTTAAATACCCCATCCAGAAAAGTAAATGACAATCGAAAATATTCCCAAAATTTTTTTTAGAATTTTTTTTTATTTTTAGTAATTTTGTAATATCTTAAACAATTCTTTATTGGTCAAAAGCAAAATGACTTTCCCGGGTGTAGAATGTTGTACCAACCAATTTTTCTTAAAGCCATTTTTCAATATCGGCCTTACTTTTTTCTCAAAAACGTTGGGCGCGTAAAGTGAATTTAAGCGTGTAAAGTGGATTTACGCGCCCAACGTTTTTGAGAAAAAGGTAAGGCCGATATTGAAAAATGGCTTAGAGAAAAATTGTTTGGTACAACATTCTACACCCGGGAAAGTCATTTTGCTTTTGACCAATAAAGAATTGTTTAAGATATTACAAAATTACTAAAAATTAAAAAAATTTCTAAAAAAAATTTTGGGAATATTTTCGATCGTCATTTATTTTTCTGGATGGGGTATTTAAAGTAGAATTTATTTTCTAAATACCAATTTTTATTTTTTCTTTTCGTGTGACCAGCAAAACGTTCGGCAATTTTCATTGTGGTAAAAGGGGTTACTTCCTCTTAACCATTGCGCTGGTAGCTAGGTAAGACTTTTCGTCCCAGGCCGAAAAATATAAAATATAACTGTTTATTTTATTTTCAATTATTTACAATATTTATATTAAATGTACAATAAAAACATGTTTGAATAAGAACAGGGTGCTGTAAATTTGATTTTGAGGATGTGTTATTATTTTTATTCTCCAATGTTGAACTCGATTGGAAGACGGATTGCGATACCTGAGTCAGTACTGATTGCAGTTTAGATTGTGGAATGTTGAATATTTCCTTGGTCAGCTCTAACTTATTGCTTTAGGAATCATCTATGTAGCCCTCGGCTACTCCAAAATACTTTCAGCCTCCATGCCGTTTTAGAGAAGTTATGTCTGCTCTCGCATCTACAAGCAATGTGGCCGATGTTCTTCGTGAACAATGTCCCGTGACTTCCTTGGCATTCGGCAGTTTTAGATAAGACGTTATTTCCTGAGGTATGGAGCCAAATTTGTGTACACCGACAACTTGCTTATAGCATTTTCCATTGCGATAAGACACAAAAAATCGCATATCACTCATATTTGTTGGACGTAAAGCCATATAATTTCTATAACACTTTAGATATTCTCCCGTCACCGTAAATGATCTCGGTTTGTTTGATTTATTATAGGGAATTTTTATTAACAAAGCCGTTCCCAAATCTTGTATGTAATCAATTTTCATATGAGCCAGTTCTTTTCGACGACATGCGCCCGCGATTCCGAAAATAAAAGCAACCTGTAATTAAGAAAATTGTTAGTAAGAAATTTAAAATAAAATTGTATAGTCATATTTACCTTCAACATTAAGTATTTGTCATCTCGAGCATGGCAAAGGAATTTTTGAAACTCTTCTTTAGTTAGGGTCTTTGATTTCTTTGGACAATAACCAACACATTTTTGTTTCAATATTGCTCGTAATCTCATGTATTTTGATATAATGTTATGTTTAACACTGCACTTAGCATGGAATACTGCGACCACAAAGTAGATGACTTCACAGTTTTCGATAAATCCTTATCGTATGTCATACGGACGAAAAATGTATTTCGGACTATGCGGGTTACCGGCCTCGGCTTTGCCTCGTCCGGTAATCTCCCGCATTACGTCCGAAATACTACATTTTTCGTCCTTGTAACATAATATAGGCACTATTTTTTCAAGATTTTGGCTTAGAAAACTAAACCATTTTAGAGAATCTTTAAGTATCAAAAAGGTTGATATGGGATGTCGTTGAATTTGGAATGGTGTTCTAAATCGATTTAACCAAAAATATACAGGGTTGCATGAGTTTGCACATATGAATGTAAAAGCCGAAACATCAAAGTTCGATTCGGTAAGACAGAAATATTCATTATCAAGATTCAGTAAAATTAGTCTTAATTTTAAGCTTCAAGCACCTCTTATAAGAAAACTGGCATTATCTAAAGTTGAGGTCATTTCCGGTTAAACCGAAAGTGACAAAGTGGCATGCGTCATGTCATAAAATAAAAGTAATATCACATAATAATATACACTATTGGCAAACTCAAATCTAGGGTGCCGATATGAACGCATCAGACAGAGGTTATTAGTAGCATTTAACACGTTAAACAGAGAACATGCTATCCCCTACCTCCCATCTTCCATTCTTTAGAATGCGCGATCGAAGCAGCCACGAGATTTATATTTTTG
The DNA here is from genome assembly GCA_963969555.1 of Polydrusus pterygomalis. NCBI lineage: Eukaryota > Metazoa > Arthropoda > Insecta > Coleoptera > Curculionidae > Polydrusus > Polydrusus pterygomalis. The sequence continues at coordinate 48,821,111 of OZ018382.1, forward strand.
TATAAGGCAAGCCTCTTCCTCCTGCGAAGTATTCACTGTTATTATAAATTAATAATGTACACTGTTAAAAGAAAAGAATCAAATTTAACTTTTTTTTTATGTCCCAGAAAGTCCACTCCCGTTTTTTTGTCAATTTAACTAAAACCGCTTCAGTCAATCAGTAACTCATAAAATATGTTATTACTATTTTGACATTAATCTGATTTTATTGTGCAGTAAAAATTACAACTTAATTAGTTAATTTGACACATTTTTTATGTTAATATTAACTTATTTTAAAATTTTAACTAAAAAAGATATTGATAATGATTATAAACTTTATCAAAGTTACTAGTATTTGATTCATTTGAACCGTAAAAGAACTGCATGTTAATTTTAGTTAGCTGTTATGTTAAAACGACTTCCAGAAAAGTTAGTTCTTAAAATCTGATTTTTACTAAACACAAAAGAGTTAAAATAACTATACATTTTAAGTTAAATTTGATTTATTTTAATTGATTATAAATTTTTTTGATTCTCACGTCCAGGATTTCTAACAGTGTATTCACGCGAAGAAAAAATTAATATCAAGTGGTATTTAACAGCTGAGAGTACCCAAGAAGTTGTTGGCCGATTTTTTATTTTATATGAGGTGTTATTTTTATTGTATTTATTTTTTTGGGATTATAATATTATTTTCTTAGAATACCAGTTTTTATTTCGTTTTTAGGTTCAAGACTAATAAATAACATAACCCATGTTCGTAATAACAGGCATAGAAAAAGGTTTTACTAATGATGAATTTATGGATGAACTGGAAAGATTAAACTATGATATTGTTGAAGAACTTCAAACCTCTATTAGAGATAAGATTAAAGTAGTTACAAAAAAACAATGCAGAAATCAAGGTCGAGAAAACTGGATCCTACAAGCTCCAGCAAAAATTGTAAAATGGTTCCTGAAAAGAGAAAAAATTTTCTTTGACTTGGTTACTGTTTATGTTCAAGAACACGTAAATTTGGCAATATGTTTTAAATGTTCAGGTTTCGATCATGTAGCAAAATACTGTACACAAGAGAAATGCTGTCATAAATGCGGAGGAAAACATTTTGGGAATGAATGTGAAATTGTAATTAACGATTTTAAATGCCCTAACTGTCAAAAAATGAAATACTCTGATGTAAATCACTCTGCAAGAAACACCAATTGCCCGGCATATAAAAGAAGACTAGATAGATTCCGAAATAATATTAACTATGACGAAGATTTTTTATAGATAACCAGAGGCAAGAGACACGGACAGCAAGCTTTAGTGCACCCCATCCAAAAAGCAACAACCTTGATACGGAAGACCAGAAAAATAGTTTTAGCATCATACACCAGAATGTCAGATCGTTGGAAAACAGTGTGGACTTGGTAAACATGTTACTTGAAGAGCATAAAAACTGTAAATGTATTTGTGTTACAGAACACTGGAAAAAATCAAAACAGTTAAAAGTAATATGTATAGACAGCTTTAAGCTCGTTTCTAGCTTCTGCAGAGAAAAAGGGTATGGTGGTACAGCTATTTACTTAAATAAAAACATCAAGTACTTAAGGCGGAAAAAGATTGAGGAACTGTCACTTTCAGATGTGTTTGAATGTGCCTGTGTGGAATGTATTCTCACAAAGGAGAATATTATCATAATCTCGATATATAGACCTCCTAAAGGAGACATAAAAATATTTTTTCAAAAATTAGAGACGTTACTTCAAGTTATTATTCCAGAAAATAAAAAAGTGTTTTTCGTGGGTGACTTTAACATAGAACTGATCAAACTTAATATATCTAGAACACAATTTTTATCTATCTTAACTTCTTTTGATATGTATCCAACAATTATACAAAACACTAGAATAACACCAAATTCGGAATCTTGTGTTGATAATATTTTTACAAATGTTCCAAAGAGTTCTGTTTTAAGTTATGTACTGTACACTTATATTTCTGATCATACAGCCCAAAAAATTGTACTTAACCTAGACATAATTGGTAAAAAGGCTTGTTATTTTAAAAGATTTTTTGGTGAGAAAAATAGAAAAGGATTTGTTAATATTCTCATGGAACAACAGTGGCAGGATGTTTATTTAGTAAAACAGAACGATGTAAATCAACAATGGTATGTTTTTATGAATAGTTTTATAATGTTATTTAATCAAGCTTTTCCTCAAAAGCTTTTTAATCCAAACCAAAAATTTAAACATAGTTTTTATAACAAAAATGAACAAATTCAAGCTGTAAAAGGTAGGTTAGACAATCTCCTTATTTTAAAAATGCATGATGCTAGATATAATGAAATGTATTCAATGGTAAAAAAAGAATATGACAATCTATTAATTAAAGCTCGATCGGAGCATTACACTGTAAAAATAAAAAACTCCGACAATAAAAATAAGTGTATGTGGTCAATCTATAAAGAAATGACAAATAATACGAAGGTGGGCACTGACTGTGTGATGGCTGGAAATCCGGATGAAATCGCAGATAATTTTAATACATTTTTAATTGACTCAATATCAGAACCACTAAAAAACCTGCCTAGTAATGTAAACGATAAGATAAATATCCCAGAAAATCCAAGAACATTAATTATACGGCCTGTTACGGAACAGGAATATGAATATTACACAGAAAATAAAAAATAAACATAGTTCTGGAGAGGATGAAATTCCTACTAGCATTATTCGTCAGATAATTCCAGCGATCACTAAAGTTCTATGCTACATAATAAATAATTCACTAACGCATGGTGTGTTTCCAGATACCTTAAAACTGTCAGCAGTCAAACCTCTGTATAAAAACAAGGGTGATAAAAATTATTTTAGTAACTATAGACCTGTAAGCCTACTTCCAGGATTCTCGAAGATTTTTGAAATTGTTATGTGTGTTAGAATAGTGGAATTTATGAAGGAGTGTGGGGTTTTTTCTGAAAACCAGCATGGTTTTCTAGCTAAGAGGTCCACGCAGACAGCCATTTTTCAATTCACGCAGGCAATATTGGGACATTTGGAAAGTGGTAATATGGCACTGGGCATGTTTCTTGACTTGTCGAGGGCCTTTGATTGTTTGGACAGAGATGTGCTATTAAAAAAACTTTATTTATATGGAATTAGGGGACAAGCTCTTGAATGGTTTAGGTCATATTTAAGCAACAGAACTCAAAGGGTAGTCATTAATAAAGATGGCATTGACCATAAATCTGGAATATCGCAAAATACAGTAGGAGTGCCACAAGGCAGTATTCTTGGACCGGTTCTTTTTATTATTTTTATGAATGATATCGATCTTGAAATAAACTATCCAAATTTCAATATAACGCAGTATGTCGATGATACAAATTTATTGGTAAAAGGCTTGGATATTGGAGAGCTTTCTGTTAATGCAAGCAAAATCTTTCACTTGACAGATAGTTGGTTTCAAAAAAATCGACTACGTCTAAACAAAGAAAAAACAAATACTATTATGTTTAGAACTAAACAAAATAAAATAGAAAAACCAGAGTCTATTTCAATAAACTATAATGAGTTTAAAATCAGCAATAGTACGAAATTTTTAGGAGTTCATATTGATGAATTTATGGACTGGTCCAACCATGTAGAGAATCTCAATAACAAATTAAATCAAATATGTTACTGTCTAAGATTCGTATCAAAGTATTTAGATGAGTCATCTAGAAGAATACTGTATTTTGCGAATTTTGAAGGTACAGCTAGGTAAGGTATAATTTTTTGGGCTTCAAGCTCTAGGGCGCAAGACATTTTTGTAACACAGAAAAGGGCTATGAGAATAATGTATAAAATGTCATTTCTAGAATCATGTCGAGGAGTATTTAGATCTAAGAGAATTTTTACCATCTATGCTTTATATATATTCGAATTAATTTTGTTTGTATTTAAAAATAAGGAAAAAATGTTTGTACCGATTAACCGAAATTATAACACACGAACAAGAGACATCTCTTACCCGATACACCATCTAACTTTGTTTGAAAAAAGTCCCTATTATATGGGCATTAAACTCTATAACAAATTAGATAATGGTATGAAAAGTATAACTTCTGAAAGACAATTTAAACAAAAGTTAAAGAAAATTCTTTTGGATCTTGAGCCCTACAGTTTGGATGATTTTATGAATTCTTAGTATAAATGTGAATGTTTGTTATTTCTTATTTCGAGTAGGAATGGTGTGTAGATATAGTTTTTCTTTTGTGACGTCATTTCATCTTGTACTTGTTTGTACATTTAACTGTATAAATCTTGTGTAACTTGAAATAAAGAAGAATATAAAAAAAAAATAAAAAAAAAAACTTTTATACCGCTGTTGTATTGTCAAAAATGCAATGGCGAAAAAAAAATATAATAATGAAAACATCGTAAAAATATCGCAAGACAAAAACATCGAAGCTCCCTTGTTACTAAATTTGAATCGGTTTACGTTCACGGGCAAAGGCTCGGCCACACCACACACATATCCCCCCCCCCCCCCTTTCAGTAGGAATATAGAAGTGGTTACACTGAGAGAATTCAAGTAATCTAAGTTTCATACAGCGATAACATTAGTTAGGAAAATAAGAAAATGGCATTGCTATAATATTAAAGTCAAGTTATTACAACTAAACAAATCTTTCAGAAACGTTTTAATTACTGTCGCTATATTACTGGTTATCATAATAAGGCAGTTTAGTTATCGCTGCGCTTTTGTTTGATAAATCTCTTATGTAATTACAGGTTTGGTTGCCATAATTAAATACACTTATTACTATTAGTGGAATATTCATCCAAACTATTCATGTATTGTCATAATCCATTGTTTAATTACCGTTATGTAGGCATTTTGATAATCCTAACTAAAAAACTGCATTAAATGTATTCGGTAAATATTGATCACCTATTCGGAAGGTATTCGTGACATCCATTGTGCGTGTCTGTCAACGACGAGAGACGCGGGCGGGAGATCATTAGTATTTGTATTTGTTCATTCGTTGTGGTTGTATCCTGACCTGATCCTAGTCATTTTTGGTTAATTTGAAGTGTTAAGTGTGCTTTTCAGGGTAAGTAAACGCATTATTTTTTTAGTTTTGTTTAGGGATGGCGATATTTTTTATAAATTTCAATCAATATTTGATATAGGTACCTATAATATCCAATATATTTTTGTTATTTAAACAAAGAACTGTTTTCTATCGCTATGTTGTTATTCTCTTTATAAGTCTTTCCATACAGAAGATCTTGGGACTTTCTGATCAGCTGAGTCACCAAAGCGCATGCCCTCGGTCAATTTTTACTTGCAATCGCTGCAATTGCATTTCGGTAGTAAATCGGTTTTTACCAATCACAGCCCTTCCTTCTTTCTTTTCTCTGGCATAAATGATATTTTAATATATATAGTAGGTATACAATAGTATTTGAAATTGCGCCTGAAAGGGTCGTTGATAAATATATAGACATTTTCAAGTGGTGTAAAATAATCTCATTTATACACACCTTGATATTTATAGGTACCTATACATATTATGAAGCATACATTTTAAAAGTTTGTTTATTTAAAAATATTTTAGGTTGAAGAAACCGTTTCAACGGTGTCTACCGGACACATTAGAAAGTTTCGATCATGGTACCGGCGATATTATTTTCAATTTGTTTGATGCTCCAAAATCGAAGACACAAAAAAGTAAAGAAGTTAATATCATACCTCTGCAAACTCTTCTTAACATTACTTCATCAGGGAAAAGGCAAGGAGAGGAAACAGCCATCTTCGAAAAAAGAAAAACATCAAATGTTTTTCCACAAGTAAGTAAAAATATTACATTGCTATAGCGCCGCAGGTGAATATTTTTATCCAAAAATTTAAAAACTTGGTACACAATTTGTTAAATAGTTTTGTAGATTTGTTGAGTTTATAAAAAAAAAGAAGATCAGGGTTAAAAAAAAATTGAGATAAGTTTTTTGAGGTTAATACATTTCAAACAAGCCAGTTGGTTTTATTGCCGTCTTAATTTAGTTCAAAAACTGTTTTTTAAGCACATTATTTTCTGAAACAATATTTATAAATACATTTCTTAATTTCTCAGAAACCGATGCTGGCTCTTTTAAATCACTTTTTAAACCCCATTTTTCTAGACATTACATACCGGGTGTCCACGATAGGTGGTTCGCCCCCTCTAACTTCTTTGTTTTTTTGAGATAGTGGAATAAATATTATATTGATTGATTGATATTATATTGATTGTGCGCGCGCAAAATGGCTTCGGATGATGAAGTAAAGTGCTACTCTTGTGATCTAATTATTAAGCGTTCTTCGACTGCAATCTCTTGTAATCTGTGTTTCTCTTGGTTGCATAAGGGATGCACGGGTCTGTCCGTTAAAGATTTCAACAAATTTAGTGCTGAATGGAAGAAAAACAACAAACATTCATGGTCTTGTGCGATTTGTGAGGTTAGTAAACGGCGGTAGAGTTGTGTAGTTCGCGAACGAACTAGTTCAAAAGATCGAATCTGACAACTGAACTAAAAGATTCAATCAGTAATTACTGAGAGATTGAAACAAGGCGAACTAAAGTCTAAACGGAATGAACTACGCAAGCGAGAGCGAGACGACCGAGATTATAGGTTTTGTTACCTGACCGACCGATGCATGCCGCGATGATTTCGGACTATTTCGGTATGGAAATGAATAAAAAATATTGTCGGTGTCTACTGTATTTTTTGTTAATTTATGCCAGTATAAATCAGTAAACTAAATGAACTAAACGAACTAGTCTTTTGAACTATTCACTTTATTGAACGAGAACGAAAGATTGAAATCGGCAAAGTGAACTAAACTTCCCAGCACTAAACGGCGGGATGGGCAACCTGAAGTTGCACAGAATCCTAAAGCCCCGCCTCCAAAGAGCTTGGCTTCAAGCACTAGGACGTCAAATGAAAACACCCGCAGATCTTTTGGCGGAATCTTTCCCACATCCGGCGCTAGCTACCAGGGTTGTCCATCATCTGGCAGTGGTACAATAAACTCGGCCGACATCCAGGGTTGTACACTATCTAGAAACAGTGGTACCACTGCCTCATCTGTGCAATTATCGGAGATCGCACCTCTGCTTATAAAAGAAAATGTTAACCTCAACGATGTCATGAAGGTAATCACTCAGCTCTATAGTATCATTATCGATCAGAACAATAGTATTCAGTCCATGCTGGCTGGGGTAAAGGAGTACCAGTCCCTTCACACGAAAGTTTCAAATCTAGAATCGGAGCTTAGCGATCTTCGTGCCAGCATTGGTACCTTAAACAATGCTACTGGTACTGCGGCTCCACATCAAGAGGGAGCTGGTGTTGATTCGGAATCAGTTATTTTGGAGATGCATGAGCGTTCTCAGCGTGCTAATAATGTAATTATTCATAATATTCCTGAATCGTCATCTGAACTTGCAGAGGCCAGAATTAACCACGATAATGCTCAGGTGACTGATGTTTTGACTAAGATTGGTGTTCCTGCTGGCGAATTCAAGACCATTAGACTAGGCCGCCCAAATAATAACAACAACAAAAGGCCTCTTAAAGTCATTTTTGTAAACACCGTAACACCTAGATTATGCCTCAGCAATAGGAAAAAACTTGTGGATTCAAACATGGCTGCTCGTATCAGCGCTGACTTGACAATCACTCAAAGAAACTTTATTAAAAATTTACATCTTGAACTAGCTCGTAGAAAAGAACAGGGAGAGGAAAACTTAACAATTCGTTATTTTCAAGGTAATCCCCGAATAGTAAAGTCTAGGTCTCTGCCAAAAAACGATACCAACGAAAATTAGTCTGCTACTTTCAAAATGTAGGGGGTCTTAGGACCAAACTGCGGGAGCTTGGGTTGGCGGCCGCTACTTGTCATTATGATATTATTGTTATTGTGGAGACTTGGCTTACTGATGACATTTTATCAAGTGAGCTAAACCTTTGTGACTATATTATATACCGATGTGATCGGAACAGTGATACCAGCATTAAACAAAGAGGAGGAGGTGTCCTGGTCGCTGTGCGGAGGGAGCTTCACACTAGGCCAATTTCTATCTCTGGAGTGACAGTTGAGGAGATTTATATATCTTTTAAATTGGGCTTCCAGAAAATAATTCTCGGAGCAGTATATATTCCACCTAGATCGGGCTTAGAGGTCTACGAGAGCCATTGTTCCACATTGGTTGATCTAAAATCCAGTTATCCTGATAGCTCCTTTTTAATTTTCGGTGATTACAACTTACCTGAGGCGACCTGGATTAATAAGGAGCATGGCACTCGTCCGATGGCTCATCCGACATCTCTGGCTCATGTAGTGAGCAATTCAGTGGGACTCTTGAATTTGCATCAACTTATCGATGCCCCCAATGACAATGGCGTTTTTCTCGACCTGTGTTTTTCAGATATTCAGGATTGCACTGTCTATGCTGCTACTGATTTGTTGCTTCCGATTGGTAACCACCATGTTGCCTATACTTGTGATATTATGGACCTTAGTGCTAAAGAGTATGTTAAGTTTGACTTAGAATATTATGATTTTAAAAGTGCCGATTTTGTATCTTTAAACAATTATTTATCCTGTATTAATTGGTCCTCTTATTTAGATAACTCTGATGTCGATCAGGCCGTACATAAACTATATAGTGTGCTTTATCATGCCATTTCCTTGTTCGTGCCCTTGAAGCGCTTTAGAAGCTCTAACTTTCCAGTCTGGTTCAGTGGAGAACTTAAACGATTAACAATTCAAAAAAAACTGGCCCATAAGCGCTTCAGGGAATCCGGGAATCTTTCTGATTATGATGAGTTCTCGACGCTCCGTGGATTGTGTAAAGTTTTGTCGAGTCAATGTTATGCTGACTACTTACAGTCAGTTGAGAACGATCTTCATGACAATCCGGGGAGTTTTTGGCGCTTTTTGAGTAACAAGAGGGGGGCAGTTGGTTACCCCAGCGCGATGTATTTTGGTGATCTGCATGGTGACACCTGCGCTGACTCAGTAGATTTGTTTGCTGACTACTTTTCAACGGTTTATTCAAAATCTACATATGATATTCCGGAGTATTATAACAATTTACAAGAATTAATAAATGTCAATGTTCTAAGCATAGGTGTCACTGATGTGTTTGAAGCCATCATGCATTGCAAATCAAGTTCTTCCTATGGCCCCGATGGTGTTCCGTCTGTGTTGCTGAAAGCCTGCGTATGCTTTCTTAGCCAGCCATTAAACTTTATCTTTAATTTGTCTCTCCAAGCTGGAATCTTTCCTGATTTTTGGAAACAATAATTTATTGTTCCTATATTTAAGTCTGGGGACAGGAGCAATGTGGCTGACTATAGGGGTATATGCATGCAGTCTGTCATCCCTAAAATCTTTGACTCTCTTGTCACGTCTCTGCTGTCATGGGAGTGCAGGCGTGTCATAGTAGCGCAGCAGCACGGTTTCTGTGCGGGGAGGTCCACTCTCACGAACCTATTGACATACCATGATTACCTGTTAAATGCCTTCGAGAATAAACTCCAGGTCGACAGTGTATACACTGACTTTTCGAAGGCGTTCGATCGAGTGGATCATAAACTGCTTGTGGCTAAGCTGGCGGCTTGGGGTTTTGGCTCGGGCATTCTTCAGTGGATTCTCAGTTTCCTCACTGGAAGGGTTCAGAGAGTAAGAATAAATAATTTTGTATCTAAAGAGATTGCTGTGCATTCTGGTGTACCTCAAGGTTCCCATAGTGGGCCCTTACTTTTTATACTTTTTATAAATGACATTGGTAATTTTATTACTCAGTCTCTATATTTGTTGTTTGCTGATGATTTCAAATTATATCGATTAATTTACTCCAGTTTGGATTGTGCTCTACTTCAAAGTGATCTGGACGGTCTTTATTGTTGGTCTCAGATGAATGGTCTTCATTTGAACATAAAAAAATGTCATAGTATATCCTTTTATAGATCTCGTAATCCCATTGATTGTAACTATAATATAGCTGGTGTCGTCTTAGATAAAGTTGGGGAGATTCGTGACCTTGGAGTTATTCTGGATAGGTCTCTCACATTTGTTAACCATATTAATTCTATTACATGTACGGGCTATAGAAACCTAGGATTTGTATCTAGAAACTGTAAAGAATTTTCATGTCAAACATTTAAATTAATGTATTGCTCCATAGTGAGATCTGGCCTGGAGTATGCCAGTGTGTTGTGGTCACCTTACTATCAGGTACATGTGCAGGCGATCGAGGGCGTGCAGAGGAGATTTCTGCGTGTTTGTGCACACAAATTACAAATTCGTTTTCAAAACTTTTATATAGATTATCAACTTATTCTCAATATCATAAATCTATGCTCTCTACAAAATAGACGTTTCCTCTTGGATATGTGTTTTTTATTTAAGCTTATTACTGGTGACATAGATTGTGATTATCTCTTATCTGAGCTGTATTTTAATACCAGACACAATACTCGCAGCAGGAATCTCTTCTGTTTACCTTTCCATTCTACAAATTATAGCATGTTTCGTCCGTTAACCAGGCTGCAGCGAAACTTTAACAGCCATGACCTCGATATTCATACCACTCATTCTAAGTTTAAATCTGATCTTAAGAGAAAAATACGTAGTAGTGTATTACCACTCTGACCGACCAATACTGATTAACTCTCTGAGAATATTACCAAGTGTGGATTATTTATGTTTAAGCTACTGCTTACTAGTTTATATTATATATATAGTCTGTATCTGTATTGTTACTTTCCTTTGATTTAATGGTGTATACCGTAAATATTACAAATAAAATAAAATAAAATAAATAAAATAAAATTTGGGAGATTTGTATATGACATAAAACTGCATTTTTTGACAGGTCACTCAACATTATGGAACTTCCGGTTTAACCGGAAGTGACATAAACTTTCGATTTTTAAATGGGATACCTGGTATATTTTTTCTTTTTTTGACTCCATATGACATTCTGAATATAACGATGTAAGTATCACAGGCTACTTGATGCATTTAAATCTAAATTTATTCTTAAAAAATGCTTCATTTTACGAAAGCTCCAAGTTAACGTTTTAAAGTTTTTTAATGGCAGATTTTCTAAAACCTAATAGTGTGTGGAATCAAAATAATCGTAATAAAATAATCTTTTTTCTTAACCCGACGAGCCACCATGTTGCCGTTTAAAAAAAAATGAGTAATACAACTTTAAAGATTAAATTTTACACAGCACATAGCATTGAACCAAAAATAGTAAAATTGTATTTTTCCGAAGATTATAGAACAGAAATAAGTGATTTTAAGGTATTCATGGCCCTCTAGATAAAACAATTAATTTGGAAAAAATATTTTCTTGCTGACAAAAAGTTACAAGTAAAAGATCGTTATATTTAGAATGTCATATATGGAGTAAAAAAAAAGGAAAAATATACCAGGTGTCCCATTTAAAAATCGAAAGTTTATGTCACTTCCGGTTAAACCAGAAGTTCCATAATGTTGAGTTACCCGTTTTATGATGTATACAAATTAACAAAATTTTATTCCATTATCTTGAAAAACAAAAAAGTTAGAGGGACGAACCACCTTCCGTGGACACCCGGTATATGGTTATGCACTTATATGTATATTAAAATTATTTTACAGGGATTGGAAAGCGTATTAAAGCGTAATAAAAAATACCCTGGGTCAAAATTGCCCAAGAAAATACCCAAAATTGGGGTTTTGTGGATAAGCTGGTGGATGATGGAGCCAAGCGGATCTCGGATTCGTATTCAGCGCATTAAAATAAAAAATAATTTATATGGCAGAACTTGGGTTTAGAAATTTTTTTTTGGGTGCTAATGTTATTTTTTATATTTAAACTTTTAGACATAAGTTTTACAGGGTAATCAGAAAAGTAATATTTATAGCATTTCTTTGCTCATCTGCTCGTTTTTGTGTGATTTTGCAATAATAATTTTTTAAATGGTTTTAAAAAAGTCACTTAAAAAGCTCCTATAAAATGATCTCACAGATAATAATTCCTATTATTTTTAAACTGATTATGATAGATCATATTTTAAGATAATACTATTTTATAGTTATTCTAAGTTTCAGATAGATATTCTGTTATATGTTTATAAAATAGACATAGGAAAAAATTGTTACTATTTTTTTAAATAAAAGATTAAACAAATTATAACAAACTTTTAATTATGTACTGGTAAGAGTAGAACTATACATTGTACAGTTTTATTGACTATATTGTTACCACCCTTTAAGCTTGGTTATCTGTGGATTTGGAAATAAATGTTTAAATGGAAATTGTACCCAACCTATTCAATATTTTGTACTTATTATCTATATTATGCAGGTTAACATATTTTTTAATTTGTTACATTATAAAAAAATCCTATTTTTTTAAAGATTTTCCCGTATATGTGTAAAGCATTTTCTTAATTGTTTAATGTTTTGTTACATTTTAGTATTTTTATTCAAGTCAAATATTGCACTTCACTGCCCAACAACAACAAAATACTTTTTAAAAATCCTTATTGTTAATAAAAGCATGTTATCTATCTTAATAATTGTAGTTGATTGGGCTTAGTACGCTATTTGGCCCGATTTTGCATAACACTTAAAAGTAACGTTATAATTGATGATTCCCAAATTCAATGAATTATTTAAATTTTCAGTTTATATACAGTATGTCTTCGTAAGTTTGCACCATATGGAAAACTTTTTTATTATTCATTTTACGAAAAAAAGTTATTCTTCATAAAAAGTTCTGCATGGTCTAATCTAAAATGCAACCATCAAATATCTAAATTTTCCAGTCATATACCAGGTTTATCAAAAAACGTAAATTTGTACCCAAAAATGTGAATTTCCCCAAGGGTAAAGTACCTTTCTTTTTGACATTATCAAAAATTGTTATTAAAAAAGTTGAACAAAACTAAAAACCACGTCCAAATACGCAATAACACGAATTAAATTAATTAAATAATTAAAGAATTAAATAATTAATAAAAAATCAATAAAATAATTTTTCAACATAAATGTGTATAATTGCAAATTTAGCCGTAGTTTTTAGTTCTAATCAACTTTTTTTAATAACAATTTTTGATAATGTCAAAAATAAAGGTACCTTACTCTTGGGAAAAATTCACGTTTTTTGAAAAACCTCGTATATGACTGGAAAATTTCGATATTTGATGGTTGTATTTTAGGTTTCAGACTATGCAGACCTTTTTATGAAGAATAACTTTTTGTCGTAAAATTAATAATAAAAAAGTTTTCCATATGGTGCAAACTTACGGAGACATACTGTATAACAAAATTGGTGAATGCACCACTGATTCTTAAGGCAGTGGTCAAAATAGTCAGTAACTCTGTACATAAAATGGCGAAAGCGCGCTATATACAGTAAAATTAAATTATCTGGCGAATGCGCATTAATAGGGGCTCATTAATTCCTTTTATTAAAGTAAACGAATAACCATAATACAATAAGTGTATTGTTATAATTAAGTAACTTATATTACCATTATTAAATTTCCTTAGTAAAACTAACAACAGTTTAGTTGTGATAATCAGTGGGTTTAATAACAGCTGCAATTTCCCTCTGATTATGATAATCAGTATGTTTAATTATGTAAATAATCAAACTTCTTTAATAACGGTAACTTAAGCGCAGCTGTAAAATTTCTTTAATAATGGTCACCAAGCATCTACATTGTCCCATATGCTATGTCGATATCTTGGTTGTCATTATTAAAATTTTAGTTATGGTAATCAAAGTTTTCTCTCAGTGTACTGCCGTCCTAAGGAAGACCACCGCATTTGCAGATTTATCTAAACTGAGTAAATCAAGGGCAAACTTTTGGCAACTTTTAAAATGGTCACAACTCGGCAAATGAAAATTGTTTTATTTTATATATTTGGATGTTTCAAAAACCTTCACTTTTCATTTAAAAAACAGCGTTTTAATGTAATTTTGAGTCGACGTTGTGGTCTAGTGGTTAGCGCAGCAGCCTTACAGATCGTAGGCCCGAGTTCCATTCCCGGTGCCGACAACGTCGATGTTAAATTTGGAATTTGGTTTAAGAGGTGGCGCCGTCTTTCGGAAGAGACGTTAAACTGTGGGCCCCGTGTCATGGATGTTGGCACGTTAAAGAACCCTACCCTCGACAAAGAGGGATTCGGCAAAATTACCAGATAGTGTGTGACAAATTCCCTGGCGTCGGTGATTGGCCTCGTTGCGGAAAAAGGCCGACGTAAAATAAATAAATAAAAAAAAAAAAATGTAATTTTGACTTAATAAAAGTAGATACTGGGAAAAATCTTTAATTTATATAAGAAAAAACTAAGGAAAACCACCGTATCTACTAAAATTAGGTACATGCGATGTTTTTCCTTAGTATAGCCACACACCATATCATTGAGTACTTTTTGAAAGAAAAACAAGAACATAATAAGATTTAAAAAGTTTATTAAAAACTACTAAACACTAAAAACAGGGAAAATGCGACCTATGAAAATTAACAAAATACTTGTATTATTCTATAAAAAACGGTTTCTTAACCTTATCTAATCATAAAAACCTGCCTGCCTGCCTTTACTGTTTTTCAACTTGTACGTAAAGTTCTTTCCAAAATTGAGACCTATTTCAAGGGATTATCGATTGAAGATTTTTTTAAATGTTGGTCTTTTTAATTTTAGGCACCCCACATGGTGATGTAAATACCTTTGGCTTTGGTGTTCCTTTTTTCAACATGTGTGTAAAAGCACCTATTTTCACTTATGTCAGGCTCTTGCGTCAAAATTCACATTCGTAAAAAAAGGTTTATTTATTACAATATTTTAAGTAAAATAAGTATAAAAATACTAACGAAACGTAGTTTGTACCGATTTAGACTTACCTACCTTATATGGTTTTGATCACATAAGCTCTTGTATATAAATAATATTTAAAACAATTCCTATGAGCAACACAAACACTGTTCTCATACTAAAATTTACAAGGAAACTGATTAGGTCTGATAATTATGCGCGAATTACTTAGCGAAAACACCGTGTTTGCATTTCACTTAGAATGAACACAGCATCTGCAGGCTAAGACATGTATACGCGGGGTTTCTCCTTAGTAAGTTGTAGATGCGAGGTTTTTATTTAGTTTGGGACATCATTTTGTAGATGCTGGGTATGGATTTATTTAAAAAATACCTAAATGAGATTTTAAATACGGGGTTTTTTTACGTAAATATGTAATATAAGCCCCCTAGAACCAATTTTCGCGCTTAGCCCAATTTTTAAAACTTTTGTAGATGCGGTGATCTTCCTTAGGACGGCAGTGTAGGGGTATTTTTTTAACTGAAGGCTTTGCCCATATGTGCCTTCTCTCTTGGTTGCATTAGAGATGCCGCACCCCAGATTCGATTTTGCCAATAGTGTATACCCACCACACATTATATGCAGATTGCAGAGTCGGCATAAAAATGGTTAACCATAGTCCATCAATACATTTTTTTACCATATGCGGCCAACTTTATGCTGGTCATTAAATAATTGGCACGCCTCTTAAAATAACATACCATTTGGAAGAATTCTCGGCCAAGACAGTGAAAATCTATAAAAATCCAACCCCATGCTTGTCACTAAATCAATATCATCCTGATATTTGTGATACGAATCACATGCAGTGTCCCCATTCTTATGGTCCAATATTAGCTGGGGATATGTATGAGATATATGATCCCATAAACTAGGGCCCTTGCCATCCTCGTCCCATGCACCTTCCACTTGATACGAAGATGTTCCAGCTCCAAAGAGAAAATTATCGGGAAACTTATAATTAGAGAGAGCTAAAATTCTGGAATATATAATAACAAAATTATGGATTTTTATTCTAATAATATCTATTCAAAAAAAAGGGGAAACATAATTTTTTATTCCATACTGTGAAATATATTGGACGTAATTGAGATTGCTCAAAATATCAAGAGCATGGCTTTTTGTACAAATAAACTTAATATATCCTAGATTCATTTATGCTGTCCTTATATTTTAGATTTTACCAGGCGCTACCTGTCCATAAGGTCATTTGATCAAATAACCCACCTAATTTCTTTATTGTCAAAACAAATAATAGTATATTATATACCTAGGGTGAGAAGTGAGCCATTATTGACGAAGCACTTTTATAAGGACATAATGGGCGAGGTTAATAATGGCCTTCTCAACCGAGATATTCATAGATTTTTTTTACAACTGACAGCCTAACTAACGCCAAAAGACCTCATTTTTATTTTAAAATAAGCTATTACCTCTATTATTCAAACATATCGAAATATCAAGTAGTCTGGGGCTCAGTTGTCCAGGCAACGAATAAAACAATTGAAACGTATGGGTTTCAAAGTTTCAATTAGCCCTGCATGGGCCGGAATTTTACGGCCCGAGCCGACCCGGTCCGGCAACTAAGATATTGACGTGGCCCGAAGAAATTATTAACTAAGAGCAAAAAATCCGGTCGGCCCGAGAAGCCCGGTGGGCCCTAAACGTCCGGTCGGCCCGAAAAACCCAACCGGCAGAAAAGGTAATTGAACAAATTTACCTTGACCAGTGGCGGCTCGTGACTAGCAAGTCAGGGGAACGCTGGCTTTAAATAATGCAGATAACTATAATCAAATCGTTTATTTTTGTTAAACATACCAACAAATATTATTTTTTGAAGTGAAAGTGAAATCTTATCATCCCCACCAAAAGCAAGACACACGAAACAAAAAAAAAAGAATTTTTGTCCTCACAACCGCATTTTGAGGATATTTAATTATATATTTCTTTGTCAAACATACGCGAAAACTGTGCCTTACTTTTACATTTTGATTGCACTTGTACTATGTTCAATATTGGTAGTGGCCGCCCTGTATTTTTTAAATCAAGTTTTTCAATTAAGCTCAGAGAACTAACCACAAGCTTCTGTAAATCACTGACCTTCATATTAGACGAAATTTTCCAACTTTATAACATAACTAATAAATTAGTCGAAACAAAACATCAGCGGCATCGACAGGTCGCGTCGCTTCGAAACAAAACGCGATCAGCTGTTGTTGGACGGAATATTTTGAGCCCATCAGTGCAGCTCGTTGTGCGAGGTATAAGGTGACAACATGCCTCCGTAGTCATGGTAAACGACTTAATCGTCGCGTTGAATTTGGACGGATAATCGGCTGCTCGTGGTATGAATTATTTTAATTGATTGCTTACATACATTGCGTTATTGGTTTTTAAGTAAAGTATTTTATGATTCTGTTTGAAATAATTGCAGGGAGGGCGGCACCCCAGAGCCCTTCATTACGAGCCGCCACTGACCTTGACATTCGTAACTTCTAAACAATAGATTAAACGTCACAAGTTTTTCAAGTGACGTTTAATTTATTGTTTAACTGGTAAAGTGACAACCCATAACATGACACATGAACCCTAAACTATCAGAATCTATGATGTATTGTCATCAGCTGTTGCGTATTACCTACGTATAAAACTTAATAGCCCAGTCGGCTCGGAAAGCCTGGTCGGCCCAAAAACATTGATTAGGGCCGACGGCCAGAACATTTATTGATTATGTTGCCCGACCCGACCCGAATCCGAGAGTCGGGCCGGATCGCGTAGTGGCCCGAGATGAAAACCCTACAGGGCTTTAGTTGCAATAAACGTCATTATTCCAAAAAAAAATTTGGACAATTTTTGAAAGGTTTAAGTTTTACAATAAAATATGAAAATATGGCTGAGAATCTTAGCGACCACAGCGACAGATATTATAGAAATGGAAAATTGTACCCGGCTGAGCTCCGAGAGGCAGCGGCTATAGTGCGAGCCGTAATTTGCTTCCTGAAAAACCAAAGCGATTTTATGTGAAGGCATACACTTGACTAAAGAAATGGCGTGAAAAAAAATCGTTAAATTTACTAAAAATGTCATGCTGGTCTATTTTAGGGGAAAAATCGGAATACAATATCACACAGGTATCAACGTTGTGGGCAAGCTACTCAATGTTGAAATCAACTCTCTCACTGAAAGAAAATATCGATACGTATTTTAACGTAGTAGCATTTTTGAAAAAGAAAAATGTTGCCTATGAACCTAAAAAATCACGTGTATTCTCGAAAGAACAAATTGATACATTTTAAATGAAGCCCCATGATGCTGAATTTTGATCAAAAAAGGTAAGAAATTTATTATACTAATTTTTTTTTCCTGCTTTAATAAGCTCTTCTAGGTTATTATGATAATTGGCATAGCCGGTGCTGACAGAACAGACGAACTTTGCAATATGGTTCTTGATGATGTGGACATCCGAGATGGGATTATTGTGATAAGTATTCCTATTTCAAAAAATGGATCATCCAGAAGATTTGTTATTGTCGAGCCGCAATGGATTAACGTCGTAAAAAAATACTTGGCTAACCGGCCGACTGACATTAGAAAACTATTTATTTTACACCGCAAAGGTAAACCTCATAGACTAAAAATATTGTATGTATATTTTGTATAATGTTAGTAAAGTACCATAATATTATGTTATGGCTTAATTTCTGAAATGACAACATTCTGAGTGTTGAACTGGTCAATCTCTATGGCGCAGCTCGGCAACACTTCTAGCAGAAAACGGAAGAGACTATAAGCCTAAAAAGGCACGGTGGATGGAAGTCGGCGACAGTAGCTGAAGAATATATTGAGGAATCGATAACGGACAAGAAGAGAATCGCCAAACTAGTACAAGAACACATCTTATTCAATGAAAATTTAAGTATACTTTCCACTTCTTTCAGACGTCCAGATGGTCTGGCAGAAAACTTACAGACTGATGACTTCGTACCAAGTGTTAATAAACGTTGACAACTTATCAAAAATATTCATAATACTGAAGTTAATTTACCCATAATAAATAATGGTAATTCTATTAATAGTGGAAATGCAGCAGTGCACATGACTTGTAATAACACTAATAACTGTACAATCAACTATTATTTTAAATGATATTCTTAGTTTTTAATAATTTTCATTATCTTAAGACATTTTTAGAGTTTATTTTTTATTATAAAATAAAATTGTTAATGATTTAATAGACTTTTTATGTACGTGGTTTTATGTGTTTAACGATCTTAGGGAGCAAATGAACCCCAAATTTTAATTTGGCGATGTTTCGGATAATATATTTCCTTCCTCAGGGCTCTCAAACAATAGGATTCTTTCTTAGGTTTCAACAATAACCGATAAAAACATTACATAATTGATTTGTTTAAAAAAATTATAAATCTTATTTTCGATAACATAACAATGACATAACAGAAAGTACTTAATATATATTATCCTTGACATATTAAAGAGTAACACAGTTACAAGTAGGTGTCATTTTTCTTTTATATTTCATGGTGTTTAAAAAGAAAAAGAAAACCTTTAGAAATAACGCGCAAACTGTAGAGAGAGATGAAAGAAAGTTACGACAATTTGTGTATTTTAATTTTCTTAAAAAGTACACCAAAATTAAAACATATTAGAAAAGAGAAAAGTTTTCTCATTAAAATAAAATAAAATAGGGACCAAGGGTGAACCCAAAAAACAACAAAACAACAAACAAAAAGTGGTAAAAACTTACAGTTAAAGTGAGTTCTAATAAAAAAAAAATTAGGGCACATAATGGTAAAAGGTAAGGTAACAAACGGCACCGTAAACAATTATTAATTTTAAAAATTTTTATTTTTATATTATTCACTTCGTCAAATCAATAAAGTTTCCACAATGGGCTTTAAATACCGCAGAATAGACAAAAATTAGTTAGGACACATGTTATTAATATATTTTTTAAGACTGTGAATTACAATTGGAGTTAAATATTTTTTAATCCGTCACTGATTTCTTCGCCTAAAATACCTGTTAGCCTGTTAGCCAATAATAAATTTTGGCTAAAAATTTGCATTTTGTTAATTGATATAGAAAAGACCAGACGACATAGTTTGAGATACACTTTAAAACTGTTACAAATGATATTTGCAATAAAATTTACATAAAAATAGGTAGGTAATCAAGGGTTGGAGTCTTGGTTTAGTTACTGACTCACAATAAGAATTTAAGGATCAGATTACTTATACACACTAAAAATACATAATATTGACTCATTAAAATCTATCTATGCTTTTATAGATACTATCTTACTTGAGATGTCAGAAAAACATTAGTTCTCTTCCACTTCAATCACTGCGATAACGTCTATGGACACTGTCTAGATGGTGTCGACGTACGAAGAGTGCAAAAAGTTTAAAATTGTTGTATTCGACTTAGATTTGGCGAAGAAATATAGTACCACACAGGTTAAACAAACCTTTTGGCTTAATATGTACCAGGATTGCGAGGAGTAATTTTAGGCCTTGAAGATAAGATTTTTCGATAATGAGCTTTTGTATGAAGGTATGGTTGGATATTTGGCACATTTTAAAAATATTTTGAATTATACAGGGTGCGCCCAAAAAGTAGGGTGTCATAAAGTTATTTTTTTTAAATAGGTATATTTGAATAAATTTATTAATTCTACGTGTTATTTCATACATTTTTATTAATGGTTTAATATACGAAAAAGTTATAGTTTTTAAGATAATTCGACTTATAATAAAAATTTTGCATTTGTAAGCATCTCGTTGTTGTGAAAATGCTACTTAAATTTTGAAACTAAGCGATTCATAATTTTTATACTTACTAAGTAAAGTCAAAAATATAAATTTATTATGAAATATTTGACGTCTCATTTACAGGGTGTTTACTTTCTAGGACCAAAGTCAGAAAACTTCTAATTGAAAAATATCACTTTTATTAAATGGAATACCCTATATATTTTCTGTCATCTTATAGCTTGTTATAAACTCTTCAACTTTCGTAATGAACGTCCTATCCCTATCTCTAATATAGTTTTCGAAATATTTTGATATTTCGAGATTTATTGTACTCGTTATAGCTTTTTTTCTTAATGGAACACGACTGTTGAATCAAACATTTCCATTAAATTTTGAAAACTTCGAGGACTGGGTGTTCGCCGCTCGGGATATTTTATCCTGTATAGTTGTTTAGCAAAAAGACACTTTTTATCCGCCTCGCCCAAAACATAAATCATATCGATTAATTAATTTTTTGAAAAATTCATTTTGAGTACCAACTTATAAAATGACAATACAACACATTGACATGGACAATAAACTTTGCAGTAAAAAGGTATAATTTTTACATTGATCTGATTCTTAATGTGCCATCCACTGCCATTATTTTCATTTATTTTCCATGGCTATTGTGATCCATTGACAAAAAATGCTATAACGAGAACATTAAATCTCAAAATATCAAAATATTTCAAAAATTATTAAAGATAGGGATAGGACGTTCTTTACGAAAAAAGTTTATGACGAGCTATAAGATGACAGAAAGATATATAGGGTGTTCCATTTAATAAAAGTGATAGTTTTCAATTAGAAGTTTTCTGAATTTCGTCCTAGAAAGTAAACACCCTGTAAATGAGACGTCAAATATTTCATAGTAAATATGTATTTTTGACTTTACCTAGTAAGTATAAAAATTATGAATCGGTTAGTGTCAAAATTTAAGTAGCATTTTCACAACAACGAGATGCTTGCAAATGCAAAATTTTCATTATAAGTCGAATTATCTTAAAACCTATAACTTTTTCGTATATTAAACCATTAATAAAAATGTATGAAATAACACGTAGAATTAATAAATGTATTCAAATATAGGGTGTCCCATTAAAAAAAAAAATTTACTTTATGACACCCTACTTTTTGGGCGCACCCTGTATAATTCAAAATATTTTTAAAATGTGCCAGATATCCAACCATACCTTCATACAAAAGCTCATTATCGACAAATATTATCTTCAAGGCCTAAAATTACTTCGCGCAATCGTGGACTCACCCGGTACATGAGACGCAAATTACATGCAACTCGTTTTTATTATAAAACTTTAACATTTCGTTCTCTTCTTAAAAAAATAATCTACGGAACCGATTTATATTCAGGTTCAGAATTTTATGACCGTTTAGGATATTGCTTGGCAGTAAATGGAGGACTATTTTTGAGTATCTGATTTAAAAACAATAAATTTCTTTTTAAACTAGTTGTTGTCTTTTAAAAAAAGTATCGTCTATAAATGTTTAAATAAATAAAGTACTCATTTTTCATGTTAAGTTATTGCTTACTTGCCACTTACCCGGTATATGAAGAAACTAAAAATGTAACCACTAATAACGTAGTCTTCATTTTAAAATATAGATTAATATAAGAAAAAACTACGATGGGTTTTATATTAAAATACAAGATAACATCACAGTATATTGATTAGATAAATATTAAGAACAACATGTAATCAAATAAAGACAGAATCCTTGTGGAGAATTTAAACCTCAAACATTGTAACAAAGTTTAAAATTGATTAACGCATCTGAAACTTGCAAATATTCTTCTTTTGTATAAATTTATTATTAATATTAAATTATTTTAAGAAACCATTGAAAAAATAACTTTATTTTGGATCATACAAATTGTAACTTCCTCAAGTTACAAGTATGTAAACTATTTTAAAATAAAAGAATAATAAATGATAATTTACATTGAACAAATTAAAAGAGAATATTGTGGCATATCGGACAAGTGTGTAACTATTTTTTATATTGGAATACACAGGGATCCAAGTTTAATGGATACAATGGGGCGGGTAGATCACGACGTTCATTTCGTCCTTGTTAGGACTCTACGGGCAGCCATAACCCAATCAATTCCAAGAACGACAGTAAAATGTATTAAAAGCCTCTTTGCAAAATCAAAGCGGCCATCAATACACCGTAGCGCCATTCCAGCGGAATTAACTACAATATAAAAGGCAGTCACAATGGTAACAATCGAAAGGTAGACAAATAAATATACCACGTGCATCACAATTCAGTACCTATAGGGAACGCTATTTGCGTTTTCACCGAAAACATCTACCATTTTTATTTTTCACCTTTATTAAATCATTGTCATCTGACGAAGCTACAGTGTTAGCGAAACGTGTCATTTTACTAGTAAATATAGTGGAAATTTACAAGTTCAACTTTGTTTTACTGTATCCCATAATACTATAATTATGGATTTCCACCTAGTATCAGCTGAATTAATTAAATAGTTATCTGGATACATACAAATATATAAAATAATTCCAGAGTAATTTTATTGTGTAATGAAGTTCCAAATATTACTAAATACTAAATTTAGGTCGACAAAGCCAGGTGATTTCGTCAAACGTGATCAGCACCTCTCTTTAACCAAGGGATCGCCTCGTCATGCGTTGGTCACGTCGGAAAAACTGATTGATCTGTTGTCGTTATTGCGATTGCAAGCTAAGGTAAATAAATGGTTAAAAAAAATGATATTAATAGGGAACTTGACAAAAATTTTAAATGTGGAAAAAATTCTATAAATCATAAGTATACGGATGTAGGAAATATAATACTTCCGGTTTGACCGGAAGTTGTTACTTTTAGAAAGATAATAAAAATCGAAGATGGGGACATGTAAGCCGTTTTGCTCTCAGACGTACAGTTAAAAAGCTAGAAGCTGTCAAAGTTCAGAAATATCATTTTTCAAGAGACAATATCTCGGAAACCATTAAGCATATACTAATATTGCTTTTATTAAAAAATAATTATAATTTAATCTAGAATTAAAAATTTAATAATATATAGGGTGTTCCCTTTAAAATATCGAAGTGGCTATTATTTTTGTGTGGAAGCGGCAACACTGTATTGTTAAAAATATTTTAGATAGGTAGAGCGTGTCCGTTTATGTAAACGACCAAATTTTCAGAACGATTCCTTTACTAGTTCGTCAGAAACGTCTAACGTTCCATCCACCGTGAATCACCCTGTATATTGTCATAAAACATATGGCAGCAAAAAAACAACATATTTCGTCCCAAAAGACCGCTAGCAACATTTAAAAATGCCCCAAAATTCAAATTATCCCAAGCGGGTAAAAACGGGTCGTGACGCCAAGAAGTATAACTCTTGTGCGACATCCACGAAATAGGTTATAGGTTGGCAATAAATTAAACGACGTTGAGAATTCCACCTTAAAACAACAATACAATAACAAGAATACACGGCAATCCAAATGCAAACTCGGTCGCTCGGCCACCGGTCAGGATGACGGATGACGGAAAGTCATACTTCCTGACGTCATCGGGCTTGGCGCGCTTAAGAGGTCGTTTGAAATGCTTTTGACACGCGCGAAATTTTAAAGAATTCTTACCAAGTTATTACTGATTTTTAAGTAGTAAAAATTGGGGAATATTTTTTTTAGTCCTAACTAAATCATATTATTGAAAGAAAAAAATTGGAAAGTTCTCTATTGTTTTGCAGTCATGCCAGTTTAAAAAAAATAGTACTTATATGCAGAGATCAGATGAAATAACACCCGCACTTAAAAATATTTTTGTTTTTAAAAATAATACATCATCAGTTAATCTACAACCGATAAAATCTGTACTCGTGCTACAAGTGCTAGGTATATTGATATCCTTTATCTATAGTCTTCGTTAGATGGCATGTAGATATCAGGCCGTTTTTAAACAAATATAAAATGTTCTTATTTTGCCGCATGTGCATTGTGCTGGTTGTTTAAGGTAGTATAGGCGCCTAATTCTCAATTAAAAAACACAAAAATATGAACCGGATTTTCGTCTTACCTAAAAATATTTTAAAGCGATTTACACGCTGTCTGTGCACGCTGGCTTAATCACAAGCATAATATTTATATGTAACTATTTGTGATAAAGAAATTGGCTTAATTTGCAGAGGTATTTTAAATATTTTACGAATTTATAGAGCGAGATAACGAATTTTTCATATTTATCGTAGGAAATAGCATAATAGCGTAATATAATATAATAATATATGAATATTAGGTATAAATTAGATTATGCAAAAACGCGATTAAAAATTTGGATGTTCACAAAATTCTGTAGAATATTTCCAAACTTATTTATGTGTGCTTATGGTGTTTTGAGATGGTAAATTTTCGATTTCTTGATCTATTTCGATCCCAAGAGTTGCAGGAAAAATGCAAGAAATTTCACAACAATGTTACTATGATAAAATTCACATTGTTGGAGGAGGCGAAATACAAAAAACTTTTTTACCGTGCGAGCCAAAATTATTTGCATCAAAGAGGGTTTGGATTAAAAAACGTCGGGCTTGGTTTAGATCACAATGATATGGGGATGATATATCTAACCAAATCTAGGTTAAAATTTTGTCAAATTCATATTATGACATGATATGCCAAACTAATGAGTAGGTAGGTAATAAAATAAGCAGACACATATAAATTTATTTTTGTTGTTTACAAAATTAACAAAGTAAGAATATACAAAAAGAAAAAGAAAAATAATTACATAAATTACTAAAATTAGCCACCAAGCATAAAGTCACACGTCTCTTCATATTTTCGAAAGTGTTGACCAGCATCTCTGGAGAAATGTTATCACATTCTGGGATAATCCTTTCTTGTAATTGTTCTAAATTTGCAACTGGTGTTTTAAAAATAGTGTTCTTTAAATGAGGAAAAGCGAAGTAATCGATAACCGTTAAACAAGGTGATCTAGGTGGGATTTCAATGTCTGATCGAAAACTGATCAACCTGTCGTCGAAAAAATTGCGTAAGTAGTTAATAGTTTCGGCGGCTGTATGGGCGGTGGCACCATCCTGTTGAAAATATCCCAAACGTAGTTCGTCGTCAAGTAGTTGCTTTACAAATGGATTCAAAATATTGTCTCTATACCGCTGTGCTGTAACTGTGTCATGGAAAAAAATAGGACCAACAATTCTTCTTCGGGAAACAGCTAACCAGACAGCAATTTTTTGAGGGTGCAATGTGGACTCTACAAAAAAATAGGAATTTTCACTACTCCACATGCGTGTATTCTGAGAATTATTCACATAACCGGAGAGGTGGAACTAGGCTTCATCCGAAAAAAATGTCAGGTCTAATAAATCATTTATTTCCAATAAATTTTGGGTAAACCATTGGGAGTAATTCCTGCGTCTTTCAAAATCTGCTACTTGTATTTCTTGGAATACTTGCACTTATAAGGAAATAAATTTAACTGCTTCTTAAGATTAGTCCTGCATGTTTCATAAGATCTTCCCACTTCTTGGGACAGGCGTCTTATAAAATTTGTTGGCGTATTTTGCATTATTTCAGGAACGTTTGCAACAAGTTCTTCTGTTCTTACAGATGATCTTCCTGCTCCTTTTTTGTGTTGTATAGAACCTGTTTCCCTAAACACAGCCACGGTTCTGTTCAGGCAATGATAAAAATCCCCAGCAATAAAACCAACATTAGGAAAATGTTCGTGAAAATCGTCCATGCACAAACACTGATTGTATTGCCAATCACCATTTATTCTAACCCCGCTTCGAAAATACGCTTCAACCATGAATGTTTTGTGCTCAATCAATCAATCAACAAAATCTTTATTAATGCATCATATTTTGTATACATCAAGAATTTTAACTTGCATAATATATTATAAATATATAAGGTATAGATATAATATTTATGTGTGTGGTTGTCCGTAGGTCAGGTCAGTTGTGTAAACTGTCTCTACCCAGGACACGGCACTGGCGGACGCCAGCGGGGTTGGTGTTAGCCCTAGGTTAAATTTCTTGACTTATCATTATGTTCTCGGTTTGGCCGGTTCCGTGACTTCTCTACCGCCATAAGGGAATTTATTTTATTCATCACTGAATTTAAGGGGTATGTAGCGCTGTTTTTGTGTGAAATTTTTATAAGTAACTATTTACTGGAAAGACATTATTGAAAAAACCAGCTTGATTTTCGTCAGGTACAGTAGCGCAAACGTTTTGCCAATTGGCTTGAAATAGGAGGTGTATCTGTAACTGATTGGGCGGAGCTTAAACTCCGTGCCAATTTCGTGGACGCCGCGTTACTTTTGTTGAATTATGCTTTATTTTATTGGAAATAAAGGGGTAGTCTTGAGTATATTGGTTTGTGGGGTACGTTGACATTATGTCTTATTTGTAATAGATTTTGCGTTATGTTTGTCTGTTGGGGTTGCGTCATAAAGAATTTAGTGGATATGTCCTGTACAGTCAAAAATGTAGGGTGTTTGTGTAGCCTGGTGCAGGTGACGGATTGGTGCATAGTTTGTTTCCCTTAGAACTTGTCTTAACACTTTATTTTGAAGTCGTTGAATTTTCTTGAAGTGCCAATCCGCCATACTACACCAGACTGGTGCTGCGTAGGTCAATGTCGGTTTAATTATTTGGTTGTATATTGTCAGTTTATTGTACGGTGCTAATGGTGAATTTCTGTTTAATAGTCTATTTAGTATGTGCGTCGTTGCAATAAATTTTGATGTAATTTTGTTCGTATTATGTTTAAATCGTAATGTATTGTCAAGAACTACCCCTAAATATTTTAATGTCTGTGTTGGTATTATTTCTTTCCCGTTGATTATAATGTTTTCATTTATTTTATTGTTTGTAATTTTTCTGGTTAAAATTAAGCATTCACATTTATTTTCATTTATTTCGAGTTTCCACTTCTTGTACCAGGGTAGTAGTAAATGTAAGTGGTTTGAAATTAACTGTCTTGCAGCGTTTGCATAATAAGAACTGGCATATAGTAACACGTCGTCCACAAAAATAGCTAAGTTTGTGTTGGGAAAAAATGGAATGTCGGCAGTATATAAATTAAATATGGGAGCTGCTAAATTTGTACCCTGCTGAAGGCCGGCATGCAAAGCCACCGGTTCAGAGAAATCACCTTCTATTCTTACCTTTAAAGTTCGATTTGTTATGTTGTAAGGTTGGATTGTGGGTCGAAGATACACTTAAGATAGTTAAAGGTCTTTATTAAACAGAAATACTAATTATATACAATGCACAGTTTTATACAGCGAAATCAATAGTCCGACCGGATCCACGCAAGGATGCCGGTGCGATAGGCTATAAGGACCCACACAAGGGTGCCGAAGTAGCCGCGACGGTAGACAGAGCGATCACTTCTTAGTTGAGAGCAAGGATCCACGCAAGGATGCCAAGGCAGAAGCTAAGGAGTGGAGCTCGTGAGGAACTGCCGTTTCAGCGCTCGGGGGTGGCTTTTTGATCGCTCAGGCGGCCGGATCCGTGACGTCAGAGGGTGGGGGTGCTTGCTGGTACGGGTCTCGAGCGGGCTGTGGCGACGGTGGCGACTGTGGCGGCACCGAGAGGGGTAGTACGGAGAGTTTCGGTACTACACGGGGTTGTGATGTTACAGTCTCCCCCTCAGAGCCGAGGTGACGTCCTCGTCCTTGGCTCTGTTAGTTGGATCTTTCTGGGTCGTCCTCGTTTCCTAAGGGGCACCGCAGGTACAGGTGGAGTCACCGACTCGTCCAGGTAGTCGGGTGGAGGCTTGTATGGCGTCAGGGCTGATATATGGTAAGGTCCATATTCCTCGTCTAGCTGCTCTGGATGGGCGATCTTGTAACTGGTAGGTCCATGGCGCTTGGTGATCACGTAGGGTCCATCACGTCGTGGGGCGAACTTCGCGGAACGGTGCTGGGCCTTGTTGCTGAGCGTGTGAGTGAGGACATAGACATAATCTCCGGGTTGAAGATCTGGGGAGGGGCGTCTTCGAGAGTCGGCGTGCGTCTTGCGTCGGTCTTGCTCCTTTTCATGCGTTTCTCGAGCCAGGTGCAAAGTATCGGCGATTTGTAGCAGGCGAGGCGTTACGGTTGGTACGAAGGCTTCCTGCTGGATGATAGTGCGAAGATCGTGGGTGACTTCTACGGGAGAGCGTAGCTCCTGGCCAAATACTAGGTAGGCGGGTGAGTATCCTGTGGACTGGCAACGGGCGGTATTCATGGCAAAACGGATGGCGGGTAGTTTCTCAGGCCAGCTGGTGTGATCCTGTCCGACTTGTATGGCTAGCTGAGTTTTTAGATCTCGGTTTCTTCTTTCTATAGGATTAGCAGCAGGGTGGTATACGGGGGTGAGACATTGGTCGATTCCTAGGCAATGGGTGATGCACTGCATGACTGCACTGATGAATTGGGGTCCATTGTCGCTGATCACTCGGCGGGGTAGTCCAAATCGGAGGCAAACTTCGTTGACCATGGTCCAGGCACATTCTTCCGCGGTGGCTTGGGATAAGGCGAACACTTCTATCCAGCGAGAGGCGGTGTCTTCAATGGCGAGAACCCATTTCTTCTGGTCGGAACTTTCGGGTAAGGGGCCGAACAGGTCCATTGCAATTATTTCAAAGCGGTGACGCATAGCTGGCGTCTGTATTAGTCCTGCGGGCACAAGGTTGGTGGGTTTGTACTTTTGACAATCGGGACAACTTTTAACGTATTCTGTAACAGCACGTCGAATTCCTGGCCAATAAAACCTTTGGAGGATTTTGTCGAGTGTCCGGTCGGTTCCGTAGTGTCCGGCGGTCGGGGAGTTATGGCATTCCTGTAGTATCTTCTGGCGGTCCTGGCTAGGAACCACTAGTTGTGCTTCGTCTGTTCCACTCTCTGGATTATAGCTTAAGCTTAAGCAGAGGTATCCTCGGGAGGTCCATGGAGCTGTGTCTTCCAAAGAATCGTGATCGAAGCAGTCTAGAATCTTTTTGAGTTCCGGGTCTTCCAACTGGGAGTTGCGCAGGGTGACAGCACTGGTACTAGGAAGGTCTATACTGATTAGGCAAATATCGGGCGACAAATCTTCGCTGTTTGGCCACGGAGGTCGTGACAACGTGTCAGCTACGACATTAGCTTTTCCAGGGACATAGCTAATTTGTAGGTTATACGGTTGTAGTTGCAGGGCCCACCTTGCTAGGCGGCCGGTTGGTGATCGTAGAGTCATCAGCCATTTAAGGGGTTGGTGATCGGTAATGACAATAACAGAGGTTTCTTCCAAGTATCCTCTGAAACGGTTGACGGCCCAAACAATGGCAAGTGCTTCCCTCTCGGTAGTGGAGTAGTTTCTTTCGGGGGCTGTGAGCAGGCGGCTGGCGTATTCAACGGGCCTCTCATCGCGATCCTCCCCCTGGAGTAAAGCTGCTCCTAGGGCATAAGCACTGGCATCGGTTCGGAGGATGAAGGGTTTTTCGTGGTCAGCTTGTCGTAGAATGGGAGCTGCTGTCAGGGCTTCTTTGAGTGTTTGAAAGGCTTCATTTTGTTCCGTGTCCCAAGTCCAGGTGGCTTTCTTGCGGGTAAGTTTGCTTAGTGGTTCTGCAATCTTGGAGAACTGCGGTATGAATTTTCTGTACCAGCTACAGGTTTGTAGAAATGTGACTACTTGCTTTGCGTTCTTTGGTGCAGGTAGGTCACGAATGGCACTGACTTTATCCGGATCTGTCTGGAGGCCATTGGTCGTTATCACATGACCTAGGTAGCGAATGCTGGTACATCCGAAGCGGCATTTGTTACGGTTGAGGCGCAGCTGGAACTCGCTTAACATTTGGAACACGCAGCGGAGGGCGTCTAGGTGCTCATCAATGCTACCAGAGAGTAGGATTAGGTCATCCAGGTATGCTAGAAGTCGTATTTCTGGGAGGCGGCGACGAAATCGGTCCATGAGTCGCTGAAACGTTGCAGGAGCATTGCGAAGTCCAAAGGCCATACGATTGTACCGATAAGTGCCAAACGGAGTCACGAAGCAGGTCTTGTCCTTGTCCTCGTCTCTAATCCTGATTTGGTGGTAGCCGGCGCGTAAATCCATGGTCGATAGGCAGTTGACTGGTCCGATGGAGTGCAGCAGATCATCCAAGCGTGGCAGGGGGTACTGGTCAGGGCGTGTCGCAGCGTTAAGTCGGCGGTTGTCGATGCATAGGCGAATACCGCCTCCGGATTTAGGAACAAGCACGGTGGGAGCGGCCCATGCACTGTCGCACTCTTCGATGATGTTAGCCTGTAGTAGGCTCTGTACTTCTAGTCATAAGGCTTCTCGTCGCTGTGGTGTAAGTTGGTATGGAGGTACGCTAATCGGAGCTTGGGTTCCGGTGTCAATTTGGTGTTCGGCGAATGGAGTCGGAGGCCCTTGTAGGTTGAAGAGGGTGTGGTACTGATGCAGGAACTGATTTAAGGTCTGGCGTTGTGTAGGCGCAAACTCGCATGCTTCGTCTTCTCTTAGATCCAAGGAGGCAAACGTTATGCCTGGGTCTAGTGCGGGAAGATCGTCCCACATAGCGTCGATAGTTTCCATAGCGTCTTGGTACATATATCCCTGGCGGGAGTAAGGGTTATATGTGCGGGCGGCGGCTGCAGGATTCAGCGGAGTGATGCTTAGGTCCGGGCCATAGTTTTCGGCTAATCCGGAATGGTTGTCGCTTTCCATTAAGGAGTCATTGCAGGAGAGCAACGGTCTGTCAACTGGTCGGCCCATGTGGTGCTTTGGTGAAGGCGGTAGTGGTGACAACATTGACGGGGCGGCGTATTCCTGTAAGATAGTTTCCACTGACCCATCCTGATCAGTTTCCATACGGCCAAGAGTATGGCTCGTCGCAGAATCTTCTTTTGGAGTAAAGAGGTGTGGGGCATGTGGTGTGTCCTCAAAATACCAGTGCTTTTTCCCAAAATTAAGCACAAGGCCGGCAGAGGTAATGAAGTCAATGCCTAGTAGGGTCTGGGCGAATGGTGCGTCCGGGATCGAACAGAATGACGTCTGGATAGTGCGTCCTTGAAGTGAAACAGGTACTGTGACCATATGTACTGTCTGGGAGCGGGTGTTTCCATCGGCCATGGTTATATCCATAACTCGTCCCTGAAAGGGATATCCTTGCTTTTGCAACATTTGTCGAAGGGAGGCTCCGGCGAGGCAGGCGCGTGCTCCTGTATCTAAAAAGGCGGAGCCAGTTGACCCGTTAATGCTTATATCCACGGCGGGTCGTGCTCGGTCGGCTAGGGTGATAAAGGAGAAGGCTGCTGTGGCGCGGTCGGTCGGCTTGGCGTTGCAAGTGGGGCAGTTTCGTCGGAAGACACCGGGGCGCTGGCATCCGAAGCATTTGATGCCATTTCCTTGGGGGTTTGTGTTGGGTGATGGAGTCGGAAGGTTTTCTTTATTTCCTAGGCTGGCTTGTTTCTTCCGGCACACGGAGATGTCGTGTCCAATATTCCTGCAGAATTGGCAGCGAGTTTTTGTTTTCCGTGTTTTATTTTCCTCCGTTGTGTCTTCTGGGACGTCTATAAATCGGGTGCGGGTCAGCAAGGCGGCGAAGGTGTCAACGCTTTCACGCGGAATTCTGTCCCGGATTCCTTTTGTAAGAAGTCCATATATCATGTCCAACTGCATTGATTCCAGTAAGGGTGGATCAATGTGCGTCAGCAAGGCGCGTTTTTCGGCTACGAATTGTCCTGTTGGTGTGTTTGCTCCTTGTTTGCTTCCAAACAGGTTTTGGTATACTTGGTAAGCTGGTAGCCGGGGTGCGAACTCGTTTCGGATCAGGTTTTTAGCGTCTTCCCAGGTTTGTGCGGCTGATTTGACACCCGTCCACCAGGTGTGAGCAAAACCTTCCAATAACAAAGCCAGGCCACGAATAGCATTTTCGTCCGAGATTCCTTCGCTTTGTTTAAAAAAATCGGTACTGTCCAGAAAATCGTCGACGGCTTCCTGACTTCTTGTTCCGTTAAAGCGGGCTGGACAATGGGTGAAATGTTTGGCGGGGGCTGCTGGTGGCTGAAGTTGCGTTATTAAAGCCTGTAAAGCTTCTGCTGTCAGCGCCATGGCCGCTTGTTGTCGTGTGGTTGGAATTTTCTTACCGATGGGGGCGTAGACGGTGATGAGATCCAGGGATTCCTGATGGATTCGGTGATCGTCTAGCTGTTCCGCGCGAGTCAGAGAAATTTACACACACAACCGCGTGACGATGGTATTGCACTGTTCACTATAATCACGTACACTGTTTACTTTGAAAATTTTTTTTTATTATTATCTTCGAGCCCCACACGTTGGGCTGCCACTGTAAGGTTGGATTGTGGGTCGAAGATACACTTAAGATAGTTAAAGGTCTTTATTAAACAGAAATACTAATTATATACAATGCACAGTTTTATACAGCGAAATCAATAGTCCGACCGGATCCACGCAAGGATGCCGGTGCGATAGGCTATAAGGACCCACACAAGGGTGCCGAAGTAGCCGCGACGGTAGACAGAGCGATCACTTCTTAGTTGAGAGCAAGGATCCACGCAAGGATGCCAAGGCAGAAGCTAAGGAGTGGAGCTCGTGAGGAACTGCCGTTTCAGCGCTCGGGGGTGGCTTTTTGATCGCTCAGGCGGCCGGATCCGTGACGTCAGAGGGTGGGGGTGCTTGCTGGTACGGGTCTCGAGCGGGCTGTGGCGACGGTGGCGACTGTGGCGGCACCGAGAGGGGTAGTACGGAGAGTTTCGGTACTACACGGGGTTGTGATGTTACAATGTAAGAATAAACTAGAGAAATTATATGAAGTGGAAAGTTGTGAAATTTTATTAATTTGAAGATTAGCCCATTATACCAAACATTGTCGAACGCCTGCCTTATGTCTAAAGACAGGAGTACCGTTGATTGCTGTTGGTTAAATTTTTGAATGGCGTGTTGCGCAACATGCGCAACCAACAGCACGGCACCCCTGCCAGTTCTAAAACCGAATTGCTGTTCTGGAATGTTCTGGTCTAATCGGCCGATCCTCATTCTTTTAAAAATGATTTTCTCAGCTATTTTTCCGAGTGAACTTAGGAGAGTTATTGGCCTGTATGATTCTGGTTGATTTTTCGGTTTCCCGGGTTTTAAAATCGGTATTATGATAGCTCTCTTCCATCCACTCGGAAAGTGTTGCAATAAAAACATTGCGTTAATAATATAAGTTAATTGAACTATTGTTTTTCGTGGTAAATTTTTAATTAGAATGTTGGCGATCTCGTCTTCACCTGGTGCTTTTTTATTTATCAGCTCCTCTATTACCCTCTTGATCTCAGTCGGGTTTGTAAAAAGTTTTTGTCTTATAGTTGGTGGAATTGGGTATTTGTTTTTTGTGAATTTATTTGCTAAGTCAGTTAATTCATTTTGTTCGTTAGTAGTGTTTGGTTTCCCCGCACATATTTGTCCGTAGTGGTCCGCTAATGTCTGAGCTTTTTCTTTGTTTGTTTGTGGGTATTGTGTAAAGTTTGGTATTTTTGTCTCTGTCTTTTTTGTTTGTGCTATTAATTTTCAAAGAGAGTTGTCAGTTGTTGATAGGTTTGTTATAATATTCGTCCATGTTTTATTTTTATGTTGTTTGATTTTTATTTTTATTTCATTTATTAATTGTCTCATGTCTATGTAGTCTTGTATTGTCCTTTGTCTTTGCCATCTTTTCCTAATAGCATTTTTAAATTTTATTAGGTTAATAATGTCTTGTGGTAGTTTAGTTTCGTTTTTATGGATTTGTACCTTTTTTGCTACTTTGTTTCTGGCGTTTTTAATGTTGTTTGTCAGTATGTCTACTTCGTTTTCTAATTGTTGTGTCGTTGTTATGTCATTATTTATCTTAGTATTTTGGTTTAATAGTTGTCTGTAGTAGTTCCAATTTACATTGCTTTATGTCCATGTTGTTTGTTTGGTGTCACTTTGTATGTTTGTTTCCCAGTTTAGTAGTACAGGTAGATGGTCAGATGAAAGTTCATTTAGTACTATTGCTTCTGGTAGGTCTGATATATTTTTATACAGAAAAATGTCAAGGTATGATGGTTGGTAGTTTGGGTTATAATAAGTTGGTTTGGGTGGTAAAATAATTTGTACGTCGTAGTTATTTAAATAGTTCATTATTGTTCGTCCATGTCTGTTTGTTATGTGTGCTTTCATTGTAGTGTGTGTTGCATTTAAGTCTCCAAATATTAGTGTTTTGTTCGCTTGATTCATAATTAGGTTAAGGTCATTGTCAGTATAGTGTAGGTTAGGGGGTGCATAGCAACTACTAATCACTGTTCCATTTTTTAATTTTATTGAGACGTGTTCAATACGTGAGTTTGTGTTGTTTACTTTTTTATGTGGTATGGAGTTTTTAATTAGTAGTGCTACACCCCCCCTCTAGCGTTTCTGTCAGTCCTGTATATTTGGTAGTTTCTAAATTTGGTTTTGATCAAGGGGGTTAGTTTAGTCTCAGTTACAGACATTATTCCTATTTTATTTTTAGTAAGAAAGAATTTTAATTCGTCTTGTTTGTTTCTTAGTCCGTTAGAGTTCCAAGTTGCTATTCTCAGAGACCTAAGAAATACTATATTTGGTAGTTATTTAAGTTTCCCATAAGGGTCATCATCAACGATACTCGCTCTTCTTGATTTCTAGTCTTTCTTAGCTCTCTGGAGCAGTCATTTAGAAAACGTATGAATTCATTTATGTTGATCAGACTATTAAATTCCCTCATAGCGGTAAATAAGTCACTTGCCTGTGCCATTCCGTGCTCATTCTGCTGGTCCTGGGTAGAGTTGCAGTCTGTTGTCTGGTGTTGGTCCGTGGTAGAGTTGGGTATGTCTGTTCGTAGTCCGTTTCGTGGGGGTTTCTTTCATCCTGTTGGGGGTAGTCTACTACGCTACTTGCCCTAGCGTTCGTTGGGCCACTTGCCCTGGCCGTTTGCGTCCATGGGTTGTTCTTTGGTGGAGGTGCAGGCTTGTATTGTTTGATCTGTTTAGGTTTGTTATTTGCTATTTGCTGTGCTTTGTAAATATAGACATCACACGTCGGGGACGTAGCTTTATGATCCTTATTGCAGTTAACACATTTTATTGAGTTATCCGCGTGACACTGCGACGTAGGGTGCTGCCCTGCACAGCGAAGGCATCTTTGGTGTCTGTGGCAGTTGGTAGTGGCATGTCCCCACTGCCCGCATTTTTTGCATTGTATTAAAAGAGTGGTTTGTTTTCTTCTTTCCCATGTTATACGGACATAACTTAAATATTTGATTTTCTCCAAGTGCTGAATTTTAGTATTTGTGTCGGTGGTTACCATATATAGAGTTCTATATTGTGTCTTCATAATATACACTTGTTTGACTTTGATGTTATGTTGCTGTGTGAGTTCATTTTTTATTTCTTCGGTTTTTGGTACGTGGTCTAACCCTTTTATGATGAATGCATGCGTTCTTTCGTCCTGTAGCGAGTAAGTATGCCATTGTAAGTCCTCTTCTGTTTGTAGTTGTTGTTTGTAACTGGTGAATTCGTCTTTGTCTTCTATGTATATTATTGTGTTATTTTTTGTGAATTTCAGTGTATATCCCTTTTTTATGTATTTATTTAGGTCCGCTGTCAGTTCATCGCAGGCTGCCTTGTTATTTATTATTCCTTTCACAATGATTGGTGGCGGTTTTGTTTGTTTTTTAGCCGGATTTGTATTTTTTTGTGTTGAAGTAGTATTTGTCGGTTTGTTGTTTTTTGGTTTGAATGTTTGTTTTGTTTTGTTGGATATTTCTGATTCGGCTGTTGATTTGTTGTCTTCTTCAATTTCCATTTCTTCTTCCGATTCGTCCGTTAATGGTGCATATTTGTTTGTAAGTTTGATTGGTCTATCCCGTAGAATAGTGCTGTATTTATTTTTTGCTGAAGTTTTTGGTTTGATAAAAATTTCTTCTCCTTTCTGGATGGCTTCTCTTTCCATTCTAATTCTATCTTCTAATGGTCGATTTTGTATTTGTTGTTTTTGTTGAATGTTTTGTTTGTCTATCTGCTGTTGAAGTATTTGTTGCTGCTGCCGGGTTCGTAAAATTGTTTCGGTTTCCGTTTTCTTGGTTTTTGTTTGTGGTGGTGGTGGTGTTAGTGGAATATTGTTCTTTACCGCATGCTTCCGTCTCAGATGTGCGATGATCTCCATCCTGTTTCTGTCTCGTTCTATCTTATCTTTGCATTTCTTGTAAAAGTCGGAACAGGTACCGCAGTATCCTTTATGAGTTTGAAGATATTTTAAGACGGTTTTTCCCGATCTTTTTGGTACTAGACTTGTGCTAGCGTTGCTCGGTGCGCTGCTTGCAATGCTTATATTATCGATTTCATGGTCACTGTTTTCATTTCCCTCTGTGTTTAGTTGGCTTTGGGTGCCGGGGGCACCCCCTTGATTGTCCATTCTTCACTTCAGGAACGATTGGAATGTTTGGAATTTTTCCTTTTTTGTAGAGGCGCGTGGCTTTTTGGTACAGTTTTTATAGTCACTGCACGCCACTTGTCTTGTGGTAAGTAGCACTATGAATGTTTTTGCACTCGTTTTCACGTTTCGGGTTTCGGTTTTCGTCGTTCGCGGGTGCTCAAGCGACGTGTTTACGCTACGACTGCTAAACACACACTCTTGTGTTTTGTGCTGTTCCATTGTGTGATTTGTTCATGAAATTGGAAACACTAGCTATGAATCAAATTACTTGTAACGACTATCAAAAATGACGGAATAACTGATTGAATGTTAATTCAGGTAGTTACTGACACCCAGCAGGTATTAAGCTCTACGGCTAAGCATTACGTCCTTAGATCCAAGGCCCTCTTTGATGCAAATAATTTTTGCTCGCACGGTACAACGTCGTGAAGAGCATAATCGCTTATATATATTGTAACTATGTTAAATTTGCAATTGCTATTGGCTGAATTTATGAAGCATTAGATAATCACAATTCTTAGGGACTCGTGGTTTCATTGAGGAATATATCACAGCCGTATTTAATTTTTAAGAATTTTATGAAGAGTTTTTTTTAACTATCCTTAAAGTGGCTTATAATTCATTCTTCTTGTCATTTTTATTATCTCATGAATTCATCAAATTTTAAATATTGCATTGGAATGTCGTACGTAAATTTAATATAATCTAGTACTTAAATTTAAACGTCTATATTTAAGTTTTCAATTGGATAATTGCTGATAATGCGGTTATTGTAGGTTAATTTAAAATAGTATATTATACAACAAACATATAATGGTGGCAATTATTCACGTTGATAAAGTTTGTGACACGGGCCGTAGGCGAGTTTTATAATTTTATCCAAGTGAATAAAAGCCATTAGATGCGAGTAGAATACTATACTTTGTCCACGACTATCCAATAATAAATTGTAGCCAGAATTACTAAACATCTTTATTTATTTAGAAATATTAATAGTACCTAATTTTGTATTCACACAATGTGCCAAGTTAATTGTAGGAATCAAATTTAACTCTACATTGACATCTTGGTTATTTGTTGTAGTAGATGTACACACTGCCTTATTTATTGCGTACCTATATACGGCTGACCAAAAGGATTTTTCTGGATCGCGTCTGATATTTTTTGTTGCTGTTTCCATTTTATTTTTTATTGAGCCATCAATATATCCTTCTGCTACCGCCGTGAATGTCCATCTCCCGTGTCTTTTCAATGCAGTTATATCCCCGCCTGCGTCTACAAGTATAGTGGCTGAAGATCTGCGAAAACTGTGACCAGAATATTTCTCTGGAGTGGGTAATTGCAGAAATGTTAGATACTATTTGTCTCCCCATTTGCGTAAATTTATTAATTCCTATCCTTTGTGAGGTACATTTGCCATTTTGATAATTGAAAAAAACATATTAGTTGTGACGGAAGATGAACGAAGGTTGATATACTTCTTGCAAATTTGGTAATAATCGTTTGATATTGTAAATTTGCGGGTAATTTTTATTTTAGTATTTAACACCTTTACTAAGAAAGCTGCTCCAAGATCTTGTAAATGTTTAAGTTTCATAGTGTACAGTTCATTACCACGGCAAGCACCCATTACTCCCATTATTAATGCCACCTAAAATAAATAGTATATGTGAATTTTCATAAGGGACACCATTAAAATTCTGATTTCAAAGCTTCGCGCATGCGTATATTAGAATTATGTTATTAAAAAATAAAAAATAAACTTTCGTTAGAACAAGTGCTAACCCGTTACATTTTATCTTTAATAAAAAGAAAGGTAATTTCGCCCATAAACACTTAGTAAGTATAATGTTTCTTACCTTTGTTGCAAGATATCTATCGTCATTGCAGAAGCCTCCGTAATGAATTTATGTTCATCCTCTGTAGAAAAAATACTGGCCTTTTTAGGCTGAAAACCTTCAGATCTTCGTTTTAATAAGGTTCTTAATTTGCTATAATTGTCAAGGTCAATGCCATGATTTAAATTAATAGTAGTTTTAAGCATCGAGTAGTTTGTCCATAACGTCGATGGTTTATATTTTGCGGACAACTCTGTGAAATACACTAACAATACGGATTATGAAAAATAACTAGTTTTCTTATCAATCCTCCATCGTACAAACGAATCATAAGCAGACACATAAAGTTTTTTCGATTTTTCTGGTAATAAATTTAAACTTGCTATTTTTGCTGCTTCCTGTATATCTGGGGGGGTATAACACATCTCATCTTCACTATCTCTAATTATTTTGTAAGTTCTTTTAATACAATAATTCGTAACTTTAAAGTTGATAAGTTGAACTATACTTTGACGTTTCAAATTAAAATTACAAAGCGCTTTGACTTGACATTTCATGGCATGCTTGAATTTTTCATCATACACACAAAATCGTATTATGGATGGATCTTACAGGGGAAGCGACCAATGATATTTTTTGATTTTAAATCGCATTACCTGTCGATTTCATTATTTATTTTATATATTTAGTTGTAAATTATGAGTTCATTATTCACTAGTGAATAATGGGCATTATTATTATTATTATTGAGCAAACACATATATTATAATGAACATATTATACAATAGTCGTTGAAAAAATATATTTTCCCGGTAGGACTTGCGACACAGGTTTAGCCTAGGGGAGCACAAATCCCAAATACGACCTTGCATATGCCCAATGCCGATGTACAAAGCTACAAAATAATTACTGTGCATTCAACACATCATAGAATTCTTTGTTTCAGCTGGGACATCAAACGGCTTCTGGCTCTCCGGAACACATTTAATAAACACGTCTAGTTTCCAATACTACTGGCTATCCACTGGAGCTAGAGCTATTTTCACCAACTGGCTACCGTGGCAACCAGATAATGCTGCTGGTAGGGAACATTGCTTACAATGGACCTACAATGCAACTATTGAAGCCATTGGTTGGAACGACTGGATCTGCGACAATGCTATAAAATATGTATGCGAGTACCTATCGAACGAATAAAGCCTTTTCGGCACTAGTGAAGAAAAGTCCATTTTTATCCGATTGTGTCAAAAAATTACGTTTTATAGATCAGATATTTGTACGAAAAGGTAACCTTTTCAATAAGGTATTAAATATTGCGCTGGTAGCTAGGTAACACTTTTCGTCCCCGGCCGAAATAGTACTTTTTCAACAGACGTGTGGAAAAACCAATTTTCCGCACGGATATCAGTCCGGAAAATTAATTTTTCCACACTAGTGCGGAAAATTTTTTCGGCACGATTATGTCAAAATCAATAATATATCAATTATAACTTGTAGTTATTACTTTTTTTCTCAGAATTAGTTACTGTTATATAGCGCTCATTCTGTGTATTAAGCACCAAATAAATTATTATTATTATTATTATATGTATGTGATTGTTATAGTTAATTATGTTACTTATTTCCACACGTCTGTAGAAAAACTATTGTACCTAACAAGTGCGGAAAATGAATTTTCCTTGCACTCGGCTGCTTCACCGAACTCCGCTCCGCGTCATTCGGTGAACGGCAGACTTGTGCGGGAAAATTCATTTTCCGCACTTGTTAGGTAAATAGCTATTACGTTACAAGTCCGGAAAATACTGTTTTTTTGGACGAGTCGACAAAATTCTAGGACGAGCCGTAGGCGAGTCCTAAAATCTGCGAGTCCAAAAAAACTGTTTTCGGACGTGTTGCGTACACTATTTTTTCGGCAACCGTGTAGAATAACAAATCAATGAGACACATTTCTTTATTATATTTCTTTAGAACAAAATTTCGAACATTTTAATTCTTATTTGTATTAAATATTGAAATTCGAACAGAAGATAGGTAAGTACTAACAGAAACATTCTAATTCTTATTTAGATTAATATTTATATTAAAAATCGAGCAATTGCTAATATTGATGTGATTCTTCCCGGCCTAGTCCGGGAAGTACGTACTTCCCGGACTAGACACGTACTTCCCGGACTAGGCACGTACTTCCCGGACTAGGCACATACTTCCCGGACTAGGCACGTACTTCCAGGACTAGGCCGGAGAAATGCTACATTCTCAAAGGAAAAGTGGGCACTTCCCGGACGGTTGCCGAAAAAATATTTTTCGGACGCTAACATTTTTTCAACAAACTGGTTATTTTATTTTTAATTATTTACAATATTTATATTAAAAAATGTACAATTAGAACAATTTTGAACCAGAACTGGGTGCTGTAAATTTGATTTTGAGGATATGTTATTATTTTTGTTCTCCGTTATGATATTATTTTCCAACGTTGAACTCGATTGGAACACGGATTGTGATACCTGAGTCGGTACTGATTGCAGTTCAGATTGTGGAATAGTGAATATTTTCTTGGTCAGCTCTAACTTATTGCTTAAGGAATCATCTATGTAGCCCTCGGTTAAGAATACTTCCAGCTTCCATGCCGTTTTAGAGAAGTTATGCCTGCTCCCGCATCTACAAGCAATGTGGCCGATGTTCTTCGGAAACAATGTCCTGTGGATTCCTTGGCATTCGGCAGTTTTAGGTAACACGTTATTTCCCGAGGTATGGAGCCACATTTGTCTATATACCGACAACTTGCTTATAGCATTTCCCATTGCGATGAGACACAAAAAATCGCCCATCACACATGTTTGTTGGACGTAAAGCCATATAATTTCTATAATACTTTAAATATTCTCCCGTCAGCGTAAATGATCTCGGTTTGTTTGATTTATTATAGAAACTTTTTAATAACAAAGCTGTTGCCAAATCTTTTATGTCATCAATTTCCATATGAGCCAGTTCTTCTCGACGACATGCGCCCACGATTTCGAAAATAAAAGCAACCTGTAATTAAGAAAATTGTTAGTAAGAAATTTAGAATAAAATTATATAGTTATATTTACCTTTAACATTAAGTATTTGTCATCTGGAGCATGGCAAAGAAATTTTTGAAACTCTTTTTTAGTTAGGGTCTTTGATTTCTTTGGACAATAACCAACACTTTTTCGTTTCAATAATACTCGTAATCTCATGTATTTTGATATATCATGTATCAATGTTGTGTTTAACATTTACCACTGCACGTAGCATGGAATACTGCGACCACAAAGTAGATAACTTTACAGTTTTCGATAAATCCGCCATATACACTAAGAAAACGTTTTCCGAGAACGACTGTATACTTTTTTCTTGTCGGTAATCCATAAATTATTTATAAGCTCTTTCATATATTTCCATAAATTTTTGTGGCAACAAATGAACCATAACTTCATCGGCAGTTTCTTGAATATCAGGTGGCGTACCTACTATAAGATCTTCACTATCATTTTCTATTTCCATTTTTGTGTTTTCAAGTTTTAAAACTATCGCCTGATTGACAAAACGTCAAATGATATTATTAATTTAAGTAATTTAAGTAATTATTAACAAACATTAGCCCCCCATACACCAGAGGATAAC
The DNA here is from genome assembly GCA_963969555.1 of Polydrusus pterygomalis. Lineage (NCBI taxonomy): Eukaryota > Metazoa > Arthropoda > Insecta > Coleoptera > Curculionidae > Polydrusus > Polydrusus pterygomalis. Next base: position 48,863,770 of record OZ018382.1, read on the forward strand.
TTAACGAATTTGATATGGCACGAGCCAAATACGCCGATAAAACTTTACGTGTATGTGGCGAGCCGAGCTTCCTCGGGCCGTGTAATATCTGCCACGGATGAAATCAGCCGGTTTTAACCCGTCAATAGATTAGCTAGGTTAATTTGTCATCATCATAAAAAGTCATCCAACTTGGTTTGAGGTTAAATTAAAATAATAATAATAACAAATAATGTCTGCCGATTCACGTTACTTATCAAAAGAGTTTATAACGGAATTTATTAACATTTACCAAAGTTATCCATGTTTGTGGCAAGTAAAATTCGAAGCTTACATGAACAAAAATTTGAAAAATAAGACATATAACCATACTTAACAAATGTCTGAAAGTCAAAGTCATTTTTTAAGTCGACGAGCCAAATTCGGCTGCCCAAAAATGACGAGAGTTTTGGTACGTGCCGGGCCTAGTTCGCAGACCAAACCGAACGGATCAAATCGGTCCAACTTATATGTTGGTGTATGGGGGCCTAAAAGCGACAAATTACCGTGAGAGATGAAATGTATTGGTTTACTTTATTTTCACATCATTTTATAATCGGAACAAAACCACAATCAGATAAAAATATCGTATGTCAGACGGACGAAAAATGTATTTCGGACTATGCGGGTTACCGGCCTCGGCTTTGCCTCGTCCGGTAATCTCCCGCATTATACGTCCGAAATACTACATTTTTCGTCCTTGTAACATAATATACTGTTATTGCATTGGGTTTTTTTTTCTGAAAGGTGTCATGTTCAAAATTCTGAGCGCCATTCGCCAGCACGATTTGGGTGATTGTAAAGTGTCTGCCTTTACCGCCTATTACGACTACGAGTTTTTCTTCTTAATTATTTTTTTGTTCAAAATCACTGACTGTTATTGTACTTTTTTTAACTCCGTTTGTATTGACTGACTTACGCGTTACTGACTGTACCATATATTAATTAGACAGATAGCACAACAAAGAATTTAAACTCTTCTCGCTCACGGACACCAGAAAGTTGCCTCGGATTTGTAGCATCTTGGAATAGACAAAGAGGGATATAATATGGGATGTTATAGATATATGACAGACTTAGTTATTATAGATAATGCTCCAATGGTCAGGTACCAGATCATTGGGGTAGACTTAGTTATTATAGATAGTGCTTTAATAACCAGGTACCAGATCATTGGGACAGACTTAGCTATTATAGGTAGTGCTCCAAAGATCAGATACCAGATCATTGGGGCAGACTTATTTATTATAGGTAGTGCTCCAATAATCAGGTATCAGATTATTGGGGCAGACTTAGTTATTATAGGTAGTGCTCCAATGATTAGGTATTAGATCAGTGGCGGCTCGTCAGGGGCGGCAGGGTCGGCAGTGCCGACCCAGCAGAATTAAGAAAATAGACATTCCCATTTCCATACTTAAAAAATTCTGTATTTTAACTATTTATTTAAACTAATGGTTCAATTAATTTTTTTATTTAACTGTTTGCTTCAATTTAAAAATTTATTAACTCTTTTTCCGGTCGGTCACCTCTATATTAAACAATGTCTATGGCCGAAAGTAATAGTAGCAGGTCTTCTAACAGATTACGAACATCAGACGTCTAGCCGGTGGAAAAAGGCAGCAAAATAGGCAACCAAACATACGTATGACCAGTATGACGTAATATTCCCTGCAGTTTAACGCAATGTTTCAATTTTAATTTGCGGCAGTTCTGTATTTGGCTCACGTTGCCAAATTGCGCGGTTTTTCTTCGTGAAAAATTTATATTGATTATTGGTTTCAATTCAATCAAGTGAATCAAGTTAAAAACCTTGGACTTTGGAATAAGAGCAAATACTAATTTAATTATAATTTAATACGTAGTGTATATTATTGATTGTTTGAATGTGAAGTGGTTTTCTGGTTTTTATTTATTTTCGTAAAATTATATTTACAATTTTCAACGTAAAATGCAACTACGGAAATTTGCCGCCATGCCTGTGTAAGTTATTATGCGGAATGCGAATGACAGACAGAGTGAGTAAATCGGTTAGTGTTTTTCGCTAATTTTACTTTTTCGTATGTGGATTTCGTGATTAGGGCTCAATCCTTAATCGTTCGTAACAGCTTTTGACTTTTGGTTAAAATAAGTGATCAGTTTTTATTATTTTCCTTAGTGTGAAAGCGGTGAAGTGCCTATAAGTAATTTAGTTTTTGTGTCTAGTGTTGTGCGTGCTTTTTAACATATTTTTTGCCGGCTTAAAAATGGTCTATAAAGTAAAGGTAAACTATCGAAAGTAGGTATTAAAAAAATGGAAGGAAACGTTTCAAAATTGTAAGTATTACCAAGAGTAAAAATATTGTTTTGTTAGTGACCTTTTATCTCAGAACTTTGCATCACTTCTGCATGATGAAAAAAATATTGTAAAAGCAATGGCCGTCCAACGCCAAAAATGTCTTCATTAATAAATACTAGCGGGAAAGGTTCGAACAGATTATTTAATGTAAATTAGTAAATTGGTACCAAAAATACTAATGGCTTACTGGAAAGTGAAGTCAAAAATAAACTTTTTTGTTGAGCATGCGTGCTTTTCTCTAAAAACAACATTGGACAAAATCAAAATCCATGGAGTAGAAGAGGATACGATAACTTAAAAGAGTTATCTAGGGCACTTCAAAAACACGATGTATCAAAAGAGCATACGTACAGCCAATTAAAATTAGATTTATTTGGTAAACAAAATATTTACACGGCTTTAAATATCGCTGAACGTGAAAATAATAAAAAACATAATGAGGCGGTTAAAAAAAAATCACGCTCTCCTGCGACGATTAATTGATATAACAATTTTTCTTGGAACTCAGGAAGGAGTTACCATTCAAGGGCCACGATGAGAGGGTAGATAGTCGGGGAAATTACAAGGGACTTGTAAATTTACTAAAATCCTAATTACGACCTGGAATTTCAAGAGTTGTTGTTTCCCTTTCTCTCTTTTTATTTACGTAAATAAGACAAAGTAAGATCTTATGATAATCATAGGAAAAATTAGGTACTATATCAGGTAATTCCGTTTGGTTGTAGGACTTCCAGGTTGTTTCAGTCGCGGTCGCACCGTACCTATATAGGCGATTACGATTATAGATAATAGAAAAATTATACGTACATTTTAAAAGTTTTAAGGTGGCTTTTGGGTTTTTTAAAATTATTCATTGCTTCAATACCTAATAACAGTAAATGGTTCAAAAAAATTATATTAATTATTATTGCGCTAATTTTTTTCTTTTATTAGTGATAAAGTAATAATATTAACATTAAATTATTGACCAAATTTGGGCGTGGTCCAAATTTTTTTTCGCCTGCGGCGCATTCGCCTGCAGCAGGCTTTACGCCTCTATCGTACCCGTCGCCGACCCGCATAAAAAGAGCACGAGCCGCCACTGTATTAGATCATTGGGGCAGACTTAGTTATTATAGGTAGTGGTCCAATGATCAGGTATCAGATTATTGGGGCAGACTTAGTTATTATAGGTAGTGCTCCAATGATCAGGTATCAGATCATTGCGGCAGACTTAGTTATTATAGGTAGTGCTCCAATGATCAGGTACCAGATCATTGGTAGCCCTTTCACTGGGATAACCTGACCAGATTCGCCGGCCATGCCGCCCAGTTCTTTTATTTTTATATATCTATATTTCAGCTTTATTCTCGTGGTTTGAGGCTCATGTGGCGTATAGGTTCTCCCCAGTGGCGTGTAGTGACATTTTCAGCAGGGTATAGGCAAACGTCTTGGATTTTCTACAACTGTATTTAAGTAAAATGAACACAGGCTTGTAATAATTAGGGAAAAAATAAAATTATTCTTCTTTGACATATTTTATAATAGATAAGTGCAAATACATTATTTTTTAAAGCGATTCTAGCACATGGCGACTAATATACAATGGTCTTCATTGCATGTTAATTTCAAGTATATAGACATCGGTTTTATTGAGTAAGGTTATTTAAAACTGTGTAGTACGATACAGATGCACGTGCTACCTAAAATAAAGTATAATACAATCCCTGTTTAAAGGTGGTAGACAATGAAGTAATATCAAAGAAATTCCCTTGTCGGATTTCCATTGTCTGTCTTTACTTTGTTACTTAACACAACGTTTCGGTTAGTTAGTAGTTAGTATCTCTAACCGTTTTCAAGTGTAAACTAAATTATAATTCTAGAGCTATTGTCTTAAATATTATCCATGTGCAATGAAACTTGATGATTTCGCCTACGTGCTTATTGGAGTGTGAAGTTTGAGTTGTTGGTTTTGGACAAGAAGAGGTTTCCAGATATTGGGGACATCTATACTTGGTTTACTAAATATATGGGCATTTTAATTCATGAAAGTAGCTTCTTTGTATTTTCGTTTTCTCCAGTGGTATTCCGTGTCCAAAACCTTGGCTTTTTACCACTGTATATTATTATGTTGGTTGATCCATACATGTTTCGCTATACCTGATCTGGAAGAGTTTCACCTCTGTAAGTATGTTTCAAATGTTCTTTACAGGTCTTTTTGTTTCTCCAATGTACGATTAGCCACACTCGCAAGGGATTTGATAGATAGAATTTTTTGTGTTTTTATTACCAGGGGGCGAGTGTGGCGAATCGTACATTGGAGAAACAAAAATACCTCTTCCCGTACTTGTTAAAGAACATCTGAAACATACTCAAAGAGGTGAGACTTCTAGATCAGGTATAGCGGAACATGTATGGACCAACCAACATAATATACAGTGGTCAGAAGCCAAGGTTTTGGACACGAAACAGCACTGAAGAAAACAAAAATTCAAAGAAGCAGCTTTCATGAATCAAAATACCCATATATTTAGTAAACCAAGTATAGATATATCTGGAAGCCTCTTCTTGTCCAAACAAATAGCTCAAACTTCACACTACTATAAGCACGTAGGCGGAGTCATCAAGCTTCATTGCACATGGATAATATTAACAGACAGTAGCCTTAAAATTATAATTTAGTTTACACTTGAAAACGGTTAGAGATACTAACTAACCGAAACGTAGTGTTAAGTCAGAAAATAAAGACAATAGACGCTCGACAAGGTAATTTCTATAATAATCACTGTTATTTCGTACTAGTTCATTGTTGTATTTTTATTGCTTAGCTACCAACTATACATAATAGTGTACATTATGGTCATGCGGGCATAAAATGCACTTGTAGCCCACACTGGCCATAAGACACAAAAAAAAAAAAAATAACTATAAAATAATAGAGAGATTTTGGAACTCTTATTTAAGCCTGTCGTTATCGTTATTCTTATTCTGAGCAGGCGCAGTACTAAAACGAGGCAGCGATTCCTTTATTAACGATAACGAGGTTCGTTAATTACGGAGATATAAGGAAGGCTATCGTTATGGTTATTCTTATTTTGGTTAATTTGCCATGGTGCCAATACTAACCTATATAATTTAATAAGAATATATTTCGGACACGATCATTTTTCGAAAAACACTTAAAAAAATTGAAATAACTTTATAACTGTAGTTTAGATAAAACCGAACAGAAAAGGTTTTTTTTATACATAATTCAAAATTTTACTTTATGTTAATCATAAAATAACGCTTCGGTAAGAAATGTAATTATATTTTTTTGTAAACGACTTGGCAACATAACTCGGAACAGTCTGTTTTTAAATATAAAGAAATGTTTTCCATAACTAGGGATGCACAAAATTCGAAATCCATCGATACATCGAAAATCGATATATCGAATTTTGACCCATCGATGTAGCAAAAACATCGACATTAATCCATCGATACTGAAAAAATATCGACCGAAAAACATCGATATATATCGATATAATTATCGAAATTTTTTTTCTCAATTTGCAATAAAAAATAAAAACAAATAAGACGCTGCTTGTAGCAGAAGATGAGTTACGCGTCTTTATATACTTAATGAAACGTTGTTTAATAATAGGTCTTTAATATTTCTTACCTATTTAACACTTTAAAAACTAATAATGTGTACCTCAAAGTGATTTTTTACATCTGGAACGACCTTAGTTCATAAAGTACGGCTTTTATTATTTATAGGTTGGCAGCACCATTACGTGCCGTAATTTCCCTAGTATTTAGCGCCAGTGCATGAAACAAACAAATTAAGATGGCGCTAGAAAGTAGCAACACTTAAAATAGTTTTTTTATATCTATAAAAAAAAATCTTTAAAACATACTAAATGATCCCAATTTTTTGGTTTAATAACTTTGCAAACGATGTATTTTAAGAAACATCGATACTTCGATATATCGATCTAACCTCCATCGATGTCATGAACCATCGAGTCAAAATTCATCGATGTAAAAACATCGATATTTTGCTCCGATATATCGATTTTTTCGATATATCGAAAACCATCGTGCATCCCTATCCATAACATTTACCAGAAATATTAACATAGTTAAGCACGTATATAACATTAATGACTCTGTTTTAGACAGTGTCGATCAAATAAAAGATTTGGGTGTAATATTGGATTCCAGGTGGTCATTTTGTGGACACTTTGATAAAATAATCAACGAATCAAACAGAATGTTAGGTTTTATTTTAAGAACGTGCAGAGAGTTTAGAGATCCCAGAACTTTGATTTGTCTGTACTTTGCATTTGTTTATAGTAGGCTGTCATTTGCCTCGGTTATATGGAATCCTTTATATCTTACCCCCACTAGACGTCTAGAAGCTGTCCAGAAAAAAATTCTTAAATCTGTTGCCTTTAAGGCTAACTGTACTGTCGAGACCGCAGTAAGGACCTATAAATTGCTCTCCCTTTCTGATAGAAGGCATGTCACTGACCTTTCTTTCTTATTTAAGTTATGTAATTCTCTTATTGATGTACCTACATTGTTACATCAAATTAATTTTAATGTCCCTGCAAGGGATCTAAGAAGATTTGATTTATTTAATTTGACCTATCAAAGAACAAATTTAGTACTGAACACCCCTTTGACCAGGCTACAAAGAACCTATAACCAACACTGTACATCGATTTGTTTAATCAAAATTTATATCAATTTAAATTAAGAGTAAGAAGATATTTCTTACAACAGATTCTTGTGTAGAGTATTTACATAGAAAAGAGCGTACTGCAGTATTCCATTTTTATTTTAGTCTAGCTTAGTTTTAGATAGTTTAATTCTTATGCACGAACAACAAAATAAGCAAAAGTCGTTCTTAATTTTAATATTAAAATCCTGGACTTTGGAAATTAAGTTGTTCTTATTGTATGACTTATGTTATTACTGTCATTATCTGACAAGAAATAACATATAAGAGTTTTTGAATTTCTGCAAAAGATTGTGCTTGAATAAAAACTAAACTGTTTTGCTTCAACTTAAAAACAAAAATGGCAGTGAATGACGCTACCTTCTTGGAAGACGATTTTAATGTTATCGATATATGTAATTGAAATGGGTTTCCCACGCAGACAATACGATAGAGAAGAGATCGTTTTTCCGTCGATTTTGCTTACGAAAGAACACGGTTTTACAAGTGTTACAAGAAATTGAACATTATTAGAATTTAATAATGATTTGTAAGTATGTACAGCAATAATTCTTTAGGCATACTTTTACATATATAATAATATCTTAAATAGCTAATTTCCTTTTGCGTTTTTTTTTCGTCATTTTCACCCATTTTGTTGAAATAAAAAGGAATAACAACAATAAACTTTTGATTTTAATCAAATTCGCCGGTTCAAATCGCAAGGGCGCGGTAAATGTGAGGTTAGGTTAGCACAGAAAAGCTTCGTGACATATCAGTGCAGGAAACAGTAAAAATAAAGAAAATCACTAAATTTCTCAACGTTGCCAAATGTATTGTTTCCTTTACAAAGACAACTTAATCTGGATGCGATGCATAAAAAAGATTATCCTAACTTTTAGTATGACTTTATAAAGCCGAACTTAACGTTAAAACGGAGCATACAGGCATATATATTGTCGGATATGGATTGATATCCTTAAGGATGGATTACTCATCCCGTACTTCGCTGTGGTGCTAAGACTCTTAGAGGGTGTCGAGCTTGATAAGAAGAGGTGTAGTGGAAAGATAGTGTATAGAACAAGGACAAGGACATTTCTGGTTTCGTATGAAGATGCTGTTATCTACGTAGTCCACGAGTTAAACGTCATAATTTTACCTGCTTTTTTTTAATGAACAGACAAGTATTCTGTTTTACTTACTCCACCTTAAATCTAAGAAGGTCTTAGTACAGAGATATTATAGTGTGCCATTTCTACAGCCTATTTAGTGCTCTACTTCTTTTATAGTTCTGTATCATTAATCCATCCAATAACCCCCCCCCCCCTGGCGTACACGCCTGATAAACTTTCTGCCCATGTAATTTTTATGTTAGAGTCAGTTAATTTTTTTTCTTAGCTCAAGCTGTTTTTGAGATATAAACAATAAAGTTTGTAATTAGGCGTTTTTAAAGACGAATAACATGAATCTATTCCCATTTTTCTAATAATTTAAAGAGGGCGCCAGTTACACCCCACACGCCCAATACATTAGGCCTAAAAAAAATTGCGGCTAAATTCATTAGAATTCTGAATTTATAGTAATTTATAAGAAAAAATACTTAATTTACTTTATTGAAACAATCCGTTTCCGAGGTATTTGTAATTTAATATTTTGTTGCATAAATAAATTCGATCCCAGAAAAGTAGTTTGCGGCCAACGAAGTAGGATATGGACAATTGAAAAGCAAGAATATATCAAGATTGAGCAAAATGAACTATGTAGTTATTTTCATGCATTAATTTTTCGCAATTTAAAACTTAACAATGTTCTTATAAATAATACCACGACATAATGAATATTTAAATTTCGAAAAGATTTGTATTTATGCTCAAGAAAATCTGTATTTTTTTATTTATTTTATTTTTTCTAAAAAAATCACAAAAACATTAGTTTATGAGGACTTCTCTACTAATTACAACATCTTAAATAACGTAAGTGGTAAAATATAATTAATTAAAAATACAATAAAAATAAATATTTTAATATGTCATTGTATATACCGGGTGTTTCTCAAAAGACGTTCACCCCTAAAATTTTTTTATATTTATAGATATTACCTATAATGAAATTTTGAGATTATGCATAAGAGATGAGTCTGCATTTATTGGCATAATTTTCAATTTGTTAGCACTTCCGGTTTGAGCGGAAGTGACCTTGACTTTAATATTTTAAATGGGACGTCTTATATATTTTTACTTATTTGGGTTCAGCATAACATTATGAGTGAAATGACACCTCACTTGTCATTTTTTGACGTTTTATAACATTTTTAATAGTCAAGTAATGAAAATTAAAATTAAGTTACAAAAATTGACTTTCTAAATTTCACAAGCGTTTAAAAAATGAAACTTTGTTTTCTTGACGTTTACTTCATGTTTTCAAATGGAACGATGGTGGTTCACGAGGATATTTAAAACGAGTATTTTTTTTTAACAATTTGATACCATACCTATACACCTATGCTATTTTAAAATTGACACGAAAAAGTTTGCCTTAAGTCCCAATCGCAAATTTAAAAGCGTTAACTACGCATTATTGCCGCCCTCTGTTTTCTAAAGAAATATAAAGGTGGCTTTGAAAAACAATGGAATGGTTTTGAAAAGCAATATGGCATTAATTGAAAGTTGTAATGTCATTAGTTTATAAAACATAGAATGACATACAATCTTGCGGCTTCAGAAGATTTTTTCTGGTTACTCCAAAAATTAGGAGCATATCAATTTGTTCATTTCTAGTAAAACTAACCATTTTACCTGATTTACAATGTAAATTTAATAAACGAATGACATAATTTTAATTTAAAACCATATATATTGGTTTTCAAAACCATTCCATTGTTTTTCAAGTCTTTATATTTCTTTAGAAAAGAGATGGCGGCAATAATGCAAAACGCTTTTAAATTTGCGATTGGGAATTAAGGCAAATTTTTTTGTGTCAATTTTAAAATAGCATACGAGTGTATGGTATCAAATTGTTGGAAAAAAATGCTCGTTTTAAATATCCTAGTGAACTACCATCGTTCCATTTGGAAAAATAGAGTAAACATCAAGAAAACAGAATTTCATTTTTTAAACGCTTGTGACACTTAGAAAGGCAATTTATTATGACATAATTTTAATTTTCACATACTAGTTGACTATAAATTAACAGATTTAATTAATTTGTAGCACTCTAGATTAAAAATAAAAAATAAACATAAAAATGTTATAACACGTCAAAAAATGACAAGTGAGGTGTCATTTTACTCAGAATGTTATGCTGAACCCAAATAAGTAAAAATATATAAGACGTCCCATTTAAAATATGCGGGCGGACGGGTTTCATTACAAAATAGATTGTCTATAAAAATACAAACTGGAAATCAAAAGACCAATACTCAGTGGCGTATTTAGGGGGGGGGTCCGAGGGGTCTGGACCCCCCCCCCCCCCCGTGGGCTCAACATTAAAAAAACTCAGAACAGATCAGATGCCTTGTTGCATTTAATGTAGACAGGGTGAACTGAGCCTCGCCCGATAACAAAATGTAATAATTTTCCATTTTACAATTTTTGAATAAAGATTTTTATTATTATTATTATTATTAAATAAAATTATTAAAAAATTGAAATAATGTTCACTTAGTTTTGTAATTTTTTTGCAAACTAGAACTATTAGCAATACTTTGTTTTTTCAAATAATTAAGTAACTGTGTCACAGATAACAAAACAACATGGCCAAACTTGGCAAAAAAAAATGGCAAAAATAACTTGAAAACCAATCATTTTCGGAATCGGTCATATTATGTAGAAATATATATTTTTAAACATAAATATTTAAAAAAATATATATTCCCATTATTGCGTTTATATTTAAAAATTTCTTAATTTCTTCCTTTTTATTTATTATTTTCAACCAATTAGAAGGCTCCTTTTTGTTTGCATTGCTTATAGTGACGGGAGACTATCGCGATAGTCTATAGCCTATTCAGTGGCGTAGCTAGCATGGGTGACACCCGGGGCGGAATTCGTGGTGTCACCCCAAAAATGAAAACTGATTATTATTTTTTTCTAATTAAAATATAAATGAGTAAACAAAAATATGTAAGTACCTTAAAAGCTCTTTTTTCTAGATTTAACAGCTGCAAACTCACTAATTACGTCCTCAAAATTTATTTTTTGCGTTGCCTCGTGTTCTATTGTTAACATGCTTAGACTGTTGAGTCTTCTTTCGCTCATTGTAGCCCTCAAATAGTTTTTTATTAATTTGAGTTTGCTGAAACTTCTTTCACACGAGGCTACCGATACGCAAATTGTTACAAATAGTTTGAGAGCGACCACAAGATTTGGCACAGATTCTATAAAATCCCATTGCACAATAAACTTTAAAAAGTCTAGAGACGACCAATTAGACACTGATATATTGGCCGCTTGAATATGTCGGCGGAGTCTTGGTATCTCCAAGAGGAGTTCGGCTTCCGATACTTCATCGTCATAAAAATTACAAAATTTTGATACAGCCAATTTCAATTCATCAGTATTTGCAGAAAGCAAAGTATTTGGCTGTACAACCTCAAACAATGAAGCTACTTCTCGAACAGACTGCAATCTTGTTTGAAGTTCTACGCTGAATCGATCAATGCATTCAAACATATCTTTTTGCACTTCAGCTCTCAGGGTGAGTCCTGCATCGGTGGCCAACTCAGTCAAACGTGCGCCCGAACTTTTTTGTGGATAAAATAAAATTTAAAATTAGAGGCGGCTTTTTAACAAAGAAATTAAATTAAATTAATATTTAAAAATACCAAATAAATTCGGTCAACCAGGAAAAATCCAACATTATTTCTTGCGGTGAAGGGACGAAGAATATTAAAATGAATTCGGTTAACGGATAAAATTAGGACAGGGCTTATGCATGTTGTTAAACTAAGACAATTATTTTGAATAATTTAATAACAAGAGAGATGATAGAAGTAAGAAGATTCTTAGATCTTAAAATATAAAAGCAATTTTTGTGTTTATTTTTATAAAATAAAATTGTGATTTGTGAAGTAAAATGAGCCGCATATAAGTAAATAACACATTTTGTATGTATGTTAATAACCACTGAATGATCTTAAAAAAAAAATAAAAGTGGCTTTACTCAGTGATTATTATTGTTGATAAAAATTGTCATAATTATGATTTGTGTATTTTTTTCATCACTGTCGGGTTATCGGGTGGGTCGGGTGTCACCCCTAAAAGGGTGACACCCGGGGCGGTCCGCCCCCGCCCCCCTCTAGCTACGCCACTAAGCCTATTAACCTAATAAAATTAATAAGTGATAATTTTTCTGTCAAAAATGAAGTGCTTTATTTTTTATGGCAAACGTCACTCAGAATTAAATCAAAATAAATTTGGTTGCTTTATAATTTTTATTGAGAATAGGTCGTAGGTCTCATCATCTCATCATATTAAAAGAAACTCCAATTCATGAAATTTTCTTACCGAATCTCCCACGCAGCAGAATTAATTCCCGATAATTTTTCTGCTAGGGAGATTATAAGTGATAATTTACTCTACTTACCGTTAATTTAAAGCCGACTTGACATAAAACGCACAACCTCGAAAAACTTTTGTCGGCCGAATGAACGTTTAAAATGTAGTTTTCAACCTGCTTCTTGTATTGAGCCTCATATTGGTTAGTTATGCACCCGACCAATAGATGGCAATACATCATATCATGTCAGTAATATTGCAATGAGCGGTGTTGCTCCCTGGGCGCGGCTACCCGGATCTCCCCTACTGTAGCTCAAGAAAAGGAAATTCTAGTGCGAGGTGGTGAAAATTCGAAGATGAGTACCAGACATTTAGTAAATGAGACTAATGTCAAAAAAAGCTCAGTTTAAAAAAAAATGTTCTACACACAGAAAAATTACATTCATATCATTTTAATTCCGTCCAAAATTTACTACCAAATAATTTACCAGTAAGACTTCAGCTCTGTCCGTTTCTACTTCATAAACAGAATTAAGATCCAATGATCATCAATAAAATCCTTTTAACAGACGAAGAAACCTTACCAGACGAGGTGTGTTTAACTGGGGGGAGAATCATGCTTGGGAGCTGGAAAATCCACACTTACCACGCCATTTCAATATGAATTTTCTGTTAACATTTGGTGTGGTATAATAGACGATTTTATCATGGGACCTTTTGAATTACCAGCCAGGCTGAATAGTGAGCAGTATTGGCAGTTTTTAAACAATGATTTAGTAAATTTACTTAATGACATTCCTTTAAATTTAAGACAAGATATGTGATTTATCCACGATAATACACGACCCTTTTTTTCACTTGCGTTCGCAATTGTCTTAACCAGCAGTTTCCTAATATGTAGATGGTTTGGCCGTGGTAGCAATTTTTTATGACCCTGACATTAACCCTTTAGATTTTTTCTTCTGGGGTTATATTAAATCTTTAGTGGACGATAAAGTAGAGATCCAGACACGCGACCAACTGTTGCAAAAGATTCAGGAGGCAGCCAATGTAATTCAAAATAAAGAAAGAACTTTATTTAAAGTAAGGCGCTATTCGGTAAAAGCTTTTTTGTGAAAATTGAATGATTATTTTTGTTGAAAATAAAAATTTCGATGCAAATATTTCGGAAATACTTTATTATAATAAAATAAATGAAGCATATCTTTTTTCTTACCAAATGGCTGTTTTATCATAAATTTTAATCAGAATCCCGCAATTTTTTTTGGGTGTAATGTAGTGGGCGTGTGGGGTGTAACTAGCGCCCTCTACAAGTTATTTAAAAAATAAGAATAGATTCATATTACTCGTCCATAATAACCTCCAATTACAAATTTTCATGTTTATACCGTGCGAGCAAAAATTATTTGCATCAAAGAGGGCTTGGATAAAAAAACGTAGCGCTTGGTTTAGATCACAATGATATGGGGACAACGTATCTAACCAAATCAGGTTAAATTGCTGAAATTGGCCACCTGCTCCAAGCATAAATTCACACGTCTCATCATATTTTCTAAAGTGTTGACCAGCATCTCTGGAGAAATGTTACCACATTCTTGAATAATTGTTCTAAATTTGCAACTGGTGTGTTAAAAATAATGTTCTTTAAATGAGGAAAAACGAAGTAATTCATAACCGTTAAACAAGGTGATATAGGTGGGAATTCAATTTCTGATCGAAAACTGATCAATCTGTCGTCGAAAAAATTGCGTAAGTAGTTAATAGTTTCGGCGGCTGAATGGGCGGTTGCACCGTCCTGTTGAAAATATCCAAAACGTAGTATGGAGTAATTGCTCCACAAATGGATTCAAAAGATTGTCTCTATACCGCTGTGCTGTACAGTAACTGTGTCATGGAAGAAAATAGGATCAACAATTCTTCTTTGGGAAACAGCTAACCAGACACCAATTTTTTGAGGGTGCAATGTGGACTCTACAAAAAAATGAGGATTTTCACTACTCCACATGCGTGTATTCTGAGAATTCACATAACCGGAGAGGTGAAACCAGGCTTCATCCGGGAAAAATGTCAGGTCTAATAAATCATTTCTTTCCAATAAATTTTGGGTAAACCATTGAGAGTAATTCCTGCGTCTTTCAAAATCTGCGGCTTGTAATTCTTGGAATACTTGCACTTTATAGGGAAATAAATTTAGCTGCTTCTTAAGAACAGTCCTGCATGTTCCATAAGATCTTCCCACTTCTTGGGATAGGCGTCTTATACAATTTGTTGGCGTATTTTGCATTATTTCACGAACGTTTGCAACAAGTTCTTCTGTTCTTACAGATGGTCTTCCTGCTTCTTTTTTGTGTTGTATAGAACCTGTTTCCCTAAACATAGCCACGGTTCTTTTCAGGCAATGATAAAAATCCCCAGCAATAAAAGCAACGTTAGGAAAATGTTCGTTAAAACCGTCCATGCACAAACCCGGATTGTATTGCCACTCACAATTTACTCTAACCCCGTTTCGAAAATACGCTTCAACCATGAATGTTTTGTGCTGTTCCGTAAAGCCAATTGTGTGAATTGTTCAAGAAATTGGAAAAATTAGCCATTAATCAAATTACTTGTAACGACTGTCAAAGATGACGGAATAACTGATTGATTGTTAATTCAGGTAGTTACTGACACCCAACAGGTATTAAGCTCTACGGCTAAGCATTACGTCCTTAGATGCAAGGCCCTCCTTTATGCAAATAATTTTTGCTTGCACGGTATCTCAAAAACAGCTTGAGCTATAAAAAAAATTAAATTATAAATTAAACTGTGTCCCATTAACGAGCAACATTTGCTAAAGCATGTTTAGCATAAACCTATTATTGTTATGTGTAGAATCGGTGGTTACTCTACGGCGCACTCATTTCAGATCGCCCTGTATAAATAAAACATATTTTTTTTTATTTGCTGTTGCTGTTAACTTGCAGCAGCTCTCTTAAATTGGGTACGAGCTCGAGTACTAATATAATAAAAACCCTCGAGTATGTTTACTATACTCACGGTAACAAATGTCGTCTTCGAAATTTTAAAAAATCCACCAACATTTAGGACAAGTGGTTTTTGAGTTAAGAATATAAAAAACCTTAAATCCTTTTTAAAACTTTCGCTGGCTTCTATCCAGTTACATTGATATGCTGCCGTCGAAATAGCTTCACTCTAAAATTTAAATAATTCCATGTCTTATAACAAAATAACTAAATTAGGATAGAAAAAAAAAGAAAAGCACAAAGTCTTTCTATAAAATTTTTTTATTAGAATAACTAGGCGAACCTAGAATAATTCATAATAATTAAATTCTACATGTTTCGAGTGTAGAAACACTCATCATCAGGAAAACAAAGTAAATGGTACAATGCTGATGTTGTTAGCAATAGAGAAAATAATAAGTGGGATTGAGCCGTAATGGAGCTTTCAAAGGTGTACAAGAGGTGTAAAAAATTAAATAGTAAAAAACCGACAACCACACTGAGGAAAATAATTTGTAGCCATTACTAAAAATTTAGTTACCACAGCTAAATTTTTCATTAAAATAGGGGACAGCAAGGTGGATGACTTATAACAACTAAATCAAGTTTGCTGGAATAGATTAGTAGCTACAACTATAGGATTTAGTAGATAACGAACTTATGTTGTTGGGTTTACTAAATGGTTTTAGTTACAGTTACTAAAAAAACTGAGTTAGCACAGCTAATATATATATTCGTTACAAGTAGGTGGTTTGTTAAAGCTATTATATCATTTAGTTGCAGGAACTAAGCGTAGATGTTAACGTTACTAATAACTTATATAATAGTAACTAAATTATGTAGTTAACCCAAATTGGGTGTTTAGTGAATACAAATAAAAATATTAGTTAAAAAGTAACCACAAATTTTTTTTTTATTTGGCAACGATTGCATGCACCTTCAGTCCCCTAAGGCCTTATTATATAAGGGCATCTTAACAGTAGCTCAAGTGAACCTTTAACTTGAACCTTCCCATAAAAATCACATTGTCGTCCAATACGGTTTTTTGTTTGGAACTGGCAGCAACGAAAAGCTTACTCTAGTAACCACAGCATAAAGCATTTCGCTGTCCCCTATTTAACAAGAGTTCTATGCTGCATTAGAAAAATATTTGTTACGGCTGCACATACAACTTGTAGATAAAATCCACTGTAATTGCATGTGTGTATCGCAACCGAAAAGCTCGGTATACAGCAGAAAAAACTCTAAGCAGCAAAGCGTAATTTGCTGGAGCTTTTCTGTAACCACCAATAAAACCATTTTACTGATGTTGAAGCTTTTCGTCTAAAATATGTTGCTGCCAGTTTCAAACAGAAACAATATTTAATTTAACTGCAATGTGATTTTTGTAAAAAAACTTTAAGTACCAGTAAAGGTTCAGTTGAGCTGATGTTAAAAAGCCCTTTTATACGGCCTATAAGGAAACTAAAGGTGTGTGCAACAGTAAATACCAAATAAAACACTTTAACTTGGCTGTTTAACTAGTTGATCAAAATTTGTCTTTGTTTCTGGGAGTAACTTATTCAATATATCTACACGTCAGAATATTTAAATTCAATTATCCCACGATGCTACAAAAGTTTGTTTTCTCTTCAACTTAAAATACAAAAAATAACTTTTTCAGTTTTTAAATTTTTTATTAAATAAATAACATGGATAAATCCTATAATACAACACAACCTTACCTTCAAATGCATCTAGATGGGTTTGAAGCCCCCATTCTAACAATAAAAGTCTGTAATACATCACTATAATCTATAATAAATAAATAACACTAATAGATACACAACACACACACCCTCCCTGGCAAGAAGAACCTGATTCGCCTGAACCATGCACACACACATATCGAAGCACGGAGACGAAATGATTGTTACCGCGTGGATGACCAATGATCACGTGCGCGATCGGGTAAATTAACTAAATATTTAATAATGGCTACCATATTTTTCGTTACGACAACAAGGCATTATTTAAAATATATTTTTTTTTAGTTGTCACAACTATAACAAAATCTTACGCCCTTGTTAGTTATCACAACAAAGGATGTATTTACCGCAAGTCTACCAAATACAGTAGGCGTACAGCCTACTACATCGATTAGTAATTGTAAGTGGAGGGCAAAAAATATATTTGTTAGTCCCTGTAAATAGCTTTGTGGTATTATGGTAACTAAGTCTGCGGACATTTTTAGTAGCTACAACTAAAAAATCAACTAAGTAATTTAGTTGGCGGGTTTTTCTCAGTGCAAGACTTCAGCATACTGGAAAGTCAGGGGTTAGTGAAAAGACCCTGTCTTGGGCAGAAAAATGAAGAGTGTAAAAGAAAAATTAGGGATTTTTAACAGACTTTGTGGAAAACATTTGTTAAGTAGTGAAGAATCTTAAGTTTTATTTAGCTTTGTTAGAGACATGTGAAAGTATTGAAATAAGAGGGAAAGAAAAAGAAAAAAATTGTTTCTCATAAAAGTCCAAGCATCTGTAAAAGATAAAAAAGGGGAATGTAGCAAATGAAATTTAATAAAATGAGGTAGATAGGCTTACCATTTGGCTTGAAATAAAATACTGTTGGGGTACCAGGCTTTTTACGGCCCAGTTACCCCGGCAGGAGTCAAAACGTACACATTGTGTGCAAAATTAGGTTTTCAAAAGTTTTTAAAAAGTTTTTTGTTTTACTAGAACATCTTTGTTAGAAAAGTTCCACTGCAACCAGCACGTGTCAGAAGGGAAATGAACTTGAACTTGACATTGTAAAAGGGGGAACAAATGACAAGTGTTTTGGCGGTCAAATTGAATAACCTTCAAGTATGATAAAAAATCTTTTTAAAAATGTTATAGAGGAGAAAAGCTCAATTGTTATACATTATATAAAATTCAACTATAAATAAAAAAAATAAGTGGAAGTTGTGGGTTTGTTAGATCAGGATATAAGTTTGTCAAAGTTGGCAAGATATTATTTTGGAGCAGTGCTAAATAATTATTGCCATTTAAATTGCCATTAATAAAAAAAGGACCTATGATATGATGTTCAACTATATTGCGTATGTTCTTCTCTAATCCAGTGAGGATTTTCCCTAGACCAATAGCGGCAATTTTGACGATTACCTTAGCATAACCGTAAAGTGTAAAGGTGCACTCATCAGAAAACAAAACATGTTCTAATTGGATCACATCGTTATCTAACATTTGTTCACAAAAATACACTCTCCTATCAAAATCGTCTTCCATGAGCTCATGAGTAGGTGTCATTTTATACGGATACATTTTATTTTCTTGTAATGTTCGAATAATCGATGAATTGCTAACATCGAACATTGGGGCTGTTTTTCGACTAGAAGTATGTGGATTTTTCTCAAACTCAAGCATAATAATATCTAAATGGTATCATCACTTTTATTGCATTCGCAGCTACTTTTTAATCTGATTTACATGTCCAAGCTGGCGAAACTGCTTTTCTATTTTACTAATTTTCCCTTGAGTTATAGGCGGCAAATTTGGAAATTTTTCATGAAATAAGCGAGCAACTCCTATTTGTGTCCGCGTTTTATCTCCATAACCAATCATCTGTAGAATTGTTATTTTATGCACTTCTGTTAAATAAACCATTATTTTGATATGCAGTTAAGGTGAGAGTATCAACATGCTTGCCAACCTATAACCTATTTCGCGTAGATTTATTTATGTTTTCTTGCTTTTATACAAAATTTAAAGAAAATCAGCATCGACTTGATATTCTATAGGTAATAATTGACATATTTAATAAATATCAAGGAATTTCATAACTTATTTTAGGAGAATTGTATAGCGAAAAATATCGGGTAAGATTTTTTTAACATTATTATGTCATTGTCACTCATTGTTCTTTCACTATACAATTCTCCCAAAATTAGCAATGAAATAAATTGATATTTTTGTAATATATCAAATACTACCCAAATAATGTACCGACGATATTGATTTTCTTTAAATGTTAGTTATTAAAATAATAAACTCAAAAAATTAACGCGAAATAGGTAGTAGTAGTAGTAAAAAGATTTATTTAGCACGTGGCTACATGATACATTTTAACAAGTTTATACCCTTTTTTTTAATTTATTTTTTGAATTAAATGACCTTTTGAAACTTTATTTGTCCTGTTGAGTTAATAAGAAATATTTTAAACTTTTTTTAAAAGATTTTAAACTTTTTTGATTTTTAATTGACTTGTTTAATTTATTAAATTCAATAAGACCCTTATGAAAAACTGATTTATATGCAATATTTTTTGAAAAATTATTAAGAAAAAAATTATTGTTATTTCGTGTTAAATAATTATGTTGATCACTATTTAGAACAGTCAATTGCTTTAAATGTGGCGGTAACAAATTATTTTGAATTTTAAAAATAAATATTAGAACCAAAAATAATACTAAATTTTTTACATTTAACCATTCTAATTTTTTTAACATCACATTAATTTTTGTATATCTATCCATATTAAGTAAAATTCGCATTGCTTTATTTTGTAAAATTTGTAATCTATTTATTACACCTTCATCCGCCATAAACAAAATTGTAGAACAATAAAGAAAATGTGGTAAAATTAAAGTATTGTATACAATTTTTTTTGAATAAACTTTTAAATTTAAACTTATTCTTTTAAAATAACTAATTTTTCCCGCAATTTTGTAAATTAAATTTTCGAATTGGTTATTAAATTTTAATTTTGAATCAATCAATATACCTAAATATTTAAAAGAATTGACTATATCTAGTTTATCACCATCAATTAAAATATTTATATTTGTATAATTATTTAAATTTACACCCATAACCATACATTTTGTTTTAGAAACATTTAATTTTAATTTGTTAACTTTTAACCAGTTTGACAATAGAATTAGTTCTGAATTTAAAATTTCCGAAATTTCCAAAAGATTTTTACCGCTTATATAGATAAGAGTATCATCAGCAAACATTTGTATTTTAAGAAATTTTAGGACTAATGGCATGTCATTAATATATAAAATAAAAAGTAAAAGCCCCAAAATACTTCCTTGAGGTACTCCTATGTTATTAAATTTCTTTGTTGAAAAAAAATTACCAAATTTAGTTTTCTGTGATCTATTATTTAAATAATTTTGAAACCATTGATAAACTTTACCCCTTATACCATATTCAAATAATTTTTCTAATAATATATCTCTATTAATCGTTTCAAAAGCTCGCTTAAAATCAAGAAATACTGCTATTACATATTCTTCTCTTTCCAAGGCTCTTTTCCGATTTTCTACTACATATTGTATGGCTGTTTCACTAGAATATCCTTTTCGAAACCCAGCTTGAGAATAAATAAAAATTTTGTTTTTATTCAAAAAATCCATAACTTGTTCATAAACTACTTCTTCTATTAATTTTTCTATATCCCATAATATATTTATTGGTCTCATTTCATTCCATTGTTTTGAATTTTTAATCTTTGGAACCGGAGTAATATATAAACATTTAATTGAAAAGAGTTTTGTCTGTTATAATTCCCGTCGATAATAAACATTTAAGTTCTAATGGAATTTCTCCTTTGTTTAAACAAACTTTAATAAAGTAAAGAAGATAATATCCAATAACTGTAAATGTTTCTTTCATCAATTTCTTAGTTGAAACCTCGTTATAATTTTCATTTGAATTTAAATCATTTATAATTTTTCTTAAATGACTAAGAGATACTTTAGAAAAATTTTCCATAATGTTTTTATTTCTAGAAATTTTAGGATATATAGAATGGTTTCCAACATTTATTGAGGCAATAATATCTTCAACGCTCTGAACATAATATGAGTTTAATTTTTCAGCAATGATATTCTTGATTGATATTTTACCTTCTTCAAATAATATTGTTTCTTTAATATCTATTTTTGTAGTTGGTTTAACTAAATTCCTTAAGGTTTTCCACATTTTCTTACTGTTTTTTTTTTATTATCTATTTGTTTTTCATAATAATTTGTTTTTTCTTCTCTTAATACTGAAACACAAATGTTGCGATTTTTCTAATAAACATTCCAATCCTCTTCACTTTTTAAAATTGAAAATTTCTTGTATGCATTATCTCTTTTTTTTTCTAATGTCCATAATTTTTTTATTAAACCAAGGTGTTGAATGTCTTCTTAGAAATATAGTTTTTTCTTCTTTTACTTTATTAATTGCAATCTGTACATTGGTTATCAGGTTTTCAAATATAATATTGACATCTCTAATAAGATAGTTCCAATTGTACAAAATAAGTTAATTTGATAATTTTTCATAGTCAATAAATGTCATTTTTGTTATTTGTTTTTCATTTCCAGTAATATTTTCAATTTGAACAAATGTCCAGTCATGATCGCTTAGTTTCGGAACATTCATTATCCCAGAATTTAGAGAATGTTCATTGGTGATAATAACGTCTATAATTGTGTTACTTCTGTTTGTAGTCCTGGTAAAATCTGTTATTAATTGTTTCATTCCAGTTATATTAATAATTTGTTTAAATTTCTTAACGTAGTTATCATCATTTAAAAAATTTATATTAAAATCTCCAATGTGTATTTTAATACTATTAACATCCCACATACTTTCACATTTCTCTTCAAAAAGTCTAAAAAAGTTTTGACACTTCCATTTGGTGATCTATAATATGCAAATAAATTATACGTTTTCCAAATTTTAAATTTAATGTGTATACACCAAAACTGGTAGTCAACAGAGAATTTTTCAAAATAATTTATTAAAATTTTTGAATGTAGGTAAATTAAAACTCCACCTGTATGTTTTGAATTGGATTTGCAAATATATAGGTTATAATTTTCCATTTGTAATTCTGATTCATCAGTTTTTTCGGTAATATGGGTTTCTGAGAGACATAATGCAACAGGTTTTTCTTTAAAAAAAAAACATTTTAATTTCATCTTTTGAACTAAAATATCCTTGAATATTTATATGAAATATTTTATTAAATTCATCATTCGGTTTTGGTATTTCCTGCTTTTTTAATGGCTATATTTCTTTATCATATTGTGTTTTAGATTGAACAATTTTGACATGTCTTTGAAAAATTTCACAATTTCTATCAAATGGGCTATGGTTAATAAAATAACCAGCATCAAATTTTGAATTTGCCTCAGAACAATTTGGACATTTTAAATGAGCCTGATCTGTAATACACGACATAGCGTTATGGTCCGGGTTTCCACATTTCATGCAAATTTGAGATTTAGTACAATTTTGGGCAGAGTGATAATACCATGTACATTTATAACATCTCAAAATATCTAGATGTTCAAACACAGTACATACAGAGAAATCTACAAAAATAATTCCCTTATCTATTGCCTTTTTAAAGCTAATATTATCAATTTCCAATATCGCCATAAACTTTGTTTTCATTTTCTTTATTTTTATAACTTTTATTTTTGCATCTTTTAAAAATTCATTTTTTTCTAGTATAGCATTAATTAATTCTGCTTCATTTATTTCATCCTCTATTCCAATAATTTTAATTCGGGGTATTCTATTTTCCTTTGGAGTTACTACATAATTATTTCTTAATTTTTTATTTACCTCATTTTCAATTTTTTCCAGTTCTTCCTTATTCTTACATTGAATTTTTACTGTTCCACCTCTTAGATCTTCAATTTTTGTAATATTTACGTTTAATTTTGCAGGATTTATAAACTTTCCCAAATCTTTTCTTGTTAGTTTATTTTCTTGAATAGAATTTGGCTTAATTATTATAAAATTATTATTAGCAATTACTTCTGATTTCTTCTTAATGCTATTTGTTTCTTCAGTTTTTTTTTAGACAATCACTGTAAGATAAATTATTTATAATTTTGCTACCACTTGTACTATTTTCAGAAATTGTACTTGGAATTTTGGTAATATAATTAATTTTTTCCTTCAGTAATAAAATTTTTTCCTGAAGTTCATTTATTATAATATCCTTAGCTTTTATTAGTTCATCTTTTCCATCTATAATTTTTAAAAACAAATCACATTTTGATAGATTTTCTTCTGATTTGGCAAATGTGTCAATATTGACAATTTCCACTTCATTATTTTGAATTTTTAATACATCATTTTCTAAAATATCCTCATTAGTACTATTTTTTGCATCTTTTCGCTTCTTCTTTGGCTGACTCATATACAACTCCTTTTAATTGAATTGACTTCTTAAAGGTCGCTTTTTTTAGTTTTAAGTTGACGGATTTTAAGACGTCTTGTCAAAATTCAATTAACCCAACTAACAACTATTAACACTGACAACTACTGTCATGCAGACAGACAGCAATTTGCTAAGGTCAGGAGTTTTAAACCAAAGTAAACAAAACTATTTATACCTTTTTTTGTTTCATATCAGTAAAAAGAAACGCTGAAACGCAATAAATCTGAATACACTTAATATTTCCGAAACCGTTAGGGGAGACCGGGGCAAAAAGATCCCCCTAATAGTTTTGGCCTTAGATGTCCTATCCACTGAGAGTTAGGAGTTTGTCTTTTTGCAAGCATGTAGTTTTATATGTTGTTTATATTTTTATATTTTTTGGTTAAGTTGATTTTAAAATTTCAGCCAGTAGAGACGACATATGCAAAGTAATCATTTTGCCCCGCTACTTGGGGCAAAATGATTCCCTATGCAAAGTAAATGAAATTTTCTTGTTTTGCTAAATTTGTGGATATAAAATTAACAAGCCCTTTTCTAAGCATTTTTATTAAAGAAAAGAACCAAATGAACTAACAAAATCCTAAAAGTTATAATTTTTCCTCATTGTTTTAGGGGATCATTTTGCCCCATTGTTAACGGGATCCTTTTGCCACATTTGTAAGCGGCATAATAAAGTTAACCTAACTTTTTTTAAACGTAGGTACTAAAATTTGCAAAACTATCGACCCGTTTGTTCACTACACTTACTTTCTCATAGCTACTATCGAATATTTTTATACCTAACTGTTTTTTAGTAACGAACATGGATAATATGAAATGCTTTCCTATTATCAAATCGGCAAAAATCATAAAATGCTTTACACTGCCAGAACACTTGTACACTGATCGCTGTCATTTATTGTACTAACCCGCCGTACTTGAAAGGCACTGTTGCCAAGTCTACGGATGCTCTTGTGTATACAGTGGCGACAAAAAGACGTGGGATCGTTTGACCCTAGGGGATCTTCTTGCCCCGGTCTCCCCTAAAGATAGGTATAGGATAATGTACGTGAAATATGTCTAAATTTTCTGACAAATCCAAAAATTTAATAATATGCAGGTTGTTGTATTTAAAATAAGAAAGTTGGTATTGGCTACTGTTACATGACACATCCCGTAAAAAAAGTTTTTATTGAAAAAATTCGCAACTAGAAATACCAATCGACATGTCCGAGCGTTTTTGGGACACGTCGTTGTTGATACACACTGTATGAATTCGAGCATGCAGCATCTCCGTGATATCAAGAATCCAGTTTCCGTTTATTGCGGAGGTAATATACTTTATTTTTGAAGTGAAAACTTCTTTAGGCGCGTTTAGCACTTTTTGTGGGCACTGAATTAAACTGAGCCGTCACGCGTCGCCGTCACGCGTCAGGCGTCAGACTCGGGTGTGCTACGCTCGAATTCAACTGCTATATTCAATGCGAACTGACCCTGACCCGAATGAACGTTATATGAAAGAGCATGCCGCCATCGGTCGCATTCAGTATCGACGTATCGACGTGGAAACAGGCAGTGTGCGTTGTCTAGACACTCGTGTATTTTATATTGTTAATTTTACCTTGTTGAAGTTTTCACTTCTGTCGTGTGGTCTTAAGCACACACAATTTTTTAAAAATATTGTATTAAAGCTACCTATTAATTTTTCAGTTTAATACTTACTTTTATAAAGTAGGTCTTCTAGACGCCTATTTACTATTTTCTACCATATACAGTGTGTGTATAAAGTCTGGAAACGGCTTAATAACATCACAATTTACTGGCCGATTTAAACCAAATTTGGTACAGTTGTGTAAGATGATCTAACGCACCGAATGACGATATTGGCGTTGTTGCCAGCTTTTTAGTTTGTCTGGAATTCGAACGAATTTTATATTTTTAAATATAACACCCAGTATATTTTTACATTTTTAAATTCCACATAAAATTATAATTATTTTTTATTAAATGCATTATTAGCCTATACTTCATAGTTTCCGAGATATTGACTCTCGAAAAGTGACATTTTTGAACTTTGACAGCTTATAACTTTCTAACAGTACGTCTTAGAGCAAAACGGCTTACATGTCCCTATCTTCAATTTTTATTATCTTCCCAAAAAAATAAACTTTCAGTTAAACCGGAACAACTATATTTCCTGCTTTCGAGTTACATCCGGTTAAACCGGAAGTTGATTTTTTTGGGAAGATAAAAAAAATTGAAGATAGGGACATGTAAGCCGTTTTGCTCTAAGACGTACTGTTAGAAAGTTATAAGCTATCAAAGTTCAAAAATGTCACTTTTCGAGAGTCAATATCTCGGAAACTATGAACTATAGACTAATAATGCATTTAATAAAAAATAACTATAACTTTATGTGAAATTTAAAAATGTAAAAATAAACTGGGTGTTATATTAAAAAATATAAAATTCGTTCGAATTCCGGACAAACTAAAAAGCTGGCAACAACGCCAATATCGTCATTCGGTGCGTTAGATCCTCTTACATTACTGTACCAAATTTGGTTTAAATCGGCCAGTAAATTGTGATGTTATTAAGCCGTTTCCAGACTTTATACACACACTGTATATATATACCATATATACCTACTTACCTTAGTGGTCATTTCCGAAGCAAATAAACAGGGTATAAGAAGAAAATTTCCCACAGATGAAATAAAAGACATATACAAATAGAATTCAAAACTTCCAGGGTTTGTCTAAAATATATTAATAGTGTTATAAAAACGGCTACATTTTAAGACCGCGTATTTAGCGAAAGGTTTAGTTAAAACTTCAGCATGATCTTAAAATTATAAAGTCTTGTCCGTACTGGACGGAAAATTTAACAGTGTCAACATAAGTGTAGCGTTAAAAGTTTTATTGTCCATATGTACCATACAGGGTGTCCGGAAAAATGTTTTTATCTGTACGCCACTGTCTTTACATTATTTTTTGCTAGTCCTTTGCCTTCGGTATTGTCACCTATTACAAAGTTTCACTTAATTATATCTTGTATCCCTATACCTATACCACAACAGCTGACTTGATTTATCAATTGAAAATGAGGAAATTTGCGTAAGCCGCTTTGGTATCAGTTAGGGACCCATACTTTTCAAATTATCTCCAAAACGCATCATTTCATCGAAATTTTATAGGAAACAAAAAATCATCAAAAATAAATCATGCCTCGAAGAAAATTGACATGCCGACAGCTTCTGCCAAAGTAAATTAGGTTGTTGTTTAAAAAACATGGAAAATACTAGTTTTACAAGGAGTAAAAAAGTTGATTATTAGTGTTTGAAGAATGTAAAAAAAAATCATTTGCAATTTTTGTTTTATCAATTTTGCTGGTCACAGGCTAACTGATACATTTAAATCTGTGTGTGGTATCAAAATAATCGTAAGAAAATTCATGTTGCCGTTAAAAAAAAATGAGTTATAACTATAAAGATTAAATTTTACACAGCACATGGCATTGGACCAAAAATAGGCAAATTGTATTTTCCTCAAGATTAAAGAACTGAAATAAGTGATTTTAAGGTATTCATAGCCCTCCATCGTTATATTTAGAATGTCATATGAAGTCAAAAAAAGGGAAAATATACCAGGTGTCACATTTAAAAATCGAAAGTTTATGTCACTTCCGGTTAAACCGGAAGATCCATAATGTTGAGTCACCTGTCAAAAAATGCAGTTTTATGTCGTATACAAATTCCCCAAATTTTATTTCATTATCTTGAAAAACAAAAAAGTTAGAGGGGCGAACCACCTTCCGTGGACACCCGAATTGATAAATGGTCAAGTATTGTATTTATTCTGTAATGTTAATATTATTTGTAGTATGTGTACACTTGTAAATCTGATTATTCCTAACGTATGTATTGTTATGTTGCTTCCTTTCATGCCTTGAAAGACATTGTTTATTGTTGAATTGTTTATTATATTCACAACACTTTTAATAGTTTTTTGTGTTATGAACTTTTGAGAATTTTGAAAAGGAGAGTGTTTTTGGCAAACCTGACGTTTCAAAGATACCTATACAGTGTGTCCGAAATTCAAGTCTCTATATGGGTATCTCGCTTAATAGATGAGATAGAAAGTTGGTTAAATAGGGAATATTTTAGAAAATTTAATGCCGATCTCGAATCCTTTTTCAAAATTATTAAAAGTTTTGTAGTTTTTTACTTATTAAACAAAAACTAAAAATGGCGCATTTCGTTTTTTTTTAAATAGGGGCTTAACGATTAATTTGACATATCCCAAAGTGTTACATTATTAAGACACTTTTTAGGGAAGAAAATTTCTGTACAAAAAGAAAATGCAGATTTTCCTTTGTTTGTGAGTTACCCACAGTAACTTTGTTATTTCTTATGGCGGCCATCTTGGATTTGTACATAAAATTATTTCTCTTTGAATTACCTTTTAAACGGTGTGCCACATGCTACCAAAATTTTAATGTAATAATACAATAATACTTAGGTTTGGCAACATTAAAAAAGGTTTGCATTTTTTTTGTTTGTAAAGTTTTTATTCTGATCTATTTTTTCTAATATTTTAACTAAATGTGATTGCAAACAAAAAAAGACGCCATTTTTAGTTGAAAGCCCTATTTTTTCTAATTGAATTATCTTTTGTTTCATTCCGATTAAGATTTTTTTTTATCGCAGCGTTGCCAAACCTATTTAAGACCGTAGACAAAAAATGCGTTAACTATTTTATTGGCTAGAAAACAATGATTATTTGGGGCAGAAAATGTTTTTGTTATTAAACTAATACCCTTGAATGCTATGTTAGATGCATGCGCTGTTGCCAAGTTAACGATAAAACTGGTTTTTTAATAATTTAAGAGCATTTTTCCAAAATTTTGGTAGCATGTGGCACACCGTTTAAAAGGTAATTCAAAGAGAAATAATTTTATGTACAAATCCAAGATGGCCGCCATAAGAAATAACAAAGTTACTGTGGGTAACTCACAAACAAAGGACAATCTGCATTTTCTTTTTGTACAGAAATGTTCTTCCCTAAAAAGTGTCTTAAGAATGCAATACTTTGGGATATGTCAAATTAACCGTTAAGCCCATATTTAAAAAAAACGAAATGCGCCATTTTTAGTTTTTGTTTAATAAGTGAAAAACTACAAACTTTTAATAATTTTGAAAAAGGATTCGAGATCGGCATTAAATTCTCTAAAATATTCCCCAATTAACCAACTTTCTATCTCATCTATTAAGCAAGATACCCATATAGAGACTTGAATTTCGGACACACTGTATACCGATATTAATAAATAGGTTTTCGTTATGTTATTGAAACCAGAAATTCTTTAACCATGTTCTTTGGCAGCAAAAATTCTAACGGGTACATGTAAATTGGTTCCCAAGTTAACGAGGGTTAAAAATAATGTGTAAATTGGTTCACGCAATTTTTGTTTACCTGATTCTTATGTATAAATTGGTTCCCCGGTACTAAAGTTAAAATTGGTTATCAGGCAATGAAAAAAATTGTTATTATTATATTTAATTCTTTTATTTATTTTGGTATTCTTAATTTTTGGCATGGTACAAACATACATGTAATACATTATTATAAATTTTTAGTTATTATCCTAAAAATATTTACTAACATTAGATATTAACAATAAATCGATAATAAAATTTTAGCCTTTCACAATAGCACAGTGGAAAGAAACACATTTAATATAATGTAAGCGACTGATTTCATTTCGTGAATAAGATTCTATCATTTTTGCTAGAAACTTTTGGCGGTTTTTAACTTTACTGTTATGTATTTTAGCCGTGATACTCACACTCTGTAATTTTAGATACGTTTCCGTTTGAAACTCTTTAAGTTTTTCCAAAAAAATTAAAATGTTGGGATCCGCTTTATAAAAAGACGAATTGAAATGCTTGTGAAAAGATTCACAAGCACTGGTAGTGCGTGTTAGTTCAGCCGAATTTTGAGCCCAAAGAGAAGGCGGAAAAAGTGAGTCTTCTGATACATAATGTCAAGTAATTTGAATATTCTCTTAAATTTTCATCTTTTGGTGCTATTGCGAGCAAATCAAAAACAAAACAGTCGCTAACATCATCAGGGCATAAAAAGGTCAGCCCAAAAGTCAATCATAACCATCTACCAACTTCAGAACTTTCCTTCTTATATTCGGGTATTAGGCCGATTTCTTGAATTTTCCTATACCAGGACTGCGCAAAATGAAACCGGCAGCCAATTATTTTTGCCAAAGAAAAAATTTATTCGACAGCGTTGTGTATAGCTTTCTCAAAATCAATTACAATTTTTGAAATTCTTAAAGTCACACAAATATTTTTTATTACCTATGTTAAATAATGTCTTACATGTTTCTGTGCGTTTATTGGGTAACAATGAAAAAATTAATGGAATATTTATAGTGCCCATTACAATAACTGTATAGAAATTGACAGAAAAACTGCGCACAATAATTAAACGTGCCATCTTAATAAATTTGCTTGGTCTTTTCTAACATTTGTATATTTGATTTACACGAAAATACGACGATCTGTTCTGTTCTATCATTAACGAGTAAAAACTACTCACATCCATGGGTTTGGATGTTTGCCTCGTCCAGATGGTCGAAGGTTTCCTCTATGTTTTTCAGCAAGCTTGGTTGCATTTTTCTACGAGCGTTATAAACATTTCTTCTGACGCAAGCAACATCAGATGTAGTAACAGTTGAGGGTAGGTTTTCTTGCAGTACCCTGCGAATAATCTTGGCCGGCTTTTCGGATAGGTCATCCTCAGCTTTTCTTTTGCAGGTGGAATTGATAATTTGCCGATTTAAGCCCTTCATATCTGCGTCATGGAAATGTTCTTGTATGTGCTATGTAATTGTTATCACTTTTCAAATGCTTTTAAAACCCATACTTGCAGTTATTAATAGCTAACAACTGTTTTCCTCGTTCACTCAAAATTATCTCAGGATTCATGGTAGAAAATAATATTAGAATAATTCACAACTCAACAACTTCAAACGCAAGTGACAACAGCAGGGTATATAGAAACACTAAATATGTATAAGGGACGAACTAGATAAGTATACTTACTTCCAGGTAATTAAGTCATACTGGGAATCAATTTAACGGGCGCATGCAAATCGGGCACCAAACAGGTAGGTACCCTTTGCGGTCAGTTTCGAGGGATTATGAAAATTGCAATTTGGGCACCAAAGATTTAATTACGATTAATTAACAACCCTTCCCCATTGTTAAATATTTATAATTCTTAAAACATAATGTATAATGAGTTTAGATACCCAGAATAAGTAATGATATTGTTCTCATGTAACCTATATAAAGCCCCCTGCAAAAATGAAACACATTTTATTATTCTTTGGTTATTGAGATTGTTATAGCGCGTATCGTGTATAGTTGCAATGGAAAAATAATTTCCAGTAATAGAGGAAAACCAGTGTTAGTGTTTGATAATTTTAAATTTAGTTTTACTAAAGACATAAAGTCAACGAGCGAAAAGTTTTGGAGGTGTACTAATCGGCAGTGCAAAGCAACGGTACATACCCTCGGGTCATCAAATAACATCGTAATAACTAAACATCCAGGAAAGCACAACCATGAGGCAAATTTGGCAAGCCTAACACGACAAGTTGTAAGTGCTGCTTGCAAAAGGAAAGCTACAGAAGACCTTGCGGAAAAACCTATGAAGATAATACGCCAGGAGTTACAAAGGGACCTTCCGAGTAACTTAACGACAAGGGATGTCCAATACATAAGACACAATATGTACAATAGCCGCCGACGAACACTACCAACTTTGCCGAAAAACATGAAAGAGGTACATATAGCTTTATCTACTTTGAATGTAGTTACGGCGCGAAATGAGAATTTCGTACTAATTAATAACGAAAGAGATAACATCATAATTTTTTCTTGTGATACAAATATCAACATTCTTAAAGACGTGTCACGCATTTACATAGATGGTACTTTTAGGTACTGTACAAAATTCTTCTGCCAATTTTTCACTATACACGGTTTTGTAAATGGAAGATACATACCGTTTATTTATTGTTTGCTTCCAAGTAAGAGCGCGGAAATATACACAAAACTATTTCAACTAGTCATAGGCGCGTGTTTGTCAAAACGAATTGATTTAAATATTATAGAGGTAGTTGTAGATTTTGAGAAAGCCATACACCTTGCTATATTAAACACTTGGCCTAATGCTAAAATTGTTGGTTGTAGGTTTCACTTGTCTCAGGCATGGTACCGAAAAATTCAAACTTGTGGTTTGGTACCGGAATACAAGCATGAGGCAAGTGAAATAGGCAAGTGTTAAAATTGACTTTTGCCCTTATGTATCTCGATCCGACTGAAGTAGGTGAGTGTTTTGCTCTTGAATTGTCTGAAAATATGCCCCAAGACCCCCGAGTTGTGAAATATGCCGACTATTTAGTAGATACTTATATTTCTGAAGAGTCACTTTTTCCACCTATTATCTGGGCAGAACATTCATCTACCATCACTCGTACAATAAATGCTTGTGAGTCTTTTCACAGTAATTTTAACAACTCCATATATGCTGAACATCCTAACCTATTCGTTTTTGTTGAAAAACTGAAAGAGTTTCAAACCGACACATATATTAAAATTCAAAGTCTTCGAAAACCTATACAAATCCATGACATAAAAGTTAAAAAAAGACAGAAATTTATTGAATCAATGATTATTAAATACCAAAATAAGGAAATCAATAGGCTACACTTTATGAAATGTTTGTCATTCCATTGTTATGTCAATAAATAAGATATTTAGATTAAGATATTTTGTACAATTAATGTAATCATTATACCAATAATAAACATTTTCGTATGCTTTAAAATAGTTGTATGTATTATTTACCTATTAACCTACCCAAAATTATAATAATGACGAATGAATAATAAGCTTATATAAAATAAGAGGCTCGGTGCCCAAAATGCAATTTTTGTAATGAGGACCTTTTGGGTCGGTGCCCAAAATGCATGTTGAATTAGTCCATTTATTGCCTTGGTGCCCAAAATGCAAACTTCCAATTTAACTATTAATAAGAGATATTAGGTACAAACCTTTTATTTAATACCTGCTGGGAACCAATTAACTAACACCCATTCTAACCTTGCCTTAAATTAACCGCTATTTGTAAGCCGTAGTGTTTTCGAGACAAGGGCGTAGAAATTTATTTTCTGGGAGGAGGAGGAAAGTGTTGCAATTTTGTATAAATTCTATTTTTTGTTAAGTATTCGTGATATTTTTGAGTGCTATTTTTATTATTATGGTTCCCCATATCCACGCCCTTGTTTCAAGAATCTCATATCGATTATGCGCCCTTGAGTTTGTAGCACCAGGTATAATATTTCTTGAATAGCCAATAAATCAGACTCACCAAGCTAAATAAAAGTAATGCCATGCATAAACTTATTGTCGAAGAAAACAACTGCCAAAAAAATATGGTTCCGAAAATTTTGTTGGTAATCTTGTAAAATCTAAAAAGAATAAAATAATAAAAAAACTGGATAAATTAAATGGAGTGGAATGGATTTGGATGAGGTGTATTTGCATCGACAATCAAAAGCAATTATTTTTCTTATTGATCTTTTTACAGATTGGGGACAATTTTGGAGTAGGACTTACTTAAAATAATTCCTAAACTGTTCGTTATAAGTATATCTTACTCTATTTTAAATTTTGCAACGCTAAATGTCTTATTCTCATTATCCACTCCGTTATATAATTTTATGGCTTTGAAAGAAAATGAGCGTCTAAAAATAGCTGTTAAATGCCGAGGAAGTTGAAGTTGCTGCCGGAGGTGGTCTCTTATCGCAACATCATGGAGATCAGCTCTTCGAGTTAGTTTGTTCTTGAGATAAGAAGGTTAACTCGTCAACACAACATTGTGCGTTAAGCCCAGCAAGTGAACCTCCCAAATCTTGGACATCGGTAACGACTCTATGGTTCTTAAGCTTGCTGAGACTATGTCGTATTTTCTCAGATTAAAAACAAATCTTACAAAGGTGTTTTAAACTTTTTGAATTCTATTTTTTGTAATGACAACAATGCAGGGAAAGAAAGCCACATTGGCATAGTTAAATATTGAAAGAATCAAAGATTCACAAAGCTGTTTCCTAAAATTAAACTTCAAAATACGTTTGTTAGCATATAAGAATTTTAAAGTAGGGGAGAGCCACCAACAGTGGCCATCCTTTTTTTTTATTTCCACGTATTTCAAAAACTTTTAAGAAATTTATGCTTTTTTCATTATTTTTGACTACATATACGATAAGGCTGTACAAATATGACTCTATTTAATTTTAAAAAGTATAGGAATTCTTCCTCAATATTTTTTTAAAAACATACCACTATGGCCACTGTACCGAACCACATAGAGGTACAGTGGTTTCTCTGAAAAGCATACTTAAGACTGTTTTTAAGTTGGTAATAAGTAATAAGACTTCATACAAAATCCTTTAATTAGGAAATTTATAGGTATACACATCGAAAAACCAAAGAAACATCTATCATATAAATGCAAAATTTTTTATTCAAATAATGTAAGGAACAGTGGCCACCCCTTTATAATATATGAGAGTAGTGGCCAATGTATCCTCCGTTAAGGTGGCCACTGTAAGAAAGGGAACATAAAAAATAAAACCTAACCAAACAGAAAAACAATGCAGAACTTCGTACTGCAATAGCACATCCTGAAGAAGCATGCAATAAAGTGACTGAAACACTTACCAGCTTTGAATGATTAAAACGATAAGTCACTCTAATAAAAAACTTTCCACGCCGAATTTCAATGTCGCACTTATTACGACGAAGCCGGCCATTTAACTGAAAGTATTCGGCGCACTATGTGCTGGAAACATACTTAAGCACGGATACAAGAGAGGGCTCTAGCGGTGTACGTTTTGTAAGAGAATATTCACTGACGGCCACTGTACCTGCCATGGCCACTGTTGGTGGCTCTCCCCTACCTACTATGATTTTTTAATTAAGTTTGAAATGTGTTCCCTAAATCGTAACTTATTGTCCGTTACCAAGCCGAGGTTTTTGTGTTGATTTATATATGGAATTGCAGTATGATCAATTGTCAGATCAAAGTCGGTCTTTATTTGTTCACTTTTGGGGTCAGATGTCGTGAAGATCATATACAATGTTCGATGTTAGCCATTTATCGATTATTCGAACATTACAAGGAAATAAAATGTAGATATCCCTATAAAATGATACCTACTCATGAGCTCAGGGAAGACGATTTTGATAGGAGAACGTACTTTTGTGAACAAATGATGGCAATGTTAGATTACAATGTGATCCAATCAGAGCATGTTTTGTTTTTTGATCTTTACACTTCACGGTTATGCTAATATTTCAGAAACAGTTGAAGATAGGTCAAGGATATTATATTAAATATGTCTAAAATTTTCTGAGCAATCTAAAAATTGAATAATATTGATATTGCTTTTAAAATAAGAAATTTGGTATTGACCA
The DNA here is from genome assembly GCA_963969555.1 of Polydrusus pterygomalis. Taxonomy (NCBI): domain Eukaryota; kingdom Metazoa; phylum Arthropoda; class Insecta; order Coleoptera; family Curculionidae; genus Polydrusus; species Polydrusus pterygomalis. The sequence goes on from OZ018382.1 coordinate 48,899,063, forward strand.
GTGTTACATGATTCACCCTGTATAATGTATTTTGGTGAAAAAAATGTACACTTAGAAATACCAATAGACCTGTCCAAGCGTTTTTTCGGACACGCCACCATGATTTTATTATCGAGTTTATTCCATTTGGCTGATATATACACACTGTACAGTGATGGGCTAAAATATGGAACAAATTCATTTAAAAATCAGGTATTCATTTTTTGAAAAAACGCTCGGACACGTCGATTATAATTCTTTCTTCCGGATTTTTTGCTTCAAAAAGAAATTATACCGAATGTGTCAAAAAGTAGATGTAGCAAAATTTTTTTGTTTTTTAAATAGAACCCCCCTATTTTTACTTATTACCCTAATTCTACGTCAAATTCTGCGCATAATTCGTGTAGCATACTCTATTCTTATCTCTAACGGTTTTAGAGAAAAATTACATCATAAAAAAAAATTCTTTTAAAAATGGTACATGTACCTACTTAAAGGTAAACAGGTAAATTTAAATGAATTGTTACTACGATAGCAAGTCATGTGTCAATCAAAAATTAGTTTAGGTATAATTTTGAAAAACGGTGATCATGGTGCATTTAAATGAAACACAAAGAATCGAAATTTTAATTTTAATTGGATGTGGAGACAAAACAAGAAGTCAAGAAGAAATTTGTAACTTGTTTAACGCTAAGTATCCAGAACGGCCGATTACAAGATCTACAGTAAGTAAAATTGAGAAGAAATTCAGGGAAACAGGGAATGTAAAGGATCGTCTACGGCCAGGTCGTCCAAAAATTAGTGAAAACTCACAATTGAACATTTTGTTGGAGGTTGAAGATAATCCTCATAGTGCATCTACTGAAGTAGCCCTTAATAATGATGTTAGCCGACGATCTGTGTTGCGGGTATTGAAACAAGAAAAGTACCATCCGTACAAAATTAGGTTGCTGCACGAGCTAAACGAAGATGATTCCGACCGCCGACTACAGTTTTGTGAAACTATGATGGAAATTTGCAACTTAAATCTATTTTCCCACCGCAATTAACATACTTTTTAGCGATGAAGCCACGTTTTGTTTGAATGGTTCAATAAACAGACAAAAATTTCGGTATTGGAGTACAAATAATCCCCGTTGGATGAGAGAACAGCACACGCAATACCCACAAAAAGTAAATGTTTGGGCAGGGATATTAAATGATAGAATTATTGGACCTTTTTTCTTCGATGAAAATCTTACAGGAGACCGGTATTTACAATTTCTTCAAAATGAATTAATTCCCACACTAGCAGCGGATTTTCCAAATCCGAATCAGCCTCATCTACCAGAAGCGTCTATTTGGTTTCAGCAGGATGGTGCTCCGCCTCATTTTGCTCGACAAGTACGAGAGTATTTGAATATTGTATTTCCCGAACGATGGATAGGTAGAAGAGGACCCAGAATGGCCTGCAAGATCTCCCGATCTTACACCCATGGATTTCTTTCTTTGGTGTTATTTGAAATAAAAAGTGTATAAGGATAAACCACAAAATTTGGAAGACTTAAAATTTAAAATTAGATATGAAATTAGGCAAATAAATAAAAATACTGTAAATAATGTTTTAGAAGGGTTTTAAAGTAGATTAGCATATTGCCAGGAAGTTAATGGTTTGCATTTTCAACACTTAATAAACTAATTTTTTAACCTTTTTTTAAAGAATTTTTTTTTATGATGTAATTTTTCTCTAAAACAGTTAGAGATAAGGATAGAGTATGCTACATGAATTATGCGCAGAATTTGACGTAGAATTAGGGTAATAAGTAAAAATAGGGGGGTTCTATTTAAAAAACAAAAAATTTTTGCTACATCTACTTTTTGACACACCCGGTATAATTTCTTTTGAGGCAAAAAATCCGGAAGAAAGAATTATAATCGACGTGTCCTAGCGTTTTTTCAAAAAATGAATACCTGATTTTTAAATGAATTTGTTCCATATTTTAGCCCATCACTGTATGTAAATTAACTGCCGGAATTCTTGCTTTCCGTCACAAAGACAAAAATGAGGGAATTATGTGCGTCACAAAATCGTCGAATTTTATTGACTCTTTGTAGTTGACCAAAAAGCGCGGTTACAAAATTTAAGGATACATTTCTTATTTACTTTTATATTTTGTAAATATCAGCCGTACTGTAAATAAATATCAACTTTTTAAGTGTTTGTGTCCACGTCCACGGGAGAAAATTGATTTAATATTTGGGGTTTTGATCTGTATACTAATAAACTGATAAAAAGGTAACTGGTTACAGCCACGCAGTTAATATTTTGCCTACAAAACTCATAAAAATATGGATAAACCTAAAATTAATAATTTTGAAACGGAGGGCGCTTAGTAGTTTAGATCAATAACCTCTTACAATTAATTAATTTTAATGAAACATGCATTTGGCTTACATACGAGCAGCCAGTTTCACAAATTGTCCCCAATCTGTAGAACGAGCCTTATAGTCTTGCTATACGAACTAAATTTTAAAAAAATATTGCCAAAGGCCACGTCACGCTGCATAGCCACAAGCGTCTAGAGTCTGGCTGTGGTCTTTTCAGCCGCCCAATCAACGTTCGCAATAAAGCGCGGAAAACTTAAAAATAAAGGTGTTAGAATGCGCACATAAATGTATTATTTCCTATTAAATTGTCGAATGAGTCGAAAAAATTATACCATGATTTTCGCAGACGAAAAATAGTAACGAATATGGAAATATTTCCTAATGCGAAGGTTTTTTTGAAGAGGATTGTTTATATTGGAAAAAATTGTATATTTTAAAGAACGGTTTAGACTAGTGAGTTACATACTGAGAAAACGATAAACTAGACGATTCCCAGGCCAACCTTTCCGAGAAGCCTTATCTCTTGATGATGCTCGTTTTTACAATAATGTTAATGTAATTTTTTAAATAAAGTATTCTTTGACTTGAGCTCGTTAAAGTCAGACGCTGTATTTTCCAAAGTAAAATAAAATTGTTTTTTAAAATAGTTTTCTCTGTTTTTTAAACTTAACTGGAGCAGTCGGTAGGATAGTGCGTCAACGCGTTTAATCGAACGGATATCGATCGTACGCGTCGATTGCGGTTTCAACCCCTAAGTGCTATCCAAAAGAACCACCCCGGAGAAGCCACGTCAGACAGTCAGCCACCAAGCAGACAACCAAGCAACCACAGCCAATCAAGAATCGGGAGAGGAAGACACTACGTAAGTGCCATTTTCCTTTTCGCCCCTTTTATCCTCTGTTTAAGGTATTTTAGGGATAATCATAGTTTCTGTGCATCGCGCATATCACTTAGCTTTTAGGCAGTCTATTGGAGACAAAAAGTAATTTTAGGCAGTCTATTGAAGACAAAAATAATTTTAAGCAGTCTATTGGAGACAAAAGTAGATTTAGGCAGTCTATTGAAGACAAAAAGTAATTTTAAGCAGCAAACACATTATTTTTGTAGGCCTATTACTGGCAAAATAGAATTATAGATTGTTTATTCAATTTAGCTTTTGAAATTTATTATTCTAAACAAAATGAGTAAGTCACAAGTGACACCCGCGGTACAAACGGCACAAGGCCCACTAGCTGTAAATTGGGACCTTTTTAAATCAAAAATCGAAAATATAAAACCCTTTGATGGCAATAGTAATCATTTAAATAAGTTTTTAAAAAGATGCGACGACCTAGTCGCCAAATATAAACCGTTTAACGATGATGATTTAAATGCTTATGTACTTGAGTGCATAAATGAAAAACTGACAGGTAGAGCGGAAAACATGATTGCAAATCGAATGAAATTAGACGACTGGGAAAAGTTACGCGCAGTGTTAACCCAGGCTTTTTCTGATAGGAGAGATTTAGATTGCTTAGTTCAGGAACTAACCCGTACTAAACCCCTTAAGGGAGAACATATTCTAAATTTTGGCAATAGACTACAACTACTACGTAGTAACGTTATTCAAAGAATAAGCAATAATAACCAGTTAGGTGAACCCGACAAATTGTGTCATATTAAATATCATGAAAGCACAGCTTTAAATACATTTATTGCAGGGTGCACCGGCATATTAAAAAATAACATGCACATAAAAAAACCAGCAACCCTTGAAGATGCTATGGCTTATGTAAGTGAATTTGAAAATTTTGGAAAACTATATGATAGCTTCGGCGAAATGCAAAAAATGCAAAAAACTAACAATTGGCCCATGCAAAAACCAAGACAGTTCCAAAATTTTCAGAATCAAAATCAAATGTATAATAATTTCCCCGTATTACCGAATAATACACCGAATATGAATATGCAAAACCATTTTCAGAGACCCTATTTCCCGAGTCAACCTATAAATATACAACCCCGGTATTTACCCCCGCGAAATTACCCCACTAATAGCCAAGTTTTTGGGAAACCACAAAATGTTTTTCGACCTAACCAAATTCCACCCAAAAATTTGCCTCGCCCAGAACCAATGTCAACGACCTCTAGAAATCCGACGGTAAATACAAATCGCCAAAATTCATATAATAATCAACAGAATTATTTTAGAAATCAATACCCAGATCAAAAACCAAACTTTACCTTTCAAGAACTTTATTTTAGTGAAGAAGGAAATGACTATATACAGGGTGAAAATACATACGATAACAATCTCGACATGTATGGTAGTTATGCTGCTAACTACCAAGACTATCAAACCACCCCTAAACAAACACTACCTGACCAAAGTTACGACGACACCCCATATGCAGGGTACAACCAATACCCCATTTACGAAAATGAACAAACTATTACACACGAACGACCATCTGTCCAAAATGAAATTTCAAAGAAAAATAACGAATTGCATTACCAAAATTTTCACGAAACGGGGCCAACGAAAGAACATATATGACCGAAATCAATAGTATATTCTGTAACGGCTCACTCCCATATGTTAAAATCAAAAACCCAAACTTAAAGCTTTTAATCGACACCGGTAGCCTACGGTCTATTTTAAAACCATCGGTTGCGGAACAATTTTATGCCAATTGTATCTATCACTCTAACAATACGATAAAGACGGCCTTAGGAAGTCAATCAACACAATTCGAGGCATCAATACCGGCTCTCGCAGAATTCGGTACAAATTATAAAATAAATTTCATTCTTTTCGACTTCGACGACTACTTCGACGGAATATTAGGCCTAACTGACCTAATTAACATGCAACTCAATATTGACCTATGTAATAAGATACTGATTGGACCCAAACTTAATATACCATTTCTTTATCGCCAAACACACGACTCATGTTTTTCATTTTCGGTAAATCCAAATGAAAAAATAGTAAAAAATGTTCCTGTCAACGTACTAGAAAAAGACAGTTTGACAAAACCCAATAAAATTGCCACACTCTTTCTACCACAAATATCAAACCATGCAAAAAACGCATACGCCTTGTCTAGATATCCCACAGACAATGACCTTAACGCCTTAGAGATAATGTCGACAGACAGTGACCCCGGTAACATAGACAACATGATAAGCGAATACCTACAATACCAAGGTGATATCCCGCAATTAGACGAATCGAGTATAAATGAAATTTTTGAGACATACGACGAAAGACAAACAGATACGAACACACCAAAAATCAATATAATATCCTACTTGCAAATTCGACCCCCTGAAAAAAACAAAGAAGACGATAACGAAACGGTGCATACGTCACTAGAACACCCGATAATAAATATACCTATATCCGAACGATGTTTAAATGTTTATAAAAATCAAATCGTTATCACTGCTGGTGATATAGACAAAATACAATGTAAATTAAATAAAATATTTGAAAACACACGCCTATACGTCACAATATCAAAACGAGACCCACGCGAACATATAATAAAAATTTTAAAGGAATTTGTTGATCCCAAACAAACGTTTGTTATATATTGTTGGGACCCAGGAATAGCCAAAATATTCATTACTACAGTTCAAAATTTTTTTCGAAATTCTTCTTACAAACTAATTCAATGTTCAAAATTTTTGGAAGACGTCGAAACACTTAACGACCAAAAAGAAAAACTCAAGATGTATCACACTACTAAAACGTGTCATAGAGGCATTAACGAAACCAAACTAGCCTTTTCGCAAAAATATTATTGGCCAAAAATGTCAGAAGACATCGAAAATTACATAAACAACTGCGAAACATGTCTAACCAACAAGTACGATAGAAATCCCCCAGCAATTAAATTTAACCTAACCCCGACAAGCTCAAAACCCCTCGAGTTAGTCCACATGGACACATTCAAAATACTAAACGAAACCTTTTTAACGGTAATAGATACATTTTCTCGCCTATCACATAAGTAGTTTAACAGGACCAGAAATACTAGAAAACCTACTAAATTTTATTACGCACCACGGGTTACCTCTTAAAATTACAACCGATTGTGGTACAGAATTCAAAAATAAAGAAGTAGAAGATTTTTGTAAACTCTACAAAATCGAGCTCCACTTCACAACCCCAAAAAAAATAGTAATTCGAACTTCCCAGTTGAACGATTTCATTCAACATTAATCGAACACTACCGATGTCTAAAAGAGGAAAATAAAAATTTTACACCCACGGAACTTATGAAACGCGTAATAATTGCATACAATAACTCAATCCATAATGTAACCAAATATACCCCATTTGAAATACTAAAAGACCTGCCGAAATTTAAAAAAAATTTGCGATTAAAAGTCGAACCGATAAAATAGTACTACTTACACAAAAAGGCGCGTACCATAAAAACAGCGCTAGAAAACCCCGAATTAAACAATGATCGAATTTTCAAATAAACAATGAAAATGACAATCCTGATTTTAACCACGACACTCCAAGTAATTCAAATATACTGCAACCCCAATGACATACACCTGACAACCCTTAAAAATTTTATTTTCCCGACTTAGGAAACTCAAAACTTATATATAACAAACATACATTTTTGCATTACGTAGACTTAGAATCTATTTTAGTACAACTTGTAAATATAGAAAAATATTTCTTTACAATTAGAAACCACTTAAAACACAAAAACACGACAACGCGACAAATCCAATTTCTTATCACGGGTTATCAGAAAGCGCAATTCTTAGAACGGAATACCTACACCTACACAAAATATACCAGAGAATCTCTACCCACACGTAAAGAACAAGAGAGGTTTATTCATATCATCAATAATAACTATGATAGAACAATATCGATTCTTAGTGCAAATCAAAAACAATTACAATATGGTTTAAGAGTATTTAAAGATGTCATAGAACGAACAATTTATGATCTAAATGATTATTATAAGCTTTCAAGGATTAATTTATCGAATAAATTTAGACTGTCAAAATTTAATCACCTTTATTGACAACCTAGAGGATGCTATTATGTTTGCCAAATTAAACGCACTACATAACGCCATAGTGCCAAGTTCAGAATTATTACAAATGCTAGATTATCTAAGAACAATCTATAATAAAGAAGCAATACCAAATTTTAAGAATATATTGTCGTATTACCAATTTTCAGGAACTCAGGTTACTTTTTCAAAAGCTAAAGTGATATTTGCGATTCATGTCCCTTTGGTTAGACCAGAAAGGTTTACCTTCTACCACCTTTATCCTATTACCCAAGACCATAAAATATTCGTTCCAAAATACCCTTATTTGGCACAAGCAGAAGAAAAGGTCCAATTTGAAGAAACTAGTTGCCCCAACTGGAAGAAGAATACTACTGCAATGAAAATCTCCACCCCCAAGACCATTGCACCCTTCAACTACTAAAAGGCTCTCCGCTAGAAAACTGCCCTGTTCTTGAAATCAAAATACAAGAAATAATAACTGAACAAGTTACACAGGAAGAAATACTCATCCTTCCCAGTAAAACAGAAAGACTTTTTTCTAAATGCACTACCGACCAATATCTCCAAATTAATATGCCGACGCTAGTGAAAATTCCGAAAAATTGCCAAATTCAAATCGGAGCGAAAAAAAATTTGTCAACGACGTAAGCATTAAACAAGGAAAACCGCTAATCTTACCCGACGTCAAAATAGGAAATTCCACCCTATCAACCCCCTTCAAAACACCAAATTTAACGAAACTGAACTTTGAAGATATCTATCGATTGAAAGATATGGCCAACCAATTATCGCCAATCACCGCAATCGAAGAAAAAGAACAATTATCGAACATTATGTCCTACTTAATAGGAAGTCTAGCCATCCTGTTGACAATGTACCTACTATGGAAGTATAGAAACCAACTTAGACCATTTTCCAAATTTTGTACAAGGATTAAAACCAATACCAAATTGCAAGAAATCGATGCCAGAACCGAAAATACCAATACCTCGCAGAATACCTCCGGTATCTTCTCAGCTTAAGGAGGGAGGAGTTACATACTGAGAAAACGATGAACTAGACGATTCCCAGGCCAACCTTTCCGAGAAGCCTTATCTCTTGATGATGCTCGTTTTTACAATAATGTTAACGTAATTTTTTAAATAAAGTATTCTTTGACTTGAGCTCGTTAAAGTCAGACGCTGTATTTTCCAAAGTAAAATAAAATTGTTTTTAAAAATAGTTTTCTCTGTTTTTTAAACTTAACTAGTGATGTTACAGCCTTCTCGAGTGTGACTATTATGTTTCGCTAAACCTACTATTTACCTAGGTTAATAATGTATGTATACTACTTTTACAGGTTTTGATTTTTTTTGTTTTGAAAAATCTTATTGCAAAATACCAAATAATTAATAAAAAAAAGGAACGCATGACAATTTTCGGTTTTTTTTTAAATATTTTTCTTAAACAATTCTCATTACGTAACATCATTGAAACTGTCTATCTTCTAGGGTTAAATTTAAATTATGACATATAAATTGTTAAATGGTCAAGTATTGTATTTATTCTGTAATGTTGATATTTGTAGTATGTACACTTTCACATTCACAACACTTGTAGTTTTTTTGTGTGATAAACTTTTGAGAATATTGAGGAGGAGAGTGTTTTTGGCAAATGTGACGTTTCAAAGAAACCTATATACCGATATTAATAAATAGCATTTTATTTTCCTAATTTACAACAACCGGCTTTACATTACTTAACATCAAAATTGCCTTCTTTAAGACGGCGGCGTATGATTGGCCGGTTAAAAAGTCCATAGTCAGACTCTAGACGTTTGTCGCATAGCCTGCTTATTGACTCACTGTAAAAAAATGCTTTTATCTATATTATAATCTGTTATAAGTTATAAGGCATATAGAAATGTTCTCCCACTTCCAGAGATCTTAAAGAGTTAAAATTGGAAATATGTAAATTATGGGGTTAAGCCGCCAAAGCAAAACTATGAAAACTCGAGATCAAATCCTTACTATGACCTCAAACTTAGCCTCGACCAAATATATTGCTATTTTTTTGTTGATAAAAATAAAGACAAGAACAGCTTAAAAATAAAAAACAATCCGCTCGATGTTCAGGTATACGCTGCGCACACCCCTCAGTTAAATCACTGCTACTCTTGAGTCGAGGCCGATGTAACGTCAGGGAGTTTAATCTCCTGTTTTTATTAAAGAGCGTATCTTGATTTATTTTTTTCTCATTAAATAATTCAAAGTTTTAAAAACTGAAATCGTAAAAATTTTTATTTTTTCTTTGTCTCTAATAAAATTGACCAATGCATAAAAGCAACTGGAGCTAATTGCTGATATATGAAAGACGTTCAAATAGACAGCTTATCTTCTATCTCTGTTAAGACTTTTAGCCTCAAGCACATTTTGGCGCTGCTTTCCCGCCGTCACAGTACACGTTTAGGGCGATGACGCAGTCTAGTTGGCACATGTGTATGTGTTATTAAATTATACCGTGCGAGCAAAAATGATTTGCATCAAAAAGGGCCTTGCATCTAAGGACGTAATGCTTAGCCGTACGCCGTAGAGCTTATTACCTGTTGGGTGTCAGTAACTACCTGAATTAACAATCAATCAGTTATTGCGTCATCTTTGACAGTCGTTACAAGTAATTTGATTCATCGCTAATTTTTCCAATTTCTTGAACAATAATTAACACAATGGGCTTTACGGCACAAAACATTCATAGTTGAAGCATATTTTCGAAACGGGGTTAGAGTAAATGGTGAGTGGCAATACAATCCGGCTTTGTGCATGGACGATTTTCACGAACATTTTCCTAACATTGCTTTTATTGCTGGGGATTTTTATCATTGCCTCAAAAAGAACCGTGGCTGTGTTTAGGGAAACAGGTTTTATATAACACAAAAAAGGAGCAGGAAGACCATCTGTAAGAACAGAAGAACTTGTTGCAAACGTTCGTTAAATAATGCAAAATACGCCAACAAATTGTATAAGACGCCTGTCCCAAGAAGTGGGAAGATCTTATGGAACATGCAGGACTATTCTTAAGAAGCAGCTAAATTTATTTCCTTATAAAGTGCAAGTATTCCAAGAAATACAAGCCGCAGATTTTGAAAGACGCAGGAGTTACTCTCAATGGTTTACCCAAAATTTATTTGAAAGAAATGATTTATTAGACCTGATTTTCTTTTTGAATAAAGCCTGGCTCCACCTCTCTGGTTATGTGAATTCTCAGAATACACGCATGGTGAGTAGTAACAATATTTTGAATCCATTTGCGGAGCAATTACTTGACGACGAACTACGACGTTTTGGATATTTTCAACAGGACGGTGCAACCGCCCATACATCCGCCGAAATTATTCACTACTTACGCAATTTTTTCGACGACAGATTGATCAGTTGTCGATCAGACATTGAATTCCCACCTAGATCACCTTGTTTAACGGTTATGGATATGGATTACTTTGTTTTTCCTCATTTAATGAACACTATTTTTAAATCACCAGTTGCAAATTATCCAAGAATGTGCTAACATTTTTCCAGAGATGCTGGTCAACACTTTCGAAAAGAGACGTGTGAATTTATGCTTGGAGCATGGCGGTGGCCAATTTCAGCAATTTATGTAAATATTTTTCATTTTCTTTCTGAATATTCTTACTTTGTTAATTTTATAAACAACAAAAATAAATTTGTATTTGTCTACTTATTTGATTACTCATTAGTTTGGCATATCATGTCATAATATGAATTTGACAAAATTTTAACCTAGATTTGGTTAGGTATATAGTCCCTATATCATTGTGATCTAAACCATGCCCCACGTTTTTTAATCCAAGCCCTCTTTGATGCAAATAATTTTTGCTCACACGGTATCTAAAAACATTCTTTTTTAGATAGTTATCTTTGGGCCGGGAGATCGTGAAAATATTTTGTTTTTGAGTATGGTAGAATGAAATAAGTAATATTATGAACGTGTTTATGCACCATCTTACTTACAATTTCGATTTATAAGCTTCTCCATACAATAGGCACTTTTCTTATGTCCTTACACACTTACCTTAATAGTTGCCAATGATGTTCAATACAACTGAACAACGATAATTGCCGTACATTTCCATTATATCCGATTTCCCTTAATCTCCTTGTTAACAAAGTACATTGTAATCCAATGAAAATACAATTAGTACCCATTAGAAGATCAGCAGATACAAATCCAATAGCTGAAAATATCATACCAATAGTTTGGTGGATATAGGCCATCTGATAAGCTGGTGATGAGGATATATTAAACGGGTACCAAGCAGAAATGATCAAGCCCTGTTCTGTTTCGTAGAAAATAGGCGAGATGCAACACATCACAACAGTAAACCAACCTACGATCATTAGAACTCGTCTTATCTTTCCCAAAGTACGTAATTTCTTTTCCACAATTTCCATTTCGTGAAGGTTTTTCGGATGAAAAAAATCGTTACCAATTTGTTCCAATAACGTCGCAAGATCTTCTTTGTGGCCGAGAAGCAACATCTCCTTTATGAGGCCCATTAGAGCTGCGGAGTATAGAAAACCTATTGAAGCGAATTCTACAACTTTGGTAATCTTCCCTATCCAGGAGACTAAAATGCTTAAATTGAAAGAAAACAAAAGGGCCTGCGCAATAAATGAATAAAATCTGTACCATTTTGGCTTTGTGTGACGTGCATCTCCGATCCATATGCCTGAAAACTTCAACAAAAGGAAGTCTGTTTGTAGAAATTCTTTAAAACTTTTCATCGACATGTTAAACTTATGAAAGCAAAATTGCAATTGATGCGAATGAAAAAAAAAACGTTGATAAGTATTTTATTTCAATAAGGTAGTAATTAGCATTATACGGAAATACATATACGGGGTAGAATTAAGATAAACGTAAACACAGTGACGTTCGATTTTGTTAAATAGTGGTAAAATATAAAAAATCCAAAATCAGAATACCAACGTCGTTCTCCTAAAAGCTTGCAGATAGTCAATCCCATCCATTCATGTCGGTAACCAGACCGAATGAGACGCGATATTTCGTGGGGTGCGGAGGAAGGAACACACTCCTCAATCGATAGGTCATGGAAGCGCGAAATCAAAGGTTCATAGCCCTTAGGGGGCGCTTTAATGACTGAGGATCGTGGTTTAGAGCCCACGTTAAACCGTAGGTCTCTCCGGGCACGGCCCTGGCAGCAAAAGAAAAGATAAAATATGAAATCAACAAGCAGTTCAGCTCCCCTTTCTTCGGTTAGAAGCAGTGGCGGCTCGTGCCATTTTAGTGAAGTAGGGCCAGGTAAACCCTTAGCGCCGCAGGCAAACAAATTTTGGGTGCCACGCCCTTTTTTGTTAATAGTTCTTGCTTTTGAAGTAGGAAAAATAAGCAAAAAGGCACCTAATTTAATTTATGAATTTACAATCATATCTTGAATTTTAAAAAAATACTGTAGGTAGAGTGTACTATATAGACCGAAAGAACCACAAACCGAACGCAGTTTATAATTTGGTTTAATATGTATCTGTTTTTCTCAATTTGTTCGTTTTTCTTCATTATTTCATTGTGATATGCAGAATTTAATTGAGTTTTAATGTTAATTTTACCAAGCATACTGAAATTAAATATATTGTTTAAATGTACCTTCGATTTTTCATGTGTTTTCATTTTTTCCCAGATATGGACCAAATCATCTGTACCTTTTTGGGACCAAGTTTGCTCCCCCATCAAATAAAACACACATAAAACAAAATAGTCTATTAGATTTATCACAACCGCACACCCAAGTATTTTTTCCATAAATATTTCTATTAAATCTTCGGCCGAACGAAAATTATTTAGTTTACAAACAACCTTACACGACACGACGCGGACAAACAACTGTTTGAATTTGAAACGTCTAACGTCAAACGGTCAAACGGGGTCAAAGAGCCTGGCTACACGGAGATGTTTTCCTGCTCGCATTCAAGGTCATTTTTCCAATGTTTTTTATTGGTTTGTTATGGCAATTACGTCATAACTTCGGGCCTCCCGTGTGCCTCGTTGCTTTGGCGCGAAAGCTACGTTACCGTTTTACGCATAATCGCTTCCTCAATAGATGGAAATTTGCACCCGACTGTGTTCCATTTTTAAATTATTTTGCTAATTGCTTTAAAAAGGAGAATATTAATTTTAATAGGTTTTGGTAATTTGTAAAGGGCAGGACGCTGGACAGGAGGGCAGGTAGTGCCATGGCACTGTGGCTCTACCCCACGAGCCGCCACTGGTTAGAAGGGAGGCAAACTTCATGCAATCACTGTATAAATATAAGGGATACGTTGTGAGATGTGGGCTCACATTAAGTATTCTGGTGTTGAAGGTGCTTCCTATGTTACAAAATATTTTTGTTAAATTATTTTTATAACCCATGACTGAAAATTTAAACTTTTCACACTAATTTGAATATAATAAGTTTCACTTTAAAGCACTGGTGCAAAAAGTATTTGAGCTTTCGCACTACTACGAAAATAATATTTTAAATAAAGAGCAGAGGTCTTACTGTAATAGAACGCAATATCTATCTTTTTATTTCATTATTTTTATTAAAAGTTACGTTTTTACGAGTCCGAACTGGATGTTTCCTTTTAGTACAAAGAGGGGCTCTAAAAGTTTTTGTTCGCAAAGTAAATATGATAATAAAGCCGATTTTACCCAACTATTGTAAACCAACCGCTTTCTTAAGTAAATAAACAAATTGCCCAAGTTATCCTAAAGATTCGTGTTTGTGAAAGTTTATTTTCTATATCCTCCCTTAAAAGTAATAACTAGTAAATTTAACAATTTCTAGTTCAGCACGTTTGCCAACGATACTATCAACTTTCTAAAACCTAAGATAAACCATCACAGATGGGCAATAATAATCAAGAAAACCTTCGTCGGTGATATCTGATAATTAGATAATATATATTACATATTGGGAAAAAACGGAAAATATAATTAAGAATAAAAATGGATCTTGACCGTTCAAATATTTGGAAAAGTTGAGTCAGATTTGTTCTCTATTTTCCTTTTAGGTAGAAGTTTTTTTTAAACATATCCGATTTTATGCTTTAGGCTAGTTTTTTATTATTATTAATTACGTTTTAAATACGTATTATTATATACATAATAGTTTTAAGTAAACATAAAAAGACCGAAATTATTAATTAAAACTCAGTCCATGGATTAGTAGTGGCTAACTCTTTAAGCATACTTTAGGACTACGCAGTTTTATGGGGTTTAGTCGAGAATCACCCTGATTGGCTGCGTGGATTATATGGTATGCTAAAAAGGGTAGTACTAGGGCCAAGGAACTAATTTTCTAACTTTTCATTGGGTTGGAAAAATAAATATTTTAAAGTACACAAATTAAGGAATGTTGAATCAGGTTAGATGATGAACCTAGGAAAAATTACAAATCAGTTCCTAAGTTTCTCTTTTTCGGTATGGCCTAAATCTAATTGGGTAAACTCTTGTCTAGTGAATTTCCCATTTATTTTTCTTATTAGTGTAAAAGTGAAATTATTTTGGTTCAAGTCTAAGTTTTAATAACGTATCAGTTTCAGGGTTCATTACTTTTATCTTTAGACTTGTAATTTTTGGGGATTATTATTCTCAGGGTTTTCTTTAAATTTGTAATTGAGTCGATCGTTACTTGATGAAGATCCATATTAAATAAATACGTAAAGGAAACAACGTTAAGGTTTCAAATGTTCACAAAATTTGGTTTATTTTTATATTACAAATAAAAATAAAAACATGACATATTTCGTAGCACTGCTACTTCGTCAGATGTCGAAATGGAAATGACAAACAAAGTTGTAGGTGTAGAGGCATTTACCTACTAAGAACTAATTATCTAAATATTCCTTATCTTACGGGTTTTGTAATAAAGTATACCTATAAATACTGAGCAATAGGAATTAAATGAAAATGGTTGGAAAATACAATATTTTAAAACAAATTTAATAAGGGTGAATTGTTAACATCTAATTGATCATTTAAAATTTTGCCTGGTTTTTTAATTTTGTTAATTTCTAGAGATTCCAATAAAGACGACTTTTTATTTTTATTTTTGACATGTAAAATTTTAAAATTATCCTGAAAAGTATGGTTTTCTGATAGTAGATGAGTTGCGTACTACTACAATTTTAAAGTTAGACTACAGGAATATAGAAGGGATTTTTTAAATAAAAAACAAAATTCAGCGTACGCAACTCATCTACTATCAGAAAACCATACTTTTCAGGATAATTTTAAAATTTTACATGTCGAAAATAAAAGTAAAAAGTTGTCTTTATTGGAATCTCTAGAAATTAACAAAATTAAAAAAGCAGGCAAAATTTTAAGCGATCAATTAGATGTTAACAATTCACCCTTATTAAATTTGTTTTGAAATATTGTATTTTCCAATCATTTTTATTTAATTCCTATTGTTCAGTATTTATAGGTATACTTTATTACTTGGTTTTTTCCAAAACCCGTAAGATAAGGAATATTTAGATAATTAGTTCTTAGCAGGTAAATGCCTCTACACCCACAACTTTGTTTGTCATTTCCATTTCGACATCTGACGAAGTAGCAGTGCTACGAAACATGTCATGTTTTTATTTTTATTTGTAATATAAAAATAAACCAAATTTTGTGAAGATTTGAAACCTTAACGTTGTTTCCTTTACCTATTTATTTTCTTTAAATCTCAATTTCTTTTAAAAAGGGTTTTAAAAATCAAATTCTTATTGTTCTTGTTAATTTTCTGAATAACATTGGGGGTAAACGCATGTCTGCTTAAAACTCCGCTCTTTACTATCTATTCACATTTTTGTATTAGTTTGATTTTTCTTTTTCTTTTGTAAATTTATCTTCCTTACTCTTCAATATTATAATAGATTTAAGTGTTTTAAGAATCTGGTGTTTTATTTTAATAATCAATAAGGAAGATTCACGAGCAGTATGTGCCCAGTGGCGTAAAGCCTTCTCGTCGCGCTTTAATTTCCCAACTCATCACCTAGGCCTTGCTGTTTGCTGTTAGGATATACACAACATATTGGCTGATTGGTTTACATTGCATTGTTACATGCATTGTTCACGTCGCACGCCGGAAACACTGATTCCTTATACACATATACCGGGTGTCCACGGAAGGTGGTTCGCCCCTCTAACTTTTTTGTTTTTCAAGATAATGGAATAAAGTTTAGATTTTTACATAGCATATAGCATTGGACCAAAAATAGTAAAATTGTATTTTCCCAAGATTAAAGAACTGAAATAAGTGATTTTAAGGTATTCATAAAACATATATACAGGGTGATTCATTAAGGGTGGCCATCGGCCATATCTCGGAAACTACTAGGCATAGAAACTTGGAGAAAAAAAAATTATGATTAAAGTGGTCATGAGGAAATTCTGGAAATTATTTTTAAGTTCCTCATTTCGCTGCAAGGGGGCACAATTAAATTTTTTTTTAAATTCTAAATTTCTCCGAAATTTCCCATATTAAGGTATAACTCTGATTACATCATCGAAAAGCTTAGACAATTCTGCATCATTTTGGTATAAGGCTCATTGGCGTACCGACCTTGATAAGAGTGGGGGTAGCTATTGAATGTGTAAACATTAAAATCACTGTAACTTTTAAACCACTTCTCCGATTTTACTAAATTTAAGCTTGTTTGGAAAGGAAAGGTAAGTATTTTCAATCACCGTATCCAACAGTACACGATAGTGTTTAATAAAATTGCTAGAGGGCGCAATTTGTAATAATAACGGTTTTTTCGATTTTATCCCGGAAATTCAAATCATACGGTATACCTATGACATCATAATCGAAAAGTAGATGAAATTTGTAACAAAAGATGTAAAGACCGTAGTTCGATATCTTTGTTCGTTTCAGAGTTATTGCCAAAACAATAATTTTTAATACAAATTGCGCCCTCTAGCAATTTTATTAGAAACTATCTTGTACCATTGGATAAGACTGTTAAAGATACTTACCTTTCTCTTCCAAACAAGCTTAAATTTAGTAAAATCGGTTAAGTCGTTTAGAAGTTACAGCGATTTTAATGTTTACAGTTTCACTTGATAAGAGTGGGAGAAGCTATTGAAAGTGTAAACACTAAAATCGCTGTAACTTCTAAACGACTTATCCGATTTTACTAAATTTAAGCTTGTTTGGAAGGGGAAAATAAGTATCTACAATAGTCGTATCCAATGGTACAAGATAGTTTCTAATAAAATTGCTAGAGGGCGCAATTTGTATTAAAAATTATTGTTTTGGCAATATCTCTGAAACGAACAAAGATATCGAACTGCGGTCTTTACACCTTTTTTTGAAAATTTTATCTACTTTTCGATTATGATGTCATAAGTTATACCGTATGATTTGAATTTCCGGGATAAAATCGCAAAAACCGTTATTATTACAAATTGCGCCCTCTAGCAATTTTATTAAACACTGTCGTGTACTGTTGGATACGGTGATTGAAGATACTTACCTTTCCCTTTCAAACAAGCTTAAATTTAGTAAAATCGGATAAGTCGTTTAGAAGTTACAGCGATTTTAATGTTTACACATTCAATAGCTTCCCCCACTCTTATCAAGGTCGGTACGCCAATGAGCCTTATACCAAAATGATGCAGAATTGTCTAAGCTTTTCGATGATGTAATCAGAGTTATACCTTAACATGGGAAATTTCGGAGAAATTTAGAATTAAAAAAAAAAATTTAATTGTGCCCCCTTGCGGCGAAATGAGGAACTTAAAAGTACCCAAGTCCTGACCACTTTAATCATATTTTTTTTTTCCAAGTTTCTATGCCTAGTAGTTTCCGAGATATGGCCGGTGGCCACCCTTAATGAATCACCCTGTATATATAGATAAAAGAGTAAATTTGGAAAAAAATATTTTCTTGATGACGAAAAATGACAAGTGACACTTCGTTGTATTTAGAATGTCATATGGAGTCAAAAAAAGGAAAAACATACCAGGTGTCCCATTTAAAAATCGATAGTTTATGTCACTTCCGGTGTAACAACCAAGTCGTGGTTGTTACAACTAATTGTGTCAGTTTCACAAATCTTTGGTCATTTTTGAAATTTAAAAGTTTTAAATCGAAACAACCTGATTGAATTCCCTACTACACCCCTGATTGTTCACGTGAGTGGACGCCCATTGAGATAAACGGACTTTGGAGATGACTTGTAGGCAACTGGATATACATGCATGCATGATTGGTAGCCGTCCTCGCCGTGAACAGCTGGAATTTTTCGATCGATATTCACCTTGTTTGATTTAGTGTGTCATTAGGTTTGTTTTCGCACGGTTGTTTTCAGAACGATCGTGAAAATGGGGTTAACTTTGTGATTTTCCGGTTAAAGTATGAATTTTCTTCATTCTGCTCCCCCTACGTCATAGTTTATCGGAGATCATGTGATTTGTGTTTCGGTTTGGTATTGGAGGCAATCCCCCCTTTTTTGCAAGGTCATTTTAATAAAAGTGATAGCGGAGGGTCAACTCGCTCCTTTTTCCCACCTGAAGCCAGCCCAGAAAGGCGATGCTGAGTGAAAGTGTGTACTGATTCTAAGTGAAGAGGCATTCTATGCCACAGGAGGTCCTGGATTAAAAGTTTATATCAGTATACTACTCTTCGAGTGTCCAATGGCGATTAATTTCACCTTCAAGGGCTGAAGGAAACCGAACACCAGGTATTTCATAAGACAAAAAATGTACTTTGACCATGGCACGCTAACGGCATCCATTTTTGTTTCAGGTTTCATTTTTATTCTGGTTCATTTCAATTCAAGTACACAAATTTTATAACTCCACGTTCAATCTGCACGTCGCTTGCATTTAAAATGTGAGATCGACTAATTTAATTTTCACTTCAATCCAAGTTCAATTTTCCATTCTAAATTTCATCCTCAAGTTCAATATAAAGTTGAAATCTCCACGTTAACAAGAATGCCCTGATGTGCTGACTGCATTTGCTGTTTACGATCCCAAGTTTGTCAGAGAGGAGTTAGTGTTTGTATGACCATTCCGGGACTATAGCTTGAAGCCAATCCCAGATGTCATTAGTGGTATAGCCACTGTCCTGCTCCTACCTGAGGTTTTGGTGGAATTCCAGTTCGCTTGCCGTGTGGTGTGGACAAGGGATTTCTACAAGAGGGACCCACAGTGGAATGTAATGCACCCCTACATCGAAGGTTTTAAAGATGAGTATTTTTTCTTGAATATTAACTTGTTGCTTGTTGGTAATTTTTACAGAATATTTTTTATTAACCGCATATGATTGCAAAACCCGTGCTTTATATTAATCTTTGCTTTTGCTTATCTCTTTTCAACATAACATTGACCCTAATTTAAATTTTCATAGAACCAGAGTATTATCAAGAGGTAGTACTAGTAAAATAAATCCTGAGTATAGACTCATACTCTTTTAGTATTATTCTACATAATATTGTTACATGACTCGAGAGAGTAGGTAACTTTAGGTTTTGGCTTTCACTTCGATCATTCGCTCTAGCTGGCATTTTAATTTGTTGTATGTAACGTAGATATGTTATTTTAAGTGTAACCTACTGCAGTATACGTTATTGGTGGAAATAGCAATACCCTCTTTCATTCTTTTCGTACTACTATATTAATTGTGCGTCAGGCTCTATGCTTTAGTGTAATTTTAGTTCTAAAAAAAAAAAAAACTTTAAAGGTCTTTACCTTGTTATACCTTTCTTACTAACTTATTGTACTATTTTTGTATTAAGGGCTTTGAGCTTTAATGTGACTTAAGTTCTAAAAAGGCTTTATGGTATTTACTTTACTACACCTTTCTTTCTCACCTATTGTACTATTTATGTATTAAGGGCTCCAAGCTTTACTGTAGCTTGATTTATAATATACTGGGTTATCAGTACTTACTCTATTATTAAACTTTTAATGACAACTTTCGCCTAATAGCTTTGAGCTTTAATAAATTTCAATCTCCAATGCGACAGATTGCATCTAAATTTCCCCCCTCTTTTATTGCCTTTTGACCATGAATTTATATTAACTATTTATTGAAACCATGCCTAAGAGCTTTGAGCTTTGAAATATTTGGATTCATGGTATAGGTACCTCATCCCATTTAACTTTCACAGATTATTGGTTAATTTCTCAATGAGCCTTAATGCATAAGTTTACATTTCCTAGCTATTGAAGCTTTGCATGATAGCTTTGAGCTTTAATACATTTTAATTTATTTACCAAAGGTTTCGCCTCGGTTCTTGGTAAGCCTTTGAGCATAGTTTTGCCTGTGGTATTTTAGGAGACCATACCTAGTCGCTTTAAGCTTATGTGGTTTTAACATAATGCATAATACGCTTTATTGTATTTAGTTTTAATAGGGTAGTCGCCCCATTTTAAATTATCTCTATTTGAGTATGTTTATATTTACTGTTTACTAAAGCATTGAATTTTAATAGAGTTTATTTATTGCACGTACTTTACAGTGTTTTATTTAGATACTTCATGTACATTTAATATTGGTCTCACTTATAATTCTTCATTCTCTCTTTATTTCTCTACTTTTCTCTTTATCGAGATCTTCTCTCGATTGGCGCCCAAATAATCTGGAAAATAAAATAAAAATAAGAACCTCACGGCCTTTAGCTCTCGAAAAGAATCCACCTGAGTTTCTGGAGCACCCAAGTAACGTGAAATCAAAAAAAAAAATAAATAAAAAATATAACAATAACTTATAACGTTACAAATGACGCCCAAGTGTGGGGCCTAAAAAAACGTTGATTGAGCTAAGTCGCAATTTCTCACAATTTAATTTATTCCAACATTTTCCAGATTATAATTTTCTCCTATTTTACGTATTGCATTTCCACTTTGACCTTTTAGTGTCTTTGATTGTATCAAGGATACTCTACCTTGATAAAATTTTAATTGTACTTGGAAAGTTTTTAGGTACATTGGTATTGTAAGAATATGTCAAAAATGAATCCTGACTACCTTTGGAAGGACGAAATAGTTTTTGAACTGGGAGTAAGAGGACTCGAGATAGACCCAAACTCTAATGTCAGGACGTTGAAGTCTCTTCTGCGAGAACTTTTGAAGGCAGAAAAGGATAATTCCATCATTTCTCATCCAGTATCCTCCTTGGATTTTCAACAAAATGCTGACATCTGTCGCCGAAAACTGATCATAGTTAAGGATTTGGTAAATATTTTCAATTCTGACAAACGCCATATTGATTTTAAAAAAGCAATGTCAAGATTATATCATATTAAAAATCGTTTGAATTGTGTTTCTCCTTGCACTGAAGAGGAACAGGATTCAAAAACTGAATTACTATCTCAAACTATGTCTCTGATTGCTGAATTAAAGCAAAAAGCTCAGAATAATGAGGTCAATTTAATACAAGTAAGAAATTCTGAAAGTTCTTCGGACAGTTCCCCTGAGAACGATTTTGAAGGTTCAGTTAGAAATAGCCCTCCTCGACGAGTTTCTTTTGCCGAAGATGAGCAACTGCCGCGTCCCAGTGGTAGTGCTGGAAGAGTGGTGCAAACTGATGCGATTGTCCATCACTCGGCTGAGGAATCTATACCCCAACTACCCCAACATACCCCTCGAAATTCATTACTCAGAAATAACAGTAATTTTCAGAATTCAAATCCACCTACCTCTTCTCTTGATAGATCCCCAATTAGGGAAAGCACTGTCCAGGAAAATTTTCAAATAAATAATCCGTGTAATGTAACCCGAAATTTGACACCTCAATATTTAGAACCAACTCACCATAATAGAAACCTTAGTTTCTCAGAAAATTGTTCACGTACAGCAGTACAAGGTTCAATACTCCAAGATATTGACGATCTTCTAGGGCCTTTGCCAATAAATTCAACAATTCCCCAACTTACTCAGGATTTTTCAAATTTACCTCGACCTGAAGTAGCCAATTTGATTCCCCAACTACAGCCTACCTCTTTCCCCGCTAATGCCAGACCAAATGTCAGTGAAAATCACACATATCCTTGGTACAATGGTCAGAATTACCAAAATTTCAATCATAGTCTTCAAAATTTTCAACTACCCCCCAATATATCTCAAAATACTGGGATTGCAAATAGCTTTGCAAATTGTTTAAACCCTAATCAATATTCTTCATATTTTCAACACACCCCCTATAACAGTAACAATCAAAGTTTTCCACAACCTCATAATTCCACAATTTTTGTTAATCAGGATAATTACAGATCACCCCCCCTTAATCGCCTAAATTTTAAATTCAATGGTAAAAATCAAAGCTTACACAGTTTTCTAGAGAAAGTTGAAGAATATTGCTCGGCTTACAGAATCTCTAACGAAAATTTATTAAACTTCTCCCATGAATTATTTGAAGGGGATGCCCTCATTTGGTACCGATCCATTAGAAATACAGTATCCACTTGGAACGAACTAGTCTTTCATTTAAGATTGAATTTTTTGCCCATTGATTATGAAGTTGCATTATGGGACGAGATCAGATCTAGAACCCAAGGTGTTGCTGAAAGACCCTTGATTTACATAGCTGTAATGGAAAATTTATTTAAGAGATTTATTAACCCCATAGATCCCAGTGTCCAATTAAGACTAATTACCAGAAATTTACTTCCCTATTATCAAGAGCATTTAGCCCTGAGACAGCCCTTGTCATTACTTGAACTCAAAAGCTTATGTAGAGTGTTGGAAGACACCAGGTTGAGAAGTAACAATTTTCAAGCGCCCCCTTTTTGTACAGCTTCAACTTTAGAGCCTGAGCTAGTCTACAGGAAGCCCATAAATAAAACATTTCAAAATAATAAACATGTATCTGAATTGGCGAACCCACCATTTTGTCAAGATAATCAATTCCTGCCATACGGTAGTTCAAATGCACCAGACTCCAACTTAAGTATTCCTGTTAACGCAAACCCAAGTTTAAATTCACCAGTGCATTATGAGAACCCTGTTAACTCCTCATCAACCCCTAACGTCTCAGCCTTAAGCAAAGTCACTTGTTATAACTGTGACCAAATTGGACATACCTTTCAGGAATGTACACTGAAAAGAAAAATATTTTGCTATCATTGTGGACAGAAAAATGTCATTAGGCCCAAATGTAATAAATGTAATTCAAAAAACGTAGCAAGCGCCCTTCCAAATTCGGCAGGAAGAGAGCCAAATCGAAATTAAAGTCCGAAACATTTTATTTATCAAATAATTGGTCCCACTGGTTGAACAAAGTCAAATACTTCTTTAAATTTAATGAAATTTCACCCTTATTCTCTCGAGAGTCCCTTAGTGACCGACGACCTTACTTGGATATCTCTATTCAGAATAAAATGATAACCGCCTTGTTAGATACCGGGGCAATGCAAAGTGTGTTAGGAAAGAGAGGTTATGAACTTATTTCAAATCTAGGATTTCAAACAAATATAACACCTTGTAAAAATTCAATTACCACAGCTGACGGTAAACCACAAGAAGTTCTAGGCATTGCAACTATCCCTCTTAGGGTATACAATAAATCTGTTGATTTAGAAGTCCTTATTGTCCCTAGTATTCGACAAACCCTTATTTTAGGCGTCGATTTTTGTCAAAAGGTTAGTTTAAAGTTAAACTTTCAAAATAATTCTTATGATCTCTTGAATCTGGAAGAAATAATTGTCAAAGACGGAAAAATTTCCATTCAATCAGAAAATGATTTAACACCTGTCCAACAAGTAAGATTAGATAAAACTATAAATAAATTTCAGGAGTTAGTTTCAGACTCCCTGGGTTTCACCACCTTAGTAGAGCATAAGATTGAACTTACCAGTGATGTACCTTTTCGTAAGAGACCCTTTCTTTTGTCACCTTATATGCAAAAACATATGAATGACGAAATTGATAAATTACTTAAGTTAGGTGTAATCAGACCTTCAACTAGCCCCTATTCTGCTAATGTTTTACTAGTAAAAAAGGATTCTGGCGAGTATCGCCTATGCTACGATGGCAGACCGATTAACGCCCTGTCCATCAAGGACCCGTACGCCTTACCCCATTTATCCAGGACCCTGGACAAGGTCAGGGATGCACAATTTCTGACTTCAATAGATTTAAAACACGCTTTTTGGCAAATAAAACTTAGCGACGATTCTTGCGCTAAAACAGCTTTCACTGTCATCAATAGAGGACATTTTGAGTTTGTGCGCATGCCCTTTGGAGCTTTAAATAGTTCTGCTACCCTTCAAAGATTGATGGACCGCCTTTTTGACCCCTCCATCGAGAAAAATATCTTTGTATACCTGGACGACTTGATCATTGTAAATAGTAGTTTTGATGAACACCTTGAAACTTTAGATAGAGTCTTTAACATCCTAAAGAAAGCTAATCTTACAATTAATGCAAAAAAATGTAAATTTTGCCAGCCTAACCTCGCTTTTCTAGGGTATGTGGTTGATAAAAATGGCCTTCATGCCAATCCTGATAAAATCTCTGCTATTTCCAATTATCAAAAACCCCGAGATGTCACAGGCATAAAACGCTTTGTTGGTATGGCTTCATGGTATCGTAAATTCATTAAAAACTTCTCTGAACTCATTGTACCCCTAAATAATCTAACTAAGGGTAAAAAGAAAAAACAAGTAGTCTCTTGGAATCCCGAAGCTGAGTTAGCCTTTGAAAATATTAAGTCAAGATTAATTTCCACCCCTGTGTTAAGAAATCCTGATTTTTCTAAACCTTTCACTATTCAAACAGACGCCTCGAATGCGGCTGTAGGTTCTGTTCTTACCCAATTAGACGGTGAGGATGAGTACGTCATAGCCTATGCCTCACGTACTTTAACCAAATCAGAAATTAACATGACAGTCACAGAAAAAGAATTACTAGCCATAGTTCATGCAGTCTTAAAATTCAGGTCTTACGTTGAAGGTGGCCCAAAATTCACTATTTTAACAGATCATTATTCTTTACAATGGCTCTTTCGTTTAGATAATCCTACCGGCAGATTGGCTAGAATGTCAATTTTTCTCTCTCAATTTAAGTTTGATATAAAACATAGGTCTGGCATAACCAATGTAGTCGCTGACGCACTAAGTCGCAGTTTTCCTGAGATCTCTACCCTGTCTAATCATATTCCAGACAAATGGTACTCTGACTTAATTGCTAAAGTGCAAAAACAACCCCATAAATATCCTTTATTTCGAGTAGAAAATAACACGTTATATAAGCATTTTCATTCTGACCACAATGTCGATATCAATCAGAAAAATTGGAAGACCGTAGTTTCAAAAAATAATCGCAAAGAAATTCTAAAAACATATCATGACAGTCCCTTAGGAAGCCACTTTGGCGTTAGAAAATGCCTTGACAAAATATTTGAACAGTTTTGGTGGCCTGGTATGAGATCAGACATCAAAAAATACATTTCACGTTGTCAAGTTTGTAATGAGCAAAAAGTATCGCAATTTGCGCGCGCAGGTCTTATGGGAGCCCCTAAGAATGTTTCTGTACCCTTTAAATTACTCTCTATCGATATTCAGGGACCATTTCCAAAATCAAAATCAGGTCATTGTTATCTTCTAGTTGTTATTGATTGGTTCACAAAGTATACTTTTATTCACAAGATGAAGAGAGCCGTAACAAAAGAAATTTGCACTTTTCTCGACGAAATTGTTTTTATGTATTTTGGCGTTCCACAAACCATCATAGTGGATAATGGTAGCCAATTTAAGTCACAAGAATTTTCTAATCTCTTAAAGTCCTATAAAGTGGGAAATATTTGGTATAATGCAAGATATCATCCCCAAACAAACAACGTAGAACGTGCTAATCGAGTCATAGGCACTGCCATTAGATCTTTCATTAAAGCAAACAATCATCGCGAATGGGATAAGTACATCCATCATATCTGTAATGCTATAAATACCACTACCCACCTATCCACGGCTTTTTCACCTGCTTTTTTGACCTTTGGACGTAATTTGCCCACTAGTGGAGATTATTATGGCCATATCGAAAGTAAAAATCTTTCCCCATATCATTTTGACGATAGAAACAACCTTGCTAGAGAACTTTCAAAATTACCTGAAGTTTATGAACAAGTTTCTAAAAATATAAACCACTCCTATGAAAGGAATAAAAAATATTATAACTTAAGAAAAAGACATCTTGAATTCAACGAAGGCGACATTGTTTACAAAAGAAATTTTATATTATCTGATGCTGGCAATTACTTTTCAAAAAAGTTAGCAAAAAAATTTCTTAAATGTAAAATCTTTAAAAAGATCTCGCCCTTAATTTATGAATTATTGGATGAGAATGACAGAAATATCGGCCGGTACCACATTAAAGATCTAAAACCTACTAACGATATCTCTCTCGATTCTGACGACTCTGAGTGAGCTGTTACTCTTCCAGGGATGGTTAGCTATTAAGTAGACATAAGTTTGTACCTAAGAACTGTAGTAGGCATATGTTGCCATAAGTGTTTCTGTTGTATGTAGTTAGTTATGTATATTTGTAGAAAATTTTAAATTTATTTATTTAATGAAAGAGGGTATTTGTAACAACCAAGTCGTGGTTGTTACAACTAATTGTGTCAGTTTCACAAATCTTTGGTCATTTTTGAAATTTAAAAGTTTTAAATCGAAACAACCTGATTGAATTCCCTACTACACCCCTGATTGTTCACGTGAGTGGACGCCCATTGAGATAAACGGACTTTGGAGATGACTTGTAGGCAACTGGATATACATGCATGCATGATTGGTAGCCGTCCTCGCCGTGAACAGCTGGAATTTTTCGATCGATATTCACCTTGTTTGATTTAGTGTGTCATTAGGTTTGTTTTCGCACGGTTGTTTTCAGAACGATCGTGAAAATGGGGTTAACTTTGTGATTTTCCGGTTAAAGTATGAATTTTCTTCATTCTGCTCCCCCTACGTCATAGTTTATCGGAGATCATGTGATTTGTGTTTCGGTTTGGTATTGGAGGCAATCCCCCCTTTTTTGCAAGGTCATTTTAATAAAAGTGATAGCGGAGGGTCAACTCGCTCCTTTTTCCCACCTGAAGCCAGCCCAGAAAGGCGATGCTGAGTGAAAGTGTGTACTGATTCTAAGTGAAGAGGCATTCTATGCCACAGGAGGTCCTGGATTAAAAGTTTATATCAGTATACTACTCTTCGAGTGTCCAATGGCGATTAATTTCACCTTCAAGGGCTGAAGGAAACCGAACACCAGGTATTTCATAAGACAAAAAATGTACTTTGACCATGGCACGCTAACGGCATCCATTTTTGTTTCAGGTTTCATTTTTATTCTGGTTCATTTCAATTCAAGTACACAAATTTTATAACTCCACGTTCAATCTGCACGTCGCTTGCATTTAAAATGTGAGATCGACTAATTTAATTTTCACTTCAATCCAAGTTCAATTTTCCATTCTAAATTTCATCCTCAAGTTCAATATAAAGTTGAAATCTCCACGTTAACAAGAATGCCCTGATGTGCTGACTGCATTTGCTGTTTACGATCCCAAGTTTGTCAGAGAGGAGTTAGTGTTTGTATGACCATTCCGGGACTATAGCTTGAAGCCAATCCCAGATGTCATTAGTGGTATAGCCACTGTCCTGCTCCTACCTGAGGTTTTGGTGGAATTCCAGTTCGCTTGCCGTGTGGTGTGGACAAGGGATTTCTACAAGAGGGACCCACAGTGGAATGTAATGCACCCCTACATCGAAGGTTTTAAAGATGAGTATTTTTTCTTGAATATTAACTTGTTGCTTGTTGGTAATTTTTACAGAATATTTTTTATTAACCGCATATGATTGCAAAACCCGTGCTTTATATTAATCTTTGCTTTTGCTTATCTCTTTTCAACATAACATTGACCCTAATTTAAATTTTCATAGAACCAGAGTATTATCAAGAGGTAGTACTAGTAAAATAAATCCTGAGTATAGACTCATACTCTTTTAGTATTATTCTACATAATATTGTTACATGACTCGAGAGAGTAGGTAACTTTAGGTTTTGGCTTTCACTTCGATCATTCGCTCTAGCTGGCATTTTAATTTGTTGTATGTAACGTAGATATGTTATTTTAAGTGTAACCTACTGCAGTATACGTTATTGGTGGAAATAGCAATACCCTCTTTCATTCTTTTCGTACTACTATATTAATTGTGCGTCAGGCTCTATGCTTTAGTGTAATTTTAGTTCTAAAAAAAAAAAAAACTTTAAAGGTCTTTACCTTGTTATACCTTTCTTACTAACTTATTGTACTATTTTTGTATTAAGGGCTTTGAGCTTTAATGTGACTTAAGTTCTAAAAAGGCTTTATGGTATTTACTTTACTACACCTTTCTTTCTCACCTATTGTACTATTTATGTATTAAGGGCTCCAAGCTTTACTGTAGCTTGATTTATAATATACTGGGTTATCAGTACTTACTCTATTATTAAACTTTTAATGACAACTTTCGCCTAATAGCTTTGAGCTTTAATAAATTTCAATCTCCAATGCGACAGATTGCATCTAAATTTCCCCCCTCTTTTATTGCCTTTTGACCATGAATTTATATTAACTATTTATTGAAACCATGCCTAAGAGCTTTGAGCTTTGAAATATTTGGATTCATGGTATAGGTACCTCATCCCATTTAACTTTCACAGATTATTGGTTAATTTCTCAATGAGCCTTAATGCATAAGTTTACATTTCCTAGCTATTGAAGCTTTGCATGATAGCTTTGAGCTTTAATACATTTTAATTTATTTACCAAAGGTTTCGCCTCGGTTCTTGGTAAGCCTTTGAGCATAGTTTTGCCTGTGGTATTTTAGGAGACCATACCTAGTCGCTTTAAGCTTATGTGGTTTTAACATAATGCATAATACGCTTTATTGTATTTAGTTTTAATAGGGTAGTCGCCCCATTTTAAATTATCTCTATTTGAGTATGTTTATATTTACTGTTTACTAAAGCATTGAATTTTAATAGAGTTTATTTATTGCACGTACTTTACAGTGTTTTATTTAGATACTTCATGTACATTTAATATTGGTCTCACTTATAATTCTTCATTCTCTCTTTATTTCTCTACTTTTCTCTTTATCGAGATCTTCTCTCGATTGGCGCCCAAATAATCTGGAAAATAAAATAAAAATAAGAACCTCACGGCCTTTAGCTCTCGAAAAGAATCCACCTGAGTTTCTGGAGCACCCAAGTAACGTGAAATCAAAAAAAAAAATAAATAAAAAATATAACAATAACTTATAACGTTACACCGGTTAAACCGGAAGTTCCATAATGTTATGTCACCTGTCAAAAAATGCAGTTTTGTGTCATATACAAATCTCCCGAATTTATTCCATTATCTTGAAAAACAGAAAAGTTAGAGGGGCGAACCACCTTCCGTAGACATCCGGTATACATACATTGTTCTTATTTGCGGGCATCTAAACATACAAACTCACATAAAATGCCCCAATAACTTGCAGTTTGCCACTAGAGTAAATAGATATTTTATGAAATCACCAACCCTGATCCTCTATGACACACGCCACTGATATATTTAGGTTTTTCAAACAGTTTTTTTTTTATAAATTTATTACATTAAATTAAATAAAATCCACAATTACTACAATTGTTAAAACACAACTTGACATGGTCGCGTGACAGACCAAAAGTAAAGTTATATTTATATTATATTTTATTAAAATTATGCATTATATTACATATTATCTTAGGAAAAAATTATTTACAAAACCTAAATTCCGCTAATGAATAAAAAATAGTAAAAAAACGATCCGGCAATATTACTTAAAAATTCAGTTACGTATGGATTGTAGAAATAATGTTAATTTCTACAGTTTAGCATTATTTATTTTGTGAAGTGCTAAAGGAGTGCTAAAGGAGTGGCGCATTTTAAATAATCGAATTTGGTTTTAAATTTTTCAAGCCTAGATCACAAGAAGGGATAGACGTGGGTTTCACCGTCACTGCTCCTCCCTGGCTCCCTGTTTTGAGCAAAAAAGCTCAAGAACAGCAAACAACAGCTCAAAAATAGTAAAAAGATCTAAAATACCGCAAAACAGCTAAAAACCTAGCTCAAGAATAGCAAAAAACAGCTCAAACAATGCAAAAGATAGCTCAAAAACAGCTGCGCACCACATGCTCAGAAGCCAGGAAGAAAAAGTGACGGTAAAACCCCCATCTATCCCTACTATCACAGAATAGCTATTTATCACATAAGTATGCAACGGCAATGCCGTTGTCATATGTGAAATAAACTTACCAACTTTTAATTTAAAAATCCCTCATTCAGAAAGCACGTCATTGACACAAGCAGTCGTTGCATTAATAAGAGATAGATATATAAATAGCCATATTATGTTTACAACTAAAAAGGGGCGCCGGCTGTTTCTTGGAAACCGTTTACCATACGGAGAGAAATTGCTGGAAATTATTTTTTAAGTTTCTAGGCTGGCCGCTAGGGGGCGTAAGTGATCAAACAGAAAGCGGGATTTTATCAAAAATACACATAGTAAACAGATATCACAACTAGCATTTTTTTAATCTAATGAAAATTCTGGATAACTTTTGTTTTTGAGTTTTTGCTCCACCTTCTTGTTTAAAGGGGTAGGAGGGGACAAATATTACTGTACAAAAATATTCACACCTTTGCTTTGGCTTATCGGAATTTGCCAAATTTGAACTCACGAAGATACATAAGCCGCATCATCCTTTTAGCAGAACGTTATCAGGTGAAATATGTGTTGCACCTCAGATAGAATGCCATTTGTATCTTTTTCTTACGGACTCTGTATCACATTCGATACTAAGTTAGTGTTACATTAATATGATTCTGTGATATCCTGTAAAATCTACATTTTTTAGTTATGACTTTGCAGCAAATGAGCGATATATATTTTTTAACAGTTACTTATCTCCAACACAAATATTAGCCAAAAGTAATTAAGATTCTAGGAATTACTTTTGCCTTTATTCCTCTTTATTCTGCCAGTGTTAGTAAACCTAGTCGCCACTAGATAATATCTACATAAAATGTCAATTATCTTGACAAAGTTTCCTCGGTATATTTTATTTATAGAACTTACATGATATGATCTACTTACCTGAGTGGTCATTTCCGAGGCGAATAAACAGGTTAAAAGTAAAAGATTTCCAGTAGAAGAAAGAACTGACATATACATATAGAATTCGAAAGTTCCAGGATTTGCCTAAAAAATACAGTAGTCAGACCATTCCATAGACATGCATGTACCTACCTCTAGATCGGCAGACAATAATCACGAAAAAAAACTGTTGGGCAACCTGACGTCAGGAATCTTACGAATCGGCGTCTGCTTTGACCTTTTTATCTTTTTATGGCAATATTAAAAAAAAAATACATTTAATCTTTTTGGCATATGTACCATCGTGCCGGGAAAAAACTGGTAAGTAAAGCAAATTTGAAAAACCGAGGAACGACATAACATATCTCCTAGACTATAAAAGGTGTCTAGAGCTGAAAAGGTAAAAATATCTAATTTTTAAAAAGTAACCTTATGTGTAAGAAAATAAATTTAATAAAAATAAAAAATTACAAATACAATATTTGTCAAAACAATACACAATTTCTAATATTTGGTCATAGAACCGTTTCTGTTTATTACTTCTTAAAGCCTTTGTAGCATATACTTAAATATAGGTTTCTGCATAATTCGCCCGTGACTTCATCCCAAGCTTGATTTATTCTGTAGCGTAATTCATCGCTGTTTCTTAGTCGAAAATCATGTTTATACAAAGATTTGACCATTGCACCCCAAATGTTTTCCGCTTCGAAGACCAGGGAAGAACTGCAATATTATTCTCTTGAATGAAATATTTTACAATGCGTGCTGTGTGTATTGGAGCATTATCATGCTGAAATGTAAAATTTTTACCATATACCGCATTTATCGATGGTATCATCACTTCATTAAGTATATTAAGGTACACGGCTGCAGTTAGTCTTCCTTTTACTATTTGGCAAACTCCTGGTCCTCTAGCGCTAATCCAACCACAAACATTTATAGAAAAACGCCCACTTTGGTTGGTTTTGTGGGTGTATCTCTCATCATACCGCATGCCAGAAGGGCTATGCACTTGAATTCTCCCATTATTACATGACTGAAAAGTTTTCTCGTCAGAAAATATAACTGTGTCCCATAAATTATTTTGATTTACATATTCATGTGCCAATTCTAACCTGTCCTGTTTATTTCGAAGCCATTCTCTGGCAGTATTTGCAGAACCTGGAAAGGCTGTTTCTTCTATCGCCTTTATTGCTGTTTCAAACGGATGATTCCTTAGATAATTAACCAGTCTTCTATCATCATCTTCAGTATCTTGACTATCTTGACCGCGGCTCTCAACGGATTATGTGATTGGGAAGGTTGTTTCTAAGGAAATGTTTGTCGAGCAGGGTGTGCCCCAGAGGGTACCGTGCTGGGGCAAATTCTTTTTAACTTGTACATAAACGGCCTTTGCAGTCTGGATCTGGGGGGTGCGATTGTCTCATATAGAGATGACACTGTTGCTGTTTTTTTTTTCTGGAAAAACCTGGGATGAGGTGAGGGAGAAGTTAAAGTCTGGTTTTGACAAAATAAAAAACACTTTGGATACACTTAAATTGAGTTTAAACATCAAGAAAACACATTATATTGCATTCTCTTAGACTGAGGCGGACAGATCTGTGTTTCGGCAGA
The DNA here is from genome assembly GCA_963969555.1 of Polydrusus pterygomalis. Lineage (NCBI taxonomy): Eukaryota > Metazoa > Arthropoda > Insecta > Coleoptera > Curculionidae > Polydrusus > Polydrusus pterygomalis. Next base: position 48,932,220 of record OZ018382.1, read on the forward strand.
TATTTCTGGATGGTGTGGGTAAGTTCCTAGACGAGAATGTCAATACCAAATATCTTGGGGTTTTTATTGATAAACATCTTAGGTGGAATCAACATATACTATATTTATGCAAGAAAATAAGATGTCTTATTTATAATTTTTTTATGATGAGGGAATTTTTATGTGGAAGAAATCTTTTAATGATATACAAAGCACTTGTTTAGTTCTTACTGAACTATGTCATTTTGGTCTGGGGGGAGCTCATGACTGTCATATGGAGCGACTAAGGGTTGTGCAGGATTACATTGTTAGAATTGTTTTAAATAAGCCGCGATTGTGTTCAACCAGCCTTTTGTATGAGAAAGATGTAGTTAATGTAAAGTGCCTCTACATAATCACGATCTGTAATTTTATTCATCTAAATAAAAAATTTAATAATTTGTTTATCACTCATATATTATGCTACCAGGGGAAATATTAACATATTGCATGCTGCAGAAATAATCAGGGCCAGCATTTTGTTTCATATATCGGGCCTAAGTTGTATAATCTCATCCTTGTGCATATTCGCAAAACTACAAAAAAGAAAATTTTCAAAAAATTGTTTAAGTATTATTTTCTGTTAAACAGTCACATTTTCCTTCAGGCTTTTTAGACAGTTTGTTTATGATTGTGTGTTTTCGCTGCCTTCCGATTGAAATTTCGATGGCAGCTATTAGTTTTAGGATTAATGCAGTACAAAATTGTAAACTTTAATTTGATATTTACCTACTTATTAAGTTTCTTTTTAACATAAGTCTGTGATATTATATTCCTTCCTATAAGCACATACAGGTATTTTATACCTAGGTGCAACCATAAATAAATATAAGAAAGTGAAAGGTGATATTATGTGATAAGAGATAGTAAATTTTGTATTCTTACATTGTTAAATTGTTGTTGTTGAAATAAATAAATAAACCTTATCGAGTAGAAATTTTAGGGTGTCCTGAACCTGCTTTTCTAATAATAGTCCCATGTCTTGCTATTTTTTATTTTGTCAATAGCACGGTACTCTTACTTATACCTAATTCGTCTGCAATATCCCTAATAGCAACACCATCTCGCAACCGACTATAAATAATTTCTTTTTGCTCGGGGGTTAATTGTGGCATATTTATACAAAGAAAATTAGTTAATCATAAAGTGACAATCTTAACTGACATTCAAATTTCATATGAAATTTTACTGGTATCAGGCTTTATATACAATTTTTTCTAATAGTCTAGGAGAAAACAGGACATTTTTCTGTGTACCAGTTTTTTCTCGGCACGACAGTACCATCGTGCGAGAAAATTCTCGGACAAACATTATTCTAGCTTCCATACTATTAGGAAAACATTTAGAAATGGTCAAGTCGTTATTATTGGAATATAAAGTTTTAACGCAAAATGTTTAAAATCTTACCTCTTCGATTTTTATTCAACAAGGTTAATATAAATTTGTTTATTTATAAAAATCCTTCTTGATATTGTAACAGAGCAGACCCAGGTGACCTTATTTGAAATTTTTTTTTCACTATTTTTGTTAATTTATTTATTTGGTAAACTTATTCTTTTCCCCATGTTACGCCCTGAGGTTTAATTATTTTACTGTATTATTTATATTTAATTTAAATTATATTATGATTTTAATTTACCCTGCAATACTGGTCAAATTTTTTTTAAAAGTGTATTAACTTTTCATTTCCAAATATAGGCCCTGATAAATCTATTTAGGTAGCCAATCTTGAAAATCCTCAGTATATTTCCGATGATATTTAGGAGGACGCGTGAACTTTGGACCGTTCACATCTTTGCCGCAATTATTGATTTTTTATATAGCAGCCAACGTCGTACTTCGTATTACAAACGACGCAGGGTGTTAAAACGCACAAACGAAGACTTTGGTGGGGGAGAAGAGTGGTTAGCTGCTAGACAGAGAATTTCTAAAGAGACACTTATTAACTTCGATAGGTACGGTAAGCACCTAAATTCAAGAGTCATCATAAGTTTATTTTCTGTTGATTTTCTTTAAAATTAATTTTTCTAAATACAAAAATTCAAATAGCCAAACAAATGGTATTGGGTTAAATGGGTTTAATTTTATTTGTGTGGATTTAATTTGTGTAACAATTTACAATTCTGGGGATGTTTTTTTTTTAAAAAGGGTGTTAAGTTCTTAAAGACCAAGTTTATTTTCTTTAGTTTTTTATTTTGTTGGGTTACTCTAATTTGGGAATACTGGTTGTTTTTTTTATATACAGGGCAAAATATATTTTTCAGACTGTAGGTATGGTAAACAACAAAATTTATTTTAATGATATAGGAATATAATTTTAAAATACTAATTCTTAATTAAATAATATGAGAATCTTTATTAAATTATAAGATAAACTTTATTAAATAATAATATGGGAAATTTTATAAATAAATCTCATAATTTCTAAAATGACATTAGCACGGTTATCCCGTTTGTTTGGATATCACCTCTTATGTCTTTAAATAAACAAAATATAAATAAATCTCATATTTTCTAACATGACATTAGCACGGTTATCCCGTTTGTTTGGATATCACCTCTTATGTCTTTAAATAAATCTCATATTTTCTAACATGACATTAGCACGGTTATCCCGTTTGATTGGATATCACCTCTTATGTCTTTAAATAAACAAAATTTAAATAAATCTCATATTTTCTAACATGACATTAGCACGGTTATCCCGTTTGTTTGGATATCACCTCTTATGTCTTTAAATAAATCTCATATTTTCTAACATGACATTAGCACGGTTATCCCGTTTGTTTGGATATCACCTCTTATGTTTTTAAATAAATCTCATATTTTCTAACATGACATTAGCACGGTTATCCCGTTTGTTTGGATATCACCTCTTATGTCTTTAAATAAATCTAATATTTTCTAACATGACATTAGCACGGTTATCCCGTTTGTTTGGATATCACCTCTTATGTCTTTAAATAAATCTCATAATTTCTAACATGACATTAGCACGGTTATCCCGTTTGTTTGGATATCACCTCTTATGTCTTTAAATAAATCTCATATTTTCTAACATGACATTAGCACGGTTATCCCGTTTGTTTGGATATCACCTCTTATGTCTTTAAATAAATCTCATAATTTCTAACATGACATTAGCACGGTTATCCCGTTTGTTTGGATATCACCTCTTATGTCTTTAAATAAACAAAATATAAATAAATCTCATATTTTCTAACATGACATTAGCACGGTTATCCCGTTTGTTTGGATATCACCTCTTATGTCTTTAAATAAATCTAATATTTTCTAACATGACATTAGCACGGTTATCCCGTTTGTTTGGATATCACCTCTTATGTCTTTAAATAAATCTCATATTTTCTAACATGACATTAGCACGGTTATCCCGTTTGTTTGGATATCACCTCTTATGTCTTTAAATAAATCTCATATTTTCTAACATGACATTAGCACGGTTATCCCGTTTGTTTGGATATCACCTCTTATGTCTTTAAATAAATCTCATATTTTCTAACATGACATTAGCACGGTTATCCCGTTTGTTTGGATATCACCTCTTATGTCTTTGAATAAATCTCATATTTTCTAACATGACATTAGCACGGTTATCCCGTTTGTTTGGATATCACCTCTTATGTCTTTAAATAAATCTCATATTTTCTAACATGACATTAGCACGGTTATCCCGTTTGTTTGGATATCACCTCTTATGTCTTTAAATAAATCTAATATTTTCTAGCATGACATTAGCACGGTTATCCCGTTTGTTTGGATATCACCTCTTATGTCTTTAAATAAACAAAATATAAATAAATCTCATATTTTCTTACATGACATTAGCACGGTTATCCCACTTGTCTTGGATATCACCTCTTATGTCTTTAAATAAACAATAAATAATGCTAATATTTTCTCTCACTCTTAAAGGAGAAAAATAATTAACCTATAGCAACAAAATTCTTAATCAATTTTACGTTGTTTACTATATCAACCTAAATTAAATTAAAGAAAAGGGGAGTAAAAGATTAAATATAATACCACAATAAAAGTTTGATACTAATTATCTATTTCACGACTATTTTAAAATTTATATTTTAATTTTTAGAGAGTAACAAAAGTTTTAAATTATTATTAAAACGCCATCAGAAGGTGAAAGGGAGAGAAACAGTTTTACTGACCTTCCAGGTTAGCAATTTTAAATGACAATTAAGATTATAGTTATCCTTTATTTCTACCCAAAACTAATTATGGCTTTAAAACAGTAACAAAGTTTATTTTATTTACTTTTTTTTGGTATCTGTTGTGAAGACCAAATGAAATAAACCTCAACAAACCTCACGATTAACAAACCAAAAGAACCTTAATTGTTTTTTTTTCATAACTGAGTTTATGTGAGTTTTCCTAAATGATTTAAGTTCAGGGTTATCCTATTACCATGCTCTCCCTTCGCGCTGTTACGGAGCCGACAGCCTCACGCTGGACGTAGCAACGAGATTAATCTCGTGGGGATGTGGGGATTTTTATCAGGCAGGAAAAAGCCCTCTCATTTTCTTATGTTATGTGCTAGTCTGAAGCAACGATACCAGCGTTCTGATGTTTAAACAAAAGGTGGCAGTTTTTGCTTCTTTTATGAGTAACTTTAAAAACTAAAACTTAACCTTAAATTCTGTTGGAGGTTGTACAGGGAACAGTGAATGACTCGTTCTTTTGATACAGGCTTGTCGGTTCACAATGTTTCCTTCAACGTGGGACAGCCCGCCGACAGCCGGGACCAGCAACTGTATGAGGGGAACCTATAGAGAAGGGCTACTGCCCTGGGCGACAGCCCCATAGTCTCGTCCGGTGCACAGGGTAGGGAAACCTTTGGAAACGTGGTCGAGAGTGCGTTACAGGAGCTTTCTTTTGCACAACTGACAACTTTTGTTTTGAATTTTCTTTTATTTTTTTTTAATAGCGAAGAATTCTGCCTTCCTGTCGTGTTTCAAAGTTTTCTTTAAAATAGTGTTTATTTAACTAACGGCCATAATAGATTTTGGTTAAAATTTTGTCCACTCAGTATAATACTTCAATTAGTATTTTTCAGCGAACCTGACGAACACAACGTAGGGTCGGCCATAGATTCTTGCCCGAATCTAGACGGTCACGTCCGAGCCTATTTCTCTATTGTATGTGAGACATGCTAATGCATTATTTTATGTATTTGAATGTCACATGTGGAATTCTGGAATAGGTGAATAGACTCAATACCATGAGTCGTGCAAATAACACTTTTGTGTTAAATCAGACCTCCAAGGGCACAATTTTTTTTTGTTGTTATAATAATAATAAAAAAGTAATTTTATTTTTCAGCTTTGCAGGTTATTGTTAATTTAATTAACCTATTTTAATTACCCACTAATTAATATTTCTTTCAGCTTTTTACTCCGGTCATATGAGCCGGGGGCCGTAAGGTTACAGTGGTGCCGTGACCAGGATTGAAGTTTTTTCAAATTGTACTGATGTGGTTGATTTATTTTTTTTCAGGATTGAAGTTTTTTCAAATTGTACTGATGTGGTTGATTTATTTTTTTCAGGATTGAAGTTCTTTCAAATTGTACTGATGTGGTTGATTTATTTTTTTTCAGGATTGAAGTTTTTTTTTAATTGTACTGTTGTTTGGTATTATTTTTCGCTCATAACCCTGTTTTTCGCTCAAAATAATAGGGGGTGACTGTAACAGAGCAGACCCAGGTGACCTTATTTGAAATTTTTTTTTCACTATTTTTGTTAATTTATTTATTTGGTAAACTTATTCTTTTCCCCATGTTACGCCCTGAGGTTTAATTATTTTACTGTATTATTTATATTTAATTTAAATTATATTATGATTTTAATTTACCCTGCAATACTGGTCAAATTTTTTTTAAAAGTGTATTAACTTTTCATTTCCAAATATAGGCCCTGATAAATCTATTTAGGTAGCCAATCTTGAAAATCCTCAGTATATTTCCGATGATATTTAGGAGGACGCGTGAACTTTGGACCGTTCACATCTTTGCCGCAATTATTGATTTTTTATATAGCAGCCAACGTCGTACTTCGTATTACAAACGACGCAGGGTGTTAAAACGCACAAACGAAGACTTTGGTGGGGGAGAAGAGTGGTTAGCTGCTAGACAGAGAATTTCTAAAGAGACACTTATTAACTTCGATAGGTACGGTAAGCACCTAAATTCAAGAGTCATCATAAGTTTATTTTCTGTTGATTTTCTTTAAAATTAATTTTTCTAAATACAAAAATTCAAATAGCCAAACAAATGGTATTGGGTTAAATGGGTTTAATTTTATTTGTGTGGATTTAATTTGTGTAACAATTTACAATTCTGGGGATGTTTTTTTTTTAAAAAGGGTGTTAAGTTCTTAAAGACCAAGTTTATTTTCTTTAGTTTTTTATTTTGTTGGGTTACTCTAATTTGGGAATACTGGTTGTTTTTTTTATATACAGGGCAAAATATATTTTTCAGACTGTAGGTATGGTAAACAACAAAATTTATTTTAATGATATAGGAATATAATTTTAAAATACTAATTCTTAATTAAATAATATGAGAATCTTTATTAAATTATAAGATAAACTTTATTAAATAATAATATGGGAAATTTTATAAATAAATCTCATAATTTCTAAAATGACATTAGCACGGTTATCCCGTTTGTTTGGATATCACCTCTTATGTCTTTAAATAAACAAAATATAAATAAATCTCATATTTTCTAACATGACATTAGCACGGTTATCCCGTTTGTTTGGATATCACCTCTTATGTCTTTAAATAAATCTCATATTTTCTAACATGACATTAGCACGGTTATCCCGTTTGATTGGATATCACCTCTTATGTCTTTAAATAAACAAAATTTAAATAAATCTCATATTTTCTAACATGACATTAGCACGGTTATCCCGTTTGTTTGGATATCACCTCTTATGTCTTTAAATAAATCTCATATTTTCTAACATGACATTAGCACGGTTATCCCGTTTGTTTGGATATCACCTCTTATGTTTTTAAATAAATCTCATATTTTCTAACATGACATTAGCACGGTTATCCCGTTTGTTTGGATATCACCTCTTATGTCTTTAAATAAATCTAATATTTTCTAACATGACATTAGCACGGTTATCCCGTTTGTTTGGATATCACCTCTTATGTCTTTAAATAAATCTCATAATTTCTAACATGACATTAGCACGGTTATCCCGTTTGTTTGGATATCACCTCTTATGTCTTTAAATAAATCTCATATTTTCTAACATGACATTAGCACGGTTATCCCGTTTGTTTGGATATCACCTCTTATGTCTTTAAATAAATCTCATAATTTCTAACATGACATTAGCACGGTTATCCCGTTTGTTTGGATATCACCTCTATGTCTTTAAATAAACAAAATATAAATAAATCTCATATTTTCTAACATGACATTAGCACGGTTATCCCGTTTGTTTGGATATCACCTCTTATGTCTTTAAATAAATCTAATATTTTCTAACATGACATTAGCACGGTTATCCCGTTTGTTTGGATATCACCTCTTATGTCTTTAAATAAATCTCATATTTTCTAACATGACATTAGCACGGTTATCCCGTTTGTTTGGATATCACCTCTTATGTCTTTAAATAAATCTCATATTTTCTAACATGACATTAGCACGGTTATCCCGTTTGTTTGGATATCACCTCTTATGTCTTTAAATAAATCTCATATTTTCTAACATGACATTAGCACGGTTATCCCGTTTGTTTGGATATCACCTCTTATGTCTTTGAATAAATCTCATATTTTCTAACATGACATTAGCACGGTTATCCCGTTTGTTTGGATATCACCTCTTATGTCTTTAAATAAATCTCATATTTTCTAACATGACATTAGCACGGTTATCCCGTTTGTTTGGATATCACCTCTTATGTCTTTAAATAAATCTAATATTTTCTAGCATGACATTAGCACGGTTATCCCGTTTGTTTGGATATCACCTCTTATGTCTTTAAATAAACAAAATATAAATAAATCTCATATTTTCTTACATGACATTAGCACGGTTATCCCACTTGTCTTGGATATCACCTCTTATGTCTTTAAATAAACAATAAATAATGCTAATATTTTCTCTCACTCTTAAAGGAGAAAAATAATTAACCTATAGCAACAAAATTCTTAATCAATTTTACGTTGTTTACTATATCAACCTAAATTAAATTAAAGAAAAGGGGAGTAAAAGATTAAATATAATACCACAATAAAAGTTTGATACTAATTATCTATTTCACGACTATTTTAAAATTTATATTTTAATTTTTAGAGAGTAACAAAAGTTTTAAATTATTATTAAAACGCCATCAGAAGGTGAAAGGGAGAGAAACAGTTTTACTGACCTTCCAGGTTAGCAATTTTAAATGACAATTAAGATTATAGTTATCCTTTATTTCTACCCAAAACTAATTATGGCTTTAAAACAGTAACAAAGTTTATTTTATTTACTTTTTTTTGGTATCTGTTGTGAAGACCAAATGAAATAAACCTCAACAAACCTCACGATTAACAAACCAAAAGAACCTTAATTGTTTTTTTTTCATAACTGAGTTTATGTGAGTTTTCCTAAATGATTTAAGTTCAGGGTTATCCTATTACCATGCTCTCCCTTCGCGCTGTTACGGAGCCGACAGCCTCACGCTGGACGTAGCAACGAGATTAATCTCGTGGGGATGTGGGGATTTTTATCAGGCAGGAAAAAGCCCTCTCATTTTCTTATGTTATGTGCTAGTCTGAAGCAACGATACCAGCGTTCTGATGTTTAAACAAAAGGTGGCAGTTTTTGCTTCTTTTATGAGTAACTTTAAAAACTAAAACTTAACCTTAAATTCTGTTGGAGGTTGTACAGGGAACAGTGAATGACTCGTTCTTTTGATACAGGCTTGTCGGTTCACAATGTTTCCTTCAACGTGGGACAGCCCGCCGACAGCCGGGACCAGCAACTGTATGAGGGGAACCTATAGAGAAGGGCTACTGCCCTGGGCGACAGCCCCATAGTCTCGTCCGGTGCACAGGGTAGGGAAACCTTTGGAAACGTGGTCGAGAGTGCGTTACAGGAGCTTTCTTTTGCACAACTGACAACTTTTGTTTTGAATTTTCTTTTATTTTTTTTTAATAGCGAAGAATTCTGCCTTCCTGTCGTGTTTCAAAGTTTTCTTTAAAATAGTGTTTATTTAACTAACGGCCATAATAGATTTTGGTTAAAATTTTGTCCACTCAGTATAATACTTCAATTAGTATTTTTCAGCGAACCTGACGAACACAACGTAGGGTCGGCCATAGATTCTTGCCCGAATCTAGACGGTCACGTCCGAGCCTATTTCTCTATTGTATGTGAGACATGCTAATGCATTATTTTATGTATTTGAATGTCACATGTGGAATTCTGGAATAGGTGAATAGACTCAATACCATGAGTCGTGCAAATAACACTTTTGTGTTAAATCAGACCTCCAAGGGCACAATTTTTTTTTGTTGTTATAATAATAATAAAAAAGTAATTTTATTTTTCAGCTTTGCAGGTTATTGTTAATTTAATTAACCTATTTTAATTACCCACTAATTAATATTTCTTTCAGCTTTTTACTCCGGTCATATGAGCCGGGGGCCGTAAGGTTACAATATTTAATTAGAAAAGATAGATATCTTATTTCAATAGGGAAGAGTGGGGCACGTTCGGCCATGGGGCACAATCAGCCACTACCATTTAAAATCCCCATATTCAAATTTCCGCGCGAATTTTATTACTAAATGTTGGTATTAGCCATAATGCACCTTGTCGTTATGATTTTATGGGCGCAGTATCGCTCTCACAAATTTGGTGATTTAAATTGTAATTTTGAAGAAAAATGGTAAGTTTTTTTGAATATTTCTATATTTAATATATCAGACGTCCTCTGAATCTAGTTTTTTTCTGAAATTTGGAAAAAGTTAACTTAAAGGTGTCTAGTTTTATTATTTGAGTGCACATAACCTATATTTCAAACGTGATTTCTGTAAAAAATTTTATAACTGAGAAAGACCGGTCGGGGCACTTTCGGCCGTAGCCAGTGGGGCAGAATTGGCCAGTGGCCAAAAGCGCCCCAGCCGAACTACAATAAAAAACTAAGTTGATAATAATGGATTTTTTTAGATGGTTCGAAACTACAAGCCGAAAACGAACCGGGCCAATATAGATGAAAGTGTCATGCGACAAGCTTTGGTTCAAGTTTTATTTAAGAATATGAAGCAGAGAGAAGCAGCCAGAATTTATAACATTAGAAGACAAACATTGCAGTCTCGTATAAATAAAATTTTAGAAACTATGACAGCCCACGAATATATACAAAAAAATGATGACGATGGGTATGAAAGCGAATCGGCAGAACGAGGTAAATATGCCACCAGGAAAATATTTTCTGCGTCTGAAGAGGAAATGGTTGTTAACAATATTAAGCAATGTTCCAATATGAATTACGGGATGACATATGAACAAATAAAAATTTTCATTTATGACTACGCAAAAGCTTTGCCAAATTGTAAATTCCCCGAAAATTGGAACCAAGAAAAGAAAGCAGGCATTGACTGGCTATATTGTTTTATGAAAAGACAACCCACCTTGTCGTTAAGAAAACCAGAAAGTACAAGTTTAGCAAGAGGACTTGGTTTTAACAAAGCAAGAGTGGAAGAATTTTTTGCCAATTACCAAAAAGTTCTAGACACATATAAGTTTACTCCAGAACGAATTTTTAACTTGGATGAAACAGGCGTGACCACTGTTCTTTGTGCACCAAAAATTGTAGCTCCTAAGGGAAAGAAGCAAATTAGTCTAATATCTTAGACTGAAATAGGAGAATTGGTTACCTTCGTAGGAATAATTAGTGCAACAGGAGCTGCACTTCCTCCTGTCTACATTTTTCCGAGAATAAGGAACATAGAAGATTACTTAGAAGGTGCACCAGCATTAAGTGCTGCATTCGGAAATAAGTTGGGATGGATGAATGGGGATTTATTTGTTAAAACTCTGGAACACATTGTGAAGTATGCTAGATGCGACAAGGAAAATAAAATATTATTACTTATAGATAACCATGAATCACACAAAACTAGCAGCTATTCTGTATGCCAGAGAAAATGGTATTGTTCTTTTAAGTTTTCCTCCTCATACATCGCACAAGCTCCAACCGCTTGACATAGGAGTTTTTGGCCCTTTTAAAGGAAAATGTGCTATTTCGTTTAATAACTGGTTATCTTGTAATCCTGGCAAAACTATTACTGTCAAGCATGTACCTCGACTTACCAAAACTCCATTTTTAGAATCATTTTCACTGCGTAATATAACGAGTTCGTTTGAAAAGCCAGGAATATGGTCACTTAATTCATTAGCTTTCAGCGATAGTGACTTTAATACTACTTTAGTTTACAATAATGCACCAACATCAAAAATAACTCACAATGCCTCTTAAGAAAAGGTAAACGATGAAGGTGAAACTGCAAACTTAAGGGACCTAACTAATAACATGGAGGATTTAAGAAATATGCCATCTATTTCGAAGGAGATTACAAATATCGCATCACTCCAAATCGAAGATGAAAACATAGAAAGTAAAAACAAAGCAGGGGAAAAAACTGATGAAGATGTAAAAAATTATATATCTCAGTATTAAGTCCTGAGTCTGTTAAACCTTATCCAAAGGTAGAAAAGGCAAAAAATGTAACAAGAAGGCCTAAAGCTAATCAAGGAAAGTCGAGAGTATATACAGAAACTCCAGAAAAAAATAGAATAGAGGAAATTGAAGAAGGAAAATTGGCCAAGCAGAAGAATATTCTTGAAAAACAAAAGAGAAAATTAATGAAAAATGATTTAATTAAAGCAAAAAAAGTTAAGTTAGCAAAGAAAAAAATATTTGATAGCTCCAGCAGCGAATCAGAAAATTCAGATATTAGTTATGGCAGCGAAATAGACGACAACATAAGCTTGGGGTCTCTTGACGACAATGACGATATTGAACTTAATAGTTTTATTTTAGTTAAGTTCAGATTAAAAAATGCTGTAATGCATTATGTCGGCCATGTGCAAAACGTTATTTCTGACAATTTGTATGAAGTAAAATATCTGAGGTGTAGAGCTAAAACTAATAAGTTTTATTTTCCACAAGTGGATGACATAGAAAGATGTAGCCGGGACAGCATTTCAGCTATCCTTAAAAATGTTGTTAAGTCAAAAAGAGACTGAAATTTAACTTTTTGTTATAATTTTGATAACCTTAATGTAAAATAATTGTTTTTTTGATATTAATTACAACATAATTTTTCTTACGAGTTTAAAAAACGTATGTTTTTTTTGTTTGTCATATGTATTTTGCTAAAAAAATGTTTAAACAAATAGTTTTGGTGTATTTCTTACTTTCAAACTTTCAGTTTGTTTTTTATTTTTGTTGCTATTTTGAATCTGCGATGTTAAAATAATAAACCAGTTTAAAGTAATAAAATATGAAGTTCCCTTTATTTTTTTGCCAAAGTATTTTCCTCAATTATTTTATATGCCGAACCTACCCCATTTTATGGCCGAACGTACCCCCACTTGGGGCAGTTTCGGACATTATGCAATTTTTTTTTCATTGAACATAAAAAAATTTCGCAATATAATTTTATAAGATTATGTATGAGAATTTATTGTATTAAGACCAAATATCTTAATTCTAATAATGTTTTTATTCTAAGATTTTTTTATGACATTATTATAATGCTAAAACTATTATGAGGCCGAACGTGCCCCACTCTCCCCTACTGCTTATTTTAAATCGTTAATAAATTGAAACAAAAGTAAGTAACTATATTTAAAATTAAATCAATCTGACAACTTCATAACAACAGTATTCACCTGAAGACGACTGGAGATACTTACCAGTTGAAACGTTGTGATATGAAAAACTAAAGGCAATGGAAGTCCAAAAAACATCTATTATTCATAACAAATACCGAGTAATAGTCTGGCAGATTAAATTACATTTTGCTGTACCATTATTTTTTATGCGATGGTACCATAGATATCTACCTTTAGATACGTGCAGCTTATCTCGTGCGCAAATAAAAGTTAAGTTTTATAGGTGAAAAAATATGTCTGAGCGCACGGCTCGCCGGTCAGATGCCTTCCTTCCCAGCAGAATTGGTCATGCGCACAAACTCTGGTTATCCTTATCTCCTTCTTTGGCGACATGCTCAAAATACACTGCAGAACCGGCTCGGCGCCTTTTTTGTTGTTGTGTTTAAAGTTTTCACTGTGGATTCCTTGTTGTTTATTGTGAGTGTTTAATATTCACGGATTTCTAGTTTTTGTGTAGTTTAGTGAATTGTGTTTTTACATTTAGTGAGTCGGATACTCGGATGGGAATATAAACTATGACTTGTAGAAGCCAGTATGATTTTATTATGCCCAAATAGAGGTAAAATATCGGGTATTTCGTATTTTCCGTAATTATGAAGTAGTTATGTCATTGTATCTTGATATACAGGGTGTCCCAAAAGTAATGGGACACAGAGCAACAGCAGACTCCTTAAGGCGACATAATGCGATTTATTTAAACTTGCCTTATCCCAAAATTGATAACAACCAAGATACAGGGTGTCAAAGTTTTAATTTTGTTTTCGTTTTTTTGCGATTATTTCTTAACGAAACGACATAGCAGCACAATACTAAGGATTTTGGGGTTTTTTGAGGTGAGGACTTCAAAATTATTCAGAGTTTTTGTGTAACCAGTAGAGGGAGCTGCCTACGGCATGGCCCACTCCTTTTAGCTGGCATAACTTTGTTTAGGCTTCTTATATCGATCCGACTATTAAAAAATTAAATTACTTTACTACTTTTACATTAAAAATGTATAACTTATTGAAGTCGCTAGGTCAGCTACATTTGCTAAGTGTTAAAGTTAATGTAGATACTTCAGATTGACTATTTTTTTCTAATAAAAACGCTTTCTCGTATACGGAATTACTAATTTTATTCTTATCAAAAATTTTATTTAATACTTTGTTTAATAACATTTAAAAGTAACAAAATAGTTAGAAATAAAAATGGTAACGTCGTGATAGCAATTGTTTAAAATGGCCACCATTGACCTCAATACATTTCGCTATATGTTTTACAAAAGACTGTCGGACTTTAAACATGAGATCTTCATAATTTCTGAGCAGATTAAGAGAATTTGTAATTTTTTGATTTAACTCATTATAACTCGTTATAAACATTGGTTTTCAAATAACCCTAAATGCAGAAGTCCATTGGATTAAAATCTGGACTTCGCGCCGGCCAAAGCAACGGGCCACCACGGCCTATCCAACGTTCAGGGAACTGTTCATTTAGATAATTTCGCACATTTCCGCATTGGAAAATAAATTATGTCGAGGCATTACTAAAAAATTTATAATATCTACGTATTGTACGTAGAAAATTAATAACTTTGACAGATGATACTTTATGTAACAAGTTGTTGCCTTAGAAACGTCGTTGTTTTTAATCAAGGCCAGCTGTTATAAATAATTCTAATACGAACACACAATTGTTTTAAATATTTTAGCATTCTTGCATAAAAAATATCGAATGCGATTATCTCGAAAATGGTTGCTCCTAGCGACTTCAATAAGTTATACGTTTTTGATGTAAAAGAAGTAAAGTAACTTATTTTTTTAATAGTTGGATCGATATAAGAAGCCTAAACAAAGTTATGCCAGCTAAAATGAGTGGGCCATACCATAGGCAGCTCCCTTTACTGGTTACACAAAAACTCTGAATAATTTTGAAGTACTCACCTCAAAAAACCCCAAAATCCCTAGTTTTGTGCTGCTATGTCGTTTCGTTAAGAAATAATCGCAAAGAAACGAAATAAAAATTAAAACCTTGACACCCTGTATCTTTGTTGTTATGAATTTTGGGATGAGGCAAGTTTAAATAAATCGCATTATTTCGCCTTAAGAAGTCTGCTGTTGCTCTGTGTCCCATTACTTTTGGGACACCCTGTATAACTTTATTTTATTATGATCAATTTGAACACATCAAACTAAGCCTCGGCTACACAAACAAGGTATAAAAATAAAGAGAAACACACCAAAACAGATTATCCCGATGCATGTTTTGGTATATTTTATTTGCAGCCCTGCAATCTAATTAGGTACCTACGCCTATTTTTTGAGCAATATATTGCTTCAAAAAGTTTAAAAGACACTTCTCGTTATACTTATATTATATAAAAGAAAAAAGTAAATACCTAGGTATGTTTATATTATTCCAAGGGTGAAACTATTCCACGGGTCAAGTTCTCGGGCAAACACTTTTTCAAATTCTTGAAGAAAACAAGTTTTTGCCAAATTGTAAAAATCAATACATACAAGTTATACACCAACTAATATTTGACTTGAGGTTAGGTACGCGATAACATCGATGATTGGTTATTTTGCTGCTTTTGTTTGTTTTGTATTCGATTTTATAAGTTATATTGTTTAATTCACTTGTTCTCTTCCTTTTTGAACTAAAAACACGACGACGAATTATTTTTAAAGAAATTTTAGAAACAAACCTTTAAAGACAAGTTTCTATCTCTATCCTTAAAATCTGATAGGTTTGCAACTTCTAAAAATGCCAGAAATAACTACCTTATTTCCCAACTTGATCAAAAATTGAGAAGAAATTTCAATTTTTTGGCAAGAATTTGGGGCAAATTTTAACTGTTTACACGTAAAAATATATGGAAGGTCAACTTTTACAATTTCTTGAGCAAGAACCTGAATTTTTAAGCCCGCACCTGTCTATTTTCCCATTTGTCAAATGATAATGTTGCAGTGCGCATGTCTAATTGTGTGTGGCTTTGTTTACATGCGCGAGGCCATAGGTTTGCCACTTTCATGATTATTGTTTGCTTATCTAAAGGTAAATGTCTATGATTTTTAGTTAAAAATTACTAAGTTTATAAAAACATTGCACTTACCAAGTTAAGTAAAAATAAAGTCATGCACAAATTTATTGTGGTAGAAAACATTTGCCAGAGAAACATAGTTCCAAAAACTTGGTTGGTAATCTTGTTGAATCTAAAAATGCAATTGTTAGTTAAGATATACCCTTGACTCTACTGATGGTTTTAGGATGTGCTTCTTTAGCCTATTTCATTCACGCATTAGTTATTTTATGGGGTACCTAATAGTTACAGTGCGGGTTTTGAGTTTCGTCTACAGAAAAATGCACTTTGAATAATGCACAACGCACACCCTCGAGTATTATGATAGACTGCTGTTTACATCAAACAAAATCTCGCCTTAGCCGTGCATATTTATTTATTGTATCATGATTAAAATTTACAAAAGAGTCTACTTGGTAGTTTTAGTTTAGTCCTAATGGAATTTCCAAAGGAAAATGTCATGCTATAATTTTTTGTATTATTTTGGTCTGGAATTTTCTTATCGAATCTCCCACGTTCTTAAATTAATAACCGCAAGTATTTTCTCGGAAATATTTCCGCTAGTAATTCAAGCTTTTAGGGAGATTACTAGTGATAATAAAATAATTGTATTATGATTATATCTGTTGAGGTTTCGTCCACTACTTTATTGTTAAATTAAAGGTCAGATTTTAGCTATTTGGACAATTTTTTATTTTTTAAATCACTGCCAACGTTTCGGTGCAGTCCGCACCATCATCAAGACTAATGCACAAAGAAACAAAGGACTACTTTAAAATTACAAAATTATACATATACCGGGTGTCCATGGAAAGTGGTTCGTCCCTCTAACTTTTTTGTTTTTTAAGATAATTGAATAAAATTCGGGGATTTATATACGACATAAAACTGCATTTTTTGACAGGTGACTCAGCATTAAGTTTTACCGGAAGTTACATAAACTTTCGATTTTTAAATGGGACACCTGGCATATTTTTCCTTTTTTTAACTCCATATGACATTCTAAATATAACCATGTGTCACTTGTCACTTTTTGTCACCAAGAAAATATTTTTTTTTCCAAATTTATTGTTTTATCTAGAGGGCTCTGAATACCTTAAAATCACTTATTTCAGTTCTTTAATCTTGGGAACAATACAATTTTACTATTTTTGGTTCAATGCCATGTGCTGTGTAAAATTTAATCGTTAAAGTTGTATTACTCATTTTTTTTAAATGGCAACATAGTGGCTCGTCGGGTTTTAAGAAAAAAGAGGATTTTATTACGATTATTTTGATACCACACACTATTAGGTTTTAGAAAAGCTGATATTAAAAAACTTTAAAAAGTTAACTTGGAACTTTCCTAAAATGAAGCATCTTTTGCGAATAAATTTAGATTTAAATGTATCAAGTAGCATGTGACCGCCAAAACTGATAAACCAAAATCATGCCTTGAAGAAAATTGACATGACGACAGCTTCTGCCAATAAGCTTGTTGTTTAAAAACATGAAAAATAATACTTTTACAAGGAGTGAAAAAGTTGATATGTTATTAGTGTTTGAAGAATGTAGAAATAATTCATTTTCAATTTTTTTTTATCAATTTTGCTGGTCACCGGCTACTTAATGCATTTAAATCTAAATTTATTCTCAAAAGATGATTCATTTTAGGAAAGTTCCAAGTTAACTTTTTAAAGTTTTTTAATGACAGCTTTTCTAAAACCTACCAGTGTGTGGTATCAAAATAATCGTAATAAAATCTTCTTTTTGCTTAACCCGACGAGCCACCATTTTGCCTTTTAAAAAAAATGAGTTATACAACTTTAAAAATTAAATTTTTCACAGCACATGGCATTGAACTAAAAATAGTAAAATTGTATTGTTCCCAAGATTAAAGAACTGAAATAAGTGATTTTAAATTATTCATAGCCTCCTAGATAAAATAATAAATTTGGAAATAAAATATTTTCTTGGTGACAAAAAGTGACAAGTGACTCATTGTTGTATTTAGAATGTCATATGGAGTCAAAAAAAGTAAAAATATACCAGGTGTCCCATTTAAAAATCGAAAGGTTACGTCACTTCCGGTTAAACCGGAAATTCCATAATGTTAAGTCGCCTGTCAAAAAATGCAGTTTTATGTCGTATACAAATCCCACAAATTTTATTCCATTATCTTGAAAAACAAAAAAGTTAGAGGGGCGAACCTCCTTCCGTGGACACCCGGTATGTATAAATAAAATAAGTGTGTAATTTTAATTGCTTAATAGTTTGGTAAGTAGTTTACATTTTTTACTCTTATTGTCCCGGGTACATGCAATAAAGTGGTTTTTATTTTTTTTCTTCTCGAAAACGAAGCAAGATATGAAAAAAACTCAAAAGAGAAAATAGTTGTATTTAATTTTGTAGTTGCTTAATTCGAAAAAAATACATAATTTAAAAAAAAAAGTCAGTGGCGCGCAATTTTTTTGTCAAAAATATTAGTTGGATTGTCTTCCGGGTCGCCACTGAGCTTAATAATTTTATTCTAATTAGGGTCTAAATTATCTTCTTGTTAATACAAACAGAATTGTCAAATTTTAACAAAATCGAATAAAAGGGTATTGAGATATTTACGAACATCCGATTTTTTTTTTAAAGTTTCACACTCTTTGGAGTTTGGCTACATACGTAAATAACACCCTGTATAAGCGCATATTTAGGCTGAATTTAAGTGCATATAATCCGCCTTTATTCATAATCATTTTTCCTATTGAATTTAATACCTACCTAATAATGTGCCAGTAATGTTGAATACAGCTTAACAAAGATTTTTTCTTTTCCTTCTCATCATATCCAATTTCTTTTAGTCTTCTTGTCAATAAAGTACATTGGAGCCCAATAAAAATACAGTTGGTACCCATGAGAAGATCACCATGCAAATAGCCAGATGCTGTAAAAATCAAACCAATAGTTTGATGAATGTAGGCCATTTGATACGCTGGTGATGATGATATGCTAAATGGGTACCAAGCAGAAATCACTAGGCCTTGTTCTGTGTGGTAAAAAAATGGTGAAATGCAAAACATCAGAATAGTGAGCCATGTAACGATGGCAAGGATTCGTCGTATTTTTCCAAAACTGTTAAACTTTTCGTTAACAATTTCTGTCTCTCCAGGATTTTGTGCTCGAAAAATCTCGTCATCGATGTGTTCAAACAACGTCTTAAATCCATGCTTGTTGCTAAGTAGCAATACCTTTTTGATGGGACCCATGACGGCTCCGGAAAAGAAAAAACCCACCGAGGCAAATTCGACAAGTGTGGTTCTCCCAAACCAGTTAATGAGAACGCTTAAATTAAAAGAAAATAAAATAGCCAGAGCTACGAAAGAATAGTAACTGTACCAACTCGGTTTTATTTGATTGACATCCCCGATACTAACGCCAGTTAATCTCAACATAAAGAAGTCGCTTTTCAAAAAGCCTTTAAAACTTTCTTTTGACATTTTAGCTTCAAAGCAAAACTACTATAGGTGCATAATTGCTTTGACGAATGCATTTTATTTCAGTTAGTAATAAGGTAGTAATTAGTTTTAGTATTGATCTAATCCAGGGTCAAATTAAGTTACAATATAAAGCAGAGACGGATAAAGCAAAAATCATAGTCGATTTTTTTTTTTTTATGATCGAGCACAAGCACTATAGGAAAAATCCTTTAAGCGATTCACGTTTTTCTTGAATCGTTGGAGGTTATATTCGGTTGGAAACACGGTCTCAGAAAGGCCGTTCCACAAAGATGACGTCCTCCAAATGAAAGAGTTCTGAAACAATGATGTTCGGGGTGTACTAAGTTGAACCACATAGGGATGGGCGGCAGTGGTTCGTCGTGTGTTTCTGCTATGCATTACTCTAGGTGGAATCGAGCGGGCAATATCTGTCGAACACTTGCCATGGAAATATCTGTAGAAGAGAGTCAAATCACCAACCTGTCTTCGATGTTCTAAGCTGTCGAGGATCTTAGTCAGCTCGTGGTCGCCGATTAGACGAACGACTCTCCTTTGGATGGAATTCAACAACCGAAGGGTATGCTTCGGTGCAGAACTCCAGATATGAGAGCAGTATTCCAGTGTTGGTCGAATCTGGGCTTTATAGAGTGTCAAAAGTTGTTGAGGTGTATACAACTTTTTGGTACGGAAAAGTATACCTAGCTTCTGAGAAGCTGCCCTGGCGATTGCCACAACGTGATTATGCCAAGACATATTTCCTCCCAGGTTGACACCCAGCAAATTAATAGACGAAGTCAGTGGAATTGCGTGTCCTGCCATAACGATATCGGGTTCTGCAATGCTAACCTTCCTAGAGAAAAATGCTGCCTGGGTTTTTTGAGCGTTAAATTCGACTTGGTTACTGTCACCCCAAGACAAAATTTCTTCCAGGTCTTTATTGAGGCGTGATACCTCATGTTGTCTGCGAAGATGTGCGTCAGCAGCCGATGTTTGAAATTTCAAAGTAAAAGATGAGATAAGTGTGCCGTCGTCAGCAAAGCAATATATTGGATTTTCTGTTTTCGCTAGAAGGTCGTTAATGTACAGTAAGAAGAGCGTGGGGGATAATATGGACCCTTAAGGAACACCAGCATTCATGGTGAAGGTGTCTGAGAGAAACCCGTCAATCGCCACTTGCAGAGAACGGTCCTTAAGGAAGCTAGACAACCATGAACAAAATCGACCGGACATACCATAAGAACGCAGTTAACTTCCTCGTGCCAGACACGGTCAAAGGCTTTAGAGATGTCCAGTGTAATAGCCCGGGACTCTCCATGATGTTCGATTGCGTTGCTCCAAAAATGAGTGACATAGGCTAGAAGGTCTCCTGTTGATCTGGACTTACGAAAAGAATACTGATGGTCGCTGATAATTTTAAGGCCTTCTAGGTATTTTAGAAGTTGTTTGTTAATAGCTTTCTCCATCACCTTTGATATAACTGAAAGCAATACGACTGGTCGATAGTTTTTTGGCAGGATTTTCTTGCCTTTCTTTGGTATAGGCTGGACTCGCGCCTTTTTCCAGCAAGATGGAAATATTCCTTTTTTGTGGGATAGGTTAAAAAGTCTAAAAAATACTGGTGTGAGTTCATTGGCGCATTTCTTGAGCACTATAATAGGAATTTCATCTGGACCAGAAGCTTTTTTGGCATCGAGCCCCTTCAGAATTCGTTTGACAGGACGCTGACGGAATACGATATCAGTCATGTCCGATCGAACTGCTGGAATGTTCGGGGGTGTTTTTCCCTGAAAGTCCACCGTGGAGTGTGAAGCAAATAGTTCTTCGAGTAAGTTCGCTTTATCTTCAGCCGTGGTTGCTATTGTGCCGTCAGAACGTGTTAGCGGTGGAATATTTGATTTGGTAAAATTTTGACTGACGGCCTTAGCGACTGACCAAAAGGACCTAGATCCGTTAGGACTGGCGAGAAGTTTATTTTTGATCCTCATGTTATGAGCCTCTTTGTTTTGATCTATCGTTTGCTTACACTGGTTTCGAGCGGTAATAAAGATGATGCGATTCACATCGGTAGGATTTTTACGCCATTGTCGGTAAGCTAGATTTTTAGCTCTGACAGCACGCTCGCAGTTCTTGCTAAACCAGGGTTTGCCATTAGAAGGGCGCTTCTTGGAGAAAGAAATAAAGGCTTCCATGCCAGTAAGAATGACATCGGAGACCTCTTGAGCACAAGCGGATGGATCATCTGAAGAGAAGCATACTTCCAGCCAAGAAAAAGTACGAAAATGGTCCCTTGGGTCTTCCCAACTAGCTGATGTGTAGTGCCAATTACAGAATATTTATTTCGAATCTTGTTATGGAATGAAAATACCCGCAAAACGCATAAGAAGCAAGTGTTTCAGAATAAATATACCAACTCAAGAGCGAGAATTTTTACATTCTATTATCAAAAATGATTTTGGAATTATTGCATTCAATAATGGTCGTGGAGAAATAAGTTGTTTATTTAGGGTAAAAAAAGGTATGATGGGATGAAACAATTTGTTTCTGAAAATCACTATGAAATTTTTGAATAATTTAAATTTACTGAAAAATAAATAAAACTCATTTATAAAATTTAAAATTAAATCATATATTTTTTTGCCTAGTGCATCAGTCTATAAATTATGTTTCAAATATTTTCATTTTATTTATATAATCATAAAGAACATGTCTAATGTAATAAAATAAAAAATGAAAACACAACAAAATACAGTTTTTTAATAATTAAAATAAATCATCTCCGCAAGGATCATCATCATCATCATCATCAGATTCGTCCAAAATAATAATGAGGGGAAGAGGATCTGAAGAATCAATAAATCTTTCCCGTTCCCTCACATCATTTATAATTTTATTAGTGTACCTATGTTACATAATTATTTAATTTTTCCACTGTTAAGCAAGTTAGCCTATGACCACGACAAAATTCAGATAAAATTCATAAGGCGATCGATAATGCTTTCATTGCCCAATCATTAATAGTATATTATTTAACGAGCGCATAATGTAGGCTATATTATACGAGATTTTAAAACACGAGTCGAAGGCTCGTGTTTTAAGAATCCGAGTGTAATATAGCCATCATACGCGAATCAAATACTATACTTTATCTACGACTATTCAGTATTCAAAAAATTAGAAAATGCATTCAGAGCAACAAATTTTATTACAATAGGATATTTTTTCATAACAAGATAATATTATTAATGGTATTTCTTAACTAAAAAATATAATTCAACGATGTTAACAATAATTAAACAAAATACATTTACTTATTTCTAATTTTTCATTAAATTGATTGTAACATTAGAGCAATTGAGGAGCTTGCGTTCAAAAGAGGCTATATTACTTTTTTTTGCGATTTTCTGTTAAGTTTCACAAGCTCTATCAACTGGCACGATCACTTGCGTTCAAAACGGGCTATTTGTATGTTAAAATCGCATGTAAAGTGGGCCTTTTGCATCAAAACTGGCTATATCCTCTTTTTGCGATCAAAAGTGGTTATATCCAATAATTTGTTATATTCAAAAATACGACAACATAGTGGTGCTTTTGAAAAAAAAAAGCTTTTTCGGTGAAAATTGGATGTCACGAGAAGATCTAAAATGGTACAAAGATTTACTAACTTCTGGTAATGCAGATACAGAAACTAGCGACAAGGAAGGCGATAAGGGCGAACAGGATGTGCCATGTGACTGTTTAAATGAAGAAGCTGCTCTTCATATATAAATATTTTATGTTTCTCTTGTTTTTTTTTTGTTAGGTATGTAGAGTTTTCATAATAAAAATATGTTTTGTGTTCCAGTCTTATAATAAAAATATGTTTCCTAGCGTTTAAATTGTCTTTTGTTAAGATTATTTAAAGCTTTGCTATCAAAACCATCTATATCCAGATTAATTTTCATTTTTTCTCAAGAACTATTGAGATTTGAAAAAAAAATTCAAATTGCATTAATATACTTCCCTAAAACACTATAAATACACTTTTTTTGCTATCTCTATATATTAAGGCGCTGGACAAAGCCGCTTTTGAACGCAAGCTCCTTAATTATGAAAATAAATGGGAGCAGGAATATTCCTTATATTCATATCGTTTTTATTAGTAATGGAAAAAGTTTCGCAGCTAACATTATTTACAGTGGTAGGTTTACTTGCCAATCGCTTCGGTTGCTATGGTATTAATAACATACACGCCTGCTTAAACTAGATCTGGTGTGTTTTTGCCTTCATTTCGGTAACTATGTTTTATTAGGACCGTGGATTATGAAATCTTATAATCCACGGTTTTAGATTATGAGTAACTATGATAATATGAACCACATTATATATCTACTAACAAACACATTATGCTTCTATTATTAAATAGTCGTAAATAAAAGTGTTTGATTGCGGGGTCGTAGGATTTTTAATAGCTTTTCCAAATAGTTGCTCGCCAGTCAACCAACCGGGTCGACAACAAAGACAAAATAGAAAAAGAGGGCGTTCAGGATAAATACTAATTACGAATTTCCCTAACTCCCCTACTCAATAAAGCTAAAGCACCAAAATCTAAAATCAGGTACGTTTATTATCTTTGACAAGAGGAAGTAATCAGGAATTTTCATAGACCGGAAAAAGGTAATACCATTAGTTAACTTGAAATTGAATTAAAATGAAAAACTTTATTACAAAATCGACCAAGAAAAATTACTGGAAAATAATTTCATGTTCCCAAATTTACAGCTATCAACCTATAACCAAGAACATTTTGGATATTTAACGAATAATATGCCAAATAGGGTTATATCAAAAATTAAATGTTTTATTCTTTGAAATATAGGGTATATTATACAACATTGATTAAATACATTTTATTTATTTATTTATTTATTTATTTATTTAATACAAACAGTACATCACAGAGAATACCTCCAAATAGTACAATACTCCCTACTACTACTACCGTAACTCCCAAAATAGGCTGGAGGTGGAGGGAAAATCTCTTTTAAAAGAAATTCTTATAACTCCAATTTGCCTTAACCAAATTAGACAAACTTGGTTTCGTTTAAAAGGGCTTATCTTATATAGAAGCATTTAAAATTTTGTCTGACTATTTTTCCGTAAAAAAATTGTCGCCGCTAGCGGGGGTTATGTGCATAATCATCAGATTTTTCAATTGTTTTCAAAAATTTCAAATGAAACCATATAAAAATATTCATTTAAATATTTGATAAATTAAAAATAGAGAAACTGGTGAAAGCCGCATGATACAGATGTTTTAAATAGACATGTGTTTACACCTAATGTTATTCAGAAAATTGAAAAAAATAAAATAAACTGATACGTTTATAGGCTTGAACCAAAATAATTTCACTTTTACACTAATGAGAAGAAAGAAATAGGAAACTCACTACACGAGAGTTTACCCAACTAGATTTAGACCGAACCGAAAAAAGAATCTTAGGAACTGAATTGTAATTTTCCCTGGGTTCATCATCTAACCATATTTAACCCCGCCACCTTCAATTGTGTAACTTTTAATAATTATCTTTCCCAGCTTATAGTGTTAGAGAATTGGTTTTTACCCTGTAATACCCAGCCAGCACAAATCATACCTTTTAACTACCTTAGGACTTCACTTCACAATAGGAACATTGTTACTTCCTAAGAGGAGCCTACAGGCTGCCTATAGGCTTGCCTAGATGATGCGAAATGTCCGCCCCGTTCGCAGTTTCTTAGAAAGGCTTTAGGAACTCCCATCTGACTCCTTAAAATAAATGCCTTTTAGAATTGCTTGGGGGCTACCACCGCAGCAGACCTAGCAATATCGATATGGTAATACCACAGGCAATCTTAATAGGAAGCCTTAAATAACTCTTACTGGTACAATATTTCGAGCACGTAGGATTTCTTAGATTACTCTTAAAGCATTCCCACATGGAAGTAAACAGGATGTTTATACGAGTGCTTAGAGCCTACTTTATGTAAGTTCTTAAGGCGGTTAGGACTAGGAGCGGTTTTAAATTTTGTGATAAATATTATCACTACGAAACTGCATTTTAAATTATTTATAGGTTCAAATTTTTCTCTATATTTTAAAATTTAACTTCAAAGATAATATAATTATTATTTTAGTAAAATTATTATGAAAAAAAAATGTTTTACTTTTATTGTCAGTTTGATTAGTTTTGGTAAATTAAGTTTTTCGCAAATAAAACGTATACTTGTCCTGACGCAAAATTTTTTTAAAATTTTATCAGAACAAATCTGAAACTAACAATACAAGTAAAGCACTTTTTTAATACCAATTTCACTAAAATAATTATATACTATCTTTGAAGTTAAATTTTAAAATAGGAGAAAATTATACCTGTACATAATTTAAAATGCAGTTTCGTCTTAATAAAATATATCACAAAATTTTTTAAAAATGCCAAATTGTTCCCAGGCTCATAATAAAGTGTACTGGTGTGGGTCCCATGCGTCAGCTTTAAAATATAAAAACTGTAACCTTACGGCCCCCGGCTCATATGACCGGAGTAAAAAGCTGAAAGAAATATTAATTAGTGGGTTATTAAAATAGGTTAATTAAATTAACAATAACCTGCAAAGCTGAAAAATAAAAATTATTTTTTTATTATTATTATTACAACAAAAAAATTGTGCCCTTGGAGGTCTGATTTAACACAAAAGTGTTATTTGCACGACTCATGGTATTGAGTCTATTCACCTATTCCAGAATTCCACATGTGACATTCAAATACATAATATAATGCATTAGCATGTCTCACATACAATAGAGAAATAGGCTCGGACGTGACCGTCTAGATTCGGGCAAGAATCTATGGCCGACCCTACGTTGTGTTCGTCAGGTTCGCTGAAAAATACTAATTGAAGTATTATACTGAGTGGACAAAATTTTAACCAAAATCTATTATGGCCGTTAGTTAAATAAACACTATTTAAAAGAAAACTTTAAAACACGACAGGAAGGCAGAATTCTTCGCTATTAAAAAAAATATAAAAGAAAATTCAAAACAAAAGTTGTCAGTTTTTAAAGTTACTCATAAAAGAAGCAAAAACTGCCACCTTTTGTTTAAACATCAGAACGCTGGTATCGTTGCTTCAGACTAGCACATAACATAAGAAAATGAGAGGGCTTTTTCCTGCCTGATAAAAATCCCCACATCCCCACGAGATTAATCTCGTTGCTACGTCCAGCGTGAGGCTGTCGGCTCCGTAACAGCGCGAAGGGAGAGCATGGTAATAGGATAACCCTGAACTTAAATCATTTAGGAAAACTCACATAAACTCAGTTATGAAAAAAACAATTAAGGTTCTTTTGGTTTGTTAATCGTGAGGTTTGTTGAGTTTTATTTCATTTGGTCTTAACAACAGATACCAAAAAAAAATAAATAAAACTTTGTTACTGTTTTAAAGCCATAATTCGTTTTGGGTAGAAATAAAGGATAATAACTATAATCTTAATTGTCATTTAAAATTGCTAACCTGGAAGGTCAGTAAAACTGTTTCTCTCCCTTTCACCTTCTGATGGCATTTTAATAATAATTTAAAACTTTTGTTACTCTCTAAAAATTAAAATATAAATTTTAAAATAGTTGTGAAATAGATAATTAGTATCAAACTTTTATTATGGTATTATATTTAATCTTTTACTCCCCTTTTCTTTAATTTAATTTAGGTTGATATAGTAAACAACGTAAAATTGATTAAGAATTTTGTTGCTATAGGTTAATTATTTTTCTCCTTTAAGAGTGAGAGAAAATATTAGATTTCTTTATAGTTTATTTAAAGACATAAGCGGTGATATCCAAGACAAACGGGATAACCGAGCAGATGTCATGTAAGAAAATATGAGATTTATTTATATTTTGTTTAGTTAAAGACATAAGCGGTGATATCCAAGACAAACGGGATAACCGAGCAGATGTCATGAGATTTATTTATAATTTGTTTATTTAAAGACATAAGCGGTGATATCCAAGACAAACGGGATAACCGAGCAGATGTCATATAAGAAAATATTAGATTTATTATAATAAAGAAAAATTAATAATTTAAAATTATATTCCTATATCATTAAATTAAATTTTGTTTTTTACCATACCTACAGTCTGAAAAATATATTTAGCCCTGAGTATAAGAAAACCAACCAGTATTCCCAAATTAGAGTAACCCAACAAAAAAAAAAAACTAAAGAAAATAAACTTGGTCTTTAAGAACTTAACACCCTTTTTTTTTAAAAACATCCCCTGAATTTTAAATTGTTACACAAATTAAATCAATAAAAATTAACAAAGTAATACAAATAAAATTAAACTTATTTAACCCAATGCCATTTGTTTTGCTATTTGAATTTTTGTATTTAGAAAAATTAATTTTAAAGAAAATCTGCAGAAAATAAACTTATGATGACTCTTGAATTTAGGTGCTTACCGTACCTATCGAAGTTAATCAGTGTTTCTTTAGAAATTCTCTGTCTAGCAGCTAACCCATCTTCTCCCCCACCAAAGTCTTCGTTTGTGCGTTTTACCACCCTGCGTCGTTTGTAATACGAAGTACGACGTTGGCTGCTATAAAAAATCAATAATTGCGGCAAAGATGTGAACGGTCCAAAGTTCACGCGTCCTCCTAAATATCATCGGAAATATACTGAGGATTTTATTTTCAAGACTGGCTACCTAAATAGATTTATCAGGGCCTATATTTGGAAATGAAAAGTTATTAGACTTTTAATAAAATATTTTTCCAGTATTGCAGGGTAAATTAAAATCATAATATAATTTAAATTAAATATAAATAATAGAGTAAAATAATTAAACCTCAGGGCGTAACATGGGGAAAAGAATAAGTTTACCAAATAAATAAATTAACAAAAATAGTGAAAAAAAATTCAAATAAGGGCACCTAGGTCTGCTCTGTCACAAAACCTAGTTCTGCTCCAGGTCAGGGCCCTACAAAATTTTATTTTTAGCTTTTTATGTGATTGTTATAAATTCCTCAAATATAACGAAAAAAGCTCTCGAAAGAGGCCAACAATTTACTTCTTTAAACAGTTCCTAAGTTACAATCCTTTAATAACGCGAAAAAAAATTATAGCATCACGAAAAGCTAAAAAATAAAACGGTGAAACGATTAAAAGGCGTGAGTAAACTTGGTAACAAAAAAAAAATTGGTGGAAACACAACAGTAAGTTTTAAAATCGCCATTTTATTTGTATTTGTTACATTACCTTTGAGAATAAAATTTACATAATATCTATGAGATTCGAGTTGATATTTGATGTAGTTATTGAGACTCCAATGCTGGAACGGCATGGGCAATTCTCTAATTCCTCTAACGTCTTCATCGGTGAAGAAAACTGTTGCTCTACCCATTCCAATGGGGCAGGTGTAGTATAGGTACTTCTAATTTATTATTTGAAAAAAATCCATCAATATTAAAATAAAATTTACCTTGAAGTTGTGGAGATGAAGGTCCCATTGCTTTATATGAAATGAAAGAACATTTTGGCTAGTTAAAAAATATGATAAGGAAAGCCACAGGCTAGGTTGTCGATCTTTTAAAGCGATTTCTAACATAAATTTAGAATTATGAAAGCATTTGTTTTCTCTATTGGAAAGCATTAGTGAAATTAAAAAAAAAAACACAAAATTAAAAAAAAATAGGCGGATAATTTTTAAATGAGTAGGTATAAATATTTAATTCTTGAAATTATTATTTACATATTTTTTATATACTTATAATATTTTTTATTATATACTAAACTTAAAACAACAAACTGTTAAATATAACCTTTAATACCGTTAAATACCATTGCCAGAATAATAAAGATGGAATTAATTTAATACACTTATTGCTTTTTAAATAATTTTAAATAAAAAAACAATAAAATGTGGCTTTTCTTTGAATTTTGAACGGAACAGAAGTTTTTACCTACCAATCTGTAAAAAATGAAAAATTCTGCAATGGAAAAATTAGTTTTAAGAAGTACCTACTTAATATCTGGAAAATAAAGCGTTTTCGCCAAAAATCGTTTTTAGACTCGTGAACTACGCCCCAAAATTCATTATCTCTGAAAAAATCATCAAATTTGGCGTGGCGAACGTATACCTACTTGATATTTACTTTACCAAATTTTCGCCGCCATTAATCGAGCCAGGCTAGAACATCCAGCCTGAGCTGTATTGCATCCTTAATTTTAATAAGTACCTTGATGATTTAAATACAAATGAAAATATTGTTTCTTACCTTGCGTACTGCTTACAAAATCACTAATAAATACACTCGCTTCGCGTTTACGTTAATAAATGGCGGCATAAAAGACAGAACAGCACTAAAAAACATGTGATCTGCAAGCCAAGCGGATCAGAAAGAGGACCGCGACGCGAACTGCAAAGCAACATGGACGACTGATGCATGACGGGATGCTGTTGACGTATAAGGCGAACAAGTTAACCCAGAGACATCCTGAACTGAGAAGAATGAAATTAAAATGCTATTTAGCCTAATAGGAATACTTAAGGAGTACCTTTTTAAAATATGCCTAAAGAATGCCTGATAAGTTTTCCATGCAACAACCTAAAATAGGCTGAACGCTATTTAAAAAATGTCTACTTAAAAGAGAAGTCCTTAGCACCTTCTAAGGTATTTATAAAAGGAATTCCCTATGGGCGTAAAATAAGCACTAAATAGGATACTCCTGACAATGCCTGGGAGCTCTTGTGCTGGCTGGGTATGGGGCGTAATAGGCTATTGATTATGTCTTAAAAAACAGGGCAATAAGGAACTAAGACTTTCACGAGATTTTATTACAGGCATCGATTAATGGGTTATAAATGAAGAAAAAACCGCGGAGTGCTATTAAATTAGAGGGTGGAAATTGAAGATACACTGAGAAAAGCTCCAGAAAGAAATTATTTGCTAAGATTATTTTGGCTGCAACAATAAATTTTTAACCTACAATAGTAATATTGGTTTCTTATTGCAAAATAAACGATTTACCTGAAAACTCTTTATACCTGTTGCAAAACACTTTTCTATTGTAGAAAAATTTATATTATGATGACAGTTGAGATTTGCTTTATGAAAACGCCTCTCTTGTTACTACTATTTGCTTTGTTGGGGCAGCAATGCGACTTATTGTTATTGAAAGAAAATATTTATAAAACAATCTTTTCTGGAACTCCAAAATATCTTTCCAACGGTAAAAAAGTTTTTTATTAAAAATGGAAATTAGTCACATGTTCGATTCTAATCGGCTTTTTTCGTGGTCGCAAATTCAATCTGATTGGGCCAATTTTCATATTCGGTACCTACCCGCACCCGCCCAGCCCGTCTTCATTTCACGTTGAATATTGAAAGCGTGCAGGTTGCCGTTCGAGCTGATCGCGATCATTGTATTATTATTGTATGAGAAAATTAAGTGTTGTTTTGTTGACAGTACCCACTAAGCAAGAAACATACTTAGTACGTTTTGTAACGTTTTTAAAAAGAAACCTAGAAACCGTTTTCTATTAAACGTTCTAGTGTCATACTCGTTACTACTTTTTCAAACGTTATTCAAGATTACTGTTTTTGAAACATAATTTTATTTTTGTACCAATAACGTTATTAAAATCACGTTGCGGTGCCGGCAATTTCATGTATCTGGGTTGTTACGTTAATAGATTTACGTTTCGAAAACATTATTCGGTGTACGGTTTTGATACGTTCTATGATAAACGCTGCAGATTTAAAACTAAGCCGTCCAATCAAATAACGTTTAACTCGTCCCCTAAATGTAACGACTCTGAACAACAGATATATTACATTTAATAAATGACTTGCACGCTACTCCAAAAAACGTAAATGTGAGTGCGTATCTGGTTCGTTTTCTAAAAGTACGTTGAAAAAATCCGTTACGGTTCCTTTTACCATATGGCATGTCTCTGTCAATTATATATCATTATTGTCATTCACCCGTCGTTCGTCGTCTCAAATATACCTCATTTGCTTTTTGTTCTCGGAGTTTTTGAAAAGAAATTTTCATTTTCAAGTGTGAATAATAATTCCAGTGCAGTGTTGGAGTATTGGAGCTCCAGCCCTGGTACCGGTTCCAGCAGTAAAAATAACTAGATCATGGATTACAAAGTAAGTACTAAATCTTCTTATTCATTGTTGTATAAAACGTGTTTCCCATTTTTCATTTCTTGCTTATCAGTGATTTAATAAAATGAACACTGGCCCAATAGGTTTTTTTTTATTAACCCTACATTTTGTTCGTCACGTCGAAAACGTGCATATTATCTATACCCATATTTTAAAAATTCTAATTGTTTTAACTGTGTGCACAAAACACTGAAGTCACATTCATTTTTGCAATTGCTAGTTAAATGACGTGTTGAGCATAAAAGATATAGATTATTTTTTACTAAGTATCAAAAGCATGGGCGTTAACAATTATTCAGGGACCACCGTATATTCATCCGATACCCTCTTAACGTGAAGCAGATGCTTGTATCATAATTGTTGATAAAATTTTAACTTATTGAATAAGTAACTCAGCTCTTAATCCATTAAATTTGTAATAAATGTATGACCTGAATAAGTATCTATTTAGTTGAATTTGTCAAAAATAAACATTGATATCTGGGCCTGGTGACCAAAAAGATGATTGTATTGTTTAAGTTTTAACATACTGCAATTCTTTATTTAAAGTAACCCCCACTCATGAAACATTACCACATTTAATAAAAGCCTGCTACTGCTTGGACAAACATTATTATGAGATATTTTTTTTAGGTGCAAGCCGACAAAACAACCCAATAAGAATTCCTAAAGTTTTATATATATATGTATAATAAATAACTGTATAGGAGTGAATTAGTTTTTTCTTTCACTTAATGATATGTGAACAAACTCAATACCCGTTACATTTTGTACACTGTGACAGGCTATTTCTGGTAGGTACCTACATATCTTGGAGAAAAATCGCTGGCATATATATTCCTAAAACCAGTTTAACGTTTGCACCGAAGTTAGCATTTTTGAAATTAATAGGTACACTTATTTATACTTTAATAATATTGGTCGTTACTTGGTGGAAATCCATAATAATATTGTTTTATTACTGTAAGTAAAACACCTTTTTACTTAAATTCCACTTTTTATTGACAATACGTTACCTGACGAAGCTGCAGTGCAGTGAAACATGTCGTATTGTCAATAAAAAGTGGAATTTAAGTAAAAAAGTGTTTTACTTATACAGTAATAAAACAACACTTATTTATAGTTACTGTTAAAGTGGTTTCTTCAAATTGTGCTATATTAAAGGATAGCCAGTTAAAGTGTGAAGTGTGGGAAATGACACAAAGAGCTACTTTTCATGGATTTATACTTAGAATTCAAAAATGCTATAAAATTCATGGTGGCATATTGAAAAAAAGTTATGTAGTTTTCGTACCACATGAAATAACATAAATGTAACAGCACTGTATTTACTAAACAAAACCATCTATTTAATGCTCCGTAACATCCTCTTTTTAAACGTTGACTACATAACGAAAATAGTACGTTCGTAAAAACCATCTATCTAATGCTCCATAATATCCGCTTTTTTACGTTGACTACATAACGAAAATAGTACGTTCGTAATAATGCAAACTAAACTAATGCAAAATACGTAAGAGAGCTGTTTAAGTTTCATGACCAAAACGTTATCTTTTTAACGTAACAACGATTTTGTTGTGTTGAAGGACATATAACGGGTATAGGATGTAGCAGGCGCTGTTATTGGCACAAAATAAAAAACGTAACCATGAAACGAGAAAACATAAATGTTCCATACTTAAGATGTTTTTTTGCTTAGTGGGTATGGAAATGGATACGTTTAATTTTATAGATTTGATATCTAATTGGGGACTTCAAGATTATCTGTATGGAAAACTTTGAACGTAAGTACTATACCTACACTGAGAGAAGATTCTTGCTGCGGTAATAAAAATCTTTATACCGCTTATAAAAAAATTTACTTAAATAGGGGACAAAAGAAAAATTACCTAGGACAGTAAAATCGATTTGGCTGTAATTTCTTTGCTGGCGTAATAAAGTTACTTTATAAAAAATGATCACGTGTAACCCAAACAAATAAAATCCTGCGTTTGCAAAGTCACTTACTACCCGTTATAAAGAGACTTTGCTAGAACAACAAAGATATTTTTTCCGCCTGCCGCGTCGTTTCCATTAAAAATAAGTTACTTTTCTGTATCAGTATAACACTTTGCTGTAATAAAAAGAATTTTTATATCCTGTATAGCGTTTTGCTTCTTATAGCAAAGGTCTTTGCTGGATCAGCATTTCTTCTCTCTACTTATAGGTACCTTTTTTAGCTAAGGTAGCAAATAAACATTGCTGTCGTAGTAAAGTGGTCTCTACTGTGGCAGCCAAAATACCTATATATATGGTATGGCCCAAAAAAGAAGCCAAATATTTTGTTGCAGTTTTGATATTATTTAATGTAGGAGACATTATTCTATAATACATTTCTAATAGACAAACTTTTATTATTCAAACTTATTTAATTATTTGTAACATGTTCACTTTCGGAAGGATATGCGACGTCTAAAGCATGAAATAGCTTAAAAAGCAGCTCAAGTGCCCTGATACAAGTATTCACCGTGTACCAATACTGAACATCATCAACAACTATTACAAATGAGGGTTTCTCCAAGTTCCCAACTACAACTCCAAAGGTAAGGCCAAATTTTTTTAACTTCTCCTTCCGTTCTTCTATGCTGAACTATGCTCTCGTGTAGCTTGTTCACATTCTAAAACAAAATTAAAGATTACTTACTCTAGAAACCTTGGCTGGGTGGGGTGACATGTTGAAGTTTATAAATCATAACCTCAATGTACGAAGACATTAACAACAATGTGTCAAGAATTTCGGCTGTGGGCAAATACTGCTTTGTAATTGGTATAAACGGTAAACGTGATCATAAAAATTACATTGCTGGTGGCATTTATTTTAATGGGTGACTCGAAGCTTTTTGCCCAAAATCACCATTGAATTAGGTTCTTTGGACTTAGAAACAAGCAATAAGTAAATACTTATGTAGGTATAGTACTTACGTTCAAAGTTTTCCATATAGATAATCTTGAAGTCCCCAATTAGATATCAAATCTTTAAAATTAAACGTATCCATTTCCATACTGTCAACAAAACAACACTTAATTTTCTCATACAATAATAATACAATGATCGCGATCAGCTCGAACGGCAACATGCACGCTTTCAATTTTCAACGTGAAATGAAGACGGGCTGGGCGGGTGCGGGTAGGTACCGAATATTAAAATTGGCCCAATCAGATTGAATTTGCGACCACGAAAAAAGCCGATTAGAATCGAACATGTGACTAATTTCCATTTTTAATAAAAAACTTTTTTACCGTTGGAAAGATATTTTGGAGTTCCAGAAAAGATTGTTTTATAAATATTTTCTTTCAATGACAATAAGTCGCATTGCTGCCCCAACAAAGCAAATAGTAGTAACAAGAGAGGCGTTTTCATAAAGCAAATCTCAACTGTCATCATAATATAAATTTTTCTACAATAGAAAAGTGTTTTGCAACAGGTATAAAGAGTTTTCAGGTAAATCGTTTATTTTGCAATAAGAAACCAATATTACTATTGTAGGTTAAAAATTTATTGTTGCAGCCAAAATAATCTTAGCAAATAATTTCTTTCTGGAGATTTTCTCAGTGTACATAAGTATTTACTTATTGCTTGTTTCTAAGTCCAAAGAACGTAATTCAATGGTGATTTTGGATTTTGGGCAAAAAGCTTCGAGTCATCCATTAAAATAAATGCCACCAGCAATGTAATTTTTATGATCACGTTTACCGTTTACCAATTACAAAGCAGTATTTGCCCACAGACGAAATTCTTGACACATTGTTGTTAATGTCTTCGTACATTGAGGTTATGATTTATAAACTTTAACATGTCACCCCACCCAGCCAAGGTTTCTAGAGTAAGTAATGGTACACGGTGAATACTTGTATCAGGGCACTTGAGCTGCTTTTTAAGCTATTTCATGCTTTAGACGTCGCATATCCTTCCGAAAGTGAACATGTTACAAATAATTAAATAAGTTTGAATAATAAAAGTTTGTCTATTAGAAATGTATTATAGAATAATGTCTCCTACATTAAATAATATCAAAACTGCAACAAAATATTTGGCTTCTTTTTTGGGCCATACCATATATATAGGTATTTTGGCTGCCACAGTAGAGACCACTTTACTACGACAGCAATGTTTATTTGCTACCTTAGCTAAAAAAGATACCTATAAGTAGAGAGAAGAAATGCTGATCCAGCTATAAGAAGCAAAACGCTATACAGGATATAAAAATTATTTTTATTACAGCAAAGTGTTATACTGATACAGAAAAGTAACTTATTTTTAATGGAAACGACGCGGCAGGCGGAAAAAATATCTTTGTTGTTCTAGCAAAGTCTCTTTATAACGGGTAGTAAGTGACTTTGCAAACGCAGGATTTTATTTGTTTGGGTTACACGTGATCATTTTTTATAAAGTAACTTTATTACGCCAGCAAAGAAATTACAGCCAAATCGATTTTACTGTCCTAGGTAATTTTTCTTTTGTCCCCTATTTAAGTAAATTTTTTTATAAGCGGTATAAAGATTTTTATTACCGCAGCAAGAATCTTCTCTCAGTGTAGGGGTGAAAAACCACCCCTTTTGGATTTTTCAATATATCTCGTAAACAAACCAAAATTTCGATAAATCTCATATGAAACTTTTTGTAGAGAATCAAATTTCCCATTGGAATAGCATTTTTTAAATATTAAAGAAAAAAATTTCATGCCCAAACAGTCGAAACAAACTTGAAAAAAAAGCGAAAATTTCGATTTTTTGATTTCTTTTGCTTTTTTGCCTGTATCTTTTTTTTGGGCTTAGATAGGTATAGGCATTGCTTTAGATGGAAACAAACGGATTAAATTTTCTTTAAAATGGTGGGTAGAACAATTTATTTGAATTAAAATTGATTGAGATATGGCCAGTTGAAAATTGCTGTTTTTTTTTGCATTTTATTCCTCTTGTACGAATATTGTTTTTGTTCGCATTTTATTGGAAAAATTATTGTTTTACTTAATTAAAAAAAAAATTGTTTGATAGAAATAGCTTTAATTTTCCTCAGTTGCAGAAATATCTAGGATTTATTCACGCCTACAGTGGTTGTGATACTACTTCAGCTTTCTTTAACCTTGGCAAAAAAAAATTATGAATTTTATAACTAAAAATAGTGTACGACTTGAGCCATGCATGGAAATATTCTTACGTGACAATGCAACTGAACAAGATATTACCTCTGCATCGGAATACATTGCAGCTTGTTTGTATGGGGCAAAGACGAACATGAGTGTATGCAACTGCCGATTTTTAAAGTTTTGTAAGCTGTCTAAAAATGCCAACTTTTCTCTGAAGCGATACCCACCAACACGTGATGCTATCAAACAGCATGGCTTGAGGACTTATCGTCAAATGCAGCAGTGGAATGGAAATATCTTAAACCCTCTGAGTTGAGTTGAAAAAGGTCTAAGTACGGGTTAATTGCGATTCGCACAACGGCACCTCCAGCGCCAGAGATTTTGCTGAAAAAAGTTGCTTGTAGTTACACTACAGGTTGCCATGGTAACTGTGGTTGCAGAAAAAGCAATAACAATATTAACAATATTATTGTTGAAATGTAGTAGCACCATTGTTCCAAACATTAATTTGTTGTACTTGTCATGTATTACTAAATAATGAACGTAAAAAAGCTTTTTTATTTGAGTAAAACAATAATTTTTTCAATTAAATGCAAACAAAAACAATATTCGTACAAGAGGGATGAAATGCAAAAAAAAACAGCAATTTTCAACTGGCCATATCTCGGTCAATTTTCATTAAAAAAAATTGTTCTACCCACCATTTTAAAGAAAATTTAATCTGTTTTTTTCCATCTGAAGCAATGCCTATACCAAAACCTATACCTAGAGTCCGGCTGTGCCTATACCTATCTAAGCCCAAAAAAAAGATAAAGGCGAAAAAGCAAAAAAAATCAAAAAATCGAAATTTTCGCTTTTTTTCTCAAGTTTGTTTCTACTGTTTCGGCATAAAATTTTTCTCTTTAATATTAAAAAAATGCTATTCCGATGGGAAATTTGATTCTCTACAAAAAGTATCATAGGAGATCTATCAAAATTTTGGTTTGTTTACGAGATATATTGAAAAATCCAAAATTGGTGGTTTTTCACCCCTATCTTTAATTTCCACCCTCTAATTTAATAGCACTCCGCAGTTTTTTCTTCATTTATAACCCATTAATCGATTCCTGTAATAAAAACCCGTGAAAGTCTTAGTTCCTTTCTATATGACATAATCAATAGCCTATAAGTGACCAAATAAAAAGCGGGATTTTATCAAAAATCTACATATTAAACAGATATCAAAACTAGCATTTTTTAAATCTAATGAAAATTCTGGATACATTTTTTTGTTTAAGTGGGTAGGAGGGAACAAATATTGCTGTACAATAATATTCACACCTTTGCTTTGGCTTATTGGAATTTGCCAAATTTGAACTCACGAAGCTACATAATTAAGCAGCATCATCCTTTTAGCAGAACGGCATAGGGTGACATATATGTTGCACCTCGGATAGAATGCCATTGCATCTTTTTCTTACGGACTCTGTGTCACATTCGATACTTAGTTAGTGTTACATTAATATGATTCTGTGAGATCCTGTAAAATCTACATTTTTTAGTTATGACTCTGCGCATATATTTTTGAACAGTTATCTCCAACACAAACATTAGCCAAAAGTAATTAATATTCTAGAAATTCTATTAAGCTTATAGTTTTTAAAATACTTTTTAATTACCTCTTTTTTTAGGTTTTATATGTTAATTTTGTTATACTTTTGCCTTTGTTCCCCTTTATTCTGCCAATGTTAGTATAGTATTTGCAGAATTATACCGTTGACTCTCATTGCCAAAAATAAACTACCTGATTAAACCCTATTGTATACGCCTCAACCTGTCTTCAAAGGGGATTAAATGAGATCAGCGTCGGCATGAAAATGTACCTACACCACATGATTTATTTTTATAATTTAAAATAAATAGATAGGTATTTTTAGATTTAGGTACCTATAATAAATGTAAAATATTGATAACAATTAATAAGAATTAAAAATAATATAATTTAAAAGTATACCTAACTATTAGGATAACAGGTACAATAAAAATTAATTTAATTCTAAAAACTATTGATAATTTATTTAAAATTTAACTTTGTATCACTATCACTACCTTCATCTAAGCCTAAACTTATAATTAAGGGTTAAAAATTTGTAATCATAAAATTGTAAGAATTTTTTCAGCTGTCTGCAGAAATTTTTCTTACTTCGTTTTAATTAATTCTACCACAGATGCATTTATTGTAGGAGAAATATTATTTCTCCTTATATTGGATTTTAATTGGTGCCATTTTAGCTCAATAGGATTGAATATACAATAGTATGGAGGAAGACGCAGTGGCGTAGCGTGGTTAAAGGGGCGGAGGGGGCGAAGATATTTTTTTTAATGGAGGCTAAAATAAAAAAAATAGTGCCGCAGGCGAAAAATGTTTGGGTGCCACGCCCTTAAAATATAAAATACACATGATCCTCAACAAATCACAAAAAAATTGATTAAGTAAAAAAAACTGCTTCGTTTTCATGGCTCACTATGGGTCCTGAGGGAAGGGGGTAATTACCCCCTTATCTACGCCCTTGTTCAAAGGGTGCCTCAGCCTCACTGCTAATGTATAGTTTTGTTTATTTAGTAAGTTTTGGCCTGAGAAATAAAGTTTTTGTATCGTCATGTTGTAACCTTACGGCCCCCGGCTCATATGACCGGAGTAAAAAGCTGAAAGAAATATTAATTAGTGGGTAATTAACATAGGTTAATTAAATTAACAATAACCTGCCAAGCTGAAAAATTAAAATTACTTTTTTATTATTATTATTACAACAAAAAAAAAATTGTGCCCTTGGAGGTCAGATTTAACACAAAAGTGTTATTTGCACGACTCATGGTATTGAGTCTATTCACCTATTCCAGAATTCCACATGTGACATTCAAATACATAAAATAATGCATTAGCATGTCTCACATACAATAGAGAAATAGGCTCGGACGTGACCGTCTAGATTCGGGCAAGAATCTATGGCCGACCCTACGTTGTGTTCGTCAGGTTCGCTGAAAAATACTAATTGAAGTATTATACTGAGTGGACAAAATTTTAACCAAAATCTATTATGGCCGTTAGTTAAATAAACACTATTTAAAAGAAAACTTTAAAACACGACAGGAAGGCAGAATTCTTCGCTATTAAAAAAAAAAATAAAAGAAAATCAAAACAAAAGTTGTCAGTTGTGCAAAAGAAAGCACCTGTAACGCACTCTCGACCACGTTTCCAAAGGTTTCCCTACCCTGTGCACCGGACGAGACTATGGGGCTGTCGCCCAGGGCAGTAGCCCTTCTCTATAGGTTCCCCTCATACAGTTGCTGGTCCCGGCTGTCGGCGGGCTGTCCCACGTTGAAGGAAACATTGTGAACCGACAAGTCTGTATCAAAAGAACGAGTCATTCACTGTTCCCTGTACAACCTCCAACAGAATTTAAGGTTAAGTTTTAGTTTTTAAAGTTACTCATAAAAGAAGCAAAAACTGCCACCTTTTGTTTAAACATCAGACTAGCACATAACATAAGAAAATGAGAGGGCTTTTTCCGGCCTGATAAAAATCCCCACATCCCCACGAGATAAATCTCGTTGCTACGTCCAGCGTGAGGCTGTCGGCTCCGTAACAGCGCGAAGGGAGAGCATGGTAATAGGATAACACTGAACTTAAATCATTTAGGAAAACTCACATAATCTCAGTTATGAAAAAAAAAACAAGTAAAGTTCTTTTGGTTTGTTAATCGTAAGGTTTGTTGAGTTTTATTTCATTAGGTCTTAACAACAGATACCAAAAAGAAGTAAACAAAACTTTGTTACTGTTTTAAAGCCATAATTAGTTTTGGGTAGAAATAAAGGATAATAACTATAATCTTAATTGTCATTTAAAATTGCTAACCTGGAAGATCAGTAAAACTGTTTCTCTCCCTTTCACCTTCTGATGGCATTTTAATAATTATTTAAATCTTTTGTTACTCTCTATCGAAGTTAATAAGTGTCTCCTTAGAAATTCTCTGTTTAGCAGCTAACCCATCTTCTCCCCCACCAAAGTCTTCGTTTGTGCGTTTTAACACCCTGCGTCTTTTGTAATACGAAGTACGACGTTGGCTGCTATAAAAAATCAATAATTGCGGCAAAGATGTGAACGGTCCAAAGTTCACGCGTCCTCCTAGATATCATCGGAAATATACTGAGGATTTTATTTTCAAGACTGGCTACCTAAATAGATTTATCAGGGCCTATATTTGGAAATGAAAAGTTAATACACTTTTAATAAAATATTTTTCCAGTATTGCAGGGTAAATTAAAATCATAATATAATTTAAATTAAATATAAATAATAGAGTAAAATAATTAAACCTCAGGGCGTAACATGGGGGAAAGAATAAGTTTACCAAATAAATAAATTAACAAAACTAGTGCAAAAAAATTTCAAATAAGGGCACCTAGGTCTGCTCTGTTACAGTCACCCCCTATTATCTTGAGCGAAAAACAGGGTTATGAGGGAAAAATAATAACAAACAACAGTACAATTAAAAAAAAAAACTTCAATCCTGAAAAAAGATAAATCAACCACATCAGTACAATTTGAAAAAACTTCAATCCTAAACAAAATAAAGCAACCACATCAGTACAATTTGAAAAACTTCAATCCTGGTCACGGCACCACTGTAACCTTACGGCCCCCGGCTCATATGACCGGAGTAAAAAGCTGAAAGAAATATTAATTAGTGGGTAATTAACATAGGTTAATTAAATTAACAATAACCTGCCAAGCTGAAAAATAAAAATTACTTTTTTATTATTATTATTACAACAAAAAAAAATTGTGCCCTTGGAGGTCAGATTTAACACAAAAGTGTTATTTGCACGACTCATGGTATTGAGTCTATTCACCTATTCCAGAATTCCACATGTGACATTCAAATACATAAAATAATGCATTAGCATGTCTCACATACAATAGAGAAATAGGCTCGGACGTGACCGTCTAGATTCGGGCAAGAATCTATGGCCGACCCTACGTTGTGTTCGTCAGGTTCGCTGAAAAATACTAATTGAAGTATTATACTGAGTGGACAAAATTTTAACCAAAATCTATTATGGCCGTTAGTTAAATAAACACTATTTAAAAGAAAACTTTAAAACACGACAGGAAGGCAGAATTCTTCGCTATTAAAAAAAAAAAATAAAAGAAAATCAAAACAAAAGTTGTCAGTTGTGCAAAAGAAAGCTCCTGTAACGCACTCTCGACCACGTTTCCAAAGGTTTCCCTACCCTGTGCACCGGACGAGACTATGGGGCTGTCGCCCAGGGCAGTAGCCCTTCTCTATAGGTTCCCCTCATACAGTTGCTGGTCCCGGCTGTCGGCGGGCTGTCCCACGTTGAAGGAAACATTGTGAACCGACAAGTCTGTATCAAAAGAACGAGTCATTCACTGTTCCCTGTACAACCTCCAACAGAATTTAAGGTTAAGTTTTAGTTTTTAAAGTTACTCATAAAAGAAGCAAAAACTGCCACCTTTTGTTTAAACATCAGAACGCTGGTATCGTTGCTTCAGACTAGCACATAACATAAGAAAATGAGAGGGCTTTTTCCGGCCTGATAAAAATCCCCACATCCCCACGAGATAAATCTCGTTGCTACGTCCAGCGTGAGGCTGTCGGCTCCGTAACAGCGCGAAGGGAGAGCATGGTAATAGGATAACCCTGAACTTAAATCATTTAGGAAAACTCACATAATCTCAGTTATGAAAAAAAAAACAAGTAAAGTTCTTTTGGTTTGTTAATCGTAAGGTTTGTTGAGTTTTATTTCATTAGGTCTTAACAACAGATACCAAAAAGAAGTAAACAAAACTTTGTTACTGTTTTAAAGCCATAATTAGTTTTGGGTAGAAATAAAGGATAATAACTATAATCTTAATTGTCATTTAAAATTGCTAACCTGGAAGATCAGTAAAACTGTTTCTCTCCCTTTCACCTTCTGATGGCATTTTAATAATTATTTAAATCTTTTGTTACTCTCTATCGAAGTTAATAAGTGTCTCCTTAGAAATTCTCTGTTTAGCAGCTAACCCATCTTCTCCCCCACCAAAGTCTTCGTTTGTGCGTTTTAACACCCTGCGTCTTTTGTAATACGAAGTACGACGTTGGCTGCTATAAAAAATCAATAATTGCGGCAAAGATGTGAACGGTCCAAAGTTCACGCGTCCTCCTAGATATCATCGGAAATATACTGAGGATTTTATTTTCAAGACTGGCTACCTAAATAGATTTATCAGGGCCTATATTTGGAAATGAAAAGTTATTACACTTTTAATAAAATATTTTTCCAGTATTGCAGGGTAAATTAAAATCATAATATAATTTAAATTAAATATAAATAATAGAGTAAAATAATTAAACCTCAGGGCGTAACATGGGGGAAAGAATAAGTTTACCAAATAAATAAATTAACAAAACTAGTGCAAAAAAATTTCAAATAAGGGCACCTAGGTCTGCTCTGTTACAATGTCTAAAATGGTCATATGAAAACAGAGTATGGGGATGGGGCAAGGGAAATTTTGTTAAAACTCTATAAAATATTTGATGCATATTACTTAATAATATAACCATATACTCTCATTGGCGACAATAACACACTTTTAAAAAGATAAAATTTAGTCTCTATAGTGAATTAGAGATTTCAAACAATTTTTAATTGTTAAAGCAAAATAACTGAAAGAATACAATTTATTGGTCGTGGCAAAATATTTTTATTATAAATTAAATCAAGTAGTGAAAATAAAATAGAATCTCGAAATAGGTAACAGGTTTATTTTATATGTTTCTTTACTCTAAAAGTTAGAAACAAATAATAACCTAATTAAAACTCATAAAAATACTTTAAAAACAAAGCGAAAGAGAGCTTCACAAAATATCATATTTGCCAATATTCTTCTGATAATAGTCATCTTCTAATATAAACAGAAACAAAGAACTAAATTATAATAGCTCTAATAAATAATGAGGGTTTTGTTATATAATTATTATTTATATTCATAAACATAGTAAATTTCCTCTTGCTGCGATAGGTAAACCATATTATCAATTATCATGTGAAGTGAAATTGAACTGCGAAACTACTGGGAGAGTGAGAAGACTGAGAAGGGGGCGCCGTTTGCGAAAGGGCTCAAAGGGCGAGGGGGTCGGTCGCCCCCCCTGGCCCCCTGCACGCTACGCCACTGGGAAGACGCAACCTTTTCTTGGAGTGTCATGAGTATCGAACCATGTTTCGTCAATGTAAATAATTGGACGATTTTCTTCTCTAAATTGTTAAACAGCTGTTAAATATTTAAGTCTCCATTCCCGTAAACGTTGAGATTCCATTAATGTTTGTCTTTTATTAATGCTTCGGTATTTAAAACCCATTTTACTCAATATTTTCCTAAGGCTTGAAAGGCAACAAGATATATTTGTTTTGTCTTTAATCAGCCGCTCTTTGAGGGAAATCAAAGTGCGTACAGTTTGTGCCTCATACATTTGGTAAATCTT
This sequence comes from Polydrusus pterygomalis, assembly GCA_963969555.1. Classification (NCBI taxonomy): domain Eukaryota; kingdom Metazoa; phylum Arthropoda; class Insecta; order Coleoptera; family Curculionidae; genus Polydrusus; species Polydrusus pterygomalis. The sequence goes on from OZ018382.1 coordinate 48,976,564, forward strand.
TCTTCTTAATAAATTCATGTCATTTTCGTCAATGCTTCTAAATGTGCCAGAATCACTCCGATTTTTTCTAGGATTAACAGGTTTAAGTACTATGTCTCTTACCGAAGATAAAGGAGTGTTTGTCAAAGTAGACGTCTCTGCTAAAGCATACATCGAATTAAAATTTCTACTCAACAAAGATTGATACACATTTTTAATTATTAGTTTGGCATCGGTAGATAAATGCTTTCTTTTAAAAATGACACTTGAAGATGCCCCCGTATCAGCACAATTCCAAGGACGCCACATTCTACCACTAATAAACCTAACTAAAAATTACTCGCCGGAAAATGACTAAAGACTAAAATTATTAAAAATCAGTTTGTATTTATATATGAATCAGGCATAGGTATAAATTGAATTTGTAACTGGTCCGGCTCGGCTCGAAAAGGTTTTAAAATTTGTGACTTCATTATTTATTTTATGGTCAAAGGGATAATGAGGGTTTATTGCAGTCAAAAGATCAACGGTATAATTCTACAAATACTATAAACCTAGTCGCCACTGGATAATATCTACATAAAATGTCAATAATCTTGACAAAGTTTCCTCGGCATATTTTATTAATACAACTTACATGATATGATCTACTTACCTTAGTGGTCATTTCCGAGACGAATAAACAGGTTAAAAGTAAAAGATTTCCAATAGAAGAAAGAACTGACATATACATACAGAATTCGAAAGTTCCAGGATTTGCCTAAAAAAAAAATACAGTAGTCAGACCATTCCATAGACATGTACCTCTAGATCACCAGGCAATAATCACGAAAAAAAAACTGTTGTGCAACCTGACGTCGGGAATCTTACGAATCGGTGCCTGCTTTGGCCTTTTTATCTTTTTATGGCAATAATTAAAAAAAAACATTTAATCTTTTTGGCATGTACCATCGTGCCGGGAAAAAACTGGTAAGTACAAGCAAATTTGAAAAACTGAGGAACGGCATAACATATCTCGTAGACTATAAAAGGTGTCTAGAGCTGAAAAGGTAAAAATATCTAATTTTTAAAAAGTAACCTTATGTGTAAGAAAATAAATTTAATAAAAAGAAAAAATTACAAATACAAAATTTGTCAAAACAACACAGAATTTCTAATATTTGGTCATAGAACCATTTCTGTTTATTACTTCTTGGAGCCTTTGTGGCATACTTAAAACTAGGTTTCTGCATAATTCGCCCGTTACTTCATTCCAAGCTTGATTTATTCTATAGCGTAATTAATCCCGTTTTCTTTGTCGAAAATCATGTTTACCTTTACATAGATTTGACCATTGCACCCAAAATGTTTTCGATCGGGTTGAGATCGGGACTCTTCGAAGACCAGTGAAAAACTGCAATATTATTTTCTTGAATGAAATTTTTTACAATGCGTGCTGTGTGTATTGGAGCATTATCATGCTGAAATGTAAAATTTTTACTATACAGCATTTATCGATGGTATCATCACTTCAATAAGTATATTAATGTATACGGCTGCAGTTAGTTTTCCTTCTACTATTTGGCAAACTCCTGGTCCTCTAGCGCTAATCCAACCCCAAACATTTATAGAAAAACGCCCACTTTGGTTGGTTTTGTGGGTGTATCTCTCATCATACTGCATGCCAGAAGGCCTATACACCCGAATTCTCCCATTAATGCATGACTGAAAAGTTTTTCTCGTCAGAAAATATAACTGTTTCCCATAAATTCTTTTGATTTACATATTCATGTGCCAATTCTAACCTGTCCTGTTTATTTCTTTCCGTTAATAAAATTTTATTGGCGGCACAACGACTTGGTATATCGGAATTTCGAAGCCTTTCTCTGGTAGTATTTGCAGAACCTGGAAAGGCTGTTTCTTCTTTCGCCTTTATTGCTGTTTCAAATGGTTGATCCCTTAGATAATTAACCAGTCTTCTATCATGATCTTCAGTAGAAATTTTAGGGTGTCCTGAACCTGCTTTTTTAATCCCCATGTCTTGCTATTTTTTGTTTTGTACTCTTACTTATACCTAATTCGTCTGCAATATCCCTAATAGCAACATCATCTCGCAACCGACTATAAATAATTACTTTTTGCTCGGGGTTAATAATTGTGGCATATTTATACAAAGAAAATTAGTTAATCATAAAGTGACAATCTTAAAATCTTAATCTGCTAAATAAGTCTTTTTACTACTACTTAACTGACATTCAAATTTCACATGAAGTTTTACTGGTATTAGGCTTTATATAAAATTTTTTCTAATAATCTAGGAGAAAACAGGACATTTTCCTGTGTACCAGTTTTTTCTCGACACGATAGTACCATCGTGCGAGAAAATTCCCGGACAAACATTATTCTAGTTCCCATACTATTAGGAAAACGTTTAGAAATAGTCAAGTCGTTACTATGGAAATATAAAATTTTAACGCAAAATGTTAGGTGTTTATAATCTTACCTCTTCGGTTTTTATTAAACAAGGTGAAAATAAAATTGTTTTTTTATAAAAATCCTTTTTGATGGGTAATTAGAAAAGATGGATATCTCATTTTAGTACTGCATATTTTAAATTATTAATAAATTGAAACAAAATTTAAAATTAATTTAATGTTTAAAATTAAGTCAATCTGACAACTTCATAACAAATACCGAGTAATAGTCTGGCAGATTAAATTACATTTTGCAGTCCCATTTTTTTTTTTTTTGATGCGATGGTACCATAGACATTTACTTTTGGATACGTACAGCTTATCACGTGCGCAAATAAAAGTTAAGTTTTATGGGTGAAAAAACACGTCTGAGTGCACGGCTCGCCGGTCAGATGCCTTCTTTTCCAGCAGACTTAGGCATACGTACAAACTCTTAATATAGGCCTCTCCTTCTTAAGCGACATGCTCAAAATACACTCCAAAACCGGCTTGGCGCCATTTTTGTTGTTGTGTTTTAAGGTTTCTCTATGGATTCCTTGTTGTTTATTGTGGGTGTTTAATATTTATTGATTTATAGTTTTTGTGTAGTTTAGTGAATTGTGTTTGCGCTTTTAGTGAGTCGGATACTCAGATTGGAATATAAACAATGACTAGTAACAGCCAGTATGATTTTATTATGCCCATATAGAGGTAAAATACCGGGTAATTCATATTGCCAGTAAGTATGGATTAGTGATGAATTTTGACATACAGTGAGGACCTAAAGTCCGTCCCCCCCCCTCTGACTTCTAAACCGTTCGGTATATTTTAATGAAATTTTAAACGATAATATTTGAGCAAGTCTTGCCCTTTTTGACATACCAATGACAGCTTTAAATGTCAAGATGACAGCTGGGTCCCGCATTTGGAATATTTTTTTCAATGGAAAGAGGGTTCCAATGGTACCTCATTTTGAAGGTCTTTTAATGCTTAAAACATTCTCCAATTTAAAAAATATTTGGTTCAGTATTTTCTAAACAAAAATCAATAATATCGGTTTCTACATTATGACTACCACTGTTTATAACACACTTTTTTTACCTATCGTTGTCTACTGATTGTTGCTGTCATACTGTTTTTAAATGTCTGATTGACAGAAAATATTTTTACCTCGAAATTGTCTTAAATGGCTCGTTCTTTAGAAGATAAATTTGAAGCGATTATTATTTTTGGCGAAGCTAACCGAAATTACCATGCTGCTGTTCGTATGTTCAATGAACGATATCCGGAACGCCAAATATGCAGAAAATTTTTGCGAAAACTAATCTTAAAATTTCAAGAAACTGGTTCGGTTAAAGACGCACCAAGGTCTGGAAGGCCAAAAATCGTGGAAGATGTGAAAGTCCAAGTTTTAGCTGAAATGGTTGTTACTCCCCAACAGCCAACGAAACACGTGGCTGAGGCATGTAATGTTTCTCGTAGTTCTGTGAAAAGAATTTTGAAAAGCCATAAATTTCACCCATATAAAATGAAAATTATACACGAACTAACAGAAGATGATCCAGATATACGACTAGAATTTTGCGAAATTATTTTAGATAGAATCGTAAGGAATAATAACTATTTGCGGAATATCTGTCTTAGCGACGAAAGTACTTTTTTCTTACATGGACGAGTTAATACCCAAAACTGTAGGTACTGGAGTGATGAAAACCCTCATGTGTTTCGGGAGGGACACACACAGTTTTCCCAGAAAATAAATGTTTGGGCAGGCATTTTGGGTAATCACATTGTAGGTCCCATTTTTCTGGAATATAATCTGAATGACCTGGATATGTTGCAACATACAATTACTCCACTAATTAATGATGTTGTTGCCCAAAACCCACATGAGTTTCAAGAGGTTGTACTTCAACAAGATGGTGCCCCGCCACACTATTTTAGGCAAGTCAGAAATTACCTAGGTGGATTGGTCGTCGAGGTCCTACAGAATGGCCAGCTAGATCGCCAGACCTAACGCCTCTAGATTTTTTTCTTTGGGGATAAGTTAAACTGAGGTTTATAAAACGGCTCCAGGCTCATTAGAAGAACTTAGGCAACGAATTACAGATGTTTGTTTAAGGATAACGCCACAGGTGCTTCACAATGTCTGAGAGGAATTTACTAATAGAATAATTATTTGCCAAGAGGTCCATGGCGGTCATTTTCAGCAATTGTTGAAGTAACCACTGTTTTGTTGATGTGTCCCTTTATCTTTTGTTTAAAATACTTATAATTAAAAATTTCATTTCATACTGAACCAAATGTTTTTTAAATTGGAGGATGTTTTAAGCATTAAAAGACCTTCAAAATGAGGTACCATTGAAACCCTCTTTCCATTTAAAAAAATATTCCAAAAGCGGACCCAGTTGTCATCTTGACATTTAAAGCTGTCATTGGTATGTCAAAAAGTGCATGATTTGCTCAAATATTATCGTTCAAAATTTCATTAAAATATACCGAACGGTTTAGAAGTTAGAAGGGGGGGGGGACGGACTTTAGGTCCTCACTGTATAGGTAACCTTATTTTATTATGATCAATTTGAACACATCAAACTAGACCTCGGCTACATAAACAAGGTATAAAAATAAAGAGAAACACACACCAAAACAGATTATCCCGATGCATGTTTTAGTATATTTTATTTGCAGCCCTCGAATCTAATTAGGTAGGTACCCCTATTTTTCGGGCAATATATTGCTTCAAAAAGTTTAAAACACACTTTTTGTTATACTTATATTATATAAAAAAAGAGTAAATACCTAGGTATGTTTATATTATTCGAAGGGTGAAACTATTCGACGGGTCAAGTTCTCGGGCAAACACTTTTTCAAATTCTTGAACAAGAAATTGTGCTTCAAAATGTTTTACACGTTCCCAAGTATTTGCCAAATTGTAAAAATAAATAGAAGTTATATACCAACTAATATTTGACTTGAGGTTAGGTACACGATAACATCGAAAATTGGTTATTTTGCTGTTTTTTTTTTTTGTTTTTATATTCGATTTTATAAGTTATATAGTGTAATTGACTCCCTCTCTCTTTCTTTTTGATTTAAAAACACGACGACGAATTATTTTGAAAGAAATTTTAGAAAAAAACCTTTAAAAACAAGTTTCTATCCTTAAAATCTCATAGGTTTGCAACTACTAAAAATGCCAGAAATCACTACTTTATTTCCCAACTTGATCAAAAATTGAGAAGAAATTCAAATTTTTTGGCAAGAATTTGGGGCAAATTTTAACTGTTTACACGTAAAAATATATGAAAGGTCAACTTTTACAATTTCTTGAGCAAGAACCTGCATTTTTAAGCCCGCACTTGTCTATTTTTCCATTCGTCAAATGATAATGTTGCAGTGCGCCTGTCTAATTGTGTGTAGCTTTGTTTACATGCGCGTGGTCATAAGTTTGCCACTTTCATGATTATTGTTGGCTTATCTAAAGTTAAATATCTATAATTTTTAGTTAAAAATTACTAAGTTTATAAAAACATTGCATTTACCAAGTTAAGTAAAAATAAAGTCATGCACAAATTTATTGTGGTAGAAAACATTTGCCAGAGAAACATAGTTCCAAAAACTTGGTTGGTAATCTTGTTGAACCTAAAAATGCAATTGTTAAGATATACCCTTGACTCTACTAATGGTTTTAGGATGTGCTTCTTTGGCCTATTTCATTCACGCATTAGTTATTTTATTGGGTACCTAATAGTTACAGTGCGGGTTTTGAGTTTCGTCTACAGAAAAATGCACTTTGATTAATGCACAACGCACACCCTCGAGTATTATGATAGACTGCTGTTTACATCAAACAAAATCTCGCCTTAGCCGTGCATATTTATTTATTGTACCTTGATTGAAATTTACAAAAGAGTCTACTTGGTAGTTTTATTTTCCTACTGGAATTTCCAAAGGAAGTCATGTTATAATTTTTTATAATATTTTGTTGTGAAATTTTCTTATCGTATATCCCACGTTCTTGTATTATTAACCGCAAGATTGCTGGTGATAATTGTATTATTATTGCCTATTTTTCGGTTACTATTTCACCAAAATTAAAAAGTCGCTTTAAAGAGAATTAAATGAGCTTTGAAATGAGATACCACCTTGCCATTTAAAATTGTTTCTTGCTAAAAAAGGATTATTTGCAATATTTCCATTGAACCTGTTCCTTCCTTTAATAATCCAGATATCGGTATGAATCAAAAAACAAGTTGTTCGGAAAAGATGGGACCTAAAAATACCGTTTCAAAAAACATCAATCAGTTAATAAATTTTTCCACAGGATGTTCAGAAATGAAGCGTAATGTGAAATTTTTTGTGCTGCCCTGTATGTCAACATGTTCATTTACACTGTTTGTATCTTTAATACATGATAAAGACGACAGCATCTGCAACATGTCAAAAAAAAATATCGAACTGAGTAAAAAAACTTAAAAGGTATTTAAGATTGAATTAAAGTAAGATATTTTCCGTCCGGTTAATTTTGTGGTCCAGTGTATATGCAAAATGCATATAAGTAAGTATGCACTTTTTGCATATTTTGTCAATTTTATAATAAAATACATATTTTTCATAAATTATTATTTTAAGAGCATACGTTTATGTTTTCAACTTTATTAAACAATTTAAAACGTTTTTAAAAGGGTTAATGTCCAGTTCGGTACTTATTTCAGGATTTTCCAATCTGAAGATTATTTTTATTTTACTATAATAAATCAAGAAATATTGCATGTTAGTATGCATATTAGTTAAAAAAATGCAAATAACTGCATATTTTAAAGGTAAAGAAGGCATATACAGAGTGTTATTTAAGTTTGTGGCCAAACTCTAAGTGGTGCTTCTTTAAGTAATTTTATATAAACATTGGTCCAAAAATGCATACTTTTTACTATACAGGGTGTCAAACTTTCAAAAAAAATCGGATGTTCGTAAATATCTCAATACTCTTGTAATCGATTTTGTTGGAATTTAGAATTCTGTTTGTAATAACATGAGGATAATTTAGCCCTAATTAGATTAAAATTATTAAGTCCAGTGGCGTCCCAGAAGACAGTCTAACTAATATTTTTGACAAAAAAATGGCTCGCCACCGACTTTTTTTAAAATTATGTATTTTTTTCGAATTAAGCAACTACAAATACAACTATTTTATTTTTTTAGTTTTTTCCATATCTTGCTTTGTTTTCGAGAAAAAAAAACCACTTTATTGCATGTCCCTGGGATAATAAGAGAAAACAATTTAAACAAAGTAGGTACTTACTAAACTATTAGGCAATTAAAATTACACGAAAGTCCTGTTTTCAATTTTAATATTTTAAAATTTATGTGAAAAAATTTAAAAGAGGACTTTTGTGTAATTTTAATTGCTTAATAGTTTCGTAAGTAGTTTAAATTTTTTACTCTTATTGTCCCGGGGACATGCAATAAAGTGGTTTTTATTTTTTTTGAAAACAAAGCAAGATATGAAAAAAACTCAGGAGAGATAATAGTTGTATTTAATTTTGTAGTTGCTTAATTCGAAAAAAATACATAATTTTAAAAAAAGTCAGTGGCGCGCAATTTTTTTGTCAAATATATTAGTTGAACTGTCTTCCGGAACGCCACTGGGCCTAACAATGTTATTCTAATTAGGGGCAAAATTATCCTCTTGATAATACAAACAGAATTGCCAGATTTCAACAAAATCGAATAAAAGAGTATTGAGATATTTACGAACATCCGATTTTTTTTTAAAGTTTGACACCCTATATCGTAAAAATTATGCATTTTCGGACCAATGTTTATATGAGTAGAGGGAGATGATATGTTCTGCGCCAGATTTCTCACCCCCTGTCTGCGCATGCCCTGGCAGTGTGCAGGCGCGTGTCGTATGTCAAATCTCAATTACCAGATGACGTACGTCATCTGTCAACTGCCAAACGTCATATTGTTGAGCCCTAGCTAGCTTTAGCTACTTGGGCGTTAACTACTTTTGGCAATAATATTCTACTTATATACGTAATGTGTTCAGGATGATGTCATATTCCGAATAGAAAAAGATGGCGGATGCCACCTGTCGATTAAGACAGCTTAAGGTCACCTGTCATTTGTCAAATGTTAAAATTGAAATCAAACACGTGATATGGGTTCGAGGTGATGCAATAGCTTGTTTAAAGGAAACCCAAAGTCGATCGGCTGATAAAGAGGTGAAATTTGGCGAACGGGTATAAGAAGAGCACACCTATCGAATATTGAAGGAATATTTCTATTCTCTATTAATAACAAAGCTATACGTATGAAACCATTAGGGCCTTAGCACGATCTAGACAAAATTCTTACTATACACCGACTATCGGCAATGTTTATTGATTAGCAATATTTATCCTTCCGATATTCTTGTATAGCTGTTAATATTTGCCTATCACTTGTTACAGTATTGGGTAATACTTGGCGATGGGTTCAGGTATAATGTAACATCGTACCTAAGTAGCTTAGAAAAACCAAAGTTAATCAGTCAATTGCGATTAAAGCCTTATGCCTAAAGGTGGAAAGACGAGATTTAGGCAAATGGGTAAGCAATAAAAAGACCTCTAGTAAAAAATAGTTGAGAATCTCAAGCCGTAAATGAAATCTAAATCGTTATCCATAGGTATTACGTTTAAATTATCTCACGATAGAGATCGCTCATAATCAACAAACTAAGAAAAAATTACGCGTTTCCTCCACTAAACGAGAGAATAGATTATTGAAGTTATCAGGATCACCTAAAAAATATGGGGCTTTTATGGTTAGAATAATTAAAATTATAAGTATAATTATGAATCCTTATAAATCTCCTATAAATTATACTAATTTGTTAATACCTATAATCTATATCATACAGTACTGTTTACATCTACATAATAAGCAACCAAAAAACCTCTCTGAACGGATAAAAAGTCTATCAAAATACTAAAGTATCCAAAAAATAGTATTTGAGCCCAAGCGAAGCGTCTATTTAACAGCTCCTATACATATTAAGCAGTTAAAAACCTCTCTGAACTGTTTTTGATCGGGTTAAAAACATTCAAAAAACACTAAAGTACCCAAAAAAAAATGTCTTTGAGCCCATGAAACGTCTATGTAACAGCTTCTATATCCATAATAAGCAGCCAAAAACAGCTCTGAACTAGTCTTGATCGGGTAAATACATCTAATAAACTACCAAAGTACCCAGAAAAGAGCCTTTCAGCCCATAAAACGGCAATCTAATAGCTCCTATACATAATAATCTACCAAACACCTCTCTGATTTGTTTTAAACCAGGTAAAAAACATGTAATAATACATTAAAGTACCTAAAAATAATCTTTAAACATATAAAACGTCTATTTAACAGCTCCTATACATAATAACCAACCAAAAACCTCTCTGAATTGTTTTGTATTAGGTAAAAAACATGTAATAATCCATTAAAGTACCTAAAATATTCTTTAAACATATAAAACGTCTATTTAACAGCTCCTATACATAATAACCAGCTAAAAACCTCTCCGATAGGGTAAAAAAACATCTAATAAACCATTAAAGTATCTAAAAAGGCCTTCGAACCTATAAAACCCCTATTTAACAGCTCCTATACATAATAAATATTCAATCAACTCTGTGATAGGGTAAAAACATTTAATAAACCGCTAAAGTATATATAAAAAAAGGTCTATAAACACATAAAACGACTATTTAACAGCTTCCTATGCATAGCCAAAAACCTATCTGAACTGTTCTTAAAGTGTAAAAAACATCCAAAAAACCACCAAAGTACCAAAAAAAAATAGTCTTCTAACCCATAAAACTGTTCTTGGTCGGAATAAAAAACATCTAACAAACCACTAAAGTACTAAAAAATTAGATAATACATTCTTAGTCATAGCTATTTCTAACTATATTTAATGTATGATAATTACCCAACAAGGAAAGGTTAAGTTGCAATTAATATGTGTTTGCGAATACAGCAACTAGTTAATATTAAATGTCATGGATACAAATAATTGCATCAAAAAATATGTAATTATTATACATATCTCTAAAAATGAGGCATCTGATTAATATCCAATATTATTACCAGCTCTCTATTAATAAGCCAGTGACTAGCTATCATCTATCATCTATGAAAGTAAAACGCAAGAGCACAAGCGAATATCTGATTAGGATCCTTATGTATAATAACCAGCTATGAACGGCTATGAACAGCAAATAGGGCGTTATTCAACCACTAACCAACCACTAACCAACCACTAACCAGCCACTATTAGGATACCTAATGAACACCTTTGAACACATAAAACTTCTATTTAGCAGCTCCGATACATAATAAGCAACTAAAAACCCCTCTGCTCTTCATAGGGTAAAAACTTCTAATAAACCACTAAAGTAACACAAAAACAACCTTTGAATTCATAAAACGGCTATTTTAACAACTCTTAAATAAGGCAAAAAACGAAAAGTACTAAAAGGAATGATGGTGAGATAAAAAATTGGAAATCAATGAATAATATTTTGAAATGAAAAGCACAAAATACTCTTCAATGATCTCTAACCCCAAATCTCCAAAAATTAGGATACGACATTCTGACCTGGACAATCTTGGATGGATTGGGGATGCGGCCTGCTGGAGATGAGTAAAAAATCTTCTCACGGAGCGGCGAAATCAATCTGTTGAGGTGAGTTTAGATTAGTAAAAATATTTTTAATGAAACGTAAAATGTATAGAGTGACACAATATTTTGCATAGTAAAAGTTTACATTTTTCATCACACTTTTAAGGTACGTTTCTATAAAAAATTACTTATTGGTTGGTTCCTGCACATCTAATAACTTTAAAATAATAAAGCTTAATGACTAGAAACATACCAGTAAGAACTAAAATTAATAGGAACTAGTATATCTGAAATAGAAAAAATTAGGGGCAGGACCTTATTGAGGTTTCCAGCTGTAAACTGGAGATATTTGGTAAAAAATTATATAATATTACATCAAACACTACTAATTTAGTTTTCCTGTTTAACACAGAATTAAAAATTAGTTGTAATAGATTATTTAATAAAAAATATGTTAAAAGTTGATATTTGCCGACGACTTGTTACAGTATTAGATTATACTTGTTGATGGGTTAAGATGTAACGTATCATCATGTGGTTTGGGAGATATAGTCCTGTTATTCGATTCTTATGCAAAAAGGTGGTAAGGTGATATTTGGCAAATGGGTAGATGATGAAAAGACCTCTAGTAAAAAGTAATCTCAAACTATAAATGAGTTAAAGACTTAAAATCATAGGTATTGCGTTTAAATCATGGTATATACTATCAAGATTCCTATGGATAAAGATCGCTTATAAAAGAAAAATTATACCAAATGTTTGATTCCGCTACTGAACGAGAGAAAAATAGATAAAAGTTAGTCTAAACATATGAAGCAGTATAAGTTCGTTTTCACAACTCTCCTACGGCTCATCGGGATATATCATAGATCTATAGTAGAATGCTTTGTAATACGCTTTAAGTCGTTAGAAAAACCCGAGATCCTTTGAACAGGTTAAAGATATAATGCTCTAAAAAAACCATAAAACAAGATATTTAACTCATGCTAGATAGACGTTTCAGTAAAATTAAGAGGAAGTCAGAGGCAATCATAGACGCAGAATATTTAAAGTTTAATATAGTGTTCTAAACCAAATTCATAAGTACTAAGGAATGATTAAGCATAAATCAAGCAGTCAAATATAAAAAATCGGAAACATGTAGCTCTAAGTTACCGCATACAAAAACATAGAAGCGATTCATAGAACTCGCAACACCTCATGAAAATAAATCTAAAATCGGTTATATATGGGTACCTATGTAACACTATGTTTATCAATAGCAAAAATACTTAGTTCTATACTAAATTAGGGGTAATAATTTTTAAAAGCAATTTTGTCGGTTCAGGAATTATGCGTATTGTTGTGGAGTAGACTTATTAAATATCTTATATACACCAAAAGTATTCATATATAAACTAAATAAAGGTAGCAAATGGACAAGTACTAGTCACGCGAATAAATAATATAAACACAGACGGCATAGGCTCTAGGTTAAAAATTATCCATTAATCTGATATTGGGACCATTGATTGACGCTTCTTAACTGCCAATGTAGAACGCGATAATACAATGATTCGGAAGGGTTCGAATGTGAACGGGGTAATTACGTTAAAAGGTGCAGGACGAAAGATTCGACTCGCTAAAATCTGACACAAAAGTTTAGTACTAAAATTTAACTGTTAAGATCAAAAACACACACGCAATATAAAATTATTACATAATACATTATTGCAGTATCTGTCAAATGACTACAAAATTAAATTAGAACAAACTACGATTGTATAGAGCAGGCAGAAAAAGAGGTAGATAGACGTTGGCAACTATTACGATTATTACGAGGAGAAATCAATAACTAACATATGAATCAGTTACATACAATCACTTATGATAGTCCCTTGTATGAAAAAGGAAATTATCTGCTTCCACAGTAAAAAACCTTAAGATCTGAAAAAGTTAATAGCTAAAGGACTCGATGAAGATTTAGAGAACAAACAATAAAAATGAGGGTCACCTGCATTTAATTTACAAATAAGCAAGAAATAATAGGCGTTTAATTTAAATAGGCTTAAATCGAAAAAAAACATTACAGCGAACAAATAGCTGTTGGATAGGTCCTTATCTGCCAAAAATACACCCACGATGATGAAAAATAAGAATAAATAAGAAAAACCTAGAAATTTAGAGTAATATATTGCTTTAAAGACCAGTTAAATCCTATAAGAGTATTTATATAACACGAATGCTAGACAAACCTAACCTAACTTCTTAGGTACGGTTATTTTTGTATAAAGACGAGCTAACACCAAAAAAAAATGGTCATATACTTTCAAAAACGTATATATTATGTACGAACAACCGCTAATATTAGGTAAACCTAAGGGCAATACCAATAAACCACTTACAGGAATCAAAATAAAGGTAAAAATTAAGGGTATATAAAGTATTTAAATAACCGAATGATTATCCAAATAAAATTCTCGTTTCAAATGTTATATTAGTTACATAAGATGAGATTAAATGAATAACTTTGTGGACTTCTGAGTGATCATACTCATCTAATTGATCTTACAATATATGAAAAATAAAGCAATTAATTAGATAAATGACTTCTTAGTGGATAGATATCATCTAAACTATAAAAAATATTTGTAAAAGAGTTGTTAAAATTATTTATCAAGCCATAAATTTAAAAATAGTCGAGAGAGGTGGGAAGGAGAGGGGATATAGTAAACGGTTACAGGTTAAAACAGCAACTAGTAAAAAAATATTTAAAAACCTTAAGCCATAAATGTATTAGATTGTACAAAACCATTAACGTCTTAATGGCAGGGATAGTGAATATTTTTTCAATAGGTTTATATTGAAATAAATACCTATAGAAACGATTAAAGCTATTAAGATAATACAGGCAATAACAATGGGAGGTACATAAAAAACTGTTTTAAACGGGAAATTTGATTATATACATATAGAAACTAACGTGTTAAGTATCAAAAAATGAGGAAAGAATATAAAATTATAGCAAAAATACAGATAAATAGAGCAAATAATGTAACAAAATAATAAACTACGAATCTAACTGAACATAAAAAGTGTTGCAAAAAAATTAAATAAAAATATAAAGCTATTTTATTAAGTATTAAAAATATACCCTAATAATATTTGTTCATACAGCTAAGTAGAAAACAATCGAAACATTAAGGAAAAAGGAGTGATGACTATAGGTATAAAATTTAACAACTATTGGTATTGATAACTATTGGCTTGTGAAAAATTAGACAATAAGCTATAGTACTTGTAACCACAATCAATGGATAACTATCAATAGAGTAACAGTTTAAGAATTTTTTTATAGGATTTTGACTAGGTTTACTATAGTGTTCAAAATAGTAGGATTAGAGCATCTGGACCTGTTACATCATATTTAGTTATTTATATATTATTAGTATACCCAACACTTACACAACACAAACCTGACACTAACATAACACAGACCCAACACTAACGCAACACAGACCCGACACTAACACAACACTAACACAACACCAACACAGCACTACACGCCACTGACACAAAACAGGGGAATAAACACTCAAAAACCGTTATTAAGCGGCTTTGAACGCCTTTTTATTGTTTATGAACGCCTATGAACTACTAATGAACACTTAATGATTACCTATGAACTCTTACAGGTTTGAATCCTTCATTTAAAGCCCATATTTGATATTTGATGTTTTCAAAAGGATGTATTTTATCTTACTCGCATACATCCTATTGCAGTGATGTTAAAAACTAAACTAGTTTTATTAACAAGTGCAATTATTTTTATAGAGCACATATAGAGCACTCATGGAACATTCCTAGAGCATAAATAGAGCATTCATAGACTATTTATAAAGCATTAATAGAGCGTTTATAGAGAGTTATAAGAGCTGTAACTAGCATCAAATAAAACAAGGTAATATTGTAGAACAGTTCTATATATTTTTGATCAGTGCTTTATATGGGTCACAGTAAAGTTAAACTGTACTCTGTAATTTTAATATAAGGTACAGGTAACAATCATCAGGCTATTTTTATATCATTTAACGTTGGTAACCATTTAATAAGACACAATTTCATATTATTTTAAATTACTTTTAATTATTTCTCAGTATCTATAATATGTTGAGTTATCTAACCATACTTCACGTCTTGCATAATTAATTGCTTCTCGTATTTCAGAATCTTTAAAATATCTGTATAACTGTTGAACTTCTTTAAAATTCCCCAACTTGTTCATGTCGTATACAAATCTTAAGGCATTTGGTTCTTCAAAGTAGCATTCACATATATATCCAAAGTTCTAACTATATTTTTCTTAGTCACCGGACGAATTGCCCATTCTTCTTTGCGTTTTTAAAGCGTATTATATATATCCTGAATTATATAATTGCCATCATTATTTACTATATTATGTGCTTTATCCATGCTATCCAATTGATTGCGGATATAACAAGTAATTAGAGCAGCGTTCTGAGTTAAAATAAGACTCAGTGCTTGTTATTTTGCTTGACGTAAAATTTTTAAAAAAATATTAAATCCACGACGGCTAAAGGGTCACGAAATTTGTAACAAATTTTGGGAGAAGGCCGTCGTGGCTTTAATAATTTTATTAAAATATTACGTCAAGCAAAATAAATTCCTAGAATCCTAATAAACCCGAGTAACCCTGAAAACTCAAATAATCATCTATAGATTCAGGTTTCACTAAGTAATTAAGACTGTTGATATATTTACTATCAGCAGAAGCACTGAGTCTTATCTTAAGTCAGAACGCTGCCCTAATTACTTGTTATATCCGCAAACAATTGGATAGCATGGATAAAGCACATAATATAGTAAATAATGATGGCCATCATATAATTCAGGATATATATAATACGCTTCAAAAACGCAAAGAAGAATGGGGAATTCGTCCGGTGACTAAGAAAAATATAGTTAGAGCTTTGAAGAACCAAATGCCTTAAGATTTGTATTATACGACATGAGCAAGTTGGGGAATTTTGAAGAAGTTCAACGGTTATACGAATATTTTAAAGATCCTGAAATACGAGAAGCAATTAATTATGCAAGACGTGAAGTATGGTTAGATAACTCAACATATTATAGATACTGAGAAATAATTAAAAGTAATTTAAAATAATATAAAATTGTGTCTTATTAAATGGTTACCAAACTTAGATGATATAAAATAGCCTGATGATTGTTACCTGTACCTTATATTAAATTTATAGAGTACAATATAATTGTACTGTGACCCCTGATCAAAAATATATAAAAATGTTCTACAATATTACCCTGTTTTATTTGATGCTAGTTACAGCTATAATAACTCTCTATAAACGCTCTATTAATGCTCTATAAATAGTCTATGAATGCTCTATTAGTGCTCTAGGAATGTTCCATGAATGCTCTATAGGTGCTCTATAAAAATAATTGCACTTGTTATTAAAGCTAGTTTAGTTTTTAACATCACTGCAATAGGATGTATACGAGTAAGATAAAATACATCCTTCTGGAAACATCAAATATCAAATATGGGCTTTAAATAGAGGATTCAAACCTGTAAGAGTTCATAGGTAATCATTAGGTGTTCATTAGTAGTTCATAGGCGTTCATAGAAAATGAAAAGGCGTTCAAAGCCGTTTAATAACGGTTTTTGAGTGTTTATTTCCCTGTTTTGTGTCAGTGGCGTGTAGTGCTGTGTTGGTGTTGTGTTAGTGTTGTGTTAGTGTTGTGTTAGTGTCGAATCTGTGTTGCGTTAGTGTCGGGTCTGTGTTGTGTTAGTGTCGGGTCTGTGTTGTGTAAGTGTTGGGTATAATAATAATATAATAAATAAATAAATATGATGTAACAGGTCCAGATGCTCTAATCCTACTATTTTGAACACTAAAGTAAACCTAGTCGAAATCCTATAAAAAAAATTCCCAAACTGCCACTCTATATATAGTTATCGATTGATTGTGGTTACAAGTACTATAGCTTATTGTCTAATTTTTCACAAGCCAATAGTTATCAATACCAATAGTTGTTAAATTTTATACCTATAGTCATCACTTCTTTTTCCTTAATGTTTCGATAGTTTTCTACTTAGCTGTATAAAAAAATATTATAAGGGTATTTTTTTAATACTTAATAAAATTGCTATTTATTTTTATTTATTTTTTTGCAACACTTTTTTATGTTCAGTTAGATTCCTAATTTAATATTTTGTTACATTATTTGCTCTATTTATCCATATTGTTGCTATAATTTAACATCCTATCCTCGTTTTTTGATACTTAACACGTTAGTTTCTATATGTATATAATCGAATTTCCCGTTTAAAACTGTATTTTATGTACATTGTTATTGCCTGTATTATTTTAATAGCTTTAATCGTTTCTATAGGCATTTATTTCAATATATACCTATTGCAAAAATATTCACTATCCCTGCCATTAACACGTTAATGGTTTTGTACAATCTAATACATTTATATCTTAAGGTTTTTAAATATTTTTTTACTAGTTGTTGGAGCTTTTTAACCTGTAACCGTTTACTATATTCCCTCCCCTTCCCACCTCTCTCGTCAGTTTTTAAATTTATGGCTTGATAAATAATTTTTACAACCCTTTTACAATTATTTTTTATAGTTTAGATGATATCTATCCACTAGTCTATTGGAAGTTTCGTTAAGAAGTCATTTAACTAATTAATTGCTTTATTTTTCATATGTTGTAAGATCGATTAGATGAGTATGATCACTCAGAAGTCCACAAAATTATGCGTTTAATCTCATCTCATGTAACTAATATAACATTTAAAACGAGAATTTTATTTGGATAACCATTCGGTTATTTAAATACTTTATATACCCTTAATTTTTAACTTTATTTTGATTCCTGTAAGTGGTTAGGTATACCTAATACTAGCGGTTGTTTGTTCATAATATATACGTTTTTGAAAGTATATGATTCTTTTTTTTTGGTGTTAGCTGGTCTTTATACAAAAATAACGGTACCCAAGAAGTTAGGTTAGGTTTGTCTAGCATTCGTGTTATATAACTCTTATAGGATTGACCTGGTCTTTAAAGCAATATATTACTCTAAATTTCTAGGTTTTTCTTATTTATTCTTATTTTTCAGCATCGTGGGGGTATTTTTGGCAGATAAGGACCTATGCAACAGCTATTTGTTCGCTGTAATGTTTTTTTCGATTTAATCCTATTTAAATTAAACGCCTATTATTTCTTGATTATTTGTAAATTAAATGCAGGTGACCCTCATTTTTATTGTTTGTTCTGTAAATCTTCATCGAGTCCTTTAGCTATTAATTTTTTCAGATCTTAAAGTTTTTTACTGTTGAAGCAGATAATTTCCTTTTTCATACAAGGGACTATCATAAGTGATTGTATGTAACTGATTCATATGTTAGTTATTGATTTCTCCCCGTTATAATCGTAATAGTGGCCAACGTCTATCTACCTCTTTTTCTGCCTGCTCTATACAATCGTAGTTTGTTCTAATTGATTTTTTTAGTCATTGGACAGATACTGCAATAATGTATTATGTAATAATTTTATATAGCGTGTGTGTTTTTGATCTTAAAAGTTAAATTTTTGTACCAAACTTTTGTGTCAGATTTTAGCAAGTCAAATCTTTTGTCCTGCACCTTTTAACGTAATTACCCCATTCACATTCGAATCCTTCCGAATCACTGTATTATCGCGTTCTACATTGGCAGTTAAGGAGCGTCAATCAATGGTCCCGATATCAGATTAATGGATAATTTTTAACCTAGAGCCTATGCCGTCTGTGTTTATATTATTTATTCGCGTGACTAGTACTTGTCCATTTGCTACCTTTATTTAGTTTATATATGAATACTTTTGGTGTATATAAGATATTTAATAAGTCTACTCCACAACAATACGCATAATTCCTGAACCGACAAAATTGCTTTTAAGAATTATAACCCTTAATTTAGTATAGAACTAAGTATTTTTGCTATTGATAAACATAGTGTTACATAGGCACCCATGTATAACCGATTTTAGGTTTATTTTCATGAGGTGTTGCGAGTTCTATGAATAGCCTCTATGTTTTTGTATACGGTAACTTAGAGCTACATGTTTCCGATTTTTTATATTTGACTGCTTGATTTACGCTTAATCATTCCTTAGCACTTAATCTTTATGAATTTAATTTAGTACACTATATTAAACTTTATATATTCTGCGTCTATGATAGCCTCTGACTTCCTCTTAATTTTACTGAAACGTCTATCTAACATGAGTTAAATATCTTGTTTTATGGTTTTTAGAGCATTATATCTTTAACCTGTTTAAAGGATCTCGGGTTTTTCTAACTACTTAAGGCGTATTACAAAGCATTCTACTATAGATCTATGATATATCCCGATGAGCCGTAGGAGAGTTGTGAAAACGAACTTATACTGCTTTAGATGTTTAAACTAACTTTTATCTATTTTTCTCTCGTTCAGTAGCGGAATCGGACTTTTGGTATAGTTTTTCTGTTATAAGCGATCTCTAGCCGTAGGAATCCTGATAGTATAATGATTTAAACGCAATACCTATAATTTTAAGTCTCTAACTTATTTAAAGTTTGAGATTACTTTTTGCTAGAGGTCTTTTCATCATCTACCCATTTGCCAAATATCACCTTACCACCTTTCTGCATAAGAATCTAATAACAGAACTATATCTCCCAAACCACATGATGATACGTTACATCTTAACCCATCAATAAGTATTATCTAATACTGTAACAAGTCGTCGGCAAATATCAACTTTTAACATAGTTCTTATTAAATAATCTATTACAACTAATTTTTTAATTCTATGTAAAACAGGAAAACTAAATTAGTAGTGTTTGATGTAGTATTATATAATTTTTTACCAAATATCTCCAGTTTACAGCTGGAAACCTCAATAAGGTCCTGCCCCTAATTTTTTCTACTTCAGATATACTAGTTCCTAATAATTTTAGTTTTCACGGGTATGTTTCTAGTCATTAAGCTTTATTATTTTTAACTTATTAGGTGTGCTGGAACCAACCAATATGTATTTTTCTAACGTACCTTAAAAGTGTGATGAAAAATGTAAACTTTTACTATGCAAAATATTGTGTCACCCTATACATTTTACTTTTGATTAAAAATATTTTTACTAATCTAAACTCACCTCAACAGGTTGATTTCGCCGCTCCGTGAGAAGATATTTTACTCATCTCCAGCAGGCCGCATCCCCAATCCATCCAAGATTGTCCAAGTCAGGATTTAAGCCATACCCGTTACAGAATGTCGTATCCTAATTTTTGGAGATTTGGGGTTAGAGATCATTGAAGAGTATTTTGTGCTTTTCATTTCAAAATATTATTCATTGATTTCCAATTTTTTTTCTTTCGTTTTCAAAAATTTTGTTTGTTAGGTTAGGAGCTAGACTTAAATGGCTTTGGAAATTATTTGGTTGAAGAATATATCTATATGCGACTGGCTGAATAGCTGCACAGCTCAAGCCAAAAAAAAAAAAAAAAAATCATTTCTTTTGGTACTTTTCGTTTTTTGCCTTATTTAAGAGCTGCTTAAATAGCCGTTTTTTGAATTCAATGGTTGTTTTTGTGTTACTTTAGTTGTTTATTAGAAGTTTTTACCCTATGAAGAGCAGAGGGGTTTTTAGTTGCTTATTATGTATAGTTATGTAAGTTTAATGTGTTCAAAGGTGTTCATTAGGTATCCTAATAGTGGCTGGTTAGTGGTTGGTTAGTGGTTGGTTAGTTGTTGGTTAGTGGTTGAATAACGCCCTATTTGCTTTTCATAGCCGTTCATAGCTGGTTATTATACATAAGGATCCTAATCAGATATTTGCTTGTGCTCTTGCGTTTTACTTTCATAGATGATAGATGATAGCTAGCTTATTAATAGAGAGCTGGTAATAATATTGGATATTAATCAGATGCCTCATTTTTACAGATATGTATAATAATTACATATTTTTTGATGCAATTATTCGTATCCATGACATTTAATATTAACTAGTTACTGTATTCGCAAGCACCCATTTAATATTAATTGCAACTTAACCTTTCCTTGTTATTATCATACATTAAATATAGTTAGAAATAGCTATGACTAAGAATGTATCATCTAATTTTTTGAGTACTTTAGTGGTTTGTTAGATGATTTTTATTCCGACCAAGAACAGTTTTATGGGTTAGAAGACTATTTTTTTTTTGGTAATTTGGTGGTTTTTTGGATGTTTTTTACACTTAAAGAACAGTTCAGATAGATTTTTGGCTATGCATAGGAAGCTGTTAAATAGTCGTTTTATGTGTTTAAAGACCTTTTTTTATATATACTTTAGCGGTTTATTAGATGTTTTTACCATATCAGAGAGTTGATTGAGTATTTATTAAGTATAGGAAGCAGCTGGTAAATAAACGTTTTATATGTTTAAAGATTTTTTTAGGTACTTTAATGGATTATTACATGTTTTTTACCTGATCCAAAACAATTCAGAGATGTTCTTGGCTGGTTATTATGTATAGGAGCTGTTAAATAGACGTTTTATATGTTTAAAGATTATTTTTAGGTACTTTAATGGATTATTACATGTTTTTTACCTGGTCCAAAACAAATCAGAGAGGTGTTTGGTTGGTTATTATGTATATGAGCTATTAGATTACCGTTTTATGGGCTGAAAGTTGTTTTTTTTGGGTACTTTGGTAGTTTATTAGATGTATTTACCCGTTCAAGACTAGTTCAGAGCTGTTTTTGGCTGCTTATTATGAAAATAGAAGCTGTTACATTGACGTTTTATGGGCTCAAAGACAATTTTTTTTTTTGGTACTTTAGTGTTTTTTGAATGTTTTTTACCCGATCATAAACAGTTCAGAGAGGTTTTTGACTGCTTATTATGTATAGGAGCTGGGCTCAAAGACTATTTTTTAGATACTTTAGTGTTTTGATAGACTTTTGTTCAGAGAGGTTTTTTGGTTGCTTATTATGTAGATGTAAACAGTACTGTAGGATATAGATTATAGGTATTAACAAATTAGTATAATTTATAGGAGATGTATAGGTTAACTTTAATCTATTTTCTCTCGTTTAGTGGTGGAAACGCGTAATTTTTTCTTAGTTTGTTGATTATAAGCGATCTTTAACCATTAGAATCCTATCGTGCCATAATTTAAACGTAATACCTATGGATAACGATTTAGGGTTTATTTACGGATTGAGATTTTCAACTATTTTTTACTAGAGGTATTTTTATTGCTCACACATTTGCCTAAATCTCGTCTTTCCACCTTTAGGCATAAGGCTTTAGTCGCAGTTGACTGATTAACTTTGGTTTTTCTAAGCTACTTAGGTACGATGTTACATTATACCTGAATCCATCGCCAAGTATTACCCAATACTGTAACAAGTGGTAGGCAAATATCAACTTTGAGTATAGCTATACAAGAATATCGGAAGGATAAATATCAATCAATAAACATTGCCGATAGTCGTTGTATAGTAAGAATTTTGTTTAGATCGTGCTAGGGCCCTAATGGTTTTATACGTATAGATTTGTTATTAATAGAGATTTTTGAAATATTCCTTTACTATTCGATAGGTGTGCTCATCTTATACCCGTTTGCCAAATTTCACCTCTTCATCTTTAGGCATAAGGACGCTAATCGCAAAAAACTTTATCTCTCGATCCAGTCAGCCGATCAACTTTGGGTTTCCTTTTAACAAGCTATTGCATCACCTCAAACTCATATCACGTGTTTGATTTCGATTTTAACATTTGACAAGTGACAGGTGACCTTGAGCTGTCTTAATCAACAGGTGGCATCTGCCATCTTTTTCTATTCGGAATATGACATCATCCTGAACACATTACGTATATAGAATATTATTGCCTAAAGTAGTTAACGCCCAAGTAGCTAAGGCCCAATGTATTTAGCGCCCAACAATATGACGTTTGGCAGTTCACAGATGACGTACGTCATCTGGTAATTGAGATTTGACATATGACACGCGCCTGCGCACTGCCAGGGCATGCGCAGACAAGGGGTGAGAAATCTGGCGCAGAATATATTATCTCCCTCTACTTATATGAACTTTTATTCTTAAAATCACTTAAAGAAGCACTCTTTGGATTTTGGCCACATACTTAAATACCACCCTGTATAAGCGCATATTTTGGCTGAATTTAAGTGCATATAATCCGCCTTTTATTCATAATCATTTTTCGCATTTTATACACTAGATTAACGACCTCAAAATCGTACAGTAATGGGTCACTTTTTAGCATATCGACCATTAGGGCATAGCAATCATTACTGCATAAAACGTCAATGTCGTTCAAAACACAATTTTACAAGAAAGAAATTCGTTTATTTTAAATCTCATTACAATAATTATTAAAAGAACAATTATTTAAGTCAGAAATGAATGCAACTGCTGGCCTCGCCGTATTAAGTAGTTGTTGCTGAATATTTTTTTTTCATTCACCACAATTCCTATGGGGACTTCTTGGGGTAGTCCCGGTTGGACATTTTTGAATACCCTTTAAGAATTTTTCAATTTATTTTCAATGCTTTCTTCCACGTATCCTTCAGCTACGCTTGTGGACCGCCATCCCCCATGCCATTTGAGATCCTGAATATCAGCGCCATTGTCAGCAAGAAAAGTTGCAGATGTTCTTCTCAAACAATAACCGGTGTGGCTTGAAGCATCAGGAAGTTTTAGATATTCCGCAATTTTTTGTGGGATTTTTGCGAAAAAGTTGATGCCAACTAGCTGTACTGTACATTTGCCATGACGATAAAACAGGAAAAATCGATTGTGCCCTACTGTTTTGGGTCTTAACAATAAGTACTTGTGGTAAATTTTATACCCATTGCCGTCTGATCCTACGGTAAATACACGTTTTTTCTTTGTTTTGGTATCATGTAACGTCACTATTAGCATTGTTCCTGAATCCTCTATATCTTCAGATGGTAAACTGCATAGTTCTGCACGCCGACATGCGCCATTCAGCCCAAAAATTAATACCACTTTCATTAGCAGAAACGTGTCGTCTGGAGCTTCCTTCAAAAACTTCGTGACGTTTTCCATGGTCAAAACTTTTGATTTTTTAGGTTCATATTTATTTTGTCGTTTGACTTTTTATATTGTGAAATATCCGTATTTTCACTGATAAGTATTATGCTTTTGATCATAGAGTACGTAGACCATAAACTGGAAGCTTTGAGGACTTTTGCCTAAAACAAATAACAAAATTAGTACTTACCTATATACAACACTTTAACTATATAAAATAGCTTACCTTCTCGTAAAAGTTTGCCAGCATCAAATTTTCGTCAATGCCTTTAAAATTCTTGGTGTTTCTCCACTCGCAGAACATATTATTATGTTTTCTCGTATCTTCCCTTGGATTTTACTGGAAGCAAACTTGAAGAAACTTCGCGGGCCGCATTCAGAATATCTTCCAAGTGGGTTTTATTAGCCATTTCCATAATTCTTGTGAAATTTACTCTTCAAATATGATTTTATTTGGATGCTGTCAATAGTCGTCAAACACAAAAAAACATCTCGTTTATATTGCTAAGTTACCGAGAAGTCATACTACTAAGTTTTTGTAGATTTTCTTCAGTAAATATTCCTATTAGATTTTAATATGAAATGCAAAATAATTAATAAGGTACTTACAAAATGCGAAAAAGTAGTATACGCACCTCGTCAGAAAAGTGATTTTACTTGACTCGTATGAAAATTAAATCCTCGCTTCGCTCGGGTTTAAACTAACCATACTCGTCAAGTAAAGCTCCTCTTTTCTAAACTTGATTAGTAATCTATTTTCCTATACAATTTAATACCGTCCTACCTAAAAATGTGCCAGTAATGTTGAATACAGCTTAACAACGATTTTTCCTTGTCCTTCCTATCGTATCCAATTTCTTTTAGTCTTCTTGTCAATAAAGTACATTGGAGTCCAATAAACATACAGTTGGTACCCATGAGGAGATCACCGTGCAAATAGCCAGAAGCTGTAAAAATCAAACCAATAGTTTGATGAATGTAGACCATTTGATACGCTGGTGACGATAATATGTTAAATGGGTACCAAGCAGAAATCACTAGGCCTTGTTCTGTGTGGTAAACAAATGGTGAAATGCAAAACATTAGAATGGTGAGCCATGTCACAATGGCAAGGATTCGTCGTATTTTTCCAAAACTGTTTAACTTTTCGTTCACAATTTCTGACTCTCCAGGATTTTGTACTCGAAAAATCTCGTCATCGATGTGTTCAAACAACGTCTTAAATCCATTCTTGTTGCTAAGTAGCAATATTTTTTTGATGGGACCCATGACGGCTCCGGAAGATAGAAAACCCACCGAGGCAAATTCGACGAGTGTGGTCCTCCCAAACCAGTTGATGACAACGCTTAAATTAAATGAAAATAAAATTGCCAGAGCTACAAAAGAATAGTAACTGTACCAACTCGGTTTTATTTGATTGACATCCCCGATTCTAACGCCAGTAAATCTCAACATAAAGAAGTCGCTTTTCAAAAAGCGTTTAAAACTTGACATGTTAGCTTTAAAGCAAAACTACTATAAGTTTAGTGTATAATTGCTTTGACGAATGTATTTTATTTCAATTATTAATAAGGTAGCATTTAGTTTTATTATTGATCTTATCCAGGGTCAAATTAAGGTACAATATAAAGCAGAGACGAATATACCGTGCGAGCAAAAATTATTTGCATTAAAGAGGGCTTGGATTAAAAAAGTAGGGCTTGGTTTAGATCACAATGATATAGGGACGATATATCTAACCAAATCTAGGTTAAAATTTTGTCAAATTCATATTATGACATGATATGCCAAACTAATTAGTAATAAAATAAGTAGAAAAATACAAGTTTATTTTTGTTGTTTACAAAATTAACAAAGTAAAACTATACAGAAAGAAAAATAATTACATAAATTGCTGAAATTGGCCACCGCCATGCTCCAAGCATAAATTCACACGTCTCTTCATATTTTCGAAAGTGTTGACGAGCATCTCTGAAGAAATGTTACCACATTCTTTGATAATCTTTTCTTGTAATTATTCTAAATTTGCAGTTGGTGTTGTAAAAATATTATTCTTTAAATGACGAAAAATGAAGTAATCCATAAACCGTTAAACAAGGTGATCTAGGTGGAAATGCAATGTCTCGAAATGATCGAAAACTGATCGATCTGTCGTCGAAAAAATTGCGTAAGTAGTTAATAGTTTCTGCGGCTGATGGGCGGTTGCACCGTCCAATTGAAAATATCCAAAACGTAGTTCGTCGTCAAGTAATTGCTCCACAAATGGATTCAAAATATTGTCTCTATACCGCTGTGCTGTAACTGTGTAATGGAAAAAAAATAGGACCAACAATTCTTCTTCGGGATGCAGCTAACCAGACACCAATTTTTTTAGGGTGCAATGTGGACTCTACAAAAAATGGAGATTTTCACTACTCCACATGCGTGCATTCTGAGAATTCACATAACCGGAGGGGTGGAACCAGGCTTCATCTGAAAAAAATGTCAGGTCTAATAAATCATTTCTTTCCAATAAAGTTTGGGTAAAACATTAAGAGCAATTCCTGCGTCTTTCAAAATCTGCGGCTTGTATTTCTTGAAATAGGTACTTGCACTTTATAAGGAAATAAATTTAGCTGCTTTTTAAGAATAACCCTGCATGTTCCATAAGATCTTTCCACTTCTTGGGACGGGCGTCTTATACAATTTGTTGGCGTATTTTGCATTATTTTACAAACATTTGCAACAAGTTCTTCTGTTCGTACAGATGGTCTTCCTGCTCCTTTTTTGTGGTTTATAAAACCTGTTTCCCTAAACAGAGCCACGGTTCGTTTCAGGCAATGAAAAAAATCCCCAGCAATAAAAGCAATATTAGAAAAATGTTCGTGAAAATCGTCCATGCACAAACCCGGATTGTATTGCCATAACCATAAATGTTTTGTGCTGTTCCGTAAAGTCCATTGAGTAAATTGTTCAAGAAATTGGAAAAATTAGCGATGAATTAAATTACTTGTAACGACTGTCAAAGATGACGGAATAACTGATTGATTTTTAATTCTGGTAGTTACTGACACCCAATAGGTATTAAGCTCTACGACTAGGCATTACGTCCTTAGATGCAAGGCCCTCTTTGATGCAAATAATTTTTGCTCGCACGGTACAAGGGGTAAACTTTAAAGCACTAATCATAGTCCATCGTTCGATGTAACATAAACCAATTTTTTGTCCTCCGCTGTAATTAAGTTTCTCCAAATTGGGATATACAGTAAGTCCATAAAGTCTTGCACAAATTCATTTAAAATTCAGGGATTTACTGTTTTTTAAAAAGCTTGGACACGTCAATTAGTGTTTTTATTTGCGCATCTTTTAAGGTAAAATGTTTTTTATACAGGATGTCCCACGTAGAAGGTATGATGTCATCGATGATTTTTTTAAATGGAACACCCTGTATATTATATTAATTTTAAATTCTATAATAGAAACTTACAACTTTTTATATAACCAACCACGGTTTCTAAAATATTGACGTTTGAAAACTTAAATTAAAGGTATAACAACAATTATTATTATCAACCATACTTATTTTGTTATAACTGATTGAAAATAAGTAAGTAGGCTATGGACGGCCATGATGCTATAAACAGGTGCCATTGAGCCATTGGCTCTGTATTTTTAAAACGTCAAAGTTGATCTGTGAAATAATTAACCATTATCAATAAAGTATAGCAATGACACATTATCTTAGGAAAAAAGATCGAATTAGCATTTTTATGATGATTGGATATGCAGTTAACGAAATTCAAACGACTATAACACTGACAACAACATTTGCTAAGGTCAGGGGTTTTAAACAAAAGTAAACAAAACTATAGTGGATTTCACCTTAGTTTTTAATGGCCGCCGCTGACACATGTCATTTATAACATTTCTTTTTACAGAACTTAAGGATTGGCCAGGGCCGGACTTAAAAATTATGTGTGAACATGGGTCAATTTATTTGTAGTTGTAATTATGGATGAAACGAGAATTACCCAAGCAATTTTTAAGATATTTCAAAAAAAAAGCACTGAAGGGGAATGGAAATAGGATAGAATATCATAAAAACAATTTCATTTCATTTTTATTCATAATATAATAAAGTGCTGTTATTTTGGTAAAAACACACACTTAATTTAGTACAATAAAAAATATACAAGGGGCAGTCGTGAATCTAGTATCATCAATAATTAACTACCTACGTTTTTTATTAAAGAATTATTTTGTTTTTTAATTTGATTTTAGACCGTGATGCAGTGTTAAGTTGAAAAAATCTATATATTATATTTAATAGCTTATTGTTTACTTTTTTATTTTCTTATTCACGGGTAGATATTTTTTTCTTTAGACTAGGTTCTAAAGAGTTTGAAGTTTACAATAGGTCTAACTTTTCGTTGGTTTATAATAAAACAACAAACACCGGGTTCTATAATTCCCGTCGATAATTGATCCTGACAAGTAATTTGTCTTTAAGCCCTGTTTCCTTCTGCCAAACTGAGCCTCACTGATGAGCCGTAAAAGGCGAAACGCGTCTGGGGATGGGTTTGGCGGAAGGAAACAGACAAAACTTTTTCGAATTAAAACAACAAAAGTTTGTAATGTTATCGAATTAGCTATTTTTTTTAATGAATAAAGGAAAAATAATGTAAGTACTACAAAAAAAGATTTTTGTCCATGCATTTGCAGAACAGATACCTCAAGCACTCTTCAATACAACTGTATGTCAAACTTATTTTAGCATAATGGTTCACTGTGGTTTTCAAATTTAATTTTGTTGCAAGTTCCCTATTATTTTTGGTCTTCATCTGACAAGCTGTCGATGTCGTCGTCACCGTCCGAGACATAAATAATTATTTACTTACTTTTGCATAAAAAGAAACACGTCACAGATACACACAGTCCGGCAGTTTAAAACCAAAAAGTCTAATACGAACAAAATATAAGCAAAATGCTGTCTGAAAAATACCAAAAACAATAACACGAACGATCAAGAATTAACAGCAGAATGCACGCGAACCACCCGGTGCGCGGTGTGTCCCAATGCGGCTCTGTGATATTTAAAGAACGCGACGAGACAATCGAATTAATGAAGTACGAAAAGAGATATGCGAGAGCAAATGCGTAAGACAAAGATGCACATACTAACGACATATACGAGCGATGCTGTGCTTTTGACGAGTTTGAGCTCATTGAAGGGCAAAGTATTGAACTGTGTAGTGTGCATCTTCGTTATGTACATGTAACTATACGGTCAGTTATATATCCATCTCTTGTTAATCTAGCGAATGCCCGTGCCTGAAAGCCGTTTATAGAATTCGGGATTTTAAAATCACATGTTGGCTAATATGTTTGACAAGAGAGACGTCAAAGTATTAAAAACTAAGGTGAAATCCACTATATTTATACCTTTTTTTATTTCATATCAGTAACAATAAACGCCCCCATGTATTTATTATCGAACTTATTTCATTTGGCTCATACACACTGTATTATGTACAGTGTGTATGTTATGTAAAAGGTAGTAACGTCGCGTAGACAGGTGTTTGTGTGCTCCTACTTATACACAGATTTACTAGATACAAAACCCAAAATAAAACTTAAAATTATCATGAGTGAAAATAGTGATGGCAACAAGGATGATTCGGGAAAAATTAACAAGAAAACACAACGGATTCCAGCGAAAACACGAAGTTTTTCCCTCGGATCGGCAGACTTATCAAAAGCAGAAATAAACAAAATCATTGGAACTTATGATTAGGATTTTAAATCTACGCAGGTAAAAAAGTCAGGCAGCAATTCAATTAAGATAAGAAGCACTGATAGCAAAACAAATTTACCGGGGAACGTTGATAATTTCGAGTTAAATAGTAATGAGACTAAAATTTCGGAATCGAGTGAAGGTACTAATTTATTCTCTGATCCTGGTGACGTTTTTAAACCTAGAAAGTCTGTTGCACATACACCACCACCTAAAAAAGTAAGTAACCCCAACGAGGAAATTGAACTGTCCAATAAAAGACCTAGATCGGAAAATACTCCAGAAATGGAAAAAAATTTGAAACGGCAATGTGAAGGAAACATGTCTTTAAGAAGTAGTCTACATGCTTTGAAGTCGAATAATCTTAATAACAGGGACAGTGCTTCTACAGAATGTATACAGGGAGAAACACTCACCGAAAATGTAATTCTTGAGATCTTTTCAGCATTAGAAATAATTCAAAACATATCAGAAAAACAACTTGTAAATAAAGTGGAAGACCGAACCATTATCACATCATCAATCAGTACTATATCCAAGAATTTGTCGTTAATGACTTTTAAACTTGGAAAATTAGAAAAGGACAAAATGGAATGTTGTTTAAAGCACAATGAAACCAAAATGTATGAAAAGAATCACACGGAAATTAATATGGCTCATTTGAAAGACTCGAGGGAGGCCTCTCATAAGAAAACATATGCAATGACGGCAGGAAGCCAAATTAAACCCAGAGAAGAAACTGAAAAAATCGTAGAGGAATGGAAAACTCCCAAAACCAAAAAAAAACTAGAAACAGTGATTCACATTGATCAAGTGACTGATTCAAAAGAGACAATGCGGCAACTTAGAAATGAAATAACAACACGTAACAATCTGGATATGGGCTTCAAGAGTATTAGACATTTGAAAAATGGCGCATTAGTTTTAGAAAGCTGCAACGAAGCACAACAGGAAAAACTAAAAAAAATGCTTCAAACCAGATCAGACATTAAAATCAAAGAATCACAGAATACAGACCCAATGTTTATGGTTACGGGAATTGTAAAAGGCTTTTTAGACCAAGAGTTTATTAGTGAACCCATCAGACTAAACAATGAAATTGAGACAGAACTACAATGTAGTGTTGGTGACAAAATTAGGGTAATCGCTAGGAAAACTTGCAGAAATCCAGTAAAGGAAAATTTTATTTTACAAGCTCCTGCTGAAGTAAGTAAATGGTTCTTAAAAAAGCAGACAATCATATTTGATCTTGTCAAAACATATGTACAAGAGCACATAAACTTAGCTGTATGTTTTCAGTGCGCGGGGTTTGGACATGTTGCCAAATACTGCAAGGAAGCTAAATGCTGCCACAAGTGTGGAGGTCAACACCAAGGTAAAGATTGTCAAAGCCATCAGATAAAATGTCCAAATTGCACTAAAATGAAATTTAAAGCTGAGGAAAGTCAACATACTGCAAGAGATATAAAATGTCCGGTATACGAGAGGAAACTACAACAATTCCGTGAACAAATAAATTACTCTGGTTCTTTTTTATAAATAAAAAAAGAAACAACAGCAACAGTAACAGTAATTTAGGAGTTAATAGTAGTGTAAAACAAAGTTTATCTGGCAAACCAAAGGGGGATCTTACAACCGAACATTTAAAGAGCGGATTGGTCAACAAAAATTTGAAAGATAGTGATATCATGTCACCGGCTACGGCTGGCTATGGAACTATTAAACTCGCCCATCAAAATATCCAATCTTGCAAGAATAAAATAGAGTTGATTGAAGTTTTTCTACACTGAGAAAAGCTCCAGAAAGAAATTATTTGCTAAGATTATTTTGGCTGCAACATTAAATTTTTAACCTACAATAGTAATATTTGTTTCTTATTGCAAAATAAACGATTTACCTGAAAACTCTTTATACCTGTTGCAAAACACTTTTCTGTTATAGAAAAATTTATATTATGATGACAGTTGAGATATTCTTTATGAAAACGCCTCTCTTGTTACTACTATTTGCTTTGTTGGGGCAGCAATGCGACTTATTGTTATTAAAAGAAAATATTTATAAAACAATCTTTTCTGGAAATATCTTTCCAACGGTAAAAAAGTTTTTTATTAAAAATGGAAATTAGTCACCTGTTCGATTCTAATCGGCTTTTTTCGTGGTCGCAAATTCAATCTGATTGGGCCAATTTTAATATTCGGTACCCGCACCCGCCTGTCTTCATTTCACATTGAAAAGCGTGCATCAGGTTGCCGTTCGAGATGATCGCGATCATCAGTGTAATTGTGTGAGAAAATTAAGTGTTGTTTTGTTGACAGTATGGAAATGGATACGTTTAATTTTAAAGATTTGATATCTAATTGAGGACTTCAAGATTACCTATATGGAAAACTTTGAACGTAAGTACTATACCTACATAAGTATTGGCTTATTGCTTGTTTCTAAATCCAAAGAACGTGATTCAATGGTGATTTTGGGCAAAAATCTTCGAGGCACCCATTAAAATAAATGCCACCAGCAATGTAATTTTTATGATCACGTTTACCGTTTACCAATTACAAAGCAGTATTTGCCCACAGCCGAAATTCTTGACACATTGTTGTTAATGTCTTCAACTTCAACATGTCACCCCACCCAGCAAAGGTTTCTAGAGTAAGTAATCTTTAATTTTGTTTTAGAATGTGAACAAACTACACGAGAGCTTGATTCAGCATAGAAGAAAGGAAGGAGAAGTTAAAAAAATTTGGCCTTACATTTGGAGTTGTAGTTGGGAACTTGGAGAAACCCTCATTTGTAATAGTTGTTGATGATGTTCAGTATACACGGTGGATACTTGTATCAGGGCACTTGAGCTGCTTTTTAAGCTATTTCATGCTTTAGACGTCGCATATCCTTCCGAAAGTGAACATATTACAAATAATTAAATAAGTTTGAACAATACAAGTTTGTCTATTAGAAATGTATTATAGAATAATGCTTCCTACATTAAATAATATCAAAACTGCAACAAAATATTTGGTTTCTTTTTTGGTCCTTACCATATAGGTATTTTGGCTGCCACAGTATAGATACCACTTTACTACGACAGCAATGTTTATTTGCTACCTTAGCTAAAAAAGGTACCTACACTGAGAAAATCTCCAGCAAAAACAACTTTACTGATGTATTTTTGGCTATCCCAGCTAAAATATTTGCCAAAGTTGCAAATTGACTTTCTTGTAGCAGTAAAATAAGGTTTACTGATGTCTTTCTATTGATTTTAATAAGTACTTTGCTGTTGGTAATAAATATTTTCTTAAATATTTCGCAATAGCAAAATACGTAATTGTAAGAGCAAAAAACTTTTTCAAAAGAATTTTTAATTATCCTGAGAAAAAATGTTGCTGCCCCAGCAAAGAAAATTTATTAGATCCGGTATTCGGGTGTTTCCGTGTCGCCATTCGGTGTCGTTAAGAGCCAGTTTCGAGTATTTCAGCCCGTCCGAGCCTGTTGTCGCGCCGTTCGCGCATCATTTCGCTAAGTTTAGAGTTGAGGGAGAGGGTGGGGCTCATAGCCTTACAAAATTATTTGTTTTTTTTGTTTGTGACCTGCTACTAGCTGTATTATTTTGATGGAGTACAAGAAAAGTTGAAAGTTTAGAGGCCACCTTTAAATTAAGAAGAAGACTATACGTTAATGCAAATTTGGGAACATTTTTTGATGATTTTCCATTTCCATGTCCTTATTGTAGTTAAACACAGGCATTGAATTGGTAAGTTTTGTTTGTATAATCTTACACATAATATACTTGTTTTTGTTTATTTTTATGCATATTTCGGTAAATCATTTATTTGTGTATTTTTAGAGAGAGGCAGTTTTTAACAAAAGGTTTCCTGATTGTATTGACGTCATATAATATACTAGTAGAAAGTTTGTGCAGGAATAATAGCAAAGTTGAAAGAACGAAAAATCAGCGGATACGGCCTTGAAGAGAATATTGGTAAGTTAAAACGTTTCATTTTGTATATAAAATGTTTCCCTGTTAAATAGGTCTTATAATAATAATTGTAATTGAAAACTAATGAAATAATTATTTTTAGACATTACTGCTAAGGGACTACTGATGTTACTATAATTATTGAGCCCCATAACCATTAAAAGTGCCAGAAAAGGTTCTATGGGAGACCAAGCAGGAGCGAGGTGCAAGAAAGCTTATTCTTTAACGCAGAGGTAAATATTAACTACTATATTCGCTATGCTTGAACTAAGAATCATACATACATACCTAACCTTATACCGTGCAAGCAAAAATTATTTGCATCAAAGAGGGCCTTGCATCTAAGGACGTAATGCTTAGCGGTATCAATTAATCAGTTATTCCATCATCTTTGACAGCCGTTACGCGTAATTTTATCTAAACCAAGCCCTACGTTTTTTAATCAAAGCCCTCTTTGATGCAAATAATTTTTGCTCGCACTGTAGTAACCTGAATCAATGATCTAGGTAGCAGATCATTGACCTGAATGCTTAATGGGAGGCTTAGCTGGTAGTAGTGTCAACTTTTTTTTGACATTTTGAAGTCGAAACTTTTTAGTAAAATTTAATAATTGCAGTCGTGCATACATTGGTGTTACAATGACAAACACCGATAAGTTGTCTTATTCTTGACTTCGCTTGGTTTCTCCCTGGTCCTTCATTTCCAGAATTTTTGATTACCCCTACTATAAATATTTAATCAACATTCTCCGTTCCAGAATGATCATCTCACAGAAAAAATAAACGCAAAATGTGAGAAGCTACTACTGTTTAACCTAACTGTTCAGCCATTCGGAGTCATAGTGGAAAACCTTGCCTCTCCAAGATATATTATAGTTGTATCAGTGCTGTATCATTATTATTATTATTATTATTAGGTGCATATAGTCCTGTTTTTGTTATTTTATGTTATAAATAAGTTTCTATAAATTCTTTTTCTTTTATAGCCTGGTAGAGTATAATTATTTTTTCCTCATTTTTTATAAAAAAAAGGTTTGTAAAATGAAACTTTTATTATTGTTAATTATTAGGTGCTTTAAGTTCCTGTTGTTTAATGTTATAACTTATAACGTTCATATAATTTGTTTTTTGCATAACCTGTATTAATATTTGGTTCTTGTCGTATTTTTTTTATATAAAAAAATGTTTATTTCATTTAGCTTTTTCCTTTTATTCCTATACCCTATATTTAAACCTTATCCTCACAGCAACTACATGCTTAATGTACTCTATTTTATTAGCCCCTAAATTGTCTTTTTTATTGCAGCAAATTTTATTTTGTTTTTACCCTGGATGAAAGTGCGCCTGTGTCACAAATTCGAGTACATGTACGGGAACCTTGAACATTGTAAGAAATACATCAAAGTCGAAATCAAAAAGTGCAACTGCTTTAAATTTTACATTATGTATTTCTTACAGTTTTTAAGATTCCCATATTAGCACTCGAATTTGTGACACAGGCGCACTTTAACCCATGGTAAAAACAAAAAAAAATTGCTGCAATAAAAAAAAACTTTTTAAGGGTAAGAAAGCACCCTCTTGTGCTAGCTATATAATTTTATTGTAGAAGGAGAGATATTTTTTGTTTTTAGAAAAAGTATTTTTACCAACAGCAAAAGATTTTTAAGGTACAAGAAAGATCTTTTCTACTGCAAGAGAGACGTTTTTTACTATATAAAAAAATGTCACCACTGTAGCAGAAATTTGTTGTTTCAGTAGCAAAGAATTTTATAGTTACATTATATAGTTTTATAAGGACAGCAACGTAACTTTTTAGATATAGCAGAATTACTTTATAGCTATAACAGAATTATTCTTGCAAAGTAGCTTTATTACCACAGCAAAGTATGTCCAGCAGAGTGCATTCTCCTGGTATAGTAATGTGCTTGGCTGTCCCCCATTTAGCAAAATATTTTAGCTATGGTTGCTAAAATTTTCGCTAGGAATGAAAAGAGATTTTCTCAGTGTATAAGTAGAGAGAAGAAATGCTGATCCAGCAAAGACCCTTGCTATAAGAAGCAAAAAGCTATACAGGATATAAAAATTAAAAGTGTTATACTGATACAGAAAAGTAACTTATTTTTAATGGAAACGACGCGGCAGGCGGAAAAAATATCTTTGCTGTTCTAGCAAAGTCTCTTTATAACGGATAGTAAGTGACTTTGCAAACGCAGGATTTTATTTGTTTGGGTTACACGTGATCATTTTTTATAAAGTAACTTTATTACGCCCGCAAAGAAATTACAGCCAAATCGATTTTACTGTATCAGGTAATTTTTCTTTTGTCCCCTATATAAGTAAATTTTTTTATAAGCGGTATAAAGATTTTGATAACGACAGCAAGAATCTTCTCTCAGTGTAGACAATGAAAAGTTAGATATATTATGTCTGACAGAAAGTTGGTGCTCGGACAGTGAAATTGAGTTTCTCAATATTAATGGTTATAAAATAGCAGATTATCGCAACAGAACAATCAATAAACATGGTGGCGTGTTAGTTTTAGTTAAAAGCTCTCTAGTATTTAATAAAGTAGATGTTCACAATTTTTACATTGAAGTGGTTTTTGAGTGTGTTTGTATTAGTATATCTGTGAACAAAATAGAGGTATGTATTTTATGCATATATCGTTCACCATTAGCACCGGCTGATGATTTTCTTCATCAGCTTGAGCAGTGTCTGTCGTATGTGTGTAGGACGCATCCTCTTTGCAGACTGATTGTGGTTGGTGATTTTAACATTAATCTCTTTCAAAATAATAATGACAAAAACGACCTTTTAGATATTCTTCATTCCTCTAATGTAACTCCCGTTTTTAACGAAGCAACTAGGACTACTATCACATCTCATACAGCCATAGACTATATTTGTACAAATTTTAATAATAGTCTCATTGCCTCTACTGTAGCCGAAAACGGACTGCCTGACCATAAATTCCAAGAAATTGCATTTGAATCTGGTAACGATATTTCAAATGAAACTTATTTGGCAAGATCTTTTTCTATAAAAAATAAAGAAACCTTCCTCAACTTACTAAAGGCAGAAAATTGGTCTGAACTCTACAATGGAGGTAATGATATAAATAATGTTTTTTCTATCTTTATAGGGACTTTAGATTATTACTACAATAGAAGCTTTAAGTATATAAAAAAAAGAAAGTCAGATTTCAACTGTAAACAGTGGTTAACATTGGGCTTAAGAACATCATCAAAAAACTTAAAAAAACTGCATGCAAAAGTAAAAAGGGGTCTAATCTCATTAGAGTTTTATAAGAAGTACAAAGTAATTTATAGGCGATTGTTAAGAGCGGCCAAAAGAAAATTTTATGACAACAAAATTATTTATTCTAATAACAAATCAAAAACGGTCTGGAATTTAATAAATAACACAATAAAAAACAACCAAAAAAATAAAACTAAGTGCATTGTAAAGGACGGTATTACATATACAAATTCAGAGCACATAACTGAAGAATTCAATTCATTTTTTGCCAACATTCCAAAAAAATTACGTGACAAACAACCACCTCTTCTCAATGTTATTGACCATGAAAGAAGATTAATCTTCTCTAATGACAAATCAATTTACTTGTATAAGGTGACTGAAAGTGAGATGAATGAAGCAATACACGATTTGAAAAACACTAATTCATGTGGCCATGATGATTTTTCTTCCTCTATCATAAAGTTCTGTAGTAAACAGTTATGTAGTCCTTTAACACACTTGTTAAATTTATGTTTTCTTGGAGGAGTTTTTCCCGATCTTCTCAAAGTTTCGAAAATCATTTGCTTATATAAAAAAGGGGATTCCAGTAACATTGTAAATTATCGCCCGATTTCACTTTTGTCCACATTTTCAAAGATATTTGAGAAAATAATTTTAAAACGTATAGTTAACTTCCTGGAAGCTTCTAACATATTATCACCTACGCAGCATGGTTTTCGCAACAAAAAGTCAACAACTACAGCATTATCCTTTATTCTAGATACCATATATAAAAGTCTAGATGCAAATGACAAGGTTATGGCGCTGTTTGTCGACTTAACCAAGGCATTTGATTGTGTAGATCAAGATCTCTTACTAAAAAAGGTATATCAATACGGCATTCGTGGAAACTGTCATGACCTGTTGACAGCATATTTAAAAAACCGCAAACAATTTGTTCTCTTTGAGAAGTCTAAATCTAAGCAGCTGGATGTCAGTTTTGGCGTTCCACAGGGCAGTGTTTTAGGCCCTTTACTGTTTTTGATGTATACAAATGATCTATCTGCGTATTTGACGGCATATCACTGTGAATTTGCGGATGACATAACAGTTCTATCAACTGAGTCATGTGAAATGGAAATGAAAAATAACTTGCAAAACAATCTTAATCTACTATCCCATTATTTCAATTTAAACAAACTTACATTAAATCAAGACAAAACATACACTTTGCAATTTCACCCAATTAATGCAAACTACAAAAAAAGTCACTTAATTAAACTAAATAATAAATCAATTGAACAAGTAACGTCTTTTAAACTGTTGGGTATTCACATTGATATGTCGCTAAATTGGAGAGAGCATGTTGACTATATATGTAAAAGATGCTCAAGCCAATGTTTTGCACTGGGTCGCCTGAAACAAGTTCTAACCAGGAAAGTCGTGAAAATGTTTTACTTTTCATGCTTTGAATCCATAATTAGATATGGCATCATTCTCTGGGGAGGCGCCTCAGCTACTATCAGAGTATTTCGAGTGCAAAAACGAGCTGTTAGAGCCATGTTTGGCCTTGGGTATCGCCAATCATGTAAAGATACTTTTAAAAACGAATTAATATTGACTTTGCCCTCGTTATATATTTTTGAAATTCTCAAATTTGTAAAACAAAATATACAGATGTTTAGAACACAAAATTTCCACCATGAATATAATACAAGATTTGGCACTAATCTACAACACGATCTTCATCGCCTAGAATTGTATAAATTAAACCCTTATTATATGGTACCATTTTGTTTAATAAAATTCCAAATAACATGAGAGAGCTTAGCAACAACAAATTCTATACCACTTTAAAATGTACATTACTAAATAATGCTTTCTACAGTATTGATGAATTTCTGAACTACACTTTTTAGTCTTAGCAATATTGCTAAAACAAATTTCTCTTAGTTTTTAGTAGTTTAGCTTTTAAGACCTCTATGACCTGTCCTATATCCTTTATTGTGATCTTTGAATTAATAAATGCATTTCATTTCATTTCATTTCACTTACGAGGCGTATTATAGGTATGTCGCAATATTTCCCAAATTATTATATTTGTTTCCCGCTATAGGTATACTTAAGCAATTTAACATTATAAGGCTTGAAATTTTAATGGAAAAATTATAGAGCCACAGTAACCTTACGTAGCTCTACCTATTATAATTTAAATGGTTATATGTAGAGGGTGGACGTAATTTAAAAAAAAAATCGCTCGGACTCGTCGATTTTGTTTTTTGACCACGCATATTCTGACATAAAATGTAAATATACAGGGTGTTCCAAATAAGAGTGAACAAACCCGAACCCCCTGTATAATATTGCATGTTCGGATTCTTCGGAAAATTTTTTTCATGTAGCATGTGCTATACCTTAGCCCAAGCGTTTTGGAGTTATTATCATTCAAAACTTGTAGTCAGCATGAGTGAAGCGCAAAAAAAGTCAAGTAGGCTTTGGATTTATGACGCAAGAATCAAAAGAATTAATGTCAATTAATGTTATTGTCAGTTTTATGTGTATT
The DNA here is from genome assembly GCA_963969555.1 of Polydrusus pterygomalis. Classification (NCBI taxonomy): domain Eukaryota; kingdom Metazoa; phylum Arthropoda; class Insecta; order Coleoptera; family Curculionidae; genus Polydrusus; species Polydrusus pterygomalis. The sequence goes on from OZ018382.1 coordinate 49,016,301, forward strand.
TTCCTAACGTTTTACTAGTTTTCGAAAGACTCATTTCGTTTTTTTATAACTAAATTACATTAAAATGCAGCTCACTGAGAAACCCTGTATATCTACATTTTATATCAGAATATGCGCGGTAAAAAAACAAAATCGACGGGTCCGAGCGATTTTTTTTTTTAATTGTAGTTTGCGAGATAATAAATTTATTCCTTACTTTACGTCCACCCTGTATATAATTTAATACTAATTAAAAAAATCTTCCTAAAATAAATTTATACAAATTAGAAAATTATATACCAGTTGAAAATACAAATAAGTATCTTGAGTAATAGATGTGTTTTGGACTTCCATTGCCTTTAGTTTTTCATATCACAACGTTTCAACTGGTAAGTATCCCCAGTCGTCTTCAGGTGAATACTAAACAAGTTACTGAGCTACGAGCCTATTTATACTACCTAGGGGGGCGGAGCTAGTGACGTATGATCGGGTGCAGTCGTGAGTCATCTGCTTACGTCATCATGATTATTCATCTGCTTACGTCATCCGCTTACGTCATCACGTTTGCATCACTACTTAATCTGAGCCTACACCTATTTAACAAGGGCTTCCAGATGTTTCTTATATCTGCAGAAGGTTTACTGAAACAGTCAGGGTTCTGGATTATGACAGCTGCTTCTTTGAATTTTCTCTTCCGCCAATGCTCTTCTTTAAGTATAATTTTTGCGTTTGCCCATTGTAAATGGTGGCCGTGGGTCTGCTGCACCGGATCTGTTTGTTTCTCCTTTCAGTGTGTGGTTTCGATGTTCTTTGATCCTTGTTTGGAGAGGTGGTAGAGTTTCACCAACATAGGATTGTCCGCATTCGCAAGGTATTCTGTATACACAATTCTTCGTGTCCTTTTGATTTGTTGGTTTTGTCTTCGTTAGGTGGCTTCTTAAGGAATCTTTGGAGCTAAAGACTGTTCGGATGTTGTACTGTTGTCCTATCCTTCGAATTTTTTCGGAGATTCCCTTGACATAAGGTACATTCATGGTGGGTCCAGATTCATTATCTTTGTTTGTTCTAGTTTTGTGATTTTGCCGCTTTTTGATGGCCTGATCGACTAGTTTCGTAGGGTAATCATTCATGCCAAGGTCTAGCTTAATGTTGTTAAGTTCTTTCGTCAAAGTTCCCTGCGAGTTGCAAAGTGCGAATGCTCTATCGACGAGTGTTTTGACTATTCCATGTTTGGTGCTGTTTGAATGGTTTGAGGCGTAGTTAAGATATTGACCTGTGTGGGTTTGTTTTCTATATACCGATGTTTGGATAGTACTCCCGTTTTTCTGTACTACGACGTCTAAGAACGGTAATCTGTCGTTGTCCTCCTTCTCCATGGTAAACTTAATTGTAGGTGCCAGGTTGTTCATATGTTGTAGAAAGGTTTGAAGTTCGTCATCGCTTCCATTCCAAATGATGAATGTGTCATCCACGTAACGAAGCCATAGCTTTGGTTTAATATTTGCCTTGTCTATCGCCTGATCCTCGAACCATTCCATGTAAATGTTGGCTATTACTGGTGATAGGGATGAGCCCATTGGTAGTCCGTCCTTTTGGCTAAAGAATCTGTCCTTCTCTTGAAAGTAAGAATTATTTAGGCAGCATTCTAGAAGCTCCATTATGGCATTGATGGGTAGCGACGTTCGCTCTTCGAGTGTTCGGTCTTCCCCAAGTTTTCTTCTAATGATCTGCAGTGTTTCCTTCACTGGGACGTTAGTGTAGAGGCTTTCCACGTCGAAACTTACCAATCGGTCCTCTGGTTGAATTTCCGTTCCACTTATCATCTCGACGAAATGCTGTGAATTCTTTACATATGATGCGCTGTGTCCCTGGAGCGGTTGTAATATTGGAAGCAGATACTTGGAAAGTTCGTAAGTTGGAGAGTTTCGTGAGCTTGTAATGGGTCGTAGAGGCATGTTGTGTTTGTGTATTTTTGGCAATCCGTATAGATGTGGGGGTTTACTGTGATGCGGTGTTAAGCGTGTTCGTGTTCTTTCCGGAATGTATCGTTCATGCTTCTTGAGTGTTCGGTATACTCTTCCCTCAATGGTGGTAGTGGGGTCCTTTGGAATGCTCTGGTAGTTTCCTTTTTCCAAGACTTCTTCGACTTTTTGGTTGTAGGTGTCCACATCCATCACGACGGTTGCATTTCCCTTGTCTGCGGGTAGAATCTTGATGGTCGTATCCTTCCGTAGTTTGGACAGGGTGATGTATTCTTCCTTGGTAATGTTTGGCTTCGGAGGTTTTGATTTCTGTAAAACTTCTCTTTCTTTCCATCGGAATTCCTCTGCTTGGGTTGCTTCAATGGTTACTGTGTCTACCGCGCTTATAATATCTAATAGTGGGATTTCTTTTGGAGCGATTGTGAAATTCAGGCCTTTTGCGAGCAGCGATTCTTCCGTGGTGTTTAATTGTTTGGACGAGATATTGACGATGGTTCTCTGACTTTGTCTTTGTATTGTTGTAGGTTTTTCCTGTTGATGTTTCCTTAGTTTCTTCTCATGGATAGTTTGGTATTTAGTTCGAATTTTGTCGCAAGTGGCGTCGATTTTTCGAAAAATGGGTCCGTGGTCTTCTTCCAAAGTGAGTTCTTTGATTTCCTCAAACCGTTGTTGTACATCGGTGAGTAGAATGGATTTGTTGTAGCGGTGGTAGCTAATTTGGGAGCGCATTAGGGCCTTGCTGGCGTTCTTTAAAATCTTCTTCGCTCGTTGACCAGGAATAGGTGATTTGATCTTAAAACCGTCAGGAATAATTCCTTGGTCTCTCGCTTGTAGTAGGAATTTAATATGCGCATCATTTGGAATGGAAGCGATGACGAACTTCAAACCTTTCTACAACATATGAACAACCTGGCACCTACAATTAAGTTTACCATGGAGAAGGAGGACAACGACAGATGACCGTTCTTAGACGTCGTAGTACAGAAAAACGGGAGTACCATCCAAACATCGGTATATAGAAAACAAACCCACACAGGTCAATATCTTAACTACGCCTCAAACCATTCAAACAGCACCAAACATGGAATAGTCAAAACACTCGTCGATAGAGCATTCACACTTTGCAACTCGCAGGGAACTTTGACGAAAGAACTTAACAACATTAAGCTAGACCTTGGCATGAATGATTACCCTACGAAACTGGTCGATCAGGCCATCAAAAAGCGACAAAATCACAAAACTAGAACAAACAAAGATAATGAATCTGGACCCACCATGAATGTACCTTATGTCAAGGGAATCTCCGAAAAAATTCGAAGGATAGGACAACAGTACAACATCCGAACAGTCTTTAGCTCCAAAGATTCCTTAAGAAGCCACCTAACGAAGACAAAACCAACAAATCAAAAGGACACGAAGAATTGTGTATACAGAATACCTTGCGAATGCGGACAATCCTATGTTGGTGAAACTCTACGACCTCTCCAAACAAGGATCAAAGAACATCGAAACCACACACTGAAAGGAGAAACAAACAGATCCGGTGCAGCAGACCCACGGCCACCATTTACAATGGGCAAACGCAAAAATTATACTTAAAGAAGAGCATTGGCGGAAGAGAAAATTCAAAGAAGCAGCTGTCATAATCCAGAACCCTGACTGTTTCAGTAAACCTTCTGCAGATATAAGAAACATCTGGAAGCCCTTGTTAAATAGGTGTAGGCTCAGATTAAGTAGTGATACAAACGTGATGACGTAAGCAGATGAATAATCATGATGACGTAAGCAGATGACTCACGACCGCACCCGATCATACGTCACTAGCTCCGCCCCCCTAGGTAGTATAAATAGGCTCGTAGCTCAGTAACTTGTTTAGTATTCACCTGAAGACGACTGGAGATACTTACCAGTTGAAACGTTGTGATATGAAAAACTAAAGGCAATGGAAGTCCAAAACACATCTATTACTCAAGATACATCATTGTCTACAACCTTCAAACAAACAAATAAGTATATTGTGGAGCTTATGATCACGACAAAATTCAGATAAAATTTATAAGGCAATCAATAATGCTTTCATTGTCCAATGATTAAAAGTGTTGTAAAGGGGGTCGTAGGATTTTTAATAGCTAAACCAACGGGGTCGACAACAAAGACAAAATAGAAAAAGAGGACGTTAAGGATAAACACTAATTAAGGATTTCCCAAACTCCTAACAAAAAAAGTAAGTCAATATAAAGCTAAAGCGCCAAAATCTAAATATTAATAATTTTTCTAACCAAATGAAAAACCGTCCTATTTCATCTATCTAACACATTTAGTTATTAAAATACACATTCAGTTTTCAAGGTACTACTGAGAAATTAAAGGTCAACCTTCTCGATGGGATGTCACGACCTGCAGACCGGTTTTTAACCGGTAAGATACGCTTTTAAATAAAAACCGACTGATGTCATATCTGCCTCGGCCCATCCCACTTGACCAAACATAGAACGTGACAAGATTGTGATATCTCATATAGAGCTCAATTATTAAAGAGCACCGTTTTATCACACGGTTCTATAGCAGTGACAAAACAAACATATATGTTGTAATAGCACTAATCAAGAACATTGCTTTGCAGCAGTGTTTTATCTTTGTGACAACTCAGTGCTGAAACTGTTGTTGCAATAAAGAGAGACACATCTATTTCTTTGATTACAAGATGATGCATCTTTAACATAACCTATAATATATAATGGGTGTCTTTTTCACTCCATGCCTTTCTTCTCGAGAGTGTTTATTGTTTGGAGAGCGAATAGTGTTTCTACTTTTACTTTTTGAATTGTGAACATTGTGATTGCGTGGTAAGTTGTTTATTTATTAGCCTGTGTTTAGTATACTGAAAGTTATTAGGTTTTTTAAATTGTCTAGCTTTCTAAGAGGCAGCAACAAAGAAGAGCAAAATTAAAACTTTAATGAATCCAATCCAGATTCTGTAGGCTCTGTTACAGTCCATCAGCAGACCTCGGACATGCCCTACATCGTACCTAAAGAAAATGTCACCCGTAGTGCTAAAACTGTAGGTAGTAGTCCTTTACTTCGAGAACCTGAGCCTAAGACAGAATCTGATGACTGACCTGAAGAGCAGACCTCTATACTTCCAGCAGCACTGGTTTTATTGATTATTTAGTAGATACTAACAATACTAAAATTAATTTTATAAATAGTGGTCCCTTGGAGATCTTGAACTCTAACTAAAATTATTCAGATTAACAATTATTGTTAAAAAATGAGCTGTGTTCATATGAGCCATTAATTGTTCTTTGAGTCGAGAGGTTTTAAACAAACTTCTTCGTATATTAATAAAACACGGTCATGCATAAGGATCTTCCAACTGATGCAAGGACCTTACTCCAAACTCCTCGGGCTGTAAATACAATTACTTTTGTAAACCCAGGCTATTATTATCATTTTGGTGTTGAATACTCTTTAATTAATTGCAGATACTGTCAATGGGCCAGATTGCACGGAAAAACTTTTTGAAGAAGTCACTATAGTGACTGGGTGCGTCAAGGCAAACAAAGATTGGCACGTGAGGAAAAATTAAATAAATAAAATTGTTTTAAAATTTTTCCAATAAAAGTATTATTATTATTATTATTATTATTATTTTTTTTTTCCCATCAAGTTTTATCTCCAAGATGTAACTACAATATATTACATCTGTCAAATCACATGGCTTTAATTTGACATAGGATATATAAAACAAAGTTATCACATGGATGAAACAATGACAGATTTCATCTGTCAAGCCAAAAGATAAAGAATGGAACATGGTTTGTCACTGACATAGATTTGCGTTTTGTCTCTGTGATAAAGCTTAAATCCTTGGTTGTGGCGACATTAGTGCAAGTTAGGAGCATCTCTGTAACATCTGTGTACTTAGCTCAGTGATTAAACATTAAACAAAGTTATTTAACTGTTTCATCATAGTGACATGTTTTGGTCAAGTGGGATGGATCGCCGGATGCACGTTGAAGGTCGAGCGCCGCTTCTACCTGAATATATGGCGGGATGTTTTCAATTTTTAAGCTGTTCTGGTCTGTTTAACACACAAGATAGCAACATAAGCTATCAAAGCTGACAAATAAAATATTTGCTCGGATAATGGGATGACGTAATAAGGTTTTGATCTCCTTTATTAATTTAATAAAAATTAATTATTAAACTTTCTGCTTTCGCGGCGTTTTTTTAATTGTTTCTAGGAAAGGTTTGTAACCCTTCAGGAAGATTTTTTATTATCGATAGGTACGTATTATAAATAGGTTCTAAATAAGAATGGACGCCGGCCGTACCTCAGGAAACGTTTGTCACAAAGTATTGAAATGAAGAATTTTATTACAAAATCGACCAAGAAAAATTACTCGAAAATAATTTCATGTTCCTAAATTCTCAGCTAGAGGGCGTTCAACCTATACCTATTATAAGAAGATTTTGGGTTTTTAATCGATAATATCCCAAGCAGCAATTTAACAACGTCCGACCAATTTTGTGCTACTGGCGACGACGCATTAGGTTTAATTAATAGTCGCCCTCTGACTATTACTAAACGATGTTGGGGCGACGTCGGATTTTGTCATATAAAGAACAGACGTGTTTAGTCCATGCAGCCAACGACGTTATTACGTCGGCAAAGTCTCCACTAAGGTACTTTCATTTAGGTGATCTATCCAATGTTGTAACAACGTCGGTATCCAACTAAGTTCTAGTAATTTTAGATTTTAAGGTTATTGCATGTTTGGGCTGAAAAGTTGGCAAACAATTTTTCTAACCTTGTTTTTTATAAGTATGTCATTTCAATTATTCAGTAAAATAAATAAACTACGCCATTTTAGCAGTTTACAACAATGTATTTTCGGCGGCCATTGTTGTTCAACTTTAATTATTTTTGTTTTATACTATGATTACTCCTAAAATAATGTTTTAAAACACATTAAAACTTCATAATAAAGCAATATGATTATAATTTTAAAGTTTGACGCTAAAATAAAGTTTTTGTCCAAACATTTTTTTTTTAAAATATATTTTTTTTACAAAAACGGTGAATTATCGCAGCTCTGTTTTATTTACTATAGATATTTTACCCATATTTGTCAGTAAAGTACCATGCGTTTGCATTTTTACCCGATGCGTAGCGTGAACGAAATTATTTAATTAGGTACCATTTATCTTTTCCCATATGCTTGCCATCTTTTTAAATAAAATCATATTGGCATGAGTTACAAGTTAATTTTGTTCTATCATATTTTATAGGTTAGACGAGGAGCAATAATATAACCAATTAGTATATTATGCCGACTATTACTATCATTATATAAAATTTTACACGACATGGTTTGATTTTTGCACCACAAGATGTTAGTCGCCACTTGCTCTTGTCCACAACTTTAAGGAGGATCCCAACGTCGAAACGACCCAAAAATGATTGACCATATTGGTCAAACCAGGGGTTGTAACGAAGTCGTAATGACGTAGGATGGCGACGTCGGGTCGCTTAGACCAACGTCGGGTTAACGTAAAATTGCTGCTTGGGATGCCAAATAAGGTTATATTAAAAATTAAGTGTTTTATTCTTTGAAATATAGGGTACAACATTGATTAAATACATTTTACCCTAACTCCTAACTCCCAAAATAGACTGGAGGTGGAGGGGAAATTTATTTTGAAAGAAATTCTCATAACTCCGATTTGCCTTAACCAAATTAGACAAACTTGGTTTCGTTTAAAAGGGCTTATCTTATATTATAGAAGCATTTAAAATTTTGTCTGACTATTTTTTCGTAAAAAAATTGTCGCCGCTAGCAGGGTTAGGTGCATAATCATCAGATTTTTTAATTGTTTTCAAAAATTTCAAATGAAACCTGTATAAATATTTATTTAAATATTTAATAAATTAAAAATGGAGAAACTGGTGAAAGCCGAATGATACAGGTGTTTTAAATAGACTTGTGTTTACACCCAATGTTATTCAGAAAATTGAAAAAAAAAAAAACTAATACGTTTATAGGCTGGAACCAAAATAATTGCACTTTTACACTAATGAGAAGAAAGAAATAAGAAACTCACTACACGAGAGTTTACTTAACTAGATTTAGACCGAACCGAAAAAAGAATCTTAGGAACTGAATTGTAATTTTTCCTGGGTTCATCATCTAACCATATTTAACCCCCCCTAAATTGTGTCACTTTTAATATTTATCTTTCCCAGCTTATAGAGTGTTAGAGAATTGGTTTTCACCCTATAGTACCATTAGACCAGGGCTGAAGCCTTTGAAAATGGTAATAGGTGAAAAAAAATAATAGTAGGATAAAACCCATTGGAAAAGGAAGAGAATATAACAAAAATTAAAGGAAAAATAATTTACGGGCGATCCGAGATCGGGAAGTGGAAAGGGGTGAGTTTTTAAGGGTAGAAAACGATTTATCTCAATTTCCGGCAAAACTACAAGTCTTATGGAAAAACGTTAAATAGCCAAGTTGTAGGTAATAAAAAGATCTACAACTTTTGTATTTACATTTTTTTCACATAACCTCACAATTTATGTGAAAAATTGAAATAACCAAATTTTTGGTTTTTTATTTTTATCTTTTACAAAAAAATTTTTTTTTAACGAAATTTGGTGAAAACTTATCTTTTTATTTTTTTTTTTTTTTTTTTTTTTTTTTTTTTTATGATCGAGCACAAGCACGTCCCAAATACACTGTAATTTTTTTGATTTAAAATATTTATTTTTTTACCTTATTTTGACTTAATATCGAAAAAGCACCCTAATTTTTAAGTGAAAATTCTCACGTTAAAATATCTGCTTTTTTAAAAAAGTCGGAGGGCTTTTTATTCGCTGAAATCTCTACTTTTTGATGGTGTAAAAAAATATACATTACTATGGTAAATGTTCTCAAAAAATGCAAAGAAACGAAAAAACTCGAATCCGAATTTTTTTTTAAATCACTATCTATGTACAATTTTGAGCTATTTATTAAAATTTATACTTTAATTACTCGAAAAACGTAAGATTCCATGTTACATTGATAAACAAAAAATTGCAAGTCGAAATATACTACTATAATTAACAACCAAATAAGTTAATATAGTTAATATTTAATGTTTAGTTAATATTTATTTTTGTTATATTCTCTTCCTTTTCCAATGGGTTTCATCCTACTATTATTTTTTTTTGTTTCAAAAATTATCGACCCTGGTCTACATACCTACCAGCTTACAATTTACCCCACGCAGCCAATCATGGCGATTCTCGACTGAAACACTGCCTCAAGTCGTAAAACCGAGTAGTCGCAAAGTATGCTTGAAGATTTATCCAAAATGTGACACTACTAATTCATAGATTGAGTTTTAATTAATCATTTCCATTTCTTTATGCTTACCCAAAACTCTTATGTATATACTAATACGTATTAAAAATGTAATTAATATTAATAGTAAAAAAAACTAGCCTAAAGCACAAAATCAAATATGTTTAAAAAACCTTCTACCTGCTGTTCTTTCTTCGGAGGAAAATAAAGAACAAATCTGACTAGACTTTTCTTAATAATTAAACGGTCAAGATACATTGTCCATTTTCCTTCTTATTTATATGTTCTATTTTTCCCCAATATGTGATTCATACCATTTGATAATCTGAGACCACCGACGAAGGTTTTCCTATTTATTATTGCCCATGCCGAGATATCTGGGATTTATTTAGGTTGTAAGATACTTATTACAGTTGATAATATTGTATTCGGTAAACGTGCTGAACTAACGATTGTTAAGTTTATATATTTGGATATGGCTATCAATCCGGTCTTAAGGAAGGATGTAGAAAATAAACTTTATGACAAAAAGAAATCTTAAAAGCAGCTTGGGCAATTTGATTATAGACTTATGAAAGCCAATGGTTTATAACAGTTTGGTAAAATACGGCTTTATTATCATATTTACTTAAACTGTTAGATAGATAAAATAGAAAGGATTTTTTATTTCGTTAGAAAAATTATTTTCTCGCTATTTTTAACCGTTTTTGCATCAACTTCTTTGTCATTTATTTAAAAAGTGGAATTTTTTTAGCCTATTTGAGATGTTCACGATTAGGGTAGATGTGTCTGAGATGGCATACTGGATAAGATGGCATAGTAGCCATTACTCCTATTACTGTTGTATATTAAGCGCTCGGTGTTACTCCAAGCAGTTCCGTACGCGCCCGAATGGCAACCCTGTTAAAACAATATCAGTCACATTTAATTTGTGGATAGTAGGCTGAGTAACGTTCAACAAGTGTACACGAAATATTTTCTTTAACTTTTAAGATCACATTGTTATAGGAAAAATATAATACTTAAGGTAAGCTTGAAGTGACTATAATATTTGTTTGTCTTTTGGCTACCTACGGCTCTCTGTTAAACCAATAGAAGTTTTGTTTTAAATATTTAGGTTATAAAAACATTTTGTGTCTTGTTCTTGGCTGAGATGGCATACCACGCATCCGGCTAAGATGGCATGGTATGCCATCTCACAGAATGTCGATTAAAAAATAGATTTGGAATTTTTCTTTTTAGAGTAATGATAAGCAAAACGAATTCTCTAGCGAAACACGTCCATCTGATACGACCAACAATAAATGCAATAAAACCAATACCTCCCAACACGAGCTTTCTACCGAAGCGGATCCATCTCATACCAATAACAATGAGTATAATAAACTTAGCATTTACTGTCACCAAACTGCCGATGATGATAATATTTCTGTTTCCGATATATCCCCAATTCCCTATGCTTCACAGGTATAACGGAGTAACAGGCGAAAAGGAAAATATGGTGTTATTAATACAACTACAGAAATCTACTTAGCAAAACAAATTGTCACTGAAAAGGAAACACAAATACTAAGAAAGTCTGCCCGCGCTATAAAAAAAACGTATGATATTACCCGATGAAGAGTCAGAAGTGGAAGATATGCAGATAGAAACTGATTATGAAAATGATGCTGCATGCTTATATTGAAATGAATTATTTTCATTATCCCATTCCAGAGAAAAATGGATGAGGTGCCAAACTTGTCACACATGGTCCCACTGTGAATGTGCTGGTTTGCCTAGTCGAGCCAAGACTTTTATTTGTGACATATGCTGATGAAATCTGCAAGGTTATAGAAGATAACTAGACTGGGTACATATCGCTAATCGTCAGCCGAGAGTGCATCTAATATTAGTACTAAAAAAATTTACAATAAAAAAATACTTTTCGTTTCTTTTTCTCTATTTACTATTGCTTTTTTTACTTCACCTTCCTGCGGAACGTGAAGGGGAAACATATTGCCAAATTGTCATTATAACAACTGACAAAAACTAAAAAATAAAAGAACGGGTGCAAAAATTCCGGTTTTTCGTATAGATAGGTAGTTTTTGAAGACGGCATCGTATATATCCATTGCCGTCTCGCTCGATTCGCTACGACTTTTTGTTACTGAAATATATGGTATTTAATATTATAATATTGATATTGTCATTTATAGGTGCTTTCTAAACTCAGACACCTTTGTGCAATGTGGGATATACTTTCCATATTTTATTATCATTATCACATTATCAGCTAATAAATTTGTAGAAATATTATTATGCCGAGGCACTGCTCGAGTTCGTTCGATAAGTATGTGTAATTTTTTACTACTCAAGTTCGTTTTTTTCGTATTTATGATTGACGCTGTAAGAACCTGAAATTCAATAATTTTTATTACCTAAATAAAAAAATTTTATACGACAGCTGTCATTTTGACAGGTAAATGTCAAGTTTTCTAAAGTTTTTCTTGCATCTAGGATTATAGCTATAAGAATCCGAAATTTAAAAAAATTTCAGTACCTAAATAACAAAGTTCTATACAACAGCTGTTAAATTTTGACAGGTAAGTGTCAATTTTTTTAACCTTTTTCGTAGCGAGGGCTTTAGCTGTAAGAATCCTAAATTGAAAAATTTTTCAGTTCCTGAATAACAAAGTTTTATACGACAGCTGTTATTTTGACAGGCAAATGTCTATTTTTTTTAAAGATTTTCTTGTATTTAGGACTATAGCTGTAATAATCCAAAATTTAAAAAATTTTCAGTAGCTAAATAACAAAGTTCTATACGACAGCCGTCAAATTTTGACAGGTAAGTTTCAATTTTTTTTTAGTTTTTTCGTAGCGAGAGTTACAGCTGTAAGAATCCTAAATTGAAAATTTTTTCAGTTCCTAAATAACAAAGTTCTATACGATAGTTGTCAAATTTTGACAGGTAAAAGTCAATTTTTTCTAGCATTTTCGTAGCGACGATTATAGCTAAAAGTATCCTAAATTAAAAAAAAATTTAGTACCTAAATAACAAAGTTTTATGCGATAGCTGTCAGATTTTGACAGGTAAGTTTCAATTTTTTTTTAGCTTTTTCGTAGCGAGAGTTATAGCTGTAAGAATCTTAAATTGAAAAAAATTTTCAGTTCCTAAATAACAAAGTTCTACACGACAGCTGTCATTTTGACAGGTAAATATCAAGTTTTTTTAAGCGTTTCTTGTATCTAGAATTTATAGCTGTAAGAATCCGAAATTTAAAAAATTTCAGTACCCAAATAACAAAGTTCTATACGACAGCTGTCAGACTTTGACAGGTAAGTTTCAATTTTTTTTTCGTTTTTTCGTAGTGAGATTCACAGCTATAGGAATCCTAAATTTAAAAAAATTTCAGTACCTAAATAACAAAGTTCTATACGACAGCTGTCAGACTTTGACAGGTAAGTTTAAGTTTTTTTTTAGTTTTTTCGTAGCGAGAATTACAGCTATAAGAATCCTAAATTAAAAAATATTTCAGTTCCTAAATAACAAAGTTCTATACGACAGCTGTCATTTTGACAGGTAAATGTCAAGTTTTTTTTAGGCTTTTCTTGTATATAGGATTATGAAACATTATATATATTTGTATTCAGCGTATTTTTATTGCTATCGCCTAGCGCTTTCGGCCCATTATAAGGCCATCATCAGGGCTTAGGTTCTAAAAGAAACACACAAAAAAGAGTAAAAACAGCTGGAACAAACTACGTGAGGCTACTTACTCGTCAAATTATGTCCAGGAGACAAGAAACATATTAAGACAAATTCGAAAATTTTTAAACAAATTTTCTAGTAGTGGTTTCCAATTGTAAACAACACCTGACTGATATTTGCATTTGACACATGGTCACAAAGTGGCGAGGGACATCTCAGATAAAAACGTAGTTAATATACACAAAATGACGAATAATATAAAACATAAAGGTGGAATAAAAACTTTAAATAAGTCATAATGAATAAAATTGTATAAAAAGGCAGGTAACTCCATCAATTGTTTAAAATAAAAAGAAATTAATTTATTTTAAACAGGATTTTTAAATTATAATATCTGTATGCTGCAAAACCGTCCTATTGTTAATAAAATGGGAGGAGTCAAAAGTCCACAAGCGTAGGTTAAGGTAAACAATAAATCTTATCGCTGAAAGAGTCTAAAAATTGGATTTCGGTTGTTAGTTTCATTAAGTCTTAAATTCAGACATGAATCTGGATATTTAATTGAATGTCTATGGATTTCAAGGTCCTTGAGATAGTCCAACTCTCTGAAGTTTTTATGATCAAATTGATGTAAAATTTTGCTGTTAGAAGTTGGTGAGAAACTATGATTATTAAATTTGAGGTGTTGTCCAAATACAGACGTACCTGGTCGGTTGACATATTCTTTTATTCTTGTTCCGAGTTTTCTTACGGTTTTTCCAATGTTTTACTATAGTTCCCGGTAACAAATCCAATGTTGATCAAATCCTCAATTTTCTTAACACATTACATAATCATATTCAATTTACAGTTGAAATAGAAGAAAATAACAATATCAACTTCTTAGACCTAAATATCCACAAATCAAACAGCAAATTACAATTTAAAATATACAGAAAAGATACACAAACTGATCATATGATTCCTTCTAACTCAAACCACCCCTTTAATCACAAAATGGCTGCCCTTAACTGCTATATCAACAGATCTCTTAACATCCCTATGTCACAGAATGACCTCGACGAAGAATTGAATACCATTAAACAAATAGCAATTAACAACGGCTATTCACATGAAATTGTTGATAGGATTAAAAATAAAATACAATTTAAAAAAGATCAACGAACTGCATTTAACCCTCCGCAAAATAACTTACACAAAAAATACATTTCTTTATCTTACAAAGGTCCAATTTCCACTCAGATAGCCAAAGTACTTAATAAAAATGTAAAAGATACAACAATCTCCTTTAAAACAAAAAATAATCTTCAATCTCATTTAGTCAGAAATAAAGAAAGCGTTTCACATCTTGAAAAAAGCGGAGTTTACAAATTATCATGTGGTAGCTGCCCAGCTCTATACATTGGAAAAACCGTAAGAAAACTCGGAACAAGAATAAAAGAACATGTCAACCGACCAGGTACGTCTGTATTTGGACAACACCTCAAATTTAATAATCATAGTTTCTCACCAACTTCTAACAGCAAAATTTTACATCAATTTGATCATAAAAACTTCAGAGAGTTGGACTATCTCGAGGACCTTGAAATCCATAGACATTCAATTAAATATCCAGATTCATGTCTGAATTTAAGACTTAATGAAACTAACAACCGAAATCCAATTTTTAGACTCTTTCAGCGATAAGATTTATTGTTTACCTTAACCTACGCTTGTGGACTTTTGACTCCTCCCATTTTATTAACAATAGGACGGTTTTGCAGAATACAGATATTATAATTTAAAAATCCTGTTTAAATTAAATTAATTTCTTTTTATTTTAAACAATTGATGGAGTTACCTGCCTTTTTATACAATTTTATTCATTATGACTTATTTAAAGTTTTTATTCCACCTTTATGTTTTATATTATTCGTCATTTTGTGTATATTAACTACGTTTTTATCTGAGATATCCCTCGCCACTTTGTGTCCATGTGTCAAATGCAAATATCAGTCAGGTGTTGTTTACAATTGGAAACCACTACTAGAAAATTTGTTTAAAAATTTTCGAATTTGTCTTAATATGTTTCTTGTCTCCTAAACATAATTTGACGAGTAAGTAGCCTCACGTAGTTTGTTCCAGCTGTTTTTACTCTTTTTTGTGTGTTTCTTTTAGAACCTAAGCCCTGATGATGGCCTTATAATGGGCCGAAAGCGCTAGGCGATAGCAATAAAAATACGCTGAATACAAATATATATAATGTTTCATTTGTTAAAATACGGCATACAACCGACTCTCCTTTTCATATAGGATTATAGCTATAAGAATCCAAAATTTAAAAAAATTTTTAGTAGTAAAATAACAAAGTTTTATACGACAGCTGTCAAATTTTGACACGTAAGTTTTAATTTTTTTTTTAGATTTTTTGTAGCGAGAGTTATAGCTGTAAGAATCCTAAATTGAAAAATTTGTCAATTGCTAAATAACAAAGGTATATAGGACAGCTGTCATTTTGACAGGTAAATTGCAAGTTTTTTTTAAGCCTTTCTTGTAACTAGGATTATAGCTGTAAGAATCCGTAATTAAAAAAAATTTCAGTACCTAAATAACAAAGTTCTATACGACAGCTGTCAGATTTTGACAGGTAAGTGTTAATTTTTTTAGCTTTTTTCGTATAGATTATTATAGCTGTAAAAATCCAAAATTTAAAAAAATTTCAGTATCTAAATAACGAAATTAAAAAAAAAATAAAAAAAAAGTATGTATACACATGCGGGTTTGAACCAGGGACCTTTGTTACCAAAACCCCGAGCCTCTACTACTGCGCCATCGAAGATTACAGATTGATTTGAGGTAAATAGAATATTAATGCCGTAATGGATATTACACACAACGTTGAGAATTGAAAATACTCACAAATAATACATTTTTTCCAATTATTTTTGTTCAAGCGCAAAGAAAATGTCCAAGACAGGTGTTTTATACATTAAATACTCTCCAAATATTATAAAAACTATAAAAATTAAAGTTAATATGCCTCCTGCAAGCCATTTTTATTATTAAAAGTACGGATATAAATGCGAAATTTTTTCCCTTATTTTTGGTCAAACGAAAAAGATAAAGGTTCAAGGTAGGTATTTCACAAAAAAGACGAGGTCTAATTGGTCTTATTCCTCTAAAAAGTCAATTTGGAAATCGCATTTTTCACCTACTTTTAACAGATGGTATAAAAGTTAAAGTTCACGCCCTCCCCACGTGCTGATTGCATAGCCAACTTTCCAAAAGTGAATAGTATTAGAATTTGCAAATTTTGCTTGTTTCCGTACTCAAAAACTTGATTTTTCTTAAATTTACGAATATATTTTGATAAGTTTGGACATGTAGAGGTATTGGGAATAAATCAGCGCGTGTTTTGGGAGAAAAATAAAACGGTTTTGTTAAAAATTAAATAAGTTACAGTCGATATAGTAAAACGTCAGCTGAAAATATCTCTTGAAAAATCATAAATTAATTTTGTTGAGCCACAAAATATGTTTTTCCAGAGCGCGTTTACTATGCAAGTTAAAGCTTGTTTATGGGTCGACATAGTGGACCAAGAAAAAATTGAAAAAGTTATATATAGACACTTGCGGATGTATTAAAGCGTTCTAGTGCGACGTGATAGAATATTTAGGAAATAAATTTCCAGAAGCTGCCGTTTTTTTCGTATTAAAGAATGAGAAACGAAAAAATATCTCATTAAAACAATTTGACGAGCTCTATCCGCTAAAGTATACAACGTTTCAATCAAAAGTCGTTTTCCTTAAGAAAAAAAATAAAAACCGTAAAAAAATCACGCCCAACTTTGTGGTTTCCAGTTTCTTACCATTTTCGGCAATTTCCATTCAAGTAAGGTATGGAACCATGTATTGGAAAAAGGTAGATTTTGAGATGGCCTAAACGATTATCCAAACCGAATATCGATCGGATGCACCCAATTCGACTTATTAGCGATCCAAGAGGTAGCATTTTCGAGAAATTTTGAACTTTGAAAAAATCAAAAAAATTACTTCTAATCTTTCGATCGCGCTCACAAACAATAGGCTTCTGTAACTCGCGGTCCTCTACACGTCCAAAAAGTTTGAGTCGATCAAGTTCATTCCTGGGACCACGGTGTGGGCCGCGTGAAACCCAACTATTTTCGAAACTAGGGTTTAATAACTTTTTTTCGGTACTTCCTGTATATTCGAAATTGTCACACAACGTACTATTCCTCTTTAAACTGAAAAAGTTTCAATTGTCCCACTCTAACCGTTTCCGACCAAAAAAATCGCAAATGTGAAAATGTCGAAACTGACAACGACAATATACATACATATTTTAAATGTAGTAGCCTATACACTATACAGGGTTAGGAAAAATTACCAGAACGGTCGATTATTTCAAAATATACTGGGGTTATCAAAAAATGTCTTACATAAATGATGTAGATCTGTTAAAAATCTACATATCGGTGACAAATTGAAATATACAGAGTCGCCCACAAAGTTGTGGGGAATGATAGTTATATTTTTTTAAATGGAACACCCTGTATATTTTTACATTTTTAAATTCCACATAAAATTATAATTATTTTTTATAAAATGCACCATTAGTCTATACTTTATAGTTTCCGAGATATTGACTCTCGAAAAGTGACATTTTTGAACTTTGACAGCTTATAACTTTCTAACAGTACGTCTTAGCGCAAAACGGCTTACATGTCTCTATCTTCAATTTTTATTATCTTCCCAAAAAATCAACTTCGAGTTAAATCGGAACAACTACATTTCCTGCTTATATTTGAAAAAAGTAGTATTTTAGATGACCTAAATAAATCTCCAAACCAAAATAATGTGGGACGCACCCAATTCGATTTATTAACGATCCAACATGACCCTACATTGATTTAAAAAAAAATTCAAAAAATTGACTTCCCAACTTTAGAACGCCTTGGCAAATAACAGTGTTCTGTAGCCTAACGTCGTATACACGCCGAAAAAGTTTAAATCGATTAAAATGATTTTTGCCCCCTATAACGCCCTACAACGAAAAAAAAATATATTTTTCAACTTTGATTTTAATAACTTTTTTTCGGTACACCCTGTATATTGCAAGTTTTCTTAGAACGTGCCCCGACTATTCCTCTCTACATCCAGAAAGTTTGAATCGTTTAGCTGTAACCGTTTCCGAAGAAAAAATTCTCAAATATAGAAATGTCGAACAGCCTCCCACCACGTGGCGACGGATTATCTATGTCGGAACGCCATCTTTAAAATCGAGATTACAACTATTTCTAAAACATTTCGGGCAAAAATATTGGTCAATAAAATTAGAAAAAGGTCCAATTTAAAATCTGGAAATGTTCTTATTACTCTAGCAAGTCAAGCTCAAAACACCCATTTTCGCCATTTTTGACAGCCGGATTTATAGAATTAATTTTCATGTAAATCAAAGCACTCTCGTTAAGAGAGAATGGTGTTAGAATTTGTAAATTTTGCCTGTTTCCGCACCCAAAAAAGCGACTTTGCTTAAATTTGCAAATATATTTTGATAAGTTTGGACATGCAGGAATGTTGAGAAGTAATTAGCGCATGTTTTGGGAAAAAATAAAACGGTTTTGTTAAAAATTGAATAAGCCACAGTCGATATAGTAAAACATCAGATAAGAATATCTCTGAAAAAATTATAAATTAATTTTTTTGAGCAACAAATAATGTTTTCCCAGAGTGCGCTTACTATGCAAACTAAAGCTTGTGTTTGTTTGAAGGTTTCTCCATGAATACTAGGGGGTTGCTTGATAGGCACACAATTAAAGTACATTTGTCAAGCTGTAGCATAACTGATAACTGCGACTGTTCTCGCTATATTGGATCTGTTACGAAAACTAAATACTTAGGAGTTTACTTTGACCAATTTTTGAAGTGGAATGCTCATTCGGAATAAGTAAAAAATAAGTTAAGAAAACTAATTTACAAATTCTATGAATTAAGAAATATATTAGATAGGAAACTTATTTTTAGTGTGTATAGATCTCTAGTCGAATCCTGCTTATCATATGGTATGATTTCCTGGGGTTCAGCATATAAAAATGTTTGATATTATAGTATCTTAATTGCGCATCTTAAATATAATTTTGTTTAAGTCAAGGCGTTTTCCTGCAGATGTATTATTTCAACAGTCCGGCGTCATTACTATCTTGCAATTGTACATAAAAAAATATACCTACTGCGTTTTTCATTAAATAGAAATGTATACCAAAAACTATGTAAATCATAATACCGGGTCCGGCAAAATGTATCACCCATTTTTAACAAGTTATAACACTTTAATTACTTTAATAAAATTACATAATAATACAAATTTGTAAAGACAAAGGACGGGAGATTTTTATGTCTTGAAAACAGCGTCTAGCAAAGGACCGCCTTCTTGAACAATGCATTCTTCCAAATTCTTGATAAATCTTTGCATTACGGCGCGAAGGATTTGCCTTGGAATAGCATTCACTTCATTTCTTATGTTAGCTTTCAGTCCCTCAAGGTCTCTAGGTTTATTTACATACACATTACTTTTTAAAAAGCCCCAAAGAAAGAAATCGGGGGCCGAGAGGTCTGGGGACTGTGCAGGCCAAGGGAAGTTACCATTTCTTGAAATAAACCTCTCATGAAAAGTTTCTCTTAAAATAGCCTTACTGATTCTTGCAGTGTGGCTAGTTGCGCCGTCTTGCTGGAACCAATATTCTCTCAGTTCGTTTTGTATTGCTGGTAAAAAGAACATTTGCAGCATTTCTGTATAGCGCGGAGCAGTAACAGTTACCGTCGCACCATTCTCCTCGAAGAAATATTACCTTCGGACTATGTAAAGGTCGCTGGCGAATTTCACAAGGAATATCTTCAGCCCAATAACGGCAATTTTTCCTGTTGACATCACCGTTAAGGTAAAAATGTGCTTCGTGGCTCATGTAAAGATATTATTCTATACCTTAATGATTTTTACGCAAATTCATAAAATTGCGACAAAACTGAAGCCTATTAATTTTATCATGTGCACTTAATTCTTGAACTACGGCAAATTTATATGGGTGGAAGTTCATTTTTTTCAGCATCCTTCTCATGCTCCTGTCTGTCAAATGAAGAGCTTCAGCATGATGAACAATACATCTTATTGGGCTAGCAGTTACAGCTGCCCTTACTCTTTCCTGGTTATGATCATTGCAAGCAGATCTTGGTCTTCCGCTTGACTTTTTTCTAAAATTGATACGAGTTTTTCCCATTTACGGTACCAAGATATAATGGTTTTACGTTGAGGGCAATGGCGAATGTTAAAACGGCGACGAAATTGTCTTTGAACAACAACAACTGAAGTAAACTGAATAAATTTGTTAACACAAAACACACGATGTTCCACTGACCAGCGCTCCATTTTAACAACTGTCAAAACATGTCACAAAATTTCCAAAGCCTACTCGTTAAAAATCCGTATTGTTTTTTTATCTTATCCAAGTTATTAAATTTTTATAACTCGTTAAAAATGGGTAATACATTTTGCCGGACCCAGTATAATAACGAGAGCGAATGCTAATGAGCAATTAATATTACCCAACACTTTTTTGAAACTCTTTTTAAGTTAGGGTCTTTGATTTCTTTGGACAATAACCAACACTTTTTCGTTTCAATAATGCTCGTAATCTCATATATTTTGATATATGTATCAATGTTGTGTTTAACATTTGCCACTGCACGTAGCATGTAATACTGCGACCAAGAAGTAGATAACTTTACAGTTTTTGAAAAATATGAACGACTGCATACTTTTTTCTTGCCTGTATACTTTTTTCTTGCCAGTAATCCATAAATTTTATATAAGTTCTTTCATATATTTCCTTAGGTTTTTGAGGCAACAAATGTACCATAACTTTATTGGCAGTTTCTCGAATATTAGGTGCCGTATATCTACTATAGGATCTTCACTATCATTTTCCATTTCCATTTTTGTGTTTTCAAGTTTTAAAACTATCGCCTGATTGACAAAACGTCAAATGATATTATTAATTTAAGTAATTATTTGTTATATCCATAGATACGCATATTACAGGTTTTATTGTTAACGGACAAACATTAAAAGCGACAAATTACCGTGCGAGATGAAATGTATTGGTTTACCCTATTTTAACATTATTTTATAATCGGAACAAAACCACAATCAGATAAAAATGTTGTATGTCATACGGACGAAAAATGTATTTCGGACTATGCGGGTAACCGGCCTCGGCTTTGCTTCGTCCGGTAATCTCCCGCATTACGCCCGAAACACTACATTTTTCGTCCTTGTAACATAATATACTGTTATTGCATTGGGTTTTTTTTTCTGAAAGGTGTCATGTTTAAAATTCCGAGCGTCATTCGCCAGCACGATTTTGGTGATTGTAAAGTGTCTGCCTTTACGCCCTATTACGACTACGAGTTTTTCTTCTTAAGGTGGGAGTATCAACATGCTTGCCAACCTATAACCTATTTCGCGTAGATTTATTTTTGTTTTCTAGCTTTTATACAAAATTTAAAGAAAATCAGTGTCGACTTAATATTCTATAGGTAATTATTAACCTATTTAATAAATATCAAGGAATTTCACAACTTATTTTAGGAGAATTGTATAGCGAAAAATATCGGGTAAAATTTTTTTAAACATTATTATGTCATTGTCACTCATTGTTCTTTCACTATACAATTCTCCCAAAATTAGCAATGAAATAAATTGTCATTTTTGTAATATATCAGATACTACCTAAACAATGTACCGACGATATTGATTTTCTTTTAATGTTATTAGTTATTAAAATAATAAACTCAAAATATCATCGCGAAATAGGTTATGAGTTGGCAATAGATATAATGACGTAGAAAATTCAACCTTAATTCTTTTTTTGTTCAAAATCACTAACTGTTATTGTACCATAGTGCCGAGAAAAAACTGGTACACAGGAAAATGTCCTGTTTTCTCCTAGAATATTAGAAAAAAAATTATATAAAGCCTGATACCAGTAAAACTTCATATGAAATTTGAATGTCAGTTAAGATTGTCACTTTATGATTAACTAATTTTCTTTGTATAAATATGCCACAATTAATCCCCGAGCAAAAAGCAATTATTTGTAGTCGGTTGCGAGATGGTGTTACTATTAGGGATATTGCAGACGAATTAGGTATAAGTAAGAGTACCGTGCTATTGGCAAAACAAAAAATAGCAAGACATGGGACTATTTTTAGAAAAGCAGGTTCAGGACACCCTAAAATTTCTACTGAGCATGATAATGCTCCAATACACACAGCACGCATTGTAAAAAATTACATTCAAGAGAATAATATTATAGTTCTTCCCTGGTCTTCGAAGAGTCCCGATCTCAACCCGATCAAAAACATTTGGGGTGCAATGGTCAAATCTATGTATAAACATGATTTTCGACTAAGAAACAGGGATGAATTACGCTACAGAATAAATCAAGCTTGGGATGAAGTAACGGGCGAATTAGACAGAATCCTAGTTTTAAGTATGCCACAAAGGCTCCAAGAAGTAATAAACAGAAACGGTTCTATGACCAAATATTAAAAATTGTGTATTTGTAATTTTTTCTTTTTATTAAATTTATTTTATTACTTACCTACTATCTTTGTTTTTTATTTTGTGGCGATGCTAAATACAATTTAAATAAAATATTTGACTTTTTTTTTTAAATTTAATAAATTTAGTTTATAATCTACTAGCGTGTACCCGGCCTGCGTTGCAGCCCGGCATTATACGACGTCGCTTTCTCTGAGATAATAAGGCGAGTTCACCATCACGTCAAGATTTATAAATACAAACCCGAACAAACCTCTAAATTTATCAGTGTTTCTCTACAATATTATGCATGTATTATACATAAAAACCTTCCTCTTGACTCACTCTATCTATTTAAAAAAGTTAAGATAATCTGTCTCTCAAATTTAAACACTAAGAAATATATTTTGTTCTACCCCGGATGGCAAAATAAAAAAAGTTTTATTATGTAACCTAGGTTACTTTTTAAAAATTAGATATTTTTACCTTTTCAGCTCTAGACACCTGTTATAGTCTAGGAGCTATGTTATGTCGTTCCTCAGTTTTTCAAATTTGCAGTACCAGTTTTTTCTCGGCACGATAGTACTTTTTTAACTCCTTTTGTATTGACTGACTTACGCTTTACTGACTGTATCAAATATTAGTTAGACAGATAGCACAACAAAGAATTTAAACTTTTCTCGTTCACGGACACCAGAAAGTTGCCTCGTATTTGTAGCATCTTGGAATAGAGAAAGAGGGATATATATGGGGTGTTAAAGATATATGGCAGACTTAGTTATTATAGATAGTGCTCCAATGGTCAGGTACCAGATCATTGGGGTAGACTTAGTTATTATAGTTGATGCTTCAATAATCAGGTACCAGATCATTGGGGCTGACTTAGCTATTATAGATAGTGCTCCAAAAATCAGGTACCAGATCATTGGGGCAGACTTATTTATTAGGTATAGGTAATGCTGCAATAGGCAGGTATCAGATTATTGGGGCAGACTTATTTATTATAGGTAGTGCTCCAATGATCAGGTATTAGATCATTGGGGCAGACTTAGTTATTATAGGTAGTGCTCAAATGATCAGGTATCAGATTATTGAGGCAGACTTAGTTATTATAGGTAGTGCTCCAATGATTAGGTATTAGATCATTGCGGCAGACTTAGTTATTATAGGCAGGGCTCCAATGATCATGTAGCAGATCATTGGTAGTCCTTTTACTGGGATAACCTGACCAGATTCGCCGGCCATGCCGCCCAGTTCTTTTGTTTTTATATTTCTATATTTCAGCTTTATTCTCGTGGTTTGAGACTCATGTTACGCTGTAGGTTCTCCTTAGTGGCGTGTATTGACATTTTCAGCAGGGTATAGGCAAACGTCTTGGATTTTCTAGAACTGTATTTAGGTAAAATGAACGCAGGCTTGTAATAATTAGGAAAAAATAAAATTATTCTTCTTTGATATATTTCATATTTTATAATAGATAAGTGCGAATACATTATTTTTTAAAGCGATTCTAGCACATGGCGACTAATATACAATGGTCTTCATTGCATGTTCATTTCAAGTATATAGGCATCGGTTTTATTGAGTTAAGTTATTTAAAACTGTGTAGTACGATACAGATGCACGTGCTACCTAAAATAAAGTATAATAATCCCTCTTTGAAGGTGGTAGAAAATAAAGTAATATCAAAGAAATTTCCTTGTCGGACTTCCATTGTCTGTCTTTATTTTGTTACTTAACACAACGTTTCGGTTAGTTAGTAGTTAGTATCTCTAACCGTTTTCAATTGTAAACTAAATTATAATTCTAAAGCTATTGTCTTAAATATTATCCATGTGCAATGAAGCTTGATGATTTCGCCTACGTGCTTATTGGAGTGTGAAGTTTGAGTTGTTGGTTTCAGACAAGAAGAGGTTTCCAGATATTGGGGACATCTATACTTGGTTTACTAAATATATGGGTATTTTTATTCATGAAAGTTGCTTCTTTGAATTTTCGTTTTCTCCAGTGCTATTCCGTGTCCAAAACCTTGGCTTCTGACCACTGTATATTATTATGTTAGTCGGTCCATACATGTTCCGCTAAACCTGATCTGGAAGAGTTTTACCTCTGTAAGTATGTTTCAAATATTCTTTACAGGTCTTTTTGTTTCTCCAATGTACGATTCGCCACACTCGCAAGGGATTTGATGGATACAATTTTTTTATTACCAGGGGGGCGAATGTGGCGAATCGTACATTGGAGAAACAAAAATACCTCTTCCCGTACAAGTTAAAGAACATCTGAAACATACTCAAAATGGGAAACTTCGAGATCAGGTATAGCGGAACATATATGAACCAACCAACATAATATACAGTGGTTAGATGCCAAGGTTTTGGACACGAAACAGCACTGAAGAAAACAAAAATTCAAAGAAGCAGCTTTCTTGAATCAAAATACCCATATATTTAGTAAATCAAGTATAGATATCTCCAATATCTGGAAGCCTCTTCTTGTCCAAAACCAACAGCTCAAACTTCACACTGCAATAAGCACGTAGGCGGAGTCATCAAGCTTCATTGCACATGGATAGTATTTAAGACAGTAGCCTTAAAATTATAATTTAGTTTACACTTGAAAACTGTTAGAAATACTAACTAACCCTAACGTTGTGTTAAGTCACAAAATAAAGACAATGGACGCTCGACAAGGTAATTTCTATAATAATCACTGTTATGTAGTACCAATTCATTGTTGTATTTTTATTGCTTATCTACCAACTACATAATAGTGTACATTATGGTCATGCGGGCATAAAATGCACTTGTTGCCCACACTGGCCATAAGACATATAAAAGAAATAAAAATAACTATAAAATAATATCAATTTATGTCATACGCTTTATATGAGTTACCTAGGTATATGCACAAAACTATAAAAATATATAGAATGCTGTATAAATGGACACTATACCTAATATCTCTGTACTAACGGGGTTTTGGTTTTAATTGGTTGCCATCCACTAATTTGAGTTGTCAGCATCGTTCCAACTGACTGTAACTTCGTAGCGATCGACGCGCGCAAACTGTAAAAATACAGGGTTATTATATGTTATTTGGGTTTGTTGAAAAAACAAAATCTCTAATAATTGAATCGCAATCACGATACTTTATCATAATAGTTATTAATGATTCTAGTTCGATATGAACACTACAATGAAACGTGTGCAACGTTAAACCACGAGGAGTTAGCCGAGTGGTTTAATTGCACAAGTTTCATTAACAAAGTTCATATCGAACGTGTGTCATTCAAAATTTAATCCATGACCGTGCAAATAGATTTTATTCATCTAAATTTCATTGATATCAGATAACGTTTTCGTAATTTTCAAAATTTCAGGTGTCCATATTAGTCGATATCATGGTAACTGCATTTTTGATTGTTTCAATTTCGATTTTGACAACGTCATTATTGCCGTCTAATTTTCTATTGTACACTGAAAAAACAAATGATTTGATTCAAAGAAAAATGGAGTTCGCCGAAAGAATTATTTATTTCCTTTTAGCGGAACAAATATTTATTTAATAAAGTGACGACATTTATTTGGATTCTGGCAAGGAGATTTATTGATGCCAAACAAATATTATTTAAAGTCAATCCAGAATCCAAATAAATGTCGTCAATTTATTAAATAAATATTTGTTCCGCTAATAGGAAATAAATAATTGTTTCGGCAAACTCCAGTTTTCTTTGAATCATTTGTTTTTTCAGTGTGTTGTGTTGTTCTTTTTATTTAATTCAATAAAAAATAAAGTTTTAGTTTGAAAATTTCTGTTGTTTCATTAAATACAAAATACTATATTTAAAAGTATTAAAGTGTTAAATTGCCTGTGAAAGTGAAAGTTTTGATGGAAACACATCTTGTATCTTTAAATAATATAAGTATCCTACATGTCCTAAGTAAATTTTTTTAAATAAATATTTTTTCCCTCAAAAAATATGTATTTAGATACCTAGGTATAAACCGTCGGTAATATAAATGGTTTAAATATATTAATCCTTTTTTCAAAAATATATATTTTTTCTGCAAATAATTTATAATTTTCCCCAAATATCTTTTTATTTACAAGAAGTAATATTTATTTGAGTTTATTTACAGAACGCAAAGCATGATGGGACAATAACAGAAACGTACCTACGACGCCATTGTTTGCTTTATTATGCTCCAAATGGAAATATTAAAGCCCTGCGTTCTAAACAAAGATGTTGATAGATACTCTTATGCTCTTAAGCAGCATAAGAATATAGTCCTTATAACCTCTACACAATAACACATGCATATATAATTTTTTATATCAAAATTAGGAATAATATAATAACTTATTCTAATGCCTGCGGCGTGAAAAAAAAAATTTGCCTTATAAAATATAAAAATACCTATAACCCATAATATATTACCTTCAAATACAGGCTGAAGATGCCCTAAGTCTTTATCCAGTAACCATTGCTCCATTGCACAACAATAACCAACCAACACCTGTCACTAACTAAAGTCAACTAAAAGAGCGCCAAGAAGCGCGGAACTTGCTGAGCGACAATAATTTCATGAAATTTAAATAAAAAATTATTTGCTTGAAATAATGCATTGTTGGCCATTACAAATTTAATTTAAATCTTAAAAAGTGTTTGTAGCAAACAATATTTATTGCACCTAACTAATTAAAAAACCAAATAAATATAGAAAATATTTCAAATACCTTAGTTTATTTGATACAAACAAGATTTGTATGAACCAAATAGTATTTATCTTGGACCAATAAATATTAATCAAATAAATCATTTCTTTGATTTCTTAGACTCTTTTTTTTCAGTGTATGCAAAGTGTTGGCCAAAAATAATTTAAATATGGGAGATTCCGAATCCGAAAGTGTCCCTTTGGATGTTTACAATAAATAAAAGCAATCCGTTTTTCTAAGTACCTAATAATAACAAATAAATAGTTTACACCGACTTTCTTTTTGTTTTTGTATCTTAACATTTGGATGTTATTATGAATTCATAATGGCACTGAGTGCTATTATGAAGGTCATAATGACATCTAAACGATAATGCTAAATATGTCATAATGGCACTGTCGTAGATTAACAATTTTTAAAGTTTCTTTATGATATTTATAATATATCTTAATAAAACAATGCATTTATTGAGATTCATTACCTACCTGTTGAAAGAGACATCCTCTCCCGCACTTCTCTCTCTATTAAAACAATTATGCCCTAATCACAGTGGCATTGTTAATGCCTATATTTATTTATTTGTTTACAGACTCTACAGTAAATCCAATTACAGAGTAGGATAGTTACCAGAGAGAATAAAAAAAAACTAAAATACTTCATTTAATATTTTCCTAATACTAACTTTACTAATAATAAACAAATCACATTGGTTTTGCATAGAATTATATAGTTTACACATTTTTGTGATCGGTGAATTCCTATAGTAATTTGTACGGGCGTTATCAACATACAATGTCAGAGGATTTCTTGTTCTATAAGACGGTACATAAAAATTTAAACAAGATAATAGACTGGTCTCATCAATTAAGTTATTTACTAGCTTGTGCAAGAAAAGAACAGAGGCTATTTTCCTTCGATTTTCTAAGCTCTTGAGATTGTACGCTTTCATATCATTCATTTTTGGTATATGAATCTGATATATTCCAGTTTATTTAAAATAGATATATCTTAAAAACTTATTTTGAATCTTTTCTATGGAATATTTATGGTTCTCATAGTATGGACTCCATATAATTAACAATACTCCAAAAAACTTCTTACATACGCAACATATAGAACTCTTATACATTTCATACCTGTAAACAGTCTGCAATTTCTAACTTCAAAACCATACATTCTGGAAGCCTTTTTTGTTATTTCAAATATATGGGTTTTAAAAGTTAATTGAGAATCGAAAACAACTCCAAGATCCCTCATCTCAGTAACCCGAGCCAATGCTGTTTCATTAATTAAATATTCATAATGTACTATGCTTTTTTTTCTACCGTAACTAAGAACATTACACTTATCTATATTAAAATACAACCGATTTTTAATTGTCCATTGATATAGTGTATTTAAATCTTCCTGTAGACGTTGACAATCATTGGCATCTTTAACTATTATATAAAGTTTTAAATCATCAGCCAACATTAATACATTGGAGTGGTTAATTTCTTTAACTAGGCTGTTAATGTATAAAAGAAACAGCAATGGCCCCAGGTTAGAGCCCTGCGGGATTCCAGAAGTAGCCAAAATATAATTAGAATTATATCCTCTAATAACCACCCGTTGTTTCCGTTCCTGTTGAAAGAGACATCCTCTCCCGCACTTCTCTCACTATTAAAACAATTATGCCCTAATCACAGTGGCATTGTTAATGCCTATATTGTTCTAAAAGTGTATATATTGTCGGATATGGATTGGTATCCTTAAGGATGGATTACTCATCTCGTACTTCGCTGTGGTGCTAACACTCTTAGTGGGTGTTGAGCTTGATAAGAAGAGGTGTAGTGGATAGATAGTGTATAGAACAAGAACAAGGATATTTCTGGTTTCTGTGATCTACGTAGTCCACGAGTTAAACGTACATAATTTTACTTACTTTTTTTAATGAACAGTCCTGTTTTCTGTTTCACTTACTTCACGTTAAATCCTAGAAGGTCTTGGTACAGAGATATTATAGTGTGCCATTTCTACAGCCTATTTAGTGCTCTACATTTTTTCATAGTTCTGTATCGTTAATCCATTCAATAACCCCCCCCCCCCCCCGCTCCCTTGCGTACATGCCTGATAACCTTTCTGCCCATGTAATTTTTATGTTACAGTCAGTTAATTTTTTTTTTAGCTCAAGTTGTTTTCGAGACATAAACATTAAAGTTTGTAATTAGGCCTTTTTAAAGACGAATAACATGAATCTATAAGTTGTAGAGGGCGCCAGTTACACCCCACACGCCCAATACATTAGGCCTAAAAAAATTTGCGGGTAAATTTATTAGGATTCTGAATTTTTAATAGAACAGTCATTTTGTAAGAAAAATACTTAATTTATTTTATTGAAACAATCCGTTTCCGAGGTAATTGTTATTTAATATTTTATTGCATAAATAAATTCGATCCCAGGAAAACAGTTTGCGGCCAACGAAGTAGGCGATGGACAATTAAAATGGAAGAATATAATGAATCGAAATGATTTGTATTTATTAATATGCTCAAGAAAATTTTTATTTTTTTATTTATTTTATTTTTTCCAAAAAAAATCCCAAAAACATTAGTTTATGAGGAATTCTCTACTTATTACAATATCTTAAATAACGTAAGTGGAAATATATAATTAATTAAAATTACAATAAAAATAAATATTTAAAACTAAAATAATACTTTAAATGTAATGTCCAAAATATTTAAATAATATGTATTTACCTTAATTATTTATTTTAATATAATAAAAAAAAGTTATAAATCTCGTTTAGATTTCATTTCAAAATATTTTTGAAAAGAAGAAGAAAAAGAAGAAGAAGAAGAAGAAGAAGAAGAAAGAAAATAATGTCATATTTGAATATTTTTTAGTTTAAAATTTGGCTTCCCAAATTTTAAGTATTTTCTTAATTACCAATTTAAAACGTTTTGTATTTAAAAATTTTAATTCTTGTTGTATTTTGTTGTAAACCTTCCTACCATGGTCGTCAAAACGTTATCGGCAAAAATATCTAAACAAGAGGCCACAAGACAGAAATATATTTCAAAGACTGTATAGTCGTTTGGGCTAAACTGGGTCATTATGTCCTCAGAGACACATTGGGCGTCCTAAAGTAATTACTGGAGCTCAAGAAGAAAAAATTCTGGTCGGAGGTTATAAAAATTCGAAGATGAGTACCACACATAATATAGTGAATGTTACTGATGTCAAAGAAAGCTCAATTTAAAATATTTTACACAGAAAAATTACATTCATAGCATATTAATCCCGTCCAAAATTTACTACCAAATGATTTACCCGTAAGACTTCAGCCCTGTCAGTTTCAACTTCATAAACAGATCAATCAAGATCCAATGATTATCAATAAAATCCTTTTTACGAACGAAGCAACCTTACCAGACAAGGTGTATTTAACTGGAGAGACAACTATGCTTTGGAGCTGGAATATCCACACTTACTATGCCATTTTCAATATGAATTTTCTATTAACATTTGGTTTGGTATAATAGGCGATTTTATCATTGGACCTTTTGAATTACCAGCCAAGGCGAATGGTAAGCAGTATTTGCAATTTTTAAACTATGATTTAGTCAATTTATTTAATGACATTCCTTTTGATTGACGATAAGATATTATGTGGTTTATGCACGATGATACACCACCCATTTTTCCACTTGCAGTTCGCAATTGTCTAAACCAGCGGTTTCCTAAATAGATATTTTGGCCATGGTAGCAATTTTCCATGGCCATCATATAGCTCTGACTTTAACCCTTTAGATTTTTTCTTCTGGAGTTATAGTAAATCTTTAGTGGAGTATAAACGATTAAGTACAGATCCAGACACGCGACCAACTGTTGCAAAAGGATTCAGGAGGCAGCCAACGTAATTCAAAATAAAGAAAGAAATTTATTTAAGGTAAGGCGCTATTCGGTCAAAGCTTTTTTTTCTTACAAAATGGCTGTTTTATCTTAAACTTTAATCAGAATTCCGCAATTTTTTTTTGGGTGTAACGTAGTGGGCGTGTGGGGTGGAACTAGAGCCCTCTAAAATTTATTTGAAAAGTAAGAATAGATTATATTACTCGCCCTTAAAAACCCCCAATTACAAATTTTCATGTTTATATCTCAAAAACAGCTTGAGCTAAAAAAAAATTAAATTATAAATTAAACTGTGTCCCATTAACGAGCAACATTTTGCCAAAGCATGTTTAGCTTAGACCTATTATTGTTATGTGTAGAATCGGTGGTTACTCTACGGTGCATTCATTTCAGACCCCCCTGTATAAATAAAACATATTTTTTTAGTTGCTGTTGCTGTTAACTTGCAGCCGCTTTCTTAAATTGGGTACGAGCTCGAGTAATAATATAATAAAAACCCTCGAGTACCTATGTTTACTATACTCACAGTAACAAATGTCGTCTTCGAAATTTTAAAAAATCCGCCAACATTTAGCACAAGTGGTTTTTGAGTTAAGAATATAAAAAACTTTAAATCCTTTTTAAAACTTTCGCTGGCTTCTATCCAGTTGCATTGATATGCTGCCGTCGAAATAGCTTCACTCTAAAATTTAAATAATTCCATGTCTTATAACAAAATAACTAAATTATAGTTATACTACAGAAAACAACAGTTAATGGGCATCCAACTTTAAAAAAGTCACTACATTGCTTTTATTGCGCAAAGTTTTAAGTAGAGTGGTACCTAGGATTGCCATCTCTTCCACTTTTAAACATATGTAGTGAGTTATACTTGATTTTTTCCAACTCAAAATAGTATTTATCTAACACATGACAGTTATGACTATCATTATCAATGTCATTTTAGACAAGTAAACCATCAAATAACTCATGTTCATAAGTATTTAAAGTAGTATTCTATTTATTTATATTACAATTACAAGCAGAATTCACATTGATATTGAAGTTAAAGGAAAACGCTAACGGTTTATTCGAATTTGAAGTCATTATTAAATTCGTTGGTTCATTGGAACCAGACGCTCCCGTATCGGTACAGCTGCTGATAGTGCTAGAAGACGCCGACACATTAGAACCTTGTATTTTTTCTGCAATTTCTATTTTGTTATGCACCTTTTAGGTATCTTTCTGCTACCGTTGAGGACTTCCATCATCCGTGACGCTTCAATGTAGTCATGTTAGCCCCTGCATAGGCCAAAAGAGTCGCCGAAGACCTTCTCAGACAGCGACCGGTGTAAAGCGCTGGTTCCTTTAATTTCAAAAACATTGCAATTCTTGAAGGTATCTTCGACAACGTATTTACTCCCACACACTGGCTGGTACACCTCCCATTTTTGTAAAAAACCAGAAGCGGCCAGAACTATATTTCGACTGCTACGTCACTGCATATAATATTGGGTTTTAAGTATAGTAAGTATTCTTTGGTCTCAAAGACATGTATTTTTTACACAAATTGATCGGGTTGACTGGAAATTCTTCTTCAAGTATGGTGAAACTTCTCGATTTCTTGGTTTTAGTGTCTGGCAAAACTACGTAAAAATATTTCCCTTTGTCTTGAATATTTTCTATTTTCAATTTGATCAATTCATCGCATCTACAAGCACCGCTAATCCCCATTATCGAAGCCACTTTCATCAAGAAGTACTCGTCGTCGGGAGCTTCATTCAAAAACTTCTCTATTTCAGGTCGTCTTGGACTTCTTTGGTTTGTATCCCTGTGATTTGCTTTTTAAAAAGCTTGTTAGTTTGCCATATTTTGAAATGTCGGTTTTTTTATAAACGTGAATAGTCGAGCAAATCATCGAGTATTTGGTCCATATCGACGATGGGGCTAATTTTTTTTACAAATGTAAAAATAAGCCAATAGAACATTTTTATCGATACCTTTTATCTTCCGTGAATTCATCCAAGACTCAAACATTCTGAACTCCTTGTCGTAAGCATTTCGGGACTTTTCTGGCAAAATCTGCATCGCTGCTTCTTCCGCTTCCGTAAGTATATCCTCAGGAACGTAATTTTCATCGGTTTCCTCCATTTTCTATAGGTTGTTTTCTTCAAAAAAGCTTCCCTTTTCTGCAGGGAAAACTGACAAGTTTCAAAATTTATTTAAACATTTGCTAACAATGTATGACGCCCGTGGCAACCAAACAATCAACCAACTTTGACCAAAATGTAAAAAAGTCACTGTCAAGTCATTCTGACATTTATAGGCTACTGATACGCAAGTAGCTTTGATTATTTTTATTTTGATTATTAATTATTATCTCATAACAAAACGATTTCTTCCACTTGTTATGTTTCCTAAGTCACTTGAGAATTTATACCACGAGGCCGTCTTTCTCGCATGGCTTATTTTCAACATAACAAACTAGTACCATAAATAACTTTTATTTTATGCAATTGTCTCCGGGAGTGGATTGTACAGGGTGGTCCACGTAAGATGACCTAATATATGATTTCAGAATCTGCACTCTATTAGCCGTGAGTAGAAATCCATTAGTAGTAGCAAAAAATCTGCATTAAATAGGCGCCAAAAAAACAACTGAGTTGTAGCTACTAGGTGCATTCTTTTGAAACGACTTTTTAACCTCAATATGGTCGTTTTTTAAATATAATTGTTTGGCTGCTAAAAGACAACTCTATTGCCCTAAAAAAATATGTATGCAGTGGTAATAAATATATTTTATTTATTAAACAAATATTATTTTGTGAATATTTGAGGTCATGTAGTTAAAAAAGTATTGCTTTTTAATCCTAAAAATTGTCTGCCAGGTTTAAAAAAAATATTTTTATTATTGGTAGTCTACCTAGCTAGTACTAAATTACCCTTTTCTGAGCACCTTTTTTTTTAGGATCGGCTCTCAGTGACATATTTGCCGTATTTCATTTTTTATTAGGGTTTTTTACTTTTCTTTAGTCAATTCAAATCTCTGTAGTGACAGTGACGTTTTGAGCCAGTTATAATATGTATATACTATCGTGCCGAGAAAAAACTGGTTCACAGGAAAATGTCCTGTTTTCTCCTAGACTATTAGAAAAACTTTTATATAAAGCCTGATACCAGTAAAACTTCATATGAAATTTGAATGTCAGTTATGATTAACTTATTTTCTTTGTATAAATATGCCACAATTAACCCCCGAGCAGAAAGCAGTTATTTATAGTCGGTTGCAGACGAAACAGGTGTAAGTGAGAGTACCGTGCTACTGGCAAAACAAAAAATAGCAAGACATGGGACTATTATTAGAAAAGCAGGTTCAGGACACCCTAAAATTTCTACTGAAGATGATAGAAGACTGGTTAATTATCTAAGGGTTCATCCGGTTGAAACAGCAATAAAGGCAAAAGAAGAAACTGCCTTTCCAGGTTCTGCAAATACTTTCAGAGAAAGGCTTCGAAATTCCGATATACGAAGTCGTTGTGCTGCCAATAAAATTTTATTACCGGAAAGAAATAAATAGGACAGGTTAGAATTTGCACATGAATATGTAAATCAAAATAATTTATGGGAAACAGTTATATTTTCTGACGAGAAAACTTTTCAGTCATGCAATAATGGGAGAATTCGGGTGTATAGGCCTTCTGGCATGCAGTATGATGAGAGATACACCCACAAAACCAACCAAAGTGGGCATGTTTCTATAAATGTTGGGGTTGGATTAGCGCTAGAGGACCAGGAGTTTTCCAAATAGTAGAAGAAAGACTAACTGCAGCAGTATACGTTAATATACTTAATAAAGTGATGATACAATCGAAAAATGCTGTATATGGTCAAAATTTTAAATTTCAACATGCTCCAATACCTCAGGCCTTTCGCACAATGAATAAATAAATGTCGATCTGCCATTTAGAAAAGAAAAGATTTGGAACTTAGAAAAGTCTGACTCTGTTAATTATTTAGGAATATTATCTGATAATCATTTAAAATGGAACCATCATATAGAGCAACTTACTAAGAAACTTCGGTCCTTATTTTATCTGTTCAAACATATCAAAAAAATATCTGACATAAGTTGTATGTAAACAGTATATTTTGCTTTAGTTCAATCTCTGTTAAGCTACGGAATAACTGCATGGGGAGGAGCTTACGAAAATGCCCTTAAACCCTTGGAAGTTGCTCAAAAAAGAATTATTAAAACTATTTATGGTCTAACTATGCGATTCCCCACTGATCAGCTGTTCGTATTTACAAATTTTTTAGACGTTAGAAATATTTAATACAAAAGTTCCCTTCTATATTTAAATAGAACTAATTATTTTGACTTGCCACATACACCAAGCTATCAAACTAGGTTTTACCTTGATAATAATAAAAAAATTGCCTAAAATGTCCACGTCGTTGGGACAAAGAAGTTTTTTTTATATGTGGGATCTAGGTTATTTAACATTATTCCACAAAATCTTAAAAGTATGATTCGTCAAGTAAGATTTAAAACTGGTTTAATGAAATGGCTTATTTCATAATTCTCCAATAATTCTCTAGAAAACAAAATTGCTCTAAGGTTCTTTGCTCCTGTGCCTGCAATATTGATTTCGCTTGTTTGCTTACTTTGCAATTTTTATATTTTTTAAATTAACGAAGTAAAAAAATAACATACCTAAAGAAAGTAGATAGTCCCCTCTTACAATTAAAAGTACTAGTAAATAATTATATTAAATTCTGTAGGATCAAAAATATATCCATAATTTTTTTTGATAAATTTATATTAAAAATCTTATGTAGTAGATTTGGAGTACGCGCATTAGCTTAACACAAACACACACAGATTGGCAGTCAAGCATCATGCTTTGCAAATCTACTGTGTGCTCTTAATTTTTACTAATTCTTTATTGATGATCGCAACTTTCAATATATTTGTTTATGTTATTTGATAGATATTATATTATTTGTCTTCACTGTTTTAAGTTTTAAGTTGGTATACATGGCGCCCTCTTTACTCTTCTGTTTCAACTTAGCTGTTTTAATCGATATGTCTGTAATATATCGATTTGGTATTTTTCTTTAGTATAGAATAGTGCCATTAGAGGCGTTAGTTTCATCGTTGAGGTAAATAGAATAGGGGACAAAAAGTAACATGGCGTTAGTATTATTATTGTTAGGATAGTAGGGTAGTGAGTTAGAAATCTAAGCGCTTTGTTAATGATAAGATAAAAGACTTTATAAAAGTTTCGTTGTTGTTATTTCAAGCCCAATAAATTTAACAGGTTATGGGCCCAGTTCGTGGCGGTTTAAAAATAGTTTTGTGGACAAAAAGTGCCGAAAGGAAAGAAAGTGTTGTTATTGGACATCTCGTAAAACAAAGTGTTAAACGTAGCGCGTGTGTAATCGTATTCTTCAACAATGTCGGGATTATCAAATTTTGCTGTTCCAATTTTGGAAGCAAATAACTACAATAATTGGTGGTTTAGGATTGAAATAATCTTAAAGCGAGAACAGTGCCAAGATATACTGGAAAAGGACTTTGAAACTTTGACATCAGAAACGGAAAAAAAGAATTGGACTAAAAATGACGCCAAGGCACAATCAATTATAGTTCAGGGATTGGCTGACAAGCATTTAGACATAATCAAGGATAGCAAGACGGCCAAAGCTCAAGTAGATGCTCTGAAAGGTGTATTTGCCAGGTCAAGTTCCTTTACCAAGTTATCTACATGGCGAAAACTTATAAATCTGAAGGCAGAACCTGGGGAAAAACTTGAAGACCACTTCACAAAATTTGAGGCAATAATAAGAGAGCTTAAAGAGCATGGCACTATTTTGGACGAAAGTGATAAGGTGTGTCACTTATTTTTGTCGATTCCCCAAAAATATAACACAATTGTAACAGCCCTTGAAACAGTAGATAAATTGACTATGGATTTTGCAAAAGCCAGATTACTGGATGAGGAGTTAAAATTGATGACCCAAGATAATAAATATGATAATGAGACAAGTTTTAAGGTGAGCGACAGCAGAGCATGCTTTAAATGTGGATCTTTGACACATTTTATTGGGCAGTGTCCTAAAAATACAAGAGGTAGAGGTAGATCATATTATCGAGGTGCTAGGAATAGAGGTTATCGAGGAGGTTCAGGTACGAGTTCAGCAGGTTACAGTGGAAACAGTCAGCAGCAGTGGGCAAATGAAGCTGATGAGAGATATAATGAAAATGAAATACAGTTATATGCTGCAAATATATGCAGTGTGAAGGATAAAGTGTACTTTGTTATAGACTCAGGAGCTAGTAACCACTTTGTAACAGAGGAAGTGGGTAACTATATGACGGATATAAAGTTTTTACCCAAAGATGTGACAATACAAATTGCAAATGGTCAAAATTTAAAAACAAATAAGATAGGCACATTGAAGTTTGAATGCCAAAGTCAAAATGTGTCCATAGAGGCTCTAATAGTACCTAACATGCAGCATAATCTTCTTTCTGCCTCAAAAATGACCGAAAAAGGAAGTAAAAGAGCCAAATGAAATAGAAAAACAGAACAGTGACAGTAGTGATGACAGTCCCTCAAGTTCAAGTGATGAATATGAAGAAAGTATCGAAGAAAATAATACATCAGAACAAAATGTGACGAGGTTAGGTAGAAGTGTAAAATTGCCACAACATTTAGATGATTATGAAATATATACAGCTTATTGTTTATTGACAAAAGTAGAGCAGGAGCCAAAAACATACAAAGAAGCAAGCAATATACCAGGTTGGCAGGAAGCTATTGATAAAGAATTAAGTTCACATGAAAAACTGGAAACTTGGCAACCTGCAATACTACCAGATGGTGAGAAAGCTATTGACACTAGATGGATCTTTAAAGTTAAGGAAGATGGGACTAAAAAGGCACGGTTGGTGGCAAAGGGCTTTCAAGTGCCATACAACAACTCCGATGAATTCAGTTACGCCCCAGTTTGTAGGCTATCAACAATTCGAGTGCTCTTATCAGTGTCAGTGCAAAAGAAATGGAATTTACATCAAATTGATGTACCAACTGCATTTCTGAATGGAACAATGGACACAGAAGTTTTTATAAAACCACCAGAAGGCTTAAAAACAAAAACTAAATACTTGAAACTTAATCGAGCACTCTATGGATTAAGAAATGCTCCAAAATGTTGGAACATTAAATTCAACCAAGTAATGGAAAAGCTCAATTTTAAGCGTTCAGAGTATGACTATTGCTTGTACAATAAAAATGATGTTTACCTGGTACTATTTGTGGATGACGGGCTTATCACAGGACCTCAAAATGAAGTACAAGACCTATTATGTAAGTTGCAACAGGAATTTAACATAAAAACAATGACAGAAGTTAAGATTTTTCTTGGTATGGAAATTAAGAGAGATGAAAAAGGGTTAAAAATCACTCAAACCAAAATGATCAATAAATTACTCAAAGAATTCTCGATGGAAGAAACTAGAAACGTGGCAACACCTATGGAAGTCAACTTTCAAGTAAATGAAGAAGAACGTACCATATAGGAGACTTATATGCAGTCTTATGTACCTCTCTTTAGTGAGTAGACCAGACATTTGTTATAGTGTTGGCTATCTAAGCAGATTTTTGGATAGGCCAAAAAGGAGTGCATGGGAAGCTGCTAAAAGGATTTTACGGTATTTAAACAGTACAAAAGACTATGGCTTACAATTCAATAAAGGAAATATGCAGGAGGTGATTGGTCTAAGTGATGCTGATTGGGCAGGAGACCGAGAAACCCGAAAGAGTGTTAGTGGCTTTGTGTGTTTTCATGCTGAAAACCCCATCGCATGGCATTCCAGAAAACAAGCATGTGTGGCGCAGTCTTCTATGGAAGCTGAATATATATCAGCTGGTATTGCGGCTCAGGAACTTATGAACATAAAAGGTATCTTAAGTGAATTTAGAATAAGTCAACCTGTGTTACTAAAAATTGATAATTTAAGTGCGATTTCTCTAGTAAAGAATTTTGAAAATTCAAAGCGTTCGAAGCATATTGATATAAAATACCACTTTATTAAAAATTTGTGTTTGCGAAAAGAAATTATTTTACAGTATGTTCCATCAAATGAAAATGTATCAGATATGTTTACAAAGTCATTGAACAAAGAAAAATTTCTAAAGTGTAGGTTAAGTATTTTAAGTAAGTGATTACTTTTACTCGAGCAATTTAAATGTTCTCTTGGTTTATTTATTGTTAGTACATTTAAATTGAGGAGGGGTGATAGATATTATATTATTTGTCTTCACTGTTTTAAGTTTTAAGTTGGTATACATGGCGCCCTCTTTACTCTTCTGTTTCAACTTAGCTGTTTTAATCGATATGTCTGTAATATATCGATTTGGTATTTTTCTTTAGTATAGAATAGTGCCATTAGAGGCGTTAGTTTCATCGTTGAGGTAAATAGAATAGGGGACAAAAAGTAACATGGCGTTAGTATTATTATTGTTAGGATAGTAGGGTTGTGAGTTAGAAATCTAAGCGCTTTGTTAATGATAAGATAAAAGACTTTATAAAAGTTTCGTTGTTGTTATTTCAAGCCCAATAAATTTAACATTATTTACTCATTGTTATTCATGTATTTATTGTTTAATGAAAATAAATATATTTTTGAATTTCTTTTGAATACATAAAAATAATGCTCCAATACTAAAAAATTACATTCAAGAGAATAATATTGCAGTTCTTCCCTGGTCTTCGAAGAGTCCCGATAGAAAACATTTGGGGTGCAATGGTCAAATCTATGTATAAACATGATTTTCGACCAAGAAACAGGGATGAATTATTACGCTACAGAATAAATTAGGCTTGGGATGAAGTAACGGGCGAATTGGCCAAAAACCTAGTTTTAAGTATGCCACAAAGGCTCCAAGAAGTAATAAACAGAAACGGTTCTATGATCAAATATTAAAAATTGTGTGTTGTTTTGACAAATTTTGTATTTGTAATTTTTTCTTTTTATTAAATTTATTTTATTACCTACTATCTTTGTTTTTTATTTTGTGGCGATTTTAAATTCAATTGAAATAAAATCTTTGACTTTTAAAAAAAAAAATTTAATAAATTTAGTTTATAATCTACAATCTGTCCCTCAAATTTAAATAATAAGAAATATATTTTTTCTACGACCACCTACGAAAATGACAATAACAACACGGTAAACTTGGCTAGAAACTGCTAAATATCACACGCGTGTTG
Source organism: Polydrusus pterygomalis (assembly GCA_963969555.1). Lineage (NCBI taxonomy): Eukaryota > Metazoa > Arthropoda > Insecta > Coleoptera > Curculionidae > Polydrusus > Polydrusus pterygomalis. Next base: position 49,056,781 of record OZ018382.1, read on the forward strand.
AAAAAAAAATTCAACAGTAGTGTGGATATACAAAGCACACTATATTTAATTTAAACAGGTGTCAATTTGATAACAAAACTATTTATTAAAAATAGCAAACTTACGGGACACGTGGAGTGAATTGGGGTGCTGCGTGGAGTAAAGTACACTAGGGCATTACTGCAAATAAAAAAAAACTTTTTTTTTTTGTTATTTTTGGGAACCTAAGAGTATTTATGATAAAAATAATATTATCAAAAAGGGAAAATAATAATATGTCAGGCAACCCACCAACTGTCATGTTTACATGTCAACTGAGTTGAACCACAGACAAAAAAAGGGGCAGCTATAGAGCAACAATAGAATACCCTAGGAAATACCGATTTATAATTTTGCCATTATCTCGGATAAAAATATCCATACAATGTTTAAGGATATGGGACAAGTGAATACGCTTTATGTAAGTAAATTTATTTTAGCTATATTTAAAACAAATCGAATAAGATATAACTTTTATAATTAACAAGCTATCGATATTTAACTCCATCTCTATCTTTCTATAATGTTGAGCAAATGTTGAGGTTATGTTGTAGTTTCATGTTATGTTGTTCTCGTAGGAACCTATATATTATTGTTTTATTAAAAGAATGCAAGCAGCTAAAAGTTCATAAACGAAATTTATTTACTTATGATGTGCGTAAGCAAATAGTAAAAAAAGTTATTATTTTTATTTAAATCTAGGTAAGTTAAAATGTGTAAAGGTGGTAAAGGTGGGCACTGTTTTTATTTTTTTTAACTCTACAGTTGAAATTAATTTTTCAACTCGTGTTGAAAAAATTTGATTAACACAATGGTGATACCTACAAACAATTAAAAACAAATCAAACTCTTTTTGATTATATTGTATGGTCGTAGGAAAAATTATGTACATTACTCGTGTGAAAGTGATTTTCTGACACTCGGAGAATTTCCGCACTCGGCTGATGCCTCGTGCTGAATACCTCCTCATTTGACAAGTACCACTTTCAACACTTGTTATGTAATATACTATTGTTCTACCCCGTATGGCAAAATAAAAAACGTTTTATTATGTAACCTAGGTTCCTTTTTAAAAATTAGATATTTTTACCTTTTCAGCTCTAGACACCTTTTATAGTCTAGAAGATATATTCCTCAGTTTTTCAAATTTGCTGAACCAGTTTTTTCTCGGCACGATAGTACCTAGTTTTCAAGAATAAAAGGAAAAATAAATATGATGGCCTTATTTTATGTATAATACTTTTTAATATATAGGTATTTTGACCCATACTATCACCAGTGTTGTTTATTTTATTTTAACGCCTTCGCTTCAAATTGCGTTCAATTAATATAATAAATTTAGACCTGGCCATACACGAAGTGAATTTTTTTAAATCCAGATATCTCAGAAACGGCTGGTCAAATCAACTCTTACCACGTATACCTTTTTTGGGTAAAAAAGTTGAAGAACAAGAATGTTTATTTAACGTTCAATACCGAATGGCTCAAAACAGTAATTTTGTTTTAAATGTGTGCAAGGTACCGCAGGTGGCGTCATCTAAATTTTACAATAAAAAATAAAGCAGATTTTAATTTTTTATCACTAGTAATATCACAAGACCTAGTTTTTTTATCGGTTAAATTTTTCAGCTGTCACGAAAACTTTTTTGTTTGGAAATTTTACGAGTTGAATTTGGAAATGTTTATTCTGATTAGATCACGAGAGCGAAGCTCAAGGGATTTAATCTTTGAATAAACATGCCCAAAGTTCAACGAGTAAAATTGCCAAAAAAGTTTGAGTGAAAAATGGGAAATTTAACCAATAAAAAAATGATGGTCGAGTGATATATGGCACGATTATTTCGTGAACCCCAAGTGTCCCATCCATATCTATTGAGTAATAATATTTTATATATTTCTAAACAGTTTACTGCTGGCAACCAAACATACAATTATAATTAAGTTTATAATTGTATGTTTGGTTGCCAGCCTCATAAGCAGAAGTCAGAATTTTAGATTGGTTCTATAATAAATGACATTTGATAAGTATTTTTAAAATATGGTGTAATTTATAAAGAATAGCAACTTTTATGGAATAAATTGGCATGGGTGCATTATAATATAAAAACAAGTAGGTAAATAAATATAGTACTTATGTTATTGTAATAAAATATCAGAAATTATCCGAAAAATATATAAAAAAATAATTGACATTGATTTATTCTTCGAAATATTGTGACAGAACTAGACGTGGCGACGTTTAATCGCTAAAATCCCACGTAGTTTTATCACTATTATACTAGCTGATTAGTTTAAACGAGATGGTTTAATTGGACGAAAAGGCGAAATTGACAGGTGTACGAAATAATCCCCACAAAACCCCCCTTAGCCGAATATTGTGACAATACACCAATTATTAAAAAAATTATTTCCGAAATCATCCACTTTTGGACTAAGGTAAGTTGGAATACATCGTCATATTTAAACCTCAGGAATTTGTAGTAGCATTTTTTCCGCCCCTATGAAAGTATATTTATTGAAAAGGTCATTTCGACAAAATTGTTTACAAAAATGCCAGTGTTTAGCATCGTTAAGTAACTGTTACTCATCTTCTAAGTAACTGTTAATGTAATTATATACAATTCTACTGTAAAAATGCTTTAAGCATGCTTCGGAGATGCCTGCTTTCAAGCAGTATAATATAATGTATCAGAATTTCCATAAAAATAAAGAATTGGAATAAACGATTTCCTTAAAAAATAAGTAAATAAATAATGGGCACAGTTCTCCGAAATATTCCAATATCTGAAAACCCGTTAATTATAGGTGCGGAATACGTTACATGATAGGGAAATAAATTGTGAATGATATAGAATGTATACAGGGTGTGCCATATCTGCGGTTTAGGGCTTAATTTAGAAAAAAAAACAAATTGAAAAATAAATTGGACCGCGTTATGTAATTACGAATTAAGGGACATGTTGTAATTATCAGATAAGGTGTGCTATCGAGATGTTGATGGACCGGCTTCATCTGATATGTATTGTATGATAATGTGCTGTTACAGGTACTGCTTTTAAACTTGTTATTTTTGTGCCTTTGTATTTTCAGTCTTCTATAAAAAGTAGCTGATAATGTTTTTTTTTGTTTTTACATTTTCAAGAAATAAACAGTATTTCTTATTAGTTTTTAAGTGTGTTTTTAATTTTTGCAATAAATCTGAAAACACTTAACATTTCCGAAACAGTCGAAGATAAGTAGATATAGAATATTGCACACAAAATATGTCTAAAATTTTCTAAAGAAACCAAACAGTGAATAACGTACAGGGTGTTGCATTTAAAATAAGAAATTTGGTATTGGCCATTGTTACATGACACATCCTGTAAAAAAAGTTTTTATTAAAAAAATGGGCAACTAGAAATACCAATCGACGTGTCCGCGCGAGCGTTTCTTGGGACACGTCGTGGCTGATAAACACTGTATGAATACGAGCATGTAGCAGATCCGTGATATCAAGAATACAGGTTATGTTTATTGCGGAGGTAATATACCTTATTTTTTAAATATCGTATAAAAGCTACCTATCAATTTTTCAGTTTTATACTTACTTTTATAAAATAGGTTTACTAGACGCCTACTTACTACTTTCTACCATATACCTACTTACCTTAGTGGTCATTTCCGAAGCAAATAAACAGGGTATAAGAAGAAAATTTCCCACAGATGAAATAAAAGACATATACAAATAGAATTCAAAACTTCCAGGGTTTGTCTAAAATATATTAATAGTGTTATAAAAACGCCCACATTTCAAGACCGCGTATTTAGCAAAATGTTTAGTTAAAACTTCAGAACGATCTTAAAATTATAAAGTCTTGTCCGTACTGGACGAAAAATTTAACAGTGTTAACATAAGTGTAGCGCTAAAATTTGTATTGTCCATATGTACCATACAGGGTGTTCGGAAAAGGTTTCTATCTGTACGCCACTGTCTTTACATTATTTTTGGCTAGTCCTTTGCTTTCGGTATTGACACCTATTACAAAGTTTTACTTAATTATATCTCGTATCCCTACAGGCCCGGTTCTAGACCTCCTGGCGCCCCCGGGCAAGGGTATTATTTAGCGCCCTCAAAATTTTTATTTCATATTTTTTCCCTGAATATACAGTGCGTTTTCTAACGCGGGCCATAGGGATTTACATCGTAAATCTATAAGTCTATGTTAGGCACATTTCTATTGATAACTACGAGTTGAAATTTTACACAAATATTTCTTATGGTCTCATATTCAATTTAGGACCATGTTTGTATTACTTTACTAACGCAAAATATTAAAAAATAACATTTTAAGTTATATTATCACGCTGTTTTGCCCAGCCCTGTATATTAAGTTTACCCAGGTTTATTTGACATAAACTACTGGTATGTGACATTTTTACAATATTTGGCAAGTTGAACCGAAATTATAAAATGTTGATGATTATTTAGTTTGTATTAAATATGTTTTATTTTAAGTGGTTTAAAATGTATTAATTTTCTTAATAATTCTAAAGCAGAACTTTTATTTCAATAAAGTTTAATAATTTAAACTAATTTCATGAATGTCAGGAAAATACTGACAGCCGTGTCAATATTTTTCTTTATCTAAGGTAGTTAATTACATAAATTACAAGGGGGTAAAAAAGTGTAACTAAAAAAAAATAAAAAGAGCTTTTTTGGGTATCTCTTGGAGATGTTTTGCACAGATTGTATGTTAACTTCTTCCTCCCATCTCATATTTTATCTATTCTCAAGTTTTAATATTATTTGTTTCATATAAATGTGCCTAACATAGGCTTAAAGATTTACCATGTAAATCCCTATGGCCCGCGTTAAAAAAAAACGCAGTGTATATACAGTGTGTCCACGGATGGACCTAACTATACTTGTAAAAAACATTATTTTCAATTTTTCGGAAAAAAGTAATTCTTTATTATTTCTTCTGCTTGTTATAGAAATACAATTTTCGTTGAGAAAATTCGATTTTATTGTACAAGGTGTGTAAAAAATGTTAAAATGTAGATTTGCAAAATTAAAAATTTTTGATCCAACTATTTTGAATAATCAGAATAAAAGAGATTGGAAAGAGAATTCGAAAAGACGAATAAAGTTTTTAGATATGACCTGTGGTAACTACGATATTTTATATTAAGGTTCTTAATTCAGGTCCTAACCTAATTAAATTAACTGTGTATTATTTTTAAAACTGGACTGCTATCTCACTTTGTGAATAGTAATATTAAGAGTGCTGTGTTTAAATAATGCTAAAGTGGCAGTTCTACATTATTTGTCAACTTTTGTCAACAGTAAAGTGAATACGCATTTTAATTTCTCCAAAAAGATGCTTACTCTAGAGCAGAGCATTTACCTGATTTAGAATTACTGACGCCATTGCTACATTGACACCAGATATAATAATTCATAATGTTTATCAAGAATTTCAAGAAAGGATGGAGAAATGTGTCGATGTTGGAGGGTTTCAAGAATGTTACTGTTTGTTATTTATCTTAGTGTACAAAGTTAAATAAATTATTGATATTTTCCTACAGATTAAAGTTTTAATATAAAATATCGTAGTTACCACAGGTCATATTTAAAAACTTTATTCGGCATCTCGAATTCTCTTTCAAATCTCTTTTATTCTGATCATTCAAAAAAGTTGGATCAAAACTTTTTAATTTTGCAAATCTACATTTTAACATTTTTTACACACCCTGTACAATAAAATCGAATTTTCTCAACGCGAATTGTATTTTTATAACAAGCAGAAGAAATGATGAAGAATTACTTTTTTTTGAAAAATTCAAAATAATGTTTTTTACAAGTATAGTTAGGTCTATCCGTGGACACAGTGTGTGTATAAAGTCTGGAAACGGCTTAATAACATCACAATTTACTGGCCGATTTAAACCAAATTTGGTACAGTTGTGTAAGAGGATCTAACGCACCGAATGACGATATTGGCGTTGTTACCAGCTTTTTAGTTTGTCTGGAATTCGAACAAATTTTATATTTTTAAATATAACACCCAGTATATTTTTTCATTTTTAAATTCCACATAAAATTATAATTATTTTTTATTAAATGCATTATTAGTCTATACTTCATACTTTCCGAGATATTGACCTTAGAAAAGTGACATTGTAACTCGAAAGCAGGAAATATAGTTGTTCCGGTTTAACTGGAAGTTGATTTTTTTGAGAAGATAATAAAAATTGAAGATAGGGACATGTAAGCCGTTTTGCTCTAAGACGTACTGTTAGAAGGTTATAAGCTGTCAAAGTTTCAAAAATGTCACTTTTCGAGAGTCAATATCTCGAAAACTATGAAGTATAGACTAATAATGCATTTAATAAAAAATAATTATAATTTTATGTGGAATTTAAAAATGAAAAAATATACTGGGAGTTATATTTAAAAATATAAAATTCGTTCGAATTCCAGACAAACTAAAAAGCTGGCAACAACGCCAATATCGTCATTCGGTGCGTTTGATCCTCTTACACAACTGTACCAAATTTGGTTTAAATCGGCCAGTAAATTGTGATGTTATTAAGCCGTTTCCAGACTTTCTACACACACTGTATATACTTATACCATCAAAAATATGTAATTTTTTTGAATTGATATTTTAAGAAGGAGAGGCTCTCTGTGCACTCTGCAGTGACTAATTTGAAAATAATTTGCTCCCTTCAATGTTTTAATTTTAGAAAAAAACAAGTCAACACGAGTCTATCCAACTGAGCCTGCTGTTTCTTTTTTAGTCGCCGCGCCGCGCTCACCGCGTCGCGCTAAGGGCGGACTATAAATATCGAGGGTTAAAGATCATCGATGTTCCATTTTCGATGTTTTTTTGGCCCCTATTAAATGGGCTGAAGGCACCCGCTTTGTTTCAGAACTTATAAAAAATACTTGGGCGCCCCTATCTTTTAAATAGTATATTATACATCGAAGGTTATACAGACGCTTATTTGTTTTACCTTTGTACCGGGTTGCCCGGGCGCTGGGACCGGGCCTGATCCCTATACATATACCATAACAGCTAACTTGATTTATCATTTGAAAATTAGAAAATTTGCGTAAGCCGCTTTGTTATCAGTTAGGGACCCATACTTTTTAAATTATTATCTCCCAAAAGCATCATTTCATCGAAATTTTATACGAAACAAAAAATCATCAAAAATAAATGTTTACCTGTACTGTACGTACTGGCGTACGTAATAAAAATAAGGGAGGGCAGCGGGTACTGGACCCCCCCCCTATTTTGAATATTTGACAATTGTTTTTTATTTTGTTTTTCCCAAAAAATGTAACTCTTCATGTTGAAGCAATGTACCAAATTTGAAATTAATATCTTATTAAATACTCGAATTATTCAAAAAAATCAATGTTTAATATGAAACTTTGACACTCTGTATATCGAACACGAGGGTCACAAATGAAAAATGGCATTATAAAAGTCGCATTCTTTTTGCTTTAGGAATATATGGATTGACCTCCTTTTTCCGGACACCCTGTATAAGTAAAAAAGGTGACCGTATGAGCGTCACCTTTAATCGTTCTCGACTTCTTTCGGTTTAGTTTTTGTGTCGCCATTTATGACTTCTAAGAAAAAAAACGTCGGCTCGACATCTGGAAATGTGTCACTTTCATGAAATTTGACCCAAAAATTTTTACTTTCAAAAAGAAAAGGCCGCAGTCCGATCCCGCGACTTCAGAAATTCCTTAACGCCGTAGAAATAGTTCTGAGTTTCGTCGACCGTATTGTTTTGATTTGAACTCCTTGTATTTTTATTGATCAAAATCGATTTTGTTTACTGTTTTTGGTAATAATTTTTTGAGCCCGTGTGTATATTAACCCATTAACGCCCAGAATTATTTTTTGTTAGTTATTTTAGATATTTTTACTTTCTGAGTTAATATGAGTAGGAATTCACCAAAAAAAAAATTACAAAATATCTTACGTCAGTTTTTAAGAAAATACTGCTATAGTCGGCTTCCACTTACCTAGGCGCGTAATGAACTTATCATAGAAAAACTTATATAGTGTTGTCTTGCTCAAACCAAGCTTAAAACGGCATTATAAAGATATCCGTAATATAAACCCGATAAACCTATTGGTTATTTATGAATCTGAGAGAGAAGCACATCTAATTTTCAGTAATTATCAAAATGTTTCGAAGAACACTACCGTATTATATAATGTCATTAATAAGCTCCCTAGTTTTGACAAATGTGTCATTATTAAAAATATTGTGACATAAAATGTCGAGTACAAATCGGTTTGCAGGTTTTCTGCGTCCCCAGGCAAAAGAAATGGTTCTCAATTTAATAGATAATTTTAAAAATGGAGAAGAAAAGGCTACTGAAACCGGCGACTTATTAAATCCCAAGTCTATTAAAAAGAAAGTTTCGGAAGCACTAAACCTAAGTTTAAGATCAATACAAATGATTGTTCATGAAAGTAGTAGAAATATACCAATAAAGAAAATGCAACGACGATCATGGAAAACGAAGATTGAAACTTTACAGGAAGGTAAAAAATGGATGTAAGGAATGTTATATACGACTTATATGCATCACAAGTCGATAATAACGCTTTCAGCTCTGAAAGCTGCTTTGAAGGAACGAAGTGTTTTGGAAATAGGTTTCAGGTCATTGTCAGCGCTCATTAAAAGCTTAGGATTTCGTCATAGAAAGGACTGCAACAGAAGATATTTGTGCGAACTACCAAGAATTGCAAGCGAACGAGTAAAGTTTCTAAAAAACTATGTTGAAAATTATGAATCAAAGTTTAGAAAGGTATTTTTTTTATATGAAACTTGAGTATTTTCGAATGGAAATGGGTCTAAATCATGGCAAGGCGACTCAGTGAAATCAGTAAAATGAAAAAAAGGTTGTGGTTCGGGAAAACAATATACCGAATATTACCGAGAATATTTCACAACAAACATTTAGCCAATGTATAATTTAATTTGAATTTTTTTGATATTTAATATAGAATTATCTTCTGTGAAATAAACTAAAATTTGTTTAATTTATCTAACGTTATATTTACTTTGTTTCTCTTAATTACAAATGATTAAAAAAACTATAATGATTATTAAAAAGATATAGGTATCCAAAATTGATATTACATGCAACCTATTGCCACAATACAAATGCACCTTTGTGACATTAATTTTATTATTATCCATGATGAAGTTTTGAAATTGGCGGAAAAAGGAAATATCTTTCTTTAGATATACCTAATTAAAATACATTTTTATTTGTTCACTACTACCTAGCTTACTGCGTCGAGTATATAGTATTTTATTTCTTTTTTGGACTTGTGACTTGTCTATAAAAGTCTAAACATAGATATTGTATCTATTGGCACCAATAAGTTATTTGTACCTATTCGCAATAATAAATACACATCAGTTTAGTTAAAATAAATGTACACAAAAATATTCAAAATTATATACAATGTATAATGCAGACAAATTCTGATGTTCTTATTTTTATTTATTAAACAATCACCCCTATTTACGGACCAACATTTGATTCCCAAGGGTGGTCGCTAGTCAGAGGTTTTACTATAGATATATTGTTTATCTTATTTTCCATCAATTTAGTTATTAAATTTTTTAAATATAAAACTATTTTGTCAACCGTGTGCAACAACACGAACGCACCCCTGGGAAATTAATTTTGGAACGAGACCCGTCACTGTTATTATATCATTTTTATTATGACTGATAGTTTCAAATTAATTGTTAACGTATTAACATTCAATTTTATGGAAAATCAGCTGTCCATATGCCGCCATATTGGTTTTTATAATTTGAAACATTTTTGAACCTCTGATTCAACTGATTTGATTCAGGAGGTCACGTGCGCCTAATTAAGTGGAAGCCGACTATACCAAATAGTATCACTGGGCGCATAGGATACTATAAAATACAAGTATTTACAATTTTAAAATACATATTTATTTATGGACTTTTTAAAATAAATTTTTACATTGTGCGATAATTAGCAAAACAGACTACACAAAGACCTACATAATATCACACTTAGAACACATTGTTCTAACAAAACTCTTGCAGCCAGTTCCTGCGCAACGGCGTCTATTACATGGAGCAACGTAATGATGCATACAGTCATATCGAATATCTGGCAGAAGTGTGCGTGAAACCGACGCTTTTGCAGGACCTGCTGATTTTGCTAAGTAAACTTAGACCAACTCCCTTCTAAACTCTATGTTGGAGGTTTTGTTGTGATTCTTTCTATACAGAAACCATGCATTGTTTACTGCTGCATCGATAATCCAGGTAAAGATTGGCCAGTACCACTTCTTGCTGCGTACACCAATTCTATAATAGGCAATACATTTATCCATTAGGTCAGTTCCTCCCGTATTACTATTGTATTGAACAATACAATAAGGCCGATTAACCGTTACATTTTTTTTTCTTTTTGGGAGTATCGCTTTACTGTTCCCATTGGGGAAACTCCTATATTTACAGACGCCATTGTCACAACAACGTCAGCGGAATCTTCATCGGTGTCGACATTGGAATCAGGAGGCTCGATAAATATTTCGTCTATTTGATTTTCCGCATCGTCATTAGCGTATGCCATATGCCATGTCTAAAGCTTCAGACAATGAAAATACACGCCTGTCAAAAAAAATAAAAATATATAGTGAAACCGCCCAGTGATACCATATGGTATCAGTATGTTTTGCGCCCATTATGTAAAGTCAGAGGAATTTTGAAAAATAAGATATTCGTTATAAAGGGCTTTATATATATATATATTACTTAGTCAATATCAATATTTGTATTCAAAAAAATTTGGAGGAGTTTGGAACCAACATTTGACGAGGTCGGACGTATACGCTCAGCCCGTCAGTTCGTTCGATTAGCAGCGCAAAAAAAAATTATCTTATCTACCTAAACAAACATTATAAACAACGAAATACCAAATAAAAGTGTTAAAATAAACATAGTGTGTGTTTGTGTGAATACCAGGAATTCCTCAAATTCCAACAATGGATGAAGCAGGGGGTGCCCAGGGCACCCAAAATCAACAATTCTCTTCGGATTACGAAAAAACCCTCGATAAAGACGTCGATATGGACCAATTAAGCATTGCTAGCAGCAGCCCCAGCACTGGCAGCTTAAACCCTCAAACAAAAAGGCCAGGGAAAACCCTAATTAAATACTTAATAACACATCGCTCTTACTGCGGAACGTGCTCTGATTATTACAAGCAATGCAAGAACAAAATCGAACGTGACAGGCTAAGAACAGAAGTCATTCAACATCTGAAAAAGAAGCACCAATTGAAAAACCCAATACCAATTACTCCGCCAATAGTAAATAAAAACCCAACCATAAACGAACAAGGGTTAAAAGAACAACAACAAAAACAACTACCAACTCAACAGGAAACTCTACCACCAGATGAAACCTTGGAACAAAGACTTGAAAGGGAAAGGCAACAAATCCAACGAGGAGATCCAGTTTTCATCAAGCCTAAAACACCGGCGAAAAATCGCTTCAACAATTTCCCCCAAGACAGGCCTCAAATTACACTGAAAAATAAATTCCAGCCCCTATCTGATACCGAAACAGACTCAGACATGGAGATAGAGACAGATTTGGAATCAAATGCACAATCGGAAATTTCAAACAAAACCAAACAAACATTCCGCAACAAAAAACCAACAAAAACAACAAACGCCACAAACACACCGAAAAATAACATCCAACAAAACAAGAAGGCAACTAAGCCACCCCCAATTATACTAAAAGGCATAATAAAGGACAAAGACGCATACAACGGACTAACAAAGGACCTAGGACAGTACATTAAGAAAGGATACACTCTCAAATTCACCAAAAACAATACAATTATCTACATAAACGATATAAAAGAATACAATGACTATAAAGAAGTACTGCACACAGAAGAAGCCCTAGAATGGCATACTTACGCCACCGACGAGGACAGAACACACGCCTTCATAATAAAGGGACTTGACCACCAACCAGACCAACAAGAATTAAAAACAGAACTACAACAAACTTACAAACTCCCAATAAAGAACATATATCCCATGAAAACCCAGTTTCGCCCACTCTACATGGTAACAACAGATACAACCATCAAATTGCAGCACCTAGAGAAAATAAAGTTCTTAAATTATGTTCGTATAACTTGGGAAAGACGAAGACAAACAACACTAATCATACAATGCAAAAAGTGCGGACAATGGGGGCATGCTACTACAAATTGCCATAGACAACAAAAGTGCCTACGCTGTGCTGGTCACCACCCTACGGCGCAATGCCACCCTGAAAACGCCATCAAATGCATAAACTGTTTCAAGGATCACAGAGCCACTTCACCAACCTGTGATGTTTACCAGTACAAAGCACAGCAAATTATGCAAAATAAACAGAGACAGAATACCAAATACAAGCCAGCACCAATTCCAAGGGAGAATCCGTGGACCCAGGCCAGGGCAAGTGGCCCAGCTAGTGCTAGGGAAGATAGCACGTTACAAAACATCCCCCAGCGGAGAAATCCACCCCAGGAACCAAGCTACGACGATGCTTTTCCACAACTGCCCAGGACACGCCCACAAGGCTCCGCCTCTAGAAATGACGAGCAGCACGGAATAAATCAGGCAAGTAACCTCTTTACTGCTATGAAAGAGTTTAACAGTCTCATTAATATAAATGAATTTACACGTTTTTTGAATGATTGTACAAGGGAATTAAGGAAAGCAAATTCACAAGAAGAGCGAATAACTATTATGATGTCCCTCATGGGAGAAAATCTCAAAAAATATCATATTTAGCTTTCTTTAATTCCCTTAGAATAGTAACTTGGAATGCGAATGGTTTGCGAAATAAGCTGGATGAATTAAGGCACTTTCTAACAGAGTACAGGGTTAGCATTATGTCAATCAATGAAACCAAAATTACCCCGCAAGTTAAAATTAAGTTACGTAATTTTCAAATTTATAGAACTGACAGAGACGGCAGGGGAGGGGGCGTAGCACTAATAATCAAAAACAACATTCCGCACGTTAAATTAAATAATACAAATTCAAATATTGAACATGTTTCCATTAAATTAAAAAACGGTGTTGTTATTACTAGCTGCTACGCTCAACCAAACCTACTTCTTACTGATAACGACTTGAACGTAATTTTTAACCAAGCTGAAAAAGTACTAGTGTTGGGTGACCTTAATGCAAAACACACCACGATGAGAGCCAATAGTTCAAACCCTCACGGACGAGCATTATTGCAGTATCTAAATAACTACGACGTACAAATTATCATACCACCAGTACCGACTTTTTACGACAGACGACAACAAAGAGCACCTTCTTATCTTGACATTTTTCTTTATAAAAATATTGCAAACTTACCAGACGCGACAGTACTAAATGAACTAACATCAGACCACCTACCTGTTTTAATAAACTGGACTACGGACATACAAAAAGACACAAAACCAACTACGTGGTTATATAATGGTGTGAACTGGAACTTGTATAGACAAATACTAAATAACAACACAGAAATAAACAATAACATCTCATCAATCGAACAGCTAGAATTAGAAGTGGACAAGTTAACCAACAACATTCAAAAAGCCAGGAACAACACGGCCAAAAAAGTTCAACTAGCTCCAAAAGAAAACAAACTTCCAGACGACATTTTAAACATAATAAAATTCAGAAATGCAACAAGAAAAAGATGGCAAAGGCACAGAACGATACAAGACCAAATCACACTAAGACAGTTGAATTATGAAATCAAAAACAGAATTAAAGAACACAAAAATCATTCATGGACAAACATACTAACAAACTTAACTACCACTGACAATTCTTTATGGACCCTAATTAGACGCACAAAAAAGACAGAGACAAAAATCCCATTATTCACACCATTACCACAAAACAACAAAGAAAAAGCACAGACTATAGCAGACTACTACGGACAGACTTGCGCGGGAAAACCCAACACTAGTGCTGAACAAAACGAAATAACAAAAATCGCGAATAAATTCACAAAAAATAAGTACCCTATCCCACCCACCGTGCTACAAAAAATCTTCACAAAACCATCAGAAATCTCTAAAATTATTAAAAACCTTAAAAATAAAAAAGCTCCCGGCGAAGACGAAATCGCTCCTATTCTGATCAAAAACTTACCTAGAAAAACCATAGTGCAATTTTCATACATTGTAAACTCTATATTTTTACTACAGCACTTTCCGAGCGCATGGAAGAGAGCAATAATTATACCAATATTAAAACAGGGAAAACCTGGAAACAGACCTGACTCATATAGACCCATTGCTCTCTTGAGTGTGCTCGGAAAGGTAGCTGAAAAAGTAATTCACAACAGATTGAAGATTAGTCCATTGGATCAAAAAATCCCTGAGGAGCAGTTTGGTTTCCGAAAAGGCAGGAGTGCAGTACTCCTGGTAGCGCATGTTGCGCAACAAGCAATAAAAAAGTTTAACCAGGAGCAAAATACTGTACTCCTGTCGTTGGATATTAAGCAGGCATTCGACAGCGTTTGGTACAATGGACTGATCTACAAACTAATAAATATTCACGAATTTCCACTTCATTTTATTTCTCTTCTTCATTCATATATTATAAATAGAACATTAAAAGTCAGAATAGAGAGCGATTTCTCCGAGCCAGTGACACTACACGCCGGACTACAGCAGGGTACCAATTTAGCGGCCCCTCTCTTTAATCTCTATACAGCGGATATACCAAAATTCCCAAATTCTAACTTAGCAATATTCGTCGATGATGTACTTATTTTTGCACATTCATATTATGCCAATGTAGCTAGACAAATCATAACAAATCATTTAAGAATCTTAATCCCCTGGTATCAAAAGTGGAAGCTGGAAATTAATCAAGGCAAATGCGAATGCATGATAATGACCAAAAAACATACAAACAACCAAATTAACCAAAATATTAAAATAAACGGACAACAAATACAACCAACTGACCATATTAAATACCTAGGCGTAATACTAGACAAAAGACTGACATTCAAACAACATACAGACAACACAGTAAGAAAATTCCTAATAATATCCCACAGTTTGAATAAATTGCTAAAAAATAATTCCCCTCTCTCCCCCCAAAATAAATTAATAATCTACAACCAAATTATAAAACCGACTATGACATACGCAAGCCCAGTTTGGTGCAGCATGGCAGATGTGCATTATCACAAACTGCAAGTGCAGCAAAATAAAATACTAAGGCAAGTACTTAGAACAAACAGATACACCTCTAATCGCCATCTGCACCAGGCAACACAGACACCGACGATTTTTCAATACATACAAGACTTAAGCATAAAATTCTATAACAATCAAATTCAAAATTCAGCACTGACTCAAGACATTACACAAATTAGACAAAACGACAACCCGACGCACAAACCCTTGCATGCAAGATTGCCGATTTATTTCCAGCAAAACAATCCACCCTAATAAGTTCAAAATCTTCCAAAAATAAGTGCATCAAAAACGAAATTGCAACAAAAATTTAACTCCGCCCCAAAAGAGAGGGGACCCGCCCACTTATTACGTTCAAGTCGAAAGACAACTATGTGCTACCTTGTACCTGATAGAATTGAGCTGGTTTTTCACCTTATTTTTCCAGTAGTCGCAAATCATAAGCTTTATCATTCAAAAAATTTTTAATCAAACCACTTCAAATACTTGTATAAAAACAAAACTCTTTCATGGCGGTAGAGGGTTACGGAACCGACCAGATTAAGCTTTGCTGTACGTCACTAAAACTACCAAGGGTTAAAAACAGCCCCACAGGCGCTGTCTGTGCGTGTCCTGGGCAAAGTCCAGAGGGAATCATATACTTATATATTATATTATATAATGTAAAAATGTAGTATTTAATGACATGTTATAAAATTTGAATAATAAAGATATTTTAAAATTGAAAAATTGAATTCAAAAAAATATATATTATCACTGAAAAACTATACTTACTCCAAGCGAATGTCCATATTTTTCTATTGGCGTAAAATGAACGGTAAAATAACACGTGGTTTTTTGCTCACAAATCGAAAATGGTACTCAAAGACAGTTAAAACCATAGACAATTTACCTTTAGATAAACAAACAATAATCACGAATGTGGCAGTTTTATGGCCTCGCGCATGTAAACAAAACTGGGAACTATTAGACATGCGCACGGCAACATTATCGTTTGACGAATGGGAAAATAGACAGGTCCGTGCTTTAAAATTTAAATTCTTGCTCATATGCCACCACAGAGGGTTTATTTTACCCCTATTTGAGCATAATACAATTATACAACGGCTGCAACTAGTACTAGTCATTGTTTATATTACAATCCGAGTCACTAAAAGCACAAACACAATTCACTAACTAAACTACACAAAAACCAGAAATCCATAAATATTAAACACCAGTCCCACAATCCACGATAGCCGATCCGATAGCTGAAAACTACAAGGAATCCGCAGAGAAGAGAAACCTTAAAACACAACAACAAAAATGGCGGCCGAGCCGGTTCTGGAGAGTATTCTTGAGCGCGTCGATAAAGTAGGACGGCCGATAACACGAGGTTTGTGCGCATGCACAAAGGTTCCCCGAATGAAGACAGCTGACCGACGAGTCATGCGCTCGGACGTATTTTTTCACCCATAAAACGTAACTTTTGTTTGCGCAGGAGATAAGCTGTAGGTATCTAAAGGTAAATTGTCTATGGTTAAAACACAACTGAATATGCTTTCCGCAACTATCGCACTAGTCAGAATTATTATCCTGCTACCACCCACAAAATGGCCGATGTCTTAACAACTGATTTAGCGATACCAAACGGTATCACTGGGCGTTAATGGGTTAAAATATTGGTAGTGTCGTTTATAAAAGGACTATGCAATTTCAACGAACGTGACATGTCATTTAGCACTTTTCAAATTTTAAAGAACGAATGATTACGGTCTACTTGCTTAATGAAACGTATTTCCATATTATAAAAAGGAAAAGAAGTAAATACTTGTATAAAGTTTTATAAAATCTTTTATTCAGTTGCGTAATACGTGTTTCACCCCTATCGGGCCATTTTCAAATGCTTAAATGACTAGATTACAATTATTTAACAGTGCTATTTATGGTGCTATATACACAGTGTGTAAAAAGTCCCGGAACAGTCAATTATTTCAAAAATGGTGCGCAATATAAAAAAAAACTTTCTGTATAAAAGTTGTTGGCCTTAAAGAAATTTATTAAACTAAGACCTTTGTAATTATACAGGGTTGCCAAAAAGTCGTGGTAACCGAAACTTTATTTTTTTTAAATGAAATGACCCTTTTTTGATCGCAGTTTCTGATTCCTCTAAACATTCTAAAAAACAAATATGAAATATGTCATATGGCTAAACATATTAGTTTCAGAAATAATTTGAGTTAAAACACATAAATGCGATAGGTACGATGTTACCTACATTTTGCATTTTTATAAGCTGGTACTAGAATTTTTTGCGTCACTGTCAAAGTAAATTCTCAAAATGTCGCTCAGCGAAAGGGAACGTATAACTTTACTAATAATAAAAGGTTTTGGAGACCGACAAAGATCAGTTAGCAAGACAAAGGAATTATTTAATACAACTTTTCCAAACCGAGAGCCTATATCAAAATCTACAGTTGTGAGAACAGTTCAAAGGTTCGAGGAAACCGGGTGTTGCAGAGATAAGATTCGTTCCGGAAGACCAATTAACCGGTATTTGTAACCCGTAATGTTTTTTAAACAAGGACGTAGATTTTTTTCTGAAGGGAGGAGGAAAGTGTTGCAATATTGTCTAAATTATATTTTTAAGTTAGGTAATCGTGATATTTTTAAGTGTTAATTTTATTATTATGGTCCCCCATATCCACGCATTTGTTTCGAGACTCTCAGAATGATTGTGCGCACTTGAATTTGTAGCACCATGTAGGTATAATATTTCTTGAATAGCCAATAAATCAGACTCACCAAGCTAAATAGAAGTAACGCCAGGCATAAACTTATTGTCGAAGAAAACAACTGCCAAAAAAATATGGTTCCGAAAATTTTGTTGGTAATCTTGTAAAATCTAAAAAGAATAAAATAATTAAAAAAAACTGGATAAATTAAATTGAGTGGAATGAACTTGGATGGGATGTATTTGCATCGACAATCAAAAGCAATTATTTTTCTTATGGCTTTTTCTACAGATTGGGGACAATTTTGATGTATAACTTACTGAAAATAATTCCTAAACTGTTGTTTAAGAGTATATCTTACTCATTTTTTAAATTTAGCAACGCCAAGTGTCTTAATCTTATTATCAACTCCGTTATATAATTTTATGGCTTTGAAAGAAAATGAGCGTCTAAAAATAGCTGTAAAATACCGAGGAAGTTGAAGTTGCTGCCGGAGGTGGTCTCCTATCGCAACATCATGGAGATCAGCTCTTCGAGTTAGTTTGTTCTTAAGATAGGAGGTTCACTAGTGAACACAATATTGTGCGTAAAGCCGAGCAAGTGAACCTCCCACATCTTGGACATTCGTAACGTCTCTAAGGTTCTCAACCTTGCTGAGACTCTGTCGTAATTATCTCAGATTAAAAACAAATCTTACAATGGTGTTTTGAACTTTTTGAATTCTATTTTTTGTAATGATATCAATGCTGGGAAAGAAAGCCACATTGGCATAGTTAAATATTGAAAGAATCAGGGATTCACAAAGCTGTTTCCTAAAATTAAAATTCAAAAGGCGTTTGTTAGCATATAAGAATTTTAAAGTACCTACACCATGATTAGTTTGAAATGTGTTCCCTAAATCGTAACTTTTGTCCGTTACCAAGCCGATGTTTTTGTGTTGATTTATACAGGGTGGGGATTTTAAATGGAACGCTGCTTATGGCGGCTCTGAGAATAGGATTTCTCTAAAATTCAAAAATACGTCCTCAAAGATTTTTTATGGGCCACGCTTTTGTCATGTAAAATAAAATGGGGACCCCAAAGAAGGGGCGCAGCCCTAACCAACATTAGTTTTTCAAGTTAGGCGATACTACTTGTGACACCTTTTTGGGAAGCTTATTGAAAATGGAATTTGTCTATATTCTTTTTTTTATATTATCTGTTAAACCATGTGTCAGAAATTTAATAAAAACTAATTTTTAATGAATAATTACATAAAATAACTTGAAAACTGTAATGCCACTTTTTTAGCATAACAATAATTGTTGAAAATGTGCCCCATTTGAGACATGCCCATCCGTACGACAATTACCTTGTTTCCATGGTAATACAGCCAGTTTTGTTACATTTGACAAGTTGATTAATTTTTATCGATTTAATTTAGACATTTTGGGGATTTTTATTATTGCCTGAAAAGATAAGAACCGTGGCTGTGTTTAGGGAAACAGGTTCTATACAACACAAAAAAGGAGCTAGAAAACCATCTGTAAGAACAGAAGAACTTGTTGCAAACGTTCGTAAATTAATGCAAAATACGCCAACAAATTGTATAAGACGCCTGTCCCAAGAAGTGGGAAGATCTTATGAAACATGCAGGACTATTCTTAAGAAGCAGCTAAATTTATTTCCTTATAAATTGCAAGTATTTCAAGAAATACAGGCCGCAGATTTTGAAAGACGCAGGAGTTACTCTCAATGGTTTACCCAAAATTTATTGGAAAGAAATGATTTACTGGACCTGACATTTGTTTCGGATGAAGCCTGGTCCCACCTCTCCGGTTACGTAAATTCTCAGAATACACGCATGTGAAGTAGTAAAAATCTCCATTTTTATGCTTGGAGCATGGCGGTGGCGAATTTCAGCAATTTAATAAACCAAGCCCTACGTTTTTTAATCCAAGCTCTCTTTGATGCAAATCATTTTTGCTCGCATGGTACAAAACACACACAAAAGATTGGAAAGAAGTTTAAGAAAGTTTAGTGACGAAATTGAGAATTATGGTGTGTGTGTGTGTGTTACCGGCGTTGGCTCTTGGAAGAAAAGTAGGCGATAAATTAAGTCGGAACATTTAAACTTTTATGATATTATGATTTTATTGCCATAATCGCGAAATTAACTGTCAAGTGTTTTTGAAAGAAGTTCTTTGGTATATGGATATTGGACACAAAAAAGTTGAAATGAGAATCCTGCCGAAAAAACCTCGTAAAGTCTCATAAATTCTGTTAAAATGTTTATTAGGATCTATGGGATTTAAGAGATTTAATGCGGTTGCTAATTCAAACTGCATACGGGTTTCTTAATGATTTATTAAAGTTAATATGAAAATCAATTTTTACGTGGATTATTTCTTGAGGTTTAATCAAAATATAGGTATCAGTTATTTGCATTTATGAGTACTGGTCATGAGATTTCTTATAAAGTTGTAGTGTTATTTTTATAATTTTATTTGGAATTTATAGGACTGTATGTTTTATTTTATGAGAATAAAAAAAACTGGTGTTTGTATAAAAGCTATATACCGGGTGTCCACGAAAGATGGTTCGCCGCTCTAACTTCTTTGTTTTTTAAAATAATGGAATAAAATTTAGGGGATTTGTATACGACCTAAAACTGCATTTGTTGACAGGTGACTCAACATTATGGAACTTCCGGTTTAAGCGGAAGTGACATAAACTTTCGATTTTTAAATGGGACACCTGGTATATTTTCCTTTTTTTGACTCCATAATATGACATTTTAAATATAACGATGTTTCACTTGTCACTTTTTGTCACCAAGAAAATATTTTTTTTTCCAAATTAATTGTTTTATCTAGAGGGCTATGAATACCTTAAAATCACTTATTTCAGTTCTTTAATCTTGGGAAAAATACAATTTTACTATTTTTGGTCCAATGCAATGTGCTGTGTAAAATTTAATCTTTAAAGTTGTATAATTAGTTTTTTTTTAAACGGCAACATGATGGCTCGTCGTGTTAAGAAAAAAGAAAATTTTATTACGATTATTTTGATACCACACACTATGAGGTTATTGAAAAGCTGCCATTAAAAAACTTTAAAAAGTTAACTTGGAACTTTCCTAAAATGAAGCATCTTTTGAGAATACATTTAGATTTAAATGCATCAAGTAGGCTGTGACCAGCAAAACTGATAAAACAAAAATTGAAAATGAATTCTTTCTACATTTTCCAAACACTAATAACATAATAATATCAACTTTTTCACTCCTTGTAAAACTATTATTTTTCATGTTTTTTAAACAACAACCTAATTTACTTTGGCAGAAGCTGTCGGCATGTCAATTTTCTTCAAGGCATGATTTTGTTTTATCAGTTTTGCTGGTCACAGGCTACTTGATGCATTTAAATCCAAATTTATTCTTCTTTTAGGAAAGTTCCAAGTTAACTTTTTAAAGTTTTTTAAAGGCAGCATTTTAAAAACCTAATTATTATAGTGTGTCGTATCAAGATAATCCTAAGAAAATCCTCTTTTATTTCAACCTGACGAGCCACCATGTTGCCGTTTAAAAAATTAATTATACAACTTTAAAGATTAAATTTTACACAGCACATGGCATTGGACCAAAAATAGTAAAATTGTATTTTTCCAAAGATTCAAGAATTGAAATAAGTAATTTTAAGGCATTCATAGATAAAAAAATAAATTTAGAAAAAAAATATTTTCTTGGTGATAAAAAGTGACAAGCGACAGATCGTTATATTTAGAATGTCATATGGAGTCAAAAACAGAAAAAATATAATAGGTGTCCCATTTAAAAATCGAACGTTTATGTCACTTCTGGTTAAACCGGAAGTTCCATAATGTTGAGTCACCTGTCAACAAATGCAATTTTATGTCGTATACAAATCCCATAAATTTTATTCCATTATCTTAAAAAACAAAGAAGTTTAAACGGCGAACCACCTTCCGTGGACACCCGGTAGATATATAAAAAAATAACACAAACCGTTTAAAGATCTTTCTTAAATTAATATTTTAAGTTTATTGTTAATTATAACAATTATTATTACAATCGTATCGACATAGAGTGAGTAAAATCTGATTCTACTTATCAGAACTTTTAACACCCTATGAAATCTTATAAAACATTGATAATAAAACACCAGACAAAGTAAAAATTAAGTATCGTAAAAACAAATTAGTTTGTATAATGTAGGTACTTTTGTGATGAAACGAACCTTCATAAATTACTCAATAATACCGTGCGAGCAAAAATTATTTGCACCAAAGAGGGCCTTGCATCTAAGGACGTAATGCTTAGCCGTAGAGCTTAATACCTGTTGGGTGTCAGTAACTACCTGAATTAACAATCAATCAGTTATTCCGTCATCTTTGACAATCGTTTTAAGTAATTTGATTCATCGCAAATTTTTCCAATTTCTTGAACAATTCACACAATGGGCTTTACGAAATAGCACAAAACATTTATGGTTGAAGCATATTTTCGAAACGGGGTTAGAGTAAATGGTGAGTGGCAATACAATCCGGGTTTGTGCATGGACGATTTTCACGAACATTTTCCTAACGTTGCTTTTATTGCTGGGGATTTTTATCATTGCCTAAAAAGAACCGTGGCTGTGTTTAGGGAAACAGGTTCTATACAACACAAAAAAGGAGCAGAAAGACCAAGAACAGAAAAACTTGTTGCAAACCTTCGTGAAATAATACGCCAACAAATTGTATAAGACTCCTGTCCCAAGAAGTGGGAAGATCTTATGGAACATGCAGGATTATTCTTAAGAAGTAGCTAAATTTATTTCCTTATAAAGTGCAAGTATTCCAAGAAATACAAGCCGCAGATTTTGAAAGACCCAGGAATTACTCTCAATGGTTTACCCAAAATTTATTGGAAAGAAATAATTTATTAGACCTCTCCAGTTATGTAAATTCTTAGAATACACGCATGTGGAGTAGTGAAAATCCCCACTTTTTTGTAGAGTCCACATTGCACCCTCAAAAAATTGGTGTCGGGTTAGCTGTTTCCAGAAGAAGATATGTTGGTCCTATTTTTTTTCCATGACACAGTTACAGCACAGCGGTATAGAGACAATAATCGCACGGTAAAACATGATACAAACTTATAAACTTATTAAGCTTATACCGCATATAACTTTATAATTGTAAAACCACGTACTCAGTAGTTAATAGAACATTATAGGAAATTGTTATCTTTTATGGTTTTTAAACAGAGTTTCTGGTTGGTACGTATGAGTTCTTGTAAAAAAAGAGCTTCTTAAAACTCATAAAATATTAAAAATTGCTGTTTCAATAACCGACTCAGTTATTATGAGTTCTTATGCGTTTTGTATAAGAGTTCATGAGGCATTTTCGGCAATGAAAGGAAACCTTGGGTTTTTTGTTTATATTTATATCTAAGAACATTCTTTAGATAATAATTATCTTTAGACAATGAGATCGTAAACAATACAACTTGTTTTTTGAGTGTGGTAGAATGAAATATAAATAACGTGTTAATGCACAATCTTACTTACAATCTCGATTTATAAGCTTCTCCATAAAATAGGCACTTTTGGTATGTCCTTACACACTTACCTTAATAATTGCCAATGATGTTCAATACAACTGAACAACGATAATTTCCGTACATTTCCATTATATCCGATTTCCCTTAATCTTCTTGTTAACAAAGTACATTGTAATCCAATGAAAATACAATTAGTACCCATTAGGAGATCAGCAGATACAAATCCAATAGCTGAAAATATCATACCAATAGTTTGGTGAATATAGGCCATCTGATAAGCTGGTGAGGAGGATATATTAAACGGGTACCAAGCAGAAATGATCAAGCCTTGTTCTGTTTCGTAGAAGAGGGGCGAGATGCAACACATCACAACAGTAAACCAACCTACGATCATAAGAACTCGTCTTATCGTTCCAAAAGTACGTAATTTCTTTTCCACAATTTCCATTTCGTGAAGGTTTTTCGGATGAAAAAAATCGTTACCAATTTGTTCAAATAACGTCGCAAGATCTTCTTTGTGGCTGAGAAGCAACATCTCCTTTACGAGGCCCATTAGAGCTGCGGAGTAGTGCGGAGTATACAAAACCTATCGAAGCGAATTCTACAACTTTGGTAATCTTCCCTATCCAGGAGAGTAAAATGCTTAAATTGAAAGAAAACAAAAGGGCCTGCGCCATAAATGAATAAAAACGGTACCATTTTGGCTTTGTGTGACGTGCATCTCCGATCCATATGCCTGAAAACTTCAACAAAAGAAAGTCAGTTTGTAGAAATTCTTTAAAACTTTCCATCGACATGTTAAACTTATGAAAGCAAAATTGCAATTGATGCGCAGAAAAAAAAATATAGGTAAGTATTTTATTTCAATAAGGTAGTAATTAGTATTATACGGAAATACATATACGGGGTAGAATTAAGATAAACATAAACACAGTGACGTTCGATTTTATTAAATAGTGGTAAAATGTAAAACATCAAAAATCAGAATACGAACAGACAAAATATACAGGGTGTTCCTTAATGAGGTGCTAATATTTTAAGGTGTAACTCCTCAAGTCATTTTATGAAGAAAAGTTCATATAAACATATGTCCTAAACGGCTTAAATTTTTTGCTACAGGGTGTTGAATTTAATTTTTTTAATGCGTTTTTTGTAATATCTCCGAAAGTACTTTAGATAATATTTTTAATTTTGGCATGTGCTAATAGGACATAAAACCACATGTTTTAGTTATAAAAGTTATTTTTTTGTTCTACCAGTGGCGTCCCTGCAAACATGTCCTCTGATACTTAAAAAAAAAGTGATACGCCACTGACTTTTCCATGTGGATATTATTTCTGATTAGCCTGGTCAATTCTACATAAAAATGTTCTCTTGCGTTTTTCTCCTTAGGCACACCGTTCTTAATTAAAATATTTATATTAAATTAGCTCTCCTACTATTTATTATTATTAACATTAATAATGCAACCGAAACTTTTTCTTGAAAACGGGTTTCGGTTATGGCATGGGGGTTTTCGTCCGCCCACACATGATTATTGTGGAAACTTTGATTTGATTTGATTTGATTTGATTTGATTTGATTTGATTTGATTTGATTTGATTTGATTTGATTTGATTTGATTGATGTTCATCAACTTCCCGTAGCACCGCTTCCTCAATTTCAGGTGTTCTGACAGTTCAAGGTCTACCTTCCGATTTACCTTTATGGAAACTACCAGTTTCACTAAGACGGCGATGAATATTTGAAAAAATTCTGGTAAGGCACGATTAGGATATATTTCCTGATAAATACGTCTGGCTTCTGTTGCGTTACCGCCTGCGAGACCATAAACGTAATGCATTACCGCCATTTCTGCATTCGTATAATTCACCATATTTAATGAATACTTGAATAAAAGCGAAAAAATTAAATGGATGCACTTAAACAATAAAAATCGGAGGAATAATACAATGGGATGGTTTTATACATCAACAACTTACTTTATGTCAATAATTATTTTACGAAAATTGTGATTTTAAGAACATTACCATTCCAGGATAACTAGAGTTATGTGATCAAAAATTATTCGTCAATACTGCAAAATGAAGCTAATTTAATTTAATTATTTTAATTAAGAACGGTGTGCCTGAGGAGAAAAAACGCTGAGGACCATTTTTATGTGGAATTGACCAGGCTAATCAGAAATAATATCCGCAGTGGCGTACCACTTTTTTTCTAAAAAATATCAAAGTACATGTGTGCAGGGACGCCCACTGGTGGGACAAAAAAATAATTTTCATAACTTAAACATGTAGTTTTACGTCCTATTACTATTAGCACATGACAAAATTGAAAATATATTTATTATCCAAAGTACTTTCGGAGATATTACAACAAACGCATTAAAAAAATTAAAATTTTACATCCTGTAGCAAAAAATTTAAGCCGTTTAGGACATATCGTCGGTTTGGAAGAAAACTGTCACAAGTCAAAAAATTTCATACTTTAGTTTTTTCTACGAACTAACTTTAAATTTATATATAGTTATCTTAGAAAAAGCGTTACATCTTAAATTCATCTAGTAACCGTTAGATGGCGCGATGTGACGGTTTGATTTTCTTAAAGTATGGTATATGTTTTTGTAGTAGACCGGCAGAAGATCAATTGTGCTTAAGCGGTTGTATGAATCGTTTCTCGTTTTTTGTAGAACAGTGTCACAATTTGAGAAGGTACTTATTTTATGATTTTTATTTTAGGCATAACCGTTACATCTTGATATTGTACAGTATTTTTTACAAAATAGGTTCAACTAATGATAATTTTTTGGTACAAGACTGTCACATTTTAACTTAGGACAGCATTTTTTATCGAGTAGGATTATTTATGTCCATTGTTTTGTGCAATATTGTCTCATTTTGATTTGTTTTGAGGAATACCGGCACAAAAGTTAATTAAAGGTAATACCACCTATACGGGTAAGCCAAATTATAAATATTTTAGGTCTAAGGGTGGCACTTGTTAAGTACTTTTGCAACCACAAACTAGTTTCTGTACATAATTTACCAAGTATTATTCTATCGTGTTATTAAAAAAATTAATATTTTAAAATGCTTCTCCTGAAAATTAACGATTTTTGACTTGTGACAGCATTCTTCCAAACCGACGATATTATGTTTATATAAACTTTTCTTTTTAAAATGACTTGAAGAATCACACCCTAAAATATTAGCACCTCATTAAGGAACACCCTGTATTTTCGTTCTTCTAAAAGCTTGCAGATAGTCAATCCCATCCATTCAAGCCGGTAACCAGGCCGAATGAGATCGGATATCTCGTGGGGTGCGGGTGAAGGAACACACTTCCCAATCGGTAGGTCATGGAAGCGCGAAATCAAAGGTTCATATCCCTTAGGGGGCGCTTTTAGTGACTGAGGATTGTGGTTCAGAGCCCACGTTAAACCGTAGGTCTCTCCGGAAATGGCCCTGGCAGCCAAGGAAAAGAAAAAATATGAAGCAAACAAGCAGTTTAGCTCCACTATCCATTTAAATATGTTTTTAACGTCTTGTATATTAAAACAACAACTTGCGTTCATAAGTTTTATAGTTATATTGAATTTTAATAATATATCCAAAACCATTTCTTTAGTTAGAAGGGAGGCAGACTTTATGCAATCACTGTATACGTATATATCTATATATATACAGGGTGTTCATTTGAAAACTTTCCACCTCGATTTTCCTGCTATAAAATGAAAATGTGGAAAATCGCTCGGACCCGTCGATTTTTATTTCGAGGGGGACATCTTTTGCGTATATTGTCAATCTTGTTACTTAAAGCCCCTAGGAGAGAGGGGAGGTTAGATCTAAATCCTAAATAGATACCCCTATTTTATTTTGGATTCTGCATAAAATCCTGAACATTTTTTAATAAAAGCATTATTAGTCTATACTTAACAGTTTCCGAGATATTGACCATGGTCTGCGCACTCTCAATGAGCCGCTTCAGATAAGGTTTTTAGTTGTACCTCTGCCACCAGACGGCGCAAATCAACACGTTGTTTTTGACCCTTTATTTTTCTGTGGTTTTTGGCATCGACGACATGTTATTTCGAAAAATAAAATGTCAATTGTCAACAGTAAAAGCACAGAAAAATAAAGGGTTTAAGTAAAAGCTAAAAACTATGGAGGATCTAGGTTTTCCACATTAAAAACGAAGAAGAAGAAGACAACATCAGCCCACTTCGGACGCGAGAGCCATCTATCGGCCAGTAGCGAACTAACCAAAAAACCGGGACATAATTTGAAAATGCTGCCATTGTCGATCGGCCTCCTACCCTATAGTTCTCCATAGGAACGACACCGACCGACAGCGCGTGAGCACGCCATTTTGCCCATTTTATCTTGTTGAAGTTGAACGTTTTTGGTTAGATTGTTTGTCATAGTTCCTGCTTTTTTG
The DNA here is from genome assembly GCA_963969555.1 of Polydrusus pterygomalis. Classification (NCBI taxonomy): domain Eukaryota; kingdom Metazoa; phylum Arthropoda; class Insecta; order Coleoptera; family Curculionidae; genus Polydrusus; species Polydrusus pterygomalis. Next base: position 49,084,805 of record OZ018382.1, read on the forward strand.
TGTATTTCTATTGTAATTTATTATAAGTGCTTATACCTAGGAGACATTTGAACTTTTTACTAAACTGTTACAATTGTTAGAATTACGTTAAATTACCAGGTAAGTTTCAAAATCCTATTGGGTTTGCTCATGATTTTTTTTTCAGTTATTAGAATGGTGTGTTATTAACAATCCTAGTGGAATAGAAAAACCTAACAAATACTTTCAATTTTTTATGCATAAAATAGCTCGCAAAGTTAAAATGAAGAATTTTTTTGCTTCCATTAAAGTTTTTATACTTGCATTTATTTTTAGATACTACCCTAACCCTCTAGCGTGTTGGATTTTTTCCAGTGCTATTGAAAGTCACTACACTCGCACCAATATATGTTAACACGGGGTTGTTTTTACCCCTAAATGAAAGTCTAAATTCTAAAAACAGGTTTCTATTGGATAACTCTCTTTTACAACGTTCAATGTCGCGCTCTCTTGTTCCCAACCGCTACGTTTAGACTGACTTGCGCGCCTTGCGCCTCTCCGGTTTCCTGCAGCTCGCCCGTCCTGACATGATGTTGACTGAGCATGCTTGGTCTTTCTGTTCACATGATGCCTTATGGGTGGTAATAGGGTGATAACGCTAACATATATACCTATTACCTTCTTAATCATGCCTGGTTACTGCTGTATAGAGAGCTGCTGGAAAAATACTAAGTCTAAACATCGATTTCCTAATCCAGCAAAGGACAGAACAATGTTCGATAAATGGGTAAATGCTTGTGGCAATATGCGTTTGGTGAATGAAATTTTACCAGAAGAAGTTTATAATACTTATAGAGTATGCTCTCTACATTTTCTACCTCATAATTTTGGAATGAATCGTAAACTTAAAAAGGGAGTGGTGCCATCAGTTAATTTACCAGGTAATTATATTTTTTTTTTCTAAAATGTGTACAGCCTTTAACTTCGACTAAGCTATATGTATATTTGTGTGTCTTTACAATAATACTTAATAATAATTTATTTGTTTAAAATTAAATAAAGAATATATTGAGCTTGTTTGTTGAAATTTGAAATGATATTGAAATAAATACATACAAAGATACCTACCTACATATAATAGTTTGTAGGTGCAACTAAAAAATAAAATAAAAACCTAGAACTATCCAAATAATGGGAAATATTGATAATAATTTAGGATTATTTATTAGCTAAATAATACTTAATTCATTTTTGTATAATTTTAATATTATGCTGTTTGTTTTTCAGTTTTTATGAGTTAGTTATTGCTAAACAAAAGCTTTATTTTTTAGAACCATTACGTCCTGCTGAAGAAACTAGTCGCTCTGCACCTGCTATAATCATAGAAAGTGTTAATACACAGTCACTTATTTCAACTGCTAGCACCAGTTTACAAAAATTAAAGTGTTTCAGTGAAAGTGATTGCCAAAATGACAATACCATTGCCAGCAGTACAAGATCATTTAATGTTAAGTATCCAATACATAGGCCACACTAACCGAAAAATCTCCACATTATGTGCCTTAAGGTATTAAATCAATACATTGCTAGAAAACTTTAAACGAATTTTACACAAAAATGTTGTGTAAGTGTAATGAGTAATGTGTAAAAGAGAACTAAAAAAGTATTTAATTGACCTGGAACCTTATAGTTTTTGTGAAAATTCATAAAATTTAAGCAGTATCTATAAGTTTGTTTTTCTTTAATGTGACGTCATTTCATTTTGCTTTGTTTTACATTGTAACCCATTTGAAATAAAGATTATTATCATTATTATTGTTAATACAATAGAAAATATTTTTAAAAGAATTTATATTTTCTTAATTTTATGACAAAAATGTTATACAAGTTATAATTTTAATGTATTACTTGAAGTCATGGTTATTTTACATAATTATTGAATTCAAGTATATGCTTGACTATAACTGGTTAACGTTTTGTCAGAAATTAAAAAAAATAAATTATTTTAATACAGTGTGTCCACGGATGGACCTAACTATACTTGTAAAAAACATTTTTTTCAATTTTTCGAAAAAAAGTCATTCTTCATCATTTCTTCTACTTATTATAAAAATACAATTCGCGTTGAGAAAATTTGATTTTATTGTACAGGGTGTGTAAAAAATGTTAAAATGTAAATTTGCAAAATTAAAAATTTTTGATCCAACTATTTTGAATGATCAGAATAAAAGAGATTGGAAAAAGAATTGGAGAAGCCGAATAAATTTTTTAGATATGACCTGTGGTAACTACGATATTTTATATTAAAACTTTAATCTGTAGGAAAATATCAATAGTTCAAGGAAAGACTAAAGTTTCAATATAAAATATCGTAGTTACCACAGGTCATATCTAAAAACTTTATTTGGCTTTTCGAATTCTCTTTCCAATCTCTTTTATTCTGATCATTCAAAAAAGTTGGATCAAAAAATTTTAATTTTGCAAATTTACATTTTAACATTTTTTACACACCCTGTACAAAAAAATCGAATTTTTTCAACGCGAATTGTATTTTTATAACAAGCAGAAGAAATGATGAAGAATGAATTATTTTCGAAAAATTGAAAATAATGTTTTTTACAAGTATAGTTAGGTCCATCCGTGGACACACTGTATAAAAAATTATTTTGAAGTTCCTGCCGAAAACTACAGAAGTCCATCTAGTGGCGAGGAGCTGTAGTTTTAATATAAGACGTCAACTCAAAACTAAGCAGATTTCTTTAAAATGTTGGAGTTGGAACTTGTACCCCGCGGCATAGATGGCGCATGTTATAGTGACAGTTTTACTAATACAGGAGAGTCCATTCTATCCCCCCTATAAACCTTTATCTATGATATTGACTCGTGAAAAATTACATGTTTGAACTTTGACAGCGTCTAGCTTTCTAATTGTACGTCTTAGAGCAAAACGGCTTAAATGTCCCTATCTTCGATTTTCATTATCTTTTCAATAGTGTCAACTTCCGGTCAAACCGGAAGTACTATATTTCTTACATTCGGTTTAACCGAAAGTTCACACTATTGGCAAGATAATAAAAATCGAAGATAGGGACATGTAAGCCGTTTTGCTCTAAGACGTACAGTTAGAAATCTAGACGCTGTCAAAGTTCAAAAATGTCATTTTTCAAGAGTAAATATCTCGGAAACTGTTAAGTATAGACTAATAATGCTTTTATTTAAAAAATGTTCAGAATTTTATGCAGAATCCAAAAAAAGTATATAAATAGGGGTATCCATTTAAGATTTAGATCTTACCCCCCTCCCTCCTAGGGGCTTAAAGTAACAAGATTGACAATATACGCAAAAGATGTCCCCCTCGAAATAAAAATCGACGGGTCCGAGCGATTTTCCACATTTTCATTTTAAAGCAGGAAATTCGAGGTGGAAAGTTTTCAAATGAACACCCTGTATATATATATATATATATATACGTACATTGTCATTGTCTTTATTAGTCCTTAATATGGACATATAAACATACATACTCACATAAAATCTCCCAGTAACTTGCAGTTTGCCAGTAGTACATAGATATTTTATGAAATCACCAACCCTAATCCTCTATGACACACGCCACTGATATATTTAGTTTTTCAAACAGTTTTTCTATAAATTTATTACATTAAATTAAATAAAATCCACAATTACTACAATTGTAAAACACAACTTGACATGGTCGCGTGACAGACCAAAAGTAAAGTTATATTTATATTATATTTTATTAAAATTATGCATAATATTACATATTTTAGGAAAAAATTATTTACAAAACCTAAATTCTGCTAATGAATAAAAAATATAAAAAAACTATTCGGCAATATTACTTAAAAATTCAGTTACGTATGGATTGTAGAAATAATGTTAATTTCCACAGTTTAACATTATTAATTTTGTGTTGATATACCGACGTCTCAATAGATGGGTATTTCCAAATAAGTCTAAAGGAGTGGCGGATATTAAATAATCGAATTTGATTTTAAATTTTTCAAGCCCAGATCAGAAGTAGGGATAGATAGAAGTTTTACCGTCACTTCTCCTCCCTGGCTTCTGAGCACACTGAGAAAATCTCCAGCAAAAACATCTTTACTGATGTATTTTTGGCTATCCCAGCTAAAATATTTGCCAAAGTTGCAAATTGACTTTCTTGTAGCAATAAAATAAGGTTTACTACTGTCTTTTTATTGATTTTAATGTTGATAATAAATATTTTCTTAAATATTTCGCCATAGCAAAATACGTAATTGTAAGACCAAAAAACTTTTTCAAAAGAATTTTTACTTATTCTGAGAAAAAAGTTGCTGTTCCAGCAAAGAAAATTTATTAGATTCGGTATTCGGGTGTTTCCGTGTCGCCATTCGGTGTCGTTACGAGCCAGTTTCGAATATTTCAGCCTATCCGAGCCCGTTGTCGCGCCGTTCCCGCATCATTTCGCTAAGTTTAGTGTTGAGGGAGGCCACCTTTAAATTAAGAAGAATACTATACCTACGTTAATGCAAATTTGGGAAAAATGTTTGATGATTTTCCATGTCCTTATAGTTGAATACAGGCATTGAATTGGTAAGTTTAGTTTGTATAATCTTACACATAATATACTTGTTTTTGTTTGTTGTTATGCATATTTCGATAAATCATATATTTGTGTATTTTTAGATAGAGACAGTTTTTAACAAAAGGTTCCCTGCTTGTATTGACGTCACATAGGGCCCTACCAGTAGGAAGTTTTGTGCAGAAAAATAGCAAAGTTGAAAGAACGAAAAATCAGCGGATACTACCTTGAAGAAAATATTGGTAAGTTAAAATGTTTTATTTTGTATATAAAATGTTTGCATATTAAACAGGTCTTATAATAATAATTGTGATTGAAAACTAATGAAATAATTATTTTTAGACATTACTGCTAAGGCACTACTGATGATGTTGCCATATTTATTCAGCCCCATAACCATTAAAAATGCCCGAAAAGCTTGCCTATGGAGACCAAGCAGGAGTGAGGTGCAAGAAAGTTGTTATTTAACCCAGAGGTAAATATTAACTACTATTGGCTATGCTTGAACTAAGAATTATACATATATAACTTTATTATATAGTAACCTGAATGCTCAATTGGAGGCTTAACTGGTAATAGTTTCTACTTTTTTTTAACATTTTAAAGTCTGAACTTTTTAGTAAAATTTAATAATTTTAGTCGTGCATACAGCATTCATTGGTGCTACAATGACAAACACCGAGAAGTTGTCTTATTCTTGACTTCGCTTGGTTTCTCCCTGGTCCTTCATTTCCAGAATTGCCCCTATTGTAGTTATTTAATCAACATTTTCCGTTCCAGAATAATGATCATTTCACAAAAAAAATAAAGACAAAATGTGGGAAACCTAACTCTTTAGCCATTCGGAGTCATATATAGTGGGAAACCTTACGTCTTCAAATATTATAGTGGTATCAGTGCTGTATCATTATTATTATTATTATTATTATTATTATTATTATTATTATTATTATTATTATTATTATTATTATTATTATTATTATTATTATTATTATTATTATTATTATTATTATTATTATTATTATTATTATTATTATTATTATTATTATTATTATTATTATTATTATTATTATTATTATTATTATTAGGTGCATATAGTCCTTTTTTTGTTATTTCATGTTATAAATAAGTTTCTATAAATTCTCTTTCTTTTATCGCCTGGTAGGGTATAATTATTTTTTCTTCCTTGTCTCATTTTTTTATAAAAAAACATTTGTAAAATGAAACTTTTATTATTATTAATAGGTGCTTTAGGTTCCTGTTGTTTAATGTTATAACTTATAACGTTCATATAAATCGTTTTTTGCATAACCTGCATGTATTAATGTTTGGTTCTTGTCGTATTTTTTTTTATATAAAGAATTGTTAATTTCATTTTGGTTTTTCCTTTTATTCCTATACCCTATATTTGAACCTTATCCTCACGGCATTAATAATACTACATGCCTAATGTACTCTATTTTATTAGCTCCGAAATTTTCTTTTTTATTGCAGCAAATTTAATTTTGTTTTTACCCTGGGTGAAAGTGCGCCTGTGTCGCAAATTCGAGTGCATGTACGGGAACCTTGAAAATTGTAAGAAATACATCAAAGTCGAAATCAAAAAGTGCAACTGTTAAATTTTACTTTATGTATTTCTTACAGTTTTTAAGATTCCCATACTAGCACTCGAATTTGTGACACAGGCGCACTTTAACCCAGGGTAAAAACAAAATAAAATTTGCTGCAATAAAAAAAAATTTTTAAGGGTAAGAAAGCACCCTCTTGTGCTAGCTATATAATTTTATTGTAGAAGGAGAGACATTTTCTGTTATTAGAAAAAGTATTTTTACCAACAGCAAAAGATTTTTAAGGTACAAGAAAGATCGTTTCTTCGCTAAATAATCTTATTTACTACTGCAAGAGAGACGTTTTTAAGTACAGCAACGTTACTTTTTAGAAATAGTAAAATTACTTTATAGCTATAACAGAATTATTCTTGCAAAGTAGTTTTATTACCACAGCAAAGTATGTCCAGCAAAGTGCGTTCTCCTGGTATAGTAATGTGCTTAGCTGTCCCCTATTTATCAAAATATTTTAGCTATGGTTGCTAAAATTTTCGCAAGGAATGAAAAGAGATTTTCTCAGTGCATGCTCCAGCAGTGTGCAGCTGTTTTGAGCTGTTTTTTAGCTGTTTTTTGCGGTGTTTGAGCTGTATTTTGCTGTTCTTGAGCAACAGCTCAAAATCCGTAAGTAGATCTTAAAAACCGAATAAACAGCTAAAAACGGCAAAAACAGCAAAAACCAGCTCAAGAATAGCAAAAAACCGGTCAAGAGCAGCAAAAAACTGCTAAAAACAGCAAAAAATAGCCTATAAAAAAAGGTGCGCACTATTGGTGAATGCTCAGAAGACAGGAAAGAGTAACAAAGGGGGTAAAACCCCCATCTTTCTCTACTATCACGGAATAGCTATTTATCACATAAATATGCAATGGCTTCCGTTGTCATAGATATGAAGCATACTTACCAACCTTTAATTTAAAAATCCCTTATTCTGAAAGCACGTCATTGACAGAAGCAGTCGTTTGATTAATAAAGCATAGATATATAAATAGCCATATGTTTGCAACTAAAAACACTGTTAGAAATCCTGGACGTGAGAATTAAAAAAATGTATAATCAATTAAATAAAATCAAATTTAACTTAAAATGTATAGTTATTTTAACTCTTTTGTGTTTAGTAAAAATCAGATTTTAAGAACTAACTTTTCTGGAAGTCGTTTTAACATAACAGCTAACTAAAATTAACATGCAATTCTTTTACGGTTCAAATGAATCCAATACTAGTAACTTTGATAAAGTTTATAATCATTATCAATATCTTTTTTAGTTAAAATTTTAAAATAAGTTAATACTAACATAAAAAATGTGTCAAATTAACTAATTAAGTTGTAATTTTTACTGCACAATAAAATCAGATTAATGTCAAAATAGTAATAACATATTTTATGAGTTACTGATTGACTGAAGCGGTTCTAGTTAAATTGACAAAAAAACGGGAGTGGACTTTCTGGGACATAAAAAAAAGTTAAATTTGATTCTTTTCTTTTAACAGTGAAGGGACGCCAACTGTATCTTGGAAACCATTTACCGTACGGAGAGAAATGGCTGGAAATTATTCTTAAGTTTCTAGACTGATCGCTATTGGGCATAAGTGACCATACAAAAAGCGGGATTTTATCAAAAATCCACATAGTAAACAGATATCAAAACTAGCATTTTTTAATCTAATAAAAATGCTGGATAACTTTTGTTTCCGAGTTCTTGCTCCACCTTTTTGTTTAAGTGGGTAGGAGGGAACAAATATTGCTGTACAAGAATATTCACACCTTTGCTTTGGCTTATCGGAATTTGCCAAATTTGAACTCACGAAGCAACATAGGTAATGAAGCCGCATCATCCTTTTAGCAAAACGTCATAGGATGAAATATGTGTTACACCTCAGATAAAATGCCATTGCATCTTTTTCTTACTGACTCTGTATCACATTCGATACTTAGTTAGTGTTTATTTATTTATTTATTTATCCACGGACAAAACCCAATTAGAGTTTTTAATTAACAAACTAATAATATTTATTATTTAACAGTTAAAAAAAAATATAAGATAACCGAATCTTAAATTAGGTCTCCCATAATAAAACAAGAAACTTTAGAAATATTCCTCTTAAAGGAAGCGAGGAAAGAGTTAAAAAAGTCAATACCTACTAATTTGTTCCCATTATTAACAATTCTCGGTATGGGAGAGGATTTACCGTAGTTGCATCTATGATCGTCAAGTGCAAATAGAAAGTGATTTCTTGTGTCCCTAGGTGGAACTCGAAAGTTAACCCGATATAAAAGATCTGGGCATTCAATTATTCCATTCACTAATTTAAATAAAAAATATATATCACATTTGATTCTGCGTTCAGAAAGTAAGTAAAAACTCAGTCTTCGCCTCAGACCATCATAGGAGTCAACAGGCAATCTAAATTCGTATGCAATAAATCTAATACATTTTTTTTACCTTTTCGATATTTTGAACATGTATTAAATATGACGGTGGCCACACACAAGAAAGGTATTCCAAACATGACCTAACAAGAGTTTTGTAAATCGTATTCAAGCTGTCAATATTTTGGAAATCTCTAGTATTTCTACACATGAAGCCCAATAACTTTAATGATTTGTTGACAATGTATTCATAGTGAATATGGACATCTAACTTAACATCCAAGTGAACACCTAAGTCACACAGAGTGGTTACTCTTTCCAAAATGCAATCATTTAATTTATAATCATAGTTAAGTGGCTGCACCCAAGCAGCAAAGTAATTTTATAATTCGATGGTTATACAACTGTTTTATTTTATTGGTATTTTATTGATACTTCCAAATTGCTAATCGATCGCATAAGAGCTGCAATAAGCACTATTCTGTTGTAGGCAACTAATGTGTTTTATAAATTTATTATCATAACGTTTTTATAATAGCATTATAAAATATCTTATAAAACAGTCATAGAATTATTGTAGAAACGTTTCTAGGAACATCTAAAAAAATATTTTAGCCTATAAAAGTTAACCATTTTATAAGGGCTTTATAGTGCATTTTGGCAATTTTCTAAATTCACTTATAAATATATTTTAAAATTATTTTAAAGTTGCTTCCTGCGACTTTAAAAAAACAGTAATATCGAAGTACTTTTAACAACAATTCGCCTTTAAAAGTAAATTGTTATTTTAGTGATCACTTTATAACTATTTTATAGTATAACATTTCTACTACAATATAAAAACAAAAACAAATTTCTTATAAAATAAAATTGTATATAATAAGATATATTTAAGACAACTTTACTTCCTGAACCAGCTGATTAAAAATGTCGAATATAAAACAGTGGAAAAAAATTAAGAAAAGTGGTGCTTTTCGAAGATGGTTAAAAATGAGTTATGAAAATATGATGTGTAGTAAGAACATTGGTGTTAATATTAATAATCCATTAGAGTTAAATAAAACAATAAAATCCGTTAACTGCCTTGGTGCCTCAGATCAATCGTCAATATGCCAAAACACTTATGTGTCTGTTAATGCAAGTAGAAACGCAGGGATTATGTTTATATTTTACGCGGTCATGACGGTTACTTTTACCATCAAATAACAAATTATCTATCACAAAGAAGACAAAATGTAGCAAAATAGTAAATTTATTTTATAGAAGTCACTAAAAGGTTGTGTACTAGCTAAACAGTTGCCAAGTAGCAATATTCGCGCGCTAATTGTGTAAACAAGAATCAGATGTTTCTGTTTTCCCTCTGAAATGAAGCTGCCTATGCTGCCACGGGAGTTAGGTTAGACAAAAGAGCAGAACCGTATTGTAATGTTTTTCGTATAAAATTATTCTTGTTTGATTTGATTAAAAAACTCACGAACGTCTTAATTGAAAAATTACATCAACTGCTGTTTCAGGGACTGAACACAAAAAAAATATGAAAATTTTTGACCTTGCTTAGCCCCGGCACAAAATAAATATACTGCCAGTAAACAAATAGTGTAAAATAAGTTAAAATAAAAGAAAATTAGCAGTGTAAAATAATAGTGCCCAATTCTTTTATTACAGAACATGAGGATTCAAAAATAATTTACTACTTATTTAAGAATTAGATAGATAATCACAGCCATTTTATGTTTTTTGCCACTGATCAGATTGCCACAAATTTGACTTAAAACTTTTGAGTCTTAGCGACTATAAATAGATAAATATTAATACAGTACTTAAGATCTGGCCTTCAATAATAAATAAATTATTAGGTAAGAATCCACAATGGCTGGATGATGTGGAGTTAAATAAAAATAGCGCATCATAAAGTGACGCAGCCAGGTTAGTTCAGGTTAGGACGTCTCCCCCCTCAAGTTTTCAAGAATTAGGACCTATTTTAAACTTCAGCGCCTTAAAAAAAGAGTGTGTAGATGAATTTTGTATTCACCTCCCCGATCTTAGATTTAAAGCAGTTCGGCCCTGTCGAAGTATCGCCAGTTTTAAAGCATACACATATTTTAAATGTTGTATAGAGATAGTGTAGTAGCTAAATTATCTTAAAATGCTTGCTATTAATACAAAATTATTTTATAGAAAGAGGCCATTTTTAAATGGGAGCGCTCGGGAACATAAAAATGGGTAGAGTTGAAAATACTAAATATCTCATATATGTTAATATTTACAGGTGTTAAATATATAAAAATTATGAAATAATGATGCTTAGAACAAACTGGCTTGAGTTTTTCTGAAGAAAATGGTTAAATCGACAAAGCTAATTTTTTTAGGCTTTAAAAATTTTCCTTAAACATTAATAAATACGGGGCCAGCTTAAATTTTGTTAGAAATATGCTATATATTTTCCAATAAAATTTAATTCGCAGTAAGAACTTGTTTTCTCAATCATAATCAACGTCTTTAAAAATCATATAAGGTATATTATATGGAATTAAAATAAATAAAATGGTTTCGTTACTTCTTGTAAATAGTTAGCCATATTAATTATATTTTTCCTTTATCTAATACAGAATTGCTTCTTGCAGCTTTTAGAATATACATTTAAAAAGCTTTTTGATTTTATTGGTGTTTCATAAAATACAATATGCTAGTATATTTTATAGCGCAACGTAAAAAGCTTTAATAAAACTGTTTTATAACGCTACTGTTTAAATTTTTTAAGAGTTGCAGAAATGTTTATAAAGTTGTTATATAATGCTTGCAAAAGGCTTTACAAAATAATAATGACTACTGAAGTATTTTATAAAATGGTGCCAATATTGCATTTATAGCTGTTGTATAAACGAATTAAAAACGTTCCTGGGAGTAAAGTTGTTTTATAATTTTTTTGTCAAAAACGTTTTCGCGACCATAATAAAATATCAAATTGCTGCTTGAGCATTGTGTGATGAAAAGTGATTATTTTACATTTTTTAATGTTTAAGTCCATTTTATTTCGAACACACCACTCATACACTTTGTTTAAGTCCTCTTGGATCCTCAAAGCATCACAAACTAACTACAGCAAACAATTTTAAGTCATCAGCAAAGCACAAACGGTGTGAAAATAAGATTTCAAACATTAAATCGTTAACAAAGATTATAAATAAGTAAGGACCCAAATGGCTGCCCTGTGGTACGCCAGATGTAACGGATATCTCCTGTGAAACAAAACCCCTTACTTTGACAAACTGTTTTCTATTACTTATATAAGATATTAATCACTTAAGTAAAGTTCCAGAAAAACCAAAGCACTTCAGTTTATTTGCCAGAATATGATGATTTACAGAGTCAAACGCCTTGCTAAAGTCTGTATAGACAGCATCAACTTGGTATCCATTTTCCAAGGCTTCCAACACCGTTGGAGTAAAAATCATCATATTTGTAGCTAGCAATGATCTACCTCTACAGAAGCCTGAGCAATAGAAAACATTACTGAATTCTTATTATGATTACATACTATCTTTTCAAAAAGCGTTGGGATTAAACTCAAAATAGAAATCAGTCTGTAATCTTTAGCATCTGACTTGTTACCAGACTTAAATACAGGAGTAATAAAAGCGTATTTCCACTGTTCAGGAAAAATACCACTTTCAAGTGAAAGTTTAAAAGCAAGTATAAAGGCTTTGACAGAGAATAAACACAGTTGACCAAAAATTTTGGAGTTATACCATCAGGGCCGGGTCCTTTCTTTTGATTCAGATTTAGAATATTTTCAAAGTTACATTAATATGATTCTGTGAGATCCTGTAAAATCTACATTTTTTAGTTATGACTCTGTAGCAAATACGCGCGATATATATTTTTTAACAGTTATCTCCAACACAAACATTAGCCAAAAGTAATTAATATTCTAGGAATTCTATTAAGCTTATAGTTTTTAAAATACTTTTGAATTACCTTTTTTTTAGGTTTTATATGTTAATTTTGTTATACTTTTGCCTTTGTTCCTCTTTATTCTGCCAATGTTAGTAAAGTATTTGCAGAATTATACCGTTGACTCTCATTGCCAAAAATAAACTACCTGATTAAACCCTATTGTATACGCCTCAACCTGTCTTCAAAGGGGATTAAATAGGATCAGGGTCGGCATGAAAATGTACCTACACCACATGATTTATTTTTATAATTTAAAATAAATAGATAGGTATTTTTAGTTTTAGGTACCTATAATAAATGTAAAATATTGATAACAATTAATGAGAATTAAAAATAATATAATTTAAAAGTATAACTATTAGGATAACAGCGAGGATAACAGGTACAATAAAAATAAATTAAATTTTAAAAAACTATTGATAATTTATTCAAAATTTAACTTTGTATCACTATCACTACCTTCATCTAAGCCTAAACTTATAATTAAGGGTTAAAAATTTGTAATCATAAAATTGTAAGAATTTTTTCAGCTGTCTGCAGAAATTTTTCTTACTTCGTTTTAATTAATTCTACCACAGATGCATTTATTGTAGGAGAAATATTATTTCTCCTTATATTGGATTTTAATTGGTGCCATTTTAGCTCAATAGGATTGAATATACAATAGTATGGAGGAAGACGCAGTGGCGTAGCGTGGTTAAAGGGGCGGAGGGGGCGAAGATATTTTTTTAAATGGGGGCTAAAATAAAAAAAATAGTGCCGCAGGCGAAAAATGTTTGGGTGCCACGCCCTTAAAATATAAAATACACATGATCCTCAACAAATCACAAAAAAATTGATTAAGTAAAAAAAACTGCTTCGTTTTCATGGCTCACTATGGGTCCTGAGGGAAGGGGGTAATTACCCCCTTATCTACGCCCTTGTTCAAAGGGTGCCTCACTGCTAATGTATAGTTTTGTTTATTTAGTAAGTTTTGGCCTGAGAAATAAAGTTTTTGTATCGTCATGTCTAAAATGGTCACATGAAAACAGAGTATGGGGATGGGGCAAGGGAAATTTTGTTAAAACTCTATAAAATATTTGATGCATATTACTTAATAATATAACCATATACTCTCATTGGCGACAATAACACACTTTTAAAAAGATAAAATTTAGTCTCTATAGTGAATTAGAGATTTCAAACAATTTTTAATTGTTAAAGCAAAATAACTGAAAGAATACAATTTATTGGTCGTGGCAAAATATTTTTATTATAAATTAAATCAAGTAGTGAAAATAAAATAGAATCTCGAAATAGGTAACAGGTTTATTTTATATGTTTCTTTACTCTAAAAGTTAGAAACAAATAATAACCTAATTAAAACTCATAAAAATACTTTAAAAACAAAGCGAAAGAGAGCTTCACAAAATATCATATTTGCCAATATTCTTCTGATAATGGTCATCTTCTAATATAAACAAAGAACTAAATTATAATAGCTCTAATAAATAATGAGGGTTTTGTTATATAATTATTATTTATATTCATAAACATAGTAAATTTCCTCTTGCTGCGATAGGTAAACCATATTATCAATTATCATGTGAAGTGAAATTGAACTGCGAAACTACTGGGAGAGTGAGAAGACTGAGAAGGGGGCGCCGTTTGCGAAAGGGCTCAAAGGGCGAGGGGGTCGGTCGCCCCCCCTGGCCCCCTGCACGCTACGCCACTGGGAAGACGCAACCTTTTCTTGGAGTGTCATGAGTATCAAACAATGTTTCGTCAATGTAAATAATTGGACGATTTTCTTCCCTAAATAGTTAAACAGCTGTTAAATATTTAAGTCTCCATTCCCGTAAACGTTGAGATTCCATTAATGTTTGTCTTTTATTAATGCTTCGGTATTTAAAACCCATTTTACTCAATATTTTCCTAAGGCTTGAAAGGCAACAAGAGATATTTGTTTTGTCTTTAATCAGCCGCTCTTTGAGGGAAATCAAAGTGCGTACAGTTTGTGCCTCATACATTTGGTAAATCTTTCTTCTTAATAAATCCATGTCATTTTCGTCAATGCTTCTAAATGTGCCAGGTGCCAGAATCACTCCGATTTTTTCTAGGATTAGCAGGTTTAAGTACTATGTCTCTTACCGAAGATAAAGGAGTGTTTGTCAAAGTAGACGTCTCTGCTAAAGCATACATCGAATTAAAATTTCTACTCAACAAAGATTGATACACATTTTTAATTATTAGTTTGGCATCGGTAGATAAATGCTTTCTTTTAAAAATGACACTTGAAGATGCCCCCGTATCAGCACAATTCCAAGGACGCCACATTCTACCACTAATAAACCTAACTAAAAATTACTCGCCGGAAAATGACTAAAGACTAAAATTATTAAAAATCAGTTTGTATTTATATATGAATCATAGGTATAAATTGAATTTGTAACTGGTCCGGCTCGGCTCGAAAAGGTTTTAAAATTTGTGACTTCATTATTTATTTTATGGTCAAAGGGATAATGAGGGTTTATTGCAGTCAAAAGATCAACGGTATAATTCTACAAATACTATAATATCTACATAAAATGTCAATTATCTTGACAAAGTTTCCTCGGCATATTTTATTTATAGAACTTACATGATATTATATGATCTACTTACCTGAGTGGTCATTTCCGAGGCGAATAAACAGGTAAAAAGTAAAAGATTTCCAGTAGAAGAAAGAACTGACATATACAGATAGAATTCGACAGTACCAGGATTTGCCTAAAAAATACAGTAGTCAGACCATGTTGTGCAACCTGGCGTCGGAAAACTTACGAATCGGCGCCTGCTTTGACCTTTTTATCTTTTTATGGCAATATTTTAAAAAATTACCTTTAATCTTTTTGGCATAAAAAATACCATCGTACGAGAAAATTCTCGGACAACATTATTCTAGCTTCCATACTATTAGGAAAACATTTAGAAATAGTTTAGTCGTTACTATGGAATATAAAATTTTAACGCCAAATGTTAGGTGTCTATAATCTTAATTGTTTGTTTTTTATTAAACGAGGTGAAAATGATTTTGTTTATTTATAAAAATCCTTCTTGATAGGTAACTTGAAAAGATAGATATCTCATTCTAGCACTGCACATTGCATTATACATTATTATTTTAAATCATTAATAAATGAAAACAAAAGTAAATATGAAGAAATAGTCCATACTTAAAGTGGAGTTGAAAGTATGAAAAGGGAAAGAAAAACACAAAGTCTTCCTCCACAAATTTAATGGAAAGAATTCCAAGTTTTAAGGGTCTCTACATGTTTCGAACGTAGAAACGTTCATCTTCAGGAGACATAAAGTTTTGAATCTATGCTGATGGTGTTAGCAAAAGAGAAACTGAAATTTAGAACCTTAATGGATCAGTTTCTCTTTTGCTAACACCATCAGCATAGATTCAAAACTTTATGTCTCCTGAAGATGAACGTTTCTACGTTCGAAACATGTAGAGACCCTTAAAACTTGGAATTCTTTCCATTAAATTTGTGGAGGAAGACTTTGTGTTTTTCTTTCCCTTTTCAAAATTAAATAGGTACATTTAATATACAGTGAGGACGTAAAATCTGGAATAAATTCATTATTTAGGAAACACTGAATGTTTTTAAAAATCGCTCGGACACGTCGATTTTGTTTTTTTAATACGAATTTTTTTCAATATTTTTTTATTATACTCCGAAAGCACTCTGATTGGACCAACTTTAATTTTTTAAATGGGAACCCCCATTTTTTTTAATTTTAGGATTCTGTGCATAAATATTGTGAACATTTTTTATCTAACATGTCATTATGATTTATCGATAGTTAAAGTTTGAAAATAAATACAACAATTAATTATTTATCATAATAATAAATGTTGAAAATGTGGCCCGAAGGTTAATTGGCAGTAACCTAGACGATCGAAAAATTCTTTCTGCACATTTCTAACAACTTCCGGAATGATTGGCCGTATTTCTTGAACAATTCGATTCTTTAAGTCCTCCATGTCCATTGGCTTAATTTGGAAAACTTTACCTTTAAGGTAACCTCACAGAAAAAAAGTCAAGAGGGGTTAAGTCGGGAAACCTCGGCGGCCATTCAATAGCTTCCCTTCTTCCAATCCATCTATTTTCAAAAATAGTATTAAGATAAGCGCGAACTTCTGCTGAATAATGAGGCGGGTCACCATCTTGTTGGAACCAAATATTCTGATGTGGTAAATCGCGATTTTCTTCATCAGGAAAAATCGTCGAAAGAGCTGAAGTAAGATCATCTTGTAGAAAACTTAAATATCGTTGGCAGTTTAGATTCTCATTAAAAAAAAAACGGTCCTATCACGATATCACCCACAATGCCTGCCCACACATTTA
This sequence comes from Polydrusus pterygomalis, assembly GCA_963969555.1. Lineage (NCBI taxonomy): Eukaryota > Metazoa > Arthropoda > Insecta > Coleoptera > Curculionidae > Polydrusus > Polydrusus pterygomalis. The sequence goes on from OZ018382.1 coordinate 49,101,655, forward strand.
TTGTTTGTCTATACTGAGTATGTCCCTCCCTCAGCCAATTTGGGTTTATATCCGACCAATACCTTTGTGTGTTGACCTCACCATTTAAGCAAAATGTGGATTCATCAGAAAAACAATGTTTTTAACAAAATTGGGATTCCTAATGCATATTTCTTGTAAAATTTCACAAAATTCAAGCCGCCTGTCAAAATCCTCTTCATAAAGTTCTTGAAGGACTTTCATCTTAAAAGGATGGTACTTATTTTCATGCAATACTTTTAAAACCGTTGTTTTCGAAATATTTAAGTTTGTTGCCATGTTCCTAGAGTTAATATGGTTATTTTCTTGAACACTTAATAATACGTCCATCCTTTTGTCGTCATTCAATGCTTTCCGACCACTTCTTGGGGCATCTCGAACATGACCAAGCTGAAGAAATTTATTCTCAATCTTACTTAAAGCTGATTGTAAAATTGGCGAACGATTATGATATTTTTCATTAAATAACATTAAATAACTGACACACTTCTTGTTGGGTTCTTACCCTGTCACCATATCCTATCATCATTAGAATTTCTATCCTCTGTACTTAATTAAGTTTCATTTTTGTTAAAAAGAAATTTCACAATAAAACTATTACTTAATAAACTTCAAAAGTTAGAAAACTTTAGAGTAAAAATAATCTATCTTGAAAATAATGACCCAATATTACGATATTTTGACACGAAGCATAAAACTGTCTAATTTAAACAAATGTAACAATGTGACAAGTAATTATTCACCGAGTTATGCTAATACTGATTTAATTGTTGTATTTATTTTCGAACTTTAAAACTGTCGATAAATCATAACAACATGTTAGATAAAAAATGTTCACAATTATGCACAGAATCCTAAAATTAAAAAAAAAATGGGGGTTCCCATTTAAAAAATTAAAGTTGGTCCAAGCAGAGTGCTTTCGGAGACACCCTGTATAATAAAAAATATTGAACAAAGTTCGTATTAAAAAAACAAAATCGACGTATCCGAGCGATTTTTAAAAACATTCAGCGTTTCCTAAATATTGAATTTATTCCAGACTTTACGTCCTCACTGTATATATTTTATAGTAAAACACTTATAGCTTTTTAATGTTTCATTAGTATTTAATATAGAAATGGTTTACATATGTTTCGCCCTTCCAGGGATTTTTCAAGAGTACCCATACTAAAGTTAAATTCTAAATTTACTTTATATTTTCCTACCACTATTGTAAAATATCAAAAAGAATAATTTATGTTACCTGGGAGCTATTCTTATTGTTTATTGGGGCCTATCATTGGGAATTCCGGGGTTAGTTGACAAAATACAACTAGGTATCTAAAATTGAGGTATATTGGAACATTTGTTGTTCATTAGTGATCAGGGTTTTATTATTATGTAGGGATTTCTTTATTTCTAATTGCTCTAAAAGGTCCAATCTTTTACCTTTATTTTCAACATGGATCAATTATTGTAAACTTTTTGGGTCTATAAAATGGTTGTTCTCTATGCAATGAGTGGACAATGGACATCCCTGTGCATTTATCATTTTTTATAATTGATGTATAATGTTCTTTAAGTCGTGTTTTAATGCTCCTACCACTTTAACCTATATAAACTGCTTCACAATCAAAACAATTAATTTTATAGACCCCGGACCAATCTAATTTGTCAATTTTATCCTTATTATTAACAAGCATTCTACCTAAGTTTTGTTTATTCACACATATTGTCTTACAGCCTAAATTATTTAATCTCTAGGTAATTCTATTACTAAATTTAGATGTGTAATTTAAAAATTTGAAACGGTCATTTTATGGCGTACCTACCCCACACAGCCAAATTATATACATAGAATATCCATAGCATATTTCTTTATGGCATATGTATGTGCATAGAATGTCCATGAATGTGAAAAATATCTACAATGAATATCCATAGGATGTCCATTTGGCCACTGATTGGATGTACATAGTATATCCATCAAGTATGTACTTTACATATGATATGCTTAACCAAGTATATGCACGAACTCATATGATATGTCTATACATGTCTGCATATGCACTGGATGTTCCGAATGCCCATAAAAATTACAAATGTATATAATAATATTATGAATAGCCAGATACAAAAAATGTCTTATACAAAATATATACAGTGTGTCTACTTAAGTTGGAACCATATTATGGAAAACTTTTATTATTGGTTTTATGGAAAAAAGCTATTCTTCATAAAAAGTTCTGCATGGTCTAAAACTGAAAATGCAATCTTCAGTTATGAAAATTTCTCAGTCATATACGAGGTATATCAGAAATTACGAATTTTGCTCAAGAGTAAAGTACCTTTATTCATTACAATACAGAAGAATGTTATGAAGAAAAGTTATTTTGAATTTAAAGTTTTATTCAAATATGCAATATTACAGTTATCTAGCCTTAAAATCTAGGTTTTGTGATTATTTACATTTTACATTATAAATTATTTGTGTTTATCTCTCACATATTTTTTTACAGCTTAGTAAAGCTGCCATTTCTAATGTATTTTATAAATACCAACGCACTATGACATTCCGTATCAAATATTTTATGTCTGTGCATCCAGGATTACGTTAAATTGTACCAAGTCATAATTAATACGGAATGATTAGTAAATAATTACAAAACTTAAATTTTTATGCTAAATAACTGTAATTGCATATTTGAATATAACTTTTAATTCAAAATAACTTTTCTTTATAACATTCTTCTGTATTATCAAAAATAAAGGTACTTTACTCTTCAGCAAAATTCGTAACTTCTGATATACCTCGTATATGATTGAGAAATTTTGATAACTGAAGGTTGCATTTTGAGTTTTAGACCATGCAAAACTTTTTATGAAGAATAACTTTTTTCCATAAAACCAATAATAAAAAAGTTTTCCATATGGTTCCAACTTAAGTAGACACACTGTATACAGGGTGTTTCAAAAACATGTGCCATCGCTCGGGTGGTGATTCCTTACCCAAAAATAAGGCAAATAGTTCCTATTAACATGGGTCCGCAGATGCCTTGTTTAAAAGATATAGGGTGTTAAAAATTTTAAATATTTCCGGTTTTTTCAATATATTTCCGAAACGGCTTAAGTAATTTTAGTAAAGTTTGGGTTGTAAAAAGTTCTTATAATAGCACAAATTTAGGAATAAAAAATGTGTTGACAGGTTGACCAGGGGCGTGCGTGTGATCAGATGCTCTACTCATTTTGAACAAAAAATAGGTACGCCACTGACTTTTTCACATTTTGATAGCACAATTTTCTAATAATTTTAGTGGCTAAAAAAAGTACTTCTAAATTATTTTTTATGGTCGGCATCGTTTGGAAGATAAATGCAATTTTATTAGGTGTAGCGTAAAACGTTTTTAGCAAATTAGGTATTTATTGTTTTATAAAAAAATTATTTATTATCAACCTAAACATAGTTATTACAGTAAATGCTGAAAATGTCCACCTCTAACTTCATTACAAGCATTTAACCTTTTACGTAAAGATCTTCTCACTCTGGCACAAATACGAGGATTTTGCCGAACTCGGAAAAACGCCATTTCAATTCGTTCCAAAAGTTCTTCTCTACTTTGTAGTGGCGCGTTATAGACAAGCTCTTTTATATGCCCCCGCCGATAAGAATCCAATGGATTTAGGTCAGGGGACCGAGGTGGCCATGCTATTGGACCACCACGACCAATCCAACGATGACCATAATATGTTTCCACAAGATATTCCCGAACAAGTGCTGCAAAATGTGCCGGTGCTTCATCGTGTTGAAACCACATTCTATTTCTCACTAATATAGGCAACAGCTCTGGTAAATCATTTCTAAGAAAATTTAAATACGACACATGGTTAAGTCTATTTGGCAGAATAATAGGACCAATTATATCATTTCCAATTGTTCCAGCCCAAATGTTGATGGAAAACTGGTACTACGAGTTTGCTACTCTAATATAATTGGAATTTTCTTCAGCCCATGTATGTAAATTATGAAAATTTATAATTCCCTTTCTTGTGAATGACGCCTCGTCTGTAAAAAGGATACGCCTAGGGAAATGTCGATTGTTCTCCAACTTATTTAAAACCCACTGACAAAATTCTTGTCTAGGCCCATAATCTCTAGGTAAAGGTTCTTGCACTCTTGTAAAGTGATATGGTTTTAACTGTTGCTCTTTCCCAATTCTATGTACAGACGATGCAGAAATATTTCCTATTTCGTTAGACACGATTCTAGTACTTGTAGAAGGGTTACGATCCACTATATTAAGAGCCGCCTCCTCAACCTGAACAGTTCGTCGGTATCTTCTTCGGCCAGAATTAGATTTAAAAGGTTTTAAAGTGCCGGATTCTTTTAGACGTCTACAAACGTGTTCGAAAATATTTTTAGATGGATATGTTCGTTGAGGATACCTTTCACGATAAATCCGTGCTGCGTCCCTTCCATTTTGTCTCGCTTCACCATAAATTAATATCATATCAGTTAATTCAGCCAATGTATATTGTACAAAGGGCATTTTGATGCTATAAAATAATTTACGATTTTAAAACTCTTTAAAAATTGAATCGAAAACATGAATTTACTTGCTTAACTTACTAAAATTTTTAAAATATTAGTAAACACCAATGACAGACGGAAATTATAATTATTAACAATATGTAAAGATACGAGTCAATGTAAAACTGACTGATTAATCTTTGTTTTAGATTCGACCATGTAGGATACTAGATTTTTAAACTTATTAATCTTGCATAAGCTTAAATATTTAACAGAGATTGATAGAATTGCATTTATATTCCAAACGATGCCGACCATAAAAAAAAATTAAGAAGTACTTTTTTTTAGCCACTAAAATTATTAGAAAATTGTGCTATCAAAATGTGAAAAAATCAGTGGCGTACCTATTTTTTGTTCAAAATGAGAAGAGCATCTGATCGCACGCACGCCCCTGGTCAACCTGTCAACACACTTTTTATTCCATAATTTGTGCTATTATAAGTACTTTTTACAACCCAAATTTTACTAAAATTACTTAAGCCGTATCGGAAATATGTTGAAAAAACCGGAAATATTTAAAAACACCCTGTATCTTTTAAACAAAGCATCTGCGGACCCATGTTAATAGGAACTATTTGCCTTATTTTTAGGTAAGGAATCACCACCCGAGCGATGGCACATGTTTTTTGAAACACCCTGTATATGTCGTGGTGCATATTTTAAAAATATTTTTAATTATGCAGAGTGATGTATATTATTGCATTTTCGGACTCTCAGAGACAACTATATATTTTTCATGTATAATGTTCTTTATACGTACCTATCTTCCAGCGGTTTACGAAATATAGATAGATAGAACATTTATACATGAAAAATATCTAGTTGTCTCTGGAGAGTCTAAAAATGCAATAATGTACTGGGTGTCCCATTTAAAAACTATAAAAGAAAAGAACACCAGGCTTCTATAATTGAAAATATTTTTTAAACATGCACTACGACATATCGTACAACTCTTGTATAAAACATTTTTTGTATCTCTGTAAAGAAGGGAGATACTGGACTCTGCCACACTAATATGCCATCCTATATAATTGGGCCATGTATCTTGTAAAATTGGGCTACGGCTTTGAATGATCCAGAAATATTGTCTTTTGGAACATAGTCAAGAAATGATACAAGATGGATACTAAATTCTTTACATATAATGCATTTTGTGTATATACATATCCTCATATTCAACATTCTAGATCTAGATCATTAATATGGTTATTCAGTAGACTCTGCTCTAGTTGTCTCTTGATGTGACTCACCGCTTTTGCTAAAATAAAAACTTCGTGTTAAGTTAGAATAGTTTGGGTTTTGTGTGTTATGTAAACCAACTTGTTTAATACTTTACTTACTTTAATTTCTTTAAGCTGTTATTAAGGTGGTCCTTTGCCTTTATTAGCCAAGCCTTTATGGTTCTAATAATTTCGTCATTACAGGCATTTTGTGTCCTTGAATTTAATCGAACTGCTTCTAAAAAGAGTTTTATTATTACCTATATATATAATATATAAATTAATATAACAAGATCTCTATCTTTCCTCCTATAAAAATCTGAAAACTTTTATAATTATTATTCCTTTACCTATCCCTCTCAGCCTTGGTTTTCGGAAACAGAAAAAAACGTGCGTGTCAGCGTGCTTTGAACTATAATGCTTGCAATCAGGAACAAAGCACATTCCCATTGTGAAGCAGTTGTTTGTAGAAGCCTAAAAACAAATTCAATTAAACTTAAAAATAAACACCAAAACAATTAACAACCTAACCTCAAAAAGTTTTGAAGCAGAATTATTACATCAAATTAACTCACCTGGCCAAAAACGAATATATTTCGCTTAAATAGCACGTTCCTTCAACTAAATATCAAAACTAAAAACCTTATTATCTTCTGGAACACGAGGAAACACCAAACCGAATGAAAAATTCCTTATGGGATTTTACCGTTATAATAAAACGAATTTGTTTGGCGGTTGGGCCGGTTGGCGTCAGTAGAGAAAGGCACCAGGCACCGCACCGCCCATTTCTCTGACGCATGACTTAGGCTGTTTGTGTCTATTCGGGTAGATCAGCTACATAATGTTTTATCACTTTTGATCCGGTTTATTTTATGAAAGAGGAAAACTGGAATTAACTCACTCGGGTCCCTTTTTCCAATTATTTTTTGCTAAAAAAATTATCTTTTACTTTCTTACGGATCTTGTGAACTTTTTGTTTTATTTTCAAATCGGACGAGGCTTTCTTATACAAAAATTATGCACTATAAAAAAAGGGTAAAAAATAAAAAGAAAATAAAAAATTGTTTGCGATTAAAATCAATAATGTGCATCAGTGATTTTGCATAGCATATTTTATGTATATCCACTAATGCATATCCTACATTGCATATGATATGGTTATACCTAAAGGTATATACAAAATACAATGTATAATGTATGTGATATGGATATTCAACATATTCAATGTACATCGGAATGGACATTTGTCATATTCTATGTATATACATATCCATGGTTGGCTATGTGGGACTAACGCCATAAAATTCCCGTTTTAACAATTTCCTTCTTTTTTTTTTAATAGATTGTCAATAAGACTGTCTTTGTAATCGTTGTTCGTTGCTATTTGTTTAATAGTACTGCGTTCTTTGTCGAAATTTTCATTATTTAATGGAAATTTGACTAACCTATGAATGAGACTGTGGAACGGAGTTAATTTAGTTTGCCAAAATTGTTAAACTCTACCGTACGTATATTTGAAGATATTGAAATTGAAAAAGTATCAAGCTGTGAACTTAACCGACTTTTGGTCAAAAATTACTAAATTTATAAAAAAAACATTGCACTTACCAAGTTAAGTAAAAATAATGTCATGCACAAATTGATTGTGTTAGAAAACATTTGCCAGAGAAACATAGTTCCAAAAACTTTATTGGTAATCTTGTGGAACCTAAAAATGCAATTGTTAAGATATAGGTTCCCTCGACTCTACTGGTTTAAGGATGTTTTTCTTTAGCCTATTTCATTCACGCATTAGTTATTTTATGGAGTACCTAATAGTTACAGTGCGGCTACTGAGTACCGTCTACAGAAAAATGTACTTTGCAACGCACACCCTCGAGTATTATGGTAGACTGCTGTTTACATCAAACAAAACCTTGCCTTAGCCATGCAGATTTATTTATTGTACCATGATTAAAATTTACAAAAAAGCCTATTTGGTAGTTTTAGTCTCCTACTGGAATCTTCAAAGGAAAATGTCATGTATGCTATAATTTTTTATGTCATTTTGGTGTGGAATTTTCTTATCGAATTCCCACGTTCTTAAATTAATAACCGCAAAGTTGGTAATTCAAGCACTAGGAAGATTACTACACTGAGAAAATCTCCAGCAAAAACATCTTTACTGATGTATTTTTGGCTATCGCAGCTAAAATGAGGTTTACTACTGTCTCTTTATTGATTTTAATAAGTACTTTGTTGTTGATAATAAATATTTTCTTAAATATTTCGCAATAGCAAAATACGTAATTGTAAGAGCAAAAAACTTTTTCAAAAGAATTTTTACTTATCCTGAGAAGCAATGTTGCTGTCCCAGCAAAGAAAATTTATTGGATTCGGTATTCGGGTGTTACAGTGTCGCCATTCGGTGTCGTTAGCAGCCAGTTTCGAGTATTTCAGCCCGTCCGAGCCTGGTTGTCGCGCCGTTCGCGCATCGCGCATCATTTCGCTAAGGTTAGTGTTGAGGGAGAGGGTGCGCCACAAGAGTGAAGAATATGGTCGTAGACAAGGGGAAAAATTTCGCAAGGGGTGGGCTCAATGCCTTACAAAATCATTTGTTTTTTTTTCTGTGTTTGTGAGCTAACTGTATTTTGATGGAGTACAAGAAAAGTTTAAAGTTAGGAGGCCACCTTTAAATCACAGAACTCCAATCTTTAAATTAAGAAGAATACTATACCTACGTTAATGCAATAATGCAAATTTGGGAAAAATGTTTGATGATTTTCCATGTTCTTATAGTTGAATACAGGCATTGAATTGGTAAGTTTTGTTTGTATAATCTTACACAGTGGCGCAACTACGGGGGGGGGGGGCTAGGGGGGCTAAAGCCCCCCCTTTGAAGTTCCTTCAAAATAGTAAAATTTAAAATTGTCAAAAAATGGCAACGATCGCAACGCTGTACGCTGCACTTGTAAAGTTGGCTACGCTGCACTTGTAAAGTTGGCTACGCTACACTTGTAAAGTTGGCTACGCTGCACTTGTAAAGTTGGCGACGCTGCACTTGTAGCAAAACCAGTATCGGTTGATGAAGTTATAAAAGAACTTCAAAATCTGGGACCTCGTAGACTTTAGTTCAATTTGTAAAAGTTTCAATAAATACGTTATGTTTACACTTAGTTTAAAATAAAAGTTTGTAGTATTTGGCTAGTCTTTTTTTATTGTAGCGTTTTATTTAACAGCCGTGAAAAAAAATGTTTTCTACGAAATAGTAAGGAAGATTTAAAATAATTATTTAAAGTAGGTATGTGTTTAACGATATTTTAATATTCTACTTATCCTAGAAAGTGTAAAAAAATTTTTTAAGCACGTTAAAAATTTTAAAAAATCGTGATGCTAATTATTATTTCTACAATTTTTTATGCTACCAAAAAATTAAAGTTATCTTTTTTAGATTTTCTTTAATAATGGCGTGGCAGCCAAAAAAAATCTGCCTGCGGCGCTTTTTTTAAAAAAGAAAGAATGATCCTCTCTGGTAGCCCCCCCTAGAACGAAATCCTGGTTGCGCCGCTGATCTTACACATAATATACTTGTTTTTGTTTGTTTTATGCATATTTCGATAAATCATATATTTATTTTGTGTATTTTTAGATAGAGACAGTTTTTAACAAAAGGTTTCCTGATTGACGTCATATACCAGTAAAAAGTTTTGTGTAGAAAAATAGCAAAGTGGAAAGAACGAAAAATCAGCGGATACTGCCTTGAAGAAAATATTGGTAAGTTAAAACGTTTCATTTTGTATATAAAATGTTTGCATATGAAACAGGTCTTATAATAATTATTGTGATTGAAGACTAATGAAATAATTATTTTTAGACATTACTGCTAATGCACTACTGATGTTACCATGCCATATTTATTCAGCCCCATAACCATTAAAAATGCCCGAAAAGCTTGCCTATGGAGACCAAGCAGGAGTGAGGTGCAAGAAATATTGTTCTTTAACCCAGAGGTAAATATTAACTACTATTGGTTATGCTTAAACTAAGAATTATACATACATAACCTTATTATATAGTAACCTGAATGCTCAATGGGAGGCTTAACTGGGAATAGTGTCTACTTTTTTTGACATTTTAAAGTCTGAACCTTTTAGTAAAATTTAATAATTGCAGTCGTGTATACAGCATACATTGGTGTTACAATGACAAACATCGAGAAGTTGTCTTATTCTTGACTTCGCTTGGTTTCTCCCTGGTCCTTCATTTCCAGAATTTTTGATTACCCCTATTGTAGTTATTTAATCAACATTTTCCGTTCCAGAATGATCATCTCACAGAAAAAATAAAGGCAAAATGTGAGAAGCTACAACTGTTCAACCTAACTGCTCAGCCGTTCGGAGTCATATATAGTGGGAAACCTTACCTCTTCAAATGTTATAGTGGCATCAGTGCTGTATCATTATTATAATTATTATTAGGTTCATATAGTCCTGTTTTTGTTATTTCATGTTATAAATAAGTTTCTATAAATTCCCTTTCTTTTATCGCCTGGTAGGGTATAATTATTTTTTCTTCCTTATCTCTTTTTTTATAAAAAAACATTTGTAAAATGATACTTTTATTATTAATACGTGCTTTAGGTTCCTGTTGTTTAATGTTTTAACTTATAACGTTCATATAAATCGTTTCTTGCATAACCTGCATGTATTAATGTTTGGTTCTTGTCGTATTTTTTTTTATATAAAGAAATGTTAATTTCATTTAGGTTTTTCCTTTTATTCCCATAAGTACCCTATATTTGAACCTTATCCTCACGGCATTAATATTACTACATGCTTAATGTACTCTATTTTATTAGCCCCTAAATTTTCTTTTTTATTGCAGCAAATTTTATTTTGTTTTTACCCTGGGTGAAAGTGCGCCTGTGTCGCAAATTCGAGTGCATGTACGGGAACCTTGAACATTGTAAGAAATACATCAAAGTTGAAATCAAAAAGTGCAACTGCTTTAAATTTTAATTTATGTATTTCTTACAGTTTTTAAGATTCCCATACTAGCACTCGAATTTGTGACACGGGCGCACTTTAACCCAGGGAAAAAACAAAATAAAATTTGCTGCAATAAAAAAAACTTTTTAAGGGTAAGAAAGCACCCTCTAGTGCTAGCTATATAATTTTATTGTAGAAGGAGATACATTTGTTGTTATTAGAAAAAGTATTTTTACCAACAGCAAAAGATTTTTAAGGTACAAGAAAGATCCTTTCTTCCCTAAATAATCTTATTTACTACTGCAAGAGAGACGTTTCTAAGTACAGCAACGTTACTTTTTAAAAATAGCAAAATTACTTTATAGCTCTAACAGAATTATTCTCGCAAAGTGGTTTTATTACCACAGCAAAGTATGTCCAGCAAAGTGCATTCTCCTGGTATACACTGAGGAAAATCACTCAATACAAGTATTTTTTTGAATATATGTGTATTACTACAAGAAAAATCCATTTATCCCTAAAATATTTCGTTTAGTCGCAATCAAGGACGTTTTTTTGACAACAATATTGTTATGTGTGCTCAATGCTTTTTTATGGTAACAGAATATCATATAACCATAACAATATGTATCCAATAAAGTGTTTTTAAAAAGATTTTTTTAAATTCCTATAAGGTTATCTTATTACCACAAAAAATAAAATAAAAATTAACCAATCTTTTATACCTATCTAAAATATACGTTTTAGGAACTAAACAGTTGCTTTTTTACTATATGGTGAAATCATTTTGGTTCATTTTATTGCCGTTTGCAGTGTTGTTAGTTTGTTTAGTGGTTGGTGGATTATAGTTTATAGTGGATGTTTGGCTATTTATTTGATAAATTTTTTATATTTTAATAATTTTATATAGGGTGGTGTACTTTTAGTGCAACGTTATACAATAGATATTGTGGCGGTGTGTCCCCAAATTCAGGTAGGTACAATTATTTTACCAATAATTATATTTATTACTTAAAAGTAACTCATGTTTATCACATTACTCTACTGGTACCTACAAAAAATCGTAGACTTAGATCTGGAGATTTTAAAATACTTTTTCTCCGTTCTAAATTTTGCAATGCAAAATCGCATTTGTTAGGTTTTCTGATACCTATTAATAAAAAAAAATGGCTAAAAAGGGTCATGTTCCTAGCAGTTTGTCACTTTTTATTAAATTGACGTATTTAATTACGCTGCTTATTCATTATTTATTTTAGTGATAATTTAGTTTTAGTCAGATCCTCCCCTTATTAAACAAATTTTAACATACAATTTTTATCAAAAATACGGCCCTAATAAGTGCAGAATGGAAACTTAATGACGGCCATTATCGGAATAAATTAAAAAAATATAAGTAATAAATATATTTATTGGTAAAATAATTATTGTACCTACCTGAATTTGAAGACACACCGCCACAACACTTATTGTACGTATAAAGATGCACTAAAAGTACACCACCCTATATAGAATTATTAAAATATAAAATTTTTATCAAATCAATAGCCAATTATAAACTAATCCACCAACCACAGCCATTTTGGCGAAGGAGCAAAAAAATAAATTTAGTAGTAGCTAGGTGGACTAGCTACAATAAAAGTAGAGGTGAAACCCTGTTTGAGATTCACCCCCCCCCTCTTACACCCCTGCCCCCCTCGCCTACCCCCACTCCTTTCTACTCCCCCCACCCCTCGCCTCCTCCTCCGTGTTGACCTTGACCATACACGTGGGCGAGCGTATTTTTATGGTATGCAGGTGTTCATTCGACCTTGAAAGATGCAACTACTCTTTGTTGATTTGGCCTTGAGAGCACAGGTATGCAGGTGTTTATTTGACCTTGACCATACACGTGGGCGAGCATATTTTTATGGTATGCAGGTGTTCATTCGACCTTGAAAGATGCAACTACTCTTTGTTAATTTGACCTTGACCATACACCTAGACGAGGGTTTTTTTTATGGTATGCAGGTGTCTTTTATGTGACTCATTTGACCTTGAAGGATAGATCTGCTCTTTGATGGTGTTGCCTTGTCCATAATGCACGTGGGCGAGCGTATTTTTATGGTATGCATGTGTCCTTTTATTTATGACACTGTTGCGTTACAAATTTTTACACCATGGAGTATTTCTTTATTGTCGTCATTTATTTGTTCGAAAATATCTAGAGGGATGCAAGTCTGTTTTATTGATGTTACCTTGACCATTATTTTTTCCCAAAAGTTAGATTTGTAATATATTTTGTGTTTTGTTATACCTTCATGTTCTTCAAGGGTGTTTATTGATGGGATTTTCACACCTTGAACGAGCTATTATAGTCGTAACAATAGGGTCTGGGTCTCTTTGTTATCGGATTTTCACACCTTGATGGGATTTTCACACCTTAAAAGAGTGCAGCTGTCCTTTTGTTAGGTATGATTTCGAAGGCGGCATGGACCTTTTGTTATGAGTAATATTGAGCGCTGGCTATTTTTCTTACTTTGTTCTTTATTTAGGTATTTTTGGATTCATTTTTATAGTGGATGCAGATTTTCTTTATGTAACCTTGACTAAACTTTTGAGCAGATGTTTATTTATGACATTGGGTTGGGTTTATTTTCAACCTTAGACGTGACCGGACGCAGGTGTTGGTTTTTACATTGTGTTAGACCTACTATAAAAAGGGACGAGGACTTGGATATTTCAGTATTTGCTTGTCAATCGTTCGTGTAAGAGTTCCTATCTGCTACCATGAATAAATACGTATGCGAAGAATGCGGTAAATCATTTACGCGAAGTTATACTATGTTACGTCATAAAAAAGACTCATGTAAATTAAGAGTGGCTAATGTGGGTGGAGAGAAACGACGCAGACTAGATGCTTCGTCATCACATATGCAAACTTGTGCTGTATGTAATGTTACTTTAACAGCGAATCAGATGGCAGCTCATCAAAGAACATTACAACATAGAAGTAATGCTTGTACACCATTGTCTCAAAATGTTCAAATTATTGACACTGCTTTTAAAAACAGAATCACAACCTACCATGTAAATAGTGATAACAAGCATATAGACTTTGCAGCGTTCTTCGATGAATTAAGATCGAAAGTGTTAGATCTAATAAGTCAATTGTTGTTAGTACACCGTTCATTTAAAATAAATATGGTTGTGGTGGGACGATACAGTTTACCATTACAAGAAATTATTAGCGAAAAATCCTTTAATACAGCAAATGAGGTTGTTGATGTAGGCAGCGATTTAAATATGGTGTACGGAATATTTACTGAAGCAATGAAAACCCAGTCAACTGAATTTCAAGAAAAAGATTCAGGTATGTTAAACGTTTTAGTGTTTTGATGAAAAGGGTATTAATTGTGTGTTTTTTCTTTTACAGGATGGGCATTGGAGAAAATACTCTACCTCGAAATTAATATTAATAAGTACAATCCAATTGGAGGGTCGTCGTACATCGCATTACCAAGTCCAATTCTAAAGAAGAAGGCCATTGTTAATGTAAATAATCAAGATGAATGCTGTTTTGCGTGGGCTGTAGTGTCAGCTTTGTTTCCTGCCACAACAATGACATCGCAGATATCATCTTATCCTCATTACTCTGATGTTCTTAACTTCACAGGTATGGATTTTCCAGTAAAGTTACTTGATATAAAAAAATTTGAAGAAATGAATAATATTTCAGTGAATGTGTATGGTTTAGAATCTTTATTTGAGGCTAAAAAGGTAAAATATGAAATTGTCGGACCACTATATTATTCGGGAAAAAAACGCGTAAATCACATTAATTTGCTGTTAATAACAAAAGATTGCAATGTGAAAGATAATAATAGACACAATTGTGATGAAAACTGTTCAAAAACTCATTATTGCTGGATTAAGGATTTATCACGTTTAGTGTCTCATCAAATATCACAACATCAATCTAAAATATTCTTTTGTGATGGTTGTTTGACTTATTTTAGTTCAGAAAATAAATTAGCAGCACATCAACAATATGATTGTACCCATGTGTATTCACAGACTCCCACATTGGATTTTAAAACTGATAAATTTGGAAATAATGTACCTGAAAACATTCTAAAGTTTGAAAACATTGAGAAACAAATGCGAGTTCCGTTTGTAGTGTATGCAGACTTTGAGTCTATTTTAAAACCGATTGTAAATGTGGAACCAAACCCTACAAATTCTTACACAATGCAAAGCTTCAAGCATGAGCCATACTCTTTTTCGTATTTAATTAAATGTTCTTTTGACGACTCAATTTCCAAGTTTGAGTTATATAGGGGAGTTGATGCGGCTCAAGTCTTTGTTTCCCGGATTGAAAACGATTTAAGGTTTTTCTATAATACGTATTTAAAGGATATAAAAGAAATGAGAGATTTAACGGATCAGGAAAAGAAAGAGTTCACAAATGCTACAATTTGCGGCATATGTGAACACCCTTTTACCGACACAGATGTGAAAGTAAGAGATCATTGTCACATAACGGGGGAAAAAAGATTTGGTGCCGCACACTCTATTTGTAATTTAAATTACAAATTACCTAATTTTATTCCGATAATTTTTCACAATTTAAGTGGTTACGATAGCCATCTTTTTATAAAAGAATTGTGTAAACATGGGGATAGAATTGAAGTAATAGCTCAAAGTAAAGAAAAATATGTGTCGTTTACAAAGAACATTTACGTGCACGATTATGTTGAGAAAAAGACCGGTAATACTAAACGTAAATATTTAAAGTTACGATTTATTGATAGCTTTAAATTTTTATCATCTTCCTTGGAGAATTTAGGCAATGGTTTAGATATCACTGAATTTAGAGAAACAAGAAAGCTTTTTTCCAACACTGATCAATATAATATGATGCGCAGAAAAGGGATTTTTCCCTATAGTTTCGTAGATTCCATTGAAAAAATGAACAATACAACACTTCCATTAAAAAACGAATTTTATGATAATTTACGCGAAGAGCACATTAGCGATGAGAGTTATGAACGAGCTAAAGAAGTATGGCATATGTTTGGGTGTAAGAATTTGGGGGAATACTCGGATTTGTACCTCAAATCAGATGTTTTATTATTAACGGATGTTTTTGAGCAGTTTCGAGATATGTGTTTACGTGTTTATAAGCTTGATCCTGCTCAGTACTACACGCTTCCAAGTTTGTCCTTCGATTGTATGCTGCGTATGACCAAGGTAGAGTTAGAACTACTGACTGACATAGACACAATTAATTTTTTTAAAAAGGGTATTCGCGGCGGCTTAAGTCAGTGTACGGAACGAAAGCATATTGCCAATAATTTATATTTACCAAACTACGATGCATCAAAACCATCTTCATTTATAACATATCATGATGCTACAAACCTATACGGTCATAGTATGTCGCAGACATTACCATTTGGCGGTTTCAGGTGGCTATCACAACGTAAAATAATTGATTTAAATATTCTGGCGATTGACGATAACAGCCCCCAAGGTTATGTTCTTGAAGTGGATGTGCATTATCCAGAACATTTACATGATGCTCATGCCGATCTTCCATTTTTAGTGGAAAACATAGTCCCTCCTACAGAAACAGCGAAGCTACCAAAGCTAATACCGAATTTAAATGATAAAAAGCGGTACATAGTACATTATAGAACGTTGAAACAAGCCATCAATAACGGCCTAATGGTGATGCAAACGCACCGAGTTTTAAAATTTGATCAATCCAAATGGTTAAAAAAGTACATAGATTTTAATACTGAATTGCGAAATAAATCAACAACGAAATTTGGTAAAGATTTATTTAAGTTAATGATTAACGCAAATTTTGGCAAAACGATGGAAAATGTGGAGAATCGTAAAGATATAAAGTTAATAACATCTTGGGATAATAGTGTCGGTAGAGTAGGTGCTAGAGCTTTAATCGCTCGCCCCAATTTTAAAAGCGCTTCAATATTTTCAGAAGATCTAGTAGCAATTCATATGGGTAAAACAAAAGTAATTTACAATAAACCAATTTATATTGGATTCTCCATATTGGACATGTCAAAAACAGTTATTTACGATTTTTTTTACAATTTTATTAAGGCAAAGTTTGGTAAGAATGCTTCCTTGCTATACACTGACACGGATTCCCTTATACTAAAAATTTTTACAGATATTTCTATCGCGTTATTTCAGAAAATCCCGAAAAATTTGATACATCAAATTATCCCGAGCAAAATTTGTTTAATATTAAGAAAAGTAAATCGGTATTGGGTAGAATAAAGGATGAATTTCCAGGTGACCCGATAACATGTTTTTACGGTACTGGGGCGAAAGCTTACTATGTGAGCTCGTTAAACAACGAATTAAAAAAGGCCAAGGGTATTAAAAAATATGTTGTCGAAAATCAACTGCACCTAGACGATTATCGAAAAATAGTAGAGTGCGGTGGCCTTATATTTAGAAAAATGAAAACTTTTCGTAGTATTAAACACGATGTATATACAGAAGTTATAAATAAAGTTGCTCTTTCCCACAACGACGACAAACGTTACATAATCCCATCAACGACAAAAACTTTACCTTGGGGTCATCAAGACATCGAATTTTATAAAACCAATCCCGAGGATAATTTGGAAATTTTGCTTAAAGTTACCGAATCTTTTAATTCAAATGATAATTTGTAAATATTTACATCCTATTGGAAAGTCCATATTTTTTTTGCTTTTATATTTTAAATTTATTGCTTATTATGCTAAAATTATATGAAACATTGTAATTATGAAACTTAATTTTTACTATAATTTTACATGTATAATAAAGTATGATGAATGATGTCATAGTATTATATAATCACTTTATTTATATACATTATTGCTAGTTATTTTATATCCATTTTCACAAATTGTTAAGGTAAAATAGATCTTTCCGTTTACGTTTCTTGTCACTTTTCGTAAATGACATACCACATTTTTGATATGTAGGTACTCTTCAATTTCTATAAAAGAAAGATTTTTTTTGTCTATAATGATGTTTAATAAAACACAGTCGCTTTAAAAAATTTTGTTTAACTTAATCTAAGCATGATGGTAATGCATATACCAAATTATTGGGATAAGTTATTATGTTAGAGTTATACGATGGTAGTGTTTTGTAGGTTAGATATAATTATGTCGATTATTATGTATAGATAAAATTTGTTTAAGTATACCTGTAAGTTTTTGTAAATAAATATAGTTTAGCTTATAGTGTAGTTTAAGTTTGCATATAAATCTATAGAAATAGTTAGATTACGTATAGCACTAAGTTTTTTTTTAAAGAATAGAACTTTATTGAAATAAACTGATAATTATTTAAACCATTTTTGTTGTTGTTTTATTTATAGTATCTAGTTAAATAGAAAATATATTAAAAAAACAATAGTTTTACACGCCAGTGCAGTTCCTTGCATTAATAGGAATTTCATCAAGATAGGTTTCTTGATAGAAAACTATATGTATTTTTAGAGGACGAGAGTCTTACAAAAATAAATGTACATCTCTATCAGGTGTTATATGTTAATATTAAAAAGTTGCTAATATTTCAACATTTTATCAAACTCAATGGATTTTTTGAGGTTTACACTTTTATAGTCTTCTTCGATATTATATTTTTAGCTTTTTTCATGCACAAGGTTCTACACAGTCCTTAAACTGATTCCCAGTGCTTTTGCTATTACTTCTTGCATATTAGTTGGGGAATTTCAACTTACTTTTTTTTTTTTTTTATGATCGAGCACAAGCACTATAGGAAAATCCTTTAAGGCGCTCTGGGAGCGGTGCGCGTGCGAAGAAAGCGATTCACGTTTTTCTTGAATCGTTGGAGGTTATATTCGGTTGGAAACACGGTCTCAGAAAGGCCGTTCCACAAAGATGACGTCCTCCAAATGAAAGAGTTCTGAAACAATGATGTTCGGGGTGTTCTAAGTTGAACCACATAGGGATGGGCGGCAGTGGTTCGTCGTGTATTTCTGCTATGCATTACTCTAGGTGGAATCGAGCGGGCAATATCTGTCGAACACTTGCCATGAAAATATCTGTAGAAGAGAGTCAAATCACCAACCTGTCTTCGATGTTCTAAGCTGTCGAGGTTCTTAGTCAGCTCGTGGTCGCCGATTAGACGAACGGCTCTCCTTTGGATGGAATCCAACAACCGAAGGGTATGCTTCGGTGCAGAACTCCAGATATGAGAGCAGTATTCCAGTGATGGTCGAATCTGGGCTTTATAAAGTGTCAAAAGTTGTTGAGGTGTATACAACTTTTTGGTACGGAAAAGTATACCGAGCTTCTGAGAAGCTGCCCTGGCGATTGCCACTACGTGATTATGCCAAGACATATTTCCTCCCAGGTTGACACCCAGCAAATTAATAGACGAAGTCAGTGGAATTGCGTGTCCTGCCATAACGATATCGGGTTCTGCAATGTTGACCTTCTTAGAGAAAACTGCAGCCTGGGTTTTTTGAGCGTTAAATTCGACTTGGTTACTGTCACCCCAAGACAAAATTTCTTCCAGGTCTTTATTGAGGCGTGATACCTCATGTTGTCTGCGAAGATGTGCGTCAGTAGCCGATGTTTGAGGTTTCAAAGTAAAAGATGAGATAAGTGTGCTGTCGTCAGCAAAGCAATATAATGGATTTTCTGTTTTCGCTAGAAGGTCGTTAATGTACAGTAAGAAGAGAGTGGGAGATAATATGGACCCTTGAGGAACACCAGCATTGATGGTGAAGGTGTCTGAGAGAAACCCGTCAATCGCCACTTGCAGAGAGCGGTCCTTGAGGAAGCTAGACAACCATGAACAAAATCGACCGGGCATACCATAAGAACGCAGTTTGCTTAGGAGCCCCTCGTGCCAGACACGGTCAAAGGCTTTAGAGATGTCCAGTGCAATAGCCCGGGACTCCCCATGATGTTCGATTGCGTTGCTCCAAAGATGAGTGACATAGGCTAGCAGGTCTCCTGTTGATCTGGACTTACGAAAACCATACTGATGGTCGCTGATAATTTTAAGGCCTTCCAGGTATTTTATAAGTTGTTGGTTAATAGCTTTCTCCATCACCTTTGATATAACTGAAAGCAATGCGACTGGTCGATAGTTGTTTGGCAGGGTTTTCTTGCCTTTGTTTGGTATAGGCTGGACTCGCGCCTTTTTCCAGCAAGATGGAAATATTCCTTTTTTGTAGGATAAGTTAAAAAGTCTACAAAATACTGGTGTGAGTTCATCGGCGCATTTCTTGAGCACTATAATAGGAATTTCATCTGGACCAGAAGCTTTTTTGGCATCGAGCCCCTTCAGAATTCGTTTGACAGGACGCTGACGGAATACGATATCAGTCATTTCCGATCGAACTGCTGGAATGTTCGGGGGTGTTTTTCCCTGAAAGTCTACCGTGGAGTGTGAAGCAAAGAGTTCTGCGAGTAAGTTCGCTTTATCTTCAGCCGTGGTTGCTATTGTGCCGTCAGAACGTGTTAGCGGTGGAATATTTGATTTGGTAAAATTTTGACTGACGGCCTTAGCGACTGACCAAAAGGACCTAGATCCGTTAGGACTGGCGAGAAGTTTATTTTTGATCCTCATGTTGTGAGCCTCTTTGTTTTGATCTATCGTTTGCTTGCACTGGTTTCGAGCGGTAACAAAGATGGTGCGATTCACATCGGTAGGATTTTTACGCCATTGTCGGTAAGCTAGCTTTTTAGCTCTGACAGCACGCTCGCAGTTCTTGCTAAACCAGGGCTTGCCATTTGAAGGGCGCTTCTTGGAGAAAGGAATAAAGGCTTCCATGCCAGTAAGAATGACATCGGAGACCTCTTGAGCACAAGCGGATGGATCATCTGAAGAGAAGCATACTTCCAGCCAAGGAAAAGTGCGAAAATGGTCCCTTAGGTCTTCCCAACTAGCTGATGTGTAGTGCCAAATTTTACGAGGTTTAGGAGGTTGTTCAGAACAAATTGGCAGCTCGCTTAGAGTTGAAATAAGTTTGTGATCGGAAGATCCTAATGGAGGATGAACGGTGACTGTGTATAGGTCAGGGTTGGATGTCAAAAAGAGATCTAAAAGACTAGCAAAATCTCCATCTCGGTCTGGAATTCGCGTTGGTTCTTCCACGAGTTGAGTTAGACCAGAACTGATCGCAAAAGATTCCGCCTCACGACCCTGTTCATCGTTGGTATTTGAGTATTTGAGCCAGTTGATATTGTGGACGTTAAAGTCACCAAAGATAGCGACTTCGGCATTAGGATGGTTGGTTTGCAAGAAGTCAATTGTGTTTGCTAGTGACGAGAAGAGTGCTCTGTAATGGGTGTCACTTGGAGGACGGTAAAGGCAGCAGATAAACTTGGTGATTTTCTGCGTTGATATTTTAAACCACATTACATCAAACTCTGCTGGTTCAAGTGTGTCCTCTCGTTGGCAGCAAAGATCATCTCGGATAAAGAGACAGACCCCAAAGTTGCGTCTAAATCGGAAATGAAAATCGTATCCAGGATATAAATAGCTGACGGTGTTCGTTGACGATCTGACCTTTGTCTCGGTCAGTGCGAGCACATGGGGCTTGGATGTTTGTAAGTGCTGGTGGACTGAATTGATGTTGGTATTAAGCCCTCTGATATTGCAGAAATCAATTTTGAAGC
This sequence comes from Polydrusus pterygomalis, assembly GCA_963969555.1. Taxonomy (NCBI): domain Eukaryota; kingdom Metazoa; phylum Arthropoda; class Insecta; order Coleoptera; family Curculionidae; genus Polydrusus; species Polydrusus pterygomalis. The sequence goes on from OZ018382.1 coordinate 49,123,097, forward strand.
TGCTGTTTTTGGGTGTGTCAGCAACTGTAGGTGCCACACTATTTCTCCGTTGAGTGTTGTTAGGGGAACCCAATATATTATATTATATTATATTATATATAACTTACTCTTTCATTTTCCAAATAGTTAATCAAATTTTGTATGATTGTTTTAGCTTGGGGGACTCAAAGCATCAGAAAATTGCCTTTTATTATTCGAATTGACCAATTTGTCACTTCAACTTGTTAAAGTCACAAATAGACATAATATGTTCATCACAACTTTTTAGAACCACTAAAAATTATAAGTTTATTCCTTTTTCTCATGCTGAAATTATATACGTCGTCTATCCTACGGATTTTACCACGAACCACAAACCGAATTTTTGTTTTTGGTCAGACAAACTATGCAATGGTTTCTATATCTTATTTATCGTTAACGTATACAATACCTTCTTTTTTTATTCCTAATTATTATGTTTTTATGTTTCCCTCCCGTTTCTCAAATCGCCAAATATTTGAATATTTCGTTATAGACAATAAAATACGAAATTATGTTAGAACAAACCTAATATGAATTTTTTTACCAGGTGTGTGTCTAATAAACCAATATGCCTATTTTTCGTAGACACATCAGATTGGTCGAATGACAATAAATACAAATCCATGGTTATATATTCAAATGATGGTATACTTTTTAGCCAGGTTTGAAGAGTTCTTCGCAAGTACCCTGTTTGTTATTTGGACGCAACATTTAAATAGTATTTTACTCTTAGTAATGAATAGCATTAAACTGAATACTGTTTAAAATACCATTGAATTGTATATTGTAAACGTTGAAAACTTATATTGTTAACACGATTTATTTTACCAAGATTAACACTGTCGTTGGTATTTAGTTGAGTTTTTATATATTTTATCTAAATCAGAGCTTTAATCGGTTATTTATTTTATTTACTAAGTGATATGGGTAAAAACGCAATTTTAAAGCCAAAAAAAAACCATTAAAACCTTATATTCAGTAACTTTTTTTATTGTAACAAATTAATGTAGATTACATTTTACTGTTAGTAGGAAATACATATTTTATTCAATTCTTGATTTTTTTTGTATCCGTATGACACAGAGCTTCGATTTGGTAAACATCTCCTTTTGGTAGAATTTTGTCTATACAGTTTAACTTCAGTTCTTGTGGTTACCTCATGTTCTTTGATATAATTGGTATTGGCTCGCACTCTTTAAGAATCATATCCTTAATGGTATTAAAATTAACAAGTTATGATGCTGCATAGTTTATGAAAATACCCTTAACTTTACAAATTACTTCCTCTCTTTGCGTTTTAGTGAAATACACCTTAAAAAAGTAATTTTTTGGATCGCCAGAGAAAAAGGATGGAATTAGAACTGTAACTATCTAATTCACCAGTCAAATCTCCAATAAACGGTCCTGTGGGTAAATCAAGTTCGCCACTTCTAGAGAGATATATTACAGAATCTGTACAGGACTAATACAGGACTCTATTATCAAGACGTTCGAGATATGAATATAACTTAAAACGTGCCCGGGTTGTGACGTAAGTCGCATTCACTACATTTACTGTAGGTAGAGAATTAACAGTTTTCTTCGGTGTTTTCATAATTTACCACCAATGTCTGAAGGAAGTGTTGAAGTATGTAGAAAAGGGTTACATAATTTTGGAAGTGCATGAAATATAGAAATATCAAGTTCAAAGATTTAACAAACATTCTGGACAAGAGGGTTTGTTTATTGCTATAATGAACAAGTTTATTAAAATTAAACAAGAAGCGAGTGGTTGACGTACAGATTTTCAAACAGAAGAACAAAAGTTAAAATAATATATTGAAGAATTTTTTGAAAAGGAAGATGTTAAATAAGAATGCGACAATATCGTCGCAAACCCCGGTTTAAGGTCCTAGGCTAAATTAATATTAAACATTATCCGGGGAAAATTTGGATGAGAAAATCAGCCAAAAACTAAAATAATAAATCAACCTTCGGAATTCTTCACTATGTTTAGTGATACAGCTATTTATATAAACAGCGTTATTGCTATTAACGAGAAGACATTGGTGGTAAATTATGAATACACCGAAGAAAACTGTTAATTCTCTACCTACAGTAAATGTAGTGAATGCGACTTACGTCACAACCCGGGCACGTTTTAAGTTATATTCATATCTCGAACGTCTTGATAATAGAGTCCTGTATTAGTCCTGTACAGATTCTGTAATATATCTCTCTAGAAGTGGCGAACTTGATTTACCCGCAGGACCGTTTATTGGAGATTTGACTGTTGAATTAGATAGTTACAGTTCTAATTCCATCCTTTTTCTCTGGCGATCCAAAAAATTACTTTTTTAAGGTGTATTTCACTAAAACGCAAAGAGAGGAAGTAATTTGTAAAGTTAAGGGTATTTCCATAAACTATGCAGCATCATAACTTGTTAATTTTAATACCATTAAGGATATGATTCTTAAAGAGTGCGAGCCAATACCAATTATATCAAAGAACATGAGGTAACCACAAGAACTGAAGTTAAACTGTATAGACAAAATTCTACCAAAAGGAGATGTTTACCAAATCGAAGCTCTGTGTCATACGGATACAAAAAAAAATCAAGAATTGAATAAAATATGTATTTCCTACTAACAGTAAAATGTAATCTACATTAATTTGTTACAATAAAAAAAGTTACTGAATATAAGGTTTTAATGGTTTTTTTTGCTTTAAAATTGCGTTTTTACCCATATCACTTAGTAAATAAAATAAATAACCGATTAAAGCTCTGATTTAGATAAAATATATAAAAACTCAACTAAATACCAACGACAGTGTTAATCTTGGTAAAAGAAATCGTGTTAACAATATAAGTTTTCAACGTTTACAATATACAATTCAATGGTATTTTAAACAGTATTCAGTTTAATGCTATTCATTACTAAGAGTAAAATACTATTTAAATGTTGCGTCCAAATAACAAACAGGGTACTTGCGAAGAACTCTTCAAACCTGGCTAAAAAGTATACCATCATTTGAATATATAACCATGGATTTGTATTTATTGTCATTCGACCAATCTGATGTGTCTACGAAAAATAGGCATATTGGTTTATTAGATACACACCTGGTAAAAAAATTCATATTAGGTTTGTTCTAACATAATTTCGTATTTTATTGTCTATAACGAAATATTCAAATATTTGGCGATTTGAGAAACGGGAGGGAAACATAAAAACATAATAATTAGGAATAAAAAAAGAAGGTATTGTACACGTTAACGATAAATAAGATATAGAAACCATTGCATAGTTTGTCTGACCAAAAACAAAAATTCGGTTTGTGGTTCGTGGTAAAATCCGTAGGATAGACGACGTATATAATTTCAGCATGAGAAAAAGGAATAAACTTATAATTTTTAGTGGTTCTAAAAAGTTGTGATGAACATATTATGTCTATTTGTGACTTTAACAAGTTGAAGTGACAAATTGGTCAATTCGAATAATAAAAGGCAATTTTCTGATGCTTTGAGTCCCCCAAGCAAAAACAATCATACAAAATTTGATTAACTATTTGGAAAATGAAAGAGTAAGTTGAAATTCCCCAACTAATATGCAAGAAGTAATAGCAAAAGCACTGGGAATCAGTTTAAGGACTGTGTAGAACCTTGTGCATGAAAAAAGCTAAAAATATAATATCGAAGAAGACTATAAAAGTGTAAACTTCAAAAAATCCATTGAGTTTGATAAAATGTTGAAATATTAGCAACTTTTTAATATTAACATATAACACCTGATAGAGATGTACATTTATTTTTGTAAGACTCTCGTCCTCTAAAAATACATATAGTTTTCTATCAAGAAACCTATCTTGATGAAATTCCTATTAATGCAAGGAACTGCACTGGCGTGTAAAACTATTGTTTTTTTAATATATTTTCTATTTAACTAGATACTATAAATAAAACAACAACAAAAATGGTTTAAATAATTATCAGTTTATTTCAATAAAGTTCTATTCTTTAAAAAAAAACTTAGTGCTATACGTAATCTAACTATTTCTATAGATTTATATGCAAACTTAAACTACACTATAAGCTAAACTATATTTATTTACAAAAACTTACAGGTATACTTAAACAAATTTTATCTATACATAATAATCGACATAATTATATCTAACCTACAAAACACTACCATCGTATAACTCTAACATAATAACTTATCCCAATAATTTGGTATATGCATTACCATCATGCTTAGATTAAGTTAAACAAAATTTTTTAAAGCGACTGTGTTTTATTAAACATCATTATAGATAAAAAAAATCTTTCTTTTATAGAAATTGAAGAGTACCTACATATCAAAAATGTGGTATGTCATTTACGAAAAGTGACAAGAAACGTAAACGGAAAGATCTATTTTACCTTAACAATTTGTGAAAATGGATATAAAATAACTAGCAATAATGTATATAAATAAAGTGATTATATAATACTATGACATCATTCATCATACTTTATTATACATGTAAAATTATAGTAAAAATTAAGTTTCATAATTACAATGTTTCATATAATTTTAGCATAATAAGCAATAAATTTAAAATATAAAAGCAAAAAAAATATGGACTTTCCAATAGGATGTAAATATTTACAAATTATCATTTGAATTAAAAGATTCGGTAACTTTAAGCAAAATTTCCAAATTATCCTCGGGGTTGGTTTTATAAAATTCGATGTCTTGATGACCCCAAGGTAAAGTTTTTGTCGTTGATGGGATTATGTAACGTTTGTCGTCGTTGTGGGAAAGAGCAACTTTATTTATAACTTCTGTATATACATCGTGTTTAATACTACGAAAAGTTTTCATTTTTCTAAATATAAGGCCACCGCGCTCTACTATTTTTCGATAATCGTCTAGGTGCAGTTGATTTTCGACAACATATTTTTTAATACCCTTGGCCTTTTTTAATTCGTTGTTTAACGAGCTCACATAGTAAGCTTTCGCCCCAGTACCGTAAAAACATGTTATCGGGTCACCTGGAAATTCATCCTTCATTCTACCCAATACCGATTTACTTTTCTTAATATTAAACAAATTTGGCTCGGGATAATTTGATGTATCAAATTTTTCGGGATTTTCTGAAATAACGCGATAGAAATTATCTGTAAAAATTTTTAGTATAAGGGAATCCGTGTCAGTGTATAGCAAGGAAGCATTCTTACCAAACTTTGCCTTAATAATTTTTTTTAATTGTAAAAAAAATCGTAAATAACTGTTTTTGACATGTCCAATATGGAGAATCCAATATAAATTGGTTTATTGTAAATTACTTTTGTTTTACCCATATGAATTGCTACTAGATCTTCTGAAAGTATTGAAGCGCTTTTAAAATTGGGGCGAGCGATTAAAGCTCTAGCACCTACTCTACCGACACTATTATCCCAAGATGTTATTAACTTTATATCTTTACGATTCTCCACATTTTCCATCGTTTTGCCAAAATTTGCGTTAATCATTAACTTAAATAAATCTTTACCAAATTTCGTTGTTGATTTATTTCGCAATTCAGTATTAAAATTTATGTACTTTTTAACCATTTGGATTGATCAAATTTTAAAACTCGGTGCGTTTGCATCACCATTAGGCCGTTATTGATGGCTTGTTTCAACGTTCTATAATGTACTATGTACCGCTTTTTATCATTTAAATTCGGTATTAGCTTTGGTAGCTTCGCTGTTTCTGTAGGAGGGACTATGTTTTCCACTAAAAATGGAAGATCGGCATGAGCATCATGTAAATGTTCTGGATAATGCACATCCACTTCAAGAACATAACCTTGGGGGCTGTTATCGTCAATCGCTAGAATATTTAAATCAATTATTTCACGTTGTGATAGCCACCTGAAACCGCCAAATGGTAATGTCTGCGACATACTATGACTGTATAGGTTTGTAGCATCAAGATATGTTATAAATGAAGATGGTTTTGATGCATCGTAGTTTGGTAAATATAAATTATTGGCAATATGCTTTCATTCCGTACACTGACTTAAGCCGCCGCGAATACCCTTTTTAAAAAAATTAATTGTGTCTATGTCAGTCAGTAGTTCTAACTCTACCTTGGTCATACGCAGCATACAATCGAAGGACAAACTTGGAAGCGTGTAGTACTGAGCAGGATCAAGCTTATAAACACGTAAACACATATCTCGAAACTGCTCAAAAACATCCGTTAATAATAAAACATCTGATTTGAGGTACAAATCCGAGTATTCCCCCAAATTCTTATACCCAAACATATGCCATACTTCTTTAGCTCGTTCATAAATCTCATCGCTAATGTGCTCTTCGCGTAAATTATCATAAAATTCGTTTTTTAATGGAAGTGTTGTATTGTTCATTTTTTCAATGGAATCTACGAAACTATAGGGAAAAATCCCTTTTCTGCGCATCATATTAAATTGATCAGTGTTGGAAAAAGGCTTTCTTGTTTCTCTAAATTCAGTGATATCTAAACCATTGCCTAAATTCTCCAAGGAAGATGATAAAAATTTAAAGCTATCGATAAATCGTAACTTTAAATATTTACGTTTAGTAATACCGGTCTTTTTCTCAACATAATCGTGCACGTAAATGTTCTTTGTAAACGACACATATTTTTCTTTACTTTGAGCTATTACTTCAATTCTATCCCCATGTTTACACAATTCTTTTATAAAAAGATGGCTATCGTAACCACTTAAATTGTGAAAAATTATCGGAATAAAATTAGGTAATTTGTAATTTAAATTACAAATAGAGTGTGCGGCACCAAATCTTTTTCCCCCGTTATGTGACAATGATCTCTTACTTTCACATCTGTGTCGGTAAAAGGGTAAACGCAAATTGTAGCATTTGTGAACTCTTTCTTTTCCTGATCCGTTAAATCTCTCATTTCTTTTATATCCTTTAAATACGTATTATAGAAAAACCTTAAATCGTTTTCAATCCGGGAAATAAAGACTTGAGCCGCATCAACTCCCCTATATAACTCAAACTTGGAAATTGAGTCGTCAAAAGAACATTTAATTAAATACGAAAAAGAGTATGGCTCATGCTTGAAGCTTTGCATTGTGTAAGAATTTGTAGGGTTTGGTTCCACATTTACAATCGGTTTTAAAATAGACTCAAAGTCTGCATACACTACAAACGGAACTCGCATTTGTTTCTCAATGTTTTCAAACTTTAGAATGTTTTCAGGTACATTATTTCCAAATTTATCAGTTTTAAAATCCAATGTGGGAGTCTGTGAATATACATGGGTACAATCATATTGTTGATGTGCTGCTAATTTATTTTCTGAACTAAAATAAGTCAAACAACCATCACAAAAGAATATTTTAGATTGATGTTGTGATATTTGATGAGACACTAAACGTGATAAATCCTTAATCCAGCAATAATGAGTTTTTGAACAGTTTTCATCACAATTGTGTCTATTATTATCTTTCACATTGCAATCTTTTGTTATTAACAGCAAATTAATGTGATTTACGCGTTTTTTTCCCGAATAATATAGTGGTCCGACAATTTCATATTTTACCTTTTTAGCCTCAAAAAAAGATTCTAAACCATACACATTCACTGAAATATTATTCATTTCTTCAAATTTTTTTATATCACGTAACTTTACTGGAAAATCCATACCTGTGAAGTTAAGAACATCAGAGTAATGAGGATAAGATGATATCTGCGATGTCATTGTTGTGGCAGGAAACAAAGCTGACACTACAGCCCACGCAAAACAGCATTCATCTTGATTATTTACATTAACAATGGCCTTCTTCTTTAGAATTGGACTTGGTAATGCGATGTACGACGACCCTCCAATTGGATTGTACTTATTAATATTAATTTCGAGGTAGAGTATTTTCTCCAATGCCCATCCTGTAAAAGAAAAAACACACAATTAATACCCTTTTCATCAAAACACTAAAACGTTTAACATACCTGAATCTTTTTCTTGAAATTCAGTTGACTGGGTTTTCATTGCTTCAGTAAATATTCCGTACACCATATTTAAATCGCTGCCTACATCAACAACCTCATTTGCTGTATTAAAGGATTTTTTGCTTATAATTTCTTGTAATGGTAAACTGTATCGTCCCACCACAACCATATTTATTTTAAATGAACGGTGTACTAACAACAATTGACTTATTAGATCTAACACTTTCGATCTTAATTCATCGAAGAACGCTGCAAAGTCTATATGCTCGTTATCACTATTTACATGGTAGGTTGTGATTCTGTTTTTAAAAGCAGTGTCAATAATTTGAACATTTTGAGACAATGGTGTACAAGCATTACTTCTATGTTGTAATGTTCTTTGATGAGCTGCCATCTGATTCGCTGTTAAAGTAACATTACATACAGCACAAGTTTGCATATGTGATGACGAAGCATCTAGTCTGCGTCGTTTCTCTCCACCCACATTAGCCACTCTTAATTTACATGAGTCTTTTTTATGACGTAACATAGTATAACTTCGCGTAAATGATTTACCGCATTCTTCGCATACGTATTTATTCATGGTAGCAGATAGGAACTCTTACACGAACGATTGACAAGCAAATACTGAAATATCCAAGTCCTCGTCCCTTTTTATAGTAGGTCTAACACAATGTAAAAACCAACACCTGCGTCCGGTCACGTCTAAGGTTGAAAATAAACCCAACCCAATGTCATAAATAAACATCTGCTCAAAAGTTTAGTCAAGGTTACATAAAGAAAATCTGCATCCACTATAAAAATGAATCCAAAAATACCTAAATAAAGAACAAAGTAAGAAAAATAGCCAGCGCTCAATATTACTCATAACAAAAGGTCCATGCCGCCTTCGAAATCATACCTAACAAAAGGACAGCTGCACTCTTTTAAGGTGTGAAAATCCCATCAAGGTGTGAAAATCCGATAACAAAGAGACCCAGACCCTATTGTTACGACTATAATAGCTCGTTCAAGGTGTGAAAATCCCATCAATAAACACCCTTGAAGAACATGAAGGTATAACAAAACACAAAATATATTACAAATCTAACTTTTGGGAAAAAATAATGGTCAAGGTAACATCAATAAAACAGACTTGCATCCCTCTAGATATTTTCGAACAAATAAATGACGACAATAAAGAAATACTCCATGGTGTAAAAATTTGTAACGCAACAGTGTCATAAATAAAAGGACACCTGCATACCATAAAAATACGCTCGCCCACGTGCATTATGGACAAGGCAACACCATCAAAGAGCAGATCTATCCTTCAAGGTCAAATGAGTCACATAAAAGACACCTGCATACCATAAAATACCCTCGTCTAGGTGTATGGTCAAGGTCAAATTAACAAAGAGTAGTTGCATCTTTCAAGGTCGAATGAACACCTGCATACCATAAAAATATGCTCGCCCACGTGTATGGTCAAGGTCAAATAAACACCTGCATACCTGTGCTCTCAAGGTCAAATCAACAAAGAGTAGTTGCATCTTTCAAGGTCGAATGAACACCTGCATACCATAAAAATACGCTCGCCCACGTGTATGGTCAAGGTCAACAGGGAGGAGGAGGCGAGGGGTGGGGGGAGTAGAAATGAGTGGGGGTAGGCGAGGGGGGCAGGGGTGTAAGAGGGGGGGGGGGGTGAATCTCAAACAGGGTTTCACCTCTACTAATAAAAATAAAATTATTTTATAGCTGGCCGATTATTTTTAGGAGTAAAAATCGATACTTTTCTAACTACACGACCTCAATTAATCGCAAAATCATTTTTGTTTACCACTGCATTATATATTTTTATGGCAATAGAGTTGTCTTTTAACAGCAAAAGAATAATATTTAAAAAATACCATGTTGAGGTTAAAAAGTAATTTCAAAAAAATTAACCTTGTAGCGACAACAGAGTTGTTTTTTCGACGCCTATTTAATGCAGATTTCTTGCTACTGCGAATGGATTTCTAGCTACGGCTAATGGAATTTTCTCTCAGTGTAGTAATGTGCTTGGCTGTCCCCTATTTAGCAAAATATTTTAGCTATGGTTGCTAAAATTTTCGCAAGGAATGAAAAGAGATTTTCTCAGTGTAGAAGTGATAAAATAATTGCATTACGATTGCTCTTTTTTTAAGGAAATTAAAAAGTGAATGGCTTTAAAAGGAATTAAATGAGCTTTAAAAGGATGCCATTTAAAATTTTGGGAGTCATTCCATTCCTGCTCAGTGTGTTAACCCTTAACTGGTACACTCTGTCTGGAAGACAAAGTTCATTTTTTAAAAGCTCTATTTATTCAATTTCGTTCGGACAATCATCTCGCCCCTCCTCCTACCGTTTAACTGGACGGCGTTCGATTGTTTATAATATTCGGCTGGTCAAAATTGATATTTAGCTTTTTTTTATAAGTGTTAGGGTGGTAGTCCGTCTTACGGACGGGGGCGTACCAGAAACCTATTTGTTTACAGTGCAGCAGCATAGTATATTAACGTACACGTTTCATAAAGCATAATTTTATAGCACGCGTCTATGTTAAAAAACGAGCCGCTTGCGGCGAGTTTTATAACAGGACAAGTGCTTAAAACTGCTTTACATAACACGTACGTTATACTATTTTTTCTAATTTGTAGTTTTTTCAATAAAAAACACTTATTTAAAAAGAAAATAAATCCTTCAAATTTTGTAAATTTGTATGTCTAAATTTTATGTTGGTAATACTATTTTTTATCATAGTAGCATCTGGACAACAAAAATTATTTTGCGAACTGTCATTTTTTGATTTATTGACCCATTTTCACCACGAGATTCTAAAGTTATTTTAGCGATATAAGATTTGAAACTGAACGGAATACGTTGTGTTATACATTCGGTACATATCGGAAATTGGGGCGATTTTGCTACTTTTTTTCGTGATTTACGTCATGGCATTGCAATTTAGTGTAGGGAAGATGGAAAATTCAATTGGAGTTAAAATCGATATTGGAAAGTTAGTAGATTGAATTTTGGATAGGATTTGGCAAAAAATGATAGCTTGAAGCATCTACAAAAGATTGATTTATAGATATATGCAACTAACATACATGACTGTTATCCACACAGAATTAAAAAGTAGGTTATCAAGCTATTTTTCCTCTGCGAAAAATGGGTTTTCTCGTAAATTACAAAGGCCGCTCAAGTCAATGAAATAAAACATTTAAATGTTACCAACATCAAATAAAGAAAACACGCGTATCGAAATAGCTTCATTACGATACGCAAATGCTTATCGTAATAGACTTGTTATGGTACCAAATTAGAAAAAAATATGTAGAGAATGCGTCCTAAAGTGATTTTTTATTTTTAAATGATATGCACCTTTTTTATATAATAATTTCTGTCTATATTACTTACTTATATTTTATTTAAAAGCGCAAATAAATTTTGCCATTAAGAATTTTTAAGATTTACGTTGTGAATCTACTTTATTATTTTATGTTTATTATAATATATCTCATATATATTTTTTTTGTGTTGTGTCTACCTTTATTTATGTATAATCAACCACTATCTTAAATAAAAAAAACAAAGAAAAAAAAATAACAGAAAAATAAAAGCAATTACCTAAACCCGTCTCCTAGACGGAGCAGTACCAGATATGTTACAAATTATAGCCGTACCAGTTAAGGGTTAAAGAAAAACAGTTAAGAATAGCTAATACCATTGTCTACCTCAATATTTTGGTTCCTGATTACGAGCATTTTCAAACAGTGGGTGTGGAATACTATTTACAGCAACTTTTTTAAACCCAGGGTTATTTTCAGGTTTTCTTAATGACAAATCGAGATGGCGTTGTTAAAAAACCAGTCGCTAGTCTTTTCCGGCTTTTCCAAAATTCGTGCTAAATGGATGGTGCTTTATTATTCTTTACAGCAAACTGATACGCCAAGGCCTCTAGTTCATTAATGGTTAGGCCAAAAAGACTTTACTTTATATATCCATCACTAATCGAGCCTCTTCTTCTGGTAAAAATATTGAAGATTTGTGTCCCGGAAGCACTTTGATTTGTATGTTACCTACATTTTACTCTGCGCTTTTGACTTATAATTTATATTTGATGTAGAGAGTGGTTTTTCTTTTCATTCTGTCAGATCCATCCCCGGATGCGTTTCGCGATATCATGGCTCATCAGTTAGGTTAGGATCCGATGAAAGAAAGGAAATAAAAAGTTCAAAAGAACAATTTAGGGTGAGGACCTACGAAAAGATGCAGCGTCATCTGGTGTCGATGTTAGACGCTTGACCGGCATCTCCAGCAAACTTATACCGTGCGAGCAAAAATTATTTGCATCAAAGAGGGTCTTGCATCTAAGGACGTTATGCTTAGCCGTAGAGCTTAATACCTGTTGGGTGTCAGTAACTACCTGAATTAACAATCAATCAGTTATTTCGTCATCTTTGACAGTAGTTACAAGTAATTTGATTCTTCGGTAATTTTTAAAATTTCTTAAACAATTCACACTATGGGCTTTACGGAACAGCACAAAACATTAATGGTTGAAGCGTATTTTTGAAACGGGGTTAGAGTAAATGGTAATACAATCCGGGTTTGTGTATTGACGATGTTCACAAACATTTTCCTAATGTTGCTTTTATTGCTGGGGATTATAATCATTGCCTAAAAAGAACCGTGGCTGTGTTTAGGGAAACGGGTTCTATACAACACAATAAAGGAGCAGGAAGACCATCTGTAAGAACAGAAGAAGTTGTTGCAAACGTTCGTGAAATAATGCAAAATACGCCAACATATTGTATAAGACGCCTGTCCCAGGAAGCGGGAAGATCTTATGGAACATGCAGGACTATTTTTAAGAAGCAGCTAAATTTATTTTCTTTTAAAGTGCAAGGATTCCAAGAAATACAAGCCGCAGATTTTAAAAGACGCAGGAATGACTCTCAATGGTTTACCCAAAATTTATTGAAAATAAATGATTTATTAGACCTGACATTTTTTTCAAATGAAGCCTGGTTCCACCTCTCCGGTTATGTGAATTCTCAGAATACACGCAGGTGGAGTAGTGAAAATCGCCATTTTTTGCAAAGTTCACATTGCACCCTCAAAAAATTGGTGTCTGGTTAGCTGGTTCCCGAAGAATTATTGTTGGTCCTATTTTTTTCCATGTCAAAGTTACAGCACAGCGATATAGAGACAATATTTTGAATCCCTTTATGGAGCCATTACTTGACGATGAACTACGTTTTGGATATTTTCAACAGGACGGTGCAACCGTATAATATATATTCTTACTTTGTGAATTTTGTAAACAACAAAAATAAATTTGTATTTGTCTACTTAATTTAATATACATATAACTACATTAATTTGGCATATCGTGTCATAATATGAATTTGACAAAATTTTAACCTAGATTTGGTTAGATATATTGTCCCCATATATTTGTGATCTAACACAAGCCCAACGTTTTTTAATCCAAGCCCTCTTTGCTGCAAATAATTTTTGCTCGCACGGTATAAATAGATAAAACCGATAGAGCCTATTAAGACTTGTTTAACTGGTCCTTCGCATTAAAATCATCAGTTCTAATCCCCAATTGTTCATGGTCCCACAAGTCACAATTATTACAGAAGTGCTAGGTAGCGCTGAAAGCACATAGACCAGGGAGGCAAAACGGGCACTTGCCCCCCCCCCCCTAGGCGCCCACATTTTCAGCATTACAGTATCAGTGATGGGAAAAATTAGGGACACTGACTTCTAAAAAAAATAAAAAAAGGTCGCTTCTTCTAATAATCGAGTGTACTGAGTATTCGAGTGATAGGGCGTGGCTTTTCTTTCTCTAATTTATAGTTTATTTCATTTGCGCTGCGTGCCGTATAATCATATCATTTTACACATTATCTTGTCCTGCGTTTCCCTAATAATTTAAAATTTCGCACGATTATTATGCTATCTAAAACCGTTTTTTGATTTAAATAATTCCTTCAACAGTTTTAAAGAAAGACGGCTTTACCAATGATACAACATTTCCTGTATATTGCTGAAATAATACTGTGTGATTCAAAAGAACTTTGACAAACTTTGAGATATGGTTGCTGACATTATTTTAAGAGGAAATGTTTTAATAAACGAGTAGAGATTTTTGGGTTAACTTTGGCGAAATAAATAAGCACTTAAATATGACTAATTTAAAAGTATAATTCATTCTTAGAGACAACCAGTGGCGTCGGTATAAAAATATTCTCTCATATTTTTTATGAAAACTATGTTACGCCACTGATATTTTTAAATTTTATATTTTTTTTTAATAATCCTTACTTCTAATGTTATAACTTTTCCTCATAAAATAACATCAGCAACCATATCCCGCAGTTTGTTAAAGTACTTTTGCATCACCCTGTATAGAAAATAACGTAAAATGGATTCGTCATAAGTAAAGGGCGGACTATATGCAAAAATCCATATTATACATATCGCTTATTGGGTGCAATAATGGCACATTAAAAAATTGTAAGTTTTAAGAAAATCAACAATTTGTAATCTGGAAATTAAATATATTGAGTTTTAGAGAAGCTGTCTTATCTAATTAGAAAACTAATAATAAATTATGTTGAATATTTAAGGTCGAATGGTATTGCACTTTATTTTTTTATTCAAACTGTATATATTTTTTTTTAAATTGGGAAATATTAAGTTGTGCCATTGTTGACTTTTACGTACATACGTCACTTCATTAAATAACATGGTCTATTTTAATAATTAATTTTGATTAAAAATATTTGTTTCTGTTTTAACAATATTTTATTGCAAAAAGGTACAGGAACAGGTTGAAAAATAAAGCATATTGTTTAATTAGTTTGAACATGAACTAATAGTCCAGCTTTTATTAATAAATAACGACACATAAATAAAAAAAATTACAATTGAAAAGGCAATACTGGCACAACTAAACTTATTCCACTAAAATTAGCAATAAAATATAAAATAATAACATGCAATATCGACACCACCTGTAATATGCCACTGTTGCATTATTAAAAATGTAAAATTTGTTCCAACTTATCGTATTAAAATTCAAGTGCCACTGTTATCTACGTACTCGATCAAAAAGGCGCGAAATTCAATAGTGACACTAGTGCCATCTAGCGAGTTCCACTAGAGATAACTTTATGCCAGTATTGTTAGTGTGACAAATAAGGTATTCAAGGTAATATAATATCACTTACTCAATATGACCAATTATTGAGATGTGCCACTATTGCACCCAGTGAGCGATATATGCATGTTTTTGAATATTTTGTCAATAATTTTAAAATAAAATTAATATTTTTTCATAAATTATAGAGCACACGTTTATGTTTTGGGACTTTATTGAAAAATTTAAAACATTTTTAAAAGGTTTAATGTCCAGTTCGGTACTTATTTCAGGGATTTTCCAATCTGAAGATTATAATAATTCCATTTACATTTTGGTTCGACACAAGGTATATGAGGGTTTTCGGGGTTTGCAGGTTTATTGTTAGGGGTTGTTTATTGTCACTTAATAATGCGTTATTATTACCTGCTTAACAAACTGTATTTATATTGATTTAAATTTCAAAAAGCACCTCTAAGAGTATAGTTGTATAAGGAGAGATTACCAGGGGTTAGTTTAGCTCCAGGACCTGTAATTACCTGGTGGGGAACATGGATTAAGGCCGCAATATTCTACTTA
The DNA here is from genome assembly GCA_963969555.1 of Polydrusus pterygomalis. Classification (NCBI taxonomy): domain Eukaryota; kingdom Metazoa; phylum Arthropoda; class Insecta; order Coleoptera; family Curculionidae; genus Polydrusus; species Polydrusus pterygomalis. The sequence continues at coordinate 49,138,820 of OZ018382.1, forward strand.
GAGGCATTTCGAAGCCATTAAAGATCTAATTTTGGATTTAGATGACGATGATTCGCCGTGTGTTGTGCAAAGTAAAGAGTTGTTAAAAAGTGCCGTGTAGCTAAAGATCTTGTTTTTATTAAGATAATTTCAATTTTATACCCGACATTATAGCCTTGTTGGAGAGTAGAAATTTAAGTTTTAAAGACTCAATTAGTAATGTTGAAACTTTTTCCGCTAAATGTAACAACATTCCCGGTAAAGTTGAAGGTCAAGTAAGAAACAAATTTGATGTTAGGTAATGTAAAAAAGAATGAAGGATTTAAATACTAAATTGCAGTAAAAAGCATTTATGAAGGTAAACCATCTAACGAAGTTGTATCTTGGCCTTATATTTTGCTACCTAAGTTGCAGTATAGTCCGATAACATCAGTAGATGTTGAAAGAAGCTTCTCTTTGTATAAACAGATTTTTCCTAATAGACGACAATCCTTTTTAGTTGAAAATTTTGAAAAATATTTAGTAATAAATACCTTTATAAAATTTTTGGTCAAAAAATTGTTTATTTTTATTTCTCTTTGTTTTTTTTTGGATTTTTTAAAAAATAAACATATTTTTTAGAACCCAATGTATTTCTTTAACTCATTTTACTATAATAAATTAGAAAATATTGCATGCCAGTACTGATGCATATTTGTTAAAAAAAATGCAAATAACTGCATATTTTAAAGGCAAACAAGGCATATAAAGCGCATATTTTTGCTGAATTTATGTGCATATAATCCGGCTTTTATTCATAATCATTCTTCCTATACAATTTCATACCTAAAAATGTGCCAGTAATGTTGAATACAGCTTAACAAAGATTTTTCCTTTTCCTTCCTATCATGGTCAATTTCGTTTAGTCTTCTTGTCAATAAAGTACATTGTAGTCCAATAAAAATACAGTTGGTACCCATGAGGAGATCACCATGCAAATAGCCAGAAGCTGTAAAAATCAAACCAATGGTTTGGTGAATGTAGGCCATTTGATACGCTGGTGATGATGATATGTTAAATGGGTACCAAGCAGAAATCAGTAGGCCTTGTTCTCTCTGGTAAAAAAATGGTGAAATGCAAAACATCAGAATAGTGAGCAATGTAACGATCGCGAGGATTCGTCGTATTTTTCCAAAACTGTTCAACTTTTCGTTCACAATTTCTGACTCTCCAGGATTTTGTGCTCGAAAAATCTCGTTATCGATGTGTTCAAACAACGTTTTAAATCCATTCTTGTTGCTTAGTAGCAATATCTTTTTGATGGGACCCATGAGGGCTCCGGAAGATAGAAAACCCGCCGAGACAAATTCGATAAGTGTGGTCTTCCCAAACCAGTTAATCACAACGCTTAAATGAAAAGAAAATAAAATTGCCAGAGCTATGAAAGAATAGTAACTGTACCAACTCGGTTTTATTTGATTGACATCCCCGATTCTAACGCCAGTTAATCTCAACATAAAGAAGTCGGTTTTCAAAAAGCGTTTAAAACTTTCTTTTGACATGTTAGCTTCAAAGCAAAACTACTATAGTGTATAATTGCTTTTACGAATGCATTTTATTTCAATTAGTAATAAGGTAGTAGGTAATTAGTTTTAATATTGATCTAATCCAGGGTCAAATTAAGGTACAATATAAAGCAGAGACGGATATACAAGGGGTAAACTTTAAAGCACTAATCATAGTATATATCGTTCGATGTACCTAGGTGATAGGTGATAGGTTAAAAGTGAGTGGGTTACAGCTAACCTTTCACTGCGACCATGCGGTTTATTGTGGCTCACACCTTATTTATATTTCCCCCAATAGGTCAGTCAATAGGTCTAACCTTTTGATAAAGTTATTGGGAGAGACATTTTTCATGTCATCCGGCAGCAGAGTCACCTCGCCAAATAGGGCGAATCTGATTCTTCCTGCTGCGGGGCAAGCGCACATTACGTGTTCTGCTGTTTCTGCATCTTCCATGCAAAGCCAAAATTCATCAGTTGAAGCTATTCCAATTTTATTCATATGGTGTCGCAGTCTGCAGTGGCCGGTGCACAATCCCACTAGTGCTTTAAGGCATGAGCACCAGTAGCTTGTCAGTTAGCTGTTGGTTTATATGGCTCTTTATAAATCCTTTTCAGTGTGTTAGTCCTGGTAAGTTTAACCAGTGTCTTTCCCATTTGCTATTTGCTTTTGCTAGTATTGTTTTCTTGGCTGTAGCATGAGATATACTTATTACCGGCTCGGGTCCTGTGCATTTTTGTACTGCACCCATACCCATGTGTCCCGGTATTCATATTAAGGTTATTTTGTTGTTCAGACTTAGTTCGGATAGTGTTTCGTGACAGCTCTACACCATTTTTGAGGTACATCATCTCGATTCAAGAGCTTTTAATGCAGCTTGACTGTCGGAGAATATCTTGATTGAACTATGTGCATACCGTTGATCTATCAGCAGTCTTACACACATTTCAATTGCATAAACGTCTGCTTGAAATATGTTTGTCATAGTTCCTAGGCTGATAGTTAGTTCTATTTTTGGGTTTTTGCCATATATTCCGGCTCCAATACCTTCTTTAGTTTTGAAGCCGTCTGTAAATATTCCAAATTCCGCCTTTAGTAGGTCAGCGCTGTTATTGACCCATTCATCGATGTAACATAAACCAATTTTTTGTCCTCCGCTGTAATTAAGTTTCTCCATATTGGGATATACAGTACGTCCATAAAGTCTTGGACAAATTCATTTAAAATTCAGGGATTTACTATTTTTTAAAACGCGCGGATACATCATAGTGTTTTTATTTGCGCATTTTTTAAGGTGAAATGTTTTTAAGGTGAAATGTTTTTATACAGGAGGTATAACTTATACTACTAGCCCTAAAAATACTACCACACCACCTCAGGACTAGTACTAGATGTCATCAAGCCCTGGTTGCAGCCACTTACAAGAACATGGCTACAGTTAGCTGTATCAATGGGCATGATACATCAAATGGAAATCGAATTGCTGCCTTATTGGCAAGAAACGCTGCCAAACTCACGTTAGTTGGACCGGGGCTAATATTGGCCAGACGACTTAAAGATCAGGGATTTATTACGATAACCGTCCCCTAATAGTTTTCAAAAACGACGAGATTAAACAACAAACTGTGAACTCTCGAAACAGTTACTAAAATACCGAGACGCGGTACAACCAAGAAATAAAAAACATTTCTATGCAGACGACACCCAGTTGTATTTATCGTTTAGAAGGAAGGACGTTGAAGAGGGGCAGAGGGCTGTCGAGATATTACTAGGGATCTTAAAACTTCAAACTCTTCAAACAGTTTCTTTAAAACATTCGTTATACCTTAACCTAAAAAAAAATGCTGTGTAATGGTCTTCGGTAAAAAAAATACGTCAATAAGATTAAGAACTCAATTGATATAAAAATAGACGATATAGCCCTACCGCTCAGAGAAAACGAAAAAAAATTGGGATTGGTTTTTGATACCCCCTTGCGTTACCCAATGTGTCAAGCGGGCCTACGTTAGATTAAAACTTCTTTATATTTAGTAATCGCCATGAACTGTCAACAAAACTAAAAATTTTGCTTTGTGTCTCGCTTATGGTTTCTATATTTAGCCATGGAGATGACGACGGAAACTGCTTAACATACAATCAAAAACAAAGAATTCAAAAAGTTCAAAACTCTCGTTTGCGTTTTATATATGAAATTCGGCGACGAGATATAGAGAATATCTCACAAGCAAATGGCTAAATATGGAGAACAGGAGAAAGTTACATGAGGCCTGTTTATATCATAAAATTTTATCCTACCAAAGTCCCCCATATCTATATACCAAAATGATTTTTAGATCCCATGTACATGACGTAAATATTTGATCTCGGGGTATAATAACCCCACCCCTACATAAATCCTCCATGTTTGAACGGTGCCTTACTTTTAACTCTGCCAAGTTGTACAACTCACTTCCCGACTTCTTTAAGACTCTCACTCCAAACAAATTTAGACAAAATACATTTAAATATCTCGTCGCCAAGGAAGCTGCAAGATAAAAAGGCACAAAACATTTTTTTCTTTTCTTTTAATGTTTATATGGTTATAACATAATTACGCGCGTACCTAATCTTAAGGTTTTTTTATTATTATTATATTTGTTGATTTTGAGGTTAAGTCGATCAGGGTGGATAACATAATAAGCGTTATGCACATCTGGACTTTTCTTATATTAAGCTGTAACCGTTATTTGCTATAGTTCTGAATGGTAATGTTATTATTATTACTGTTCCCCTCTTATTATTCTACTACCATACATATATTATATTAACCCTTTGAAGGATGCACAATTATTATTGATCATGATCAATTATAATTAAAAAGGAAGAGAAAAACGATTTCTAAGGTTAATAAATCGGTCAATAATGGCTGTTTTATATTTTAGTTGTGGGAAAATAGTATATTATATACCTAGGGTGAGAAGTGAGCAATTCTTAACCGAGCAGTTTTATAACCAAATACCAAATACCTCATTTTTATTTTAAAATTAGCCATTTCCCCTATTATTCAAACATATATCGAAATATCAAGTAACCTAGGGCTCAGTTGTCAAGGAAACGAATAAACAATTAAAACTGATGGGTTTCAATAAACGTCCGAGACGCAGCAGCTATATAGTGCAAGCCGTGATTTGTTGCCTCAATTAAAGAAATAGCGTAACGAGAAAAAAGTTGTTAAAATTACTGAAATACATGCTGGCCTATTTTAAAGAAAAATCGGAACACAATAAGATGTCAACGTTGTAGGCAAGCCACTCAATGTTGAAATCAACTCTTTCACTAAAAGAAAATATCGATATTTTGAAGTATTTTAAAGAAGTAGCATTTTTGAAAAATAAAAATGTTGCCTATAAACCTTAAAAATCACGTGTATTTCGAAAGAATAAATTGATATATTTTTAAATGATGATGAATTTTTATCAAAAAAAGTATGGATTTTATTATACTCATTTTTTGTCCTGCTTTAATAAGCTCTAAATTCTAGGCTATTGTGATAATTGGGATAACCAGTGCTTGCAGAACAGACGAACTTTACAATTTGTTCTTCTTATTCTCTTGATGACTTGGACATCCGAGATTAGATCATTGTAAATAGTATTCCTAACTCAAAGACAAAATATTGGGCACAATACTAATTAGTAAAGTACCATATATTATGTTATGGCTCAATTTTTGAAATTACAATATCCTGAGTGTTACACTGGTCATTCTCTATGGCGCAGCTCTGCAACACTTTTAGCAGAAAATGGAGAAGACCTACTAAGCCTAAAAAGGCACGGTGGATGGAAGTCGGCGACAGTAGCTGAAAAATATATTGAGGAATCGATAGTGGACAATAAGAGAATAGCTAAACTGGTACAAAAACCCATCCTATCCAATGAAAATTTACGTTTACTCGCACGTCAAGATGGTCTGATAGAAAACTTACGGACTGATGACTTAGAACCAAGTGTTAATAAACGTTCACAAATTATCGAAAATATTCATAATACTGAAGTAAATTTACCTATAACAAATATTGGTAATTCTATTATTAGTGGAAATACAGCAATTCACATAACTTTTAAAAACTACAATCAACTAAAAGTAATTATAAATAAATTATATAATAATTATTAAATTTTAAATGATTTTCATAATTTTTGATAATTTCCATTATTTTAGAACTTTTTCTAGAGTTTATTTTCCACGTCCACTTTGTTATATCAATAAATTTTCAGTCAATTATTTCTTTAAAAAGATAAAAAATCTTCATTATCAACCTAGGTAAATAATGATAGGTTAATAATGAGCTATTTCTCATTAGACAAATAAGGGAAACAGTAGGGTTTTCTCATGTTAGTTGTAAAAAAAATATATTATGTATCTAAGAGTCGTATATAGGTATGTCGCAATATTTCCCAAATTATTAAATTAATTTACTGCTATAACTTAAGCAATTTAACATTATGAAGCTTGAAATTTTAATGGAAAAATTATAGAGTCACAGTAAGCTTACTCAGATCTACCGCTTATAATTTAAATGGTTATATCTATATAATTCAATAGCAATTAAAAAATCTTCTTAAAATAAATTTATGCAAATTAGAAAATTATATACCAGCTGTAATACTTTGAAAATATAAAAAAAGTCTATAATACGGATGCATGTGAACAGTCAGAAATAAGTTGTTTATTTAGGGTAAAAAAAGGTATCATGGGATGAAACATTTTGTTTTTAAAAATCACTATGAAATTTTTAATTAATTTAAATTTATTGAAAAATAAATAAAACTCATAAAATTTAAAATTGAATCATATATTTTTTTGCCTAGTGCATCTCTAGTGCATCAGTCTATAAATTATGTTTCAAATATTTCCATTTTATTTCTAAAATTATAAAGAACAAATGAAATACAACAAAAAATGACAACACAACAAAATACAGTTTTTTAATAATTAAAATAAATCATCTCCGCAAGGATCATCATCAGATTTGTCCAAGTTAATAATAAGGGGAAGAGTATCTTAAACATCGATAAATCTTTCCCGTTCCTTCACATTAATAATTTTATTAGTGTATGTTACATAATTATTTAATTTTTCTGTTAAGCAAGTTAGCCAGTGACCACGACAAAATTCAGATAAAATTCATAAGGCTATCGATAATGCTTTCATTGCCCAATGATTAATAGTATATTATTTAACGAGCGTATAATGCAGGCTATATTACACGAGACTTTAAAACACGAGTCGAAGGCTCGTGTTTTAAGAATCCGAGTGTAATATAACCATTATACGCGAGTCAAATATTATACTTTATCTACGACTATTCAGTATTCAAAAAATTAGAAAATGCATTCAGAGCAACAAATTTTATTGCAATAGGATATTTTTACATAACAAGGTGATATTATTAATGGTATTTCTTAACTAAAAAATACAATTCAACAATGTTAACAATAATTAAACAAAATACAATTACTTATTTCTAATTTTTCATGAAATTGATTGTAACATTAGAGCAATTATGAAAATGAATGGGAGCAGCAGTGGCGGCTCGTTAATGAAGGGCTCAGGGGCCCGCCCTCCCTGCAATTATTTTAAACAGAATCCAAGAATACTTTACTTAAAAAACCAAGAACGCAATGTATGTAAGCAATCAATTAAAATAATTCAAACCAAACGTAGCCCTATTCCAACGGGCAGGCTATACTCATAGACAAGCGAGTTGCGCGCTCTCAAGGTTGTACTAAGCGCGGGCGACCGATTATTCGTCCCGATTCATCGCGAGTTGCCATGACTACAGAGGCGTGACGTCACCTACACATCGCACAACGAAATGCCACGGATGAGCTCCAATCTTCCGCGCCCAACAGCTGTTCGCGAATCGCGATGCCACGGTAGAGAAATCGATATATTATGTACTCTGACGATGCGACTTGTCGATGCCGATAATGATTTGTTTATTTGTTTTGATTTGATTTATTAGTTACGTTATAAAGTTGGAAAATTTCTTCTAATATGAAGGGCAGTGATTTACAGAAGCTTCTGTTTAGTTCTCTGACCTTAAGTGAAAAACTTGATTTAAAAAATGCAGAGCGGCCACTACCAATATTGAACATAGTACGAGTGCAATAAAAATGTAAAAGTAAGGCACAGTTTACGCGTAAGTTTGACAAAGAAATATATAATAAAAAATTCTGGATACCTATGCGGTTGTGAGGACAAAAATTCTTTTTTTTGTTTCGTGTGATCGTATCTTCTTTTTGACGGGGATGATAATTGGACTATAAATGCGGTGCAGGACTTCAAAAATGTTTCAGAGAAAATAAAAAAAACATGAAAATAGTGCAAAACATCGTCATAATGTGGTAAGTTTTCAGATGTTAGGACAAACTTTAACTTATTCTTTAAGTAGTGCTGCTTATGCTGATAAAATTAAAATTCACAACGAGAAAGTTAGAAAAAACCTCGGAAAAAAAACAGACACGTACTTTCGAAAATAATAGACATTTAAAATTTTTTTTAATTTAAAGCCAGCGCTCCCCCTGACTTGCTAGTCACGAGCCGCCACTGGGGAGCAGGAATATTACTTATATTCATTTCGTTTTTATTAGTAATGGAAAAAGTTTCGGAGCTAACATTATTTACAGTGGTAGGTTTACTTGTCAATCGCTTCGGTTGCTATGGTATTAATAACATACACGCCTGCTTAAACTAGATCTGGTGTATTTTTACCGTAATTCCGTTAACTATGTTTTGTTGGGACCGTGAAATATAAGAGATCATAATCCACGGTCCCAACAAAACATAGTTAATGGAATTACCGTGGATTATGAACTCTTATAATCCACGGTTGTAGATTATGAGTAACTATGGTAATATGAACCACATTATATATCTACTAACAAACACATTATGCTTCTATTATTAAATAGTCGTAGATAAAAGTGTTTGATTGCGGGGTCGTAGGATTTCTAATAGCTTTTCCAAATAGTTGCTCGCCAGTCAACCAACCGGGTCGACAACAAAGACAAAATAGAAAAAGGGGACGTTCAGGATAAATACTAATTAAGAATTTCCCTAACTCCCCTAATCAATAAAGCTAAAGCACTAAAATCAAAAATCAGGTACGTTTATGATCTTTGACAAGAGAAGGTAATCAGGAATTTTCTTAGACCGGAAAAAGGTAATACCATTAGTTAACTAAGAAGTTGACGCAAAAATGGTTAAAAATTAACAATTTAAACACATTTCTTTCATTATGCGAGAAAATAATTTTTTTAACCAAATAAAGAATCATTTCTATTTCATCTATCTAAAACAGTTAGATATTAAAATATAGATTCAGATTGCAAGGTACTACTGAGAATTTGACGGTTAACCTTCTCGATGTGATGTCACCACCTGCAGACCGGTTTTTAACTCTTCTGTTCTCGTCAGTACAGGGCGGTCAAATAAGAATGGAGTCCGGCCGTACCTCAGGAACTGTTCGTCATAAAGTATTGAAATGAAAAACATTATTACAAAATCGAACAAGAAAAATTACTGGAAAATATTTTCATGTTCCCAAATTTACAGCTACGGGGCGGGGCGTTCAACCTATAACCAAGAACATTTTGGGGTTTTAATCGATAAAATGCCAAATAAGGTTATATCAAAAATTAAGTGTTTTATTCTTTGAAATTTAGGGTACAACATTGATTAAATACATTTTACATTAACTCCCAAAATAGGCTGGAGGTGGAGGGGAATTGCCTTAACCAAATTAGACAAACTTGGTTTCGTTTAAAAGGGCTTTTCTTATATAGAAGCATTTAAAATTTTGTCTGACTATTTTTCCGTAAAAAAATTGTCGCCGCTAGCGGGGGTTATTTCTTTTTTTTTTTTTTTTTATGATCGAGCACACACACTATAGGAAAAATCCAATGATGTTCGGGGTGTACTAAGTTGAACCACATAGGGGTGAGCGGCTGTGGTTCGTCGTGTGTTTCTGCTATTCATTACTCTAGGTGGAATCGAGCGGGCAATATCTGTCGAACACTTGCAATGAAAATATCTGTAGAAGAGAGGAGTCAAATCATCAACCTGTCTTCGATGTTCTAAGCTGTCGAGGTTCTTAGTCAGCTCGTGGTCGCCGATTAGACGAACGGCTCTCCTTTGGATGGAATCCAACAACCGAAGGGTATGCTTCGGTGCAGAACTCCAGATATGAGAGCAGTATTCCAGTGATGGTCGAATCTGGGCTTTATAGAGTGTCAAAAGTTGTTGAGGTGTATACAACTTTTTGGTACGAAAAATAAAACCGAGCTTCTTAGAAGCTGCCCTGGCGATTGCCAGAACGTGATTATGCCAAGACATATTTCCTCCCAGGTTGACACCCAGCAAATTAATAGACGAAGTCAGTGGAATTGCGTGTCCTGCCATAACGATATCGAGCTCTGCAATGTTAAGCTTCTTAGAAAAAACTGCTGCCTGGGTTCTTGAGCGTTAAATTCGACTTGGTTACTGTCACCCCAAGACAAAATTTCTTCCAGGACTTTATTGAGGCGTGATACCTCATGTTGGCTGCGAAGATGTGCGTCAGCAGCCGATGTTTGATATTTCAAAGTAAAAGATGTGATAAGTGTTCTGTCGTCAGCAAAGCTATATAATGAATTTTTTGTTTTCGCTAGAAGGTCGTTAATGTACAGTAAGAAGAGAGTGGGGGATAATATGGATCCTTGAGGAACACCAGCATTGATGGTGAAGGTGTCTGAGAGAAACCCGTCAATCGCCACTTGCAGAGAACGGTCCTTGAAGAAGCTAGACAACCATGAACAAAATCGACCGGGCATACCATAAGAACGCAGTTTACTTAGGAGCCCCTCGTGCCAGACACGGTCAAAGGCTTTAGCGATGTCCAGTGCGATATCCTGGGACTCCCCATGATGTTCGATTGCGTTGCTCCAAAGATGAGTGACATAGGCTAGCAGGTCTCCTGTTGATCTGGACTTACGAAAACCATATTGATGGTCGCTGATAATTTTAAGGCCTTCTAGGTATTTTAGAAGTTGTTGGTTAATAACTTTCTCCATCACCTTTGATATAACTGAAATCAATGCGACTGGTCGATAGTTGTTTGGCAGGGTTTTCTTGCCTTTCTTTGGTATAGGCTGGACTCGCGCCTTTTTCCAGCAAGATGGAAATATTCCTTTTTTGTAGGATAGGTTAAAAAGTCTAAAAAATACTGGTGTGAGTTCATCGGCGCTTTTCTTGAGCACTATAATAGGAATTTCATCTGGACCAGAAGCTTTTTTGGCATCGAGCCCCTTCAGAATTCGTTTGACAGGACGCTGACGGAATACGATATCAGTCATTTCCGATCGAACTGCTGGAATGTTCGGGGGTGTTTTTCCCTGAAAGTCTACCGTGGAGTGTGAAGCAAATAGTTCTGCGAGTAAGTTCGCTTTATCTTCAGCCGTGGTTGCTATTGTGCCATCAGAACGTGTTAGCGGTGAAATATTTGATTTGGTAAAATTTTGACTGACGGCCTTAGCGACTGACCAAAAGGACCTAGATCCGTTAGGACTGGCGAGAAGTTTATTTTTGATCCTCATGTTATAAGCCTCTTTGTTTTGATCTATCGTTTGCTTACACTGGTTTCGAGCGGTAACAAAGATTATGCGATTCACATCGGTAGGATTTTTACGCCATTGTCGGTAAGCTAGATTTTTAGCTCTGACAGCACGCTCGCAGTTCTTGCTAAACCAGGGCTTGCCATTAGAAGGGCGCTTCTTGGAGAAAGGAATAAAGGCTTCCTTGCCAGTAAGAATGACATCAGAGACCTCTTGATCACAAGCGGATGGATCATCTGAAGAGAAGCATACTTTCAGTCAAGGAAAAGTACGAAAATGGTCCCTTAGGTCTTCCCAACTAGCTGATGTGTAGTGCCAATTACAGAATATTTATTCCGTATCTTGTTATGGAATGAAAATACCCCCAAAAAGCATAAGAAGCAAGTGTTTCAGAATAAATATTCCAACCCAAGAGCGAGAATTTTTACATTCTATTATCAAAAATGATTTTGGAATTATTGCATTCAGTAATGGTCGTGGAGAAATAAGTTGTTTATTTAGGGTAAAAAAAAAGGTATTATGGGATGAAACATTTTGTTTCTGAAAATCACTATGAAATTTTGAAATAATTTAAATTTACTGAAAAATAAATAAAACTCATTTATAAAATTTAAAATTAAATCATATATTTTTTTGCCTAGTGCATCAGTCTATAAATTATGTTTAAAATATTTTCATTTTATTTATATAATCATAAAGAACATGTCTAATGTAATAAAATAAAAAATGACAACACAACAAAATACAGTTTTTTAATAATTAAAATAAATCATCTCCGCAAGGATCATCATCATCGGATTCGTCCAAGTTATTAATAAGGGGAAGAGTATCTGAAGATTCGATAAATCTTTTCCGTTCCCTCACATCATTTATAATTTTATTAGTGTACCTATGTTACATAATTATTTAATTTTTCCACTGTTAAGCAAGTTAGCCTATGACCACGACAAAATTCAGATAAAATTCATAAGGCGATCGATAATGCTTTCATTGCCCAATCATTAATAGTATATTATTTAACAAGCGTATAATGTAGGCTATATTATACGAGATTTTAAAACACGAGTCGAAGGCTCGTGTTTTAAGAATCCGATATGTAATATAGTTTTAAGAATCCGAGTGTATTATACGCGAATAAAATACTATACTTTATCTACGACTATTCAGTATTCAAAAAATTAGAAAATGCATTCAGAGCAACAAAACTCTTCATATACAATAGGATATTTTCACATAACAAGGTAATATTATTAATGGTATTTCTTAACTAAAAAATACAATTCAACGATGTTAACAATAATTAAACAAAATACATTTACTTATTTCTAATTTTTCATGAAATTGATTGTAACATTAGAGCAATTGAGGAGCTTGCGTTTAAAAGCGTCTATATCACTTTTCTTTGCTGATATGCTTTTTTTGCGATTTTCTGTTAAGTTCTTGCAAGTTCCACAAGCTCTATCAACTGGCAAGATCATTTGCGTTCATAACGGGCTATTTGTATGTTAAAATCGCATGTAAAGTGAGCCTTTTGCATCAAAACTGGCTATATCCTCTTTTTGCGATCAAAAGTGGTTATATCCAATAATTCGTTATATTCAAAAATTCGACAACATAATGGTGCTTTTAAAAAAAAAGCTTTTGAAAAAGCTATTCGGTGAAAATTGGATGTCACGAGAAGATCTAAAATGGTACAAAGATTTACTAACTTCTGGTAATGCAGATACAGAAACTAGCGACAAGGAAGGAGATAAGGGCGAACAGTATGTGCCCTGTGACTGTTTAAATGAAGAAGCTGCTCTTCATATATAAATATTTTATGTTTCTCTTGTTTTTTTTTTGTTATGTATGTTGAGTTTTCATAATAAAAATATGTTTTGTGTTCCAGTCTTATAATAAAAATATGTTTCCTAGCGTTTTAATTGTCTTTTGTTGAGATTATTTAAAGCTTTGCTATCAAAACCATCTATATCCAGGTTAATTTTCATTTTTTCTCAAGAACTATTGAGATTTGAAAAAAAAAATCAAATTGCATCAATCAACTTCCCTAAAACACTATAAATAATTTTTTTTGCTATCTCTATATATTAAGGCGAACCGATGAGAAGTTTTTGTCGATTCCTCAACATTTTTCCTAAATGGTCATAGCCGCTTTTGAACGCAAGTTCCTCAATTATAAAAATGAATGGGAGCAGGAATATTACTTATATTCATATCGTTTTTATTAGTAATGGAAAAAGTTTTGGAGCTAACATTATTTACAGTGATAGGTTTACTTGTCAATCGCTTCGGTTGCTATGGTATTAATAACATACACGCCTGCTTAAACTATATCTGGTGTGTTTTTGCCGTAATTCCGGTAACTATGTTTTATTGGGACCGTGGATTATGAAATCTTATAATCCACGGTTGTAGATTATGAGTAACTATAGTAATATGAACCACATTATATATCTACTAACAAACACATTATGCTTCTATTATTAAATAGTCGTAGATAAAAGTGTTTGATTGCGGGGTCGTAGGATTTTTAATAGCTTTTCCAAATAGTTGCTCGCCGGTCAACCAACCGGGTCGACAACAAAGACCAAATAGAAAAAGAGGACGTTCAGGATAAATACTAAATAAGAATTTCCCTAACTTCCCTAATCAATAAAGTTAAAGCATCAAAATTTAAAATCAGGTACGTTTATTATCTTTGACAAGAGGAAGTAATCAGGAATTTTCTTGGACCGGAAAAAGGTAATACCATTAGTTAACCAAGAAGTTGACGGAAAAATGGTTAAAAATAATTAATTTAAAAACATTTCTTTCATTATGCGAGAAAATAATTTTTCTAACCAAATAAAGAATCATTTCTATTTCATCTATCTAACACAGTTAGATATTCAAATATTGATTCAGATTGCAAAGTACTACTAAGAATTTCGACCAAGAAAAATTACTGGAAAATAATTTCATGTTCCCAAATTAACAGCTAGAGGGCGTCCAACCTATAACCAAGAACATTTTGGGTATTTAATCAATAATATGCCAAATAAGGTCACCTATATCAAAAATTAAGTGTTTTATTCTTTGAAATATAGGGTACAATATTGATTAAATACATTTTACCTTAACTCCCAAAATAGGATGATATTATATATTCAATAAATTAAAAATAGAGAAACTGGTGAAAGCCGCATGATACAGGTGTTTTAAATAGACATGTGTTTACACCCAATGTTATTCAGAAAATTGAAAAAAAAATAAACTGATACGTTTATAGGCTTGAACCAAAATAATTTCACTTTTACACTAATGAGAAGAAAGACATTACTACACGAGAGTTTACCCGTCTAGATTTAGACCGAACCGAAAAAAGAATCTTAGGAACTGAATTGTAATTTTCCCTGGGTTCATCATCTAACCATATTTAACCCCCCCCCCCTAAATTGTGTCACTTTTAATAATTATCTTTCCCAGCTTATAGAGTTTTAGAGAATTGGTTTTTACCCTATTGTAACATTAGACCTGGGCTGAAGCCTTTGAAAATGTTAATAAGTGAAAAAAAATAATAGTATAATGAAACCCATTGAAAAAGGAAGAGAATATAATAAAAATGAAAGGAAAATAATTTACGGGCGATCCGAGGTCGGGAAGTGGGAAGGGGTGAGTTTTTAAGGGTAGAAAACGATTTATCCCGATTTCCGGCAAAACTACAAGTCCTATGGAAAAACGTTAAATGGCAAAGTTGTAGGTAATAAAAAGATCTACAACTTTTGTATTTACAGTTTTTTCACATAACCTCAAAATTTATGTGAAAAACTCAAATAACCAAATTTTTGGTTTTTTATTTTTATCTTTTACAAAAAAAAATTTTTTTCACGAAATTTGGTGAAAACTTACCTTTTTATGTCCCAAACACACTGTAACTTTTTGATTTAAAATACTTATTTTTTCACCTTATTTTGACTTAATATCGGAAACGCACCCTAATTTTCAATCGAAAATTCTCAGGTTAAAATATCTGCTTTTTTAAAAAAGTCGGTGGACTTTTTATTCGTTGAAATCTCTACTTTCTGATGGTGTAAAAAAATTTACATTACTATGGCAAATTTTCTCAAAAAATGCAAAGAAACGAAAAAAACTCGAATCTGAAATTTTTTTTTAAATCATTATTTACAATTTTGAGCTATTTATTAAAATTTATACTTTAATTACTCGAAAAACGTAAGATTCCATGTTACATTGATAAACAAAAAATTGCAAGTCGAAATATACTACTATAATTAACAACCAAATAAGTTAATATAGTTAATATTTAATATTTTTATTTATAAGAACTTTATTGATTACTCAAAGGGCCATCGACCGAAGTCCTTCAGTCCTTAATATTTAATTAAGTTAATATTTATTTTTGTTATATCCTCTTCCTTTTCCAATGGGTTTCATCCTACTATTATTTTTTTTGGTTTCAAAACTTATCGACCCTGGTCTACATACCTTCCAGCTTACAATTTACCTTCTTCTTCTTCTTCTTATGGTGCCGTGTCCTATCGAACGTTGGCGATCATCAGCGCTATTTGGACTTCGTCCACTGCCCTTCTGAAAAGTGTCCTTGTGCTGGTTCCATACCATTGCCGTACGTTCTTCAGCCAGGAAGTTCTTCGGCGACCCGGGCTTCTTCTACCTTCGATCTTGCCCTGCATAACAAGCTAGAGCATCTGGTACTTTGTGTTACGCAGAATATGTCCGAAGTACTATAATTTTCTCTTTTTGATAGTGTATATAACTTCTGTTGGTTTATTCATTCGGTTTAGTACTTCTGTGTTCCTGATTCTATCAACCCACGAAATCCGCAACATACGCCGGTATGTCCACGTTTCAAAGGCTTCCAGTCTCCTACACATGGTGTCTGTGAGCGTCCATGATTCAACCCCGTGCATAAGTGTTCTGAATACATAACACCTGAGAATGCGAACTCTTAAAAGGAGGCCGATATTGCGACTGCATGGTACGGTTCTCATTTTGTTGAAAGTGCCTCGAGCTTGTTCTATTCGGGATCTTATCTCTTGTGTGTTATCCCAACTTTCGTTTAGTATACATCCCAGATATTTATAATGTTGAGTTCGTTCTATGAGTTTCCCATCGTACACCAAACGACCCGGCACGTCCTTATCCTTGCTTATTACTAGCCATTTGGTCTTTTTAGTGTTCAGTTTAAGTCCCATCTCTTTACTCTTGTCTGGCACACAGGTTCCAAGTTCTTGTAAGTCTTCTATTGTGCTTACGAGGAGTACAGTATCGTCCGCATATCTAAAGGTATTTATAATTGTTCCGTTAAGGATGACACCTTGATCTTTTTCGTATAATGCCCCTTTAAAGATTTCCTCAGAGTACAAGTTGAATAGGAGAGGCGACAGCACGCATCCCTGTCTGACTCCGCGCATGATTTGTATATCTTCTGACACCTGACCGTCCACTGTTATTCTTGCTATCTGATGCCAGTATAAATTTGTTATTATTCTTATATCACGCTTATCCAGATTCTGTGCTCTCAACATTTCCATAAACTTTCCATGTTGAACGGTGTCGAAAGCCTTTTCGTAGTCTATGAAACATGCGAACACATCTACAGACACGTCTCGACATCTTTGCACCAACACCTGCATGCAGAACAAAGCCTCCCGTGTACCCATACCGTTCCCGAAACCGAACTCTGTGTTACTTATGTTCTCTTTACATTTTTTGTAGATGCGGGCATGAATAATTTTCAGGAAAACTTTCAAAACGTGACTCTACAATTTACCCCACGCAGCCAATCAGGGCGATTCTCGACTGAAACATTGCCTCAAGTCGTAAAACTGAGTAGTCGCAAAGCATGCTTAAAGATTTAGCCAAAAGGTGACACTACTCATTCATAGATTGAGTTTCAATTAATCATTTCCATAAATATCTTTATGCTTACTTCAAACTCTTATGTGTGTACTAATACGTAATAAAAATGTAATTAATATTGATAGTAAAAAAACTAGCTAAAGCACAAAATCGGATATGTTTTAAAAAAAACCTTACCTACTGTTCTTTCTTCGAAGGAAAATAAAGAACAAATCTGACTAGACTTTTCTAAATAATTGGTCAAGACACAACGTCCATTTTCCTTCTTAATTATATTTTCTATTTTTCCCCAATATGTGATTCATACCATCTGATAATCTGAGACCACCGACGTAGGTTTATTTATTATTGCCCATGCCGAGATATCTGGGATTTATTTAGGTTTTAAGATATTAGGTTTTAAGATATTACAGTAGTTGATATTATCTTCGGTAAATGTGCTGAACGAATGATTGTTAAGTTTATTAATATTTGAATATGGCTATCAATCCGGTTTTAAGGAAGGATGTAGAAAATAAACTTTATGACAAAACTAATCTTTAATACAGCTTGGGCAATTTGATTATAGACTTATGAAAGCCAACGATTTATAACAGTTTGGTAAAATACGGCTTTATTATCATATTTATTTAATGTGTTAGATACAGATGAAATAGAAAGAATTTTTTTTATTGGGTTAGAAAAATTATTTTCTCGCATAAGGAAATAAATGTTATTTTTTAAATTAAATTTTTTGATGGATTAAGCTATGCTTCTGGTTTATTTTAGACTATTTTTAACCATTTTTGCGTCAACTTCTTTGTCATTTAAAAAGTAGAATTTTTTTAGCTTATCTGAGATGTTCATGATTAACTTAGCTAATTTTATATGTTTTGTAGCTCATATTTGATACATTTTTTAACCTTGTTTTGTGTTTAATTGTGATTTTTCCTAGTTTTAATAAAAATTATTAAGCAATTTTGTTAAATTAGGCTGATTATATAACGGTTAATGTCTATGTAAGCGTTTAATACGACATTTTAGATTTTAAAGCCCAGGCCTGTCTCTTCTCTTTTCATTCGTTAAATAAGAATTTTGCAGGGCGCAGGCCTATTCCTGTATGGCTTTGTTTACATGCGCGAGGCCATAAATTTGCCACTTTCGTGATTATTCTTTGCTGATCTAAAGGTAAATGTCTAGGCATATTACTAGCCATCCCATAGATTCAAAAATAATTTTATTTTATAGCTCACTTCCTGTCCATTCAACTTATATATTATTTTTGCATAAGTATTTTAAAGATTAAGGACGGTTTTCTACTGTGACATACTAAATGACCATCCTATACAGGGTGCACCGAAAATTTTCCACCCAGGTTTATTTTCATGTTAATAAAGAAATCAAAATTCGCGCGAACACGGAAACCTTAGTTCTCAGGGGGACATATTTTTTTGCTATTTTCCCCCCTGCTGGAACCCCTACGACGGGGTGGCTTTCACCCTTAAAATCTTAAAAAGAAAGGGGGTCGAGTGATACCTACCTTATTTTAAAGGGAATTGAATTGTTTTCCAAACGCGACCTTGCTCGTTTAAATCGAGTGAATAGTTCCTGAGAAATAGGGCTAAAAAAAAAGAAAATTTAAAAGTAATAAAATTTATTACCGCTTGTATCAATCAAGTAAATGTTGAATATGTCCACGTCCAACCTCCATGCAATTGTAAAGGCACTGTTTAAATGTTCGCGAACATTAAGGAGCATTGCGGGAGTTATTTGTCGGCACTCGTACACTAGGTATTCGTTGTCGCAAGTCTTCCAAAGAATTGGGTTGGGTTGCATAAATTTTAGACTTTAAATGTTCCCACAAAAAAAATACCAGTGGCGTCAAATCAGGAGATTTTGCAGGCCATTCAATAGAAACTCTTCTTCCAATCCATTTTCCTGGAAAATTTTTATCCAGAAACTGTCTAACAGGGAACGCATAATGCGGAGGTGCTCCGTCTTGCTGAAAGTAAATATTTTCTGGCCGATAACGGTCATTTTCTTCTATGGCATTCGTTGAAGCAGGGTTAATAAAGGTTTCCAACAGGTTTAGGTAAATTTTACCTGTTAAATTTCCAGGTCTAAAATACGGCCCGGCCCAATAATACGGTCTCCAAAAATTCCAGCCCACATATTTAATTTTTTGAGATGTTGAGTATGCACTTCTCTAAAAATTCTAGGGTTGGAATCCGACCAATACCTGCAATTCTGTCGATTGGCAGTACCGTGTAGAAAAAAAGTTCATTAATCGGAGAAACAAATGTTAAAAATAAATTGTGGATTGCGAATGATCATTTTACTAATTAACTCGCAAAATTGCAAACGGCGATCGTCATCGTCTTCATTAAGTTCATGAACCAGTTTTATTTTATAGGGATGTAACTTATGCGTTTTTAAAGTACGCTGAATCGTTCTACGCGAAACACATGATACATCTAACACTTTCCTCATGCTAAATATGGGATCGATGGCAATATGACCCAAAACTGCAACTTCTACAGCTTCATTTCTTACAGGATTTTCAACAATCCTTTTTTTGTTTAGCACTGATCCTATTTCACGAAATTTTACCACTAATTGTAGCATGTTAATATGAGACAAGTGTGCATTTTGATGACACCGAGAAAAAAATTTAGTTAAAATAACTCAATATTTAGTTAATCGAACTAAAATCTGTAGTAGAATAGGCCCCAGGTTAGATGACTTGCTGATTTTACTAAATCTATTTTCCTAGAATTATCTACTGGTTGCAAATAAAAATACTAGCTGTTTTCTGCATAGTTGGAGCTACTATAAACTTTGGTTGCGCTAGCTAAAGGTATTTAGTAGTTTTAATATATTACCTATTAAAAACAGGAAGGCATTTAGTAAAAGAAACTAAATGCATTAGCTGTATTTGGTATCCTTACCATCCTATTTAAACTTATTCTTTTGCTGTATTATACATACTTTTATTTATAACAATAAATCGATGATTTTACTTAAATTAGATTAATGTATTTTCCTACGACCACCTACGAAAATGACAATAACAGCACGGTTAACTTGGCTAGAAAGTGCAAAATATCACACGCGTGTTGAAAAAAAATATTTCAACACGAGTGTGGAAATACAAAGCACACTATATTTAATTTAAACAGGTGTCAATTTGATAACAAAACTATTTATTAAAAATAACAAACTTACAGGACACGTGGAGTGAATTGGGGTGCTGGGTGGGGTAAAGTACACTAGGGTATTACTGCAAATTAAAAAAAATCCTTTTTTTCGTTATTTTTGGGAACCTAAGAGTATAGTATTTATGATAAAAATAATATTATCAAAAAGGGAAAATAATAATATGTCAAGCAACCCACCAACTGTCATGTTTACATGTCAACTGAGTTGAACCACAGAAAAAAAAGGGCAGCTATAGAGCAGAAATAGAATACCCTAGGAAATACCGATTTATAATTTTGCCATTATCTCGGATAACAATATCCATACAATGTTTAAGGATATGGGACAAGTGAATACGCTTTATGTATGTGTATGTGAAATTAATTTTTCAACTCTAGTGTTGAAAAAATTTGATTAACACAATGAAGATACCTACAAACTATTAAAAACAAAGCAAACTCTTTTTGATTATATTGTATGGTCGTAGGAAAAATTGTGTACATTACTCGTGTGAAAGTGATTTTCTCACACTCGGAAAATTTCCGCACTCGGCTGACGCCTCGTGCTAAATACCTCCTCGTTTGTAAAGTACCACTTTCAACACTTGTTATGTAATATACTATTGCAAAAGCTACTATTTCTTATAGCTAACCTAAAAAGTTTATCTTGCTGAAAATGCGATTTTAAGATCCTTTTTTTTGTTACAATGCCCTTACCGTTTCATGTTTTGTGTTTTAACGGGTAAAATAAAAATAGGTGTAAATTTGTATTTTTACTCCAATAGAATTTATTTAGTAATAACAAACTTAAACAATAACAAGATACCATTTGCTTAAATATTTTTCGGTTTTAGAACTTCAGCTAAAAAATATATAGTACCTGAAAAATTGTTAATTGCGTGAAGACACAGTTTTCAAAATTTAAAAAGTTTTATACGTCCGCTTAGATTTAAACCCAGAACCCTTGAATACCAGTCGAACGTTCTATCAATTGCACTACGGAGTTTCCAGACAAGTGCTATGTCACATTGAAATCAAATAATTTTTGTTGCTATTCTTCTTTCTAGAATTCTAGGGCATCAAAGGTCTAAAAAAAATGAGTTTGATTAATGTATACCTAGTAAAAGTTTATTAGTAGTTTTTGCTAGACGTCATTAAAATAAAGCCAAAGCCCCGTGCATTCGACGTCCTGTGCAAAATTAAAAATATCTGGGGTTATAAAAACTTTAAAATTTTTATATTTTAAAAAAAATTTTGTCACTAGTATTTGTTTTGAGCAACCTCTTAACCGAGAAGATTTTTTTAAATTGACAGACAACAGATTTTCTGTAATTAGACACAGTGACAAGGAAAAACACATTATTAGATATTTTTTCAGTTTTCTCTTTGATAACGCGAGAGCAGAATTTGCCTTGAAACGTTAGAGTCGTATATTATAATACTTTTTGTATAGATTCAAATTCTGCAAAAACAAATAAGTATAAAACACTATAGATCTAGATTAGAGACCAAATATTATTATATAATAAAAGTCACTGACAATAACTTCTACAGGATTTTTTTTCCATTTGCTTTCATTAATTAAAAAAAATGATTTCCCTTTACTGTGCTGTAGTATTCAAAAACGTATTTTAAATTTGAATTCTTTAAAAATCCACATTTGTATAGAATGTATAAAAGCTACTAAACCGAAAAAGCACCCTCGTAATCACATCTACAAATTAATTAGCACTTACCTATTATTATTATTATTATTGTTTTAATTTCTGGATGACATCAAGCGTTCGTGGCACTATGAAAATAGTTGTTTGCCAAAATTTTTACATATTTATTAATCTGTATGCTCCTAGCTCCAAAATAACAATATGGCGTCGGCTCTATCGTTTGGATTAAACTCCATTTTGATACTGAAATAATGGAATAATTAGTTATGAAATATCCCAGGACCAAATAGAATGCAGGGGCCCTTGCTGCTAACTTTCAACTTACCCAAATACTAAATATTATGAAATAATCAAGACACAAACACAAAAAAAAAATTTCAGGTACCCATAATCTGCGTAAAGCTAAATGTTAATGCCGCCATGTCGGAGCTAACGTGTAAATAGTGGTTACCTTGCCTGGTAATGTAGTAAAACATACTACTTCGTCTGAGTAGAATTTAATGGAGATATTGCTAAATCCACTAGAAAATTTGGTGACCAGTAAGACTAAATATTATTTCGAGTTGTATCTAATAGATCGATAGTAGAAACTATTTAGCAAGAAGCTTTTTTAGTTGTCAATATGCCATTTAGTTTAATTAAATAAAATAATACTAAACCTTAATAGATTTCTATAGCAAAATCATTTTAGTTGTTACAAAAACCCTAATAGACTAAAGTTGCACGTTTTTTTGGTACTTAAACTAAATAATTTGCCATTCTCACTAATTTCTTCTCAGCAAAGAAATCTAGTAAACTAATTTTCTCGGTGAACAAGTGGAATTTCAAATCCCTTTTGAAGGATCGGTGAAAATATTATTAAAACTTTTTAAGAATTTAGCGAGCAAGTAGTAAATTATTATGCTGATTTTGAGACAATTCCTTTTAAAATAAGCTATCGCCCGACCTTCCTTTTCATTTAAGATTTTAGGGGTGAAAGCCACCCCATATGCTCCATAATATTCGCGAACATTTTGAACAGTGCCTTTACAATAGCATGGAGGTTGGAGGTGGACATTTTTAACATTTACTTGATTGATACAAGCGGTTATAAATTTTATTACTTTTAAATTTTCTTTTCTTTTTAGCCCCATTTTTCAGGAACTATTCACTCGATTTAAGCGAGCAAGGACGCGTTTGGAAGGCAATTCAATTCTCTTTAAAATAAGGTATCACTTGACCCCCCCTTTCCATTTAAAATTTTAAGGGTGGAAGTCACCCCGTCGTATGGGTTCCAGCAGGGGAGAGTGAAAATAGCAAAAAAATATGTCCCCTGATTTATTTATTAACAAGAAAATAAACCTGGGTGGAAAGTTTTTGGTGCGCCACTCTGTATAATAGTGTCCGCCTGGAGAACGACCTACAAAAAGCCTATGTTATTTTGGAAATGTTTTTATCGAAGAATGTAAAAAGTTTACTCTTGACCAACAAACATGGAGCAGCAAAAAGACAAACGATTCTATTTTTGTAAACTTTTATTAATTATATAAAAATAATAAAAGTTACACATAAAACAAAAAATCTAAATTATAGGAGACTTAGGTTAAGTGATAATAGTAATATTCATAATAACATTTATCGTGATTATATAATGTACAAGATGCCTAGTTTAAACCTCTAATAATATGGTCGACAAACCGGGAGGATGATCAACAAAATTTAGGAGCTTTTTACCCGATCAAACTTATATGCCAGATTATAGTTCTTCTTCACTTTTTTTTTAATAGGACACTACATTTTATACCATTTTGTATTCTTGGGACCAAATCAAGCAACTATTTAATACAACACTCTTAGTATTGTAATAATAAAAAAACTTCAAATTATCAAGACCGGCCAGCACCCGTACGTATATTCGATAATTAAAAATTAAATGTAAACAATTATTAGAAGCTGACAGTGATCTTTCATATATACATTATTCAACCCTCCTTACTTCAAAA
Organism: Polydrusus pterygomalis; assembly: GCA_963969555.1. NCBI lineage: Eukaryota > Metazoa > Arthropoda > Insecta > Coleoptera > Curculionidae > Polydrusus > Polydrusus pterygomalis. The sequence continues at coordinate 49,162,681 of OZ018382.1, forward strand.
ATCGATTGAGCACTGGAGCCAACAAATATTCCTAGGAAATAAGCTAAGAACTGCTCTCTTAATGTAACCCCTAGAGTCCCTAGACTATTCTTCCCACACGTATCTGCAAAATAACAACGTTCGTCGGAACCTCATCGAAATATTATTTGACTTCTAGCCGCAATAGACTATTTTTTTCTTTATCTTTCCTTTCAGTGGTCGCATGCATTTATTTCTCTCTTGAACGCTTGCGCATTAAAATTTGTCTGGAAATGGAAACAGAAAAGCGTGGTCAAGGCTCGGTTGAACCCAATATACTGCGGGGAGTTACGATAAGTAATGTCACGTGTAGTTTACTCGACAGAGCATAGCTGCTGTGATCATATTCTTGTAAAATACGAGGGATATTTTAGAGGTAATAGTTATAATACCGAAACAAACGAATTTTGGCTGATAGGATGAATTTTAAACTTAAGGAAGATTAAGTTACCTAAAAAGAAAATAATTGACGCAGGTCATTGACAAAATGACCTTATGGAAGGGCCGCCACAGCTTATGTCTAATTTTGTAATATGCCCTTAGGTTTCAGTTTAAATCTTGTTGGGATATTTCGTAATTTTCAAACAGGGTTGCCATATATAGTTTAGATTAAGAGTCGGCAACTAACGTTTCTCTGTTAAAGGAAGTATGAAACTATAATTTGGCGAATTAGTGATGAGGTAAGAATTAATCATCCAAGGGTTTTCCCCTTCCATCTAGGCAGGTGTGGCAATCCTTGTACTTGTGCGTTAACGTGAAACTATTCTTAAGTTACATCGCTTTATGGTTCTCTTATGGTCGTTGCTGGTGGTATAGGTATACTCTTTGGACAAATCTTATTTATGGTGATCCGCGGGCAGTTGGGTAACATATTATACAATATTGTGGTAGTTTGGCTTTTCAGTGTTTAATTGTGATTCTAAAACAGAAATATAGTTAAGTTAAACATGTTTAAATTTATATTTCTGGGTTCTTTGTTTTATATCTTTTTTTTAAAATTTTGTTCTTATATAAAGAACGAAAGGACGAATTTGGAATCTAATAACGCCAACGTGTGGAAGATTTAAAACGGCAGTATAAAAGTTGATTTTGTTTTTCCCAAGTCAAAAATTAGGGCGAAAAGAATTCAAAAATCGAAACTTAAAGAATACCTAAGAAAGGATTCGGAAATTTGAGAAATGATAGTTTTTAATGTTTTAAATATAACTGGAAAATGGTAATCGCGGTGTGCACAATTTTTTTTTAATTAAAAATGGTTTACACCTACGCAGAAATCGAACACATAACTTTTCAAATACCAGTCGAGCGCTCTACCAATTGAGCTACGGAGATTCTGTAATTTTTTTAACAATTTTATTGTGGTTAACTTACGCATTATGATCGTTTTACTCATTTCACTTCAATGCTTCATTAAAATTGCAATGGTTTTTTATACTACTAAGCCAATTTCAATAAATTTTAGTAAAATGATATTTCACTATTAAATTTTAACTGCTAAAACTTTTATTTAAAAATAAAATTTTACCCTCATTCTCTTATCTAGAATTTAGTCCAAAAAGTTTTTAAACAAAAAACAAAATCAGCTATAGAAGCTATAAAACTATTTTAAAGTATTTATTTCAAAACAGGTACAGCTTTATAAATTAGCTTTAACTTTGTCTTTACATACTTTATCCCACAGACCTGTAATATATAAGGAGACCACATTGTTTACATTTTGTCCCGATCAGAAATCGTTTCAACAGAAATTATTGTTGACAAATTTTGGCTGATTGCCCTAGATCTATCCTTGTGTTTAAAAATGAAGGTTATATTAGTTATACAGTGTCCGCAAGAAAGTCCGCATCAAATGGGATTTTTTTTATTATTAGGTATAGGTAAAAATTGAAAAAGCAGTTAGTTTTTGCTTACCTAAAAACCAAAAATGACGTATCCTGAAGCAGCTGCACGACTTGCGTTACTTGTCAAATTTGACACTTTTAATAAAATAGGTTCAAAAATGCCCTTATTTTTCAAAATATCGAAAAACTTTATTCGAGAAAGTTGTTTATTTAGGCATTCTTAGCCTCTGTACAAAATTTTGACAGTCTAATACAATTTTTATTTTTGCCAGGTTCTTGAAAATTTTGAGCAACCCTCGTAGATTAACTTTTATACATCGATGTAAAACCATTTGCCTTTACTTCATTTGTAATTTTAATGCAATTTTGTGTAAAATTTTTGTTTCCAATTATTTATTTTGCTTCAAAAACTGAAATTGTTATTGATCAGTATGTAATGTTTGATGCAAAGTTTATCTAATTACAGCAGTTTTGTCAAAACCGACGTTTCTCATTTTTCTTAAGTTAGTAAACAGATGTACAAAAAGAAAATATTAGGAAGCTTGCGTTGAAATTTTACTTAATTAATATTGGATCAAAAAGAATTAATTATTAATTAAATTAATCGCTCGAAACATTTTATTCAACAAAAATATAGTTTAATATAATTAATTTAATTTAATAATAATAATTAAGTAAAATTTCAACGAAAGCTTCCTAATATTTTCTTTTTGTACTTCTATTTACTAACTTAAGAAAAATGAGAAACGTCGGTTTTTACAAAACTGATGTAATTAGATAAACTTTGCATCAAACATTACATACTGATCAATAACAATTTCAGTTTTTGAAGCAAAATAAATAATTGGAAACAAAAATTTTACACAAAATTGCATTAAAATTACAAATGAAGTAAAGGCAAATGGTTTTACATCGATGTATAAAAGTTAATCTACGAGGGTTGCTCAAAATTTTCAAGAACCTGGCAAAAAATAAAAATTGTATTAGACTGTCAAAATTTTGTACTGAGGCTAAAAATGCCTAAATAAACAACTTTCTCGAATAAAGTTTTTCGATATTTTGATAAATAAGGGCATTTTCGAACCTATTTTATTAAAAATGTCAAATTTGACAAGTAACGCAAGTCGTGCAGCTGCTTCAGTATACGTCATTTTTGGTTTTTAGGTAAGCAAAAACTAACTGCTTTTTCAATTTTTACTTATACCTAATAATAAAAAAAAAATCCCATTTGATGCGGACTTTCTTGCGGACACTGTATTAGATGAATTTGTCATTAGAACCTATTAAGTAAAAATATTGTAGTAAATAAATGTGTGCGTTTTTTAAAATTTACTCTGCTTAAAATTATTTATTTCCAAATTACATCAAATTATCATGTTTTAGGGAGAATAATTTAGCAACGTTGTACGGGCGTTTTACTTCATTTTATAGTATTTGCAGAATTATACCGTTGACTCTTACTGCCAAAAATAAACTACCTGATTAAACCCTATTGTGTACGCCTCAACCTCTTCAAAGGGGATTAAATGGGATCAGGGTCGGCTTAAAAATGTACCTACACCACATGATTTATTTTTATAATTTAAAATAAATAGATTGGTATTTTTAGTTTTAGGTAGGTACCTATAATAAATGTAGAATAATGATAACAATTAATGATAATTAAAAATAATATAATTTAAAAGTATAACTATTAGGATAACAAGTACAATAAAAATTAATTAAATTCTAAAAAACTATTGATAATTTATTCAAAATTTAACTCTGTATTCTTGTGATTCTTTTGCCTTTATTTGATAGGGCCTTGGTTTGACATTTTTTGGAAGAATCATCCCAACCTTTTCTTGGAGTGTCATGAATATCGAACCATGTTTCGTCAAGGTAAATAAATGGACGATTTCCTTCTCTAAATTGTTTAACAGCTGTTAAATATTTAAGTCTCCATTCCCGTAAACGTTGAGATTCCATTAATGTTTGTCTTTTATTAATGCTTCGGTATTTAAAACCCATTTTACGCAATATTTTCCTAAGGCTTGAAAGGCAACAAGAGATATATGTTTCGTCTCTAATCAGCCGCTCTTTGAGGGAAATCAAAGTGGGTACAGTTTGTGCCTCATACATTTGGTAAACCTTTCTTCTTAATAAATCCATGTAATTTTCGTCAATGCTTCTAAATGTGCCAGAATCAATCCGATTTTTTGTAGAATTAACAGGTTTAAGTACTGTGTCTCTTACCGAAGATAAAGGAGTTTTTGTCAAAGTAGACGTCTCTGCTAAAGCATCCATCGAATTAAAATTTCCACTCAACAAAGAGTGATACACATTTTTAATTATTATTAGTTTGGCATCGGTAGATAAATGCTTTCTTTTAAAAATGACACTTGAAGATGCCCCCTATCAGCACAATTCCAAGGACGCCACATTCTACCACTAATAAGCCTAACTAAAAATTTCTCGCCGGAAAACCACTAAAGACTAAAATTATTAAAAATCAGTTTCTATATATGAATCAGGCATAGGTATAAATTGAATTTGTACCTGGTCCGGCTCTGCTCGAAAAGGTTTTAAAATTTGGGATTTCTTTATTTATTTTATGGTCAAAGGGATAATGAGGGTTTATTGCAGTCAAAAGATCAACAGTATAATTCTACAAATACTATACTCACATTTTACTATGCGTGTTTTTTTACTATTCATTTTTATTCATTTTCAGACGGTGCCGTGTTGTTAAGCTTGTAGTTGTTACATACTATGGTTTTCGATTAATTTTTAGTCTTTTTGTAAAAATATTAGTGTTATTTATAAGCTAAGGACTATTCTAACCCCGGATTAATACTTCCGTGGTAAGTGAGGGTTTTCAGGTTATGGATTGTAACTATCGAGAAGAGGTTTCGAGCCTTATGAATATGAGTAAGTTAACTACAGCTACAAATATCAGTCGCTGCGCTCGCTACTACTGTTCCCATTTCAACGCCTAAAGTCAATAAAAGGCCAAATGAAAAAGGTATGATGTTTGCAATAATTTAACCTATTATTTTCTGTTACTTACCGATATTACTTACCAGACCTGCGGAAAATTCCGTCATATTTGAAGAATGACGAGTGCTATTATGCTGTCAAGTAAAAATAAACTATTAACAAACCGTAAGCAGTGAGTTTTGCAAGCAGGGTGCACCTATGTGATGTAAGAATGTGGACTGTCCCAGGAAACAAGGAATTAGCGGGCCAATGGCTCCTCCAATTAGAATTCGTGGTTGGCGAACAGTAAACAGTAGTAAACACAGAACAAAGAGGGCGTATTTTCAAGTAGATTTCTTGCTTTAAGGCTTAATATTGTTTGGGCTTACCTTTGTTACTCTGTCTTGTTTTATATTTTCCCGGCTTAGTGGGTTAAAACTTGATTATTTTCTCGGGGCACCAAGTTATTTAATATGTAAGTTTCAGTAGTTATTTAGCTTAATTTTTGTTTTGTGTTGTTTTATTCTTAGCCATTTATTTTGTTGTATAATTTCTGATATAATTAGATAAAAACCCCGAGAAAATTCGCCATTTTTCCATTATGGCGGACGTAAATAATTAAGTTGTCTCATTATCAGTGGGGATTGGAAGTATGTTACTCTGCCCAATCTAACATTAAAATATTTTAATACCATGCAATACATACTTCTATATGCTAAGGGTAAAAAATGAAAAAAAAATGTCTGCCTACTTACCCTACTTATTTTTTGCAATCCCAAAAATTTTCTGCAGTTGTTTTTTCGTCGCTGGCATAAACAACACATCTTTTAATCATTTCTTCGTATGCTCTAGCGTTATTTTTATAATTACCCCCAAACAATAATCGTATTATTTCTTCGTCAAATCTTCCATATTCATTTAGGAGACCGTAAAATTTAGAGTTACACAAATAATAATCAGGCATTCTGGTATAATATATGACACATTTATAATACCCATCAATTGATTTCTGTTGTAATTCCTCTATAGTGACGTTACGTGGACCAGCAACGGTATCATGTGGAACAGCATTACCCTTGAAAAAAGCGATCTGTAGTAGTAGTATTATAAAGTAGGAATAAAAAGGTCTGCCCGAACAACAAAATTGTTTATTAGAGTAATAGAGAGAGAATTTTTACATCACAGTAATATACGACATTTTTTCAACTTAAAGAAGGTCACCATCAGCTATAAAATTGTTTACCATTACCTATAGTGTCGTAGATGACTTATAGACCTAAAATGAATATTATTTAAAATGAAGATAAATAAACGAAGAAGTTCAATAAGTTAAGATAAACCTTATAAGAAGTTAAACCAACCAGAAACCTTCGAGGATGTGACAGTTCTAGGCTTGAGCCAAAAATTATGATTTGGGAATTAAAAAACGAAAAATTACGAAAATTATTGGGGAGATCCAGTCGCCAATGGTTTGATAATTAAGTTAAAAGATGTACAAAATATATTGGGTTAATCATGGAGTAAAGTTGTGTGGTTAGTTAATTCGTAATTAGAATCTTCATGTTGCCCGATATTTTAGGTTTACAATTGTAGAAAAACTGTATGGTCTTAAAAATAATATCAAAGAGTTGGCCAACTTAATAATATATGGCCAGAGAAACGAAATTACTATATTTCCATGAGTAGTTCAAGATAAATAAAACAAAGGTTTGAAAATTGAATTCAGTTATGGGTATTAAAGGCCTATTTATATTAACGGGAAAACAACAAAGGTACGCTAAAAATTGTACAGTGGTACGTTTGTAGTTAAGCTTCCAGCAAATTGTCTCATATACTTAACTTAGTGGCAAATGTAAATGTAGTTTAAGCTCGCATGCGGACAAGACAAAAAACGTTACGAAAACTAAACTACAAACGTACATTTATGACAGGTATGGTTAAAATATTAATATTAGTCAAGTAAACATCAAAACATCACAAAATTACAGACCCAGTCATGGGTAACGTAAATATTGCTACAAAACGAATTCAGTTCAAAAAATTAATTTAATGTAGAATTGTCATTAACGGTTTGTGTCAGCAGGACTGTTTAAATTACGATGGATATGAAAGTTGTCAGCAAATGTTGTGGCTTGCAGCTGATTTGGTTTTGGAGATACTATGGATACTTGGTTTGGTTTTTGTGATGTGGGTTGCGTAACTATCTTGGCCTGCTGGCAAATTTGCAGGCCTGGATTCGCTGCTTTACGTACTTTCACTGATTTATTACACAGGAAGATATTTATTTTTAATTAAACACAAATATATCCGCCAGAAAGACGGGGCTCAATTTTACCGATTAATGGTGTGCATTATGCAACAATATTGCTTCAGGAAAACCGGCGATTTTTTACTATTTGGTGAAGCATTTTTACGCAACCAATGCATTGCAAAAAATAAGATAATATCACGTCACATTACTGAAGAACAGCGATTTAGTTTCATACAACACAGAAAATGAAAAACCTGAGACAGGTGTCCAACAAAAAACTCGACTCCCTTTTCACGATCGGAAAAAAGAGTGTAAAAAACAAAACAAAGCAACTGTCTGCAGTAGTAGTAGTTGTGGAGAGGTTCAGCAACTTAGCAAGTAGACTAACGCGATTATTTTTGCCTCCCCTTAATCTTCCCCCAACAATTCTAACCACCTGTGACCTCTCCTAACCTTCCCGACCTCATTATTAAAGTAAGATTTAATATTAATATTATCTCTCCAACGCATTCTGCGACGTCCGAGTGATATTTCCCTGTTGGGACCTCTTCCCATGCTAGTCTTACCAGCCTGTCCTACTGAAGCCTTTGCACGTGGCCTGCCCATCTTAGTCGTTGTGATTTAATCTGTTACATAATATCGCTGTCATTGTATAGCTCTTGGACTTCGGCTTTCGTTCTGATACGGTATTGGTCCGTGGTTAAATCATCATGGGGTCCATAACTTTTTTGAGGATTTTCCTTTCGAAACGTTTGAGTTTTTCCTCGTTTGCTTTGGTCATTGTCCACGTTACAATGGTTTTATACATTTTGATTTTTGATGTCCTTGTTAGACTTCTCGACTTTATGAGATTACCGAGTGCGTATAGATAGCGGTTTGCAGATTGGATTCTACCTTTGATTTCCTCGGTAACGTCAATGTCAGCCGTGATTGTGGCTCCAAGGTATTTGAAACGTTCTAGCCTTTCAAAGGTATAAGTGTTAACTGTAACGTTTTGTCCTATTCTGTCTCTTCGTCCCGTTCGTTTTTTCTTCGTTAACCTTTAGTCCTACTCTTGTTGTTTTTTCGATTTTGTTGAATATGTCTTTTACGGTTGGGATTGTATTTCCGATTAGGTCAATGTCATCTGCATATGCTAGACGTAGTTTGGGGCCTTTCAGTGTTAGCAGCTCTGTTTTTGTTTCGGCTGCCTTAATGGCTTTCTCTAGGACTAAATTAAAAAGTAGTGACGTTAGTTCGTCGCCTTGCTTCAGTCCACTGTGTATTTCGAAACTGCTGGATATGTTGTTGTTTACTCTCACATTAGATACTCCTTCCTCCATGCAGACCTTAACCATTCGAATGAGCTTCCCTGGTATTGAGAATTCCCCCATTACGTTCCAGACTTGACTTCTCTCTATGCCTGTCGGAAGTCTATAAAGAGGTTATCCATTATTTTTCGAGGAGCTGTCTGTGTGAAGAGTTGGTCTATTGTTGACCTGAAGGTTTTAAATCCGGCTTGGTACTCGCCCAGGAAATTTTCTGCATATGGGGTTAGTCTGTGTAATAGGATGTTTGAGAGTACTTTATATGCTGTGTTTATTAGGAACATTCCTCTATAGTTGGAGCATTTTGATTTATCCTTTTTTTGTGTATGGGCACGATAATACTTTTCTTCCATCTTGTTGGGACTTTTGCCTCTTGCCATATAAGGGTTATTAACTTATGGATTTGTCGTTGGAATGGTCCTCCGCCGTATTTCAGAAACTCTGCAGGTATCGTGTCCGATCCAGGGGCCTTGGAGTTTTTAGTTTGTTTAGTGCCTTCTGCGTCTCTTCTAGAGAAGGTTCATTAACTGGCATGTCCACTGTAATATACGTTTTCTCTTTGTGTGGTTCTTCTTGTTTTATATTCAGTAATTCCACAAAGTATCCCTTCCACTCTTCAATTAGTTCTTCCTTATTGAATATCATGTGCCCTTGGTCATTTTTGATTGCCGGGATGGATCTGGGCTTATAACCTCTATTTTCTATAGAATTCTCTGGAGCCTGGTTTAGGAGAGATTCTCTCTCTATCGTTTCATATTTTTGTCTTTCGTGCTCTCTTTTTTTTCGTTCTTATTAGTTTTCCCGTTTCTTTTCGGCAGTTCGCGTGCTTCTCGTCGCTTTCCTTGGTTTGGAGTTATATCATTATCTTCCTTGCTATTTGTACTTTTCTAGTTGCTTCCGGCATTCTTTGTCAAACCATGTTTTTCCTCCTTCCTTAAATATGTTTTCGGCGGTCTTTATTATTATTATATATGTTATATTATGCAGTTACTAGAGATTTTCTATTTCATTGTATTCTGTTTCAGCGTCTAGTGTCTGTTCAAGTTGTTATATATATTGTTGTTGTTTTGTGTCATTCTGCAGTTCATTAATACTTCAGTGTGTGGTTGTGTTGGGTCTGTTGTATTTGTGCGTTGATATTCTAATTCTGACTTTCGCTCGAACTAGGTAATGGTCTGTGTCTCCGTCTATTTCTCTGAGGCTTCTTACATCTAGGATGTTGCTCCCATGCCCAGCATCCACAATAATATGATCAATCTGCTTTCGGGTATTATAATTATTTGAAACCCAGGTCTGTTTGTGTCCTTATGTGGAAACATGGTTGACTTTATTAGCATGTTATTGGATGTTGCTGTTTCTATGAGTCTTAGGCCGTTATCATTGGTTATGTTATGGAGGCTGTGTTTTCCTATTGTTGGATTAAGGTTACGTTCCTTGCCTATCCTGGCAGTCGCCGCAAAGTATTCGGATGTCCTGTTTGGCATTGTATCAATGGTTCTTTCCAGGCCATCCTGGCCGTCTTATTTCTTAAACTACTGTTATATTCATTCCTATGTTTTCGAGTTGTTGAACGGCATTTTTGTAGAGTCACTGAGTCTGTACCAGCTCTGGACGTCCCAGGTTCCAATATTCATGGTCCTTTTCCATTGCATTTGTCGTTTATCCTTAATTCCTATCCGAGTCCGAGGCGAGGTTGTATTTTTCTGTTTTTATACCTATTCCCCTTGAGCCCCGACTAATGGAAGACCGTGCCATTTGGAGGAAAGTTGTACAGTCAGCCAAGACCCACCCAGGTTTGTAGTGCTAGCATAAGGTGATGATTATTAAAGGATATTTTTCCAGGCGAGAGAAATAACTTCCTCTCAGAGAACCGTCATTTTGAACAGAAACTTCGTTAAAAAACTTTTTATTAATCCACCCAGGAGATAAAAACAACCATAGTATAAATATTTTGTTAAATAAACTTTACCAATCCTATTTTTAAATTGACGAATTTATGGTGAAAAAAAAATTCAACTTATTGTTACTTTATCTTTACCTTATAATTTGTTATGCAATCAAAAAAGTTTATTGCCGTTGTTTTCTCATCGTCAACATTAACTACACATTCTTCAATCATTTTTTTGACTTTATCTCTTGAATGTTCTGGCTCTTTATACAGAAGAATTGCTCGAATTACTTTTTCGTCTAATGTGCCATATTTGTTTAGGATACCCCAAGTTTTGAACATACACAAGATAATTTCAGATTCAGAAGTCTCCCAAACTTCATCTCTTGTTGAGATACTTGGACATTTTGATGTACTCATTATTTTATCTCTTACTTCAGTTTCACTTATAGTTTGTCGACCAGCTTTGATGTCCTTGAAAAAACAACTGTTAGCGGTAATATTTTTATGACAGAGCAAAATACAAATTTAGACATACCAGGAAATACCTCTACCTCTTACGAAATACTGAAAAATTATGTTAAAAAATAAATTATAGTTTATATTGGTAATTTGCCTAATTTCTTTAAAGGTAGTGTTAAATGTTACTGGTACCTATATAGTCCTTCGCACCCATAGACACTTACCTTTAGATACGTATAGCTTATCTCCTGCGCAAACAAAAGTTAAGTTTAACGAGTGAAAAGATAAGTCTGAGAGCACGGCTCGCCGGTCAGATTTCTTCCTACCCAGCAGAATTGGGCATGCGCACAAACCTCTTGTTATCGGCCTGCCCTTCTTTAGCGACAAGCTCAAAAGATACTCCAAGACTGGCTCGGTAGTTTAATGGATTGTGTTTGTGCTTTTAGTGACTCCGATTGAAACAAAAAAATTACTAGTAACGGCTCTTGTATTATTTTGTTATGAACAAATAGGGGGTAAAATACCGGGTATTTCGTATTTTCAGTAAGTAAGGAGTAGTGATGAATCTTGATATATAACTTTGTTTTATTATGATTAATTAAAAGACTAAACTAGGCCAACAAGGACACAAGGAAGGTATGAAGATAAAGAGAAACACACACCAAGACAGATTATTCCGATACATGTTTTGGTATATTTTATTTGCATGCCTGCAATCTAATTAGGTACACCTATTTTTCGGGCAATATATTGCTTGAAAAAGTTTAAAATACACTATTTTTTATACTTATATTATATAAAATAAAAAAGTAATTACCTAGGTATGTTTATATTAATCCAAGGGTGAAAGTATTCCACGGGTCACATTATCGGGTAAAAACTCTTTCAAATTCTTGAACGAGAAATTGTGCTTGAAAATGTTTTACACGTACCCAAGTTTTTGCCAAATTCTAAAAATAAAAACAAGTTATATACCAACTAATATTTGACTTAAGGTTAGGTACGCGATAACATCGAAGATTGGTTATTTTGCTGGTTTTGTTTGCTTTTTATAAGTTTTATAGTTTAATTGTCTTGTTCACTTCCTTTTTAAACTAGAAACATACCGACAAATCATTTTTAAGCAAATTTTAGAAACAAATTCTTAAAAACAATTTTCTCTCCTAAAAATCTGATAGGTTTGCAACTATTAAAAATGCCAGAAATCACCACCTTTTTTCCCAACTTGATCAAAAATTAATTTAATTTTTTTTGGCAAGAATTTGGGGCAAATTTTAGCTGTTTACACGTAAAAATAAATTAAAGATGAACTTCTACAATTTCTTGAGCAAAAACTTAAATTTTAAAGCCAGGACCTGTCCATTTTCCCATTTGTCAAATGATAATGTGACAGTGTGCACGTCAAATTGTTGTTTACATGCGAGAGGCGATAAATTTGTCACTTACGTGATTATTGTTTGCTTATCTAAAGGTAAAAATGTCTATGGTTGTAATGCTTTGCCCTTACACATTTATTTTTAAATGGATCTACTTGACAAAGTGCGCGACTTTGCCTTAATTTAACCATTTTCGTATCTCTTACCGTTTCTGAGTTCTCCATGTACCTACTCACACGAATTTGTAGCATATTTTTCGGACTTTCTACAACTCTATGCAGGGTCAAATCTTTAACTGATAAATTAAGTATTAGAAAACCTCTTTATTATAAAAAATGAAGAACATTTCCAACAATTTTAACAATAAAACAAATTGCGTCCACATTACCAAAACGCAGAAGTAAATAGTGGGTCGTATTCCATTTTTTATGTCCTTTTCAACACAATACATTCTATTCAATAAGAAAAAAATGTTGGGAACCGTTTCAACCCCCAAAAGAGGGGGAAATTTAACCTTTAACTACTCGCGCTGGCGTATCAAATGCACCAGCTTTACTTAAATGGATATTATTTTCCTAAAAAATTCGATAGCCGCCCAATCTATCGTTTAACCTTTTATGGTAGTGCCTACCATCATATCTGAGTCTGTTGACTGTAGCCGCGTCAAAAGGTGTTCTTTAAGCATACATTCTGTCGCGGTACCTAATGGTGAATAGTGTACCCCACGCGAGTAGATAAGTCAGAATGTAAGTATAGGTATATTGATTTTACTTAGAATGAAAAAAATATTTTACTATTTATTGATTATGAATAATAGTAATAGTAATAATAAATATAATTACAGTAATATAATACCAATCAAATTCACAATAGCAACAATAAACATTATTATTTCTATTACTGTATTTCCTATTATGTTTATTTGTGTGTATTTACCGTCTTCTCACCTTCCACATTTTTGCAGGGATCGTATTCCAGTTAGGAATCCAAAACGCCTAACAGAAGAAGATAAGCTTCTGGCTATGGCTGAATTTATTGTTGAAGAAGAGCCCGAGGAAGAAGTTGGAGGAGAAGCAGATATGTCAGAAGATGAAGCAATAGAGGAAACTGACCACAATACTGACACGGAGGACGAAGGAGGTGATTCTGAGTGGGAACAAGAGCCCAATTCAGAAGACGAAGAGAGAGAAGAAAATTTCGTTGGAATAGACAAAAAAAACCTATAGCGACGATTTTTTTTTAAATTTTACTATTTGAGTACCAGATTGTCAGTTTATTTGAATTTAGGATTTATACTTTATTTGTTTGTCAAATAGTTATATATTTTTTTAATATTATACAGGGTGTTATCTACTTAATGATGTGACGTAATTTCAAGGTAGTATTCCTGAACCAAATTCAAATAGAAAAGTTCATATAAACATGTGTCCTGAAGAGTCTGGGTTTCAAGATACAGGATGTCAAAGTTTAAAAAAAAAAATTGGTTTTTTATTAATATCTAAATGATCCCTTTACCGATTTTGTTGAAATCTGGCAGGGTTATTCATTGTAATAAGACGCTAAGTTGGCACTAACTAAAAGAAAATTTTATGTTCCAGTGGCGTCTCGGGAGGCAGTGTCACGAATAATATTGACAAAAAAAATGTACCCTACTGAGTTTTTTGAAAAATTTAAATTTTTTTCAGATTGAACATCTACAAATACAACTTTTTTGTCTCCTAATATCTTTTCGTATATTACTTCCTCTTCGAGGAAAAAAATAAAAACAACTTTATTGCATGTCGGAAAATTGTTAAAATAAAATCAAGTTAAATTTGATGGTTGCTAGGAAATGTTGTTTTGTTATTGTGGACATAATGGTTTTGACTTTCCGTAACAGTTTGTTATTATTTTTCCTCTGGTCAAAAGGTTAATAATAATTGTGCTATTCAATAAATGGCAAATAATTATACTAATTTGGAGATGACACAAATGCATTTCCTTTATGGTCTTGCCAATGGTAATTCGGCGGAGGCCCGGTGGCTCTATCAAGAAAGGTATCCGGACCGTGTCCTTTCATGTAGACAAATATACATAAACTTTCCTCATTGTCTGACTGAATCTGGCAGTTTTAAACGTAATACCTCATAGGGAAGACCTCGTACAATTCGAACTCCCGCAGTTGAGGAGGCTGTCCTACATGCGGTCGAAGAGAATCCTGCAACTAGAACCCGAAAAATATGTAGGGAATTAAATATTTGTTATAAAATGACATGAGAAATTTTAAGAGATTCCCTGTTGTAGGTATCCTTATCACGTACAAAGTGTTCAGGCACTTCTGCCAAGAGGTTTTGAACCGCGTACGCAATTTTGTAGATGGTATCGTCAAAGACTTGCAGAAAATCCTCACTTTGATTCCATCATTATGTTTACGAACGAAGCCCATTTTTCCAGAAATGCAATAATTAATTTCCATGATAATCATAACTGGGCCCAAGAAAATCCTCATGCTATTACAGAGTCAAATGTTTAGGAACAATTTTCTGTTAACGTTTGGATCGGTATCTTAGATTACTATTTTCTTGGACCATTTTTTTTATCACGACGTCTTAACGGACAATCTTACAGTCATTTTGTACAAAATGATTTGCCTCTAATTCTTGAAAATGTTCCTTTATATTTACGTCAACAACATTGGTTCATGCATGACGGTGCTCCTGCCCACTTTAGCATATTGGCTCGTTTGAACGGAGCTTACCAAAATCGTTGGATAGGTCGTGGAGAACCACAATTCTGGCCACCTAGATCGCCTGACTTAAACAGCCTAGATTTCTATTTGTGGGGGCACCTAAAAGCCTTAGTTTATGTTACACCAATCGAGACAGCAGAACAACTAAGGAATAGAATTATTGACAGGTGTGAAACCATTCGTAACACTAATGGAATTTTCGAAAGAGTTCGTCGCTCGATGAGAAGGAGAGCAGAAGCCTGCATAGAAGCGGGAGATAGTAATTTCCAACATTTTTTGTAAATAGTCATTACTTTTCATTTGTTAGATTTTAAAAAATGGCTTAGAAATAAATATACTGAACGATCAAAGTTAACTTGATTTTATTTTAACAATTTTTCGACATGCAATGAAGTCGTTTTTATTTTTTTCCTCGAAAAGGAAGTAATATACGAACAGATATTAAGAGACAAAAAAGTTGTATTTGTAGATGTTCAATCTGAAAAAAATTTTAATTTTTCAAAAAACTTAGTAGCGTACATTTTTTTGTCAATATTATTCGTGACACTGCCCCCCGAGACGCCACTGGAACCTATAATTTTCTTTTAGTTAGTGTCAACTTAGCATCTTATTACAATGAATAACCCTGCCAGATTTCAACAAAATCGGTAAAAGGATCATTCAGATATTAATAAAAAAACAATTTTTTTTAAAACTTTGACACCCTGTATCTTGAAAACCTGACTCTTTAGGAAACATGTTTATATGAACTTTTCTATTTGAATTTGATTCAGGAATACTCCCTTGAAATTACGCCACATCATTAAGTAACACCCTGTATAAAGCAGTTGTTTTGACTTTTATTAATATTAACCTATGTTTTTAAACAATAAACATTTATTTAATATGAAGGAAGTATTATGGAACCATTTTTTTGCTTAAAATAATGTTTTAATAAATGGTGCATACACCACGCGAGTACTTAAGATACATTTTAGGGCGCGAGTAGTTAAAGGCACGAAAAAAGTATGCCAAACTAAAAATAATCGCAGCCGTAGTTCTGTATTTTTTCAGTAAATAAAGAGGCTTTCTAATACTGAATTTATTTCAGTTAAATATCCCACCATGTATATTTTTTAATAATTTGGTTGTTTTTTCTGACTGGAAGGAAATTTGGCAGATTACAGGTTTGAGAATAAAATGATCAGTTATTTTTAATATAATAAATATGTCTAGTTTAAAAACATAGTTAAAAAAAAATCGATGTTTACCCTGTTATTTGCTATGCATTCATTCAAATTCATTGCGGTTTTTTCTTCGTCACTCCTTTTAATAGCACATTTTTTTATAATTCTTTCGACACTTAAACTGTCGAATCCTGTATACAAGAGCATTGTACGAATCACTTCTTTGTTGAATGTGCCATCGTTGTTGAGGATTCCACTAGCTTTAAAGCAACATAAAATATTTTTAGTTTGTTGAGACCCCGGAATTACAGAACAGTTTGAAAGGGCATCAGCCCATTTCTGATTCCATGCCTCTTTAGTGATCTGACGTGGTCCGGTATCGCCCTTAAAAAAGTTTGTGATAACTGTACATACTGTGAGTATATGAAAATGTGAAAGAAAAGTATTGTATACGTGAACGAAATATTTTTTCAGATTATTATCAGATGTCGACGTTTATAAGTTCCTACACTGAGGAAAATCACTCAATACAAGTATTTTTTTGAATATATGTGTCTTACCACAAGAAAAAATCCATTTGTCCCTAAAATATTTCGTTTAATCGCAATCAAGGACTTTTTTGACAACAATTTTGTTACGTGTGCTCAATGCTTTTTTATGGTAACAGAATATCATATAACCATAACAATATGTATCCAATAAAGTGTTTTTAAAAAGTATTTTTTTAATTCCTATAAGGTTATCTTATTACCACAAAAATAAAAATAGAAACTAACCAATCTTTTATACCTATCTAAAATCAACTTATCATATACTTTTTATTATTTAGTGTGAAAGTCTAAAGTATCCTTAAGCACCTAGGGATATTTTCGAAGTCAGAATGCGTTTTGCTTCAGTTTTAAACAAGAAAAAAAACCGTGCATTTTTCAATAAAAACTGAATAACTTAGTTCCACCTAAGTTGGCTTTGGATAACAAAATTGGTATTATTTGTCAACGCCATTATCAGACTATTAGTTTGTAATGAAAATTTTGTAGTGTATCGTGCTTTTGGTCGTGGGTCTGATTAATATTTCGTTAAATAAGAATAAAATGGTTAAGTTTACAAGAGAAGAACAAATTAATTAATTAACATGTTAATTATTTAACAATTAAATTTTTATTATTGAAGCAAAACGCATTCTGATTTCGAAAATATCCCTAGGTGCTTAAGGATACTTTAGACTTTCATAATAATTAATAAAAAGTATATGATAACATTTAAAAAAACTCTGTAAAATAGGGTTAAAGTTAAGATTTTTTTAAACAATAAAAAAATACCTTCCTTTAAAAACAAAAGAAGAAAATCTAAATATCAGTGCTTAAAGAATTACAAAAGGGACCAATTTAAAAGATTTTATCACTATTTTTCCCGTATCAATTGCATACGTTGTTTTATAGACACTATTTTGTTTTTGGTAAAATGAGTCCTACGCCGCCATTTTGAAAGGAAATGTCAACTTGTTGTATGTCGTTGAAAAGAGAATTTTGAGGAGAATTTGACTGTGCAATATAATATACAGGTTGTCATTTAAAAAAAACATAAATGGCGTAGTTCCGGTTAAACCGGAAGTGAAATTCAGTTGGTTTCTAGGTAAAAATAAAGATCCCTTTCAAACATTACAGTAACCCAAATTTGATTAAAATATCTCTTAACATAACACTGTGGTGCTATGTACAATAATCTTGTTGACACCCGGTATATTTAATCAATTTGTTCACAGCATATGTAAGTAGACATTCACGACAAAGAAAAATTGATTAGTGAAAACAGCTCCAAAAAAAAATTCAAATATTTTTCGTTACAACCTGACCCGGTCTCCCCTACATAGCTGCGTTGTTTTTCAAAATAGACCATTCTTAATTTTCAATACAAAAGTTGAAGGTTACCAAATGGCCCACAATTTAAAACTATTTTTGTTTTTACAGGGTGGCTGAAATAAGCTAAGCTTTTTAAATAAAATATTATAAGGTCTTGGGAGTCGAGGAACAAAAGCAAAAAGTTACTATTATGTTTATTATATACACTTAAATCCACCGTTAGCGAGATACTACCATTTAAAAAATGATCATTTTTGAGAAAAAGCGCTTGCCCACCGTTTTCATTCTGTATTAAGAAATGCCAACTTCTGGTTTCACTGTTAAACTCTTAAGCCCGGCTTTACGCTAAAAAAATAGGTTTTAAACGTTTCTTATCGGAAAAAAATATTTGTTTATTGTATTATTGTGTCATAAAGTATCTGATTTCATTCAATACCGCTGGTGAACCACTAAAAACATAAAATTTGTTTTTATATGAGCCAGACAAATGCCAGAAAATCTATTTTCCTACCTACTGTTACAAATAAAGAAAAATATTACAAATATAGAATTTTATGCTTATTTTTTAAAATAAATTTAAACAACTACTTATACATTTGTGGAAACCCAAAAGTATTAGGATTCATCAATATAAAAAATTATATAAAGGGCATCCCATTTAAAAAATCATAAGTCTGCCGAATAATTCAAAAACTAATCGTTTTGGAAGAAAGAAAACTTACTGTAGGTCAAAAACAAAAAGTAGAAAACTTAAGTGAAAAACTTGTCGTTGGTATTAAAACCAATTCCCTCTAAAAGTGTCGAAAATTGGACAACCGGTACATATATTTTCATTTTTGTGAAAAGTGACTAAAATATTTATAAAACTAAGAAAGTATTCTTACCGTAACACATAAGGCAGTGGTATAAAGTAATATTAGAAAACTTAAAAATTTCATTGTGACTCGTTTCTATATTATTGTGTCACTGTAAGTTACTAAAAACTAAAAAACATTTTTTAATTTGTGCTTAAAACTGATATTCCTTGCCTAATTATGTTTTCTCAAAATTTAAAATATTTGTGTTCGTTGAACTTTTGATAACTTGCAGGTCAATAAGATTGTCGTATCCTGATTGATTAATCCAAAGCTTATTCAGGGATAAAATGGACTAGTGTATATACTTTTTTTATATGGATTGAGAGATTCTCTTTTTACTTCTTGAAGAGATCTCTGGACGTTTCAGATTCCGTTCTTCTGACCTTTTAGATAACAAATGTTGCGTAAATACGCCCGAAATAAATTATTAAAGGAAAACAAGAAAACTCTACTTACATTATTGCATGAGTTATACGATTGATCTATGGAAATCCTTTTTTAAAAAACAACTTATTTATTAAGAAAAGTACAAGTATAACAATGGTACTTTTAGTTGTCGAATCTGACTCTAGACTGAATAAGCAAAGAAAATTTATAGGGTTAGAAATGTTAACTCCTTGTTGAAAAATCGCAACACAGTAGAAGGAGAAAGAAGAGAGAGAGAGAGGGGTGTTAGTGTGCCCGCCAGCCATCAGAGGCGCAATGGCGGGAAATTTGAACAGCGGTTTTATGACTTTTCAATTTAATTGTTAACTTTTGAACGAGTTTTTATTGATTTAATTTGTGATTTAATATAAATATTATTAAATCACAAATTAAATCAATAAAAAGACGCACAAAAGTTTTTATTTTATGGAATAAATAATGCACGTTTTTATATTAACCAAGATTTAGAAAATAAAGATGGAAGCACTTTATCGCAAATAATGTTTTTTACGTTTATTTATAAATAAAAACTGCATTGACAACCATAACAAAAAATAACTGTTTAGAATAAAATAATGTCCTTAGGTTACGTCTCACAGGTCTTACTCATCTGGAATTGTCTCAATTCATATAATATTATTACAAATACTGTATAAAACACAAGCACTAGGATGCATTGAGACACGTACTAAAAGATCCATAAACTATCAGGTGATTCTTACAGCATTCTCTGAAACAAAAGAAACAGTATCGGGTAGACATTAAATTTCTCTGTAAAATACGGCCGATGGCCAAGTATCTACTTATCGAGTTAGCTCAAACCATTATCTTTGTGCCATTATGTTATACTTTTAATCCACCCAGTAAAACAAAAATGTTAAAATAATCATTTCAAGAGACTAAACTTATGTGTTCGTAACTGATAGATTGTTAGGTATTACCTCGGGCACAAATGTGTTGCAGTTATCCGCAGGCTGCCCAGTGATATTTTGCTAAGATTGGCTTGTTAACCAACACCTATTATGTATGTGAAACATTTCATGTTAATTTATTTATTGTAAACTTACATTTCCTATATAAAAAATAGGTAAGGAAGTGTAAAATCAATTTGATAAACAATAAAAAATAATTACCTGCATAGTAGGCTGGAATAATAACTGAAAGATTACACACATCGACGAAGTTTTCTAAAATAGAAACTAATAAAATTGTATATTAAAATGAAAATAAAAAATTAATTAATTTCCTCAGAAAAAAACGTGGACAAGAAAAATTGACAGTTGTGACATGACATGGACATGGATGGATGGCGGTTGGCGGGCTGGCTGCTGGCTGGTTTGTTCCAATTAGCACCTGGCGCAGTTTGGGAAGCGTTATAGTAGGTTAGAATATAACTGTCCTTCTCTTCCATACGTCAAAAATATGCGACAGAACCCGGTTACACGGCCAGCTGGCGACAACAACACTAATTTGCCCTGATGGTCGGCGGGCACACTAACACCCCTCTCTCTCTCTCTCTCTCTCTTCTTTCTCTTTCTACTGTGTTGCGAAATCGTCCATTTAAGCTTCACTGGGGTGTGAATAAGAATTACAATGGTAAAACAATAAAGAGAACATGAGCGCTTAGCTTGCAAGAGATAAAAGAATGCTCCGTCGACATATTCCGTGGTAAGGGTGTGACATAACTCCTACCCTCGAAGATTCAACTCCACGGCTAACGGGGTAGTTGAACGTCTTGAAGTTCTAACTTTTCTTCTCTGTTGGCCAATCTCTGTCGTGGTTTCCATTTGAAAAAGCATTTTTTCTTGTAGCAAAGGTATATTTATAATACCAATTATATAATACCAATTATTAAAATTGTATAAATTAGTATTGTCCATATACCAGGTGTTTAGGAAATAGTGTTAAAGAATAAGTTGGTTGGTTGGTTTTCTTAGATTTTGGTTTCCAATTCATAAAGTCCGTCTAGTTTGACATCTTAAATATGAAAACTGAGGTTAAGGGTTGGTAGCACATTGACTTCACCGTCAAGGTCGGGAAACAGGATCGGTTGGCTGCTGCTTGCCATCTGTTTTTGGTTATTGATTATTGATTATTGATTGATGTTGGCATGGCATCCATGCATTCGGTATTTGTACTTGGTAGGGGAGACCGGGGCAGGTTGTAACACGAGGTAAGGTGTAACACACCAAATATTTTCCTAATTTAAAAGCTGGCAACATCGAACCCTATGTAGGCTTCTGGAGAACACTGTGAAGCTCAGTTATGTCTAGACAGTAGAGCAACAGACATTGTGGTTAAGGTTATTTCCGATATTGTTTATATTGTGGCACGTAAAGTAAAAATCGATATCATAATTTTATTTTAAAATAAATGTTACAAGCTGCCTGCTGAGTTTGTTTTTTTTTGTCATTTTTTGATATAAATAGGTTGTTTTATTGACAAAGCTATGCATGATTATATATTTACTTTTTTTTCTGCAAAGACAAAACGAAAATATTCGATCCGGGGGCAAATTGTAACGATCTAATTGGGGCAAAATGTAACATGTTACAATTTACCCCAATGTAATAAATTATGTATTAACAACAGCACCTTATTCTGAAATAGCTGAACTCGAACCCGTTGCTTCAACGTCAGGATTAAGTTGACGTTACTTCCCAAATGGAAGGCAAGATTACATTATCTCCAGAGTTTGTTCGTCCACTTCCTAAAGCTGATCAGCGAAAGACCCTTAAGGGTCGAAAAAAAAGATCAGCGGTACTAACTGACACACCAGAGAAGGATGCACTGGAAGAAGAACAAAATGGTCGAAAGGCCAAAAAGTCCAAAATTATTAAGTCGAAAGTGAAAAGAAAAGTTTACGTAGAATCAGACCATTCTTCAGAAGAAAAGTACTTTTGTTTATTTGCACTGAATCATATGGGCGTAGCAAACCTAACGAAAAATGGATTAGTTGCCACAAGTGTAAAAAGTGGTCACATGAAACTTGCACCGACTTGAAGTTCTCATCATTGCGATTTGGATAGTGAATAGATAACCAAAAATAGCTACTTCACGGTAAATAATATTTATTTATGTTTGTTTAAAATGTTTTTTATGTTCACGTTCATGTTTTTTATGTTCACGTTCATGTTTTTTATGTTCACGTTTCTATTTAAGTAAATATACCAATAAACTGTTACTTTTTACCCCGAGACGGGGCAATTTGTAACAAAGGTTCGGATCTATTTAAAAAAAAGCTGACAGTTTAATTTTTGAAAATATTGTCATAACAACATATTATGTAAGTAGATATTCACGACTAAAAAAAATTGATTAGTGAAAACAGCTCCAAGAAAAAAAATTTCAAATATTTTTCATTACAACCTGCCCCGGTCTCCCCTATGTACCATACAACTTTTGGCTTTCGTCTTGTTCTTTGCATTTCAATTTTACAATATCTTCTTTGGGTAGGATGAAAATCCATTAATCGGCAATATCCAATTGTTTACATATTGGTTGAGTGATTTGTGCTTCGATTTGCTGACAAGTGGAGGTGGCTTTTGGTGATTCTAAAAGTTTGACTGTGCATGGGCTATTTTCTGTGATTTCTTGAAGATCCATTTTATTACAGATGTAGGACTGGTCTTTGAGTTCTTGGCATTCTTCGCTTCGATATGGGTAGTGCAATTTATTTTTAATTAAAAATTTATTTCGCGGTAAGATTACCTTAAACAGACTCTCTCTAAGGACAGGGATGGAATAGAGGTGTAAGAAATCGAATTGTTCAGGATATACTACTGGGATGTGCAATAGATATGTAATTTTATTGTTTAAAATAAAACATTCTAAATTTATTAATTTTTCAAAAATTAAAGTATTTTCGAGTGTGACTTCTATAGTGTAACCAAGTTACTATATTTTTCGGGGATTTTTAATATTTTTACCGCATTGTTTTATATTTTTAAAAGGTTAGTATGCGTGTCCGATATTACTTTCTTATTTTTCGTGCTACAAGGTTCATTCTTGTACGTAAATAATTTATTTAATTTATACTGTTCGAATCTATTAAGTTTTCCGTCGCGAAACATCGAGAAAATACTTTTCATCATTTTCCGGCCACACTCGTTGATACTGTTGAGCGCGCCGCCAAGTCCAAGCGCGTACAGTATCCCCAGATGCCTCCGCGCGAGATCGAAGCGCGTACGGTACCACCACGTCCACGATCGTGACTTAGTTTCGCCGAGTCAATTTATACGGGCAACCGACCCATTTTAAATCAGAACTCGTGTTCTCACCGCTGCTACGGCTTGACATCGTAGAACCGCTCCCGATCCGACCGACGACCACTGAGGCTGACCGACCGACTTCCGACGATAAGAAACCACCACCTGACCCGCCGTTTCCCCGCGCCGCTTTCATTCTCGTATATAGTGGATTTCACCTTAGTTTTTAATGGCCGCCGCTGACACATGTCATTTATAACATTTGTTTTTACAGAACTTAAGGATTGGCCAGGGCCGGACTTAAAAATTATGTGTGAACATGGGTCAATTTATTTGTAGTTGTAATTATATGGATGGAAACGAGAATTACCTAAGCAATTTTTAAGATATAAAAAAAAAATACTGAAGGGGAATGGAAATAGGATAGAGTATCAGAAAAACAATTTCATTTAATTTTTATTCATAATATAATAAAGTGCTGTTATTTTTGTAAAAACACACTCTTAATTTAGTACAATAAAAAATATACAAGGGGCAGTCGTGAATCTAGTATCATCAATAATTAACTACGTTTTTTATTAAAGAATTATTTTGTTTTTTAATTTGATTTTAGACCATGCAGTGTTAAGTTGAAAAAATCTATATAATATATTTAATAGCTTATTGTTTACTTTTTTATTTTCTTATTTACGGGTAGATACTTTTTCTTTAGACTAGGTTCTAAAGAGTTTGAAGTTTACAAAATAGGTCTAACTTTTCGTTGGTTTATAATAAAACAACAAAAGTTTGTAATGTTATCGAATTAGGTATTTTTTTTAATGAATAAAGAAAAAATAATGTAAGTAGATACTACAAAAAAGATTTTTGTCCATGCGTTTGCAGAACAGATACCTTAAGCACTCTTCAATACAACTGTATGTAAAACTTATTTTAGCATAATGGTTCACTGTGGTTTTTAAATTTAATTTTGTTGCAAGTTCCCTATTATTTTTGGTCTTCATCTGACAAGCTGTCGATGTCGTCGTCACCGTCCGAGACATTAATAATTATTTACTTACTTTTGCATAAAAAGAAACACGTCACAGATACACACAGTCCGGCAGTTTAAAACCAAAAAGTCTAATACGCACAAAATATAAGCAAAATGCTGTCTGAAAAATACCAAAAACAATTACACGGACGATCAAGAATTAACAGCATATTGCACGCGGTGCGCGGTATGTCCCAATGCGGCTCTGTGATATTTAAAGAACGCGACGAGACAATCGAATTAATGAAGTACGAAAAGAGATATGCGAGAGCAAATGCGTAAGACAAAGATGCACATACTAACGGCATATACGAGCGATGCTTTGCTTTTGACGAGTTTGAGCTCATTGAAGGGCAACGTATTGAACTGTGTAGTGTGCATCTGCGTCATGTACATGTAACTATACGGTCAGTTATATATCCATCTCTTGTTAATCTAGCCAATGCCCTTGCCTGAAAGCCGTTTATAGAATTAGGGATTTTAAAATCACGTGTTGGCTAATATGTTTGACAAGAGAGACGTCAAAGCATTAAAAACTAAGGTGAAATCCACTATACCGCTGCACGTTCTGGTTATAAGGTATGGTTCTCACTTTTACACACAGGTTTTAGGTACTATCTTACACTTTCTTACACACACACCGGGCCGGGCCGTCCATATGTTTTCTTTGTTTCTTGGTATATAGGACAAGGCTGCACCATGAGTAAGACCGGGTAGCTTTGTCTTATTTTAATACACGCGCACCGCTATATTATCTCTGTCATACACGTACGCGACCGAACTGCACCAGGAGTAAGACCGGGTAGTTCTGTCTCGTTTTAATTACATTCAATACAACCAATCTACACACACACTCCAGGCCGATCAATTCATTGTCCTCCTCTTGTATATAGGACAGGGCTGCACCAGGAGTAAGACCGGGTAGTTCTGTCTTGTATTAGCCTTTAGCTATTTTTCTTTGCAACAATACGACACCGGATTTCTGCAGGGATCCTGTCTCGTTCTAACTAACAGTTAAAACGGGTAACTATCGGGGTTTTCTATGCATACGCACACACAAACCGTCTCATACATACCAGAACGCGCCCGGCCGCAGGTTAAGTTTTAATATGATATCGTTAGCCGCGTACTCGCAGGGAAACGACGTCTTACCGAACCGCTACCAACTGTTGGTCATATTGCAGCTTAGTTAGGAACTTTTTCCGCCCGCCTCGGTTAAAGTTTAACATCCGTGCCCGTCTTCGCAAATACCGCACACCGGTCCGTAGATAGCACAAACAAACCGCGTTCATAAAAGCACAGCTGCAAGTCCACGTACCGCGTTACCTTTTTCCACTGACCGAACCTGATAAAGTTAACCACAAACCTCACTCGTTGCCTGCTAAGACAACCGCCGCGTTTCTTGCGAATTTGATAACATGCGCATTATTCAAAACCGATATTAGTAGAATAGCCGGATCATTTCATTTCATTAAGACCGATTTGTCGCGAGCATACACGCATACTTTTCCCTCTCTCTCTTTCATTTATATTATTTCACCGCATTCATTATATCTCACTTAGACACATTGTAATTTACCGAGAGTTGATTGATAATACAAGATGTTGTACCGCACCGATTGTTTTATTTTCCTTCTCCGAAACTGCTTCTTTCGGGACGCTTAAGTTAGTCGCTAAATGCGTAGTTGAACGCCTGGCTTAATTTTCTCCACTGTAACAAGCTACCTGGTGCATCGTGGGCCCCTTACCACATTAATCCAAGGGGTGGCGCCCGAGATACCGTTGGAAACATATTTTCCATCCGTCCACCGAAAGAACCAATATTTTATATAGATAGATTTCCTTTAAAATTAAAATAAAAAGCCACCATTACAATAGGCATATGTTTGAGGCCTACTTGTTTTTGAGTTTTTAGTAATTCAAAATAAATATCTTCGGTTTTTACAATACTCGGGTGCATTACCTTAAGCTTAGAAAAAGCAATTGAATTTTCTATATCTTGTAAGGTAGAGTCTATTATTTCATAGATGTTTATTATTTGGTTTAAAACATCTTTAATGATGTGCTGAGCTTGATACTCTGAAGGTAGAATTTCTTAGTTATCATGAAGATATCATTGCTATTTTATTAAATGACGAAGAAGTAGATCTAAATATTGAAAATACAGTACATGATGGATTTCTGAGCGACTTTTTTTCTGTCAAAACCTGTTACATGGAACTGTTTGAGAACAATCAAAACAACAGTATGTCATTAACACGCCAAAGCTCCATGAATAATCCAGGGTCACAGGCACGCCTACCTAAAATTGTCATACCTATTTTTAAAGGCGATTACAAAGAATTTACAACTTTTATCGACTTATTTAACGCTCTTGTTCACTCTAATAGTGCATTGGCAGATATTGAAAAATTCAATTATTTGATTACTTCATTAGAAGGTCCTCCGCTATCACTTGTACGCACTTTACCTATGACTGCTGCAAATTATTATACCGCTTATGACATTGTTGTCGATCGCTACGCTAATAAAAGACTTCGCGCGCAAGAGCACTGGCAGGCTCTTGAAAATACACAACCTTTAACTTCTAAAAATTCTAGTGGTTTACGAAAAATTCTTGACATTTTTTCTGAAAATTTAAGCGCTCTCAAAACGTTAGGATTTCCCACTGAGGAATGGGACTTTATTTTAGTTATGATGCTTTTAAAACGTTTAGATAGTGACACTGCTACTAAGTTTGAATTAAGCCATGGTTCCAATGAGATTCCTAAATATACAAATTTAATTGAATTTTTAGGAAAATGTTGCATTGCATACACCACTTTAACTTTTTCACAGTTAAAATCTCCTCCTCCACGCGGTAATACACGCAATTTTTTTATTAATGACTCAAACAAAACTAAAAGGTTGAACTGTTCTTTATGTAAAGACAATCACACCCTATATCAATGTCAGTTGTTTTTAAAGAAAACCCCGCAAGAACGTTTCAACTTTTGCCGAAGCAAACGTATTTGTTTTAATTGTTTGAGTAATCTACATGATCTAAAAACATGTAAATCAACTTTCACTTGCCGCACTTGCAACCAACGCCACCATTCTTTGTTACATTTACCAAAATTGACAAATCTTGCTGGTGATTCTTGTCCAGTTTTGTCCAATACCCCGCCAACGTGTAGTATAACTCCTCTAGAGGAAACCTCGACCCCTGTGTCTTCTTCACGATCTATTATTTCAGAACAACCCGCTTCAAATATCGTACAAAATCGTTCGCAATCTTTAATTTCTAATGCCTTCGTTGGTGCTGAAATGTTGCATCACCGCTCAACTGTTCTCTTAGCTACCGCCGTTGTTGAAGTTTTAGACAACCAAGGCTGCTTTCAGTCTATGAGGTGTTTACCTTACTCGGGGAGCATGACTTCATTTGTAACGCAAAACACAGTGACGCGATTGGGTTTGCACCAATCTAAGGGTCACTTTGAAATCAAGGGACTTGGCTCGATGGAAGCAAGCTCTAATCGCGGTACTGTAACGCTCAAATTTCGTTCTCATGGTAACGATAACATCAGTTTTCTTACCGACGCCATAGTTTTACAAAAAATATGTGACAATTTGCCTTGTCAAAAAATTAGCACTCAGACGTGGTCGAATATTTGCCATTTAAACCTCGCCGATCCTAATTTTTATCGTCCCGGCAAAATTGATGCTTTGCTCGGCGCCGATATTTTCTCTCAGATTTTATTGGATTCTCATATTCCTGGAACCGATAATGAACCATCCGCTATTAACACGCTTTTTGGTTACGTGTCGATGGGAAAACACAACCAACATTTTTCTGAAACTTTATCATTTTTTTGCAAAAATTTGGAGTCGTCTATTGCACTCTTAAAAAATGTTGGGAAATTGAATCCGTTCCTTGTCCTGCTAACCCTTTTTTATCTCCAGAAGATGAAACATGTGAGAATCAATTTTCTACCACGCATGCCCGGAATCATTATGGTAGATATATTGTGACTTTGCCATTAAGGGACCCCTCGCCCTCATTTCCTGGTATGCGAGATCTCGCTGTCATCAGATTTTTATCTCTAGAATGCCGTCTTCTTAAACAACCCAATCTGTATACTGAATATTGTAAATTCATGCAAGAGTATTTAGACCTAGAACACATGCAATTAATTTTGAATCCTTTTATATCACCAAATAATTACTACATCCCTCACCACTGTGTTTTACGCCCAGATAGTCCTACGACTAAACTCCGTGGTGTTTTTAATGGCTCCGCCAAGCTACCGAATCTAATCTCTTTAAATGATCAGTTATTGACCGGTCCTAAACTACAACCTGACATAGTAAAGATTTTGTTTAATTTTCGATGTCACAAATATGTTATTTGCGCCGATATCAAACAAATGTACCGAATGATTCTCGTCGATCCTAGCCAGCACGACTGTCAACGGATTATTTGGAGGTTTTCGCCTGAGAAACCTTTAAAGGATTATAAATTGACGACTCTAGTCTATGGGTTGTCCCCCTCTCCTTACTTAGCTCATCGTACTTTACGTCAATTAGTCGATGATGAAGGTTCACTATACCCAAACGCTTCTTATGCTATTCGCCATCATACTTTTGTTGACGATGTCACTACTGGTGCATCAACTTTTGAAAATGCTAAAATTTTAAAGAATTAACTTATTGAACTTTTTAAAAAGGGATGTTTTGAACTTTGAAAATGGTCCAGTAATTGTCCTTTATTGTTAGACAATTTACCCCAAGATTATTTGAATCCAACCCTTATATCATTTGATCCTGAAAATTCCGACAGTTCTTTAAAAATCCTTGGTTTGCAGTGGAACTCGACCAAGGACTGTTTTCTATTCTCGATATCTCCTTTAGATCGTCCATGCACAAAACGCCATATGTTATCAGAGTTAGCTAGATTCTTTGACCCCATCGGGTTTCTAGCCCCCCTGACTTTTTATAATAAAATTCTTCTTTCAAATCTTTGGTCACTCGGGCTTTCGTGGGACCAAAGTCCGCCAGCAGACATTGTGCGAAGTTGGAATCAATATAAATTGGAACTTCCACTTCTATCACAGCTTCAAATATCTAGATTTATTTTATCAGATGAAGATTTTGCCTACGAGCTGCACGGATTTTCTGATGCCTCGTCCCGAGGGTACTCTGCTGTGGTTTATCTTCGTAATATTAAGTCTGACAAAGTTTTAAAAACCCACTTTATTTGTGCTAAAACGAAAGTAGCTCCTCTTTAAAGCATTACGATTCCTCGTTTAGAGCTCTGTGGAGCTGTTCTTTTAGAAAAACTTCTTCATTATGTTCTAGAAGTGTACAATGATGTTCTTTCTTTTGAGAGGGTTTGCGCATGGTCAGATTCTCAAATTGCTTTAGCTTGGATTGGGTCGTCCCCACACCGATGGAAGACGTTCGTTTCCAATCGTGTTGCCTACATCCAAGAGATGGTGTGCCCTGATTCTTGGTATTATGTCAGTTCCAAAAATAATCCTGCAGACCTCGCCTCCTGAGGATTGCTTCCATCAGATTTATTACATAACTCCCTCTGGTTTGATGGACCCCCATTTTTGCGGTCTAAAACCGATTTTTGACTAGTATGCAGCCCCCGCCAATTGAATCTAATTTTCTCGATAGTGCAAAACTTACAGAAGAAAAAAAGGTGGTTTTTGCAACATTTTCTTCTGCTACTAATATTCTTGACAATCTTGTCGACAATCATTTTTCTTTTTTGTTTATTCAACACACTCTGGCTTATATTTTACGCTTTATTAATAACGCAAAAGTAACATCCCAAAAGGTTGTAGGGCCACTTACAGTTAATGAACTGACCAAGTCCCTCCATCTGTTAGTAAAGCGTACGCAAGAAATTTATTTTGAAAACGAGTTCAATAATAAACAATTTTCAAAACCTTTACGCAAACTCAAAGTTTTTCTAGATGATCAACATATTCTGCGAGTGGGTGGACGCTTAAAACACTCTTCTCTGTCATATGATGCTAAGCATCCCATCCTTTTACCTAGAAAATCTCCATTTCTTACTTTAATTATAAAATATTATCATGAAAAGCATTTACACTCGGGACTAAGGACACTGCATTTCCTGCTTGTCCAAAACTTTTGGATTCTTTGTCCTAAAAGAAGTATAAATTCAGTTTTATGTAAATGTATGATTTGTTGGAAAACAAACCCAAAATCTTATCAACCTCCTATGGGCGATTTACCTGCCTCCAGAGTTTATCAAGCGAAGGCATTCTCGCACACTGGGGTTGATTTTGGTGGACCTTTTAAAATTTCTATGGGTCGCTATCGGGGTGCAAAAACTTATAAAGCCTATATATGCTTATTTGTGTGTTTTGCCACAAAGGCCATTCATCTGGAATTAGTCAGTAGTTTATCTTCAGAAGCGTTTCTGGCTGCTCTTCAGCGCTTTCTAGCTCGTCGAGGTAGAATAAGTTGCCTTTATAGTGATTGCGGAACTAACTTTGTTGGTGCCGATAAAGAAATTTAGTCCTTGTTTGAAACTGCTGTTTCGAAAGAAAATATTGCTTGAAAGTTTAACCCCCCTTCTGCACGTCATTTGGTGGGCTATGGGAAGCTGGAATCAAATCAGTAAAATCTCATTTGAGTCGCGTGGTAGGAGAACAAATTCTCACCTACGAGGAGTTCTACACTGTCCTGACCTTGATTGAAAGTACTTTTAACTCTCGCCCCCTTACTTCTACTAGTTCTGGCATAGATGATCTAAATGTTCTTTCCCCTTCTCATTTTTTAACTTTAGAGCCTGTCTCTTTACTACCCTTACCTGATATGTCTCATATACCTCTGGGCCGGCTGTCAAGATTTCAACTTCTGCAACGCATGCATCAAGATTTCTGGCATCGCTGGCACAGAGAGTATTTGCACACGTTGCAACAACGCAGCAAGTGGTTAGATTCCTCTACTTTACCTGATATTGGCACCCTAGTTTTAATAAAAACTGAGAATAACCCTCTCTCTCAGTGGCCATTAGGTCGCATTATTTCTCTAAGTCCAGGTAAAGATGGTGTTGCGCGTGTGGCAAGTGTAAAAACTGCTAGTGGCACATTCAAAAGACCTTTGGTCAAATTGTGCCCACTTCCAATGTAATTACTATTTTACTTGTATATAATTTACTTTGATTTTGTTACTTGTACGCTTTGTTTGCATCTAAGAATGCTGTAAGTATATCTTTTAGTTGCGTATTGTTATTATTGCGGCATGAAGGTGCAAATTTATTTAAAATAGGAATTTTTTTTCTTTTTTTTTCGCGCATTGAAAATTCTTTTATTTTTTTTTATATGTATTTTATATATTGGATTTTTTGAAAATGCATTGCTTAAAGCAATCCATTTTGGTCGGGCGGAATGTTCGATTATGGCTCTTTAACTTGTTTAAAATATCTCTAATAATTGTCTAAACATTTCGACACTAAAGCGACTATCAGCGCGCGCGTCTTGCCCACGATAATTCCGCCAAAAAAGAGTCACTCTAGAACCGTAAAACGGTGTGGTGCAAAACCCCGCGATTTTTATATCCTAACTAGTTTAGCCGCCACATTTTACCCCTTATGGGTAACGCCTACGCCGGTTGTTGAAAGAGGAGCAGCGGCCCCAGAGGTACCTTATGAAGACCCGCTAAGATCATCCCCAAGCCGACGGATCACAGGGTAAGTCGTTTTGGTGTCGTCTCTTTTTCTTTTATCAATCTCACGATTTACGTCCATTTTTCTCTACATGTTAATGAGCTATTAAGCGAGTTTTCATTTTGGGTGACAGGTATTTTATTGAATTTTTGATTATTAAGTAATCTGATATGTTCTGAAAGTGTCGAATGTAGTCTTTCGATTTGTCCGTTCGATTGGGGATGATTAGGAGAGATAAAATGAATTTTTATCTTGTGTAGTTGTAATAATTTTGTAACTACAGTGTGTTTAAATTCAGTACCGTTGTTAACGATTATTTGTTGTGGTATTTTATGATGTGAAAAGTAAAATAAAAGATTATCTACTATTTCGGTGGATACGAGAGATTTTAAAGGGCATGCCTGTGCGTATTTTGAAAAACTATCTATTATTGTTAAGAATTTTGTCTTTTCTAATATGTATGTGTCTAAATGAATTATTTTGAAAGGTCGTGTTGCTGTTGGAGTTACGTTCATTTTCATTTTAACAGGGTTTCTGTCGTATTTGCTTATTTGGCATATTTCACAATCATTTATAAAGGTTTGTATCGAGCTTTTTAAATTTGGCCAGTAATAATTACTTTTTATTTTTTGTTCAGTTTCGTCTATACCTCTGTGGTTAGATTTTTATTTATTTATTTATTTATTTATTCAACAATACACTACAGAAAATTTTTCCAAATGGTATGTATGATACAAAATATAAAATACAAATATAAAAGTTAAAAATTAACAATAGGACAGTAGGTACTAAATACATACAAAAAAAAAGAAAAACAGAGTGACAGATTAAAATTTGTAAAAAACGAAGGGCGAACATTTTGTATTAGAGATTTTTTACGGAATTAATGCTTAACCTAAATATATCGCAGTTAGAAAAATAACAGTTATAATTGTGTAACAATCTGGTGATAAATGCGCTTTGACCATAGTTAGTCCTATGTGTTCTTTTAAAAAAACAGTAGCTCCTGCCTCGTGCGTCTAATGGGAACCAGAAACAGAACAGACTCGAGTAAAGCATCACAGCAGATTGTCCCATTAACCAGTTTATATAAAAACAACAACAAAGATTTTCTGCGTCTGCACTCCAGGCTCTGCATACCACAGTCTCGTTTCGTAGGAGACTGTTTGGGTTTGTTACGGAAACCTTAGTTTGAATAGGAGATAGTTTGCAAATTTGTTCTGGACACGTTCGATTCTTTTAATGTGGCGTTGATAACTGGGACTCCATATGACGGAATAATACTCCAGCAGCGATCGGACTAGTCCATTATAGAGAGACAAAAGTGTCTTTGTGTCGTGGATATGTCCTGTGTTACGCTTTATAAAGCAAAGCATTCTAAAACTTTTCAGGATGACGTTGTCCATATGCAGGTTGAATGTAAGATCTTTGTCGAAGATGACGCCGAGATCGTTAAAGTGTGATACAACATCCAATCTAGCATGCTCCATCACATAGGCATGATTTATCGGAGAATTTCCTTTGTAAAAGCGAAGGACGTTACACTTGCTCACATTTAGATATAAAAAATTGGCTCTGCACCAAGCAACCAATCTGTCCAGATCGGATTGTAAATGATTTTCGTCAGAAACTCTGGAATAAAATTTCAAGTCATCAGCGTATACAAGGAACTTTGATCCTTTAAAACAAGATGTGACATCGTTTATAAATAGTAAAAACAATATAGGACCAATATGTGAGCCTTTAGGAACGCCAGAAGTGACCGGAAACTCCTTGGAGACTGATCCGCAAACAGTAACGCATTGTCGGCGATGAGTTAGGTAAGAGCTGATCCACTTAAGATAAGTTCCGCCAAAACCGATATCAGACAGCTTCTTCAGAAGCAATGCATGGCAAACACTGTCAAACGCCTTTGACAGATCAGTGTAAATGACGTCTACCTGATGACCGGCCTCAACAGAAGAAACCAAGAAGTCTTGATAAACTGCCAGGTTTGTCGCAGTTGAGCGACCACTAAAGAAGCCGTGCGGCTGGGTGATTATATAATTTTTGTAAGTTGAGAAGATTTCATCGGTGATAATGGATTCGAAGAGCTTAGGAATGGTGGAGATTAAAGATATTCCACGATAATTCACGATGTCGCTTCGGTCACCTGACTTGAAAATGGGAACAAGGTTGGAGAATTTCCAGGCCTCGGGGAAAGATCCACTATCAAAAGATTTTTGGAATAGCGAACATAGGGGACCCACCAGTGATAGACAATTTTTCAAAAAAGAGGGTGGGATTCCATCCGGCCCAGGTTTCTTAGAAATGTCCAGATTAGAGATTTTTTTGGTAATTTCTTCTTCAGTAAAGTGATGAGAAGCTAGAACACTAGCAAATTCAGCCGGACATCTGCCACTCAAATCAGCATCAGAGTGGTCAGAGTAGCTAGATTCATAGTGCAGAGCGAAAGCATTAGCGATGTTTTCAGGATCAGAGAATTCTTGATTGTTATATTTGATGAGGTTCGGCAGGCCTGAACTCCTTTTTAGGTTGTTAATAAATGACCAGAAGTGTTTG
Organism: Polydrusus pterygomalis; assembly: GCA_963969555.1. Taxonomy (NCBI): domain Eukaryota; kingdom Metazoa; phylum Arthropoda; class Insecta; order Coleoptera; family Curculionidae; genus Polydrusus; species Polydrusus pterygomalis. The sequence goes on from OZ018382.1 coordinate 49,197,305, forward strand.
ACGTTCTCTGGTATTAAATGTTCGGTTTGAGTTACATACAATGGCGGCGATAAGACCCCCGCAAGCCCCGCAACGCGGGGGGGCCCCACTCCGCCTGCCTAGCTGACGTATTTATATATTTTAGATTAATATTAAAAAAACATAAAAAAACAAACCCGAACAAACAATAAAAATTAGTATTTATGTACAGTGTCACCAGTACAAATTCCGCATCATATAGGATTTTTTTTAATTATAGCTTTATTCAAAATTTGATTATGGCATCAAGTTCTGCTTCGATCGAGATGAAAATAAGCAAAAAAATAGTAGTGACGTGATTCGCATTATCTGTCAAATTTTAATTTTTTCCAAAAAATAATTCAAAAATATCTGAAAATATCAAAAAAAGTTATTGGAAAATTTTTTTAAAATGCAGTTTCTAGCCCACATGCAAAATTTCAGCTGCATAAGATACTTTCGATTTTTTACCCATATTTTGTAAATTGCACCACTTTTGCAAAATAAGACTCGACGCAACCTACATAAAACTTCTTAGTTTTGACAATGCTTTATTTCAGATACATTTTCTTTAAAGTAGCGCCATATTAAATGTGTGTTTTTCTACAAAATAAAAATTGGCTATTAAAGTTTAGTCGCATGTGATGCAAAGTTCATTTGTTTTTGACCCTGTACCTTATTAAGTATTTTTGAAAACGTAGTTTGTTCCTGAGAGTAAAATAATAAAAAATAAAGTAAAGGGGTTTTAAATTAAATCGTTGAAAATAAAAAACTTTACGTTAAGTTAAACTAAAATTTATTTTCCACTTAATGAAAACTTTACTGATGACACTGTGTTCTTTTTTGTCTTAATATTAAAGTGTATTACTTCCAGGCACAAACTACATTTTCAAAAATACTTATTTTATGAAGTTACCTTTATAGGTATATAAATATATATATATATATAAAGAGATTCCTAATTCTTGGGGGAAGCGGTCTAGGGCTGAAGTAAAACTCCTTTTTTACAAACGCCGAGCTTTCGGAAATTTATTTTTTCCTTTTTCAAGGCTACAATAAAGAAACAGTAGGTCAAAGATCTATAATTTATGGACATTAGTATAAAAAGAAGTTATTTTCTTAATTACGTAATATAAATTATCATTATTTACTTAGAACTATCGTCTTATCTGTATACAGCTACGTTAATTTTACTTAAAAAAACCTTCAATGTTGTGTTGAAAAAGAAAAGGAATGTAACTTAAAAATTGGTGTGCATTTATTGCATTTTTTGGAAAAATTATCCTTAGTTAATTAAAATGGTTTTAAATTCAATGTACTTACGTGCAAATTGAGAATTACGTTGGCAAATAGTAGTGTAAGACAGTAAGACATCATTTGCTGGTAATTAACATTTTTTTTTGGTTATGGTTTTAATTACTAATTAACATTTTTAAAACGAGATTTTGTAAAATTTAGTTGCTTTTACGCCATATTTGCAGTGTGCATGTTAATTACCAGCAAATGATGTCTTACTGTCTTACACTACTATTTGCCAACGTAATTCTCAATTTGCACGTAAGTACATTGAATTTAAAACCATTTTAATTAACTAAGGATAATTTTTCCAAAAAATGCAATAAATGCACACCAATTTTTAAGTTACATTCCTTTTCTTTTTCAACACAACATTGAAGGTTTTTTAAGTAAAATTAACGTAGCTGTATACAGATAAGACGATAGTTCTAAGTAAATAATGATAATTTATATTACGTAATTAGGAAAATAACTTCTTTTTATACTAATGTCCATAAATTATAGATCTTTGACCTACTGTTTCTTTATTGTAGCCTTGAAAAAGGAAAAAATACATTTCCGAAAGCTCGGCGTTTGTAAAAAAGGAGTTTTACTTCAGCCCTAGACCGCTTCCCCCAAGAATTAGGAATCTCTTTGTTCAACTAGTCGGTCGAGACTACCCTTCAAATATATATATATATATATATATAATTGAAAGGGTAGTCGTTGCTGACTAGTTAGGTAAGAAACTAGGGAAATATTGGGTTTAGCAGCAAATGAAAGAGTACTCTTTTAAGTTGGTCCAAGCTTTCGGAAATGTTTATTTCCATCCTCAGGGATACTACAATAAATTAAGAAAAAATTCCTTATGCAACATGTGTTGGCGTTGTATTTTAATATTACTTACACTTAGGTGAGATTGTTCATGCAGTTCTTAATTGATGAGGAAGACATTGAGTAGGTGGCTTGGAGTTCAAACCAATTTACAATAGTATAAGGACTAAACAAACTACATATTAAAATTGTATAATAAAATTAAACTTTAACGGTCGACATTTTGTAAAAGTTTTTAAAGATTGAAAAGAAGTCAGGTTAGGATGCCAACTGTCAAAAGTTCTGTCAGGCTGCTCTTTTTCTTGTTTGTTGTGAGTGTTCAAATGTTAAAATGCAGTGATATGAAACTACTGTATAAACATTCTTGTAATAAGCCAATCAGGTGGAAGTATTCTGCACTGAAAGATTGGGTTCGAAATTTTTGTCTATTTTTAAGAGATATGAATAGATTTCGCTAAGATGTTGAATGTCGGTTCTTTTGTTCATCGCGTTTGGTTCTTGAGCTATGAATGTCATTTCTAGGAAGAGCCTTTTAACGTAGTTCTTTTGTGAAGTTAGGATTTTAACAGAGTCATAGTTTATGTTGTGTTTGAATTTATGAAAATGTTCAGCAAGGGCACATCCATTGCGTTCTCTAACCTAGCGATGTAAAAGGACATTTGGCGTCGCCGCGTAACAGTTCATTTTGCCGTCTGGAAACGCGACCTTCAGTATGTTTTCTTATGGTAATACGTTTTTTGCACGTGCAATTCGTATCTAAATCCGTTTGAAAAACGCGAATTTAAATTCGATTTTTATAAAACGAATAGTGTATAGTTTGTATAGTGATATTACCTAAGTCTTAAAAGTGTTATAATCTTAAATTAAGTCCATTTAAACCAAATAATGTGAAATAGTATAGTTGCCGGTCACCGGGCGCATTCATACGGTAAAACAATGGCGTTTGTGTAGTGCAGTGCATTATTTTTATTTTTTACTTTTAATAATCACAGTGAAATAAAATGTATTAAACAGTGCTGTGTGTGTATGTAGGTATTTAGGTACCTACTGTTTCGTTTTTCGTTTTGTACCTACTGATGTTTATATTAGGTAGATCGAGGTTTGTATTAAAATTTATTTTATAATATCGAGGTATAATACCTACGTAGTCTTGTCGTTTGGAGGGATTTCTGGTAAGTTATTTACTTATAATATAACGTTTTATGAAATAGGTACTATAGCTTTTAAATATGCCTAGTTGTTGTTGTATTCCTGGGTGCAAATCCAATTATAATAGCGTTATTAAACAAGAGCAAGGAGGGAAGCTCATTTCTGTTTTTCAATTTCCCAAAGATGATAATTTAAAACAAAAATGGATAAGTGCGATTCCGAGAGCAAATTTTAAGCCGTCAGATAGAGCCGTCGTTTGCTGTAAACACTTTCCAGAATGTGAAATTATCCGTGAGGATGACCACCTCCAACCTGATGGAACTTTAAAAAAAATTCCCTGCAGACCAAAACTAAAGTTAAATGCGTTCCCCTGTATTTTTCCAAATTTGCCTAAATATTTGACGAAAGCGGTTGTAGCTCCTAGAAAAACTCCTCAGGAACGACAAAGCGAACAAATTGCTCGTTCGAATAAAGCAAACGAACAATTTGAGAAATCTGATCTAATTAAAAATTTTGAAGAATTTATTTTAAATATTAAAAATAAAATTAAGGTTTCAGATAACTGGTCTATGAAAATAGTACATAATTCAAAAATTTCCTTTTATACGCTAAATTTGACAAAGGATTGTTTAAGTATTAGTAATGAAATTTCGGTTGACAGAAATATGATAGTAAAAGTTTTTGTTAATGCCAATGAATTATGTTTTAATAATTTAAAATGGGTTTTACCCATAGATTTGAAACTTACTAGGTGGTCCCAAATTGAAAATTTGTTATGTCGTTTTCAAGCAAATTATAATGATTCGGAATTTAAACCTTCTACTGAAGAATGCATAAAAAAAGGGTTAGAATATCTAAACAAAGCAGCCGCTGTACATAGGCCTCATTCGGATGTTGATCTAGATAGTTCAGAAGACAGCACAGTTTCCCTTGAGATATTAGACATTTTAATTGACCAAATTAATTTACTTATTCTTAAAAAAAAACGATACTCCACCTCGACCATAATAATGTCCTTTATGTTGTTTACAATGTCTCCCAGTGCTTATGATCTTTTAAGAAATTATTTGTTTTTGCCAACTAGAAGGTATTTACAATATCTTTCTTCAAGGTTAGACATAGCTCCCTCACCTAATAATACAGATAACAACAAAAGCACAAACAATTATCTTAATATTGTGTCAAGTGCCTTAAAACCTATTGAAAAAGTTGTGGTCTTATTAATAGATGAAATCTATGTAAGTAATAGATTAGATTATAGAGGTAAAAACCTAATTGGCGTAGCTGCAAATGATACTTCCGTAGCTACTACTATTTTGGCTTTTATGATTTGTTCAGCTTTCGGCAATTTTTCTGAAATAGTAAAATTATTGCCCGTTCATAACATCAAAGGGTCTGAAATGGCTCCAATTACAACAGATGTAATAAACTTTATACAGAAATGTGGCTTTCAAGTAATTGACATAATTACAGACAACCACAGGATCAATCGATCAATGTTTCAAGCTCTAACAAAAGGTAATTTGTTTTTCGAAAACCCAGTTTATTTAGATCACAAAATTTTTACAAGTTATGACTTTGTCCACTTATTTAAAAATATTATCAATAACTGGAGGAACCTAAAAAATCTATTTCAAACATTTGTTTATCCTGATTTTGACGATTACACAAAAACTAAACATGCTAAATATCAGGATATAAAAGACGCCTATATTAAAGAAAAAGATTTTGTTATTAAAAAAGCGTACAAACTCACCCACAAAACAGTTTTTCCTAATAATCTTGAACGCCAAAAAGTTTACATAGCAGACAACATATGCCATTCTACGACCATCGCTGCTTTAAAAGAATTTAATTGTCCTGACACGGCGGATTTTTTGCAAATTATTAGAAACTGGTGGGAAATAGTAAACAATACAAGTGTTTTCAAAGGCAACATGAAAAGAAACGAATATTGCAAGCCAATAACAAGTGCAGCAGATGACTTTGCCATCAAGTTTTTAAAAAAATTTCTTTTGTGGTTAGATGCTTGGCACAACATCGATAATAATAACGGACACCTCACAAATGACACATTTTCCGCTCTACGTCACAGTACTTTGGTTTTGCTAGAAATTGTTGAATATTCTTTTAAAAAATTTTCAATTTCCTATATACTCCCAGGTAAGTTTACAACTGAGAAGTTAGAGAAGCGTTTCGGTAAATATCGTATTTTGGGTGGGTGTAATTATAATGTTAGTTGCGACGAGGTCAACAATGCAGAAAAAAAAATTAGACTAAAACACGTATTTAGAAAGGCATCCGGAAATAAGTTTTCACTTCTGGAAATTCAAAATAAAAGCGATAATTGTTGTACTGAGTCTGATTTTAACTGGGATATATCTAAACATAATATAACGGATACCGACAAATTTTTATTTATTTTGGACTCAGATTATTTAACTGAGTGTAAAATTGACGAATCAGCTCAAATTTATATTTGTGGCTACGCGGCACATAAGATTTCAAAAAAATATAATTGTAATATCTGCCTTTCATTGGTTGTCGAAAGTAAAGGAACTTTTACTGAGAATGAATACTTCAATAATTTGCAAAGAGGGGGATTGAGCATTCCAACAGAAATAGTAAAGTCTGTCATGTTTCACATGTGTGCAATTTTTGAAAAAATTATTAATGAACCGACAACTGAATATGACTTTTTGAAAACTAATAATCAAAAGATTATTTTGTGCGATTTAACTATCACGAGTATAAAACACGATGAAACTTTACAAGATTTTTTTTCACAATGTGTATGTGGTAATGAGTATGAGAATATTCTTAAAGTTCTGCATTCCATTTTTTCCAACGTTTTACTTCATGATTTTGTAAAAATGAAAAACAGTCAACTTGCGACCAACAAAGCTGAGTCTAAAAACAAAAAACGAAAACTTAATACCTTTAATTAAACAAATAAAGTAGGTACAAATTATAACCTGCCAACCTCGCTGCAAACGTACCTAATAGGTACGTTTGCAGCGAGTAATACATGTTTTATAACAACAGAAACGGCACCCGTTGGTTATTTTTAAGCGGCATACCACGACCGAAGAGATGGAAACGTAATACTTTTAATAAATATTAGGAGTATGTAAACACGTCTTCTATAATAATTATTAAAACCCGATATGCGAGAAACTACTCCCTATTATTACAAATTATCCCTTATTGTGAGATATTACTCCCTAATGTGAAAAACTACCCCCTATTGTGACAAACTACCCCCTATTGTGACAAACTACCCCCTATTTTGCCTTCATGTTTAGCATTTTCTTTTTGAGGACTAACCTAGTACTTAGTATCTATAATGTTTACTGTGGATTAGGCTTACGAGGGAAACCACTCTAAAAAAAACGCGCCAAGAACTAACTATACCTCAAGGGTGGTGTGGAAATTAGTTATACAGTACAAGAATTAAAAAAAAATAGCTTTAAAAATCATCATTAGAAGACAACTAACATTTTGCAACAGCACACAGCAGCGTGTCTATTCACGGCTTAATGAGGCAGCCGAAGGATATTTAACGGTAATTTTTGTTTTTTAACATTTGTTTTTTATTTAGTTTTGTTTATTTTCCGAGACGTGGCTTCAAAAATATTTTTTTAATTGCAAGCAAAATTCCAATCGGGCGCGTAAACCCGCACCGCCGTTGTTGTTACCAGTCGACTGTTTGAGTTGGTTGGGCGCGGTGTTGCCAAATGTCTGTTCATCGCTAGGTTAGAGAACGCAATGGCACATCTCTCTGGATGCAGTCTACAGTCACTCTTGTGGGCTGTGATTCTGTTGGAAAGTGGCCTGGTAGTTTGACCAATGTAGATTTTTTCACATTCTGCACAAGAGATACTGTACACTACATCAGTGTGTTGTTTGAGTGGAACTTTATCTTTTAATTTTGAATAAACAGAGCTTATTGTTAAGGCCGATTTGTTGGCAATTTTGATATTAATATCCTTGTAAATTCTGGCTAGACCGGGGGTGATCTCCCTTATGTAAGGTAAGGTAGTAAAAGAAATAGGTCGAGCCGTCTCTGTGTCACTAGCTTCACTCCTTTCGATACTTTGGATGTTATTAGTTATGTCGTGAGGCACCATCCGGTCTGTGGTCGTTGAAGTATTGAAAAGTATCTTTTTTACAAGTTTTTTTGGATATGAGTTATCAAGGAAAAGTTGTTCAAGAGTATTGAGATTTTTATTGAGGAAAGATGGGTCTGAAATTTTCGAGACTCTTGTTTTCATTTGTTTTACCAGGTTTATTTTCATACTCATTTTGTGGTATGAATTGTAGTTGAGATATCTACCAGAGCTACATGGTTTTCTATACCAATCTATGAGTATTTTGTTGTCAGGACTACGTATGAATTTTGTGTCCAGAAATGGTACTGAGTGTTCTTGGTCTTCCCTTTCAATGGTGAATTGAATGTGGGGGTCGAAGTCGTTGAAAATCTCTACTATTTCAGACACACCTTCTTGCGGTAATGCAATAAGGAATTTTTTCTTAATTTATTGTAGTATCCCTGAGGATGGAAATAAACATTTCCGAAAGCTTGAACCAACTTAAAAGAGTACTCTTTCATTTGCTGCTAAACCCAATATTTCCCTAGTTTCTTATATATATATATTTGCACCGCTATCATTATTGACTCCGTACATTTACATGTTACATTCATTGTTGCGTCCATGGCATTATTGAGTCCGTATATCGGTCTCAATAAAGTCAGGCCTTGTAAAACATGTTTCCCACCATTTTCTAAGTTAATATTTACGCAGGTCAGTGACGATTCCCGCCATAAATTTTAAATACCAACCAGGTTAGCGCTATCCAATAGGATTACAGAAATATTAACGAATTTCTAATTTGAAGTGGACGCAACAACATTCTCACAATGTAAAATGATATACAATTTTAGTTCACCGAAATTCTGATAGAGGCGCTAAATCACTTGATTATATATTACAATTTTCGTATGTTATTGTGTCCATAAATCTGGCAGCGTTGCGATCTATTTATAGCTTTCCAAGAAATATATTTGCGGGATGTTCGACGCATAATATTGAGACCGGCTACGTCGCATTCTATTTTTAACACGCTTTTATTAGCTTCACCTGTATGTTTGCTTGCTTGTTTGTTTGCTTGTCCGTAACCGACTTCTTTGAACCCGATTTTGACCCACTTTAAACGGTCAGATTTAATTTAAATTTTGTAGACTTATCAAGAACCGCTGACAATACAATAATCTATACGCAAAAAATTCTCCTGTCGAATTTTGACAGCTGTCAGGTATAAAACGAAGAAGCGATTTTGACGAAACAAATTAGGGGGTCGTATAGTATTCGATGCGGAGACTTCGGGAAAAATAGGCAAAAAATTCTCCTGTCAAAATTTGACAGCTGTCAATATGTCAAATCTTTAAAAAAAATGGAATTAAGGAAAAAACTATAAGGTCGTATGTATATTGACGGTGGAAAGTTGAAAAAAATACGCAAAAAATTCTTCTGTCAAATTTTGACAGCTGTCAGGTATAAAACGAAAAAGCGATTTGGACGAAACAAATTATGGGGTCGTATAGTATTCGAAGCGGAGACTTCGGGAAAAATAAGCAAAAAATTCTCTTGTCAAATTTTGACAGCTGTCAGGTATAAAACGAAAAAGCGATTTGGACGAAACAAATTATGGGGTCGTATAGTATTCGAAGCGGAGACTTCGGGAAAAATAAGCAAAAAATTCTCTTGTCAAATTTTGACAGCTGTCAGGTATAAAACGGAGAAACGATTTGGACGAAACAAATTATGGGGTCGTATAGTATTCGATGCGGAAACTTTGGGAAAAATATGCAAAAAATTCTTCTGTCAAAATTTAACAGCAGCTGTTGTGGCAGCTTGGCAGAAACCTATATATTTTCTTCCCTCGTTCCTGCTTCAGACAGCCATTGGCCCCTTCAGTGGACTGTATCTTCTTGTTTTCTTTCTACTACTTCAATTTAAACGCCAGTCTATCAATTTTAGTAGTTTTATTGAGAAAAAGCTTCCTTAAGAGAAATTACAATTCTTTTCTCTGACTTTTGTTGACATCACAGACAAACCATTTCTGTTACTGTGGTAACCATAAAAAATTAACTTATCGTGGCATGCCGCGGCGAAGAGGTTGTCGCGGTAACAAATTTAATTAAAATCGACGGCGACTGATGACGCGCGGGTAGGTTCGGCGCTGATTGTGTAACGGAAAGATGCGTCGAGAACAAATGGCGTCGTGCATATATTGAATATTCAACCTTTCCAAACTCATTATAAGTTTTTATTAACAAACTCTCCCTCATTACTAAGTCATTGACTTCAATTACTGAATCTGCATTGAAATTTTTTAAGTAATTTTGAATTCGCGTTAACTCGCCCTGAACACGCGCACGTTTTCGCTTAAGCGCGTCCATGTTTTGTCTGTTCAGTTAGGTAATACAATTTTACAATAAAGTATCTGCAACAAACCCTTAACTTAGGATAACCTACCCTAATCTATAAACCTTATTATTTTTTTTTTGTTATACAAAACGCCTTGTTTATTTTTTATACGGCACAACTTTTATACGAATACTTCATTTGTCTAAAAGCCCGTCTAATATTTAAATGTCACTGCACTTTTATCATAAAAAGTATTTTTTCTAATGTTCGTCGCAAAAGTCACTTTTAAGTAAGTAAATACTGCAAAATAGTTTTTTCACAAAATTGTTGCTTTGCTGCACAGAACCTTATTTTTCTGTCAGAAAGACACCCTTAATTTTTTGCAAAAACATAACTCTGTACTTATACAGCTCTTTAAACATTGATTTTTGTCATTTAAGACACATTTACTTTTTCATACAAGAAACCAAAACTTATAGTATCTAAAATGAATTTTTCTCATACAAGAGACCTTGAACTTCTTCTAAAAAATACTATAACATACGAAATTTTTTCATACAAGAAGCGTGAAAGTACATTTTTTCTCATACAAGAGTCCTTAAGTTATTTTTCTCATACAAGAGACCTAAAGCTTTTATTTTCTCATGCAAGAGACCTTCAGTCATTAATTTGGTATTTAAAACCAATAACCTAATTGCTAAAACATTGTTAAGCCTGTTGAAACTTTTAAAACTTTACTCAATAGTCAATAATGAAAACATAAAACCTTATTTATCCGGCTCGAAGGACCATGATGTGGCAGCTTGGCAGAAACCTATATATTTTCTTCCCTCGTTCCTGCTTCAGACAGCCATTGGCCCCTTCAGTGGACTGTATCTTCTTGTTTTCTTTCTACTACTTCAATTTAAACGCCAGTCTATCAATTTTAGTAGTTTTATTGAGAAAAAGCTTCCTTAAGAGAAATTACAATTCTTTTCTCTGACTTTTGTTGACATCACAGACAAACCATTTCTGTTACTGTGGTAACCATAAAAAATAAACTTATCGTGGCATGCCGCGGCGAAGAGGTTGTCGCGGGAACAAATTTAATTAAAATCGACGGCGACTGATGACGCGCGGGTAGGTTCGGCGCTGATTGTGTAACGGAAAGATGCGTCGAGAACAAATGGCGTCGTGCATATATTGAATATTCAACATCTGTCAATATGTCAAATCTTAAAAAAAAAATTGAATTAATGAAAAAAGTATAAGGTCGTATGTATATTGACAGTGCAATGTTGAAAAGAATACGCAAGACATTCTCTTGTCAAAATTTGACACCTGTCAATATGTCGAATCTTTTAAAAATTTGCAAATATCGTTCTTTTCTTATAATTTGGCATAAACGATCGGGTTTGTTCGGGTTTGTATGTATGTTTGTTTGTAACCGACTTCTTTGAACCCGATTTTGACCCACTTTAAACGGTCAGATTTAATTTAAATTTTGGAGACTTATCAAAAACCGCTGACAATACAATAATCTGCTAATCTAGCTTAATCTACTCAAAAAAAAATGTTCTTAACAATAATTTAAACTAAAAAATGAAAAATAAATATAGTTTAGAAAAACTAAAAAACACGCTTTAATAATTAATCAAACTAAAAAGCGGAAAATAAATATAGTTTAAAAGAATTCTTGAAATTTTTCATATAGGTAGAAAATAATAATGAACGATAAACATGAGTATTATTGTGAAAAAAGCGAGGGGTGCTGGATATACGAAAAATATAGCACAAAGCGCCCCATGCTTTTTTCTCAATAATACTAATGTTTATCGTTCATTATTATTTTGTGCCTACATTAAGAATTTCTAAAATTATTTTAAACTAAATTTCCGCTTTTTAGTTTGTTAATTAATTATTAAAGCGTGTTTTTCAGTTTTTTTAAACTATATTTATTAGACACATAAATTGGGAATCACCTAGTATTAATTTTGTTGGCTTATACGGTTTAAGCATTTGTGCGACCTGCGATTGTTAGTGCATCCGTAGTGGTAAAACATATAAGATGTCGTCCAGGGCTAAAAAAATGATAAATATGTGTAAAATGGACCAAACTGACAAAAAAGGTAGGTTTATTAGATGTAACATATAGGGATTTAATAAAGGAGAGTTATTAATTTAAATAAATGGCAGTGGTTTCCATATGCATCCTTAGGTACATTATGCATGACTTGAAGTGAGATTTTAAGTTTTGTGTTTTTGTGGGTGGCATTTTTAAATGGGAGGCTTTAAGCTACCAATAAGGTTTTAATGAATGGTCCGTTTTTTGGTTATTTCGATTTTTCCACTTTAATTATTGTTGTATTATTTAAGATTTTAAAAACCCAGGGGTATTTTGGAGAACCAACAAAACAAAAAACTGGTTTTGCAACCGAGGGCTTTCACCTGACCCTTCACCGAACGAAGAAAATAAAATTAGGTAGAGATAGAACTGAAGCCATGGTAAAATATTGTGAATAATAATGTTTACAGTAGGTATCACAGATAAAATCCGCAACATATTTGGAACATTTTTTTTCTAATTGGTTAAGGAAAATTTTAATTTTTCAATTCGTTTTGGCTTTAAATATGATGTTAAATTACGTGGACATGAATAGTCCACCTGACGTTTTTTAACTGTCAAATTTAACATTTTTTTTAATAAATTCTGTCATTATTTTTTAAAATTTTGAAAGTTGTTACAGTAAAAAGGTGTTTATTTTTAAAAAAAAATCCGGATGTAGGTACCAATTTTCAAGTCTAGTACAGTTTAATTTTTTTTTCATTTTTTAAACATCTGTGACTGAGATTTACTAAACCTTAATAAAATAAATCTTTAATAACTTATATATTTTTATCAGCAATTTATTGACCTAAATAATATTTGTTCAATTTTTTTCATATATTTACACAGCAAACATATACAGTCCGTGCGTAATGAATGCACTGCATTACTCTTTGAATTTGTCTTGTAAATGTTAACAAAACGAAGCATGGCGTTATGCGTCCTCTTTCTTTCCTTGTCTAAGAGTAATGCTTTCAACTTGCAAAATTTGAAGATATCCTCATTGTGCCTAATAATTGACATTCTCATTCTCAGTATTGTGACAATATGGGGTATCAAATTCTCTCCTACCTTAGCCTTAGCTCTTGCAATTCCAATGAATGGGATTCAGTTTTTTAAATTGGTTTTTACTCTCGAAACATTTAAAAACTGATATCGCTGTTTATTTGTTAATTATTAATTGTGAACGGCAAAGCAACTGCAAAAATTTGCCGGCTAGATAATTATTATTGTGAGCATATCAAAGTGCTGGTAAATACGTCACGCAACCATGCGTTTTTTAAAATGCCAATTCGCAATAATTTGTCATAACAAATCCAACAGATCTTTCCGATTTTTATTTATTAAAAAAATATATAAGAGGAAACTAAAACACTCAATCTGCTCCATATATATACACTTTTATACGTATAAAATAAAATAATTACATGTTGCTTTATCGACATCCATGTAAATAGTGTCTAAAGGGCATCAAAAATGTATGAACGTGTGATAATACAGGTCAAACTGTCACCCCACAGCGTTGCCAAGATGTTTTACTGTTATATACATATAAAACAAAATTGTCAAAAGGTTCGTTTATTGGCACCCTCGTTAATCTTGTTCCGAATGACACCAACATGTATGAACTTGTGATATTACAGGTTAAAGTGACACCTTACAAATATTTGCTTTTTTTATATAACAAGTTCATTGAACATTATCAGTAATTTTTGGAAAATTTGCATAAATGCATTTTAAGCTAGAAAAAGGGCGAATGAACGTAGGGCAGGAATGCTTTTAATGTGGGTATATAGTCCTTAGCCTTTTCAAATGATAGATATCAGAGAAAGTCTTTAAACTCAGGACGATGGACGAAGGATCTTATATGATAAGATATCAAATGCTTAGTTGCTACTCTTCTTATTGTACAAACTTTACCTATTTCTTCGCACTCCCATACTATGCTAATCAAAGTTCGGAATAATGCAGAAATAGTATCTTGCACCTCTATACGATCGACGAAGGCGTGGAAAGGCGACTAACAACAAACAAATATTAATTTTAGTAATTCTGAGTTTAAACTCAGAATTCAGCAATGAATCTCGAAATTCGACTTTAAATTCGAAATTCAGGAATTAAACTCGGAATACCTAAAATAATATATTTTTTTATTTAATGACCCTTCTATGCCTTCGTAGAATATGGACGACCAAAGATAACTATTTTTACAAGATTTACAGCAAGAAAATTATGATGATTTATGAATTAAATTTATAGGTAAGTATTTAAAGTCTAAAATTAATTAGGGATTTATTTTTAAAAATTTTCTCTTTTAGCAACGAATACCGAATTTTGAATTCACAAGAATTCCAAACAGCTTCTATACTATATAAATTAATTTGTAAAAAGATTGTCAAAATATATTTTAGTATTTATTCCAAAAACTTACTTATAGATTAATAAATACTATTTGGATTAAACAGAGCTTTAGTTTAAATGAAAAATTGTGGTATCTTATGAAAAGCCTGGAAGAAACTGGAAAATAAAAAGCTACAAAATAAGTTGGAGAAGTAAATAAAATAAAATAGACTTGCTTTTTTCAATGTTTATTAAACTAAATTTAGGAAAAACTTTATAATTAATCAAAACGAATAAAATTCTTGTTCTAAAAGTCCATTAAAATGAAAATATTTTCTGTAATTAAAAAATGGTTCATAAACTTAAAACTAAAAAATTGTGTACATTTTAAAACCTACCAACCCACCTATTATTTTGGAATCAGAAAGCTTTTATTAATATGACATGAAAATATTGAAAACCGTTTAAATTTTGAATAAATAAATAACTAAATTGAAGACCTATCGATGTTCAACTATGGGTTGTAATCAGGGCGAGAGGACCATTCAAATGAGGCATGATACACTTTGCATTCCATTTAAAAAAATTTAGGAGGTGCATGGTTCTAGGGAGTAAGGGGCTGAAAAGAGAACGGTAATTTTTGTGTAAAAGAATCCCCTTTGAAATGAAGTATTGTTGACGTGTTTCGTTAATTTTTCAAAAAAAAAAAATTAATGGGTTGGTAAGTTTTAAAACGAACTGTAGGTACCTCACGTTGAATGAGTGTGTGTGAGCCAAAGGTCAAACATCTTCGTTCCTAAAATAATAGAAAATAATTATTTATAATTAAAAAATACCTAAATAATCAACTAACAAAAGATTTTTTACCTCTAAAATTAACAAATGTGGGCAAGAACTTAGGTACCTATCTGAATTATTTCTACCCTAATTAAAAATAAAATTTTTGATCGTAATCAGACGCTGCTTGTGTCGTGTATTTTATTAATAACTTAATGCAAACCAAACAGCACACAGTGGACGGCCATTTTAAAGTCCTTAGAGACTCAGGACTTCCATGGACCACTTACGAAAGTCACATGGATATCCATTTATACCGGGTAAGTCGAGAGGACCGGAGCAAATTCCAGGGGTATATTATACATGTGAAAAGAATGTAAAAAAACTCATATTATCTTCTTTTCCGATTTCCATTTTTTTTTAATAAGCCATTGTACTGACCATAAATCCGTTTCAGATTGCCAAATGCTTTTTTAATACTTGAAGAAAATCTAAGATCTTTATCCATCAATAGACCCAAATTCTTGGCAACCCCACACAGACAGACAGACTGAACGAACATCATTAAGACAAACACCAACACGATTCATATACCAGGTGTCCGCAGAAGGTGGTTCGCCCCTATAACTTTTTTGTTTTTCAAAATAATGGAATAAAATTTGGAGGATTTGTATACGACATAAAACTGCATTTTTTGACAGGTGGCTCAGCATTATGGAACTTCCGGTTTAACCGAAAGTGACATCATTGACTTTCAATTTTTGAATGGAACACCTAGTAGATATATTTTTTTTCTCCATATTATGACATTCTAAATATAACGATGTGTCACTTGTCACATTTTGTCACCAAGAAAAATTTTCCAACTTTATTTTTTTTATCTAGAGGGCCTTTAAATTACTTATTTTAGTTCTTTAATCTTGGGGAAAATACAATTTTACTATTTTTGGTCCATAGCTATCTGCTGTGTAAAATTTAATTTTTAAAGTTGAATAACTCATTTTTTTTATTTAAAGGGCAACATGGTGGCTCGTCAGGTTAAGAAAAAAGGGGATTTTATTACGATTATTTTGATACCACACATTATTAGGTTTTAGAAAATGTTCAATTAAAAAACTTTAAAAAGTTAACTTGGAACTTTCCTAAAATGAAGCATCTTTTGAGAATAAAATAAGGTTTAAATGCATCTAGTAGCCTGTGACCAACAAAACTGATAAAACAAAATCATTAAGATGCCTTGAAGAAAATTGACATGCCGACAGCTTATGCCAAAGTAAATTAGTTTGTTGCCAGAACAACTATTTCTTTACTTTAACTCTCAATAAAGGCATCGTTTTCCTTATTTTTAGGCTCATTTCGCATTTTCTGAACCAGTTTTGGGTAACAGTGCCCAGTTGGATGACGCCGATTAGGATATCTTTGTGCATAAAGACGTGCAGCTTTGGTCGAATTCTTCCCACATTCTCCAAAAACCAATAACATATATAAACGTTTTTACTCTTAAGTATGATTTTCCATGTTTTTTAAACAACAAACCAATTTACTTTGGCAGAAGCTGTCGGTATGTCAATTTCCTTCAAGGCATCTTAAGGTTGAATTCTCAACGTCATTCAATCTATTGCCAACCTATAACCTATTTCGCGTTGATTTTTTGAGTTTATTATTTTAATAACTAACATTTAAAGAAAGTCAATATCGTCGGTACATTATTTATGTAGTATCTGATATATTACAAAAATATCAATTTATTTCATTGCTTATTTTGGGAGAATTGTATAGTGAAAGAACAATGAGTGACAATGACATAATAATGTTAAAAAAAATGTTACCCGATATTTTTCGCTGTGCAATTCTCCTAAAATAAGTTATGAAATTCCTTGATATTTATTAAATATGTCAATTATTACCTATAGAATATCAAGTCGATACTGATTTTCTTTAAATTTTGTATAAAAGCTAAATCTACACAAAATAGGTTATATGTTGGCAAGCATGTTGATACTCCCACCTTAATGATTTTGTGTTATCAGTTTTATTAGTAGCAGGCTACTTGATGCATTTAAACTTAAGTTTATTCTCAAAAGATTCTAAATTTTAGGAAAGTTCGAAGTTAACTTTTTGAAGTTTTTTATTAATAGTTTTTCTAAACCCCAATAGCCCACGAGCCACCATGTTGTCGTTTAAAAAAATTAGTTATACAACTTTAAAGATTACATTTTACACAGCAGATAGCTATGGTTCATAGCTCCATAGAAAATTAAAAAAAAATGTATTTGTCCCATGATAAAAGAACTAAAATAAGTGATTTAATGAAATTCATAGACCTCTAGTTAAAAAAAAAACAAATTTCTTCCAGGTTCCGGTTAAACCAGAAGTTCCATAGTGTTGAGTCACCTGTCAAAAAATGCAGTCTTGTGTAATATACAAATCTTTGAAATTTTATTCCATTATCTTGAAAAACAAGAAAGTTAGAGGGGCGAACCGCACCTTCCATGGACACCCGGTATGTCTCTCTACTATGACTTTTTCCAAATTATAAAACCTTGCTGGGATTGAGATTTAAACAATGAGAATGGAAAACATTCAAAAGGATACCCAGGTCGGCATTTATTTTTCGGTTCTCTTCATCAATACCAACTATCAGGTGCATATGAAACATAGATTTGCGTGTCATCCGCATAGAAATGAACTGAACAATATTTTAGGTGTGTATAAAATTGCGACGTATAAAGAGAAAGCAACAGAGGACCACGTATCAAGCCCTGTTGTACTCCACACAAGAGACTTCTTGGCTCAGAAAAATGTCCATTTGAATTAACTACATGTTTGCGTTCTATTCGTCAAATAATTTCTAAGTAAGTTAGAAGCATCCTCTTGAAAACCCAGGTGTAAGACTTTAAATCATACAAACTCGAACGTAAACGTTCAAGAACGTAAACGTTCAATTATACTATCACAATACACTAACACATTATCAAAACAATGTTTTTGAGTCCCCAAGAGAGCATACTTTGATTATGCGAAAACTTGGATACAACTGAAACGCTACATCAAAAATTCTAATTACGCTTTAACTTGAAAACAAATGAAAACTGGATAAGAACATTATTTTCACGTGTAAGATACACTCCTGGAATTTGGTCCGTTCCTCCCGACTCACTCCATATAATGGACATATTCCCTTGTTCGTTAATTGGTAATCCAGAATATCCATGAACTATCGGAAGTCACATGGATATCTTATTTGCAGAGCCGTAGGATATGTGGTTTTGGATGTCCATTGGTAATCCAGAACATCAACGGTCTTGTAACGGAGGTCCCATGGCTGTTCATTTTCATAAAGCCATTGGACATATGATTTTGGATGTCCATTGGTAATCCAGAATATCAACGGTCTTGTAATGGAATTCCCATGGCTGTTTATTTTCATAAAGCCATTGGACATATGATGTTGGATGTCCATTGGTAATCCAGAATATCAACGGTCTTGTAACGGAGGTCCCATGGCTGTTCATTTTCATAAAGCCATTGGACATATGATTTTGGATGTCCATTGGTAATCCAGAATATCAACGGTCTTGTAACGGAATTCCCATGGCTGTTTATTTTCATAAAGCCATTGGACATATGATTTTGGATGTCCATTGGTAATCCAGAATATCAACGGTCTTGTAACGGAGGTCCCATGGCTGTTCATTTTCATAAAGCCATTGGACATATGATTTTGGATGTCCATTGGTAATCCAGAATATCAACGGTCTTGTAACGGAATTCCCATGGCTGTTTATTTTCATAAAGCCATTGGACATATGATTTTGGATGTCCATTGGTAATCCAGAATATCAACGGTCTTGTAACGGAGGTCCCATGGCTGTTCATTTTCATAAAGCCATTGGACATATGGTTTTGGATGTCCATTGGTAATCCAGAATATCAACGGTCTTGTAACGGAATTCCCATGGCTGTTTATTTTCATAAAGCCATTGGACATATGATTTTGGATGTCCATTGGTAATCCAGAATATCAACGGTCTTGTAACGGAGGTCCCATGGCTGTTCATTTTCATAAAGCCATTGGACATATGATTTTGGATGTCCATTGGTAATCCAGAATATCAACGGTCTTGTAACAGAATTCCCATGGCTGTTTATTTTCATAAAGCCATTGGACATATGATTTTGGATGTCCATTGGTAATCCAGAATATCAACGGTCTTGTAACGGAGGTCCCATGGCTGTTCATTTTTATAAAGCCATTGGACATATGATTTTGGATGTCCATTGGTAATCCAGAATATCAACGGTCTTGTAACGGAGGTCCCATGGCTGTTTATTTTCATAAAGCCATTGGACATATGGTTTTGGATGTCCATTGGTAATCCAGAATATCAACGGTCTTGTAACGGAGGTCCCATGGCTGTTCATTTTCATAAAGCCATTGGACATATGATTTTGAATGTCCATTGGTAATCCAGAATATCAACGGTCTTGTAACAGAATTCCCATGGCTGTTTATTTTCATAAAGCCATTGGACATATGATTTTGGATGTCCATTGGTAATCCAGAATATCAACGGTCTTGTAACGGAATTCCCATGGCTGTTTATTTTCATAAAGCCATTGGACATATGATTTTGGATGTCCATTGGTAATCCAGAATATCAACGGTCTTGTAACGGAGGTCCCATGGCTGTTCATTTTCATAAAGCCATTGGACATATGATTTTGGATGTCCATTGGTAATCCAGAATATCAACGGTCTTGTAACGGAATTCCCATGGCTGTTTATTTTCATAAAGCCATTGGACATATGATTTTGGATGTCCATTGGTAATCCAGAATATCAACGGTCTTGTAACGGAGGTCCCATGGCTGTTCATTTTCATAAAGCCATTGGACATATGATTTTGGATGTCCATTGGTAATCCAGAATATCGACGGTCTTGTAACGGAATTCCCATGGCTGTTTATTTTCATAAAGCCATTGGACATATGATTTTGGATGTCCATTGGTAATCCAGAATATCAACGGTCTTGTAACGGAGGTCCCATGGCTGTTTATTTTCATAAAGCCATTGGACATATGGTTTTGGATGTCCATTGGTAATCCAGAATATCAACGGTCTTGTAACGGAATTCCCATGGCTGTTTATTTTCATAAAGCCATTGGACATATGATTTTGGATGTCCATTGGTAATCCAGAATATCAACGGTCTTGTAACGGAGGTCCCATGGCTGTTCATTTTCATAAAGCCATTGGACATATGATTTTGAATGTCCATTGGTAATCCAGAATATCAACGGTCTTGTAACAGAATTCCCATGGCTGTTTATTTTCATAAAGCCATTGGACATATGATTTTGGATGTCCATTGGTAATCCAGAATATCAACGGTCTTGTAACGGAGGTTCCATGGCTGTTCATTTTCATAAAGCCATTGGACATATGATTTTGGATGTCCATTGGTAATCCAGAATATCAACGGTCTTGTAACGGAATTCCCATGGCTGTTTATTTTCATAAAGCCATTGGACATATGATTTTGGATGTCCATTGGTAATCCAGAATATTAACGGTCTTGTAACGGAGGTCCCATGGCTGTTCATTTTCATAAAGCCATTGGACATATGGCTTTGGATGTCCATTGGTAATCCAGAATATCAGCGGTCTTGTAACGGAATTCCCATGGCTGTTTATTTTCATAAAGCCATTGGACATATGATTTTGGATGTCCATTGGTAATCCAGAATATCAACGGTCTTGTAACGGAATTCCCATGGCTGTTTATTTTCATAAAGCCATTGGACATATGGTTTTGGATGTCCATTGGTAATCCAGAATATCGATGGTTCTGTAACGGAAGTCACATTTGGATTCCTAGTATAGTACCTATACTCGTATATAGATGGTGCACATTTATTACTTACTGCAATTTACAAATTGGTGGTAAATTTCGCGAGTTGTGGAGTTAGAAATGGGGGAGTTGTATAATACTATGACTCTCCGATGAGTCCTGTAATAACCCCTAATAAGATAAAACTAAAGGGGGTTTGTTCCTTAATTAATTCTGATATTATATTAATCAATTACGGAAAACTTTGAAAATCGTAAGTATAGTAAATAATGTTACTTCCCCATTCCAAAAAGTTAAATTCGCTTTTGACTTAATACCTTATTTAGAATTTGCTTGCGCCCCCTCCTGCTCATCAAGTCTAAGTCCTAAAGCTGCCCCTGCATAGGTTTATGCCGTAAATGTACATTTTCTTGACTTATTAACTTATCACATCTAATGAAATTTATTTTGTTTCGATATCTTTTATCGTTTCTGTAATCTCGCAAAAATTATTAGTTTGTTTTCATTGCAGCATGCAAACCAAAAACAAAATTATCAATCAGTACATTGTATGTAAATTTACTTACCTATTGGTAGACACTTTTTCAGAAGCTTTCTGGGTCTTAAAGAAAACAAAAATTGCCATTTTCTTCACAATGTTTTCTAACACAAACTGTTAATTTCAATTTAAAATGGGGCGAATACCGCGAATACCATATTATTTAGTGGCACCCCACCAGACAGGTGCTACATGATCAACAAATGCCTACAGGCTGCCTGTTATTTAAAAATATAATAATTTTCGATAAAGAAATCGGTGTTGCCAAATTTACAGTGCTGTAGGGCAAACATATTTGGATGGTGCCACTTTGGTTTCATTTACAAATTTACATACACTTGTATAAAACGCAGCGCCCCCTTTCGGAAGATGGTCGAACTAATCAATATGTTCGTTCATAATTATTGTCAATCCGGCACCCACCCAAAACTTTGTCAGACGCTCTTAATGCTTATTTATAATCATAGGAATTTATTTCCAGGGAAAACGTATCGGCACCCGAAGAAATTTAAATCTGGAAGGCTTCTACCGAAGTACCTTGGTGGTCTACATTAAGGGGTTGGTAGCACCGTACACCAAACTGGTACATTTTCAATTAGCGAGTTGATCGGGCGATGCTGCAACTGCCTTAGTGCCAAAATAGTTATTAATGCAACAAGGGGAACGAACAGGACTTTCTACAAATACAAACAAGCAGCATTCAGCAGGGATTCTGCATCACATTTAAAATAATAATGCTTTCATTTTAGCGTGACACCTTTTATTAATAATGATAACGACAATACTGGGATTTTTCACTAGAGATCTGCCGCATATAGAGCAAAAAAATTAAATTTTCCACGGTTTCAGTTTTTTCAATTTTGAATTACTTACTGAGAAAATAATTTAAAAATACGCATTCCGACAAAAACACGCGACAACCTAATACCGACGTCATCGCAAACCAACAAATCAACGGCCGCCAATGGGGTTCAGCGCGATAAGTTTAAACTCGTCGAGTATTTTTCATGTTTTCAAGCTGTTCTTGTCTATTTAGATTATCGAAACAAAAATAATATTACAATCAGCCGCTCGACTTTTATATAAACAACAACTCCGGCAAGTTAAACTAATTTTTAACAATATTTTTAAAGTCCGAACTATATTTTTTTTTACATTAACTTGACTACCTTAAATTAATGACTGGTTCATAACAAACGTAGACGTAAACAAAATCATAAATATTTTCTCTTCTAAGAACAGGAAACTTGATTTTGTAATTTAGTACAAAGTAAGTAGGTACTTCAGATTTTTTTTTGTTCTTATTGTTTGTTTTTCGTTTTCATTCTTATTTTTTTTTTGATCTTATTATTACATAATATAATTTATTATAATTAATTATGACTTAATATAAGAGACATGTTAATTAGTAAAATAAATAGTTTATTATTTATCTTGTCGACCGACCTTTCAAATTTCAAATTTCTTTTAAATTAAAAGAGTGTTTTAAAGTCTGGCATATTGCCGCAGATTATGCTTTACGGTTATTTTACCCAAAAAAGGGCGTGGCACCCAAAAAAATGTTCGCCTGCAAAAGAGTGCCTTCGACGCACTTCCCTTTCGCCCCCCCCCCCCCCCCCCCCCGAGAAGTAATTCTAAATCCGCTGGAACAAACCCCCCCCCGAAATTATTTTCTGGCTACGGCCCTGCCTATTACTCTAGTCGACTCTAGTCACAACTAGGACATTCACAATAACATTTTTTTATAATTTAAAATCAGCTGTTTTGCTTTTTATATTACGACATGCGTTAGTGATATCAAATTCTTGTATTGTCCATTAAAAAAAAATTGATTTCGTGAAGACTTAATTAGGATGCATATAATATTAATAGTTTTGCTATATACGTGATATTCAATAAATATATATTTCAATAGATATTTTCCTATTGTTCCATCATTTAAAATTCCTCATCAGGGTTATGTACGAATAAGCTGCCTGCATGGTCTGAAAAATATTTAAAAAAAGGTATAAATTGACAGACAAAACCTGATTAAACCTAATCGCAACACAAAAATTACTTTTTATTTGAGAGATATTAATTAAAAATATGATTTGAATTTAGAAGTTTATAGTTATTTGAATAGTACCAATTATAGTTAAAATGAATGCCTTTGTTATTTTAAAATATAAAATAAGAAGTGCAAAACAACTATTTAAATTTTGTATCGTTTCTAAATGTTAAAGTTATTAAATATTTATGCGCAAAGACGTTTTGATCTAGTAATTATTTAAAGTAAAATATGGCAAAATAAGTAGTACCTACGGCACTGTTTCATTTCTCTGACATTTATGAAAATTGTTTTCTGTAGATAAAATATTAGATGGTTTTTTACACCAATTATAATAACATTATTAATATCACACTCACTCATAACTTTACAAATTTAGAACTTTCTTATGAGCGGTAGGTAATGAGTTAGTCAGAGATGGAGGTACCTATGCTTTTCCTCCATATTCAATTTATCGATTTATTGACAGTAAATAAAGAATAAAAAATACATTCTAGGCTAGATTTTTGTCATTTAAGAGGAAATTGATTTTTCATTCAGGGTATATTCTGGCCTTTTCGAATATGATCCATAGACATTTACCTTTAGATACGTACAGCTTATCTCCTGCGCGAACAAAAGTTACGTTTTATGGGTGAAAAAATACGTCCGAACGCATGACTCGCCAATCAGCTATCTTCCCTCTGAGCAGTATCGGGCATACGCACAAATCTCGTGTTATGGACTTGTCCTTCTTTAGCGACATGCTCAAAATACACTCTAGAACTGGCTTGGCCGTCATTTTTGTTGTTGTATTTTAAGGTTTCTCTGTGGATTCCTTGTAGTTTTTTTAGCTATTGAGGATTGTTGGTGTTTAATATTTACGGATTTCTAGTTTTTGTGTAGTTTAGTGATTTGTGTTTGTGTTTGTGCTTTTAGTGACTCTGATTAAAATATAAATAATGTGTAGTAATAGCCGTTGTATGATTTTATTATGCCCAAATAGGGGAAAATACCTGGTATAATTCGTATTTTCAGTAAATATGGAGTAGTGATGTATCTTGATATATAACAGATTATCCCGATGCATATTTTGGTATATTTATTTCTTCTTCTTAGGACGCCGTCTCCCTTCGAAGGTTGGCGATCCAACTAGCTATGATGGTGCGTGAGACCGCACCTCTGAAAATCTCTATGGATGTCCGCCCGAACCATCGACGCAGATCCTTAAGCCACGAGTTCTGCCGTCTGCCTACAGATCGTTTACCCTCGATCTTTCCCTCGATAATGAGTCGTAGGATATCGTAACGCTCTCCCCTCATAACATGCCCGATGTATTGGAGCTTTCGTTCTTTTATGGTTGTAAGCAGCTCTTTACCTTTGTCTATTCTCCTCAGTACTTCCTCGTTGGTTATCCTGTCTACCCAGGATATACGCAGTATACGTCGATACAAGTACATCTCAAAGGCGTCAATGCGGCTCTCCATCGATTGACTGAATGTCCAGCTCTCGGAACCATACGGTAGCACTGGGAAGACATAGCAGCGCAATATACGTATGCGAAGCTGTCGGTTTAGGTCTCTGCTAGTAAGGAGGGTTTTCATGGAAATGAATGCCCTTCTGGCCTGCTCTATCCTTGATCTAATTTCCACTTTAGGGTCACTGCTTTCGTTGACGAGGGCTCCAAGGTATTTGACGGACGGCACGGCACTTGTTCCACGATCTGGTTGTTGATTTGAAGGATTGCCCGTCTTGGTGTCTTGGAGAACACAACCACCTTGGTCTTGGTAACGTTCGTGTGTAGACCATACTGACTGCTATGTTCAACGATAAGGTCCATCATATTCTGAAGATGTGGGAGACTGCCGGCGAGCACGACCGTATCATCAGCGAATCGTATGGTATTAATAAGTGTGCCGTTGATCTTTATATTTATTTGCAGCCCTGTGATCTTTCAAAAGTTTAAAGGATAGTTTTCTCTATACCTACTTATATTACCTATATAAAAGAAAAAATGTAAATCCCTAGGTAGTTTATATTACTCCACGGGTCAAGTTTTGGGGCAAAAACTTTTTCAAATTTGTGAACAAGAAATTGTGCTTGAAAATGTTTTACACGTACCCAAGTTTTTGCAAAATTGTAAAAATCAGTACAAATTATTCACCAACTTATATTTGACTAGAGGTTAGGTAAGCGATAACATCGAAGATTGGTTATTTTGCTGGTTTTGTTTGTTTTTTTAAATTCGATTTTATAAGTTTAATAGTTTAATTGACATGTTCTTTTTCTCTCGTTTCGAACTAAAAACACGACGAATCATTTTTAAGCAAATTTTAGAAACAAAACCATACAAAACAATTTTCTATTATCAAAATCTGATAGGTTTGCAACCACTAAAAATGCCAAAAATCACTAACTAAATTCCCATCCTGATCAAAAAAATTGAGAAGAAATTCCAATTTGTTTGGCAAGAATTTAAATTTTAGACCGGACCTTTCTATTTTCTCATTCGTCAAACGATAATGTTGCAGTGCGCATGTCTAATCACGTTTAAATTTGTTTTCATGCGCAAGGCCATAAATTTGCCACTGTCGTGATTATTGTTTGCTTATCTAAAGGTAAATATCTATGATATGACCGTAGAAAAACTTCTAATATTGTTGTATTGTAATAACTATTAGATAAACTAAAAATACACCAAAATTGGTTATACAGGGTGAATTTTTTTAAAGTGTTACAAGGCGATATCTCGAAAACTGTTCAAAATATTTTCTTGAAATTTTAGTGAGGGAATGGGGAGATGGGGGACACATTTAAACATATTTTTGACGTCTATCCCCCTTTCCCATTTTGAGGGGTAGGGGGTAACTTTGGAATTTTAAATGAGACAATGTACTTTTTTTTTGGTAAATACGAACCTACGTAAAAAACTACGTAAGTATACAAAAAATCTTTTGACTTGCTCCACTGGTTAGGAAATTCTTTTAAAAACCAATTACCCCAATTATTAAACCAAAACATAAGTTCTGAAGTGTGGTTTTAATAGGACGAAGCTCCATCGCATTGTGTGATACAGGCCCGTAATAAGTTGAACGAATGGTTTGAAAACAGGTGGATAAATCGAGCTGGTTTGGTAAACGGCCTGCTAGGTCCCCGGATTTGACCCCCCTCGACGTTTTCCTTTATTTATTTTTTATTTTATAAAAGATAAAGTGATGGCGGCTACACCTACAACTTTAGATGATATGAAATACCGAATCCGCGTTGCATGCTTATTAGTGAAACTTAAAATGTTACAACGGTTACGATATTTTATTCTGCAAAAAAGTGACAAAGTGTTTGGAAGTTGAAGGGAGACCTTTTGAACATCTTCTGAAGCGCGACAGACGATAAATAAGTTGAAATAATTAAATAGTAAAGTATTTTTTGTGTTTTATAACCTAATAAATCATAATTGCGTAACCAGGGGAGCAAATCAAAATATTTTTGTATACGTACGTAGTTTTTTACGTAGGTTCGTATTTACCAAAAAAAAGTACATTGTCTAATTTAAAATTCCAAAGTTACCCCCACCCTTCAAAATGGGGAAGGGGGGTAGACGTCAAAAATATGTTTAAATATGTCCCCCCATCTCCTCATTCACTCACTAAAATTTCAAAAAAATATTTTGAACCGTTTTCGAGATATCGCCTTGTAAAACTTGAAAAAACTCACCCTGTATAATAATCAATAACACGACATTTTATTATGTAAATTTCTATGCAGCAAGTATTGTATAGTAATCGCAATAGCAATAATTGTTTCACGTTGCATAAGGTAGACTTTATGAAACAAAAAATGAAAAATATTACCTTTAAAGCAATTTCCAAGGTAAAAGGCCTGAATGGGCCAATATATAGCTTCAGCGGTCTCTGACTCATCCCAATTATAGTTATTAAAAGTTTCTGAGCTTTCAAATTTTGTTTGTACCATTGTTTTTGGTAAAGCTCTTCTCCAATTGCATAATTCTATAAAAACACAAATAAAAATAGGCATCGAAAACATTTATTTAAAGCAAACACTAGTGACGACTTCGCTGTTTCCTTATTTGATTAATATTTCGTTACTTCTTACTTTTATTCAGCAATCGGCTAAATAAGTACTCCTCTTTGGACTACAAATACCGACAGTTTCTACGTTAAAAAAGGTTGGACTTTTTAAATTTTTAAAAGTAGAACAAGAAAATTGGCAAATTTTTTGCTTTTATTAATTTATCAATTAAATTTTTTTTAATAACTCTAGACTCATATCGAAACTTTACTTCCGTGACGTTATTTTAATGCATTACCATAAACATACTAAACTCAAAAATCAAATTAAATTGTATTTTTTATCAAAAATGATTCAATTTTTTTAAATTGAATAATATTTGACTTTTTTAGTAATTTCGTTAAAAAATTGTTAATTTTTAAGTTTGTTATTGTTTATAATTTCTATTCCCTGTAATGGACTTTTAAAGTTCGTTAGGAATTTGTTAATAATAATAAAAAAAAATGAATACAGCTTTTTAAAAATTTGATCGCTCATATCTTAAAAACGATTTTGTTGAACAAACTATATATTTATGGAATGAAAAAAGAAATACCTTTCATAAAAATAAAAGATATACCGGGTGTTTCATTGAAAAAACAACAACTTTACGCCTGAGTTCCTTATTTGTTGCTTTTTAAAGGGCAATTTTAGATTCTACGGTAAAACATAAACAAGTTGGCTCTATTGGTTTTAATAACAATACAGGGATACTCAATAAATAGACCTGTGTTCAGTTTAGGTTTGATGACCCTGTACAAGGTGTTACAAATTTGATGCATTAGCATTGCTTTCTTGGTAACTATAAGATACGGAGAGTTAAATAGAGGTAGAGTTGTATGTTTAATTGCTGAATAATTTGTTAAAAAGAAATTTAAAAAATTCCGATATCTTCCGGAGATATCTGAAAAAAACCAAAAAAATTAATTTTTCTTTTTATTCTTTTTACCACAAAATAGTTATTATTTTATAAAACTAAGAAAACTTTCTAATACTCTTCAAGGAAATAATTTTATTTTTGAGATACGACGTTTCGTTTTTCAGATACCCACTTAATTTCTTAAATACGGACCTGATTTTTTTTGATAGGCTTGTGACCTCCGAAAACGAATAATGTACTTTAAAATTCTTTTTCCTAAATTTTAAAAGCCTTCCTTTAAGGGCATTTTTTTGCTCCTCAAGAAAAAATCGGCCTTTCTACTTCAATTGCTTCCAATTTAAAACAAATAAAACCAATATTATGGACCTTGTTGATGCCTTTCAAAAAAGATATTAGGGTGCAATCTAAAATGTTTATTTTGATAATATTTAAATCACAAAACGTATCTTTAAAGTTGGGGGTTTCTAGAACTAAAAGAGGGGTAAATTTCATGAAGACACGAAAAAAGTGTGCCAAACGGAATACAAACGCAGCCGTAATTCTGTATTTTTTCAGCAAATAAAGAGGCTTTATAATACTGAATTTATTCCAGCTAAAAGTTCCATCCTGTAATGTGGCTCGCATTAACTTAAGAGAGGAGTGCATTGGCAATAGCTATCTATTATTTTCTTTTGATAAAAAAACGGGTCCAACAATGTGTTTTTCCTAAAATATTCCTTTGGGACATGGATTATGGATTGTGAACAAAACTATGTAAATTAAAGGCCTTTTCTATTGGTATATAAAGTGTATTTATTATTAGGGTGGGAATATCAGCATAATTGCCAACCTATAACTTATTTCACGTAAATTTATTTATTTTTATAGCTTTTACACAAAATTAAAATAAAATAAAATCAATATCGACTGCATATTCTATAGGTAATAATAATTGACATATTAAATAAATATCATGGAATTTATTAAATTATTTTAGAATTGTATAGCGAAAAATACCGGGTAATATTTTTTTTAACATAACTATGTCAATATACAATAATTCTCCCAAAACTGGCACTGAAATTAATTATTATTTTTGTAATATGTCAGCTATTACCTGTGCCAATGTGCTGATGATATTAATTTTCTTTTAATGCATGTTAGTTAATAATATAATATATCTACTAATAAAAAAAAATTAGGTTGGCAATAGATTTAATGACGTTTAGAGTTTTACCTTAAATCCTATTTTTTATATATATTTTTATCTAATCAATCACAATTTCTTTAATGGTCAAGGTTGTGACGTATTTATATTTTGAATTTATTGTAATTATCTTCTCTCTCTTTTCAGAAGCTTGGGAAAGTTGTAATATAAAACGAAACGTTGGAGTCGTATCATTGGCTATCCTCATTCCCACTATACTTATCCCTATCTACTAGCAAAGGTGCGATACTTACCTTGCTTTACCACAAATACAGTGGTCATTTAAAAAATAATTTTTCTGTTATATTGGTTTAAAGATGTTCCTTTGGATTTGTTAGGATTTCTCATTCTGCTCTTGTATAATTTTTTATATTTGACAAATCTTAGTCTGTTCAATATGGGGTTAACCGTAAACCAGTATAATATTATACAAATACGAACCTGAACCACGACGTCGTTTGCGAACCATGCCAGAAAGATTACGTTAACAATAAGAACTTGGAGGTAGAAAATTGGAAACACCAACCCTTTTAAAGTTTTTTGCTAAAATACTTGAATAATAAACTATTGATTTGTAGTGTTAATATATCAAGTCGTAGCATTTTCTGTATAATATTTATTTCAAAAGTTTCTAGTTGCCGGTAAAATTAACTCCAAGCTTGTAATTACTCTACTGTAATAAGTAAATACTGCGATAAAAATACTAAGTTTGAAAGTATTGCCACGTACCTACAGTCATGTTCAATAAAGTGTTGTACACTGATCTTAACATCTTGTAAATCAGATTTCTTGAAATAGGTTAATGAATTATTGCTTATATAACGCATACCAGCAAATACTCAATATTAAAAATAAATGCAGGTAGAAATGAGATGACAAAAAAAGAGGACAGCGGAAAAAACAAGAATTTCAACGGAAGACTAGGCAACGCCCTGATCCAATATTTACAGTTAAACCCATTCCAAATAGCACGGGTTACTATAAATAGGGATAGATAGGGGGTTTCATATCAAGTCATCCCTGGCTTCGCATGCGCCTGCAGTGCGTAGCTATTTTTTGCTACTTGGATTTGAAGCTGTTTTTTGCTGTTTTTGAGTTGTTTTGGAGCAGCTTTTTGCGGTTTTTGAACTGTTTGAAAGCTGCTTTGAGCTGTTGTTTGCTCTATTTGAGCTGTTTATTAGTTGTTTTTAAGACATTTTCAAAACAGCATAAAAACAACAAAAAACAAACATGCCCAAAACAGTTAAAAAACAGTAAGAGAAAGCTTCAAAGGGGCTCAAGAACAGCTCCGGGTTTGTAGCTGAAAAGCACCAGAAAACAGCAACGAGCTGTTAGCGCATGCGTAGATGCCAGGGATAACTTAATGTGAAACTTCTCATCTATATCTACTACTATAAAGAAAACTATTTTTTTTAAATCGAGAATTACGGTATTAGTAAAATAAAAAATTCTACTTTAAAAAATTATGCCTAAAAAACATGATACAACAAAATTACCTTGGAGTGATATTTGCACACGAAGAAGTATTTCAGTAAACGTTTAAATGGTATACTATAAGTATATACTGTCAATATAGAGAATAATGTCACCAACTACAATAGGTCTGGATGCTTTTCAGCGAATGTGTGAGCATGAGAGCATGGATAACTATTTACGGACTGGAAGTATGTTGAGCATAGAAATATATTAGAAAATGTAACGTTACATAGCGTATCTCAACATTTTACTGACAATATCTGTATTTTCCAGCAAGACAAGAGTCCAGTGTATATAATGCGGTAATTTTCATAGAATGGTTTCAAAATAATAATATACAGACAATGTAATGACCTACGATGAATGGCAACTTTAACGTTATTAAAAATGTTTGGGGCCAAATCTCAAACAAAATGTGTGTAATATAAACCTTGAACCTAAAAATAAACGAACTAAGCGAAGATCCAGAACTAATCTCTATTTATCAGTACCTCGTCGACTTAATAAACTGTTAAAGGGAGATTAGGCAACGACTTGTAATTAGGAGATTTTTATATAAACAAATTTTTCTATTGTAAATTTGTTTTTAGTACAAAAAGGCGTATATTGATGTTATTAATAAAATTATTACTTACCAACAATAACATTTATTCACCTGAAGACGACTGAAGATACTTACCAGTTGAAACGTTGTGATTTAAAACAAATAAAGACAATGGAAGTCCAAAAATCTTTCATCATTCAATAACATTTATATTTAAAATATCCAACTTAATTAACTTCTCTAATATAAGCCAATTAAGAACCAAAAGGTATAATATTATGTAATAAAACGATTGTTTAGGATCTATCTATACATTTGTATCAGCAACTGTTATAACTAGTGATGGGAAAAATCGAGTTATTTTAATAATCGACTACCTACCGAGAATTCGAGTGATTTAAAAAACCGAATAATAATCGATTTTTCACTCGAATGCTATATTAGGGAAAAAAAAAGGTCGCCAAAGTCGTAAAAAACCGGTTTTTTTAATCACTTCAATAATCAACCACATATTTCTTTAGACTTCTAAAAAAAAAAAAGGTCGCCAGATCCGTAAACTAACTAGTTTGTGTAGCCGCAATGAGTGATTGGTGATTTATGAATGGCATGCGGGTCGTTTGAAAATAAAATAATTCGAATTTTCGTTACTCGAATCATTACCGATGATAACCGAATAATTCAAGTGATTGAAAAAATCGAGTGATCGGTTATTTTTCACTCGAGTGATCCCATCACTAGTTATAACGACTTTCCTGTACAATATTTCATTGAACTTTAGAATATGATAGACAAGTTAACAAAGGATAACTGCTGTACAACACTTTATTAAACACAATACTGTGTACCTACTTAATTTTCTTTTCATATCACCCATTTATTAATGCCTCTAAGAAACTTTGTTGACTAATATAAGAAACTCAGTATGTGTGTAGAACAATATCCATTAGGAATTTGGCAAGGTATGTATGCGTTAATGTTATTTGTTTTTGGACCAGTCAATTATCTGTGCTTGCAAGTTTGTCACCTGAGAATAACAGGGTTCTATCTGGCGTAACCCTACACTGAGAAAATCTCTTTTCATCCCTAGTGAAAATTTTAGCAACCATAGCTAAAATATTTTGCTAAATGGGGGACAGCCAAGCACATTACTGTACCAGGAGAATGCACTCTGCTGGACATACTTTGCTGTGGTAATAAAGCTACTTTGCAAGAATAATTCTGTTATAGCTATAAAGTAATTCTGCTATATCTAAAAAGTAACGTTGCTGTACTTATAAAACTATATAATGTAACTATAAAATTCTTTGCTACTGAAACAACAAATTTCTGCTACAGTGGTGACATTTTTTTATATAGTAAAAAACGTCTCTCTTGCAGTAGAAAGGATCTTTCTTGTACCTTAAAAATCTTTTGCTGTTGGTAAAAATACTTTTTCTAATAACAAAAAATGTCTCTCCTTCTACAATAAAATTATATAGCTAGCACAAGAGGGTGCTTTCTTACCCTTAAAAAGTTTTTTTTTATTGCAGCAATTTTTTTTTTGTTTTTACCATGGGTTAAAGTGCGCCTGTGTCACAAATTCGAGTGCTAGTATGGAAATCTTAAAAACTGTAAGAAATACATAATGTAAAATTTAAAGCAGTTGCACTTTTTGATTTCGACTTTGATGTATTTCTTACAATGTTCAAGGTTCCCGTACATGTACTCGAATTTGTGACACAGCCGCACTTTCATCCAGGGTAAAAACAAAATAACATTTGCTGCAATAAAAAAGACAATTTAGGGGCTAATAAAATAGAGTACATTAAGCATGTAGTTGCTGTGAGGATAAGGTTTAAATATAGGGTATAGGAATAAAAGGAAAAAGCCAAATGAAATAAACATTTTTTTATATAAAAAATAATTCGACAAGAACCAAATATTAATACAGGTTATGCAAAAAACGATTTATATGAACGTTATAAGTTATAACTTTAAACAACAGGAACATAAAGCACCTAATAATTAACAATAATAAAAGTTTCATTTTACAAACCTTTTTTTATAAAAAATGAGGAAAAAATAATTATACTCTACCAGGCTATAAAAGAAAAATAATTTATAGAAACTTATTTATAACATAAAATAACAAAAACAGGACTATATGCACCTAATAATAATAATAATAATAATAATAATAATAATAATAATAATGATACAGCACTGATACAACTATAATATATCTTGGAGAGGCAAGGTTTTCCACTATGACTCCGAACGGCTGAACAGTTAGGTTAAACAGTTGTAGCTTCTCACATTTTGCGTTTATTTTTTCTGTGAGATGATCATTCTGGAACGGAGAATGTTGATTAAATATTTATAGTAGGGGTAATCAAAAATTCTGGAAATGAAGGACCAGGGAGAAACCAAGCGAAGTCAAGAATAAGACAACTTATCGGTGTTTGTCATTGTAACACCAATGTATGCACGACTGCAATTATTAAATTTTACTAAAAAGTTCCGACTTCAAAATGTCAAAAAAAAGTTGACACTACTACCAGTTAAGCCTCCCATTAAGCATTCAGGTCAATGATCTGCTACCTAGATCATTGATTCAGGTTAATACCGTGCGAGCAAAAATTATTTGCATCAAAGAGGGCTTGGATTAAAAAACGTAGGGCTTGGTTTAGATAAAATTACGCGTAACGGCTGTCAAAGATGATGGAATAACTGATTAATTGATACCGCTAAGCATTACGTCCTTAGATGCAAGGCCCTCTTTGATGCAAATAATTTTTGCTCGCACGGTATAAGGTTAGGTATGTATGTATGATTCTTAGTTCAAGCATAGCGAATAGTAGTTAATATTTACCTCTGCGTTAAAGAACAAGCTTTCTTGCACCTCATTCCTGCTTGGTCTCCATAGAACCTTTTCTGGCACTTTTAATGGTTATGGGGCTCAATAAATATAGTAACATCAGTAGTCCCTTAGCAGTAATGTCTAAAAATAATTATTTCATTAGTTTTCAATTACAATTATTATTATACCCAAGACCTGTTTAATAGGCAAACATTTTATATACAAAATGAAACGTTTTAACTTACCAATATTTTCTTCAAGGCCGTGTGCGCTGATTTTTCGTTCTTTCAACTTTGCTATTATTCCTGCACAAACTTTCTACTAGTATATTATATGACGTCAATACAATCAGGAAACCTTTTGTTAAAAACTGCCTCTCTCTAAAAATACACTAATAAATGATTTACCGAAATATGCATAAAAATAAACAAAAATAAGTATATTATGTGTAAGATTATATAAACAAAACTTACCAATTCAATGCCTGTGTTTAACTACGATAAGGACATGGAAATGGAAAATCATCAAAAAATGTTCCCAAATTTGCATTAACGTATAGTCTTCTTCTTAATTTAAAGGTGGCCTCTAAACTTTCAACTTTTCTTGTACTCCATCAAAATAATACAGCTAGCCGCAGGTGACAAACAAAAAAAAACAAATAATTTTGTACGACTATGAGCCCCACCCTCTCCCTCAACTCTAAACTTAGCGAAATGATGCGCGAACGGCGCGACAACAGGCTCGGACGGGCTGAAATACTCGAAACTGGCTCTTAACGACACCGAATGGCGACACGGAAACACCCGAATACCGGATCTAATAAATTTTCTTTGCTGGGGTAGCAACATTTTTTCTCAGGATAAATAAAAATTCTTTTGAAAAAATTTTTTGCTCTTACAATTACGTATTTTGCTATTGCGAAATATTTAAGAAAATATTTATTACCAACAGCAAAGTACTTATTAAAATCAATAGAAATACATCAGTAAACCTTATTCTACTGCTACAAGAAAGTCAATTTGCAACTTTGGCAAATATTTTAGCTGGGATAGCCAAAAATACATCAGTAAAGTTGTTTTTGCTGGAGATTTTCTCAGTGTAAAATCGAGTAAAGATGCGTCAAAGTTTCGGACTTTAATAAAAACTTTAATAATAAACAAAATAGTTTTAGTTTTTTTTGTATTTCAGAAGTGTGTTATAGTTTTAAAATAATATCTTAATAGATAATAAGTGATGTAAACACAGTGTCTAATTTCACTTAGGACCTTGTTTTTCAAAAATATCCACGAAATTTGAAGAAAAGGGTTCTATGTGGTAGATACAACCTTTTTAACTATACTATACTATACGTATTTTGTTTAGGTTTTATAATTATTAATGTTCCCAGGTTCTATCTACAGCAGATAGAACCGTGTTTAAAAATACTATCTTGCTAAAAGGTTCTATTTGCAAGTCCTTAGTTCTATCTGCAGTAGTTAGAACTATGTTACTAATTTTAATCGATTTTGAAGTGCAGATACACCTTTGTAGCATAAATATTTTCGCTACTAACTGCCAGATGGTGCTAGGTTTGTAATTAGGTAATAATTAACATATTGAACCATTTTATTCCAAAATCTCAATTTTAACAAAATTGCAGATAGAACCCTGTTATTCTCAGGTGACGAGTTATGCCTGTTTTTCTTATTTGTGTAACTTCTAAGCGCGTTGTATTGTCACTTTAGTAGTTGTGTCATGTAAACTTATTTCGGCTGTTCGTTGTTGATCCATGTCGCTGTATTATTGAGTTTCCGACATTTCTTTCTTTCTATCTGCATAGTCTTTGGCATAAACTGCTAGTTTTTGTTTTTGTAATTGTTTTTGCTTTGTCCTATATTATGTATTGTACGTTGCTAATTAATTAGTTGTTTATTCGTCCAATATCTTATGATAGTATTGTGTTGAATTTTATTTAGTATTATAGCTTTATATGATAAACTCGCCCTAGTCTCATCAAGTATTTGTTATTATAAAGGATACGATTCCTAGATGAGAATTGTTATTGCAGTATTGATTATCCTGGGGTTTCTCTCAAATTCTCTGTTGATATGTACCTTACGTATCTTTGGTCTTTTAATTGCCTCAATTTGTACACTAGTAGTTATTAAGTTCATTTGTAATATTTGTGATTTCATCGACAATGTCCGCTAGTGATTAGCCAAAGTGTGGTAAGGTATCTAGTTACAGGGTTGCATTAGTGTTTCATGGGGTGTCTGTCTGTTTGGTGAAGGGTTCCTTTAATGTTTCTCGAACGTTGGTTCTGTTACTTTATAGTATCATCGCATCACATATCCGCTAAGTTTATTTGTCCAAGGTATTCGTTGTCTAGATTTACCCGCTTTATTGGCTGCTACCTGCTAAGGCAGCAAAACATCTGCATTACCAGATTGTGGGTTATAGTAAGACTGTGTCTTCTATGTCTTCATCCATTATTTGATGCCGAATTCTGTTAAGGCGAAGTCGGGTTTTTTGTTTAGATTTAATACTTAAAATTGCAGTTTTTTCCTTTGATGTACTCGATTAATTCAGGGTGAATGGGGGGTAAGGACTTTTTATTAGTATTATTATCTGTGCTCTCATGGCCGAATTGGACTATTCGTAGCCTTATGGGTTTTTAACAAGTAAGTTAGTCAGTCAATTGGTTGTCAAGAAATGGTTCTTTATGTTGCATATTAGGTTTGACTGCTTTTTGTATAATGTTAGTGGATGTATGAGGGTAAGACTAGTTTCTATAGGTTTTGTAGCGGTAGGATTTGTAACTATATCTTGTTTCCATTTATGTGTAATAGATATTGCAAGTGAAATAAATTTATAAATTTGCTTGTTTCGTTATGTATTTTAATTGCAACGAGGTCCATTGTTTTTCAGTTTTATTTCGAATCGTTCTGTCTGATCATTTATTTGTAACAGTTTTGTTAGGGTGCATAGTTGTGTTCCAGTAATGTTTTATGTCTATATGTTCTTGCCTGTGCATAATATATATGTTCTGTAAAATAAGATTAAAATGATGACTTACCGTTAAAATTGCAACGGCAACTGATGCAATATTTAATGAAGAAATAAGAACGTTCGTTAAAATAACATAACTTATGTATCTATTAGTTTTTTTGACGAAGCTAAAAAAATTACTTTTGGTAATTTAATAAATAAATAAAAGTAAACCATATAGGGTTGCCTAGAATTTCGGAATAAAATTAATATAACCTTACCCTGTAACTTTTGTGGAAAACGCTCGGAGACGTCACATCGTCGTTTTATATATGCTGACATTTTGACGTTATTCGTTTGTTTTTTTTAAAGACATAATTTGTCAAAGATATGACGACATCGATCTTTTTTTTAAATGGAAATATAGGTACAGCTTGTGATACATCATTGGAAAGCTAATATCTCATACAGTATGGTCATTAATTTTGACGCGATTCTGTCAAGCTATTTCAAAATGGCGACTGTTAATAATTTTTATAGAATCTCCATTTAAATAAGCGGAAATGATAAATATTTGATGTTTTTTTTTTACCTTTCAAGGTAAGAAATCTTCATTGTTTCACGATCTGATATTTTATGACATTGTAAACTTGTAAAATTAATTTAGATATTTCCGCAGTATTACTTTACAATTTTCTAAACCAAAATAATTTTGTCGGAAAGACAGCGTATCGAAGTCTTGATATTGTTAGGAAGTGGAGATAAAATAGGAAGTCAAAGTGAAGTGTGCACTTTATTTAATGCTAAATATCCGGATAAGCAAATTTCACAGGGCACTGTTAGTAAAATTTTCCACAAATTTGATGAACATGGCACAGTAAAGGACTTGCCCAGGAATGGACAGCTACGTGTTTTAGGCGACGATGAAAAATTGGATATTGTATTATCTCTGCAGGATAATTCGCATGTTTCAACAGTTTCGTTGGCTCAAAATCATGATACATCTAGCTAGAGGTACTATTGAAAGCAGAAAAATGCCACCCTTACAAAGTATATGTGGTCCAAGAGCATTTAGAAGATTACTTTAACAGGCGTTTGAAATTTTGCGAAGAAATGATGAGACGGTGTGACGAGGATAATAAGTTTTCACAGAACATAATATTTTCGAATGAAGCTACTTTCTATTTAAACGGGGTGATAACCAGACATAATTATCGTTTCTGGAGTCAAGAAAATCCACGATGGATATTTAAAGCGCATATTCTCAGCGGCCCCAGAATATCTGGTCCAAGAGCATTTAGAAGATTACTTTAACAGGCATTTGAAATTTTGCGAAGAAATGATGAGACGGTGTGACGAGGATAATAGGTTTTCACAGAACATATTATTTTCGGATGAAGCTACTTTCTATTTAAACGCGGTGATAATCAGACATAATTATCGTTTCTGGAGTCAAGAAAATCCACGATGGATATTTAAAGCGCATATTCTCAGCGGCCCCAGAATATCTGGTCCAAGAGCATTTAGAAGATTACTTTAACA
This sequence comes from Polydrusus pterygomalis, assembly GCA_963969555.1. Lineage (NCBI taxonomy): Eukaryota > Metazoa > Arthropoda > Insecta > Coleoptera > Curculionidae > Polydrusus > Polydrusus pterygomalis. Next base: position 49,236,119 of record OZ018382.1, read on the forward strand.
GGCATTTGAAATTTTGCGAAGAAATGATGAGACGGTGTGACGAGGATAATAGGTTTTCACAGAACATATTATTTTCGGATGAAGCTACTTTCTATTTAAACGCGGTGATAATCAGACATAATTATCGTTTCTGGAGTCAAGAAAATCCACGATGGATATTTGAAGCGCATATACTCAGCGGCCCCAGAATATCTGGTCCAAGAGCATTTAGATGATTACTTTAATAGGCGCTTGAAATTTTGCGAAAAAATGATAAGACGGTGTGACGAGGATAATAGGTTTCACAGAACATATTATTTTCGGATGAAGCTACTTTCTATTTAAACGGGGTGATAACCAGACATAATTATCGTTTCTGGAGTCAAGAAAATCCACGATGGATATTTGAAGCGCATATTCTCAGCGGCCCCAGAATATCTGGTCCAAGAGCATTTAGAAGATTATTTTAACAGGCATTTGAAATTTTGCGAAGAAATGATGAGACGGTGTGACGAGGATAATAGGTTTTCACAGAACATATTATTTTCGGATGAAGCTACTTTCTATTTAAACCGGGTGATAACCAGACATAATTATCGTTTCTGGAGTCAAGAAAATCCACGATGGATATTTGAAGCGCATATTCTCAGCGGCCCCAGAATATCTGGTCCAAGAGCATTTAGAAGATTATTTTAACAGGCATTTGAAATTTTGCGAAGAAATGATGAGACGGTGTGACGAGGATAATAGGTTTTCACAGAACATATTATTTTCGGATGAAGCTACTTTCTATTTAAACCCGGTGATAACCAGACATAATTATCGTTTCTGGGGTCAAGAAAATCCACGATGGATATTTGAAGCGCATATACTCAGCGGCCCCAGAATATCTGGTCCAAGAGCATTTAGAAGATTGCTTTAACAGGCGCTTGAAATTTTGCGAAGAAATGATGAGACGGTGTGACGAGGATAATAGGTTTCCACAGAACATATTATTTTCGGATGAAGCTACTTTCTATTTAAACTCGGTGATAACCAGACATAATTATCGTTTCTGGAGTCAAGAAAATCCACGATGGATATTTGAAGCGCATATACTTAGCGGCCCCAGAAAGTAAATGTATGGGCAGTTATCATTAATAACCGAATTCTGGGGCCATTCTTTTTTTGAAGGAAACCTTACAGCTGAACGTTACCTGGATTTCTTAACCTTCGAGTTGATGCCTGCTCAAGCTGTAATTTTTCCCAACGAAGTAGATCCAGATATACCTAATGAAACAATTTGGTTTCAGCAAGATAGGGCCCCCCCCCCCCCGCATTTTGGTGTCAATGTGAGAAGATATTTAGATGAGATATTTCCAGGTCGCTGGATTGGGCGACGTGGTACAATTGAATGGCCACCGAGGTCTCCAGAGTTAACGCCTCTAGACTATTTTCTTTGGGAATATTTAAAAGAAAAAGTTTACCAAAAAAGGTGTACTAATATTGAAGATTTGAAATACAAAATTAGATTGGAGACACATTATATACGAATAACGTCAAAATGTGAGCATATATAAAACTAAATTGACGTGTCCGAGCGTTTTCCCAAAAAGTGACATGTTAAGGCTATATTAATTTTACTCCGAACTTCTGGGCAACCCTGTATATTGTAATGTAAAAATTATATGAAACCAACTACCTATGTTTATATTTGGTTAAGAAAAATTAATTTCATGTCTTCCTGTATTTATTGCTTTGACAAATAAGTAGGTCGTCAAAATTTAAAAAAATCTTATATGTTATTTACAAAAACTCGTTTGAAAAAATATATTGTATAACTCGTGCTGCGATATGACATCAATTTTTCTTTCTAGGTTGAATAAAAAATGATTATTACCTAATAACAAAACAGTGATTTTTCACGATTCTTTTTAAGGCGGCATATTGGTTATCCAACTCATTCTTCAGGTCTAGGTTGCGTACAAGGGATTGTATAAATTTAAGTTTTGCAGTCGCAAATATCATCGGTGTTAAAGTTATTATTTCATTAGACAAATATAAACCCAAATAGGAACAGGAGGACATAAAATTTAAAATAAACACAGATATAAAATATTCTCTTTCCTCGAATGGGAACCAAATTGTCAAAAACACTGATTCTTGTGACAATTCTTTTTCGCTTTTCCGTTCTGTTAAGCCACTTTTAAGAAAAAGTGTCGATTTGATTGTATAAAATATAAATAATGCTATAATAAGTACTGCGGTAAACATATTTCTTATTGTAATAATAAGTTTAGTATCTTTTTTATACATTTTTATTCGTTCATCATCATTAGAGTTACTTATTTCTTCTTCTTCGCTAATTATATCCTCAAATAGTTGGGTCGTGTCATTTTTTTCATAGATAATGCCTTTTATTACGAAACCTAAGGCTGTCAAAAACAAAGCAATACATTGAAAAAAAGGCTCAGCATCAGCCTGGATTAATATCAATTGTATAAGCTTTCCCGTCAGCAACAATAAGGCTATAATTGCAATTGTCCAATGAATGTAACGATAATATCGTTCAACGGTTCTAAGCGTTGAGTTTTCTGTCCACTCTGATTTCCATATTCCTAAGGTTACCATGGAATACTTTATATTTGGTATAATCATTTTCTATTGCTGATGGACCTATAAATAAATTTAGAAAGTTTTGCAGCTTCAATATTTTCAAACAAAATTTAAGACCGGATAAATTAAAAACTATTATACAGGGTGGCCCAAAAGTAATGGAAGACCGAGCAATAGCAGACTCCTTAAGGCGAAATAATGCGATTTTTTTAAACTTGCTGTATACCAAAATTGATAAAAACCAAGATACAGGGTGTCAAAGTTTTAATTTTGTTTTAATTTTTTTGCGATTATTTCTTAACGAAACGACATAGCAGCACAAAATTAAGGATTTTGGAGTTTTTTGAGGTGAGGAATTCAAAATTATCCAGAGTTTTTGTGTAACCAGTAAGTAGAGGGCGCTGCCTATGGCATGTCCCACTCATTTTAGCTGGCATAACTTTGTTTAGTCTTCTTATATCGATCCGACTATTCAAAAAATAAGTTACTTTACTTCTTTTACATCAAAAACGTATAACATTTTCGATGTATATAAATAATAATTTAATGTTATAATAGTTATTAATGATACTAGTTCGATATGAACACTATAATGAAACGTGTGCAACGTTCACAAGTTTCATTAACAAAGTTCATATCGACCGTGTATCATTCAAAATTTAATCTACGACAGTGCAAATAGATTTTATTCGTCTAAATTTCATTGATATCAGATAACGTTTTCGTAATTTTTAAAATTTTCAGGTGTGCATATTAGTCGATATCATGGTAACCGCATTTTTGATTGTTTCAATTTCGATTTTGACAACGTCATTATTGCCGTCTAATTTTCTATTGTATGCAAAGTGTTGGCCAAAACTAATTTAAATATGGGAGATTCTGAATCCAAAAGTGTCCCTTCGGATGTTTACAATAAATAAATGCAATCCGTTTTTCTAAGTAATAAAAACAAATAAATAGTTTGCACCGACTTTTTTTTTGTTTCTGTATCTTAACATTTGGATGTTATTATGAATTCATAATGGTACTGAGTGTTATTATGAAGGTCATAATGACATCTAAATGATAATGCTAAATACATCATAATGGAACTGTCGTAGATTAATAAATATAGGTACTCCAGAATATATTTTTTGATTAATGGCAAGTAGGGAAAGCGATGCTTCATTGCCTCTATGCTAAGCTTGAAATTCCCTTTTTAATAACATATCACAGTTGTATTTTTTTTAATAGTGGTGTAGGAGGTATTTCTTTTAAATTCAATATGGGGACAATCTGACGTAACCAATAACACTTTTGTCAAACAACCAAATAAAAACACATTTAAATTACGCATTTTTCTTTAGGTATTAACCCAGTAAACCAAAGCTGGCGGTAAAAGTTCGGCCGCCTTCCGGCACTGACGGAAAATCGACGGCTCTTGTTGCTGTTTACTGGCCGCTTCTGGCTCTCGCGTTACCTTCCATGCGTCGAACTACCACGGCTAATAGTCTGCCACCCAATGGTGGTAGTAGCGCAGCAAATGAGAAACGGATCTTATCTTTCGAATCGGACACGGTTAGAAGCACAGAATATTACAGCCAACCAGGAGCGACAATACCTGTCGGTACCTTTGATATCGACTGGTCGTTTTTCAGTAACCTTTACAGAATGATAACGGTCGATCCACAGCTTAAGGTGGGAGTATCAACATGCTTGCCAACCTATAACCTGTTTCGAGTAGATTTATTTATGTTTTCTAGCTTTTATACAAAATTTAAAGAAAATCAGTATCGACTTGATATTGTATAGGTAATAATTGACATATTTAATAAATATCAAGGAATTTCATAACTTATTTTAGGAGAATTGTATAGCGAAAAATATCGGGTAAGATTTTTTTTAACATTATTTTGTCATTGTCACTTATTGTTCTATCACTATGCACTTCTCCAAAAATTAGCAATGCAATAAATTGATATTTTTGTAATATATCAGATATTACCTAAGTAATGTGCCGGCGATACTGATTTTATTTAAATATTAGTTTAAAAAATAATTTGAAAAAACAAAGCGAAATAGGTTATAGGTTGGCAATTCATTAAACGACGTTGAGAATTTAAACTTAATACTCCGAGAAAACTTGCTTATTTTCTACACTGAGCGACCTAACTTTTCAGTACAGGTGCAAATGCAACAGAACGAAAACAAAATAATATCACAATTAGCTAGGCGCAACGTCAGCTCGCGGACTAAACACAACGTAGACGAGCACATGGTTTTTAGCGATACACAACTTATTTGCCACATGCGCCTACCAAAACAGGACACGCAAAACGCCGAGCTGTCGCTTCTCGTTGGCTTTGAGTTCTCTGGTTAGAAGATATCTCGCCGGTTGTGACAAAAGAGTCGACGTGCTGTGTACCACCCGCGCGCGGGTAGCTGACTACTACGTTCTTCGTTTTTACTTGTTTGGCAACGGCTAATCGCAAGCCAGCCGCTTATTTTTGAAAGTCACGCCGTTTAGCTTCTGCGAAAGAACTGACACTTGACAGGTGAATGACGGTAGACAGAAAATTAAAATTATTTTTCCACGAGCACGAGGCGTTCCTTTATTGTTATAAAAGCTACATTTCTTAAAAAGATTTAGTGCCTGTAGGCAGAATACAGGATTCATCATTAGACCAACTTACTTATTTCCAAGATAAAAAAAAAGACACCCCTTAGACAGAGGTTTTAATACCAGAGAACAAAACTATAAGTGAGTTTAAGTTTGATATATAATAATTGTTAATTTTTTATACCTGTTACTCTCATGTGATAGTTGAAAGTGTTAAAGCAAAAAAATTAGTGCATGCTTGGCTATTCTTTGTACGCAGTATTTTATAGTATATGTATAAACTCAACCAAACCAAATGGTTTTTAGGTGCTGTACGAAGAAATCCAATAACGTCCAATGCAACAAATTCAGATATTGTTCTGACCATTAGAAAAAATGCTTCCGACAGGGAAGGCGGGCGGATGAGTCGCAAAAAAAAATAATAAAAAATTATGTGTAAATGAATCAGAATAACGTCTTATATATGCAGGGTTTGTTAAACAATAAAACTGTTATTTTTTTCTACTAACGGTAAGTTTTAATGGTAAGACTTCCCACTAACCATGCGCGGTTCCTCGCGAACCGTCCGCGGTATCGTCGAGATGCCGCGCGCTGACCAAATCTGTTCAGCCCGCGGCTCAGCGGTAAAAAGTAGCGTCTGTACCGCACAACCAGGTCCGTTATGTAGCTATGAAGCCGCCCGGCGGCCGAGCGGTCATGCCCTACCTCCACGCCGCCGATATTGTAGCTGGCGGCCCGACACCGACGTTTCGGCAATGCGCCTTTTGTCCACCCCCGTAGCTTTCATGTCGTGTTTACTGGGAAGGCACTGGAATGCTAGGATTTGATAAGTACCTGTTTGGGAACGAGCCCGAACCGTGGTTAAATTAAATTTAATTTGCATCTAATTAAACTATTTACTATTTATTATCTCCATGCAAAAACTCCCTATTGCCATTTCTAAATAGCTATTTTTCATGTATCAACATGAAAATTCTAAGAACCAACATGTTTCGCGCCAAAACTGCAAAAATAGAATTATCTACGAAATAAAAATATTGTTTTTTCCTTTTGTCTAGCATCGCCGCAGTCCGCCCGATAACATTCCAAACGTCGCGGCCTGTTTGAAATAATGAGTTATTACCCAAACCCATAAGCTGGTTTCTAACGGTTTCTTGCTTCTCTGCTTACCTAAAAACCGAAATCTGTGCGCTCTTCAAGCTACATCCATCGATGCTCGCAATAACGCCGATCGACACATGATTTGTTACGCTTTCTTACTGGTTAATATCCCAGAATATCCGTCCCTAATGTTTCATCCTTTCATCATTGTTTCAGAACTCTTTCATTTGGAGGACGTCATCTTTGTGGAACGGCCTTTCTGAGACCGTGTTTCCAACCGAATATAACCTCCAACGATTCAAGAAAAACGTGAATCGCTTTCTTCGCACACGCACCGCTCCCAGAGCGCCTTAAAGGATTTTCCTATAGTGCTTGTGCTCGATCATAAAAAAAAAAAAAAAAAAAAAAAATGGGTGTTCGAGCTGTATCGATATCGATCGATCACTTCGACATCAACGCTCTTAGTCAAAGGAGGCCACGCGCCTATCCTTTTAACTTCGTCTAGGCCCACGCACGTGGTTCTTAATCTGTTTTTGTGGTTTTCATTCTTTGGAAACATTTATCTTAAAATCACTTCGGTCAAAACTATCAACAAGTTAACAAGGAGCTTCTTGCTCACTCTTCTACATCTCTACATTTTTTAACCTAAAACCGTCAATGAAAGATGTTGTCGCGTAATTATGGGCTACTTGTACAAAATTCCTGCCGTTCTTCGGTAAAACTTCATGTTTTAATTGTCGCTAATTCCACAGTGTCGTGCTTCGGTTAAAATCTCAAAATTTTTGCGACTAGTGTTATCCTGCAAGGTGTAATACATCCCTTCTTTTAACCAAACCATGCTGGTTTTTGGAAATCAATCTTAATAATTGTGCATAAATACCGTTCTTCGCCTTAAGTTTCGTGATATTTATGAAGTGCTCAAATAATTCCACACTAACTTTGTGACCGCCCTGTAAACCAACCAATCCAGTGCAGCCCGAAAAATTACTTGTACCATGAAAATGAAGTAAACGTGATCATTTGAAGGTAAAAAACGTATCGTTACCATTAAATTCATCACAATATTGACAGAACGTCACATAACTTTGTCTGCAACATGCAGAAAATAGCACACATTCAACGTTGATAACAAATTCGGCTGCAAGCCCACATGAATTTAGTTACAACTATTTCAAACTGTAATTTTATACACAGTACCGATGTCCCGGACTGTCAACTAAAAGACTTATATGCAGAATCGCATTCTACTAACGTTACTCCATTTTTTGAACAAACCAAAGGACTTTCAATACGTTAGTTAACAGCAGTGGTACTTATGATTTAAGGGCATAAGTGACAGTACTATGATTTATTTTACCCGTTTCGTTAGGTTATTGCAAATTCTCATTCATAACTCTTTTGTTTCCATAAACAAAAATAATACTGTTTGTAGCCCAGTTTTGAGCTAGATTCTTCATGTAGGATTAGAGCCTTAAAAACCTTTATAACTACCCAAAAGGCTATTTCTGCATGGCGGGCCAGTAGAAGCTAGGCTTCAAACAGTATACATTTACAAGGTTCGTCGTAATTGTTCGACCCACCCCGGTGAAGCTTAAATAGACGATTTCGCAACACAGAAGAAAGAGAAAGAAGAGAGAGAGAGAGAGAGGGGTGTTAGTGTGCCCGCCGGCCATCAGGACAAATTAGCGCTGTTGTCGCCAGCTGGCCGTGTAACCGGGTTCTATCGCATATTTTTGACGTATAGAAGAGAAGGACAGTTATATTCTAACCTACTATAACGCTTCCCAAACTGCGCCAGGTGCTAATTGGAACAAACCAGCCAGCCGCCAGCCCGCCATCCATCCATGTCACAACTGTCAATTTTCCTTGTCCACGTTTTTTTCTGAGGAAATTAATAAATTTTTAATTATCATTTTAATATACAATTCTATTAGTTTCTATTCTAGAAAACTTCGCCGATGTGTGTAATCTTTCAGTTATTATTCCAGCCTACTATGCAGGTAATTATTTTTTATTGTTTATCAAATTGATCTTACACTTCCTTACCTATTTCTTATATAGGAATATAGGAAATGTAAGTTTACAATAAATAAATTAACATGAAATGTTTCACATACATAATAGGTGTTGGTTAACAAGCCAATCTTAACAAAATATCACTGGGCAACCTGCAGATAACTGCAACACATTGTGCCCGAGGTAATACCTATAACAATCTATCAGTTACGAACAGATAAGTTTAGTCTCTTGAAATGATAATTTTAACATTTTTGTTTTACTGAGTGGATTAAAAATTATAACATAATGGCACAAAAATAATGGTTTGAGCTAACTCGATAAGTAGATACTTGGCCATCGGCCATATTTTACAGAGAAATTTAATGTCTACCCGATACTGTTTCTTTTGTTTCAGAGAACGCTGTAAGAATCACCTGATAGTTTATGGATCTTTTAGTACGTGTCTCAATGCATCCTAGTGCTTGTGTTTATACAGTATTTGTGATAATATTATATGAATTGAGACAATTCCAGATGAGTGAGACCTGTGAGACGTAACCTAAGGACATTAGTTTATTCTAAACAGTTATTTTTTGTTATGGTTGTCAATGCAGTTTTTATTTATAAATAAACGCAGAAAACATTATTTACGATAAAGTGCTTCCATCTTTATTTTCTAAATCTTGGTTAATATAAAAATGTGCATTATTTATTCCATAAAAAAAAGTTTTGTGCGTCTTTTTATTGATTTAATTTGTGATTTAATAATATTTATATTGAATCACAAATTAAATCAATAAAAACTCGTTCAAAAGTTAATAATTAAATTGAAAAGTCCTAAAACCGCTGTTCAAATTTCCCGCCATTGCGCCTCTGATGGCCGGCGGGCACACTAACACACCTCTCTCTCTCTCTCTTCTTTCTCCCTCTACTGTGTTGCGATTTTTTAACAAGGAGTTAACATTTCTAACCCTATAATTTTTCTTTGGTTCGACCCATTTCAATGTGTTTTTTCTTGTTTGATAAAATATTATTAACCCTATTTTTTACAGCACTATGCGTTTGTTGCTTTTTCACTGTACTATGTATATCAGTGGCGGATTCAGAAAAAATTTACAGGGTGGGCACTTACTTGTTATCTTGCGGTGCACGAAAAGCCCGCTGCGGACAAAATGCGCCGCAGGCGAAATTTTTTTAAGACCACGCCCAAATTTGGTCAATAATTTTTAGTAAATATTTAAAAAATGTATGATTACCTACTTATTTTATTGAAAATGAAATAACATAAAAAAAATAAAAAAAGGCCAATTTATTTTTCATTAGCGGGTACATTGTTTAAAAGTAAAGTTCAATCTTCTGGTTTTATTTCCAGCAAACTTATCAATAACAATAAAGTCCCTAGATCTACACTTTGTGATCTGTGTCAAGTTAATTTCGGGTTTAGGTCTTCCCTCAATTTTAATTTCAATTTTTTGCCCAATACTTAATGAGCTAAAATTGTTTCTCAAATATTCCACATTCATAGCCGTTTTGGCATGTTTATTTTTATTAAAATAAGTCCTTACTACCCCAAAATAATACACTTTCTTTGTAAAAAAAACCACAGATTACAGTTTTCTGTAACAAAACACAAATTCTACAATCCTAAAATATATGCTTTTTATCTAACGTGCTTTTACGCCATCTTTTCGTTAATTATCAAACCACGTTGAAAACCTGATTTTTAATATCCATTTCTAAATGCTGTAAAGTTTTGACATCAAAAAAATATTTGGTTGTTACAGTACAATGCTTTGTCACTGTGTTTGAAATTTTGGGTTTTGCGCTTAGGTTGGTTCGTGCGAAATTATTATGACAGGGGGGACACGTGCCCCTGTGCCCCCCCCTCTAAATCCGCCACTGATGTATATAACGTGTATATTGGTAATGCACCTTATTTCCATTTACTTATATTTATTATACGCTTGAATAAGTTTCAAATTTTAACTTTTTGTTTTTGTTTTTGTTGTTTTATCACGAACCACTCCTGTGGAAATATAATAATTACAGTTTTTATTTGGACAACCATTAATTACGTTGACCAACTCTTTTGATATTTTTGAGAAAACCATAAAGTTTTCTTACAGTACCATTTCCTATTTAAAATTCCGAAAAAGTTTAAGATAAAACTCATACATTCTCATATTCAACCAAATTTTAAATGTACCCAACTTTTGTGATAAATTAAACCTTTTGAGAATCTAAGTGAAAACCGATACGAAAATTAATATAGTTTTTGTTTTAAACTGATTGTTTGAAAAAAGTGTTATTGGTTGCGACAACGATTTTGTTGTCACCCGGTATAGAACACCGCCCACTTAATCAAGAATCACTCGGATCCAATCAGTTATAGATATTTTTTATACATCATGCCATATAACTATTTTCGGGTCCGGTGCAGTATAGGTCAGCTCGATTTTAACAATTTTAATTAAGAGCTGGAAGTGTATAGAATAGATTAAAAGAATAAAATCATTGGACAAACCACTTTTTTCGCCAAAAATTCAAATAAAAGTTTCATAATTTACAGTAGTTTTCGAATTATTTTCACGCGAAAACTCTCTTAAAACTATAATCACAGAAAAATAAAGGGTTTATTACTATAATAAAATGAAAGAATACTTACAGTGTTTTGAGTAATAGATGTGTTTTGGACTTCCATTGCCTTTAGTTTTTTATATTATAACGTTTCAACTGGTAAGTATCTCCAGTCGTCTTTAGGTGAATACTAAACAAGTTACAAAGCTACGAGCCTATTTATACTACCTAGGGGGGGCGGAGGGGGCGGAGGGGGCGGAGGGGGCGGAGCGGGTGACGTATGATCGGGTAAAGTTACGTAACTAGCTCCCCCCCCCCCCCCCCCAGGTAGTATAAATAGGCTCGTAGCTTTGTAACTTGTTTAGTATTCACCTGAAGACGACTGGAGATACTTACCAGTTGAAACGTTGTGATATGAAAAACTAAAGGCAATGGAAGTCCAATGCACATCTATTACTTAAGATACATCATTGACTGCAACCTTCAAACAAATTTACAGTGTCGTCAAACATGGCTATTTTTCTTAATGCTTTGTTAATGTCAATACACATTGTTCGCACATTCTCAATTAAAAAAAAACATTGATAACAACGCTTTTACACAGCCCTCTCTAATAAAATAGAAAAACTAAAGGCGGCAATGGATTTTCCTAGTCAACTGCTAACTAATGAAATCAAGAAAGGCTAGTAAAACCTTTATGCGATAATGGCATCGTACATTAGCGTAGAGGCCTTTTCCCGCCCCGCAACTAATACAAACATCCTTGGGCTACGCAATAGAACGCCGGCTACTGCCGCGGCATAAGATACACCTTTAATAATAACACCTTTATGCGGTAATGGCATTGTATATTAGCGTGGCGGGCTTTGCCCACCCCGCAACTATTATAATCATCCTTGGGCTACGCAATAGAAAGCCGGCTACGCGAAGGCCGCTATTGCGGCCTAAGCTACGCCTTTATTTATTTTTTTCAAATAGTCGACCGAAACAAAACGTACTTGAATTCGCAACAACGCTTTTCCTTGTCAACTGCTAACCAATGAAATCAAAACAAGTATGTGCGATCTAAGAGTCCATTTGTTTTTCTGTGTAAATTACGAGTAAAATGGTTCGTGTGTCACATAGACATTTACATTTAGGTAAATATCTAGGGTGTGTAAACGTAAATATTTAAAAAATAATTTTTTGGAAAAATTGCTTCATCCAACATTTTTTAAGCTTTAATTTGTTCCCTTAGAGGTAAGCTTTTAAAATAATCCAAAAATTTTATGAAATTCGAGCTGACGTATATGACACCGGCACTATTTTCAACCGTTTACGAAATATTAATACTTTAATGCTGGTATGCGCCATTGATATGTTTTTCAACTTAGTAAAGTTTTGAACTCAAATCACAACCTTTAAGGCATTGACATTGACAATTTGCTATTTAAGCTTGAGACGTAAAAAAATATCATTGTATGTTAATTAAATTTGAATTTTGGTCTGCCGATATTATATCCAAGATGCTCCTCGCTGAAGATGAACGCACAGAAATATTGACTATATTAGGTGGTGAAGATAAAAGTAGAATTTATAGGGAAGTCCTTGATATGTTTAATAAAAAAATACCCAAATCGCCTGCCTATTAGCCACTCGATAGTGTCTAGGATAGCAATTACGTGGATTATTTACCTCATCCATTATAAAACCGGGTTGATTTTCACCTGATTATTCAGCGATAATCTCCCGCTCTCCGGTAAAAATCACCCTTGTCAAAAGTGAAAATCTCACCCGGCAAAACTAAAAATCGCACTTGTCAACAGTTAAAATCACACGTCTGTAACAACAGGTTTTTTATTGTCGTGGTGATGTTTGATGATTATCTAGATAACAATCAATGGCGTTTTTGGTTGTTACTATGGACAACAAATAAAATACAAACAAACGCCAAAGTGTAATTCGAGATATCATTTAAACGTTTTACAAAAATGGAACGTTTTGGAGATTTTTCTCTCGAAGAAATCACCAAAAATGTCGATAAAAATGGATCTGCAAATACAAAGCGATCAAGAGATTTCGTATGGAAGCAATTCCAGAATTTTTGTGAGACACGAGATTACCATTTTACATCAGTGACGCCTGATGCTATGTTGGCGAAAATTTTGAAGGACTGAGCATACAATATGAGGAAAATAGATGGAATAGACTACAAAGAAGGTAAGCTGCGCGTTTTCAATTTCTAATTCTGCCTGTATGGTGTCCGCGCAATTGTCTCTCTGCCTGTACGTCCGTCAATCTCTTGTGCCAATGCTTAATGCATATTTCTTGATTTCAGGTACAGTGAAAACGATATGGAATGTCACTGCGAAATTACTCATGGAAAAATATTTCAACCAATATCAACGAAAAATCAACCCTTTCGAAGACATAGTCTTCAAATCTGCCAGAGATGCCAGAAATGCAAAAAGTAAGGAGCTTCAAAAAATTCCAGAAAAAAGAAAATGTAGTGCCAATGCTTTGACTGGTAATGAAATCAAAAAAATCATCGCTGTTCTTGATGAAAACACTCCAGATGGTCTGATCAAGAAATTATTTCACATTTTTTCATTTGAACTTGCTTGGAGAGGAGGAGAGGCATGCACAAGTCTGATTATCATTTCAGGGTAAAAAAGGACTTTTGTGGGAACGTAACCAATAGAATCCAATACAACTCAATTTTTACGAAAACCGCTCAAGGGGGAGACAGAAAATGTGCCGAATCAAAATGGCTTGTTTCAAATAACGGTTCTCCAGATATGTGTCCTGTACGCCTGTATCATAAATATATGTCGAAAAGGCAGGGTATTGATAATCCAAGGTTCTTCGTCAGTGTCAATCCGACCAAAAAGACATGGTACAAAAATGTTCCCGTTGGAAAGAACACACTGTCAAAATGGACACAAACTTGCGCACAGGAAGCTGGCCTACTTACAGGGAAAAAGTGACAAACCATTCGCTGCGAGCTTCTGCTGTGTCTGCTCTTGCGAAAAGCGGCGTCCAGGAAGAGCAGCTGATAAAAATCACAGGCCATTCATCGACTGCATCAATCAGGCTTTACTTGCAAATCGATCAAGAGCACCATGAGAATATCATTTATAAGATGAGAGGAAACGACGACAAGAACATGGTCCCTGCTGCACCCATCAGTACTCAACCTATTCATCCCAGAATTTATATTTGTGAAGAGACCACAGCAGCGAAAATTGGCTCTGTTTCTTCAAACTCCACCCCTCAGCATTCTGTTATACAGTATACTAATTTTGTGTTTAATTGCAATACATTAAATTGGGCAACATAAATCGTTAGTTTTTTATTTGGTAAATAATCTTCAAAATACATTTCGGGATTGGGAGATAATCAGAAAATCATTCTCAGATTTTTTGCCATTAGGAAATCGCTCTCGGGCGATTTCCACGGCAAAAAATCTTCGGGATGATTTTCGATAATTTCCCCATCCCTTAATATATTACTACAGAAAATTTCCCGTACTGTTAAAGACAATAATAAAAGTGATAGTTCTGGTATACCAAGAAAAAAATTACCATATTATTATCACTACAAGAAGATTTCCAAAGCTCAAGCACACAACTTGGTGCGATTGCAAAGTTTCATCCCTACAAAACATTACACTCATTACACTCATTACACGATGATCCTAATAGACAAGGGCAATTTTGGGAAATAATGATTGAGCTAACAGATAATCACAAATGGCTGATTGAGAAAACTACAGATACTGGGAATATCCTCACCAGTTAATATAAAATCACACCCAACATAATAACATCGTTAATATCTGGGCGATCATAGGCTACCTGGACCATCCTTCTTTGATGAGAGTTTCACTGAGGAAAGATATCTCAATTTACTTTGTAATGATTTGGTTCCTGGGGAGTACTTAAATACAATTTTTCCAGAGCGGTGGGTAGGTAGACGGGGTCATAGAGTGGCCACCCAGATTGCCCGATCTCAACCCACTGGACTTCTTTTGTGGGGGTAAGTCAATAATTTAGTTCGTAAATCTAAAACCAACTTGAATAGATATGTTTGTCATTTGTTTTAAAAGTTACTATTTCGTAAAGATTAAAGATAGGTATAGATATATGAACAACGTCTAGAATTAATTGTAGAATGTAAAAACGTAAAAATATACAATATGTTTAATTAAAAAAGAAAGTTAAATTGATACAAGTAGCATTTTTATAATCCACCCTGCGCTGATCATTGCCTTTATCATAACGCTGTATACTGCAAACTATATACAGGGTGTCCAGTTTTCGATGGTTTTACGGGGTATCTCGGTTATTAGTAAAGATAGAAGGATACGGTTTTCGCGGCACTGTGCTACTTTTTTATGAAACAAAAGATGCCCTAATCAGAATTTTTCTAGTCCTCCTTGTTTTTGATATACGGGATGTTTTTGATAATTTTACATTTTGGGACACCCCCATATTTGGGTTACCCTGTAGCTTATCAAAGAGAAAATAAATGTTATTTGTGTAGTTTTTTACGTAGAATCCAGTGACGTACTCAGATTTTTTTTACGTTCAATAGTTTCCGAGAAAAATACCAAACTTTTTTTTTTTAATGGGACACCCTATATATTTTTAAATAATATAATTCAGTTCATAACAAGCTTCTCAAAAATATATAATACCCTATTTTCATTTTTAATATTAAGCACGAAATTAACGTTTTATTAAAAAATATATAATTTTAGTTAGTAGGCCATGACGGGTATTGAAAAAAACTATTACTGGTATGATAATTACTGCAGGAAAAATATATTTTGGACTCCTTAAACTAATTAGCAGTAATATTTCAGTAAAAATAATAACAATGCACAAATCGAGTTGTATTTTACTACGCAAAACATTACAAAGAGAAGCTGAATATTAATAGAACTTTCTCATAAATATTGCTCAAATTGTTCTCCATTATGCCTTAGACATGTTTCACACATAGTTCTTATCCACCTTAATGAATTTAAAATAATAAGAGGCCGTGTCCGTAACTCCCTAAATGCTCTTTCAGTAGCATTTATTAATTCTGCAATTGTTTGGTATTGAATAGAATAAATTTTATTTTCAAGGTATCCCCACAAGAAGAAATCCAAAACCGACAAGTCGGGTGACCTTGGTGGCCATCTTACAGGTCCATTAGTTCCAATCCAGTGGCTTGGAAAATTATTATTTAAGTAGGCCCTAATAATTAGCGCATTTTGAGCGGGTGCTCCATCTTGTTGCAGATATAAGTTATTGATACCCGCTAAGGGCACGTCTTCTATTATTTCCGGCACAACGTTTTCCAGAATTTCCAAATATTTATTGGCATTAAGGCTGCCTTCAAATATATTATAAATTATTTTGCTTCCTAGTATAAAACATGAAACGTTAAAGCCAAACCTTCCTTGCCGTTCGAGTGGAAATATTAGATGCTGATTTTCCTGAGACCACAACCTCGTATTGTGTCGATTAAATATACCAGCACTGGTAAAATGAGCTTCATCGGACCATACAACGGTTTTTCAAAATTATTTCCCCTGTTGATATTTTGTAAATACCAATTACAGAATTCTGTACGGCGTTGTGCATCACCAGGATGTAAGTTTTGTACTAGGTGAAATTTATATGGCTTGAAATTGTGTTTTTTTAGGATTGTTTGAACTCTTGATTTAACTACTCCGACCGAACCTTCAACCGTTCTGCAAGAACTCGTTGGATTTGTTTCAATCGAAGCTAAAACATTTATTTCATCAGTCTCGCGGTTTTCCTTGTTGATTTTGGGACGAGGTTTAATAAATGAACCGTGTTCAATTAAATTTGATTTCATTCTTAAAAAAATTCTTTTATTCGGCTGTCGTCTTTCGGGATATATACAAATAATTTAAAAAAATTACTAAATCTTCATAGAGATACTACACAAAGGCGTATATTTACCTATTGAAATACTCTTCTAATGCTACATCTGCATTTTCATTACAATGAACATAACAAACGAGCATGTCGTATTTTTCATTATTTTCAAATTTCACATATTCTGCCATAATTAGGACAAACTGATCCTTTACTATTAATTAGATAGGTATTTTAAAACAACTTAGAGAACCTGAATATTCTGATAGAAACTAAATAAGTTATTAATATAACATAAACGACTGTGTTCTTTTCCTTTTTTCAATACCCGTCATGGCCTACTAACTAAAATTATATATTTTTTAATAAAACGTAAATTTCGTGCTTAATATTAAAAATAAAAATAGGGTATTATATATTTTTGAGAAGCTTGTTATGAACTGAATTATATTATTTAAAAATATATAGGGTGTCCCATTTAAAAAAAAAAGTTAGGTATTTTTCTCGGAAACTATTAAACGTAGAAAAAATCTGAGAACGTCACTGGATTCTACGTAAAAAACTACACAAATAACATTTGTTTTCTCTTTGATAAGCTACAGGGTAACATAAATATGGGGGGTGTCCCAAAATGTAAAATTATCAAAAACATCCCGTATATCAAAAACAAGGAGGACTAGAAAAATTCTGATTAGGGCATCTTTTGTTTCATAAAAAAGTAGCACAGTGCCGCGAAAACCGTATCCTATCTTTACTAATAACCGAGATACCCCGTAAAACCATCGAAAACTGGACACCCTGTACATTAGAATAACTACACGTAATGATATTATGCAGTGCAGTTTATAAATAATAATAATAATAAATAAACAAATAAAAATGCCAAAATGGAAAACGAGACCTACGAATCAGATAAATTATTTGATTGTAAATAAAATAGAACACAAACCTCAGTAACAAATGTTTTCCAGCGTCGATTTACAGAGATGCACAAAGGCCTGTAAAAATTTAGGTCGTACAACCACAATCGTGCTTATGACTTCAATAAAGCTAAATAAAAATATTCATGAAGTCCCTTTAAAGCAATATTTAAAATAAGTACAGACATAAATTTTTTATTTTTTTTTAAAGGTTAACACCGGTCCCTATAATTTTACGCTAATTTTAATAAAAATTATCGATTTGTTTGTAAAAAAAATATTTTAATAATGGGAGAGTTACAACGTTTCTTGCAATATTTAACTATAATTATGGGTTGTAATAAAACACAACACAAACAAACCTTGGTCAATAGTTTTATTTCAGTTTCGTATTTGAGAAAATAGCAAAAAAATTAATTGTAATGCAGAAGTTATCTGTCTTATCCTTACACTAATACTTGTCATTTTAAACCCGCAACAGTAAAATTTAGAACAGTCATTTTTTGATTTATTGACCCATTTTCACCACGAGATTCTAAAGTTATTTTAGCGATATAAGATTAGAAATTGGACGGAATTGTAATATAGTGAGACCACCATGTATTAAATTTAGGTGGATCACTATGTATATTAGGTTTATAATTAATTAAATTAGAAATAAGCAATTTTAAGTAGGTTACAAAACAAATTGATCAATGACCCGAGGATGGAAGAGAAGACTAGACTAAGTTAGATTGTAGATGGGTGACATGGATGTATATTAAGGGTTAGTAAATAAAGAACTATATATATTCAAAATGGTTGCCTGATTCCCAATGTAGTAAGGAACTATGGAATATAAGAAGAAAGAGAATAAATTTATTACATGGCGATCCTGCCTCTTACTACAAAAAAAAAAATGGGCGGTAAAAATTCAAAAGTAGAAGTGATAATAGCCCAAACGGCAAGTGGTGATGCCAACACAAAACAAGGGATTGGCCATGGGTTCACATTGTCCGAATGGTTACTAATGGTTTTGGTAGCAGCTGCGATTATTTGTGGTTTACACATATGGTACAAAAAATATACAAAAGGGCTACACATATGGTACAAAAAATATACAAAAGGGCTACGAAAATCAATAAGAAGAGAAATTCACAAAAATAAACTTAGAAAATCCCGAAATAATGTAGTGGAAGAAGAAGTACAGATTAAAAAAAATTTTTTAGCATTTTTAGCAATAATGGAAAAATGGATATTATAATGGAAAACCAAGGAGCAAAATATTTTCTTAATTTTTAATTAAGGTCAAAACAATTAATAGCGATAAGGAAGTGCCAATGAACTTTCAAAGTGATGACACGGCAAATGGTTGTAAACTATAATAATTGTTTAGTATTAGTACATTGAATAAGGTAATATTATAGTAAATAGTTAGACGTAGCATAAAAAACTTATTTTGTTTTAAAATTATAATTCATAAATAGTGGGTCTAATAGCATAGGTGAATTTTATAGGATTTTTTTAAAATTCAAATTTCATAATTAATGGGATTTCAAGAATTACAAACATTTTGCAGACTTTAACAACATTAAAAGTTAATCTTTTCAAAACAAATTATCAAAAAAGAACGCCACAATTTTTAGAATCAAAACGAAATTAAGCTAAATTATGTTTTTCAAAATTAAGCAATGAAATTTCTCTACTAAATCAAAGAATCGAGGCTTCTGAATTAGGCGAAGCAGAAATTGATTTTGCGAAACAATTAATTAGTGATATTAGGTCCCTTTATAAACAAATTCAAGACTTTTGTGGAAAAAAAACTTACACGGTTACGGACAATACAGATAATCAATTAGACAATCTAAATATCCTTGAAAACACCAATATGACATCTTTTGATATAAAAACAGCGGCTAGTTTAATTCCTGTAATGGATGACTCTGAGGATGTAACAAATAAAATGATAGACGCTATAGAACTCTATGAGACTATGCTTAGCAATGATGTTAAGGTTGTGCTCATAAATTTTGTGTTAAAGACTAGACTCTCTAAAATCGCCAAATTAAGATTACTTCCAGCGTATAATGAAGTAAATTTATTAGTTGCCGACATGAAAAAACATTTGCTCACTAGCAAATCAGATACAGCTCTTTAAATTAAATTAATGCGGGCTAGACAAGGAGAAAAGTCAATAGAACAATTTGGTAGGGAACTAGAAGACATTTTGTTAATTTGACCATCACATAGGCTAATGGCAAAACTGATGCTTACGCCGTTTTAAAACCTATAAATGAAAAAATGGCGGTAAAAATGTTTTCTGATGGCTTAAGAAATCAGAAGCTTAGTACAATGATATCGTCTAGAAATTATGCATTTTTAAAAGACGCTATTCGAGCAGCTCAGGACAAGGAGGTAAACCCTCAAGGTACTCCTCAATTTTTTAATTTAATGCGAGGTAAAAACAGAGGAAATTTTCAAAGGGGAAATTTTAGGGGCAGATCCTATACCGCGCATAATAGTAATTTTTCCAGGACACACTATAATGGGAATAATTATAATAATAATAATTTTGGCAACAGTAAACAAATTCCGAATAACGATAGTAGACGACACACTATACGGGGTAATTATAACAATAACCGAGGCAATTATAACAATAACCGGAGAGGTTCAAGGCCATATAGACATAACGTAAATAAAGCAGAAGTAAATAATGGTAGAATAGGTCAGGAATCAAAAAATCGCGACTTGGGGGAACTTACTGAACGGTTTTTTCGTCTCTAATAGGGCTTATGAACCATGTGAAAAAATGTTCACTTACTCGAACGGAAACTCTAGTTGTGCAAAATTTGATATAAATAATAAATGTTTTGAGTTTTTAATTGACACTGGAGCTTCCATTTGTGCTATAAAAAATAGTGTAATACATTCAAATTTGCTTATACATGAAGAAAAATTAGAAATAAGAGGAATAGAAGGTATAATAGTATTAAAAGGATATAGTTATTTAAAATTAAGAGTAGGTAAGGTAATTTTTAATCAAAAATTTTATATTTTTGAGAATCTGTCATGTTCATGTGATGGGATTATTGGTGAAAATTTTTTGAGGAAGTATGGAGGAGTAATGAATTTTGAATTTAATACTTTAACGTTGGAACACGCTGAAAATAGAGTTGTTTTAAATTTAAGTGTTTCAGAGAACAGTAACATTTTAACTATTCCACCGCGAACTGAGGTTATACAATTATTAGATACTGGTATAAATGAGGAATGCGTTGTAGTGCCAAGAGAATTATGTTAGGGTGTGTTTATGGCGGGAGTAATAGCTACTCCAAAAGAGGGAAAATTCCAGTTAAAATTCTTAATACTAGAGAAAAAGAGGTTTTACTAAAAAACTGTTTTCCAAAAGCAGAAAAATCATCTGACTATAATATTTGTAAATTTGACAATACAAGTAGATTAATTAAATTTTGTTTAGGGTTGGAAGAATATGACTTTCATGTCGAGTATGTAAAAGGAAGTCAAAATAGCTCAGCGGATGCCTTATCAAGAGTGATTGTGACGTCAGAGGAACTGAAAAGTATGAATCAGAGTGTGATTGCTGTGATAACCCGAGCTCAAACGAAAGATATCGAAAACAAAAGTAAAAGAAGTAGTGAGATTTCTATACCAATTCGGAGTGATCAACCGAATATTGTAGAAATTCTCACACCACCAAAAAATAGTGTTGAAATTACAACAACCACTACGGAACAGTTAAATAAAATGTTCAAAAATATTACATTGCAAGTAGGTAATTTTTATTTTGTTCCACAAAACTCTACACTATATGTAAACAAAACCGTTCGATCATCGTTGGCGCAAGACGAAACGGTGAGAGATTTGTTATACGTTAGTAAGAAACTTATTATTAAGGAAGTTTTTATTATCAAGAGTGAGGAAAAAGCGCATATAATAAAATTGCTAGCAAAATCAATAAAAAATAACTCCCACTGGAAGAGCCCAAAAATTTGTATAATTAAAGGAGTTAAGAAAAGAGTGGACGATGAAAATAAAAAAAATAATTTTGAACGATTTCCATTTATTACCAACTAGTGGTCACGCAGGTATTAATAGAATGGCAAACACAATTAAAAAATATTATTTTTGGCCAGGTATCGACAGTGATGTTAAAAATTTTGTAAACAAATGCCAAATGTGTCAAACAAAAACAAAAGCATTTCAATAAGTACATTAAAGAGCCTATGAGTATTACCACAACGGCTGCTTTTCAAAAAATGTATCTAGACATTGTTGGACCTTTACCCAAAGACATAAATGATTTTAGTTATATTTTAACGATCCAGTGTGAGCTTACAAAATTCGTCGAAGCATTTGCAATAAAGAATAAAGATACTGTATCGGTGGCAAGGTCCCTTGTGGATAATTATACCACAGGAAATTGCAACAGATAGGGGGTCTGAATTTATTTCAGAAACAATGGCAGAAGTTTGTAAGTTACTCAATATAAAACAAACAATGAGGACCGCATATCATCATGAAAGCATAGGTGCGTTAGAAAACTCTCATAAGGTTCTTGGTGTTTATCTCCGAATACAGACACAGAGCCATGATGCTGCATGAAGCACATGGATTCCTTACTGGTGTTTTACGTACAACACGACTGTACATTCAGAGACTAAGTACACTCCATTTGAGTTAGTTTTCGGTAAAACGTGTAACATACCAAGTAACTTATCAGAAAACCTCGACCCAATATTAAATTTTGACGATTACCCTAACGAACTTAAATATATACTACAAAAAGCTCAAAATGACGCACGGACAAATTTAATTCAATTAAAAACAAAACGGAAGGAAACTTACGACAAAAACGTGCACTCGATTTCTTATAATGAAGGTGACAAAATATTATTAAAAAATGAAACAGGAAACAAACTATCTAGTTCATGTTTTGCGGGTCCTTATATAGTAATAGAGGATTTGTCTCCGAACGTTAAAATATTAAAAAATAATAAAGAACTTATTGTACATAAAAATAGGACAAAGCTTTTTAAATCTTAGGTTAGCATAAATTAGAGGATCCTCTGGTATTAGTATTAAGTGTTGTAAAATTAAATATGAAGTAGGACATTTCAAAAAGGGTTGTAACCCGCGGTTTTGGTAAAAATTTGCTCCCCTCCAAGTTAGCAAATTTTTGAAAAAATCGCCGGGGAGGTGTAATATAGTGAGACCACCATGTATTAACTTTAGGTGGATCACTATGTATATTAGGTTTACAATTAACTAAATTAGAAATAAGCAATTTTAAGTAGGTTACAAAACAAATTGACCAATGACCCGAGGATGGAAGAGAAGACTAGACTAAGTTAGATTGTAGATGGGTGACATGGGTGTATATTAAGGGTTAGTAAATAAAGAACTATATATATTCAAAATGGTTGCCTGATTCCCAATGTAGTAAGGAACTATGGAATATAAGAAGAAATAGAATAAATTTATTACAGAATACGTTGTGTGATCCTTGTACATTCGGTACATATACAGAGCGTTCGAAAATTCGGGCGATTTTGCTACTTTTTTTCGAATTTAAAAAGACGTGATTTTACGTCACGGCATTGCAATTTAGTATCGGGAAGATGGAAAATTCAAATAAAGTTGAAGTTAAAATCGACATTGGAAGGTTAGTAGATTGAATTTTGGATAGGATTTGGCAGAAAATGATAGATTGAAGCATCTACAAAAGATTGATTTATAGATTTATGCAACCAACATATATGACTGTTATCCACACAGAATAAAAAAGTACCGAAAAATGGATTTTCTCGTAAATCACAAAGGCCGCGCAAGTCAATAAACTAAAACATTTAAAAGTTACCAACATCAAATAAAGAAAAAACGCATATCGAAATAGCTTCATTACGATACGCAAATGCGTATCGTAATAGACTTTTTATGATACCAAATTAGAAAAATAATATTTCGCAATGGTTCGTAGTTTACTAACTGACCGCCAGAGGTGTCAATGGTAATACAGGTGCGCCTAGATTGTGATGCCAATTTTTAAAACTGCCAGATACGTCTAAGTAAGTCGTATACAGGGTGCAGTCAACACAATTTTTTTAATACAGACCTGTATTTTTATTGCAATTTCCTACATCTTGTGTTTAATGACATGTACTACTACTTTAAACAATTTTTAATTTTCCGATCTCTTTAATAACATTTTTGAAAATAAAAGCTGACAGTGAAAACGTAGAACTTGCTATGCGACATCTATGTAAATAACGCTACAACGACGTTCGGTTTTTTTTAAATGAAAATTTTTCACTTGTCTTTTAATCCTTACCCTGTCCATTGTTCATATATTATCATTGACGAAGTTGAAAGTTATTGGACTTGAAATGTTGATATTTCAATAATATAGTATCGAATTAATATTTTCTTAGGTCTAAGAACATGCAATAAAAAATAGTCCGCATATATGACGACGATAACGGAAAGACGTAACATCAGAATTAATGTCTGGTAATAAGACGTTATAGAAAACAAGAACTTGAAAGTAATTTTATTTTTCGGCCATTTCCGTAAATAATTCCAGGAAAAAATAAAAACAGAAACGAGAATTTTTGATGGCTTGTTAGTTGACTCTTAAATGTGTAACTTTTTCCAATTAAGTCTTGGTTTTTACGACATTCCAGTGGTGAGCGTTGAAGATGGATCTAGGAAAATTCCCCGAGAACAATTCATCGACGGAAAATTCCCCGACAGCAATTTGACGACGAGAAAATTCCCCGATAGGAAATTTTCCCGACGGTAAAATTTATCGACAAACAATTCACCGAATATAAAATTCCTCTAGTTTCGCTAATTTTTGGTCCGAGAATGAATTTCACTCCTAGCCCAAAGTCCACATTGGTACGCGGACGGGACATTTAAAACAGTGCCTCACTTGTTTTACCAACTGTTTACAATACATGGGTTAAAAAAATCTTTCAATTCCGTTAGTATAGTAATACGTCCTATTGCCAGATAAAAGTAAAAATACCTACATTAGTCTACTTCAAAGGTTGAAAGAATTTATGCCTGGGGTGTCACCTACCACCATCCTCACGGATTTTGAAACTGCAATGATAAGTGCTTTTGCCGAATAATTTCCAGCTTCAAAGTGGATGGATCGTGGATGCTTTTTCCACTTTGCTCAATGCATCTTTAGAAAAATTCAGTAGGAAGGGTTAAGTAAGCAGTACGATACCAATGCGGAATTTGCACAAAAACTAAAGTTACTGTCAGCGTTAGCATTTGTCCCTACAAGTGATGTAGTCAATGCCTTTAAATTCCTTTGTGAAGAGAACATGCCACCCGAGAATGCATAGTCAGTTGTAGATAACTTCAAAGACACCTGGATTGAACGTCCACAAAGACGACAACGTCACCGTTCAAAGCGATTTCCTCTTGACATATGGAATTGCCACGATTCTGTAGTGGAAGGACTTCCAAAAACAAAATAAATAATTCCATAGAAGGCTGGCATAGAGCTTTTGAGACACAGGTTTCTGCAGACCATCCCAATATATGGAAGTTTGTGGAAACAATTAAACGTGAGCAAAGTCTGCATGAACTCCAAATCGAGCAATACTTAGGAGGTGCAGAAGGATCCACTATGCAAAAAAGCACCGCGATTGTGCTGAGCGATTGGCAACTCTTGTAACAAAATATGACGAGACAATTCTTTTCGACTATTTGCGTGGTATAGCTCATAATCTCATACTAGTAAAGACGTTAAAAAAATAAAAGAAAAAATAAAAAACACAAAAAACGAAAAAAAATTTAAACACGCCAGCATTATGCTGCTCGTTCTAAGCCGAGATAAAGTGTGAAGGAAAGTTGGGTATTCGCTTCTGTCGGGGAATTTTCTATTCGGTGAATTGTTTGTCGATAAATTTTACCGTGGGGAAATTTTCCTACCGGGGAATTTTTTTGTCGGGGAATTGCTGCCGGGAAATTTTCCGTCGATGAATTGTTCTCGGGGAATTTTCCGCCACCCGTTGAGGATATTACACGTCTGTAACGTCATCACGACTTAAGCGTTTACGACTCGCACTTTTACGATCGACACCACAACCTATGAGTATACGACTTACACCTCTGGTCACTAGTTAGTAAGCATCGTGCGATCTCCGATTTTACTTTCACACCAAAGTCACACATCGTTATAATATAGCAATGCTACATGCTATTTCCTCCCAACTTGTGGTGATTTCAATGAGAAAAAAGTAAACAATGGTAGATGCTGGCCCACCCGGCATCGCCCGGTGAGATACCATTGCATCGGCTTAGGCGGCGTGAAGTTGCTCTTGAGTTATTCTTTGAGTCAACGTTTCGTCGCTGTGCCGATGTTCCCGGTTTCCAGGGTGGGAAGAAAAAGCATGATGGCAGCTCCAGGACCAAAATACTCCGGAGGTAAACTCGCCCCCCGATCGGATCTCCGGGTGGGGGCTGATCCTGTGGCCTCATCAAGCGATATTAACCGAACATCCACTGTCTCCGACAATATATTGGGTTCCCCTAACAACACTCAACGGAGAAATAGTGTGGCACCTACAGTTGCTGACACACCCAAAAACAGCAGCTTCAAAATTGATTTCTGCAATATCAGAGGGCTTAATACCAACATCAATTCAGTCCACCAGCACTTACAAACATCCAAGCCCCATGTGCTCGCACTGACCGAGACAAAGGTCAGATCGTCAACGAACACCGTCAGCTATTTATATCCTGGATACGATTTTCATTTCCGATTTAGACGCAACTTTGGGGTCTGTCTCTTTATCCGAGATGATCTTTGCTGCCAACGAGAGGACACACTTGAACCAGCAGAGTTTGATGTAATGTGGTTTAAAATATCAACGCAGAAAATCACCAAGTTTATCTGCTGCCTTTACCGTCCTCCAAGTGACACCCATTACAGAGCACTCTTCTCGTCACTAGCAAACACAATTGACTTCTTGCAAACCAACCATCCTAATGCCGAAGTCGCTATCTTTGGTGACTTTAACGTCCACAATATCAACTGGCTCAAATACTCAAATACCAACGATGAACAGGGTCGTGAGGCGGAATCTTTTGCGATCAGTTCTGGTCTAACTCAACTCGTGGAAGAACCAACGCGAATTCCAGACCGAGATGGAGATTTTGCTAGTCTTTTAGATCTCTTTTTGACATCCAACCCTGACCTATACACAGTCACCGTTCATCCTCCATTAGGATCTTCCGATCACAAACTTATTTCAACTCTAAGCGAGCTGCCAATTTGTTCTGAACAACCTCCTAAACCTCGTAAAATTTGGCACTACACATCAGCTAGTTGGGAAGACCTAAGGGACCATTTTCGCACTTTTCCTTGGCTGGAAGTATGCTTCTCTTCAGATGATCCATCCGCTTGTGCTCAAGAGGTCTCCGATGTCATTCTTACTGGCATGGAAGCCTTTATTCCTTTCTCCAAGAAGCGCCCTTCAAATGGCAAGCCCTGGTTTAGCAAGAACTGCGAGCGTGCTGTCAGAGCTAAAAATCTAGCTTACCGACAATGGCGTAAAAATCCTACCGATGTGAATCGCACCATCTTTGTTACCGCTCGAAACCAGTGCAAGCAAACGATAGATCAAAACAAAGAGGCTCACAACATGAGGATCAAAAATAAACTTCTCGCCAGTCCTAACGGATCTAGGTCCTTTTGGTCAGTCGCTAAGGCCGTCAGTCAAAATTTTACCAAATCAAATATTCCACCGCTAACACGTTCTGACGGCACAATAGCAACCACGGCTGAAGATAAAGCGAACTTACTCGCAGAACTCTTTGCTTCACACTCCACGGTAGACTTTCAGGGAAAAACACCCCCGAACATACCAGCAATTCGATCGGAAATGACTGATATCGTATTCCGTCAGCGCCCTGTCAAACGAATTCTGAAGGGGCTCGATGCCAAAAAAGCTTCTGGTCCAGATGAAATTCCTATTATAGTGCTCAAGAAATGCGCCGATGAACTCACACCAGTATTTTGTAGACTTTTTAACTTATCCTACAAAAAAGGAATATTTCCATCTTGCTGGAAAAAGGCGCGAGTCCAGCCTATACCAAAGAAAGGCAAGAAAACCCTGCCAAACAACTATCGACCAGTCGCATTGCTTTCAGTTATATCAAAGGTGATGGAGAAAGCTATTAACCAACAACTTATAAAATACCTGGAAGACCTTAAAATTATCAGCGACCATCAGTATGGTTTTCGTAAGTCCAGATCAACAGGAGACCTGCTAGCCTATGTCACTCATCTTTGGAGCAACGCAATCGAACATCATGGGGAGTCCCGGGCTATTGCACTGGACATCTCTAAAGCCTTTGACCGTGTCTGGCACGAGGGGCTCCTAAGCAAACTGCGTTCTTATGGTATGCCCGGTCGATTTTGTTCATGGTTGTCTAGCTTCCTCAAGGACCGCTCTCTGCAAGTGGCGATTGACGGGTTTCTCTCAGACACCTTCACCATCAATGCTGGTGTTCCTCAAGGGTCCATATTATCTCCCACTCTCTTCTTACTGTACATTAACGACCTTCTAGCAAAAACAGAAAATCCATTATATTGCTTTGCTGACGACAGCACACTTATCTCATCTTTTACTTTGAAACCTCAAACATCGGCTACTGACGCACATCTTCGCAGACAACATGAGGTATCACGCCTCAATAAAGACCTGGAAGAAATTTTGTCTTGGGGTGACAGTAACCAAGTCGAATTTAACGCTCAAAAAACCCAGGCTGCAGTTTTCTCTAAGAAGGTCAACATTGTAGAACCCGATATCGTTATGGCAGGACACGCAATTCCACTGACTTCGTCTATTAATTTGCTGGGTGTCAACCTGGGAGGAAATATGTCTTGGCATAATCACGTAGTGGCAATCGCCAGGGCAGCTTCTCAGAAGCTCGGTATACTTTTCCGTACCAAAAAGTTGTATACACCTCAACAACTTTTGACACTTTATAAAGCCCAGATTCGACCATCACTGGAATACTGCTCTCATATCTGGAGTTCTGCACCGAAGCATACCCTTCGGTTGTTGGATTCCATCCAAAGGAGAGCCGTTCGTCTAATCGGCGACCACGAGCTGACTAAGAACCTCGACAGCTTAGAACATCGAAGACAGGTTGGTGATTTGACTCTCTTCTACAGATATTTTCATGGCAAGTGTTCGACAGATATTGCCCGCTCGATTCCACCTAGAGTAATGCATAGCAGAAACACACGACGAACCACTGCCGCCCATCCCTATGTGGTTCAACTTAGTACACCCCGAACATCATTGTTTCAGAACTCTTTCATTTGGAGGACGTCATCTTTGTGGAACGGCCTTTCTGAGACCGTGTTTCCAACCGAATATAACCTCCAACGATTCAAGAAAAACGTGAATTGCTTTCTTCGCACACGCACCGCTCCCAGAGCGCCTTAAAGGATTTTCCTATAGTGCTTGTGCTCGATCATAAAAAAAAAAAAAAAAAAAAAAACACGAAATAGGTTATGGGTTCCTTCGTGCTTGCTAGACAATTCTGCTGAGCACAGCGCGTTTGTTTTCTCCCAACAGCTACAAAAAATGTATCCAATTTCAAAACTTCTATAGGCCTTCATAACTGATAAATAAAAGAGTTGTTGCAGGTATTTAAAATAGTATGTGTATAGAAGAAGTAATAAATTTTATATGTTCTTATGATTCTTATACAAAATAAGAAAGAAAAAAAACTTCAGTATCGAAATTATTTTTAATATTTATATTTATTTATTTTATTTATATTACACTTGTACCAATTTACTGCAGTATAAAATATAACCAGAACAACGCCTAATATGTATAACAATACCCCAATGTGTTGAAGGTATGAATGCACAAAAGCCTATAACACAATTCCATTAATTTTTTCCTTTTAATTCTTGAATAATTCCTGTCAATGGACTTGGAGTGCTATATTTGTGATTTTTACTGTTGGGGGCCAGCACTTGTTTCTTACATTTTTGTGTTATTGTGCATTCATACCTTCAACACATTGGGGTATTGTAATACTTATTAGGCGTTGTTCTGGTTATATGTTATACTGCAGTAAATTGTTACAAGTGTAATTTAAATAAAATAAATAATTATAAATGTGAAAAATAATTTCGATACTGAGGTTATCTCGTATAAAAATTATGGGAACATAGTATAAAATTTCTTAATTTTTCTATACACATGCTATTTTAAATACCTGCAACAGACCGACAATAGGTCAAGATGCGTTCAGGATATGTATATTATCAATACGCCGAGCAAAAACTGTCGAAATTTTATTTAGAAAAATCGGATAAAGTTCTACTTTTTCTCAACATAAGTAAACAATAGTAGGAAATAACTATTGGTAAATAATGTAATTTTATAATGTTAGATACATTATTTTCTATTTTTGTTATTATTTTATATTACTACCCTGATAAGAATTTATAGATAGAATTAAATAATAATATTTGTATACTTCCTAATTACAAATAGCGCATAGACAGGTATTTACTTACCTAGGTGTGCAGTTAAAAATAACTTTGAACCATAGAAATATTTTAGAGTAATGCACTAATATATTTTTAAAATTGTAAAAAATTTAAGTCATATATTATAATATATTATTATTATTATTATTACTATACATAATAATATATTATACAGGGTGTTTCATTAAGGTCGAAGAGCGGCCATATCTCGGAAACTATTGGGCATAGAAATTCAGGAAAAAAAAATTAATAATTTAAGTGGCTATGAGAAAATCCTGGAAATAATCTTTAAGTTTCGCATTTTGCCGCAAGGGGGCGCAATTGAAAAGTAAATTTTAACATTTTAGATATCTCCGAAAATAGCACGTTAAGGTATATTTTTAATAACACCATTAAAAAGCTTGGACAATTTTGCATAATTTTGGTTTCATGCTTGTTGGCGTACTGACTTTAGTAAGAGTGGGGGAAGCTGTTGAAAGTGTAATCATTTAAATCTCTGTAACTTATAAACCACTTATCCGATTTTAGCAAACTAAAACTTGTTTGGAAGAGAAATGTAAGTACTTTTAACTGTCGTCTTGAGTGGTCCATGATGCTTCTCAATAAAAATACTAGAGGGCGCAATTTGCAATAATAACACATTTCTTAACTTTATTCATTTATTTCAAATCATACGGTATAACTATATATCTAAACATAAACTTACCGATGAAATGTAATGCCCAGTTTTTTACTTCCTAGCGTTTGGGAGCACCCACAAGCAGCACAATTAACCATATTTATAGCTTTTTCATTAACCCATAATACCAAACAATTAATCCGTTTTAATCGCTGTCCAGCGCTAAAAGTATACTCCACTGTCGCACTAAAGTAACTATAAGTTTACTAGAATTCGTTAAATATGGTTCTTAACTAATTAAAATGGAAATTAACTCAAAAACAGCAAAGAAAGCAGAAATTGCCAGAAATCACAGCTCGACCTGTCAACTAGTGTCAACCACGGTCAACCACCAAAACAAACATGGAGTCATATTTAGACATTAGATGGGGGTTCAAAATGGCCGACTTCCGTCGGTCGCGTTGTAAGGCGGTTTATGCAAAATCCTACTTCCTTTGTATTCTCAATTCGATGGTCTAACCGCACAAGACTTTAATACGTTTTTTTTAAACATAGCAGGCGAGACTATAAGAAACATCCAGCCAACAACAAAAAAAATTGTACTGACTACCTGGACTGAGTGGATAAAGACCCGGATGCTGCCCCGTTTAGGTTTTCAGAGGTAAGCTTCATTCAGGTCATGGATGTTATTGATTTCTTGAAAAACAAGAATAGCAGGGACATCTATAGCATGGATGTTTATATGCTAAAATCATTTAAAGATCTATTAATAATGCCACTAACTAAAAACTTGTGTATTAGAAATGGAATTTTTCCCAGCTCCCTGAAGATATCTAGAGTTGTTCATATTATCAAAAAATGAGATAGGAACGATGTGGGTAACTATCGACCAATATCACTTTTTCCCATCCTGTCAAAGGTCTTTGAGTGTTTGCTGAAGAACCAGTTGTATGACTATTTGGAGATCAGCGGTTTATTCTCTGCTAGCCAATATGGCTTTAGAACTGGCAAGTCAGCACTTTTGGCTATCCTGGATATATAGCGGAGGCCTTTGGGAGGGGACAGTACGAAAGCGCCGCGTTCTGCGACCTCTCGAAGGCCTTTGACTGTGTTTCTCATTTCATTCTATTGGATAAGCCGGGTGCCTATGGGTTGGCTGGGGACATTATTCGCCTGCTGGGGAACTACTTGGTGGGCCGCAGGCAACTATCCACCTTCCGGTGGAGGTCGTCCGGTGAGACGGGGCTAACGTACGGGGTACCTCAGGGCTCGGTGCTGGGTCCGATGCTTTTCCTCATTTATATTAACGACATAAATCATGCCGCACCAAACTTAAAATTTATACTGTTTGCGGACGATACCTCTGGTGTGGTTGCTGATATAAGCAACGAATGGAAGCCTGTATGAGAGAAATTGGGGTGTGATTCAGGTCCAATAAGCTGGCTCATAATGATAATAAGACAGAAAATATTAAATTGTGACTCAGGAACATCGAGGGTAAGAATGCTGGAGAGGTCAAATTTCTGGTAGTGTACTTGGACCTTCTTTTAAAGTTTGATAGACATGTTAAACATGTAGCAGAACGTCTTGCAAAAAACATTTATATTGAAAAATTCAAAGAGGATACTTCCACACTCCTGTCTTCTCCAGACGTTTCACGGTGTGTTTCAGTCGTTAGCTTGCTACGCTATCCTGGTTTGGGGTCACTCTGCATATTCGACACGAATATTTAGATAACAAAGGAAAGCTATAAGGATCGTTGCCGGAATCGACTACAGACAGGACGCCAGAGAGGCTTTTAAACAACTTAGCATCATTACTATTCCTTGCCGTTACCTGCATGAGTGTCTAATTTATTGCCATAAAAACAAGCAACAGTTTACTCTGAACCAGTTCTGTCACAACAACCCAACAAGACAGGGAAACCAAATAAGAATAAACTACCATCGTTTAGAAGGAACTAGAATGTCTGCTAACTATTAAGGCCTTAAATATTACAACTGCCTTCCCATGCATATAAAAGAATTGCCTGAAATACCTTTTAAGAACGCAATTAAATAATTATTATTGTAGAACGCTTTCTATTAGTGCTGAAGAGTTTTTGGATTTTGATATAGTTTTAAAAAAATGGTACAACGTAATGTGCGCTTTTATGTCTTCTAAATGTTTTAAATATTTTAATATTTTTTTATAGGAATGCATTTTCATGTGTTATGGTGTACCTACTATACTATACTATATGTATATTGGAACTATTATTTCCTTATGCCAATGTTTATTAGGAATGTTTTTTACAAGAAGTGAATATCTTGTGAGATGTGTGTTACAATAGGTTTTCCATTTTACGTTCCATTTATCTAATATTTGTGATCTTAGAAGAAACATCTGCCTCGCTAAGAGTGAGACTAGAACTAATTTGTGTTCCATTACGAATACTTAGTTTAAACTTGTTTATGTAAAAGTCGTTCGGTAAATGTCAACGCCCGTCTAATGAATTCTCAGTGATCATACGATCTAAATATTTTCTTGTTCTGATCTCAGTGGCGAGGTCAAACCAAAATCGTTTATCAACTTATTCATTTAAAAAGATTAATAAAATTGTTTTAAACAAAAAATACACTTTTTTTAAATTCTTTTAAAAATGTTGTAATGTATTTTTTTTTTATAATTTGTAAATACTATTTGGAATATTATTATGTAAATTTAAAGAATTGACGTTTTTGTGTTGAAAGGATGTTTTCGATGGCCGTATTAAAAAAGCTGTTTGTTTCTGTTAAAATTTATTTATATTGATTTAAAAAAAAAACTGCGATTGAAGACAAAGTAGTTCACTGCTTTTGTTGGTTCGCTTTTATCTTCTTTAATTTTTCAATTGATCGATTTTGCGTTTGGTCGTCTCTAGGCGGTGCAATCATCCCTTGACGAAATTTGAACGGGGTGGTTTTCTCCGTTTTCCATTATCCACTTCTTTATTTTGGCCAAACATTTGCATTTAAATGGATTGCTACTGATGTCGGTATATTGGGCTTTGAATATTTTATTTAAATCTAAAAAAATAATTCATTCTTTCACAACCGGGGTTTTCTCTATTTTAAGGATCTACTATCACTTTTAGGACGGTTTGCTCAAAAATGAATAAGGCTAACAAATTTATTTTAAGATACTTGTTTATTAAGAAACTTTGGAATATTTTTTTTGACTTTTGCATTATTAACGAACGCAGAGGTATGTAAATATTTCAAAATTATTGCAGGCGTTCGGCTGTCATAAAATATCACCAGTAAAATTTAATTACACAAGCAGTATAAATTTGATATCTTTGCTAATAATAAAAAGGTTTTTATAATAATAATAATAATAATAATAATAATAATAATAAATATCTTTTTATTTCAAATTCAGAAAAAAAATTATAAACATAATGTTTTATAGACTGCGAGATCTAGCAACGCTACTCTATCTAACCCGTCTTCTTACTATAAACTAAAAAAAAAATAATAATATGTTTTTTATGTCAAACCAGTACATTATTGTGTTTTTATACCTTAAATACCAACTACATACTGGATTACTTTATGCCCGTGCGGGCATTAAGGCGCAAAAAACAGTTTTCGATTAACTTATTCTTTATTAACAAAATAACAAAATATAAATTTTCGTTTATATATTATTTGGCTGTATTTACATAGAATTGGCAATTCTGGAAGGTTCCGCTGATAGCTAAATTTCCTGCAGCAAAGGTTGACTCATGATTCATTGTCTGGGTCTCTAGTTTCTGTAAGGAAATGCGAGATCCAGATGATACGCCTACCAACATCCTTGAAACCTCATTTTTTGAGGATATGCTGTATTCTAAATATCCTTCAGCAACTGTGGTACTCTTCCATCCACCATGGCACTTCAGTGTAGTCATACTTGCTCCAGCTTCTGCTAATAGGGTTGCCGACGTTCGACGTAAACAATGACCAGTGTACTTTTCGGGGTTGTTCAAACCCAAATATTTTGCAATAATACAGGGAAGTTTCCCAATTGTGTTTTTTCCAACAGGTTGTACAGTACAGCAACATTGTCTGTAGGTTAAAAATAGTCTTTTTTCTGAGCAGCCATGTTGCCGCAAAGAAATAAGCTCTTATAAGTTTCAAACTCTTTATTTCGTCTTCATCAACAATGGTGAAAACTCGTTTTTTGTCAGTTTTTGTTTCTGGCACCGTTACAACAAAGACTGATTTTCTATCTTCTACATGTTTGACTAACATATTTACAAGTTCTTGCCGCTGACATCCACCAAATACACCAAATAATAATACGACCTTGTTCATTAAAACCTTTCATTTGGTGCCTCATGAATAAATTTAAGGATATTTTCTCTAGATAACACACTGGATTTTTTTGGTTGGTACCCTTTTGACCTTTGCTTTAAATACTCGCATAATTTGTGAAAATTACAAATATTAATATTCTTATTTACCCTTAAAGTCTTCTTTATCATCGAATATTTAACCAACAAAGAGCTCGGGGAAAATTTTTCGGATAGATCATTAAAGTACCCCAACAGCACAGTTTCTTTAATGTTTTCTACAGCATTTTCTGACATCCACTTCAAAAATTGGTCATATTTTTTGTTGTATGAGTCTCTGGATTTTCTTGGTAACAGGTTTTGCGTTGCCTTTTCAGCCTTTCTTGCACTTTCGTCGAGAATTTCAAAATCTTGTTCCATTTTTGATTTTGACACATTAAACATTTTAATACTTATCTCCCTAGCAACAAAAACGCAGACAATAATAATGTCAAGGTAATGTCGCAGGTAAAAATAAAAAATTGGTAAATCAAATTAAATTTAAAAAAAATATTTATTATTCAAAACGAACTGGTATGACATAAAAGTTTTTATGCACCACGGGTACTAATAGATATATACCCTCGGGCGACTTACGAACCATCGGGCCAGAGTCCCTCGGCTTTGTAAGACTGTCGCCCTCAGGGCATAATCATCTACTTAGTACCCTTGATACATAAATAACTATTAGATACTTATAATATAATATTAATAATAAATATTTCATAACAGCATTATTACGCTAGAGGCAAATGCATGATAGTAGTATATGAAAACGACTAATTACTTATTTCTTTTACTCACAATGTGACGTGATCAAATTTACTGGCATTATAACAAAATTTAAAACAAGAATTTTGAAGTTTTTGGAGACTATTTTTTTTTCTCTGGGTAAAAGCTGGCCAAAAAAGAACGTCGGCGTATGAAACTAACGATAATATCAGAGAAGCGCTGAGCCTTAGTTTGACATCAGTCGTCAAAATGTCTTTGTGCATTATATAAAATTTTAATTTATAGTTGCGTACCCAAAAAAATACCTACATTTTTTTCGCAATCTGAAGGCACTAAAAGAGCACCTTCAATTTTAATATTAAAATAATTTAACTTAGATGAGCCAAAAAGAAGTAACTTGGATTTTGTACCATTTAATACCAATTTATGGAATTAAGATATTTCAGAAATAATTGCCAAGTCAGATTTAATAGCCTCCATGGCCTCCAAATGAGGAAACGAAAAGTAAATTTCCTTATCATCTGCATATTGATGAGATGTACATACCTTTAAAAATTTATAAAAATCGCAGGTATATAAAGAAAACAAGAGCGGTAACAAAATACGTCCCTGTGGAACCCCCCTTTTAATATTTACATAATCCGAAATATCTGAACCAACACACACTCTTTGTTTTCTACCCAATAGGTAATTGTTTATTAGATCAAGAGCAGTGTGATGTAGACCGAGGTATTAAAGTTTAGAGAGAAGAACTGAGTGATTCAGAGTATCAAATGCCTTGCTATAGTTTAACGGCACTAAAGCCATCATCTTATTTTTATCCAAACTTCTAATAATTTCATCACAGACATGCAATACAGCTGTTCGGTTAGCTGCCACATAATTCTTTAATTATTGGTCATTCATAACTTTCTCGAGTATTTGTGGCAGCCTAGCGCAGCGATAGCGTTCTCGCATCGCATGCCGAAGGTACCTGGTTCGATCCCAGGCAGGTTTGGCGGACCAGGCCACCGTACTTCGTAGTGTTGCATTGGACAACACACACTGGCATTCTCAATGGCAAAATAAACACTGCAGTGAAAGGCGACCTCGATACGATACAGCTGTGGAGCTCTTGGGCTCCTCCGGTATCATTCGGGTGTCCCTTCGGCATGTTGTCGAGAAGTGAGCTACTCCTGAACCAAGTAACGGATCTAGTGACGCACAAAAGGGACGCATGTCTGTTACCGATCCAAACGGATTAGGGGACGCCCCGAATCAGATGATTTGGTAATACAGACGGTGTGTCCCGTGGAGTGATACTGGATCCCGACGGATTAGGGGGCTCTGCGGCAACATCCCGTAAAACTGTGCCGAGAATAACATCTGCCAGTAAAATTGTGGTTCGGAACCCACGTAAAACTACCGTAGTCAGGTTAGCAACGGCTTTTGGCAACGGAAATGCGACGCATCGAAGCAGACTCCAAGCGGCGATCGGACCGACCGCGTCTATTGCATGGCCTAAACAATCTGCACCGCGAATAAAATAATGTTCTAGAAACTACTTATGTTTAATAGTAATATGCTTAAGAAAACGAAGATTTTTATTATAAAAAATGGAAAAAATTGTGAAAATTATTTATTTGTTTATTTAAACTTAATTATTCGGGTTCGGGTTTGGTAGCTTTTTTAGCTAAAAAGCGGTCGGAATAAGATCACCCACGAGTGATAACTAAAGAAAAGTAATTAATAAATCTATTTTTGCTTATATTCATAATATTTATTATATATATATATATATATATATGATATGATATGATATGAAAAAGGCAGACGGAAACTTTCCCAAAAATACACAAAAAATGTATTTATTCTTTAATAATTTCCCATTTGTAGCTGAAAAACCAACGTTGCTGGGAGTTTTATTGTTCTAAAATGTAGGTACTACCTTACCAAGTATGGTTCCAATTCGATATTGAAAAGGCCGGCGTAAATTTTTCTGCAAAATTACGACAAAGTTGAAAAATTATAACAAAACAATAGGTTTAAAACAAGAATATGTTTTTTAGCGAAAAAGCGATCTGCCGAAGACCTCCCAGTGGTCACAATCGAAGAAGAGCTATGGTACAATCTAGTTTTGCTTGTATAAGCGATAAGCCGACGGAAACAATTCCACAAACCAGGACCGAACTTTTAAAACATAAAACAACTAATTTAATCTTTAATAATATCCCATTTGCCGCTGAAAAACCACCGTTGCTGGGGGTTTTATTGTTCTAAAATGTGGGTACTACCTTGCCAAGTATGGTTCCAATTCGATATTAAAAAGGCCGGCGTAAATTTTTCTGCAAAATTACGACAAAGTAAAATTGAATTAATCTTTAATAATTTCCAATTTGTAGCTGAAAAACCACCGTTGCTGGGGGTTTTTTTGTTCTAAAATGTAGGTACTACCTTACCAAGTATGGTTCCAATTCAATATTAAAAAGGCCGGCGTAAATTTTTCTGCAAAATTACGACAAAGTAAAATTAATTTAATCTTTAATAATTTCTTATTTGTAGCTGAAAAACCACCGTTGCTGGGGGTTTTATTGTACTAAAATGTAGGTACTATCTTACCAAGTATGGTTCCAATTCGATATTAAAAAGGCCGGCGTAAATTTTTCTACAAAATTACGACAAAGTAAAATTAATTTAATTTTTAATAATTTCCCATTTGTAGCTGAAAAACCACCGTTGCTGGGGGTTTTATTGTTCTAAAATGTAGGTATTACCTTACCAAGTATGGTTCCAATTCGATATTAAAAAGGCCGGTGTAAATTTTTCTGCAAAATAACGACAAAGTAAAATTAAATGAATCTTTAATAATTTCCAATTTGTAGCTGAAAAACCACCGTTGCTGGGGGTTTTATTGTTCTAAAATGTAGGTACTACCTTACCAAGTATGGTTTCAATTCGATATTGAAAAGACCGGCGTAATTTTTTCTGCAAAATTACGACAAAGTAAAATTAATTTAATCTTTAATAATTTCTTATTTGTAGCTGAAAAACCACCGTTGCTGGGGGTTTTATTGTACTAAAATGTAGGTACCATCTTACCAAGTATGGTTCCAATTCGATATTAAAAAGGCCGGCGTAAATTTTTCTACAAAATTACGACAAAGTAAAATTAATTTAATTTTTAATAATTTCCCATTTGTAGCTGAAAAACCACCGTTGCTGTGGGTTTTATTATTCTAAAATGTAGGTATTACCTTACCAAGTATGGTTCCAATTCGATATTAAAAAGGCCGGTGTAAATTTTTCTGCAAAATTACGACAAAGTAAAATTGAATTAATCTTTAATAATTTCCAATTTGTAGCTGAAAAACCACCGTTGCTGGGGGTTTTATTGTTCTAAAATGTAGGTACTACCTTACCAAGTATGGTTCCAATTCAATATTAAAAAGGCCGGCGTAAATTTTTCTGCAAAATTACGACGAAGTAAAATTAATTTAATCTTTAATAATTTCTTATTTGTAGCTGAAAAACCACCGTTGCTGGGGGTTTTATTGTACTAAAATGTAGGTACTACCTTACCAAGTATAGTTCCAATTCGATATTAAAAAGGCCGGAGTAAATTTTTCTGCAAAATTACGACAAAGTAAAATTAATTTAATTTTTAATAATTTCCCATTTGTAGCTGAAAAACCACCGTTGCTGGGGGTTTTATTGTTCTAAAATGTAGGTATTACCTTACCAAGTATGGTTCCAATTCGATATTAAAAAGGCCGGCGTAAATTTTTCTGCAAAATGACGACAAAGTAAAATTAAATTAATCTTTAATAATTTTCAATTTGTAGCTAAAAAACCACCGTTGCTGGGGGTTTTATTGTTCTTAAATGTAGGTACTACCTTACCAAGTATGGTTCCAATTCGATATTAAAAAGGCCGGCGTAAATTTTTTTGCAAAATCACGACAAAGTAAAATTAATTTAATAATTTCCAATTTGTAGCTGAAAAACCACCGTTGCTGGGGGTTTTATTGTTCTAAAATGTAGGTACTACCTTACCAAGTATGGTTCCAATTCGATATTGAAAATGCCGGCGTAAGTTTTTCTGCAAAATTACGACAAAGTTAAAAAATTATAACAAAACAATAGGTTTAAAACAAGAATATGTTTTTTAGCGAAAAAGCGATCTGCCGAAGACCTCCCAGTGGTCACAATCGAAGAAGAGCTATGGTACAATCTAGTTTTGCTTGTATAAGCGATAAGCCGACGGAAACTATTCCACAAACCAGGACCGAACTTTTAAAACATAAAACAACTAATTTAATCTTTATTAATATCCCATTTGCCGCTGAAAAACCACCGTTGCTGGGGGTTTTATTGTTCTAAAATGTGGGTACTACCTTACCAAGTATGGTTCCAATTCGATATTAAAAAGGCCGGCGTAAATTTTTCTGCAAAATTACGACAAAGTAAAATTGAATTAATCTTTAATAATTTCCAATTTGTAGCTGAAAAACCACCGCTGCTGGGGGTTTTTTTGTTCTAAAATGTAGGTACTACCTTACCAAGTATGGTTCCAATTCAATATTAAAAAGGCCGGCGTAAATTTTTCTGCAAAATTACGACAAAGTAAAATTAATTTAATCTTCAATAATTTCTTATTTGTAGCTGAAAAACCACCGTTGCTGGGGGTTTTATTGTTCTAAAATGTAGGTATTACCTTACCAAGTATGGTTCCAATTCGATATTAAAAAGGCCGGTGTAAATTTTTCTGCAAAATAACGACAAAGTAAAATTAAATGAATCTTTAATAATTTCCAATTTGTAGCTGAAAACCCACCGTTGCTGGGGGTTTTATTGTTCTAAAATGTAGGTACTACCTTACCAAGTATGGTTCCAATTCGATATTGAAAAGGCCGGCGTAATTTTTTCTGCAAAATTACGCAAAGTTGAAAAATCATAAGAAAACAATAAGTTTAAGACAAGAATATGTTTTTTAGCGAAAAAGCGATCTGCCGAAGACCTCTCAGTGGTCACAATTAAAGAAAAGTTATGGTACAATCTAGTTTTGCTTGTATAAGCGATAAGCCGACGAAAACTATTCCACAAACCAGGACCGAACTTTTAAAACATAAAACAACTAATTTAATCTTTATTAATATCCCATTTGCCGCTGAAAAACCACCGTTGCTGGGGGTTTTATTGTTCTAAAATGTAGAAATTACCTTACCAAGTATGGTTTCAATTCGATATTAAAAAGGCCGGTGTAAATTTTTCTGCAAAATTACGACAAAGTAAAATTGAATTAATCTTTAATAATTTCTTATTTGTAGCTGAAAAACCACCGTTGCTGGGGGTTTTATTGTTCTAAAATGTGGGTACTACCTTACCAAGTATGGTTCCAATTCGATATTAAAAAGGCCGGCGTAAATTTTTCTGCAAAATTACGACAAAGTAAAATTGAATTAATCTTTAATAATTTCCAATTAGTAGCTGAAAAATCACCGTTGCTGGGAGTTTTATTATTCTAAAATGTAGGTACTACCTTATTAAGTTAGGTTCCAATTCAATATTAAAAAGGCCGGCGTAAATTTTTCTGCAAAATTACCACAAAGTAAAATTAATTTAATCTTTAATAATTTCTTATTTGTAGCTGAAAAACCACCGTTGCTGGGGGTTTTATTGTTCTAAAATGTAGGTACTACCTTACCAAGTATGGTTCCAATTCAATATTAAAAAGGCCGGCGTAAATTTTTCTGCAAAATTACGACAAAGTAAAATTAATTTAATCTTTAATAATTTCTTATTTGTAGCTGAAAAACCACCGTTGCTGGGGGTTTTATTGTTCTAAAATGTGGGTACTACCTTACCAAGTATGGTTCCAATTCGATATTAAAAAGGCCGGCGTAAATTTTTCTGCAAAATTACGACAAAGTAAAATTGAATTAATCTTTAATAATTTCCAATTAGTAGCTGAAAAATCACCGTTGCTGGGGGTTTTATTGTTCTAAAATGTAGGTACTACCTTATTAAGTTAGGTTCCAATTCAATATTAAAAAGGCCGGCGTAAATTTTTCTGCAAAATTACGACAAAGTAAAATTGAATTAATCTTTAATAATTTCCAATTTGTAGCTGAAAAACCACCGTTGCTGGGAGTTTTATTGTTCTAAAATGTAGGT
Source organism: Polydrusus pterygomalis (assembly GCA_963969555.1). Classification (NCBI taxonomy): domain Eukaryota; kingdom Metazoa; phylum Arthropoda; class Insecta; order Coleoptera; family Curculionidae; genus Polydrusus; species Polydrusus pterygomalis. The sequence continues at coordinate 49,278,147 of OZ018382.1, forward strand.
ACTACATTACCAAGTATGGTTCCAATTCAATATTAAAAAGGCCGGCGTAAATTTTTTTGCAAAATCACGACAAAGTAAAATTAATTTAATAATTTCCAATTTGTAGCTGAAAAACCACCGTTGCTGGGGTTTTTATTATTCTAAAATGTGGGTACTACCTTACCAAGTATGGTTCCAATTCAATATTAAAAAGGCCGGCGTAAATTTTTCTGCAAAATTACGACAAAGTAAAATTAATTTAATTTTTAATAATTTCCCATTTGTAGCTGAAAAACCACCGTTGCTGGGGGTTTTATTGTTTTAAAATGTAGGTAGTACCTTACCAAGTATGGTTCCAATTCGATATTAAAAAGGCCGGCGTAAATTTTTTTGCAAAATCACGACAAAGTAAAATTAAATTAATCTTTAATAATTTCCAATTTGTAGCTGAAAAACCACCGTTGCTGGGGGTTTTATTGTTCTAAAATGTAGGTACTACCTTACCAAGTATTGTTTCAATTCGATATTAAAAAGGCCGGCGTAAATTTTTCTACAAAATTACGACAAAGTAAAATTAATTTATTCTTTAATAATTTCCCATTTGTAGCTGAAAAACCACCGTTGCTGGGGGTTTTATTGTTCTAAAATGTAGGTACTACCTTACCCAGTATGGTTCCAATTCGATATTAAAAAGGCCGACGTAAATTTTTCTGCAAAATTACGACAAAATAAAATTAAATTAATCTTTAATAATTTCCAATTTGTAGCTGAAAAATCACCGTTGCTGGGGGTTTTATTGTTCTAAAATGTAGGTACTACCTTACCAAGTATGGTTCCAAGTCGATATTGAAAAGGCCGGCGTAAATTTTTCTGCAAAATTACGACAAAGTTGAAAAATCATAACAAAACAATAAGTTTAAGACAAGAATATGATTCTTAGAGAAAAAGCGATCTGCCGAAGACCTCTCAGTGGTCACAATCAAAGAAAAGTTATGGTGCAATCTAGTTTTGCTTGTATAAGCGATAAGCCGAAGGAAACTATTCCACAAACCAGGACCGAACTTTTAAAACATAAAACAACTAATTTAATCTTTATTAATATCCCATTTGCCGCTGAAAAACCACCGTTGCTGGGGGTTTTATTGTTCTAAAATGTGGGTACTACCTTAAAAAGTATGGTTCCAATTCGATATTAAAAAGGCCGACGTAAATTTTTCTGCAAAATTACGACAAAGTAAAATTAAATTAATCTTTAATAATTTCCAATTTGTAGCTGAAAAACCACCGTTGCTGGGGGTTTTATTGTTCTAAAATGTAGGTACTACCTTACCAAGTATGATTCCAATTCGATATTGAAAAGGCCGGCGTAATTTTTTCTGCAAAATTACAACAAAGTTGAAAAATCATAACAAAACAATAAGTTTAAGACAAGAATATGTTTTTTAGCGAAAAAGCGATCTGCCGAAGACCTTGCAATGGTCACAATCGAAAAAAAGTTATGGTACAATCTAGTTTTGCTTGTTTAAGCGATAAGCCGACGGAAACTATTTCACAAACCAGGACCGAACTTTTAAAACATAAAACAACTAATTTAATCTTTATTAATATCCCATTTGCCGCTGAAAACCCACCGTTGCTGGGGGTTTTAATGTTCTAAAATGTGGGTACTACCTTACCAAGTGGGGTTCCAATTCGATATTAAAAAGGCCGGCGTAAATTTTTCTGCAAAATTACGACAAAATAAAATTGAATTAATCTTTAATAATTTCGAATTTGTAGCTGAAAAACCACCGTTGCTTGGGGTTTCATTGTTCTAAAATGTAGGTACTACCTTACCAAGTATGGTTCCAATTCGATATTAAAAAGGCCGACGTAAATTTTTCTGCAAAATTACGACAAAGTAAAATTAAATTAATCTTTAATAATTTCCAATTTGTAGCTGAAAAACCACCGTTGCTGGGGGTTTTATTGTTCTAAAATGTAGGTACTACCTTACCAAGTATGATTCCAATTCGATATTGAAAAGGCCGGCGTAAGTTTTTCTGCAAAATTACGACAAAGTTAAAAAATTATAACAAAACAATAGGTTTAAAACAAGAATATGTTTTTTAGCGAAAAAGCGATCTGCCGAAGACCTCCCAGTGGTCACAATCGAAGAAGAGCTATGGTACAATCTAGTTTTGCTTGTATAAGCGATAAGCCGACGGAAACTATTCCACAAACCAGGACCGAACTTTTAAAACATAAAACAACTAATTTAATCTTTATTAATATCCCATTTGCCGCTGAAAAACCACCGTTGCTGGGGGTTTTATTGTTCTAAAATGTGGGTACTACCTTACCAAGTATGGTTCCAATTCGATATTAAAAAGGCCGGCGTAAATTTTTCTGCAAAATTACGACAAAATAAAATTGAATTAATCTTTAATAATTTCCAATTTGTAGCTGAAAAACCACCGTTGCTGGGGGTTTTTTTGTTCTAAAATGTAGGTACTACCTTACCAAGTATGGTTCCAATTCAATATTAAAAAGGCCGGCGTAAATTTTTCTGCAAAATTACGACAAAGTAAAATTAATTTAATCTTCAATAATTTCTTATTTGTAGCTGAAAAACCACCGTTGCTGGGGGTTTTATTGTTCTAAAATGTAGGTATTACCTTACCAAGTATGGTTCCAATTCGATATTAAAAAGGCCGGTGTAAATTTTTCTGCAAAATAACGACAAAGTAAAATTAAATGAATCTTTAATAATTTCCAATTTGTAGCTGAAAACCCACCGTTGCTGGGGGTTTTATTATTCTAAAATGTAGGTACTACCTTACCAAGTATGGTTCCAATTCGATATTGAAAAGGCCGGCGTAAGTTTTTCTGCAAAATTACGACAAAGTTAAAAAATTATAACAAAACAATAGGTTTAAAACAAGAATATGTTTTTTAGCGAAAAAGCGATCTGCCGAAGACCTCCCAGTGGTCACAATCGAAGAAGAGCTATGGTACAATCAAGTTTTGCTTGTATAAGCGATAAGCCGACGGAAACTATTCCACAAACCAGGACCGAACTTTTAAAACATAAAACAACTAATTTAATCTTTATTAATATCCCATTTGCCGCTGAAAACCCACCGTTGCTGGGGGTTTTAATGTTCTAAAATGTGGGTACTACCTTACCAAGTGGGGTTCCAATTCGATATTAAAAAGGCCGGCGTAAATTTTTCTGCAAAATTACGACAAAATAAAATTGAATTAATCTTTAATAATTTCGAATTTGTAGCTGAAAAACCACCGTTGCTTGGGGTTTTATTGTTCTAAAATGTAGGTACTACCTTACCAAGTATGGTTCCAATTCGATATTAAAAAGGCCGACGTAAATTTTTCTGCAAAATTACGACGAAGTAAAATTAAATTAATATTTAATAATTTCCAATTTGTAGCTGAAAAACCACCGTTGCTGGGGGTTTTATTGTTCTAAAATGTAGGTACTACCTTACCAAGTATGATTCCAATTCGATATTGAAAAGGCCGGCGTAATTTTTTCTGCAAAATTACAACAAAGTTGAAAAATCATAACAAAACAATAAGTTTAAGACAAGAATATGTTTTTTAGCGAAAAAGCGATCTGCCGAAGACCTTTCAGTGGTCACAATCGAAAAAAAGTTATGGTACAATCTAGTTTTGCTTGTTTAAGCGATAAGCCGACGGAAACTATTTCACAAACCAGGACCGAACTTTTAAAACATAAAACAACTAATTTAATATTTATAAATATCCCATTTGCCGCTGAAAACCCACCGTTGCTGGGGGTTTTAATGTTCTAAAATGTGGATACTACCTTACCAAGTATGGTTCCAATTCGATATTAAAAAGGCCGACGTAAATTTTTCTGCAAAATTACGACAAAGTAAAATTAAATTAATCTTTAATAATTTCCAATTTGTAGCTGAAAAACCATCGTTGCTGGGGGTTTTATTGTTCTAAAATGTAGGTACTACCTTACCAAGTATGATTCCAATTCGATATTGAAAAGGCCGGCGTAATTTTTTCTGCAAAATTACAACAAAGTTGAAAAATCATAACAAAACAATAAGTTTAAGACAAGAATATGTTTTTTAGCGAAAAAGCGATCTGCCGAAGACCTTTCAGTGGTCACAATCGAAAAAAAGTTATGGTACAATCTAGTTTTGCTTGTTTAAGCGATAAGCCGACGGAAACTATTTCACAAACCAGGACCGAACTTTTAAAACATAAAACAACTAATTTAATCTTTATTAATATCCCATTTGCCGCTGAAAACTCACCGTTGCTGGGGGTTTTAATGTTCTAAAATGTGGGTACTACCTTACCAAGTAGGGTTCCAATTCGATATTAAAAAGGCCGGCGTAAATTTTTCTGCAAAATTACGACAAAGTAAAATTGAATTAATATTTAATAATTTCCAATTTGTAGCTGAAAAACCACCGTTGCTGGGGGTTTTATTGTTCTAAAATGTAGGTACTACCTTAAAAAGTATGGTTCCAATTCGATATTAAAAAGGCCGGCGTAAATTTTTCTGCAAAATTACGACAAAGTAAAATTGAATTAATCTTTAATAATTTCGAATTTGTAGCTGAAAAACCACCGTTGCTTGGGGTTTTATTGTACTAAAATGTAGGTATTACCTTACCAAGTATGGTTCCAATTCGATATTAAAAAGGCCGGTGTAAATTTTTCTGCAAAATAACGACAAAGTAAAATTAAATGAATCTTTAATAATTTCCAATTTGTAGCTGAAAAACCACCGTTGCTGGGGGTTTTATTGTTCTAAAATGTAGGTACTACCTTACCAAGTATGGTTTCAATTCGATATTGAAAAGACCGGCGTAATTTTTTCTGCAAAATTACGACAAAGTAAAATTAATTTAATCTTTAATAATTTCTTATTTGTAGCTGAAAAACTACCGTTGCTGGGGGTTTTATTGTACTAAAATGTAGGTACCATCTTACCAAGTATGGTTCCAATTCGATATTAAAAAGGCCGGCGTAAATTTTTCTACAAAATTACGACAAAGTAAAATTAATTTAATTTTTAATAATTTCCCATTTGTAGCTGAAAAACCACCGTTGCTGGGGGTTTTATTGTTCTAAAATGTAGGTATTACCTTACCAAGTATGGTTCCAATTCAATATTAAAAAGGCCGGCGTAAATTTTTCTGCAAAATTACGACGAAGTAAAATTAATTTAATCTTTAATAATTTCTTATTTGTAGCTGAAAAACCACCGTTGCTGGGGGTTTTATTGTACTAAAATGTAGGTACTACCTTACCAAGTATGGTTCCAATTCGATATTAAAAAGGCCGGCGTAAATTTTTCTACAAAATTACGACAAAGTAAAATTAATTTAATTTTTAATAATTTCCCATTTGTAGCTGAAAAACCACCGTTGCTGGGGGTTTTATTGTTCTAAAATGTAGGTACTACCTTACCAAGTATGGTTCCAATTCAATATTAAAAAGGCCGGCGTAAATTTTTCTGCAAAATTACGACGAAGTAAAATTAATTTAATCTTTAATAATTTCTTATTTGTAGCTGAAAAACCACCGTTGCTGGGGGTTTTATTGTACTAAAATGTAGGTACTACCTTACCAAGTATAGTTCCAATTCGATATTAAAAAGGCCGGAGTAAATTTTTCTGCAAAATTACGACAAAGTAAAATTAATTTAATTTTTAATAATTTCCCATTTGTAGCTGAAAAACCACCGTTGCTGGGGGTTTTATTGTTCTAAAATGTAGGTATTACCTTACCAAGTATGGTTCCAATTCGATATTAAAAAGGCCGGCGTAAATTTTTTTGCAAAATCACGACAAAGTAAAATTAATTTAATAATTTCCAATTTGTAGCTGAAAAACCACCGTTGCTGGGGGTTTTATTGTTCTAAAATGTAGGTACTACCTTACCAAGTATGGTTCCAATTCGATATTGAAAAGGCCGGCGTAAGTTTTTCTGCAAAATTACGACAAAGTTAAAAAATTATAACAAAACAATAGGTTTAAAACAAGAATATGTTTTTTAGCGAAAAAGCGATCTGCCGAAGACCTCCCAGTGGTCACAATCGAAGAAGAGCTATGGTACAATCTAGTTTTGCTTGTATAAGCGATAAGCCGACGGAAACTATTCCACAAACCAGGACCGAACTTTTAAAACATAAAACAACTAATTTAATCTTTATTAATATCCCATTTGCCGCTGAAAAACCACCGTTGCTGGGGGTTTTATTGTTCTAAAATGTGGGTACTACCTTACCAAGTATGGTTCCAATTCGATATTAAAAAGGCCGGCGTAAATTTTTCTGCAAAATTACGACAAAATAAAATTGAATTAATCTTTAATAATTTCCAATTTGTAGCTGAAAAACCACCGTTGCTGGGGGTTTTTTTGTTCTAAAATGTAGGTACTACCTTACCAAGTATGGTTCCAATTCAATATTAAAAAGGCCGGCGTAAATTTTTCTGCAAAATTACGACAAAGTAAAATTAATTTAATCTTCAATAATTTCTTATTTGTAGCTGAAAAACCACCGTTGCTGGGGTTTTATTGTTCTAAAATGTAGGTATTACCTTACCAAGTATGGTTCCAATTCGATATTAAAAAGGCCGGTGTAAATTTTTCTGCAAAATAACGACAAAGTAAAATTAAATGAATCTTTAATAATTTCCAATTTGTAGCTGAAAACCCACCGTTGCTGGGGGTTTTATTATTCTAAAATGTAGGTACTACCTTACCAAGTATGGTTCCAATTCGATATTGAAAAGGCCGGCGTAAGTTTTTCTGCAAAATTACGACAAAGTTAAAAAATTATAACAAAACAATAGGTTTAAAACAAGAATATGTTTTTTAGCGAAAAAGCGATCTGCCGAAGACCTCCCAGTGGTCACAATCGAAGAAGAGCTATGGTACAATCAAGTTTTGCTTGTATAAGCGATAAGCCGACGGAAACTATTCCACAAACCAGGACCGAACTTTTAAAACATAAAACAACTAATTTAATCTTTATTAATATCCCATTTGCCGCTGAAAACCCACCGTTGCTGGGGGTTTTAATGTTCTAAAATGTGGGTACTACCTTACCAAGTGGGGTTCCAATTCGATATTAAAAAGGCCGGCGTAAATTTTTCTGCAAAATTACGACAAAATAAAATTGAATTAATCTTTAATAATTTCGAATTTGTAGCTGAAAAACCACCGTTGCTTGGGGTTTTATTGTTCTAAAATGTAGGTACTACCTTACCAAGTATGGTTCCAATTCGATATTAAAAAGGCCGACGTAAATTTTTCTGCAAAATTACGACGAAGTAAAATTAAATTAATATTTAATAATTTCCAATTTGTAGCTGAAAAACCACCGTTGCTGGGGGTTTTATTGTTCTAAAATGTAGGTACTACCTTACCAAGTATGATTCCAATTCGATATTGAAAAGGCCGGCGTAATTTTTTCTGCAAAATTACAACAAAGTTGAAAAATCATAACAAAACAATAAGTTTAAGACAAGAATATGTTTTTTAGCGAAAAAGCGATCTGCCGAAGACCTTTCAGTGGTCACAATCGAAAAAAAGTTATGGTACAATCTAGTTTTGCTTGTTTAAGCGATAAGCCGACGGAAACTATTTCACAAACCAGGACCGAACTTTTAAAACATAAAACAACTAATTTAATATTTATAAATATCCCATTTGCCGCTGAAAACCCACCGTTGCTGGGGGTTTTAATGTTCTAAAATGTGGATACTACCTTACCAAGTATGGTTCCAATTCGATATTAAAAAGGCCGACGTAAATTTTTCTGCAAAATTACGACAAAGTAAAATTAAATTAATCTTTAATAATTTCCAATTTGTAGCTGAAAAACCATCGTTGCTGGGGGTTTTATTGTTCTAAAATGTAGGTACTACCTTACCAAGTATGATTCCAATTCGATATTGAAAAGGCCGGCGTAATTTTTTCTGCAAAATTACAACAAAGTTGAAAAATCATAACAAAACAATAAGTTTAAGACAAGAATATGTTTTTTAGCGAAAAAGCGATCTGCCGAAGACCTTTCAGTGGTCACAATCGAAAAAAAGTTATGGTACAATCTAGTTTTGCTTGTTTAAGCGATAAGCCGACGGAAACTATTTCACAAACCAGGACCGAACTTTTAAAACATAAAACAACTAATTTAATCTTTATTAATATCCCATTTGCCGCTGAAAACCCACCGTTGCTGGGGGTTTTAATGTTCTAAAATGTGGGTACTACCTTACCAAGTAGGGTTCCAATTCGATATTAAAAAGGCCGGCGTAAATTTTTCTGCAAAATTACGACAAAGTAAAATTGAATTAATATTTAATAATTTCCAATTTGTAGCTGAAAAACCACCGTTGCTGGGGGTTTTATTGTTCTAAAATGTAGGTACTACCTTAAAAAGTATGGTTCCAATTCGATATTAAAAAGGCCGGCGTAAATTTTTCTGCAAAATTACGACAAAGTAAAATTGAATTAATCTTTAATAATTTCGAATTTGTAGCTGAAAAACCACCGTTGCTTGGGGTTTTATTGTACTAAAATGTAGGTATTACCTTACCAAGTATGGTTCCAATTCGATATTAAAAAGGCCGGTGTAAATTTTTCTGCAAAATAACGACAAAGTAAAATTAAATGAATCTTTAATAATTTCCAATTTGTAGCTGAAAAACCACCGTTGCTGGGGGTTTTATTGTTCTAAAATGTAGGTACTACCTTACCAAGTATGGTTTCAATTCGATATTGAAAAGACCGGCGTAATTTTTTCTGCAAAATTACGACAAAGTAAAATTAATTTAATCTTTAATAATTTCTTATTTGTAGCTGAAAAACTACCGTTGCTGGGGGTTTTATTGTACTAAAATGTAGGTACCATCTTACCAAGTATGGTTCCAATTCGATATTAAAAAGGCCGGCGTAAATTTTTCTACAAAATTACGACAAAGTAAAATTAATTTAATTTTTAATAATTTCCCATTTGTAGCTGAAAAACCACCGTTGCTGGGGGTTTTATTGTTCTAAAATGTAGGTATTACCTTACTAAGTATGGTTCCAATTCGATATTAAAAAGGCCGGTGTAAATTTTTCTGCAAAATTACGACAAAGTAAAATTAAATTAATCTTTAATAATTTCCAATTTGTAGCTGAAAAACCACCGTTGCTGGGGGTTTTATTGTTCTAAAATGTACCAAGTATGATTCCAATTCGATATTGAAAAGGCCGGCGTAATTTTTTCTGCAAAATTACAACAAAGTTGAAAAATCATAACAAAACAATAAGTTTAAGACAAGAATATGTTTTTTAGCGAAATAGCGATCTGCCGAAGACCTTTCAGTGGTCACAATCGAAAAAAAGTTATGGTACAATGTAGTTTTGCTTGTTTAAGCGATAAGCCGATGGAAACTATTTCACAAACCAGGACCGAACTTTTAAAACATAAAACAACTAATTTAATCTTTATTAATATCCCATTTGCCGCTGAAAACCCACCGTTGCTGGGGGTTTTAATGTTCTAAAATGTGGGTACTACCTTACCAAGTAGGGTTCTAATTCGATATTAAAAAGGCCGGCCTAAATTTTTCTGCAAAATTACGACAAAGTAAAATTGAATTAATCTTTAATAATTTCGAATTTGTAGCTGAAAAACCACCGTTGCTTGGGGTTTTATTGTTCTAAAATGTAGGTACTACCTTACCAAGTATGGTTCCAATTCGATATTAAAAAGGCCGACGTAAATTTTTCTGCAAAATTGCGACAAAGTAAGATTAATTTAATCTTTAATAATTTCCCATTTGTGGCTGAAAAACCACCGTTGCTGGGGGTTTTATTGTTCTAAAATGTAGGTACTACCGTACCAAGTATGGTTCCAATTCCAATGGTATTAAAACTTGTTCGGGACAATAAACAATATCCATAATAAATAACAAAAACTCCGCAGTTGAATGAGTCCGTTTACCGTGGAATAAATCTTCTGATATATAATTTAGGGGTTTTTTGGAATGAGAAAATTTTTTATTGTAATTTTTAATAAATTTTTCAAAGATTATTCATTTAGTGTCGATCTGTTAAATACGCGTTTGCTTATTACGCGATTGTGCAGAATTTAAGTAATGAAACTGGCACGTAGTAAAATTGACGTGAACCAATGTCCAGTGATCGTCTGTTTGATTTACCGGAATAATAAATTCGTTAACATTCTCGAGACTTTTAAAACCAGCTTTGACCGTTTTAGTTGGGAAAATCGATGTACCTTCGACCCATGCCCATACAGTTATATCTGACAAATTTATTTGTTTCATTTTTTCAAGAATTAGATCTATAACAAAATTATCAAGCCAATAGATATTATAATTATTTTTACCGGAAACCGCAGCCGGTACATTTAACGACCTGAATCTCCCGGAAGCTAGACAATTTATTGGACGCATAAATCTACTGTTCGGAAAAATGGCTACCGAGAAATCTGGGGGAAAATTTTTATAGTACTTATTTAATGTTACTAATTAATCCATTGCCAAGAAAGTTAAATTTTGTAAACGATTTCAAATGATCAAAATTTTTATCTCCTAAACATTCTTTACTAGCTGCTGCTTTATAGTAAGAACTGAGTTTCCTAGTTTTTTTGGACCACTGTTCGGGAACGAGCCGAACCGGGGTTAATAAAATTTAATTTACATAATTTAAACACTTCACCTATTTCATTATGGACATGCAAAAACTCCCTATTCTCTCCTGGAGTAAATTGTAAACAAATATTTTTCCTGTCTTAACGTGCAGTTTCTAAGAAAAACAACATGTTTCGCGCCAAAAACTAAAAATAAGAATTATTTACCAAACAAACATGGCTTCCCTTTGTCTGGAAACACCGTCAAGCTGCCCGACACATTCCAAAACGTCGCGGCTTCTTTGTAAATGTTGATTTATTGCTTTAAACCACTTAGCGGGCTTCTAACAGTCTTCTTCCATCTCTTCTTAGTTGAAAAGAGAGATCCCCTGCGCTTCTAACGTGTATCGAACGATCCTCGCATCGGTGCACTTGCCTCCGAGAATTATCAATAGACGATGAAAACTGCGTGGATCGCTACACGACTTGTTACGCTCCTTTACTGGTTAAAATCCCAGATTATCCGCACATATTGTTTCATCCTTCGATAAGTGAATTTTATCGATCGATAGTCCTAACTGCGTCTACTCTAGTGATGGGAATAACCCACTTATTTTATTAACCGACTACCATCCAAGTAATTTTAAAAACCGGATGAAAACCGTTTTTTTTTCACTCGAATATTAATATGAGTGGCGGTAGGTCGACAGTTCCGTAATTTAAAAAAAACCGTTTCTCTTTCAATAACGGATGCGTAATCAGTTATAATTCAAGTGATGAACCGCCAATTATTAGTATTCGAATGAAAAATCGGTCGTTGTTAAGTACACAGTGACACAAAAGGCGCGGTAAAAAAAAAACTACATTTTAGAACAATAAAACCCACAGCCATGGAGGTTTTTCAGCCACAAATGGGAAATTATTAAAGATTAAGTTAATTTTATTTTGTCGTCATTTTGCAGAAAAATTTACGCCGGCCTTTTCAATATCGAATTGGAACCATACTTGGTAAGGTAGTACCTACATTTTAGAACAATAAAACTCCCAGCAACGGTGATTTTTCAGCTACAAATTGGAAATTATTAAAGATTAATTTTATTTTATTTTGTCGTAATTTTGCAGAAAAATTTACGCCGGCCTTTTTAATATCGAATTGGAACCATACTTGGTAAGGTAATACCCACATTTTAGAACAATAAAACCCCCAGCAACGGTGGTTTTTCAGCTACAAATGGGAAATTATTAAAAATTAAATTAATTTTACTTTGTCGTAATTTTGTAGAAAAATTTACGCCGGCCTTTTCAATATCGAATTGGAATCATACTTGGTAAGGTAGTACCTATATTTTAGAACAATAAAACCCCCAGCAACGGTGGTTTTTCAGCTACAAATTGGAAATTATTAAAGATTAATTTAATTTTATTTTGTCGTAATTTTGCAGAAAAATTTACGTCGGCCTTTTTAATATCGAATTGGAACCATACTTTTTAAGGTAGTACCCAAATTTTAGAACAATAAAACCCCCAGCAACGGTGGTTTTTCAGCGGCAAATGGGATATTAATAAAGATTAAATTAGTTGTTTTATGTTTTAAAAGTTCGGTCCTGGTTTGTGGAATAGTTTCCTTCGGCTTATCGCTTATACAAGCAAAACTAGATTGTACCATAACTTTTCTTTGATTGTGACCACTGAGAGGTCTTCGGCAGATCGCTTTTTCTCTAAAAAACATATTCTTGTCTTAAACTTATTGTTTTGTTATAATTTTTCAATTTTGTCGTAATTTTGCAGAAAAATTTACGCCGGCCTTTTCAATATCGAATTGGAACCATACTTGGTAAGGTAGTACCTACATTTTAGAACAATAAAACTCCCAGCAACGTTGGTTTTTCAGCTACAAATGGGAAATTATTAAAGATTAATTCAATTTTACTTTGTCGTAATTTTGCAGAAAAATTTACGCCGGCCTTTTTAATATCGAATTGGAATCATACTTGGTAAGGTAGTACCTACATTTAAGAACAATAAAACCCCCAGCAACGGTGGTTTTTCAGCTACAAATGGGAAATTATTAAAGATTAATTCAATTTTACTTTGTCGTAATTTTGCAGAAAAATTTACGCCGGCCTTTTTAATATCGAATTGGAATCATACTTGGTAAGGTAGTACCTACATTTAAGAACAATAAAACCCCCAGCAACGGTGGTTTTTCAGCTACAAATTGGAAATTATTAAAGATTAATTCAATTTTACTTTGTCGTAATTTTGCAGAAAAATTTACACCGGCCTTTTTAATATCGAATTGGAACCATACTTGGTAAGGTCATACCTACATTTTAGAACAATAAAACTCCCAGCAACGTTGGTTTTTCAGCTACAAATGGGAAATTATTAAAGATTAATTCAATTTTACTTTGTCGTAATTTTGCAGAAAAATTTACGCCGGCCTTTTTAATATCGAATTGGAATCATACTTGGTAAGGTAGTACCTACATTTAAGAACAATAAAACCCCCAGCAACGGTGGTTTTTCAGCTACAAATTGGAAATTATTAAAGATTAATTCAATTTTACTTTGTCGTAATTTTGCAGAAAAATTTACACCGGCCTTTTTAATATCGAATTGGAACCATACTTGGTAAGGTCATACCTACATTTTAGAACAATAAAACCCCCAGCAACGGTGGTTTTTCAGCTACAAATGGGAAATTATTAAAAATTAAATTAATTTTACTTTGTCGTAATTTTGTAGAAAAATTTACGCCGGCCTTTTTAATATCGAATTGGAACCATACTTGGTAAGATGGTACCTACATTTTAGTACAATAAAACCCCCAGCAACGGTGGTTTTTCAGCTACAAATAAGAAATTATTAAAGATTAAATTAATTTTACTTTGTCGTAATTTTGCAGAAAAAATTACGCCGATCTTTTCAATATCGAATTGAAACCATACTTGGTAAGGTAGTACCTACATTTTAGAACAATAAAACCCCCAGCAACGGTGGTTTTTCAGCTACAAATTGGAAATTATTGAAGATTAATTCAATTTTACTTTGTCGTAATTTTGCAGAAAAATTTACACCGGCCTTTTTAATATCGAATTGGAACCATACTTGGTAAGGTCATACCTACATTTTAGAACAATAAAACCCCCAGCAACGGTGGTTTTTCAGCTACAAATGGGAAATTATTAAAAATTAAATTAATTTTACTTTGTCGTAATTTTGTAGAAAAATTTACGCCGGCCTTTTTAATATCGAATTGGAACCATACTTGGTAAGATGGTACCTACATTTTAGTACAATAAAACCCCCAGCAACGGTGGTTTTTCAGCTACAAATAAGAAATTATTAAAGATTAAATTAATTTTACTTTGTCGTAATTTTGCAGAAAAAATTACGCCGATCTTTTCAATATCGAATTGAAACCATACTTGGTAAGGTAGTACCTACATTTTAGAACAATAAAACCCCCAGCAACGGTGGTTTTTCAGCTACAAATTGGAAATTATTAAAGATTAATTCAATTTTACTTTGTCGTAATTTTGCAGAAAAATTTACACCGGCCTTTTTAATATCGAATTGGAACCATACTTGGTAAGGTCATACCTACATTTTAGAACAATAAAACCCCCAGCAACAGTGGTTTTTCAGCTACAAATGGGAAATTATTAAAAATTAAATTAATTTTACTTTGTCGTAATTTTGTAGAAAAATTTACGCCGGCCTTTTTAATATCGAATTGGAACCATACTTGGTAAGATGGTACCTACATTTTAGTACAATAAAACCCCCAGCAACGGTGGTTTTTCAGCTACAAATAAGAAATTATTAAAGATTAAATTAATTTTACTTTGTCGTAATTTTGCAGAAAAAATTACGCCGGTCTTTTCAATATCGAATTGAAACCATACTTGGTAAGGTAGTACCTACATTTTAGAACAATAAAACCCCAGCAACGGTGGTTTTTCAGCTACAAATTGGAAATTATTAAAGATTCATTTAATTTTACTTTGTCGTTATTTTGCAGAAAAATTTACACCGGCCTTTTTAATATCGAATTGGAACCATACTTGGTAAGGTAATACCTACATTTTAGTACAATAAAACCCCAAGCAACGGTGGTTTTTCAGCTACAAATTCGAAATTATTAAAGATTAATTCAATTTTACTTTGTCGTAATTTTGCAGAAAAATTTACGCCGGCCTTTTTAATATCGAATTGGAACCATACTTTTTAAGGTAGTACCTACATTTTAGAACAATAAAACCCCCAGCAACGGTGGTTTTTCAGCTACAAATTGGAAATTATTAAATATTAATTCAATTTTACTTTGTCGTAATTTTGCAGAAAAATTTACGCCGGCCTTTTTAATATCGAATTGGAACCCTACTTGGTAAGGTAGTACCCACATTTTAGAACATTAAAACCCCCAGCAACGGTGGGTTTTCAGCGGCAAATGGGATATTAATAAAGATTAAATTAGGTGTTTTATGTTTTAAAAGTTCGGTCCTGGTTTGTGAAATAGTTTCCGTCGGCTTATCGCTTAAACAAGCAAAACTATATTGTACCATAACTTTTTTTCGATTGTGACCACTGAAAGGTCTTCGGCAGATCGCTTTTTCGCTAAAAAACATATTCTTGTCTTAAACTTATTGTTTTGTTATGATTTTTCAACTTTGTTGTAATTTTGCAGAAAAAATTACGCCGGCCTATTCAATATCGAATTGGAATCATACTTGGTAAGGTAGTACCTACATTTTAGAACAATAAAACCCCCAGCAACGGTGGGTTTTCAGCTACAAATTGGAAATTATTAAAGATTCATTTAATTTTACTTTGTCGTTATTTTGCAGAAAAATTTACACCGGCCTTTTTAATATCGAATTGGAACCATACTTGGTAAGGTAATACCTACATTTTAGAACAATAAAACCCCCAGCAACGGTGGTTTTTCAGCTACAAATAAGAAATTATTGAAGATTAAATTAATTTTACTTTGTCGTAATTTTGCAGAAAAATTTACGCCGGCCTTTTTAATATTGAATTGGAACCATACTTGGTAAGGTAGTACCTACATTTTAGAACAAAAAAACCCCCAGCAGCGGTGGTTTTTCAGCTACAAATTGGAAATTATTAAAGATTAATTCAATTTTACTTTGTCGTAATTTTGCAGAAAAATTTACGCCGGCCTTTTTAATATCGAATTGGAACCATACTTGGTAAGGTAGTACCCACATTTTAGAACAATAAAACCCCCAGCAACGGTGGTTTTTCAGCGGCAAATGGGATATTAATAAAGATTAAATTAGTTGTTTTATGTTTTAAAAGTTCGGTCCTGGTTTGTGGAATAGTTTCCGTCGGCTTATCGCTTATACAAGCAAAACTAGATTGTACCATAGCTCTTCTTCGATTGTGACCACTGGGAGGTCTTCGGCAGATCGCTTTTTCGCTAAAAAACATATTCTTGTTTTAAACCTATTGTTTTGTTATAATTTTTTAACTTTGTCGTAATTTTGCAGAAAAACTTACGCCGGCATTTTCAATATCGAATTGGAACCATACTTGGTAAGGTAGTACCTACATTTTAGAACAATAAAACCCCCAGCAACGGTGGTTTTTCAGCTACAAATTGGAAATTATTAAATTAATTTTACTTTGTCGTGATTTTGCAAAAAAATTTACGCCGGCCTTTTTAATATCGAATTGGAACCATACTTGGTAAGGTAGTACCTACATTTAAGAACAATAAAACCCCCAGCAACGGTGGTTTTTTAGCTACAAATTGAAAATTATTAAAGATTAATTTAATTTTACTTTGTCGTCATTTTGCAGAAAAATTTACGCCGGCCTTTTTAATATCGAATTGGAACCATACTTGGTAAGGTAATACCTACATTTTAGAACAATAAAACCCCCAGCAACGGTGGTTTTTCAGCTACAAATGGGAAATTATTAAAAATTAAATTAATTTTACTTTGTCGTAATTTTGCAGAAAAATTTACTCCGGCCTTTTTAATATCGAATTGGAACTATACTTGGTAAGGTAGTACCTACATTTTAGTACAATAAAACCCCCAGCAACGGTGGTTTTTCAGCTACAAATAAGAAATTATTAAAGATTAAATTAATTTTACTTCGTCGTAATTTTGCAGAAAAATTTACGCCGGCCTTTTTAATATTGAATTGGAACCATACTTGGTAAGGTAGTACCTACATTTTAGAACAATAAAACCCCCAGCAACGGTGGTTTTTCAGCTACAAATTGGAAATTATTAAAGATTAATTCAATTTTACTTTGTCGTAATTTTGCAGAAAAATTTACACCGGCCTTTTTAATATCGAATTGGAACCATACTTGGTAAGGTAATACCTACATTTTAGAATAATAAAACCCACAGCAACGGTGGTTTTTCAGCTACAAATGGGAAATTATTAAAAATTAAATTAATTTTACTTTGTCGTAATTTTGTAGAAAAATTTACGCCGGCCTTTTTAATATCGAATTGGAACCATACTTGGTAAGATGGTACCTACATTTTAGTACAATAAAACCCCCAGCAACGGTGGTTTTTCAGCTACAAATAAGAAATTATTAAAGATTAAATTAATTTTACTTTGTCGTAATTTTGCAGAAAAAATTACGCCGGTCTTTTCAATATCGAATTGAAACCATACTTGGTAAGGTAGTACCTACATTTTAGAACAATAAAACCCCCAGCAACGGTGGTTTTTCAGCTACAAATTGGAAATTATTAAAGATTCATTTAATTTTACTTTGTCGTTATTTTGCAGAAAAATTTACACCGGCCTTTTTAATATCGAATTGGAACCATACTTGGTAAGGTAATACCTACATTTTAGAACAATAAAACCCCCAGCAACGGTGGTTTTTCAGCTACAAATGGGAAATTATTAAAAATTAAATTAATTTTACTTTGTCGTAATTTTGTAGAAAAATTTACGCCGGCCTTTTTAATATCGAATTGGAACCATACTTGGTAAGATAGTACCTACATTTTAGTACAATAAAACCCCCAGCAACGGTGGTTTTTCAGCTACAAATAAGAAATTATTAAAGATTAAATTAATTTTACTTTGTCGTAATTTTGCAGAAAAATTTACGCCGGCCTTTTTAATATTGAATTGGAACCATACTTGGTAAGGTAGTACCTACATTTTAGAACAAAAAAACCCCAGCAACGGTGGTTTTTCAGCTACAAATTGGAAATTATTAAAGATTCATTCAATTTTACTTTGTCGTAATTTTGCAGAAAAATTTACGCCGGCCTTTTTAATATCGAATTGAAACCATACTTGGTAAGGTAGTACCTACATTTTAGAACAATAAAACCCCAGCAACGGTGGTTTTTCAGCTACAAATTGGAAATTATTAAAGATTCATTTAATTTTACTTTGTCGTTATTTTGCAGAAAAATTTACACCGGCCTTTTTAATATCGAATTGGAACCATACTTGGTAAGGTAATACCTACATTTTAGTACAATAAAACCCCAAGCAACGGTGGTTTTTCAGCTACAAATTCGAAATTATTAAAGATTAATTCAATTTTACTTTGTCGTAATTTTGCAGAAAAATTTACGCCGGCCTTTTTAATATCGAATTGGAACCATACTTTTTAAGGTAGTACCTACATTTTAGAACAATAAAACCCCCAGCAACGGTGGTTTTTCAGCTACAAATTGGAAATTATTAAATATTAATTCAATTTTACTTTGTCGTAATTTTGCAGAAAAATTTACGCCGGCCTTTTTAATATCGAATTGGAACCCTACTTGGTAAGGTAGTACCCACATTTTAGAACATTAAAACCCCCAGCAACGGTGGGTTTTCAGCGGCAAATGGGATATTAATAAAGATTAAATTAGGTGTTTTATGTTTTAAAAGTTCGGTCCTGGTTTGTGAAATAGTTTCCGTCGGCTTATCGCTTAAACAAGCAAAACTATATTGTACCATAACTTTTTTTCGATTGTGACCACTGAAAGGTCTTCGGCAGATCGCTTTTTCGCTAAAAAACATATTCTTGTCTTAAACTTATTGTTTTGTTATGATTTTTCAACTTTGTTGTAATTTTGCAGAAAAAATTACGCCGGCCTATTCAATATCGAATTGGAATCATACTTGGTAAGGTAGTACCTACATTTTAGAACAATAAAACCCCCAGCAACGATGGTTTTTCAGCTACAAATTGGAAATTATTAAAGATTAATTTAATTTTACTTTGTCGTAATTTTGCAGAAAAATTTACGTCGGCCTTTTTAATATCGAATTGGAACCATACTTGGTAAGGTAGTACCCACATTTTAGAACATTAAAACCCCCAGCAACGGTGGGTTTTCAGCGGCAAATGGGATATTAATAAAGATTAAATTAGTTGTTTTATGTTTTAAAAGTTCGGTCCTGGTTTGTGAAATAGTTTCCGTCGGCTTATCGCTTAAACAAGCAAAACTAGATTGTACCATAACTTTTTTTCGATTGTGACCACTGAAAGGTCTTCGGCAGATCGCTTTTTCGCTAAAAAACATATTCTTGTCTTAATTTTATTGTTTTGTTATGATTTTTCAACTTTGTTGTAATTTTGCAGAAAAAATTACGCCGGCCTTTTCAATATCGAATTGGAATCATACTTGGTAAGGTAGTACCTACATTTTAGAACAATAAAACCCCCAGCAACGGTGGTTTTTCAGCTACAAATTGGAAATTATTAAAGATTAATTTAATTTTACTTTGTCGTAATTTTGCAGAAAAATTTACGTCGGCCTTTTTAATATCGAATTGGAACCATACTTGGTAAGGTAGTACCTACATTTTAGAACAATAAAACCCCAAGCAACGGTGGTTTTTCAGCTACAAATTCGAAATTATTAAAGATTAATTCAATTTTATTTTGTCGTAATTTTGCAGAAAAATTTACGCCGGCCTTTTTAATATCGAATTGGAACCCCACTTGGTAAGGTAGTACCCACATTTTAGAACATTAAAACCCCCAGCAACGGTGGGTTTTCAGCGGCAAATGGGATATTAATAAAGATTAAATTAGTTGTTTTATGTTTTAAAAGTTCGGTCCTGGTTTGTGAAATAGTTTCCGTCGGCTTATCGCTTAAACAAGCAAAACTAGATTGTACCATAACTTTTTTTCGATTGTGACCGCTGAAAGGTCTTCAGCAGATCGCTTTTTCGCTAAAAAACATATTCTTGTCTTAACCTTATTGTTTTGTTATGATTGTTCAACTTTGTTGTAATTTTGCAGAAAAAATTACGCCGGCCTTTTCAATATCGAATTGGAATCATACTTGGTAAGGTAGTACCTACATTTTAGAACAATAAAACCCCCAGCAACGGTGGTTTTTCAGCTACAAATTCGAAATTATTAAAGATTAATTCAATTTTATTTTGTCGTAATTTTGCAGAAAAATTTACGCCGGCCTTTTTAATATCGAATTGGAACCCCACTTGGTAAGGTAGTACCCACATTTTAGAACATTAAAACCCCCAGCAACGGTGGGTTTTCAGCGGCAAATGGGATATTAATAAAGATTAAATTAGTTGTTTTATGTTTTAAAAGTTCGGTCCTGGTTTGTGAAATAGTTTCCGTCGGCTTATCGCTTAAACAAGCAAAACTAGATTGTACCATAACTTTTTTTCGATTGTGACCACTGAAAGGTCTTCGGCAGATCGCTTTTTCGCTAAAAAACATATTCTTGTCTTAAACTTATTGTTTTGTTATGATTTTTCAACTTTGTTGTAATTTTGCAGAAAAAATTACGCCGGCCTTTTCAATATCGAATTGGAATCATACTTGGTAAGGTAGTACCTACATTTTAGAACAATAAAACCCCCAGCAACGGTGGTTTTTCAGCTACAAATTGGAAATTATTAAAGATTAATTTAATTTTACTTTGTCGTAATTTTGCAGAAAAATTTACGTCGGCCTTTTTAATATCGAATTGGAACCATACTTGGTAAGGTAGTACCTACATTTTAGAACAATAAAACCCCAAGCAACGGTGGTTTTTCAGCTACAAATTCGAAATTATTAAAGATTAATTCAATTTTATTTTGTCGTAATTTTGCAGAAAAATTTACGCCGGCCTTTTTAATATCGAATTGGAACCCCACTTGGTAAGGTAGTACCCACATTTTAGAACATTAAAACCCCCAGCAACGGTGGGTTTTCAGCGGCAAATGGGATATTAATAAAGATTAAATTAGTTGTTTTATGTTTTAAAAGTTCGGTCCTGGTTTGTGAAATAGTTTCCGTCGGCTTATCGCTTAAACAAGCAAAACTAGATTGTACCATAACTTTTTTTCGATTGTGACCATTGCAAGGTCTTCGGCAGATCGCTTTTTCGCTAAAAAACATATTCTTGTCTTAAACTTATTGTTTTGTTATGATTTTTCAACTTTGTTGTAATTTTGCAGAAAAAATTACGCCGGCCTTTTCAATATCGAATTGGAATCATACTTGGTAAGGTAGTACCTACATTTTAGAACAATAAAACCCCCAGCAACGGTGGTTTTTCAGCTACAAATTGGAAATTATTAAAGATTAATTTAATTTTACTTTGTCGTAATTTTGCAGAAAAATTTACGTCGGCCTTTTTAATATCGAATTGGAACCATACTTTTTAAGGTAGTACCCACATTTTAGAACAATAAAACCCCCAGCAACGGTGGTTTTTCAGCGGCAAATGGGATATTAATAAAGATTAAATTAGTTGTTTTATGTTTTAAAAGTTCGGTCCTGGTTTGTGGAATAGTTTCCTTCGGCTTATCGCTTATACAAGCAAAACTAGATTGCACCATAACTTTTCTTTGATTGTGACCACTGAGAGGTCTTCGGCAGATCGCTTTTTCTCTAAGAATCATATTCTTGTCTTAAACTTATTGTTTTGTTATGATTTTTCAACTTTGTCGTAATTTTGCAGAAAAATTTACGCCGGCCTTTTCAATATCGACTTGGAACCATACTTGGTAAGGTAGTACCTACATTTTAGAACAATAAAACCCCCAGCAACGGTGATTTTTCAGCTACAAATTGGAAATTATTAAAGATTAATTTAATTTTATTTTGTCGTAATTTTGCAGAAAAATTTACGTCGGCCTTTTTAATATCGAATTGGAACCATACTGGGTAAGGTAGTACCTACATTTTAGAACAATAAAACCCCCAGCAACGGTGGTTTTTCAGCTACAAATGGGAAATTATTAAAGAATAAATTAATTTTACTTTGTCGTAATTTTGTAGAAAAATTTACGCCGGCCTTTTTAATATCGAATTGAAACAATACTTGGTAAGGTAGTACCTACATTTTAGAACAATAAAACCCCCAGCAACGGTGGGTTTTCAGCTACAAATTGGAAATTATTAAAGATTAATTTAATTTTACTTTGTCGTGATTTTGCAAAAAAATTTACGCCGGCCTTTTTAATATCGAATTGGAACCATACTTGGTAAGGTACTACCTACATTTTAGAACAATAAAACCCCCAGCAACGGTGGTTTTTCAGCTACAAATGGGAAATTATTAAAAATTAAATTAATTTTACTTTGTCGTAATTTTGCAGAAAAATTTACGCCGGCCTTTTTAATATTGAATTGGAACCATACTTGGTAAGGTAGTACCCACATTTTAGAATAATAAAAACCCCAGCAACGGTGGTTTTTCAGCTACAAATTGGAAATTATTAAATTAATTTTACTTTGTCGTGATTTTGCAAAAAAATTTACGCCGGCCTTTTTAATATTGAATTGGAACCATACTTGGTAATGTAGTACCTACATTTTAGAACAATAAAACTCCCAGCAACGGTGGTTTTTCAGCTACAAATTGGAAATTATAAAAGATTAATTCAATTTTACTTTGTCGTAATTTTGCAGAAAAATTTACGCCGGCCTTTTAAATATTGAATTGGAACCTAACTTAATAAGGTAGTACCTACATTTTAGAACAATAAAACCCCCAGCAACGGTGATTTTTCAGCTACTAATTGGAAATTAAAAAATTTACACCGGCCTTTTTAATATCGAATTGGAACCATACTTGGTAAGGTAATACCTACATTTTAGAACAATAAAACCCCCAGCAACGGTGGTTTTTCAGCTACAAATGGGAAATTATTAAAAATTAAATTAATTTTACTTTGTCGTAATTTTGTAGAAAAATTTACGCCGGCCTTTTTAATATCGAATTGGAACCATACTTGGTAAGATAGTACCTACATTTTAGTACAATAAAACCCCCAGCAACGGTGGTTTTTCAGCTACAAATAAGAAATTATTAAAGATTAAATTAATTTTACTTTGTCGTAATTTTGCAGAAAAATTTACGCCGGCCTTTTTAATATTGAATTGGAACCATACTTGGTAAGGTAGTACCTACATTTTAGAACAAAAAAACCCCCAGCAACGGTGGTTTTTCAGCTACAAATTGGAAATTATTAAAGATTAATTCAATTTTACTTTGTCGTAATTTTGCAGAAAAATTTACGCCGGCCTTTTTAATATCGAATTGGAACCATACTTGGCAAGGTAGTACCCACATTTTAGAACAATAAAACCCCCAGCAACGGTGGTTTTTCAGCGGCAAATGGGATATTATTAAAGATTAAATTAGTTGTTTTATGTTTTAAAAGTTCGGTCCTGGTTTGTGGAATTGTTTCCGTCGGCTTATCGCTTATACAAGCAAAACTAGATTGTACCATAGCTCTTCTTCGATTGTGACCACTGGGAGGTCTTCGGCAGATCGCTTTTTCGCTAAAAAACATATTCTTGTTTTAAACCTATTGTTTTGTTATAATTTTTCAACTTTGTCGTAATTTTGCAGAAAAATTTACGCCGGCCTTTTCAATATCGAATTGGAACCATACTTGGTAAGGTAGTACCTACATTTTAGAACAATAAAACTCCCAGCAACGTTGGTTTTTCAGCTACAAATGGGAAATTATTAAAGAATAAATACATTTTTTGTGTATTTTTGGGAAAGTTTCCGTCTGCCTTTTTCATATCATATCATATATATATATATATATATATAATAAATATTATGAATATAAGCAAAAATAGATTTATTAATTACTTTTCTTTAGTTATCACTCGTGGGTGATCTTATTCCGACCGCTTTTTAGCTAAAAAAGCTACCAAACCCGAACCCGAATAATTAAGTTTAAATAAACAAATAAATAATTTTCACAATTTTTTCCATTTTTTATAATAAAAATCTTCGTTTTCTTAAGCATATTACTATTAAACATAAGTAGTTTCTAGAACATTATTTTATTCGCGGTGCAGATTGTTTAGGCCATGCAATAGACGCGGTCGGTCCGATCGCCGCTTGGAGTCTGCTTCGATGCGTCGCATTTCCGTTGCCAAAAGCCGTTGCTAACCTGACTACGGTCGTAAAACTGTAGGTCCCGTCTGGCTGACATTACCCAGACGTAAAATGGGGTTGGCAAAAAGGGTCGCACTGGCCTACTTGCTTGGCGCTAAACCTCCCCTCAACTACTAGTACTACTTCTCGAGTATTTTCGATAAGGTAGGCAAAATGCTGACTGGACGATAATGCGACATCTCTGTAGGTGTGCTATTTTTCGGTACAGGGGTAATGTTGGCACTTTTCCATTCCGTTGGAAATTTACTGGTTTTAGGAGAATCATCATCATCATCAATCAGCCTTGTCTCGTCCACTGCTGAACATAGACCTCCCGTAATCCATTCCACTCCTCCCTGCACTGCGCCGCCTGCATCTAGTTGTGCTTGATGCGCCTTATATCGTCATGCCATCTCGTTGGTGGTCGACCTCTATTTCGGTAAGCCTCATGTCTCGGCCTTCATTCAAGGATTTTCTTGGTCCATCTGTCGTCAGTTATTCTAGCAATGTGCCCTGACCAATTCCACTTTAATGTTGCCACTCTCCTGACGACATCCGCTACACCTGTTCTTCTTCTTATCTCGTTGTTCTGGATTCTATCTCTTAAAGAAATATCCAGAATGGCTCTCTCCATAGCTCGTTGCGTCACTTGTAATTTATTGATAGAGTTTTTTGTCAGAGTAAGTGTTTCCGCTCCGTATGTCATAACAGGCAGGAGACATTGATTGAACACTTTTCTCTTCAAACACACCGGGATGTAGGACCAAAATACATCCCTCAGGTTCCTAAAAGCTGCCCAGGTGGGTCCTATTCGTCTCTGAAACTCAATAGTTTGATTGTCTCGACCAACACGAATTTCATGTCCAAGATATTTGTTTAAAATTTAGCAAAGTCGCCTCAGTCTTAAGTCTTTTATGTTTTGTTAAAGCCTTTTGGCGGAGCCTCATCATAAACCTAACAATATCTGTTATCCAAGGAGCGGCGGGCTTCGTAAATCTTGAGGTTTTCAGCGGGGCATGCACATCAAACACATTCCTAATATTC
Organism: Polydrusus pterygomalis; assembly: GCA_963969555.1. Taxonomy (NCBI): domain Eukaryota; kingdom Metazoa; phylum Arthropoda; class Insecta; order Coleoptera; family Curculionidae; genus Polydrusus; species Polydrusus pterygomalis. The sequence continues at coordinate 49,303,197 of OZ018382.1, forward strand.
TCATTAAAAGAAACAATCATATCGTCCACATTGGTCTTACTTAACAACACATTCCAATCAATGCTGAACAAGTCATTAAATGAAAATTAATAAATGTGAATGAGGAATAATCCCGGTACGCACGATACGATATAGGAATGCGAATTTTCTGTAAATGCATCTGAGTACATACTATTACTACATAGTGATCGAAAACATTATCCATATTTATTACCTGCACGTCGTCAGAAAGCTCCGGCGCTGACGTCACAATAATGTCTATGAGGCTATTGCTAATTGGGGTAATCCGCGTTGATATGGCCACCATTTGGAAAAGCTTATACTTACCAAATAAACGATTAAGAAGAATGCTTCCGGGGTTCTTTGAATCCGAAATATCCACGTTTAGATCGCCTCCAAAGAAAATGCGCACGAAGGAATAAAACTTGTAAAGGAATTTTCATTAAGATTAGCATTAGGCTGACGAAAGAGAGATTCAAGACATATGGTTTTACCCTGAACTCTTAGGCTTATCCAAAGCTACTCTAATAGACTTGACTGAGGCGGAGTCTCTAGTATTTTAAATTTACCCGATTTAATAATGTACAAACCGATCCCACCCCCACGTCATGTCCTATCCTTTCGTACTCAATTATAGTTCGGTATTAAAAAATTATTACTATGCAAGCCATCGTGCAACCAAGTCTCCGAAAGGCTGATGATGCCGTATCCCTCCGACGCAACAATCCCAGAAAATTCTGCAAACTGAGTACATAGTGAGCGTATATTAAAATGTGCAAAATAAAACTCAACCTTTGCATTTGCCATAAGCAAATTTAAATCAGCAACGAAACATTTGCGCCGCATTAAACAATTTCTTTTTAAATTTCTCAATAGGTGCATTGTCATTTCAATTTATTCTATTTTATATCAAAAAATATACAATCAAAAATATTCAATAGAAATGGCAATAATAACCAATATTTATCAAATAAGACCTATTTAACCCTGTCAAATTTCTACATTAAACAATAGTATTCTATGTTATAAGGCCGGTAGGTGACTTATGACAGTACGAGTCTGGAATATAAACGAGTGCTGTAATAACACCTAACGGACGTGTATCGTATGATATTTTATTTCATTTTGTCATTATAATCCTTTTTAAAAAGATTTAATAAAAATGTTTATTACAAATTTTAAAATATTATTGGCAATATTAATTGGTATCACTGGATATAGTTTAAATAAAATAAAAATTACTAACTTTAGTTAAGCAAAACATTTAAAAAATTGTAAAAGAGAGTCTATTCTGTAGTTGCGTATTTTTCATTTACTAAAGTTGGTAGAAAAAATAATTTTACAAGTTAAAGCATCTACACAAAGTTATTTTGTATCGATAGATATATATTCAAAACAAAATAAAAATTACTAACTTTAGTTAAGCAAACTATTTAAAAAATTGTAAAAGAGAGCCTATTCTGTAGTTGCGTAACATTTTTCATTTACTTAAGTTTGTAGAAAAAAGTATATTATTTATAGTAAGACATGCTGCCAAAATAGCGATTTTTCAATAAATACTAGTCGGGGCGTGGAACGCATTTTTATAGTCGGCCATGATTGCCTTTATTTTGTTTTGAATTATGACAGTTACTGTTATTATAAGTTTTAAAAACTTATATAGGTATTATTATATTCCAAGTTTAATTTAGTTTAATGTATATATAATGAATTAAATAATTAATGCTCAATATGTGTACTTGAACATTTTGTTTCCTATAATTTTAAGTGACAGCTTGTCAAAAATCCAAAGTAAAAAGTCATTATTTCCAAAAACAAAAGATGGTTGCTAGGCAATACATTACAGTACCTGATACTGTAATGTTCCACTTACCGGCCGCAAATGAGTACATGGTAAGTTGATTTACCGGACAAAATGAAATAAATTGTATTTTGCACTTCACAAAAAAAGAGATAAGGTATTTCAAGAATTTAATAAAAGGAATAACCTTTCATTATTAACAATATAAACAGATTTCAATAGAGACTAATTAAGGAATTACTTTAAATGTAATTTTATAGCTGGTACAAACTCTTTTGCTAATGTATCTTTCCGGACATTGACCTGGCACTATTATTTCCAAATTTCCTCTTTGCCTCGCTTAACAATTTGAATCTTGTATTCGTTAAGTCTTCAAAAATAGCGACAAAAGATTTTTTTAGTAGTTTCTTTGCCATGAAGACTTCATCTCTCTTAATACCGCTGACAAAATCAGCAATTATCGCCGAGGGCTTTGCAGGCCTTCCATCATTGTTATTTGGTAGGCGAAATATAAAGTTCAAATCCCTGCTACTACAATTAAAATTCATAGTTTGCTTAATAAATTGTGGTATCAAATCAACAAGATCCTCCTCGTCTACTTCCTTAAATCCGCAGATGCGTAGAGAATTTTGTTTGGCTTTCTGTTCCAAGACATTTAGACGTATCTTGAAATTATCTATATCTTTTTACTACCCGTCACGGATTCATTTATTTTATTCAAAAAGTCACAAAACTCATTTAACTTTGCCTCTATTTTGTCAGTTTTTGCGGTGAGACTTTGTTTAAGTTGCTTTATAATATTGCTCCAGATTTTCTGAACCCAATTTTTCCATAGTGTCCTCATCCACACTGGTACTGCTACGGAATGCCGTACTTCCTTCCATACTGTAAGAACTCTCTATTTCCGTAGTGTAGTATTAGGGAATTATTGGGAACGCTATGAAGTGAAGGCCTTATTATGGTCGTTATTAAAACGACAGCTAAGCATTCGCACTAAAAAATATTTAATAAGGGAACCATAATAAAATACTGCCTTTCCCTATTTACGACTAGTTACCGTAAGTAAAATAACGTTTCCTTATTTCCCTTATTCGGCCAACCGAACCTCAAAAAACAGATGGTTGCATTATAACAGACTAAGGTTTACCTATAATGACAATTTGGCCCTTATAAGAGAATTTGTGGGACAAAATCCCTTATCAAATCCTGAAGGATGGGAAGTCATTAGACATATTAGGTTAAAAATAACGCTGTCGTAAATAGGAAAGTGTTCCAATAAGTCTTTATTTTTTAGAGAAATAAGGTTAAGACCTTATTAAAATAGGGCATTCCCCTATTAGTGCTGACGTAAAAATTATATTTTCAATAATTCCCTATTATCGTGTGAATTGCAAGTTTCGCCGCTACATTCTTACTCTTCTTACCCACTTTTCTTTATTTTATTTTGAATTCCTGACAATAAGATTACCAAAGGGAACCTATACAGGGTCCTGCACCTCACCTCACGTCTTCTATAGCTCACTTAGTAATTAAGTTAAGAATTTTCATATTTTGCAGACCTTATCTATATCTTGAGGCGCAGTTCAGAAAAGTATTTTTTTTCATACAGGGTGTTCCAAAAAAGTGTGACATCATAAGGATGCATTTTTTTAGATTACATGCCATATATTTTCTTACTTATTTGGGTGCCTCCTATAGTTACCTACATATCCCTAAAATTTTATTGAAATCGATTCAGAATTATAGACGAAAAAAAAATAAAAACTAAAAAATATCAGTTTTGCACCACTGGTTTTAAAAATATAAAAAATAAAAGTAATGCCTCGTTAATAAAATTATACAAAGGCACTTATTAAACAAGGTATAACAGTCTCGTCAACCAAGTCTGATTAATGCGAATTGTACAGGGTGTCCAAAGTTTAGTGTCAAACTTTGCAAACTTTAAAGCAATTTATTTTTCTTATTTCAAATAGGAACCCCTATATATTTTAATGTCATTCGATGCAGACATAAAAACTAAACATTTGTCCTAATTGCAACCCTATCGCAAATTTTAACGCATTAAGACTTATTTGCAGAAAACTCATTTGATCAACTATTCCAACAGTCGTTATTATGAATAAATATCAAAGGCGGCTTTGAAAAACAATTTATAGGTAATAAAGTTTACTAAAGTGACCAGAGCAGTGGCGGCTCGTTAATGAAGCGCTCTGGGGCGCCGCCCTCCCTGCAATTATTTCAAACCGAATCCAAGAATACTTTACTTAAAATACAAGAACGCAATGTATGTAAGCAATCAATTAAAATAATTCAAACCAAACGTAGCCCTATTCCAACGAGCAGGCTATACTCATAGACAAGCGAGTTGCGCGCTCTCAAGGTTGTACTAAGCGCGGGCGACCGATTATTCGTCCTGATTCAACGCAAGTTGCCATGACTACAGAGGCGTGACGTCACCTACACATCGCACAACGAACTGCCACGGATGGGCTCCAATTTTCCGCGCCCAAGAGCTGTTCGCAAATCGCGATGCCACGGTAGATTAATCGATATATTATGTACTCTGACGATGCGACTTGTCGATGCCGCTAATGATTTGTTTATTTGTTTTGATTTGATTTATTAGTTACGTTATAAAGTTGGAAAATTTCGTCTAATATGAAGGTCAGTGAATTACAGAAGCTTGTGTTTAGTTCTCTGAGCTTAAGTGAAAAACTTGATTTAAAAAATGCAGAGCAGCCACTACCAATATTGAACATAGTACAAGTGCAATCAAAATGTAAAAGTAAGGCACAGTTTTCGCGTAAGTTTGACAAAGAAATATGTAATAAAAAAATCTGAATATGAGGACAAAAATTCTTTTTTTTTGTTTCGTGTGATCGTGTGTCTTCTTTTTGACGGAGATGATAATTGAACTATAAATGGGGTGCAGGACTTCAAAAATCTTTCAGAGAAAATAAAAAAAACATGAAAATAGTGCAAAACATCGTCATAATGTGGTAAGTTTTCAGATGTTAGAATAACCTTTAACTTTTTTAAGTAGTGCTGCTTATGCTGATGAAATTAAAATTCACAACGAGAAAGTTAAAAAAAACAGACACGTACTTTCGGAAATAATAGACATTTTAAATTTTTTTTATTAAAGCCAGCGCCCCCCCTGACTCGCTAGTCACTAGCTGCCACTGGACCAGAGACCATTTTGACTTTAGTATAGATTACTAAAGTCAAGTTTCAAATATTGTTAACTTGTTACCCTTTAAAATTCGTTGAACTGTTCTTTCGATTACATCTATGGCATCAGCGACTGCTTGTTGAGTAACTGAAGTATTTTCTATTACAGATAATAGACATACCTTGCTAATTTATTTTGTTCAGTTCGGACCGGTTTATTTCTCACTGGTTTTGGGTAGTTTACATTTCCCGTTTGTACAAACCTCTCTAATATGTTTTGCAGGCTCCGTTGGTCTGGATGTCGTCGTTCCGGATAACGCTGTGCGTAAACTCGGCTTGCCAAAAAAGAGTTATTTTTGCATGCTCCTAATATAAAAATTATATCTACGAGCTCTTCTTGGTTGTAGTCCATCACAAAAAACCATATAAAGAAATTATAATAGCTTAAATAATTACTAACAATTTAACAATATTTGAAACTTTTAGATTACTAAAGTCAAAATGGTCTCTGCTCACTTTAATAAACTTTAATACCTATAAATTGTTTTTCAAAGCTACTTTCGATATTTATTCATAATAGTGACTGTTGGAATAATTGATAAAATGAGTTGCAACTGCAAATAAGTCTTGATTGCTTTAAAATTTGCAAAGTTAGACACTAAACTTTGGACACCCTGTACAATTCGTATTATATAAACTTGGTTGACGAGACTGCTATACCTTGTTTAATAAATACCTGTGTTTATTAACGAGGCATTATTTTTATTTTTTATTTATCTTTAAAACCAGTGGTGAAAAACTGATATTTTTTAGTTTTAATTTTTTTTCGTCTATATTACTGAATCGATTTCAATAAAACTTTAGGGGTTTGTAGTTAACTATAGGAGGCACCCAAATAAGTAAGAAAATATATGGCATGTAATCTAAAAAAATACATCCTTATGACGTCACACTTTTTTGGAACACACTGTATGAAAAAAAATATTTTCCTGAAATGCGCCCCAAGATATAGATAAGGTCTGCAAAATATAAAAATTCTAACTTAAATACTAAGTAAGCTATAGAAGCCGGGAGGTGAGGTGCAGGACCCTGTATACACTTTTGACTATTCCTACATGTATTATATTCTGTTTACTTTACAATCAATTTACTGTATCAACTGTATGGATAAATATTATAGACTACCAATTCCAGTTAACGGAAATGATATAATTTCACATCCGTTTTTGTTAGTATCTGAAACTGATTAATTATTATTTTCGTTTTTAAATGTTGGTCCATTAATATTCGAATAAAAGCAATGACAGAAATTTACTTTTTACAACAGTAAAATTCCATTTTTTTTTTTAATTTTTGACAAATTACAAAAGTAGTGAGAGAACTATAAATGTGTGTCATAAGTAATATATATTTTAATGTTTATGTTTACTATTTATAGTGATCGAAATTTGTTATTAAAACTGATAATGTAAATATTGTTAAAGAATTTAGAGCAATTTGTTTCCCTTTTCATAGGCATGTTCTCAAATTACGATTACTCAAATTAAACGTGACCTTAGATCAAACTCAAACTCAAACTCAAAGTATGCTTTATTGTATAAAGATACAAGATCTCATTTACAAAGCAGTTGCAATATAAACATAACATAAGATGATGTTACAATACTAAGATAAATAACCGAAACGTCAGAACATAAAATATTTAAAAGAGAGAGAAAGTAAAAAAATATAAGTCAATCACAAGCTGTGTTTACATTGTTATACTAACATAGGGTCCTTACATCATAATACTAAAATCACCAAAATAAAATATGATAAAAGTAAGTAAAAAAAAAATTTTTTTACTCAACAAGAAACTTACAGTAAATTAAATTAAATTAAATTAAATTAAATTAAATTAAATTAAATTAAATTAAATTAAATTAAATTAAATTAAATTAAATTAAATTAAATTAAATTAAATTAAATTAAATTAAATTAAATTAAATTAAATTAAATTAAATTAAATTAAATTAAATTAAATTAAATTAAATTAAATTAAATGCGCACACAGGGAAAAGAACAAAACAGAATGATGAGGGCAGACTAAATTGTGCGACAAGTAATATTAAATTACAAATTACATAAATTATAGAGTATCATTGTAATATTCAGTTTCGAATCTTTATGTAAAAAACACAAATGATTTTAAACCTCTTATTATTGGTGTAAGTTGCGTAAGTAAGTTGGGTCGTAGAAAAAATTAAAAATATAGTTTACAACACAACTCGAGTGGATTGTTGTCCATATTGCGCTCGGACGGTTCTGCCAATAATTTGCTTTCTCGTGCGATAAATGCGAATAAATCATATCCACTCTTATTGTACAGACTAGGTTCTATATCACACGCGAAAACAATAATTAACAAATCGGTTAATTTATGCTAAAAAGTTATACATTCGCAATAAAAAATAATAAAATTAAATGTTTTTCAAATTCATAAAAATTTAGGGGGAAATACATAAGTCGGGGTTTAAGGGACATTTAACTGTGGCACGACACTTACCTGTCAAACAAGTCAATTGGTTGTCATCTAAACCTAAAAAATATACCTCAGCACCTTCCAGTACATTTTCTCCGAATTCTGATAACTTGTTATGGTCCAGCAACAAGTACCCGATTTTTTGTCCTATAAAAGCGCCATCTTCAATTTCATGGATTTTATTGTTATTTAAGTACACGTACGTAAAGTTTCCTGTTATTGCCGATGCATTTCTGAGTATTATTTCTGAGTCATTATCATTCAATGATATCACTTTAAATTCGGGTTTATTATGGTACCACCTGAAATCATACACGAAGAAGGGTAAAACTACAAGAAATTATGTTTTGTGTTTGATATTAAAAAATAATAGTAAATTAGTAATAAACCTATACCGAAACGTTATGAACAAACCCGAACAAACCCGATACATTATGAACAAACCCGACGACATGAAAGAAACCCTAGAAACACGCGAAAAAGACGAATAAAACCTTCACTCACCACATGACGTCACAGCCTCTGAATAAGCGAGTGCGATGCCCAATATTAAAACTGTATGCTTTGCCGATGATACTGTTCTTCTGGTTAAAGGGGTGTCTCGGCATAAAGCATTTGAAATGGCCGAGAGGACTGCTAGTCTTATTAAAGCCTGGATGGATCGTAACTGTTCAACATTGAATATAAAAAAAAAACTTTATGTGCTTTGCAATGAATAGGGGAATTTTCAAATTTTTTTTCACAATAATATTATTTAGTTAGGCCTGAAAAAAGGATTCCCTAATTATTACTCCTTAAAAATCAGTAATAAGTTGGTAAACACTCTTTAAAGTTTCGCGCATATCAAAAGCATTTCAAACGACCTTTTAAGCGCGCCAAGCTCGATGACGTCACGAGATATGACTTTTCCGTCATCCGTCATCCTGACCGGTGGCCGAGCTACCGGGTTTGCATTTGGATTGCCGTGTCTTATTGTTGTGTCGCTTGACGCGTGGATGTCGTCATGAGAAATAATACTTCGTGACGTCACGACCCGTTTTCACCCGCTTGGGATAATTTGAATTTTGGGGCAGTTTTAAATCTTTCTAGCGGTCTTTTGGGGTTCCCTATTTAGTTGGTCTACCAATTAAAAATGAGATTACGATCCATTCTGCTAATTGTGATTTGTCAAGGGATTGTGTTTGTTCTGGTAAAATTAAGTCAGTAGAAAGCATAAAATATTTGGGTGTATATTTTGATTCATTTTTAAAATGGTCAGTACATTGTGTATATGTAAAGAATAAATTAAGGAAACTGATATATAAATTTTACGAATTACGTAATATCTTAGTCAAAAATGGTCTAATTAATGTTTATAGGTCACTAGCAGAATCATGTCTTAATTATGGAATTATCTGTTGGGGATCTGCTAATAAAAGTGTATTAAACAATATTGTTGTTGCACAAAAATATATCTTAGAAAATTATTTTATTTAAGTCAAGACGTTTTTCTTCTGATCTTATATTTGAACAGTCTGGCGTCTTTTCAATTACTCAGTTATATATTAAGAATTTGCTTAGATTTTCTCTCACTAGAAATAAATTTTACAACTACATAACGCATAACATCATGACTAGAGCTAATGTTAATCACAATTTTATTTTACCCAATATACATTTTAACGCCACGCAAAGATCAATATCCTATGTGGCTCCGAAGATCTTAAACATATTACCAGTACAATTTAAAATCAAAAAATTTCAAAACATAAAAAAAGATGTAAATAAATGGATTATGAATAATACCCAAATAATCAAAGGTATTGTTAAATTTTTATAAAATTATGTTATTTAGTATTAGTATCACCAAACAACTCAGATTGTGCATTGTCTGCTTTGAAATTTAATTTAATTTTTGAATGTTAATCTATTTTGTGTTGTATGCTCACACAGACTTACATGGTCCATAGAGTATGCAACTCATTATGTATCTTATATTTATTGAATGTACACTGTTGTTGTAATAAATAAATTAATAAATAAATAAATAAATAAAATAAATAAATATCGTATCATCATCTTGGTGGTAATTTCGGTCACTTCTCTGCTCATTATTAATTTTTAATATTACATACAATTACAAAATAATAATACGTCTCTTTGTACTTCTGAAGATGGTTTAATAATAAATAACCGAAACATTAACAATAACCAAATAAGATTTCTTCATTTAACAAGGAACACCGAAAACCCATAAAAAAGTATTAAGCAATCATGTGTAGTAAACTTTATTTTTTAAAGCCAGACCTCTACTATAACTTTGTCGAGGTTCGGTTGGATTATACTATTATACGAGTATTTAGTAGAGTTCCCGCGGTAGTGGAAGATGCTTATTTGAGCCCGTGAGCAACTTAGGGCTAAAAGATTTGACCGTAGCATTTAGTAGAAGGTGTACTTTAGTTCCTAGATCTGCTTGTCGTTAAAAAATCGTAGGGTCGATAAGGGTTCAAAGTAAAATTTTGTATAGCTGTACCACAAAATAGTGCTATTTATTACGCACCACTCCACCACAAATAGCAATATTTTCCAAACAAATCATATTTGTTATTGATTTAATAAAATTATAATAATCACTGGTTCTTATGGAATCTACAGGGAATTCAATAGCAAACATGTAAGTAAGACACTTCGAGCAAAAAATAATAAAAAATAACGAAATTTAACCGTTCCATTTTTAATATACCGGGTGATTTATAAGTACATGCATTTTTATGTTCTTTTCTATCGCTTATCATCGAAAACACCCTATATAACCTTGATAATTCTATATATTTGGAAGCATACGATAAGCAACAAGTAGTACATAAATAAATATCTACAAAATTTCTTTCAAAACTAATAAAAAAAATATTAACTTTTTTGAGTTACCCTGTATAAATAAAAATAATATAAATTTTGATAGCTTGCGCTAAGCTAATCTCATCTACAGTATTACTTTGTAAACATTTAATTTAATATCGAAAACACAATGATTTAACAAAAAATATTAAATAATTTTCGTCACTGTCCCGGTATATAATAAAAACATTTAAACTATTTTTATAGTATTCTATCCTATCTACGACAGGGCCATCACAAAAATGTAGAAAAACAAAGCGAATTCATATTATAAACTAAGAAAATATTGAGAATTCATGTTTTGCAACTTGGACACCCTGTATCTCAAAAACTGGTCGGCAGATATTGTTGTGGCCATGAACACTTTTGATCAGAATAACATTCTCTACAACATACTAAAAATTTAGAAAATTTAACCGAGGGCCATTTTCCATAAGGGAAGTCCGAGGTTCTTTGCGTCAATGTCGTATAATGTTACCCGTCAAATAGTTTTATTGTCATTTTTGACAGTGACATTTTTAATCAACATAATTTCGAAAATGTAGCGGTATTGTGAAAAAGAACAAGCTTTAATTTTAAAGTTATTTGATTATTTTTAAAAGGAAAGTGATGCCGGAAAGACTCATTTACCCTTTAGCTTAGTTTACGAGGAGAGTAAATATAATAAAGCAGGAATTGTGAAAAAATATGACATCTCGTGGTCGACAACTTTACGAAATTCATGAACATATCATAAGAGAGCGTATTTATGAGATGAATAGAGCAGGTGAACACGTTACCATTTGCTCCATACGACTAAAACTTAAAATCATTGATGCTGTTGAAATATCCACTGGTTCATTAGCGGACTGTGTAAAAAAATGTAAATTTAAATGGCGTAAATATACCGTATCAAACACAAACAGGCGTTTTTATTAGAACAAGTCCATATAGAATTTTTAAGAGAATTTAAGAATAAGGATAACTCTCAATTTCTCTTAAAAGTTATTTTTCTGGATGAAACCTGGATATTCAGTAAATAGTCCGGTCAATCTAGACATTCGAAGGTACATAAATTTACAACAAGCTGAAAATCAGTAAAATTGTTTAAAATATAATTATAATTAAAATGTATAAGTTCCCCATCATTCCCGTGTTTGGAAAAAAATTTACTCAAGGTCAAAGGAAAAAAAATGAGTTTTTCGCGATTTTCAGCAAAACGGTAAGTTTTACCATAAAAATATCTATAAAATATGTATCAATACTTTTTTTCCTACGAGCCACCGTTTCTGAGATATAACGATTCAAAAAGTTGTAAAAGTTGTTATCGTCATAATATGCACATGTTTTTACGCCACCTATGAGGTAGTGTAATTAGCGCGTTTTTTTAACGTGGTTTCCCCAGTAGGCCTACTCCACGGGTTAGTAGTGATCCTGTTTAGTTTAAAACTATTGCAAAATAACGGAAATTAGCAAAGATTGGAAAAGATAAAAGCGATGTAAATTAAAAAAAGTAGTGAAGTTTATTCGTCTGATTCGTGACCTTCAAACCATTCTTCTTGTTCTTCTTGTTCCTCATCTTCTTCTTCTAATGTTTGTTCTTCTTCATCTTCAATCTGGGTGCAAGTAAATTGCGTCAATAGCGATGTATCGCATGTCACCTCGTTGGAATCAAACGAATCCTCTACTGTTAGTGATTCTACATTAGAGCACGACCGGCCTTGACAATTTGTGCATGCCAGCAGAGAACAAAATAGTCCGACTTTTTTGCAACCAAATTTAGCACTTGCAGTTGCAAAAAAACTACCTGCTTAGATGTGCATTGATATGCATGTTTCGTTAAAAATACTAAAAATAAAAAACAAGTTCAATTCTTGTCTTCCTTCAACCTCAGTTGCTGCTCATCAACATCTTTTTCAGTATATTACCAAGTTCAAGTGTGGCTTGGTTATCAGCTAGACCCTACAGACTGGGGTTGGAAGTTGGTCAACAATACATTAGAACCAGTTCAAACTTTACTCACTCCTGCGACAAAAAAAACTGCTGAATACAATTTTTCGCAACTGCAAAAAGGGATGCAATGCTAAATGTGGTTGCAAAAAAATCGGACTTGTTCTCTGGCATGCACAAATTGCCAAGGCCGGTCGTACTCTAATGTAGAATCACTAACAGTAGAGGATTCGTTTGATTCCAACGAGGTGACATGCGATACATCGCTATTGACGCAATTTACTTGCACCCACAATAAAGATGAAGAAGAACAAGAATTAGAAGAAGGAGATGAAGAGGAACAAGAAGAATAATTTGAAGGTCACGAATCAGACGAATAAACTTCACCACTTTTTTAAATTTACATCGCTTTTATCTTTTCCAATCTTTGCTAATTGCCGTTATTTTGCAATAGTTTTAAACTACACAGGATCACAACTTACCAGTGGAGTAGGCCTACTTGGTAACGAGCAACTAAATCACCGAATTCAAAGAATTACATAATTTAATTGAAATTTCAATAAAGGTTTAATTGATCCACCACTATACCAAAAATGTTTAATAGGAATTAAATTGCGTAAATTATAGTTTATTTGATTTTTGGATAGTGCATATTTAGCAAAATTAAAATTTTGTTGTCACAGTGACGATTTAATTCATGTAATGAATAATAATCCTTTGTCGTAATTATATTTTATTTTGAACAGATTTTAATATTCTTGTGACAACTATACTATAGTTTGCAATATCGAAATCAATTTTGTTCAAAAATAATGCGTTACTCCAAAAATAATATCATTTTATTGGCGCAATTATATCAGATTGTAAGAAATAGAACAATATGTTTTAGAAATAATGTATTATTGTGCTAAAATAAGTTAATTTAATTGTAACAATTATTTATAGATTCATTTTAAACCCTCAAGATATTTTTTATAACTAATTTATAATTGTAACAATATGTTGATTTTATTTAGTCAACTATTGCATGCATTTGAGAATAATATTATTTTATTGGCGCAATTATATCAGATTGTAAGAAATAAAACAATATGCTTTAGAAATAACCTTTATTTTTGATAAACCTCGTATACGCCTGGAAGAATTTAATATTTGATAGTTGCATTTTAGGTTTTAGACCAAGCGGAACTTTTTATGAAGAACAAGTAACTGTTTTTCGTAAAATTAATAATAAAAAAGTTTCCCATATGGGTCCAACTTTTTGCCGGATATTGTATAAGGAATAAACATTTCGGACAGCGGTTTTCACCAGTAACTGTAATATTTTGATGCTCTTCTTCCTAGAAAAAAATAAAAATACCATTTCAAATTTTCGAGAAAATCATAAAAATCTGCGACCTTGTCATAAAGCGCCACCTACTGACACGAAAAATAACTGAACTCAAAATGTTATTATTCAAGTAGAGCATCCATAAAAGTGCTTTAAAATTAAAAAAATTATTTGAAATCGGTTATTCCAAAAAAAAGTTATTGACTTGTTTTCAAACCAACATTTACCCCTTCCGCACCCTTTATTTGACAAGGTAGAGAAAAAATGTAAATACAAAAAAATTGTGATATTTTCAGTAGGTTACAAAAGAAAAATTTCAATATAGGTTCACTTGAAACAATTTTGATTAAAACAATATTTTCTGCTCCGAGGTTGGATTTACGCCCTCTAGCGGTGGAGTTTGCTGATTTACCAATAATTTTTTTTTCTAAGGGTCGTCCGATTAACGGATCCTGAGATACCTATAGCCGGCGTCCCTTATTAATGAGCCACCCTGTATATTCTATACGGAAAATTATATTTATTTTTTAATAAAAATGCATATTATTATAGTATATTTACTTAATAGTTTCCGAGAGATTGACCCCAGTGGCGGATCTACATCCTACAAATTGGGGAGGCCCAAAAAATAAAACTAAATTAGAAGTTTTTTAATGTATTAAAAACTAATCTATCCATAGGTTTATGGTGTATAAGGTACAAATAAAATTAACTTTTTGAAAGTCGTTAAGAATGAGTTATGTCACACCCTTACCACGGAACATGTCGACGCAGCAGTACTTTATCTCATGCAAGCTAAGCGCTCATGTTCTCTTTTATTGTTTTACTATTGTAATTCTTATTCAGTCTAGAGTCAGATTCGACAACTAAAAGTACCATTGTTATACTTGTACTTTTCTAAATAAATAAGTTGTTTTTTAAAAAAGGATTTCCGTAGATCAATCGTATAACTGGCGCAGTCGTGCGGATCGATAGTATTGATTGTATCGTACAAATCAATTTCGGGAACGATTAAACTATCGAACGAACCTTGTGATTTTTGTGACTAGTGGAGGTGATTGTGCAGAGTGGCTTTCAAGACATCGAAAACCCCATCCATTGTGGACTACGCAGCTCACCACCTACCAGCCAAGGATCTCGGGAAAGGGCTACACAAATCGACCCTTTTCGCAAAAGTGGATTTGATTGGTTCCAGACGAAAATTGCTGGCTCTCAACAACCCTTTTATAAATGATAATGAACCAGGCAATCCTTCTAGTTATGTAAGTGCTATTCATAAATGTTAACTGACGATTTAATTAATTCTTTAGAAAACCTAAAGATTAGTAACCCTTCAACTGACTCTAACTCCACTTCCTGTCCCATTGTACCGGAAGTGTCCCCCCAAATAAATTCTTTAATTAACTTTTTGTGTGGAAGTAGCGAAACCGCTACCGATTTTAAAAATAGTTCTATACCCCAAGAGTTTTGCTCTGCAGGAACAAACTCTGATTTAAGCTTAGGAAATAGTTCTTTAGATTTAAAAAATATCAATATGCCTAATATTTTCAAACCTGAGTATTTGAATTGCGTTCCAACCTTTGACGGTAATGCAACGGAATTAAATAGATACTTAACAATATGTGAAACCATCATAAATTCCTTTTATGATACTAACAACCCTGAAAACTTTCAGAATATTTATTTGCTAAACTCCTTAATAGGAAAACTAACCGGCAATGCTAGACTAGTTATTAACATCCAAAATGTTACCAATTGGAAAGATTTAAAAGAGACCCTGTATAGGAATTTCGCGGACCGTCGCGATGAAACGTGCCTTAACAGAGATTTGGTTATGCTTAAACAACAACCAAATGAGACGCCCCAACGTTTTTATGATAAGTGTTTAGAAATTTTAAATCTTTTATGTAGCTTTGTAGATGCGCATGACACCGCGGAGGCAGCAGCCGTTAAACGAGAACTATATCAAAAATTAACCCTAAAAACATTTTTATCTGGACTAAGGGAACCTTTAGGTACCACCATACGCAGTATGCGTCCAGGCAATTTAACAGATGCTATTCAATACGTTATACAGGAAGATAACATTAAATATCTGCAATATAACCAACCTATGCAAAATAAAAATAATACAAATAGACAAAATAACAATCTGTCTGTACGTCCGACGAATCAAAATAATTTTTATAATCAAAACCCGCAACGTTTTATGTCACCATATCAAACAAATAATAACTACCAATTTAAACAAAGCTTCCCATCACAACCCATACAAATTAGGCCAAACCCTAATTTTAGACCGCAACAAAAATTTCCAACGAACTCACAGGTATTTGGAAGACCAAATAATGTTTTTAAACCCAATCCAAATAATAACAAACCATTACCTAAGCCAACACCAATGACCGTGTGCACCAGGGAAACATCTAAATTTAAAAATAATAATTTTAATCAAAACAATAACAACCAACCTTCGACATCGGCGTATCAACCATACCGCCCCTTACAAAATTACAATCCACCACATTTAGTTTTCGAAGAATTGTACAATACGGAAGCTAACCCGTACTATACCGAATATAACCCCGATAGCGAATATTACGAACAAGTAAACCCTGACCTATCTTATGATGCACAATATTGTCCCTATCAAGAAAATGAACAGTATTATGAACCACCCAATAATACGTCAAATAACGATCATAGTGAGGATTTTCAAGAGGCTCCGCAGGAGAACAAGGAAACTTGACACCTCAAATTATTTCTATAAATACGTTAAATACAAGTGAACTATCGTATATAACATTCCCCGAACACAATCTAAAATTTTTAATCGATTCAGGATCGACAAAATCTTTTATTGATCCAAATTTAGCATTCAAACATTTCCCAAATTGTATTAAAGACGACCCATTTATTGTAACCACTGTTTTTCAGAAATCTGCACATAAACACAGTGCAATGATCCCTTCTTCAAAAATATTTAATTTACCAGAAAAAATAAAATTAAAATTTTATCTTTTTAAATTTCATAATGTTTTTGACGGATTGATTGGTCTTGATAATTTAAAAATATTACAAGCAAGCTTAAATTATGACCAAGGATTTTTAACCACCCCGTATGCAAATATAAAATTATCATTTCACGAAACTCAAACAGAATTAAACTGTGTAACCATTGCACCTAGATGCCAACAAATTATTAAAGTAAAAACAACAATAAAAAACGGTGAAATAATTATCCCCCACCTAAAATTTCATAATTGCGAAATCCCAGAATGTTTAACTGTAGCAAAAAATGGCACAGCCATAACATCAATATTAAACAACACTTGTGACCCAATAACATTAGATTTTTCTGAACCCCTAGAAACGAAAAAATTTTATGAAAAAGATTTGGAAAATATTAATTTAAATAATTTCGACGAAACGAATAAACAAATGTTAGATTTTTCTCAAATTCGAACAGACCACCTTAACACTGAAGAAAAAAATGCAATCTTGTCTTTATGTAAAAAATTCTCGGATATATTTTATCAAGAGGGCACCCCTCTTACATTTACGCATAAAATTAAACATCATATTCGAACTAGTGACGAAACCCCTATTTATACCAAAAGTTATCGGTACCCGTTTGTTCACAAACAAGAAGTAGAAAGTCAAATTAATAAAATGTTAAATCAAAAAATAATTAGACCTTCTAGTTCGCCATGGTCTTCTCCAATTTGGGTAGTTCCCAAAAAATTGGATGCCTCGGGCAAACAGAAATGGAGAGTAGTGATCGATTATCGTCGTTTAAACGAAAAAAGTTTGGATGACAGATATCCGTTACCTAATATCGTTGACCTTTTGGACAAATTAGGCAAGTGTCAGTATTTTACAACCCTAGATTTGGCTAGCGGATTCCATCAGATTGAAATGAGCGAACCTGATATACCAAAAACGGCATTTAGCACAGAGAACGGACACTATGAGTTTCTGCGCATGCCCTTTGGCCTTAAGGGGGCTCCAGCTTCTTTTCAACGTGTCATGGACAACATACTACGCGGAATAACCAATGAAATGTGTGCTGTCTATCTCGACGACATAATAGTCTTTTCTAGTTCTCTTCAAGAACATATTGTAAAATTAACCGAAGTTTTTAAACGACTACGAGAATCGAATTTCAAAATACAATTAGACAAATCGGAATTCTTACGTAAAGAGGTAGCATACCTAGGACACGTCGTGACGCCCGAAGGAGTGAAACCCAACCCCGATAAAATTATCGCGATCAAAAAATTCCCCATACCTAACACAACAAAACAAATAAAAGGATTTTTAGGCCTTTTAGGTTATTATAGACGCTTTATTAATAATTTTGCAAAGATAACGAAACCTTTAACACAATGTTTAAAGAAAGGCGCAAAAATAGAACATAACGAGGAATTCATAAATTGTTTCGAAAAATGTAAAAATCTACTTATCAATGAACCAATATTACAGTATCCCGATTTCGAAAAATCCTTTAACCTTACTTGCGACGCGAGCAATGTAGCACTCGGATGTGTTTTAAGCCAAGGACCCATAGGTCAAGATCTACCAGTTGCGTACGCATCACGTACATTAAACGACTCGGAGAGAAACTACTCGACAATCGAGAAAGAATGTCTTTGTTTAGTTTGGGCAACAAAATACTTTAGACCATATCTATATGGCCGAAAATTTAATATAATCACGGATCATAAGCCGCTTCAATGGCTCTTCTCATTAAAAGACCCATCTTCCAAATTAGTACGCTGGCGCATTAAACTCGAAGAATTCGACTACAAAGTGATTTACAAAAAAGGTAAATTAAACACCAACGCCGACGCGCTATCACGAATCGAAATTCATACTAAAGAAACGGAAGACACTTTTAATTTAGGTGATTATACAAACCAAATAACCCAATTTAATTTGCCGAATGACCCAACTACTTTAAACAATACAAATACACCCACACAAGACGATAACGAAAATTTAGATCAGATTTCTACACTCGTTCAAGTCGACAACGAACCTGAACCAGCTGACGATGATGTCACCGTTCATTCGAATGACGAAGAAAACCCGATCGTAGGCATACCCATTGTAGAATCCCCTGTAAATTATGGCGCGAACCAAATATTTATACAAGATGTACTACATTCCCCCGCGAAACCAAAAACAAAAATATTATTCGAAAAGAAACGCCGAATAACCATCCAAGTTTCAAACAATAATTTTGACCAAGACATAATAAATTTCGTCAAAGAAAATATCATCCCTGATAAACTATATTACTTATATTTTGAGAACCCAAAAATATACGAACCATTTTGCGAAGTAATAAGAAAAAATTTTAAATGGCCCTCCATTAAATTTAAACGCTGTTTAGAAAAACTTGTAGATGTAATTGAAAAACGCGACATCCCGGAGATAATAAAAAATTATCACGAAGGCAAATCTAACCATAGAGGTATAGACGAAACTGAACAAAAAATAAAAAGTAAATATTACTGGCCAAATTTAAAAAGCTCGATACAAACCTTTATAAATAATTGTGAAATATGTCAAATAAGCAAATACGACAGAAACCCTGTTAAAATGAAAATGAACGTAACGCCAACAGCAACAAGGCCTTTCGAAATAATTCATTTAGACACATACACATTAGAACAGACAAAATTCTTAACAATAATAGATAGTTTTTCAAAATACGTACAGGCATACCCTTTAAAATCTCTTGTATCCACCGAAATAGTAGATAACCTTTTATTTTACTTTTCACATCACAAAATACCACAACAAATAATCGTTGACAACGGTACTGAATTTAAAAACACTGTAGTTACAGAATTATTACAACTACACAAAATAAAAATTCATTTTATCTCTCCTAATCATCCCCAATCGAACGGACAAATCGAAAGACTACATTCGACACTTTCAGAACATATCAGACTACTTAATAATCAAAAATTCAATAAAACACCTGTCACCCAAAAAATGATTTACGCGATTTTAGCATATAACAACTCGATACACTCCTCAACAAAACTTAAACCTATCGACGTAATTAATGGTCATATAACTAATGATAACCCTTTTGACATAAATATAGAACAGCTATTACTTAGCGACTACATAAGCGATCATAAAGAAAAAACCAAATTACTTTATTCCCAAATTAACGCGAAATTAATAGCGAACAAGGAAAAAATTACCGAAAAAATTAATGAAAATCGCGAATCCCCTGAAATATTCACCCCTGACCAAAATGTGTATATCAAAAAACATATTCGGCAGAAAAACGCAGATAAATTTGAAAAACCAACCAAATTACTTTCTATTAACGCCAAGCGTAAAACCGCAAAAACCAATTCTAAAGCAAAAGTGCACCTAAATAACATCAAACGTCCACTTAGGAAACGATATAGTTTCACTAACTAGAACCTTATCTCTCTTTCAGACTTCTCCCACTTACATTCGGATATGAAGAAAAAATTACGATAAGGAAAATAACAGATAACCCCGGTATAATTCCTTTTAAATTAGGAACAACCAAAGTACAAGAATACACTTATACACTTATTCACTATTTCGATATTAACCCAATAATTATCGAAACCAATAAATTACACATTAAATCTAAAAATGTATCAATGATGCTCAGTAATCATCCAGAATATGAATTCGACGCTTCAAACTACCTAAAAATACTAAAATTAATCCAAAATAGGGTCGAAACAAAAATAAAAGAAATAATTCCACACCCAAATAGAATTAAGCGAGGTTTAATTAACGCATTAGGTTCTATATTTAAAGCCGTATCAGGTAACCTAGACGCCTCTGATGGAGAACGGTATGAAAAACTTATCGCTGAATTGCAAAATAATCAAAATAAATTGGCAACAAATATTTTGAAAGGAAACTCGATATCTTCAAGTATAATTAAAAAATTTAATATGACTATTCAACAAATTAGTCACAACGAAAAATTGTTGGAAAGCAAATTAAATCAAATAGGCTGGATAACGCAAAAGGCTATATACAGAGAAAACGCGAATATTATTAAAGATGTTTTAAACCAAATAATAAACATCTATGAAATAATAGACTCTACCTTACAAGATATAGAAAATTCAATTGCTTTTTCTAAGCTTAAGGTAATGCACCCGAGTATTGTAAAAACTGAAGATCTTTATTTTGAATTACTAAAAACTCAAAAACAAGTAGGCCTCAAACATATGCCTATAGAAGTCACACTCGAAAATACTTTAATTTTTGAAAAATTAATAAATTTAGAATGTTTTATTTTAAACAATAAAATTACATATCTATTGCACATCCCAATAGTATACCCTGAACAATTTGATTACTTACACCTCTATTCCATCCCTGTCCTTAGAGAGAGTCTGTTTAAGGTAATCATACCGCGAAATAAATTTTTAATTAAAAATAAATTGCACTACGCATATCGAAGCGAAGAATGCCAAGAACTCAAAGACCAGACCTACATCTGTAATAAAATGGATCTTCAAGAAATCACAGAAAATAGCCCATGCACAGTCAAACTTTTAGAATCACCAAAAGCCACCTCCACTTGTCAGCAAATCGAAGCACAAATCACTCAACCAATATGTAAACAATTGGATATTGCCGATCAATGGATTTTCATCCTACCCAAAGAAGATATTGTCAAATTAAAATGCAAAGAACAAGACGAAAGCCAAAAGTTGTATGGTACATACCTAGTACAAATACCGAATGGATGCCATGCCAACATCAATCAAGAATCAATAATCAATAACCAAAAACAGATGGCAAGCAACAGCCAACCGATCCTGTTTCCCGACCTTGACGATGAAGTCAATATCCTACCAACCCTTAACCTCAGTTTTCATATTCAAGATGTCAAACTAGACGGACTTTATGAATTGGAAACCAAAATCCAAGAAAACCAACCAGACTTATTCTTTAGCAGTATTTCCGAATCACCTGGTATATGGACAATACTAATTTATACAATTTTAATAATTGGTATTATATACCTTTGCTACAAGAAAAAATGCTTTTTCAAACGGAAGCCACGACAGAGATTGGCCAACAGAGAAGAAACGTTAGAACTTCAAGATGTTCAACTACCCCGTTAGCCGTGGAGTTGAATCTTCGAGGGGAGGAGTTATGTCACACCCTTACCACGGAACATGTCGACGCAGCAGTACTTTATCTCATGCAAGCTAAGCGCTCATGTTCTCTTTTATTGTTTTACTATTGTAATTCTTATTCAGTCTAGAGTCAGATTCGACAACTAAAAGTACCATTGTTATACTTGTACTTTTCTAAATAAATAAGTTGTTTTTTAAAAAAGGATTTCCGTAGATCAATCGTATAACTAATGTAACAATAAAGAACCTATAAGTCCTTAATGTTTTAAAACAATAATCCCAAGTAGTAATTTATTTATATTAGCACAAAACAAGATGTTTGTTTGAAGGTTGTAGACGTGTTGCAAACGTGATGACGTAATCGGATGACGTCAGCAGATGAATAATCATGGTGACGTAAGCAGATGACTCACGACTGCACCCGAATTCGTAACTAGCTCCGCCCCCCCTAGGTAGTATAAATAGGCTCGTAGCTTTGTAACTTGTTTAGTATTCACCTAAAGACGACTGGAGATACTTACCAGTTGAAACGTTGTGATATGAAAAACTAAAGGCAATGGAAGTCCAAAACACATCTATTACTCACAAAACAAGATATTATAGACTACTACAAAAAAGGTAATTTACAAAAAGAAAGAAAACGCTTATAATTAAAAAAAAAAAACATAAATGAGAAATAAACTTTAATGGAACATCATTTGTCTGTTACTACTATTTATGAAACAATTTAGGATTTGTTCCATATAGTCATTTTCTTGTAAAATATCCGATACAGTCTCATGTTCAATAGCCATTAAAGCAACACCAACTAGACGTTCCTGTCCCATAGTACTTCTAAGGTACCTCTTTAGGCGCTTTAAAACCGAAAAAAAACGTTCTGCTGATGCAGACGTCACAGGACAACTCAGAAGCAATTCGAACAATTGCCATACTAAAAATAGCATTTCTTTCATGTCATTTTTTAAAAAAACTTCAGCGCATTTTTCAATATTTAGCGTAGAGAAATCTGTTATTGCTTTTTTCATAAAATTTCTATAAATATTTAGTTGATTAATTAAATTATCATCTGTGGTACCTACTGAGTTTATAAAATGTATTTAAAATGTGAACATGACTTTTGTTTAATTCCTGAGTTATTTCGGTCAAAATGGTTGTAATTTTATTAACAAAGGAATAATCGTTTTCTGAAAAACGTCTTTTTAAATTTTGAACAACTTGATCTAAAGAGGCATAAAGTATATTTACTCTCATCATGTGCTCCGCATCCGAAAAACTGAAGGACTCTGAGGATCCAGTATCTATTTTCTTTGGAACTTTTCTGTTTCGCGGTAAGCTTATTTTCTTAACGTCAAAACCGTTTGTTTCAATTTCACTTACATTAGAATTCATTTTTTCGATGAGCTTTTTAAACATATTTTCATTTCTATAACTTTCTAAGGTGGTTAAAATTGCTTCTAATTTTGGGTAGACACTGCTGATTGATACATTAGGTGATTGCAGATATTTCGAAAAACTATCAGTTAAACCTAATATTAGATCCAAAACTAGCAAAGAAAAAATAAACTCTTCATTAAGCACTGATTTTAATAGACCAGAAGCATCAGCAGCTACTTTGGGATTATTGGAATCATCGGAAAATACTGAAAGTGTTTGAACAATGGCTGGTAATAAATTTAGCACAGTTTTTACAGCGATATGTCTAACTGTCCATCTTGTTTTGGACAAACTTTTCAATGTTGTAACATTTGATTTAGGGAAAGTTTCAAACACAATTTTTTGAAAAATGTCATGGCGTTTTGCTGATGCTTCTATAATATTGTAGAGTTTATTGACATCTGACAGTGCATCACGCAAATATTTTATATCTTCACAAAACCTAGCTATTGCTAAGTCTAATAAGTGAGCATGGCAATGAAAATAAAGAGCTCGAGGTTCGTGTTCACGAAATCTTGACGCTACACCGTTAAATCTACCGCTCATATTTGATGCACCGTCATATGCTTGCCCTCTCATCTTTGATAGTGGGATACCAATTTGTATTAAATATTGCTTTATCATAGAGTGCAAATTCTCACCAGTAGTTGAAGGACAATTTAAAAATTCGAGAAATTTTTCCTTAATTAAAAATACGTTATGTTTTATAAAACAGTATCTGATCCCTATAGCTACTTGTTCGTCACTTGCTACATCAGTGGTTTCGTCCACGATAAGGGTATAAAAACAAGATCTATTGACTTCTTCTACGATTTTTTTTAGAATAAAGTCTCCTAAAATTTTAATCATCTCGTTTTGAGTTGTTTTACGTGCATAATTACAACTTTTTGAAAGAAATAGGTCCTGAAATTTTTTTCCCTTATCGCAAACTCGTAAAGCAACCAATTCTAAAAAATTGCCTCGATTTAGCGATTCCATACTTTCATCATGCCCGCGATATGCTAAAGTTTGTTTCCCTATCCACAATATATTTTCAAACATAAATTTACAATAGTCGCGGTTTATTGCTACTTCTTCTTGGTGATAGGAACTCAACTGCTTAGCAACTGAATTTTTACCTGCGGTTTGACTTTCTATAAAAAACTGAGAACTTATGCGTTTCGGATTCTTCATGTTTCTTAAATTTTTCTAAAGCTTTTTTCCAGTTATTTATACCTTTCTCTACAAAACCTGGATCAGATTGCTACGCTGCAAATCGCCTTTAAAAGGATTGAAATTTATTTAAGTATTTTTAAAAGTTAAAAATTATTTAAAAATCATTATGAAATAACAAATACTATAAAAGTCAAAAATTTAGACAACTGAAATTAAATAAACAAACCAATCGTATTTAGCCGAGTTAGAGGGGCCTACTGCCAGCGAGCAAAGTGCCCTAGCTCATGCCGGAGATTAGGGTGGGGTAAAACACAATAAATTTAAGGCGCCACTGTTTTTGGGCCAGGCAAAAAAAACAGAAACCTACCTAGTTTGTGTTGGGTCCTCTAGCTCGGTTAAATAGACAAAGTAACTGAAACCTGAAAATGAAATGTAGGGGTATGTTGCTTAGTGGGGTGACTCAAATAAAACAGTGAATGTAACATAAATGGTCTAAAATTTATTCAAACATTAAACATTACGCTGTTAGGAATCGTATACGCAAAAGATATTAAATGCGTAATAAATTACCAAGACAAAAATTAGAATAAACCCTTCATAGTCGAAAGCTATTATACCGCAATTTGAAGAAGGTTACATAATAAAATAAAATACAAAGGAATGGATATCACCACACCAGCTCATTGCAAACGCAATCAAGTAATAATGAAAAGTCCAATCTTATAGTTACACTTTCCAGTTCACATTTAAAATTTAGTCCTGACCAAACATTGCTACTCGGGTCTGGTACTTGAAGTTGAGACTTTGAGCTGGACTCCTTAAATGGATTCCTTACATGGAATCAGTTACATGGGATTTGGTGGTAGCAGATCCAATCCCGTACAAGGACCCTAAGTACAAAACAGTACGCATCAGTACCATAATAATAACAATATTGAAAAAGTTAAAATAAAAGGCGGCTGAAGGCCTGAACAATAAAAACTAATTTAAATCAATTAAAACCAGCGTTGCACCACCAAAACCTACCAAACCGCAAATATAAATCATTACCAGGCGCAAAATATCATAAAAACGTACTGCATACCCTTAAAAATAATCGGTACTAAAATCTAAATTGATTTATAATAAAATACTCGAAAATTGATTCTGCGCATGCGCCACGCACATGCGTGCAAAACCTCTTAAAATCATCAACAACTGTAAGTAGAAATGTTTAACAAATAAAAATATTTAAATTGAATCTCAATATAATAAAATACGCTACTGGAGCACTCCAAAATACACAATAATACAATAAATGAGGTTGCTAACAAGCAGTGAACTTTTAATGAGCTAAATCACTGAAATTAGTAGAAATTGTTACTGCGCATGCGCGACGCACATGCGCGCAGAATCACTAAAACTCATCAATGGGTATGCAGAAAAATAATTTATAAAGATAATCAAGTAATAAACCTCAGTTAGACAAAAGTATGTGACTAGAATAATCAATAAATTCAATAAAACAAATTTAGCATAATTGCAATCAAGTAGTAAACCTAATAAGAGCTAATACGCCGAAATTACAAGAAATGTTTACTGCGCATGCGTGACGCGCATGTGCACAAAATTGTTTAATAATAATTTACAAATCAAAAATAAAACTAAATATTAATGAACATAATCAATTAAACACTTAAGTCTCAAATTAGCAGAAAGCAATAATTAACAAAATGAAATTATCGACTAAGTCAGTTAATTACAAGTATGTAAAAATCATTAATTAAAATTAGAGGAATGACAACAGTTGACTACTTGATTACAAACGAAAAAGATTATAAGAGATTATTTTATGGAAAAGAAGGCACATCCCTATAAACCAGCTCTAAAATTAGTCATTAATTAACGGAAAAATAGTAATTAATTAAGTCACAACTTTTAAAATAAATCAATGCAATTAAATACTAAAAGTTAATGTAGACAGACCAGTGACTCTAAATGGAACCTTTAGAACAGTGACGTATTAATTTTGACTAAGACAGCTGTGTTTTAAAATAAGTATTTCATTTTAATTCTTTATTGCATAGCATGTTGTATCGACTCTACACAGAAAACAAAAGCTAATGAGACCAGTACTATGTAGAATCATAAAAGTTAGATAACGTCAATAAGTTATTAAAATAAGTATAGAAAATAAGTTGTTAATTAGTTCATTAAATAATGTTAATTTATGGCTAATTGGAAGAAAATAAAATTACGTCACTATTCCTGTAATTAAAAACCAATCCAATCTAGGTCTTTTGCTGTTAACTCTCAAGAGTAATATGTTAATGATGTCTTTCAAAAGGTAGCATAAGGAAAGCGACTGTAAACTGTCAAAATAATTAATACAAAGCTGATACGTATAGAGCTGTGCGCCGAAAACAAGAAAAGAGCAGAAATGTCAAATAAAACAAATGCGGCAAAAGCCATTAGAGTCTCGCTAACCGAAACAGATTACACAAGACATGCAACTTAATTAATGTTAAGTTTTTGATAATGATATGAATAACCCAGCTTAATAAAAATACAGTATCAATTAATCAGGTAACATTGTATCGGACAACTTTATTTCAAACATAGCTGGTGTCTCTAGAAGGTTTGTTCAGTTGCATAATAATTGCCCTCGCCTAGATAATCAATCTACAGCAATAATAAAGCAAAATATAAATTATACTCTCGTGAAATAATAAGTCATGAACAATCTGTTCGGTACACGAGACATGAAAATTGAACACTGATTTCCCACACATACGGTGGGCTGGTGGGCACAACGCTAGCATATAAAATTAAACAGTAAAACAGATTACTAAGGCAAAACTATCAACCTGACTGTGACTAATTATAGTGATAGAGATTTGCACGTGTGATAAAAAAAAAGTTAGGTTAGGTTAAAGAATTTGGAAATTTTGATAAAAATTTTACTCAAATTTAATGAAAAGCTATGAAAACGTTTATAAGTTTGTCGATGCAAATCTAAAATTCAAGTTAACAATAAAGAAACTTACCCAAAGTTGTTAGAAGGGGGTACACGTGCAGCGATGCGAACGCATTTCAAAATCGGCCAAGGCCTTTTCTAGGAAGTCGGTAAAACACCACGGCTGCATAGCCAAATAAAACTTAAGACTTCCTGGACTACATTCGGGCCCAAAAATCCCTTTAGGAAAAAAAAACTTAGGGCTCCCAAACTAAACGCGTGTTCGCTACCACGAGTCTTCAAGAAGTGAGGTCTCCAATTTTCCTAGGAAGAAGGGACAGGAACGACGGAAGTGACGTGAGGATTGACAAACCTGCCAACCTAACGGAAAAACTCGCGCGGGATTTAAACTCTCCAAAAGTTAAAAATTAACATCGACAAAACACCAAAAAGATAAGTGAATCTTTAGTCGCAGTGAGACACCATTGAGTAACCATTGTACGCAATTCTATTCTTAAAACCGATTGAGTAACAGAAATTAATTAGGTTTTAATCAAATTGTTGGTAAAATAAAACCAAGGAAAAAGAACAGTTCCAATAACTTCTCACGGCGCTACAGGTCAGGATAAAATCAATACTCGGATGGCCGATAGTATTGCGCATGAAATTGACAGACGTGACATAAGTAGATTAAAACATAACCAATTTGTAAAATAAAATTCTTTGGGCATAAAACAAAAAAAAACAGGGACTTCCACTCCTCAAACAGTGGATTTCCATAGGGAACGCGGCTTTCAAGTAAGTAGTTAATCCCACAAAACATATAACCTAGCTTTCGCTAGCTTTCGTTAGTAAACAAACAGATGTCAAGGTGTCATTACAAAAGGTAAACTTGCCACTTTTAGCTAAGAAAACTACCCTTCTGGAGGTATCACCAGGGTTTTATAGCGGAAACTGGAAGATAATTAGAGTCTAGGCTTTATACCGTAAGTAGTCTATCCAGCAACCATGTAAATAAGCACTCAAATATGCCAATATCAAGCTAGTGAGAAAAAGCTGTTATTAAGAAAATAAATCAGGTTTTTGGCCCCTTTTTGGACAAGAGAATGGCCGTAGGCAAGAAATAAGGTAGGCTAACAAGTTATTTAAGAAATATACCATAGATAAAATTTATACAAAGCTCTAAAGAGGTCAGGATTGAATGTTCGGGTATTCTTTGGAGAGTTAACCCCAAAACCTAGTTTAAACGGGTAGCAAACAGCTTAAGAGTTTTATTTTAGGTGGTACAGCAGTATCCACTTCTACTACTACTCAAGATCGACCCTACAGGGTTCCAGAAAAGCTATAATATACAGGATGTATGGTAAAAGGTAAACAAATGAGACATCGTGTTACAAACTGACAGTAAGAAGGAAATTGTAAGGTAAGAAAGCTAAAAACAAGTCGTAAGGCGGTATTACACATTTTCTTAACAGAGAACGAAAGGTATTTACTAATAAAGAGTAATGTTTCAATGAGCAACTTATTTTAAACGATGTCTGAATAACGAATCTCAAAATTTATCCCATAAAAACTAATAACAATATTGATATGAAAGCTAGAACAATAATATAGTAGAGGTAAAATTTAAATAGAACCTAACGGCCAATTTTGGTCGTTACAAGCCCCCTCTACTTCGGAAGGAGGAAAACTTTCCGACGATAAGCTAGTAAATCTGACTACTAAACAAAAAGAAAAGAGAATTATTGTGCAAAAAGATATACGTGGGTTACTCAACGGGTCAAAACACTGCTGAATCAATGACGGTAAGGTAATAATAATCACAGTCGATCTAAAGTCAGCCAAAACAAAAGAAAATAAATTCGCTACCAATGTAGCCACCACATAAAGTAATAGTACTAAAAGGAATAAACCAAAAGTAAGGTAATCAAACGAAAAGTATTCCAGTGACTGCTGTGCAGACGGAAACCCCTGGAAACCTCAAGAGAAGCAAGAAGTGGTCGTGAGCCGTTTGTATGGTATAAAGAACCGTAAATAAGATGCATCAATTAAATTAACTGTCGTGTAAAAATTGGTCTTGAGTTAGCATTGCGTTACAACCAAATGCGTCTTGGAGAACCTCGTTTACTAACCTCATACAAACAACCTCACGGCACGACCCACTACTCCCAAGAGAGACCAAAAGAAACCGACCACGCAACAATACCTGGAAGGTGGAAAACTAAAAATACCAAATAGCGGAAAAATAATAAATAAATTGTAACCCAAATGTTCCACCGGTCAAAAGGAAGTGTATTGTAGTACACACTAAACTAAAAGATACATCAGTGTCTAGGACAACTGTGTACCGCAGTCTTTAAAGAAAAGGAAACAAAAAAAAGGAAACTAGAAAAGGTTGTTCCGAAATGTGTCACTGTCTCCGGCCCGCCGTATCGTACTAACCTGCGAGCGAGGTCATGCGCAGTAGCTTCGCCCTCCTTTGCGCCGTAACGCAATGCACGGACTGTCCCAAATACAGGGTGCAAAGGTCAGACAGCCGCCCCCCACGACACAACTCTTCCCGCCAGGTTTGCCTTCCAGGGAAGACGACGAAGCGACGTCCGGAGACACCCAACACACCTCAGCCTATAAAAATGAATGAAAAGACTGCAAGACGTCCCGTAGGACTGGGTAGAGGTCAAAAATCGGTAATAAGAAGACGTCCTGTAGGACTAAGTAGAAGTCGAAATCGGTAACGGTAAAACGTCCCATAGGACTAAATAAGAGACACAATCGGTATAGAAAATAAAACGTCTAAAAAGACAAAGTCGAAATCAATAAGAAATCAATTAATCGGAATCAATCCAAAATCAACAACAACACTACCTCGTTCTTACATTTTGGATCCAACAGTGGCTTAAATCACCATTAAGGTTTATCTGACTCTAAAATCAAAATAACTCAAATCAAATCATAACGAAATCCAAAAATGCAACACTGCAAATTAACCCAAAAATATAGAGAAAGATATAACGTTCTCGTTGCAAACATCCCGTCATGCGGAGTATAAAAATTTACAACAAAAACTTTACCACTAAATCCAAAAGAAGAACGGAGATAGGTAAATACGCAAAACGATAAACGTCTAAAAGACAATCAAAAGCAAAGATTAAACCAGCCGAAACCAATCTACCTAGGCTTACTAAAATAATCAAAGTCATAAATCGATATAGAAGTAAAAATACTTCTTGTCACAAATCAAGGTAATAGTAAGATACTAGAAGATACGAAATCAAGATACAAGTAAAATACTAACTCAAAATCAGGGAAAATCAATAATAAAACTTGGCATTGCCAAAATTTCACTAAATCATGTCATAATCGGGATATAAACCAATTCACTATAATAA
Source organism: Polydrusus pterygomalis (assembly GCA_963969555.1). NCBI lineage: Eukaryota > Metazoa > Arthropoda > Insecta > Coleoptera > Curculionidae > Polydrusus > Polydrusus pterygomalis. Next base: position 49,333,910 of record OZ018382.1, read on the forward strand.
AGAAAAGTTACAGAGAAAAAGAAATAAAAACCAAAGAAAGAGACCAAAAGTCAACTCATACCAAAGACAGAGTTGTAAATGTACGTGTCTCGTTTCGCGCCAAGACAACAGCACACACAAAGAAAACTGAGTGACTTTCAGATAAAGAAACGTAATGAAGCTATAACTCAATAAGAAAGAAAAAGCGAAGATGAGGGTTCTACGAAATAAATTACTAAATAAAATTGTAATTATGCTGAAGGCTGAAGTGGCAAACTAGAGAGAAAAATTAAAAAGCAAGAAAAACTTTACTAATTATTGATCAGAAACATTAAATAAAAATATGACAATGCAGAAGGCTTGAATCGTTATTATTCTAAAATAAATCCAAACCAAATATTTGCCACACTAACTGAAAGTAAAACGATAAGTCCACTGAATGTGAAACATACCAAACTAACAATGTAGTAGACTGCTGAAGGCCTGTCTACTACAAACGACACAGAACAGCTGAAGGCAATTGATCTGTGACCATGCACTTATAAGATTTCTACTTATACGGGCATGACGTGCGGTGTATTTCTAACTAAATCCATTTGGCCTGTCAAGTTTCGCGCCAAGACAGAACCAAACTTCATTAGAACCCCACATCCGCTGGAGGTGTTAAAGGATGCTAAAAACAAAAAGACAAAAGAGATATGCGAACCCTCGTTCGCCAAACAAAACAGATAGGTAGAGTAATTTAAAGTAAAAGCAAACAACCCTTCTATAAGAAAGGTCTTCAAAACATCAACGCAATTACGCTCAGTAAAAGCAAAGGCAATAAGCTAAACACAGCTAAAGTAATAAAGTAAATAAAGGTAAAGGTAGTACGTTAAAAACAAATCAATGAAGGTAATGAAAACCACAAGAGAATCAGATAAACACAATATCAATAAACCAAATTAATCATAGTCAGAACTCTCGCTTAGATGTAAAACGAAGTTATGTCTATACGGTTTTGAATTTCTTTCCCTAAACTCAAAAACTCAAACAGCAAAAGCTAAACAAAAAGGTCACAATCGGTGTAGAATACATCGTCGAAACGACAAAGTCAAAATCGGGGGTAAAAAAAAAAAAAAGTAAGAGTATGTTCTAGGTCATAATCCAGTCAATGCTGAAACCTAAGAAAACCCTACTACGTCATCAATCAGGAAAGGCGATCAAACACGCAAAAAGTGCACAAGGCGACTCGCTCAAGATACACAACGATAAGGACACAATCGGTAAAATACCTCCTTATTCATAATCTGGATTCCTAGTGGACACAAATCACCAAAAAGGTTTATCCACAACTATAACACCAAACAACAAATCAAATCAAATCAACCAAAAATAGAAGCAGAAATTTTGTTTTCAATGCAGAAATCCCGACAAACGGCTTATAAATACTGCAATGAAAACCCCACCAAATCCAGAAAGAAACAACAGAGGTAACAAAAAAGGTACACTCGACGGCGGACCGCTCAAGGTACAAGATTCTCTCTAGATGGTACAATACACAGCATCTAGAGAAACCAACAAAACTCATTCTAGGAAGTGAAGCAACAGCGCGGACGCCGAAACCACATCCAAAACCTAGAAGAATACCAAAAAGTCAACGTAAGGTAAAACAAAACACTCTAGGAAGTGAGGTTATAGCGCGGACGCCGTAACCACATCCAGAACCTAAGTGAATACTACAAAATCGAAGATACGGTACTTAAGCAATTGCAAAATCAAGGCAAGGCAATAAAATTAACCAAATGATACGGTAATTAGTCAAATACAAATTAATCATTACAAGAAAATCAACTAGATAAAGTCATTAAACGTCAACAGGGAAAGAAAGTATAGACTGACTTAATAATAAAAATATTAACGTACTACCAAAAGTTGCAAACACAGGCACGTAATTAGAATTTAAAAATAATAATAACATCAAACCGAAAATAAAAAGGAGACAAAATTCACAAAAACAAATATACTTCTCACGTCAGTACGGGGTATGTCCTAAGTACCAAGTAAAGTAGTTCCAAGTAACCGGCAAAATTTAATTAAAGTTATTAAAGTTAAGGTAAAACGATTTATCAAAATCTTACGGTAATGAAAGTAAAAATCAATAATAAAAGTTATTACGCAAACATAATAAATTAGATAACTAAAGTAATCAATTAACCACAATAAATAATCAGAGTCAATGCGCAAATACACAATGAAAGTAAATCGTTACCTAAAATACAATGCGATACAATGCAAAATACAATAATCAATAACCATAACGCTAAAAATCATTTACCATAAAAATTGAAAAATCATTAACCGCAAAAAAAAATTATTTGAGTCACCGAGCAACACACTTTTGATTGAAAACAACAAAAAATCGTGCCCCACACGTTGGCGCCAATTTTGCTACGCTGCAAATCGCCTTTAAAAGGATTGAAATTTATTTAAGTATTTTTAAAAGTTAAAAATTATTTAAAAATCATTATGAAATAACAAATACTATAAAAGTCAAAAATTTAGACAACTGAAATTAAATAAACAAACCAATCGTATTTAGCCGAGTTAGAGGGGCCTACTGCCAGCGAGCAAAGTGCCCTAGCTCATGCCGGAGATTAGGGTGGGGTAAAACACAATAAATTTAAGGCGCCACTGTTTTTGGGCCAGGCAAAAAAAACAGAAACCTACCTAGTTGGTGTTGGGTCCTCTAGCTCGGTTAAATAGACAAAGTAACTGAAACCTGAAAATGAAATGTAGGGGTATGTTGCTTAGTGGGGTGACTCAAATAAAACAGTGAATGTAACATAAATGGTCTAAAATTTATTCAAACATTAAACATTACGCTGTTAGGAATCGTATACGCAAAAGATATTAAATGCGTAATAAATTACCAAGACAAAAATTAGAATAAACCCTTCATAGTCGAAAGCTATTATACCGCAATTTGAAGAAGGTTACATAATAAAATAAAATACAAAGGAATGGATATCACCACACCAGCTCATTGCAAACGCAATCAAGTAATAATGAAAAGTCCAATCTTATAGTTACACTTTCCAGTTCACATTTAAAATTTAGTCCTGACCAAACATTGCTACTCGGGTCTGGTACTTGAAGTTGAGACTTTGAGCTGGACTCCTTAAATGGATTCCTTACATGGAATCAGTTACATGGGATTTGGTGGTAGCAGATCCAATCCCGTACAAGGACCCTAAGTACAAAACAGTACGCATCAGTACCATAATAATAACAATATTGAAAAAGTTAAAATAAAAGGCGGCTGAAGGCCTGAACAATAAAAACTAATTTAAATCAATTAAAACCAGCGTTGCACCACCAAAACCTACCAAACCGCAAATATAAATCATTACCAGGCGCAAAATATCATAAAAACGTACTGCATACCCTTAAAAATAATCGGTACTAAAATCTAAATTGATTTATAATAAAATACTCGAAAATTGATTCTGCGCATGCGCCACGCACATGCGTGCAAAACCTCTTAAAATCATCAACAACTGTAAGTAGAAATGTTTAACAAATAAAAATATTTAAATTGAATCTCAATATAATAAAATACGCTACTGGAGCACTCCAAAATACACAATAATACAATAAATGAGGTTGCTAACAAGCAGTGAACTTTTAATGAGCTAAATCACTGAAATTAGTAGAAATTGTTACTGCGCATGCGCGACGCACATGCGCGCAGAATCACTAAAACTCATCAATGGGTATGCAGAAAAATAATTTATAAAGATAATCAAGTAATAAACCTCAGTTAGACAAAAGTATGTGACTAGAATAATCAATAAATTCAATAAAACAAATTTAGCATAATTGCAATCAAGTAGTAAACCTAATAAGAGCTAATACGCCGAAATTACAAGAAATGTTTACTGCGCATGCGTGACGCGCATGTGCACAAAATTGTTTAATAATAATTTACAAATCAAAAATAAAACTAAATATTAATGAACATAATCAATTAAACACTTAAGTCTCAAATTAGCAGAAAGCAATAATTAACAAAATGAAATTATCGACTAAGTCAGTTAATTACAAGTATGTAAAAATCATTAATTAAAATTAGAGGAATGACAACAGTTGACTACTTGATTACAAACGAAAAAGATTATAAGAGATTATTTTATGGAAAAGAAGGCACATCCCTATAAACCAGCTCTAAAATTAGTCATTAATTAACGGAAAAATAGTAATTAATTAAGTCACAACTTTTAAAATAAATCAATGCAATTAAATACTAAAAGTTAATGTAGACAGACCAGTGACTCTAAATGGAACCTTTAGAACAGTGACGTATTAATTTTGACTAAGACAGCTGTGTTTTAAAATAAGTATTTCATTTTAATTCTTTATTGCATAGCATGTTGTATCGACTCTACACAGAAAACAAAAGCTAATGAGACCAGTACTATGTAGAATCATAAAAGTTAGATAACGTCAATAAGTTATTAAAATAAGTATAGAAAATAAGTTGTTAATTAGTTCATTAAATAATGTTAATTTATGGCTAATTGGAAGAAAATAAAATTACGTCACTATTCCTGTAATTAAAAACCAATCCAATCTAGGTCTTTTGCTGTTAACTCTCAAGAGTAATATGTTAATGATGTCTTTCAAAAGGTAGCATAAGGAAAGCGACTGTAAACTGTCAAAATAATTAATACAAAGCTGATACGTATAGAGCTGTGCGCCGAAAACAAGAAAAGAGCAGAAATGTCAAATAAAACAAATGCGGCAAAAGCCATTAGAGTCTCGCTAACCGAAACAGATTACACAAGACATGCAACTTAATTAATGTTAAGTTTTTGATAATGATATGAATAACCCAGCTTAATAAAAATACAGTATCAATTAATCAGGTAACATTGTATCGGACAACTTTATTTCAAACATAGCTGGTGTCTCTAGAAGGTTTGTTCAGTTGCATAATAATTGCCCTCGCCTAGATAATCAATCTACAGCAATAATAAAGCAAAATATAAATTATACTCTCGTGAAATAATAAGTCATGAACAATCTGTTCGGTACACGAGACATGAAAATTGAACACTGATTTCCCACACATACGGTGGGCTGGTGGGCACAACGCTAGCATATAAAATTAAACAGTAAAACAGATTACTAAGGCAAAACTATCAACCTGACTGTGACTAATTATAGTGATAGAGATTTGCACGTGTGATAAAAAAAAAGTTAGGTTAGGTTAAAGAATTTGGAAATTTTGATAAAAATTTTACTCAAATTTAATGAAAAGCTATGAAAACGTTTATAAGTTTGTCGATGCAAATCTAAAATTCAAGTTAACAATAAAGAAACTTACCCAAAGTTGTTAGAAGGGGGTACACGTGCAGCGATGCGAACGCATTTCAAAATCGGCCAAGGCCTTTTCTAGGAAGTCGGTAAAACACCACGGCTGCATAGCCAAATAAAACTTAAGACTTCCTGGACTACATTCGGGCCCAAAAATCCCTTTAGGAAAAAAAAACTTAGGGCTCCCAAACTAAACGCGTGTTCGCTACCACGAGTCTTCAAGAAGTGAGGTCTCCAATTTTCCTAGGAAGAAGGGACAGGAACGACGGAAGTGACGTGAGGATTGACAAACCTGCCAACCTAACGGAAAAACTCGCGCGGGATTTAAACTCTCCAAAAGTTAAAAATTAACATCGACAAAACACCAAAAAGATAAGTGAATCTTTAGTCGCAGTGAGACACCATTGAGTAACCATTGTACGCAATTCTATTCTTAAAACCGATTGAGTAACAGAAATTAATTAGGTTTTAATCAAATTGTTGGTAAAATAAAACCAAGGAAAAAGAACAGTTCCAATAACTTCTCACGGCGCTACAGGTCAGGATAAAATCAATACTCGGATGGCCGATAGTATTGCGCATGAAATTGACAGACGTGACATAAGTAGATTAAAACATAACCAATTTGTAAAATAAAATTCTTTGGGCATAAAACAAAAAAAAACAGGGACTTCCACTCCTCAAACAGTGGATTTCCATAGGGAACGCGGCTTTCAAGTAAGTAGTTAATCCCACAAAACATATAACCTAGCTTTCGCTAGCTTTCGTTAGTAAACAAACAGATGTCAAGGTGTCATTACAAAAGGTAAACTTGCCACTTTTAGCTAAGAAAACTACCCTTCTGGAGGTATCACCAGGGTTTTATAGCGGAAACTGGAAGATAATTAGAGTCTAGGCTTTATACCGTAAGTAGTCTATCCAGCAACCATGTAAATAAGCACTCAAATATGCCAATATCAAGCTAGTGAGAAAAAGCTGTTATTAAGAAAATAAATCAGGTTTTTGGCCCCTTTTTGGACAAGAGAATGGCCGTAGGCAAGAAATAAGGTAGGCTAACAAGTTATTTAAGAAATATACCATAGATAAAATTTATACAAAGCTCTAAAGAGGTCAGGATTGAATGTTCGGGTATTCTTTGGAGAGTTAACCCCAAAACCTAGTTTAAACGGGTAGCAAACAGCTTAAGAGTTTTATTTTAGGTGGTACAGCAGTATCCACTTCTACTACTACTCAAGATCGACCCTACAGGGTTCCAGAAAAGCTATAATATACAGGATGTATGGTAAAAGGTAAACAAATGAGACATCGTGTTACAAACTGACAGTAAGAAGGAAATTGTAAGGTAAGAAAGCTAAAAACAAGTCGTAAGGCGGTATTACACATTTTCTTAACAGAGAACGAAAGGTATTTACTAATAAAGAGTAATGTTTCAATGAGCAACTTATTTTAAACGATGTCTGAATAACGAATCTCAAAATTTATCCCATAAAAACTAATAACAATATTGATATGAAAGCTAGAACAATAATATAGTAGAGGTAAAATTTAAATAGAACCTAACGGCCAATTTTGGTCGTTACAAGATCGTCCTGGTAAGTGCGAACAAAATAAACGGCAATAAAAACAAAACGCTGCGTCAATCTGAATGCTGTATTCCAACCATGGATAATAGTCATACCATGATTTTTGAAAACTTCTAAGTAAGAGGCTGAAAGGGCTCCAACGACATAATAAACTTGAAGCCATTACATGGATCTCTAAGGTTCACCTCTTTAGACTCGTCGTTAGTTTGATTGGAATTATCGTGAACGTTTTCGTTTGTGGTACTTGTAGTTTCGTTGTTAGGTTTTTCAATCAGAGACTTAGATTTTGATGAAGTACTAGGATCAGGATCTTGACTATTACGGGAAAAAATTTAGCAGACTTGACTGTTTTTTCCACATTGTCTTTTCTATAAAAAAAAAACCATAGATATCGTACTTAGTTTGTTTCAAAACACAGTCTAGGGCAACAATAAGCGAGCATGCAAGGTGCGCAGGGCACGCGAGCGCCCGTTTTAAGGGACGATCAAATTACAAATTACCAGTTACATAGGTATTACATAATATTTGTGTGTTATTCAATAAGTGTCCGATATTTTACAGAACGATTACTCAGTTTCAGTTATTTATAAGGTAAAAAGTTCATATAAGAAATGCATGCATTGATTATTGATTAATTTAAATCACGATATTTCGAAAACTTTTGCGACTTTTGATAAACTTACCATTTTCACGTGAAAGTAATAGAAGAATCGGTTTTTCTTCTAGAAAATGAAAATGCGATACATACCTACATGCACGAAAAAGTTATGACTTATGACTCTCCAAAAGAGAAAAAAAACCTATAATTAGAGGCCAAACTAAGATCAAATTTGAATTTCTCATATTGAAAATTCCCCAAATACCAATTTTTGTACAAACATATTATTATAGTTTTTCGAAAAGTTATTTACAAAAAACAAAAATAATAATAATTTTTTACTACCCTGTATCTCAAAAATGAAGAGCTTGCGGACCCATAGTTATACGAAATTTTTACCTTGAGGAATCGTCTTATAAAATATCGGACACTTATTAAATAACACCATGCACCCTGTATAATATTCATACCAGAAATTACAACAAAAGAATATTTTTGTCCTTGCTTACCTTAACCTATAAATATAAAATAAACATCACTGGCAACAGTACCACAAGCGAATAAGCGAGAGCGGTAATGTAAAAAAGTCTGATTATTGGTCGCTGATCAAATTCGGCTTCTCTTTGTTTCATACAAAAAAGGATAAAAATAAAGACATCGCTTGTAAAACTAAAGCCGCCGTCCCGCGGCTCCTTTGTGCGGTGCCTCGCGACACTCCACAAAGGTGCCGCGTGACGGCACACCGGTATTATGACAATGGAATGGATTTCCGTACTTATTAAAGTCTATACGAAGTCAGTTGAGACAAACAAAAAAAATTAAATTTGGCTAAAATCGGCATCTCCTTTGGGAAACATGGGCGGCGGTAGAAATTTAAAAATGTTTTACTAACTTATATATTGTATTTTTAAAGAAATTTGTCACAATTTTAATCAATTCCAACTATAAACTATCTGATGTATTTATAAACTGAATATAAGATGACGGTTAATTTTTTTGATTTTTATGGGTTTCTTTATAATTTATGTCATTATAAATTCATATATAAATAGGAAAATAGGTAGGTATTTAGGGTTTATACACAGTGTTTATGCAATAGGTAAAGTGTTTCTCAGGTCAATTTAATGACATAAAAATGTATGAAACTCCTAATAGGCGCCCCAAACAAATAATTAAAATGCAGGGTATTGTTTTAAATTGTTAATATGATAATAATATTATAAATAAAGCAACTTTAATACGTAACACGTTTTAAACAAACATTATTGATTTAAAATGCAGTGACAATTTAATTGTTTTTTTTGTCGATGAGAATCTTCAAAAGACTGACCCCCTGTGGTAATACTAACAGAGAAGTGTCAGATTCAACCCCCTGTGGTGGGGCCGCCTACCGACTAAACTCACCGTGTTCCTGCGGTTTCCGCATTATAGGCGTATAAACCTTCAGACCACTCGGTTTGGTGTTTCCGCTCTGCACAGGCGTGCTTTTTTTGCGGCTAACGAGGAGAATCTACTTACAGACACATGTGTACTCCACTTTCCGGGTACAGCCAGAGCAAAGGGCCCCCACCGGAGGAAGCACAGACGTAGTGTCGGGTTGACATTTATCCTGAGGGGGCAACTGCCGACCGACTAAACTCCCCGCGTTCAGTGATATGTGGTTTCGGGCTGGATAGCCTATTAACACATTATTGGTTTAAACGCTCGTATGGCTCGAGTCCATACTCAGTTGATTTTAAAACCCTCCCATATTTTCGCATACAAATATGGAGGTTGACTGAAAAATGTAAAAACAATTTTGAAATTTTGTACGGAATCCGTATGTGAGAAGACTGGCATAATTTTTGTGATGCACCTAATAGGTATTCCGTGCGTATGCAAAATAAAAATTAAAAATACCCGAATTGTCCGTTTCGTTATCACTAGTATCAAAAGGCCGCCAAAATGCCATTGTAATTGTCTAATTAAAACTCGATACTAAAATACACTACAACACACACACACAAAATTATCACTAATCACTAACGCAAATTTAAGAAAACATCAACAACAATTTTCCCCATTCGACACAGCACTGTATTAAAAATCATACGATACGCATTCCATGGAAATGATCTAAATATCGAACTAAAGTATTTCTAACCAACCAAATTCGCAACTGACAAATCAAATTTGCGGAATATAACTCCGCCCACAATTTTTAATGACAGACTCATCAAGTCCACGTTGACTATCTTCGAGCATCTGTACAGGGAGCGATCAATACAAATTTGGTTATATTTGTATTGTAGTTTCAATGTGTGATGCAGTAAATTGATCGTACCCCCAATATTTATGTTGTCTCAACTGACTTCGTATAGACTTTACTTATATTATAAATAAACATACAAAGAGAAAAGCGAATAATCTGCACATGCATTTCGTATCGGTCGGTTTTTGGCGGAGCGGCGTTTCAATTAAGGCGCTTTAAAACCAAATAAAAACGTTCTGTTCTGCTGTTTAGTGTTTTTGTTTCTATAATTGTATAATAAAATTGTATACTTACTTTTATTACTATCAGTTATTAGTTTGGTGTGTGTTGAACAAGGCAGATTAAATTATTGATCGATCGAAAAAAGTTGTTGGCCCCCCCGTAGATCCGCCACTGATTCACCCGTTTTCTATAATCTTCTTACGTTCCATTTACCGTAAAACACCCTGTACTTACTTTAATTACTATGTGCATATTTATTTTATTTTTACCATTTTCTGATTAATTGGTTAAAAAATTAAAGTTTAAATAAACGTCAAGTTTAAAACAATTATTATCATACATATTTATTTTGGAAGCCATATTTTATATACAATTATTTAAGACAGGATTTCTCAAACTACTTAGGTACTTAATGAAAAAAATTTGGTTTAAATTCCATTGAATATTTATAAATGCATTAATAAATGTTATTTGTAGAAAAATTGGTACGGTTATACAGCGTGCGCATTGGAAAATTTAGTCAAATTGCGCAATTCGCAACACATGCATAATATAATAATGTACGCCATCTTCCCGGCGCGGCGCGGCAATTCTAGAACCATATACCTACCTACCTAGTAGATAACAACTAAAATATTAGATAATAAAATAGGTATAATAATTGATGACTTACCGACAAACACAGGTACTAACATGGGTAACCCCCAGGTTTTTAATATTTCCTCCATTTCATCCATAACTATATTATTATAATTGCACCACTTGAAGACAAACAAAAGAAAATACCGACAGCCGACACCAACCCGCGCGCTTCGAATTAAATGCTTCGCGTGGCGGTCGTCTTCACGTTGTGACTGTAGCTGTAATTCTGGGAATCACCAACTAACTTGCCTACAGTAAAATTTAGTTCGCGGAACTCTGGCAAAATAAATTTATTTTGGAATATCTGTTTTATTTGCAGTATTAAATTATAATCTCTAGATTTCTTATAGCATACTATGCTAACAACTATCTGGATTCCTTGAATAAAATATTTATTAAGAAAATTGGAAGTAAATAATATTAGTAAACTGTAATTGATTGCATTAAATTTTTGTTAATTTAACCATATATATTCCAATTCGATTTTTTAGTTGCCCGAATTAATCAAAAATATTTTACAAAATTATGTCAAGAGTAATTTAGTGTAGTGAACTATAATCTTATTTATCCAATTAAAAAACCAATACTAGAAATGTTAAAAATCGCTTAATTGCCACCAGAAAGAAATTTTTCTCAGTGTATATGTGCTTATTTATTACTTACAATGATGAGAGAAAAATCTTGTTTACTGCACATTACCTTTTTGTATCTTCGTCGATATAAGGAGTAATAAATGTCCTTTTGTGAATAATATAATTTTAGTATTGAATGCGTAAAAGCACTAAATTATAATTTCTTCTTCTAAAAAGCTCTCACTCACCACAGAATGGGACATGGTGAGAGGAAAATGGGTTTTAAGACAGGTTTATCAGAAGTTAACTTTTTATATATGCTACAACATTATTTAGATAGTAGTCTGATTAAATAAAAGAATATATTTACCGCTAATATGCATTTTTATTAATCCTTAGACATAAGTTAAGCATACATTTTGATACGTATACGACAACAAGAAAATAACAAGAATAATACTATAAGAATAAATAAATATGTTATAGAATATCAATTTTCCATTAAAAAAAAACCTATTCCCCACTGAATGTGCTTTTTAAAATTAATTAGAATGACGAATTAATAATACTTATGTGCGCTTTAATTTCTCTTATCTGCATCAATAATCGGCAACACATGCTTTAAATCTAATTTTCATTCTCGTGGATTGTATAACTTTAATGGATTGTAATATTTTATTTATTATATTTCGGATGCGAAACAGATATACCAAGTCTAGATAAATTAACCCAAATTCAACCTCGTTGACTAAAAACCTTTATAAAAATTTAAGTAATTTTTACCTACTGGTCAAAAAAAGGTAGACCTCAGGTAGGCTAGATTATCAAAGAATACCCTAATAAATAACGAACAAAGAAAGAAAAATAACGCATGTTCGCAAGCGGTCAAAGTTATCCATACAAAAGAACCGGTGCACGCCACCTTCAAAACCATACATAACAAAAGGGCAGCTGCGCTCTTTCAAGGTGCGATAATCCCATAACAAAGACCCACAGACCCTAATTATTGAACAACAATAACATTACAAATCCAACTTTTGGGAAAAAAGAATGGTCAAGGTAACATCATTAAAACACACCTGCACTCCATTCGATATTTTCGAATTTTCGAAAAAATTACAAAACGGCAACAAAGATTCACAGAAAGTTCATTTTCTCAAAACTATATTTTTTCATATATGCTGTTCTACCTTAGCAGGCAAGATGTAACAACTGTTCTTTTAAAACCTCATTGACAATCGTTTTAGGAATATGTAACTTACGTTCTAAGCGACGGGTACTGGTACTTGGTTCTTCTTCAACTCTTTCCAGAATCATCTCTTCTGTTTCCACAGTTCGAGTTGTTCGCATACGACCCCTGCCTTCAAAGTTTTTCTCAAAGCTGCCCGTTTCCCGAAAATGACGCTCGATATTGGCAAATGTTTGGTGGTTTGGTATTCGACGGTTAGGAAACCTCTTTATGTAAACCCTAACACTCTGACGCCCATTTCCTTGACAAGACCCGTATACCAGGAGCATGTCAACCTTCTCAGAGTTCGTATAATTTTCCATTTTTAATGGTAAAATGAACTTGTAATTCAAGAATGTTGATCGTACACTTGAGTAAATTTCATAGACTGGTGACAATTTGTCAATAATTGTAAAATTATTAAATGCCATAGCAACAAGGTCACTTAAAAAATTATTGTTACAGGTAATTTGATTTTAATATTATTACTAATAATACTAAATATTGTAAATATTTTCTTCTGGCAAAACAGCTCATTCAACGAAAAATAATGTAAATAAAGAAATAAAAATACTTCAAAGTGTAAAAATCAAACACCTGCAACGCACCAGGGTAATAAACATCTGCTCAAGTGTGTGGTCAAGGTCATATGAGTCACATAAAAGACAATTGCACCCCATAAAAATATATAAAAATACCTTCGTTCAAGTGTGTGGTCAAGGTGACATGAAGTAATCAATGAACACCTGCGTCCTTCAAGTTCAAATGAACACCTGCATCCGATGATTCAATATAATTCAATATATTATTTAACATATTAGGTACTTACTATTTTATTAAACGCCTTTTTACAGCAGCAAGAGAACGGAGAACGGATCGCTTAACTTACGTTTAAGTGCTTCGTTAACAGATTTTGTTTTTAAATATTAAAATAAATTGATAGAGAGGGAACACTATTTTCGCCCAATATACAGATTTCCATTTGCAGCGTTGCCAATTTACCCAGATGTGTTTCTTTGTAAACCAACATAATTTTTGATCATGATCAAAAACCGTATAAAAGTGTGAAAATGTTAGTGTAATTATGTTATTTTATCGAGTAAGTTGTGTTCAGGTACTTTATAATGTGTTACACTCCACCCAGCAGTCCAATATAGGGGAGAGTGGGGCAACTTCGACATGTTAAGCTTTTTTAGGGCTTAAAAAATAATTGCTTTTGAAAAAAATTAATAAAGCGTTCCTTGAGCATAGAACAAACATTTCGGAATCAAATTACTGTAGGCACATAAAGGAAAAAGAAAAAAAAATACAAAAAAAATTATTTTAATATTATAATGTTAATTGGCGAACTTGCCCCCATCCGTGGGGCAAGTTGGACAGAAATTTTAACGAAAACTTAAATTTAATTTCTGAAAACCGGTTTGTATCGTCCTTTTTGGTGTTCGTCTGGCACGTCTTCTTCGTCCAACCGAAAGCGAATTGTATTTCGTGGAACGCCGAATTTTCTAGCAATTGCACTAAGATTTATTTCGCCTTTTTTGCTTCTGCTACAGCACGTTGCAGCTGCTTTTCTTCATAGTAGATTGTCGTTTTTTTTTTATAATTTCGTACCATATTTACAACCTGACAACACAATATTAAAACTTAACGTAAGTGGGGCAAGTTCGACAGCGTCGAATTTGCCCCACTAGACATTTGACAAAGTTGCCCCACCTGTGCGGAATATAAAAAAATGTTACACAATATTATATAGGTGTCACACTTACCGCCTACTAAGTCGTACTGTCAAAAGAAATTGATAACGTTACAGGGTAAAAATTAACATATAAAGCACACTGCCCTATCTGATCAAAAACTTGATAACAATACTAGTCAATTCTTAGATCGGTATTGTAAATAACTCGCTTTTTACGTTTTGCGCCCAAATGTTGCAACCACCTCGTTGAAAGTTAGGGCAAAACTGACCGTTCATTCAGCGCGCCAGTCGAGCTTGGTGGGGTATTTCCCAAGGCTAAGGAATCAGAGCCAGGCTCATTGACGAACTTGCCCCGCCTGTCGAAGTTGCCCCACTCTCCCCTAAATAACCACAGAAACGATAGGTATTTCGGCCGTGCGCCACTAAGTGTTTGTTAATTATAACCAATATTACAGATTCGTAAAGGTATATTTTAAAAATTCTTAAAAACGGTAGAAAACCGTATACGAAATAATTACCAATTTTCTTTTTCTCTTTTCCTAATACCTACGCGAAAAACTGGGATAAAAATGTGGGACCGTTGCTGATGCTGATTTTTTCGATATGTAAAAAGAAAATGGTCTTCCTGATACACATGTATGCCTTCACTGAGTACGTGGTAAATCGTACTTAATAAAAAAATATAGCTAGTTACATTCCCATGAGAACGCTCCAATCTGCAAAATAAGCAGAATTGTTATCTTTTTCTTAGATTTTCTACGTCTAGTTCCCATGCCGAATCAGCATTGTGAATGTTATAAATATATGTAAGAACAGTAAAAAGCTCAGTTCTATTGTATCACGCCTTGCTTAAAATAAAAGTTTTAAAAAACTAACTTCTCTTTTCGAGTTGTTAACTGGCGCAGTCGGATCGGATTTTGTTAGCGGTTCTGCGCATCGTGCGTGTAAATCGTCTTCGTTTCATCGATTAATAACAAAAACGAACAATTTTAACAAAGTGCCGTGTAATAAGCTCACCGACCAGGGAAAACGGGAACAAGCATCGTCCCACGTCCTATTGGTGCGAGAATAGGGAACAAGCATCGTCCCGACGCTCATAAGTAATCCAGGGGGAGGACAGCATCGCCGAGCCTATTGGAACCTAGAGTTAAAGAATGAAAACAACAATAATCATCGCCTTATTATGGACCTGGACAATCGTCACAGGAACAGTAAAATTCCATGACCTTAACAACCACCCTGGAATGCTACCCTTTAAACTAGGGATTGCACAACTTGAATCTAACAAATGGTCCTTCATTCAAAATTTTGACTTAACCCCTTTAATACTTAAATTTGAAACTATTAAAAACCAAACCGAAAAGCTAACTTTTAGTATTAAAAACAAAACCCAATATTATAACGGCTATCACAAATTATTAAACCCAGTTCATACGCTCGAACTAAAAATAGAACATTTAATCGAACAAATATTACCATTTAAAAACACCCATAGAAGTAGAAGAGGAATATTTGACCCCTTAGGCACCTTTGTTAAAATCATAACAGGAAACCTAGATCAAAATGATGCAGAGCAAATCGATGCGAGAATAAGAAAAATCGAAAACAATCAAAATAAATTAAGAATTGATGCTATCAATCAAATCACACTTTTGGATTCTACGATCAATAAATTCAAATCGTTAATATCCAATATTACGCACAATGAATTGATATTAAAAGGTCATATCATACAAATAGAGGAAACAATTAAAAATGTTGAAATATGCCAAGCCAACGCAAATCAATACTTTCTAATCCACATTATACTTAATCAAATTACATTACTATATCAATCAATTTATAATATGCTCGATAAAATCTAAGTGGCGACTACTTTTGCTAAAATGAACATTCTTCATAATTCAATTATTAACCCAAATGAACTCTTACAAGAAATACAAAATATTAAAAACCACTTAAATACGGACAAGCTTCCCTTAGAAACCAACATTCAAAACATACTTAATTTCGAAACAATAATAACAATTAAAAGCTTTTTAAAGCGATACAATGTTGTATTTATATTAGAACTACCCCTTGTGGAGTCAGAGACATATCAATATTTCAAACTATTTCCTTTACCAATCCCCGATAACCAATCATTTTTCGTCAACATACCCTATAAACCCTACCTAGCACTTGGCAATAATAAATACACTTATATGGACCAAAAATGCATGGAACTTTAACCCCAACACTACTTGTGTAAAGAAATACGCACCTCCCTCGTGAAAAACAGCCCCTCTTGTGCAGTTAAACTTATTACGCACCATAGCAACGTCACTTCCTGCCCCCCTTTCAAGACGCAGTTGCACGAGCCGCAGATAATCAAAAAAGTCGATGGAAAATGGTTAATCACAATTCCAAATCGCCTAATCAGTACAATCAATTGTCAAAAATCACTTGATAACGTACCCCTGTTTGGATCCTACCTATTAGAGTCTCCGACCAACTGTAAAATGAAAATCAAATCAATTACATTGAAAAGCTACGAGCCAAGCCGCATCAGCTACTCCGAAGTCAGTCTACCTGTATTGAACTTAAGCCTAATCGAACCACATCGATTAACATACAACCCTCCTTCCATGGACCTCAACTATGTCAACCTTAAAGCCACCAAAGAAATTGAAAGTCAACTACGAGACCAGAAGAAGGACCTCGAAGAAATGACGTCAACCGTTAATATCAATCGGACAGTTTTTGGACTATATTGATTTACATTATTTTCGCCCTGACTATACTTTTTATCATACACAAAAGATTTGTAAAGAAATGAAATGTAAGAAAATAATTCATATTAAAACTAATTCAAATAATGAAATAAATAATGCAATTATTTAACTACATTCAAATTATTCACAAATATTGATTTCTTTTAAAAATAATAAAAATAATTAATTTTATATTTTTTTTAAATCACGCTCTTTAGAACGTGCTTTCATCTAAGAGGCGAAGAGTTACATTTCCATGAGAACGCTCCGATCTGCAAAATAAGCAGAATCGTTATCTTTTTCTTAGATTTTCTACGTCTAGTTCCCATGCCGAATCAGCATTGTGAATGTTATAAATACATGTAAGAACAGTAAAAAGCTCAGTTCTGTTTTATCACGTTTTGCTTAAAATAAAATTTTCAAAAAACTAACTTCTCTTTTCGAGTTGTTAACTAGCTTCATAGCTTTCTTTTGTGGTTTTAATGTAAAAAAAAATACAAAATATAGTTGTCCTATCTTTTTTCCACGTTTAAGTTGATACACACAGAACACGATAAACTAAACACTAAACACTTGCACTAACGTGTCGGCCCAGTGACAGAAGGCAACAAACTCAACTACTCCATTCTTGTCCTATGGCGGGCTGGCGGCCATATTACTAGACAAGCAAATTAATTAATACGCATCAAAATTAGTACCATGTCCTGAAACAAATTATAACCAAAAAGAAAAACTATTTTTAGGCAATGCTATACAGGGTCCTGCAATAGTGCTTTAGGCTTCCATAGCTCCTATACAAATTTTATTCATACGCTAACTAATACTGTAGGTATCATACGGGGTACTTCAGGAAAATATTTTTTCATATACAGGGTTGCCCAAAAAAGTGTGGTCATAAAAAGCTGTGATTTTTTAAATGGGATACCCCATTTTTTTTATATTTAGATTTATGCTATTGTCCCATATAAATGAAGCATATAAGTTATTTCCAGCCGTTTTCGAAATAAATGCAAATTTCATAAATTACGTTGATTAACATTTTTAAAACTAAGCGTAGGCGACTAGACTAATAATTAAAAACTACAGTAATTGTTCAAATGTCTTCCATTTTGTTCTGTGCACAAGCAAACGCGCTTTCCAAAAGATCTGTTTACTTCTCTTAACATTTCAGAGGAAATGCTAGCAAAAACGTCTCTTATCCTTTGCTGTATATTATTAGCAGTTGTAGGTGGATCATTGTAAACAATTTGTTTAACGTGTCCCCATAAAAAAAAGTATAGTTTTGTAAGATCCAGCGATCTAGCTGGCCATACCGTGGGTCCGTTTCTACCGATCCATTGGTTCGGCAGGGTATCATCAAGATAATTTCTTACCTCCTTTGAAAAATGTCCCGTAGCACCATCTTGCTGAAACCACATCCTATTTCTTGTATATTGCGGAACATTTGCCAGTAAACCTGGTAAATCATTTTGTAGAAAGTTTCAATACATGGGTCCATTAAGATGACCTACAAAGATATGACGACCTATCATAGTTTGGGTACCCTATAGTTTCACCAACAATTCCGCCCCACACATTTAATGACCATTGATGCTGGTGATCGATTTGTCTCATATATCGCAGATTTTTCGTGGAGTAATAATGAAAGTTATGTCTATTTAAACAACCGGTGTTATGGAAGGTTGCTTCGTCAGAAAATAAAACATACTTGAAAAATATAGGATCCGCTTGTATTTTATTGGCACAAAATTCGGATCGATTTTGAAAATCTCTATCGATGAGCGCTTGATGCAATTGGATATGATAGGCATGTAATCGATGATTTTTTAAAGTCGGTTGCAAAGATCGTTCACTGATATCTGTTGCGTTACCGATTTTAATTTGGCTTACATGTGGATCTTCTGTGACTGTCAACAACACCGCAAGTTCATTTTCCTCGTTAGTAGCCGTCTTTGTTCTTTCTTCTTTAGTATACACAACATTTCCTGTTTCAACAAATCCTAGTAATAATATTTTAAAACTTTTTTCTTCCGGGTGCCTTCTCTCTGGATAACGTGATGCATAAATTCTAGTTGCTAACAAGCAATGTTTTTTTGGTCTCGCCAAGTACAAAAATCATATCGACCAACTCATCTTTATTAAAATTAATTTTAATTTCTCATAATTTATTCGCCCGATATTACACCTTTTTAAAATGAATTAAAGAACTTGTCAAACTAAGTATAAGAATCAATGTTTTATTTCAAAGCCTACTATGGGTTTTAGAGATAAACCTTAGTAATGAACCTCTTTGCTGGTATTGCAATTGAAATGTTAAGGGAAGTAAACAGATCTTTTCAAAAACATGTTAACTGGTGCACAGAACAAAATGGAAGACATTTTGAACAATTATTACTGTAGTTTTTAATTATTAGTCTAGTCGCCTACGCTTAATTTTGAAAATAAACTCTGTTTAATCAACATTATTTATGAAATTTGCATTTATTTCGAAAATGGCTGGAAATAACATATATGCTTCAACTACAAAAAAAAATTGCTTGTGTGTTTTATATAAAATACCGAAATAATAGACAGGGTGTTCCATTTGGAAAAGTTGAGAAAAATAGGTTTGAAATGTGTCATTTTTGAAACCTTATTATGAACACCCTGTATAAAATAGATAAATACTATTTGATTTATAGTATCTTTAAACCTCTTGTCATTAAACTCACTTAATACCGTTGTTAAAAAAATAATTTTAGATTGTTTTTTTGATATTTTTTCCACGACTTCAAAATAATTTTTAGTTTTTTATTGATTGCTCTTAAACTACCAAAGCAAATCAAACAAAATTATAGGCATTTATAAAGGACAATAGCATAAATCTAAATATGCAAAAAAATATGGGGTATCCCATTTAAAAAATCACAACTTTTTATGACCACACTTTTTTGGGCCACCCTGTATATGAAGAAATATTTTCCTGAAGTACCCCGTATGATACAGTATAAGTTAGCGTATGAATAAAATTCCTAACTCAATTCGTATAGGAGCTATGGAAGCCTGACGCACTATTGCAGGACCCTGTATAACTAACAGTTTAACTTTGTATAGAATTAACCGTAAACTTAGAGATTGTATAATATTCTGAAAAATTATTAAGGTATAACCACAGAAAATAAAGGGTTTGTGTATAACCTACCAGATTTAAATGTCGTGTAAGGTACAATATAAAACCACAAATATATTACATTATTTAATGTTCTGCAAGTTTAGAAACAAAAACTTAAATTTGCAAGCTTGTTGTAAAGATAGATTTGAAGCGTGAGGGATTCTTTTTTAAATAAACGTTCTACATGTTTAAAAAAATAAGTTTAAATTTGTAAAGCACGTGAAGTAGGCGGGATAATTTTGGAAGAAAATGTTCTGCAAGCTAGTTAAACAAAACTTGATTGCTAATACGTACAGGAAAGTTATAAATCAATGTATTTAAAAGAAAATATGTACCTACAAAGCTTGTTGAATACTCTGTTTCTGAAATTTATATTTGAAAGGCCTCGCGAAATTGCTGCAAGTGTGTGTAAGTTTCCATGTTTAGTGGGTAAGTAAGTCGAGTTTTCTTGTTTTTCTTTATTGATTTATTTCGGGCGTATTTACGCAACATTTTTTATATAAAAGGTCAAAAGAAAGGTATCTGGGGCGTCCAGAGATCTCTTCGGGAATTAAAAAAAAATAATCTCGCGATCCCTAAAAAGGTATATTGAGTCCACTTTATTCCTGATTGGGTAAGCTTTGGATTATGTAATCAGGAGACGACATACTTATTGACCTGCAAGTTATCAAAAATTTAACGAACATAAATATTTTTAATTTTAAAAACATAATTAGGCAGTAAAAAAAGTTATCACAACGGTCAAATATTTCGTAACTTTTTTTTGCGAATATAAGTTTTATGCACAAATTAAAAAATGCATTTTAGTTTTTAGTAACTCGCAGTGACACAATAATATATAAACCGGTCTCAATGAAATTCTTAAATGTTTTAACATTACTTTATACCACTGCCTTATGTGTTACGGTAAGAATACTTTCTTAGTTTTATAAATATTTTTGTCACTTTTCACAAAAATGGAAATATATGTAACGGTTGTCTAGTTTTCGACAATTTTAGACGGTATTGGATTTATTTATTTATTACGATGAATTTTGCACTTAAGTTTTCTACTTTTAGTTTTTCACCTATTGTGTGTTTTCTTTCTTCCAAAAAGATTAGTTTTTGAAATATTATTAAGCAGGCTTATAATTGTTTAAATGGGAAACCCGTTATATAATTTTTTTATGTTGATGAATCTAATACTTTTGGGTTTCCACAAATGTATAATTGTTTAAATTTATTTAAAAAAATAAGCTTAAAATTCGACATTTTTAAAATTTTTCTTTATTTGTAACAGTAGGTAGGAAAATAAATTTGTTGGCATTTATCTGGCTCATATAAAAACAAATTTCATATTTTTAGTGATTTACCCGGTATTGATTGAAATCAGATACTTCATGCAACAATAATACAATAAACAAATACCAATTTTTTTAACGTAAAACCGGGATTACGAGTTTAACAGTGAACCCAGAAGTATGGATTTCTTAATACAGAATGAAAAGGGTTGGTTGGTTGGTTGGTTAAAGGCGGGGGTCGGGTTCGACGTGTGGCCCAAGCTTCTTACACTGCAGCCTTCTGGCTTATTGTGCGCCCCAGTCTTGTTAGAAAAGATTTGTTCCTTCTACGAGGTCCAGTAGTTTTCTTCCAAGTTTGTCGTGCGGGAGGTTATCGCCACGTCGAATGTTTCCGAAGATTTTGAATCTTTTACGGTTTAGCGCTTCGCAGCTGTAAATTATATGGGAGGCGGTTTCGTCCTCTTCGCCGCAAAGTCTACATTCAATGGGTCCATTATAGACTCCCATTCGTTGAAGGTGTTTTCTAAGTGACAATGACCTGTTAGTAGGCCGGTCACTTGCTTTAGCTGGGTACGCGTCAAGAGCAGCATTCCAGCTGATACAAGATGCGCTATATAATGAGCTATAACCTGCTGTCAAAAATAATCATTTCTTAAATTGCAATATCTTGCTAACGGTGGATTTAAGTCTATAGAAGAAACAAAATAGCAACTTCTTGCTTTGGTTCCTTGACTCCCAAGGCCTTAAAATATTTTATTTAAGAAAGCTCGGCCACCCTGTAGAAACAAAAATAGTTGTAAATTGGTGGCCATTTGGTAACCTTCAACTTTTGTATTGACAATAAATAAGTATTGTTTATTTTTAAAAACAACGCAGCTATTGTACCTTGCCGCATTAGTGGTACTCAGTGACCAACCACAACATAATATGAGTGTTTGTTGAATAGTAAACATAGGATAGTGAAGGCTGTGTATACCATTTAAGGGATAAATGAAGGAAACTTTTATATTACGTGTAAAAAATGTATTTTACTAGCAGAGCGCTTTCGGCCTATCGGCCATCCTCAATGCCTCCTGCAAAGTAATAAATGAACTTAAAAAGCATGAAAAGAAAGTTTTTTTATAAAAAATTCAGAAATTGAAAAAATAAATAAATACGGCTTATTACTTACTTTGTCAGGAGTTGTACAGTAGATTTTTCAACATTAAGTAAAAATACAACAAAAATGATGTAAAACAATCATTACAAACTCACATCTTACAATTTTTAAAAAGGATTTTTGGAATAATATATTATTATTATATAAATCTATTTTATAAACATCCTTGATGGACTGTTTGTTGTCATGTGTCGAAATTGCAAAAAAAAGGGGGGGGGGGGCGAATTAACTTTGCTCGCTTTCAGCATATTACCCAATCCAGAAAGCACGTTAATAGTTATTTACATTACTAGATGCGAAAGTTAATTTTCTGGTGTGAGGAGGTTTTTGAATTGCCGAGGCAAAGCCGAGGTGATTTAATACCTCCGACCACCAAAAAAGGCTTTCGCATCGTGTAATGTATTAAATTTTTTCTACTACTGTTCTCTGATCAATATATTATTAAGTAATAAACTTTGATTTTATTCAAATTAAAATGAAAAAATAAAGTTTTTTCTACTACCTTACTAGAAAACTTAATTTTCAACCCCTGAGCTAGGGAGGAAAATGCCTCTTTTCCTCCCGGGGAGGAAATTTTTTTTCCTCCCTCTCATTTTTTAAACATTTTTACATTAGCAAGAGTTTTTTTTTACCTTGTCCAGCCCTATTTAATTTTGTAGGAAAAATATTTATGAAAGTCTTCACATTATCACCATATTTATTTTTTTAAATTAAACAACAGTAAGTATCTATAACAGATGAAAAAAATTAACGGCTGAAATTAATTGTAAAATTCGTCAAATTATTAAAAGTTATCCTTCCGGAAAAGCCACTTTCCGCTAAAATATTCACTACTCCTTCTTGGTGGTTACTTATTGACGTGGTATGGCTGCTTGTAAGGTTGCTTTCCAATGAAGGAGTAGATATCGGCACATAGATATCAACGTGATCCTTGGAAGAACTTGGTGTTAAAGACAATTGTCGACCAGTAATGATTTGGCTTGCCACTTCCTTTTTTCTTGTTAATGATTCTGCGACATATCCCTACGCAATCTTTCCAGACTCCCAACCTCCATGCTGCTTAAGTGTCAACAAATCACCACCTGCATTGACGAGCAGCGTCGCCGAACAAACAATGGCCTGTATAACTTTGAGGGTTTTTTAATTTTAAAAATGTTGCAATTTTAAATGGAATTTTGGCCATTGTATTTTTTCCAATCACATTCACAGATGATTTCCCTTTACAGTAATTGATAAAAAATCTGGAGTGCGGTGTTCTGGGCTATCTAGAATTCTTGTACTTTCTGTATAAATCCAAGGCGGACAATCCGTTTATTATATCATCGGAGACAGTAAATGTGCGTTTTTTCTTAGTTTTTGTAACTGGAAGGATTACTATTACCATATCGCCACGATCATCAAGGTCTTTAAGGTCCATTTTAACTAGTTCTTCGCATCTACAAGCCCCGCAAATGCCAAATAGTAAAGCGATCTGAAAAAAACAAACAAACAGAATCTATCAAAAAATGCATATTTTTGAATTTAACAAGCTTACCTTCATATGCAAATAATCTCTATCTGGGGCCTCCACTAAAAATCTTGAGATTTCATCTCTTTCTAAAGTTAGAGATTTCTTGGACACATAACCGGTAGATTGCCGTTTGAGGAAGGCTACTAATTTTGGAAACTTGATGTCTATATTTTCCCTAACGTTTAGTACAGACCGCAACATACTATATTTGCTCCATAATGTTAATGGTTTTAATTTTTTTGCTCGCTGCGAAAAATACACCAAGGTGGCATCTTCGGAAACTTTTTTTACTCCGCGCTCATCCAACCATACTTTGAACAAGCTGTATTCCTTTTCATATCGTTCTCTTGATTTTTCAGGAAGGAGATTAAGTGTCGCTATTCGTGCCTCTTCAGCGAGATCTTGCGGCAAGTCATCTTCGCTAGAACTAATTTTCAAAACGTAAAAACTTCTAATTAAGTAATGACAAACAATCTGACAGCTTACTATTATGTTTGTATTACTAAAAATATCATAGCAACAAAGCGTAGTAAACATAACGACGGGACGCAACAACTACTTGATATTTTGTCATATAGCCCCATACCGGGGGTCCGTTACATTAGCCCCCCCCGGTGCCCATAACTGCGTAAAATTTTAGCACCCTATAGACCATACCTAGCACTACCTAGCACCCAAATTATAGAGCTAGCACCATAGTCGTTACGGAGTTATTAGGCACTTTTACCGGGGGGGGGGGGGGGGGCTAATGTAACGCTAGCCCCCCCCCCCCGGTGCCCATAACTGCGTAAAATTTTAGCACCATATAGACCATACCTAGCACTACCTAGCACCCAAATTATAGAGCTAGCACCATAGCCGTTACGGAGTTATTAACCATTTTTACCGGGGGGGGCTAATGTAACGCTAGCCCCCCGGTGCCCATAACTGCGTAAAATTTTAGCACCATATAGACTATACCTAGCACTACCTAGCACCCAAATTATAGAGCTAGCACCATAGTCGTTACGGAGTTATTAAGCACTTTTACCCGGGGGGGGGGGGCTAATGTAACGCTAGCCCCCCGGTGCCCATAACTGCGTAAAATTTTAGCACCATATAGACTATACCTAGCACTACCTAGCACCCAAATTATAGAGCTAGCACCATAGTCGTTACGGAGTTATTAAGCACTTTTACCGGGGGGGCTAATGTAACGCTAGCCCCCCCCCGGTGCCCATAACTGCGTAAAATTTTAGCACCATATAGACCATATCTAGCACTACCTAGCACCCAAATTATAGAGCTAGCACCATAGCCGTTACGGAGTTATTAACCATTTTTACCGGGGGGGCTAATGTAACGCTAGCCCTCCGGTGCCCATAACTGCGTAACATTTTAGCACCATATAGACTATACCTAGCACTACCTAGCACCCAAATTATAGAGCTAGCACCATAGTCGTTACGGAGTTATTAACCTAATTAAAGAATGGCATCGATAACGTTGCCGCCTCATAGTCTGAGGTTGCCGCTACACACAAAAAAATCTAGTCTACAGTTGAACCTAAAAGTTTCAAACTGAAACTATCATATACATGAATAGGAGCAATGCTAAAGTAAAATTAAATAGAAAATACCTTAGCATCAAAATATAGTTTTAAATTAATACTACATTATTTTAACTTGACTCCACTTTAGTTTTAGGGTAATAAAAATAAATGATCAACCTATCAATAATTTTAGTTGCAGATATAGTATACGTTAATATTGGTTTGATGCAAAGTAATGCAAATAGCATCAAAGAAATAATAAGGGTTTAGATTTTACTCAAGTTGTGTATAGAGACTGTCTTTGTGCTCGCTGTGAGAATACAAATTTATTTTTATTTTCAAACCCATCATAGTATATTTCACTTTGACCACAATACTTATTTTTAAAACAAGTATAAGATTATCTTGTTATGATGATAATGTAATCTCTTTATGAACATAATTTTGATTAACTTGATGATATAATTTAAAACTAGTAGTAGTTTAAAAATGAATATTTTTTAGGTACAAAATAAAGCAAGTTAGTTTCAAAATAAGGCTATTTGTTTGAGCATTACTATAAGCTTGGTTTGAGAGTAGTTTTTTTTGTGTGTAAGCAATTTGAGAATGAATTGGAAGACCTTCAGATAGCATAAGATGCGTACGCAACCGGAATATCGCCAACGTACCAAATGCGACGTTGTCACGTTGAGTAGGGTAGAAAATAATAGTTTTTTTTGCCATAAGGATGACAGTAAATACTTTTAGAATAACTTCTTGTATAGTAAACGGCACGAATTTTCTCGTTTTAAAACAGTTGACAGCAGTTATTTGTCATCGATCAGCGGACATATGGAAATCAAAACTTCCCAAATTCATAGTGAGCCGTAATTAGCCTATCACGTTCGGAATTGTGTTTTTGTTGCTTTTTATTACTTTTTAAAAATGTTTAGTGGTTTTAGTGGATTTTATTTTGAGTTTAATCGACATTTATTAACTTTTGTGTTTACGGTAAAGCCCATGTAAGTACAATTCACCAAACAAAAAATTTGTAGGCTATAATTTTATTATTCTTTTCTCAGACCTTAAATCATGATGCATCTGTACTTGTAAATCAACAATGAAATATACAATATGTACTCTTCTCGTTAGTTTTAATAATAGTACTAAAATCTATTTGTTCCTATGTTTTATCTAACAATATTAATAGTATAACATTTTTACAGATTTAAAATAAAAAAAAAATTGCTGTCTATTAAGTAAGGTAATATGTAGCCTTCATTTCGGTTTTGATTGGGCAAAAGTGCTGGACAAGCTAATAAGATGTTTTTACACAAAGTAAGTTTTTTTTTATCAGGAGCATAGCTCTTTATAAGCATGCCAAATTTCATCTTTTTAACCATTATAGTTTTGGATCTAATACTTCCATATGACAGACGGACGATTTGTTGAGAATGAAGTTTTAAGGATACATAATATGGAATGCTAAAAGTAAGCAAATCTGTTCGTGGTACCAGCTAGTACCTGTAACATAAATATAATAACTGTAATTTAGATAACCAGAGAAATTTTTTCTTATATTGATTTAATATTATATCCTGTGATCAAAATATAAAAAGGTGAATGCGCCACTAACCTTTCCTAGCATAAAAGTGTTGATGAAGTACCTAGGTACTTGTATTTTATATTTTCGTATAAATAAAAACAAAGAAGTATGGTTGTGTGTTTTATTTATTAGTAGTTTTTAACTCTGTTTTGAGGCTTTATCGTCTAACCATAAAAACTTATGTTTATTATTACTTAAAATATTATACTATCTACAAAATAAAATTTTTAAAATATATACAAAATTTTTAAGTCTGGTTCTGGAATTCATACCAACCTATCAAATTTAAATAGACCAAAATTGTTGTCACGTGACTTTGCCTTCATCTTGCAAGACTATTTAAAATATTTACTATATTAACCAACTGGTTAAAAAAAGGTGTTGTATATGTAAATATACAATAATGCAGGTCGGCAACATCGCGATAAGATCACAGCCATACTACTACTATAGTGCGTAAATTCTTGTACTGTAAATATAAAAGTGTTTTTATGGCCAACTGTAAATAGCTTTGTCTCTGGTAATTGGTCTGAGGCGGCAACGTTGTTGATGTCATTTTTAAATTAGGTTGATAACTCCGTAACGACTATGGTGCTAGCTCTATAATTTGGGTGCTAGGTGATATGATCTATATGGTGCTAAAATTTTACGCAGTTATGGGCACCGGGGGGGGCTAGCGTTTCATTAGCCCCCCCCCGATAAAAGTGCCTAATAACTCCGTAACGACTATGGTGCTAGCTCTATAATTTGGGTGCTAGGTAGTGCTAGGTATGGTCTATATGGTGCTAAAATTTTAAGCAGTTATGGGCACCGGGGGGGGCTAGCGTTACATTAGCCCCCCCCGGTAAAAGTGCTTAATAACTCAGTAACGTCTATGGTGCTAGCTCTATAAATTGGGTGCTAGGTAGTGCTAGGTATGGTCTATATGGTGCTAAAATTTTACGCAGTTATGGGTACCGGGGGGGGGGGCTAATGTAACGGACCCCCATACCGGGTTAGTAAAAAGAGCCGAAACACGTAAAATGTCTCAAACCGCCAAAAGTTTAATAGTTCAATTTCGCATGCAAAAAAACTTTCAGATACCCATTTTTGTAAGCACAACTTTAATAACTTTGAAGATATTTAAGCTTTCCAGTAATTTTTACTAACCCAGTATTATAGTCTGACAACTTTCTAGTAAGCTAGTAGAAAAAACTACATACATACCTCAGGGGGAAAATGTGTTTCCTCCCTTGGATAATTAATGCCCTCCGCTTCGCGTCGGGCATCAAACTATCCGCGGGAGGAAAAGCACTATTTTCCTCCCTTGGTATGTAAATAGCTATTTTTTTTTCACCTGTAAAATAATCCATGACAACTAGTTATTTGAGTACTGTCAGAGTCTGTCAGTTAGATTTTTTTGTCCTGGCACCGAAAGTAATACTTAACATAGCTAGCAACGCTACTTTACATATAGTTAAATCAAAAGAATTTCCGTTCCACGTCATCAATCAGCTGATAATTGAAAATCGGTCAGGAAACATAAGAAAATTAAATTTGGGCAAAAAATATATAAATTTCATGCGATATTGAATGTAAAAGAAACTTAATGTATTCTTCTTTGATACTAAGCCGCTTAAAGGAAATGTTCTTTAAATTTAACCTTTTAAAAATTAATATCAATTGAATTTTTTGGGCTGACAGTTGGCAACAGAAGTGTCAACGCATCGGTGATGCCATGTTAATTTCTTGGCGAATTTTGATTGACGTTTATTGTTTTCATTTCGTGTTTTCGTGAGTTTATTTAAGTCATTTTAACTAAAACTGCAAATCCTTTTATAAATAGGATTAAAAACTTACCTTTTAAGAACAGCAAAGGGATTCATAGATACACATTTCTGTTGATTACGTTGTTCACCTTTATTGAAAAATGCCGAAGCATTTCCTTACTGG
This sequence comes from Polydrusus pterygomalis, assembly GCA_963969555.1. Lineage (NCBI taxonomy): Eukaryota > Metazoa > Arthropoda > Insecta > Coleoptera > Curculionidae > Polydrusus > Polydrusus pterygomalis. The sequence goes on from OZ018382.1 coordinate 49,362,940, forward strand.
GGTATTTTGATTACAAACTGGCAACACTGCTGATACTCAAAGGTATGACGTGCAACGGAAATTCTTTTGATTTAACTTTAGCTAGCAACGTATAATATTCAGGTAACTTGAATGTTTACTTTCGTTATCTGTCGTGTTGCTAGGGCCCGAAAGTTAACTTATCTATATAGTAGTAGAAATAGTTAATTTCCTCCCTTCCATCTTTTTGCATCTTCGACACGTGACAACAAACAGTCCATCACGGATGTTTATAAAACATTTTTTTAAACCTTTTTAAAAATTATTTAAAATGAAATAAATGAAATTAATCACTACTGAGTTCATTTTGTTTTTGTGACGTATCACCAATTCATTTATATATTTAAAACCTTAAATATCGCACGCGCTCAAATTTATATTTCCACGCCTGTCCGTTATTAGCTATAGGTTCCTACGGCCCTGTACCATTAGTACGGATTGGGTAGTACGTACCTTCATACGAGGCACAATAAATTGTAAGTCTGAATATGTGCGAATAAAATTAGTGACGGAAATCTTCGTTCCTTTTATTCCCTTCGGACATTACAAAAGTGGCGACGAGTATAGTGTTAACGTAATCGTTAATTTGTGATGTAATGAGTTTTTTTTCTTCGAATTTTAAAATGGCTGCTACGACGTTTAGTCTGCAATTAGAATTCGACCCGAAGATACACGATTGGTCAGTACACGTTTGCCGATTGACACAATTTTTTGTTGCTAACAATGTGACAGAAAATGAAAAAACGGCAATTTTGTTAAATGGACTTTCCCAGGAAGCATACATTTTACTAAAAAAATGTATGTGTACCAAAAACGCCTGAAGAAACAGCCTATACGGATATCGCATGGTCCCTTAATGGGTATTTTTGTAAAAAAACAATCGCACTTGCCGAACGATGCAAATTTTATGCGGTAATTAAATCACCGAACGAATCAATCCAAGACTGGGCAATTCGCCTAAAAAGGCTTTGTGTAAAGTGTGAATTCGGTGACCAATTGGATAACATTTTACGAGATAAGTTTATTTGCAGTCTGAATCCTGGCAAAATTATAAATAAGTTGTTGACATTAAGTACGACGATTTCTTTTAAAGAAGCAATGGATGCAGCCATATTAGCCGAAGCAGCGCTGTTGAATCAAAACGGCCATTTTGGGCAACCTCATGTCAAGCAAGAAGTCCTAGATCATGACGTACATGGTGACGTCTTCAGACTGCAAGGCTACCGAATGGGGAGAGGTAAGCCGAGGGGCAGTGCTAACGTAGCAGAAAACCCAGGTATGACAGGTGCTAGAGGCAAATCTGGCAACAGTGGATCTGGTGAGTTATGTTTTATTTGTGGCAAATGAAGGTACCCGGAGTTTTAGTGTTATTATCGGAATCGCGACAGTCATAATAATAAATTTTGTTCTATATGTCGTACGAAAACTCATAATACAATTGATTGTAAAAGGAGACAGCTAAATTATGTAGAGACAGGGAATACTGATAACGACAATTCTACGGGTACCTAAACATAATTAACGACAATAATAAATACCCAATCTTTACTCTTAGGTCAGTTAATTTTAAACCAATAAATATTGATGTTTATTTAAATAAAAAGTTGTTTACCTTAGAATTAAACTCTGTTGTTGCACTTTCGTGTATCCCTTTTGAATGGTACAAAAACATTTTTATCAAATTCCATTAAAATAATCGGTAATAACAATAATTAATTTTTCTGGTGGAAAAATATCATCTGTTGCTCAAATATTATTAAATTTAAAATATTATAATATTGAACAAAAATAAAATTTTTGTATAATAAAAAATAGTTTGAATGCTTTACTAGGTAGAGATTTTATTTCAGCATTTAAATTTGGCTTTCAGGAAATAAACTATGTCTCTAAACCGGATGATTATTCTGACACCTTATGTGCAGGATTTCTAGAAGTGTTTTCAGAAAAATTAGGTGTTTTAATAAATTTATATTAAATTTTTTTATTTAAAGAGAATGTTGTCCCTAAGTTTTGCAAGGGGACCACTGCCATACTCTCTTAAGGTTGAATTCTCAACGTCATTCAATCTATTGCCAACCTATAACCTATTTCGCGTTGATTTTTTTGAGTTTATTATTTTAATAGCTAACATTTAAAGAAAATCAATATCGTCGGTATATTATTTAGGTAGTATCTGATATATTACAAAAATATCAATTTATTTCATTGCTAATTTTGGGAGAATTGTATAGTGAAAGAACAATGAGTGACAATGACATATTAATGTTAAAAGAAATCTTACCCGATATTTTTCGCTATACAATTCTCCTAAAATAAGTTATGAAATTCCTTGATATTTATTAAATATGTCAATTATTATTACCTATAGAATATCAAGTCGATACTGATTTTCTTTAAATTTTGTATAAAAGCTAAAAAACATAAATAAATCTACGCGAAATAGGTTATAGGTTGGCAAGCATGTTGATACTCCCACCTTAAAGAGAAAGTTGAAGTAGAACTAGATAGGTAAAAAGTCTGGAATAATTACAGCAGAGGAACATTCTGAGTGGGGCACACCGATTGTCCCTGTTTTGAAAGAGGATGATTCTGTGAAAGTGTGTGGGTACTATAAAATTACTCTTAACCCTTGGTTAGTGGACACACAAAAAAATCTAGTATCCAGTTGAACCTAAAAGTTTCAAACTGAAACTATCATAGACATAAATAGGAGCAATGCTAAAGTAAAATTAAATAGAAAACACCTTAGCATCAAAATATAGTTTTAAATTAATACTACATTCTTTTAACTTGACTCTACTTTAGTTTTAGGGTAATAAAAATAAATGATCAACCTATCAATAATTGCAGTTGCAGATATAGTATACGTTAATATTGGTTTGATGCAAAGTAATGCAAATAGCATCAAAGAAATAATAAGGGTTTAGATTTTACTCAAGTTGTGTATAGAGACTGTCTTTGTGCTCGCTGTGAGAATACAAATTTATTTTTATTTTCAAACCCATCATAGTATATTTCACTTTGACCACAATACTTATTTTTAAAACAAGTATAAGATTATCTTGTTATGATGATAATGTAATCTCTTTATGAACATAATTTTGATTAACTTGATGATATAATTTAAAACTAGTAGTAGTTTAAAAATGAATATTTTTTAGGTACAAAATAAAGCAAGTTAGTTTCAAAATAAGGCTATTTGTTTGAGCATTACTATAAGCTTGTTTTGAGAGTAGTTTTTTTGTGTGGACAATAGATATCCGATCCCTCGCATAGACAATATTTATGCAAAATTAGGTAGCGGACAAAAACTTTCAAAATTAGATTTAAGCGCAGCTTACCAACAGATAGTTTTAGAAAAAGAAGCAGCAAATTCAACTACTATATCGACTCATAAGGGGTTGTTTATGTATGAAAGAGTTACCCTACGATGTCAAGTGTGCACCGGGGCAATTTCAAAGGATCATGGATCAAATTTTTAAAAACGTTTTACTTGCGTTTTCCTAGATGATATTTTGGTAACAGGAAGAACGTTTTTGGAACCTAAAAAAAAATTTGGAAAACGTTTTAAACATTTTGCGCGAAAGTGGCTTAACTGTAAACATTAATAAATGTGTTTTCTTTGCTGACTTCTTGTCATATTTATTTTATGGTTTGATATTAGTTCAAACGGATTACATAAATAAAAAAAAATGCCATCGAGCAATTACCAGTTTAAGAAAATATTAGCCAGTTGCGTGCATTCATTGGGCGGTTAATTATTACAACCGGTTCATTCCCAACATACCTACAATTTTGCACCCGGTATACAGTGACCGGCAGAAAGTTCGCAGCATATGGAAAAGTTTTTTATCTTTAAGTTTAGAAAATTAATTTTATTTTAGATAGGTTCTGCATGTTCTCAAACCAAAATAACACCCATTAAATCCGGTAAAAGTCTTCTGGTATACGAGGTAGGATCAACAATTTGAAATTCCGCTAAGAGTAAAGTACCTCCATCTTTCTTTTTAGAAACTTTTTTTACTAAGAATTATTGTTTTAATTTGAAAGTTTCGCTTATTTTGGACAAAAAAATTGATTTAATGGTGTTTTCTGAATAACCCTGTATAAGAAATAAATGGCAACCGAACAGTACAAAAATAAGATTTTCTGCAGACTTTGTTAGAGATAAGAGTCGATCATAAGTCCGATTAGCTTATTTTCATATTATTATGGCTTTTGAAAATAAAAAAATTAAAAATATTAAATATTTTTGCTGCACCCGTATTTTATTTTCTGAGGGAACAAGTTAATTCCATCTAACTGATTTTTTTGATTTACATTGACTTAAATCATCTCCTAAATAATTTTTTATACATTGAGTATGCATAGAAAGTTTCCATTTGATTTATAAAGAAAAAAAATTAAATAAAAAATATCTAGACTTCTTTCTCTGGGGTTATGTAAAAAACCAGGTGTATAAGTATCGGCCTTTTAGAAATTTGGATCATCTGGAAAATGTTATAAGACAGGGTATTGCTAGAATCAATCCGGCTTTTTTAAGGAACGTAGCCAAAGAATTTAATAAAAGGATTATAAAATGTATAGAAAATGGATGAGGACATGTAGAAATATAAATTTATAAAACTTATTGTTAATGTAAATAGTCTTAATTAGCATTTTTTGTTTCCTATTCTTAAGTTAAAAAATGTATAACCTATTAGTTGGATTATCCGAAAAGTGTATTTGATAAATTAAAATGACCTAAATATTGATCCTTATTTTGCGTGACGAATAAAATCCGTTTAAAATATATTTTTAATTTAAATTTTTTTTCTTATAAATCAAAAGGAAACTTTCTATGCAAACTTCAATGTATAAAAAAGTATTAAGAAGATTCTTTAAGTCAATGCAAATCAAAAAATATCAGTTAGATGAAATTAATTTGTTCCCTCAGAAAATAAAATACGGTGTGCAACAAAAATATTTAATATTTTTATAAATTGTATAGAGGTAGCCGTTACTTGATAAAGATCCATTATAAGAACTATAAAAAATACTTCGTGTATAAATCTTCACTAAATTTATTGTTATACCATAACAGTTGTTTCGACACACAGTGTCTTCGTCAGATGGTTACAAATGAATGGATGATCCATTCATTTGTAACCATCTGACGAAGACACTGTGTGTCGAAACAATTGTTATGGTATAACAATAAATTTAGTGAAGATTTATACTCGAAGTATTTTTTATAGTTAATATTTGTATGTTTTTATTTTAAAAAGCCATAATAATATTATGAAAACAAACTAATCGGACTTATGATCGACGGTTATCTCTAACAAAGTCTGCAAAAAATTTAATTTTCGTACTGTTCGGTTGCCATTTATTTTTTATACAGGGTTATTCAGAAAACACGATTAAATCCATTTTTTTGTCCAAAATAAGCGAAATTTGGAATTTGGATATGACTTTGAAATTGAAACAATAATTCATAGTAAAAAAATATTCTAATATGAAAGATGGAGGTACTTTACTCTTAGCGGAATTTCAAATTTTTGATCCTACCTCGCATACCATAAGACTTTTACCGGATTTAATGGGTGTTATTTTGGTTTGAAAACATGCAGAACCTATCTAAAATAAAATTAATTTTCTAAACTTAAAGATAAAAAAACTTTCCCATATGCTGCGCACTTTCTGCCGGTCACTGTATAACTTGTTAAAAAAGAAAGTGATTAGAACTGGTATGATAATTATTGTCAAAAGTCTTTTGAGGACATTAATTTATTGTACAATCCGATAATTTTTTGGTCCATTATAACTCTGATTTACCAATAAACCTTATAGTGGATGCATCCCGGTATGGGATGGGGACAATATTGTCCCACCGATTTGCTAATGGGGTGAGAGATTAATATTTTTTTCCATCGCGTACCTTGTCTGATCAACAAAAAATATTAAGTCAAATAGATAGGGAATTGTTTAGCATCGTGTTTGATATAAAGCGTTATTATCAGTTTTTATATGGCAGGAAATTTACTCTGGTCACTGACAAAAAAGCGTTGGGTTCGATTTTTTCTCCGAAAATGGGTATTCCAGTAATGGTAGCAAATCGAATGCAACCGTATGTTTGTTTTTTGAGTGGATTTGATTTCGACATTAATTATGTACAGTAGGATTATAATTTTTTTGTGACTTCTTGTGGATGTGGGAATGTGTTTAAAAATAATTTTTTCAATAAAATATTTTTCTGTTGGATGGAAATCACAAATTTGTCTCTGAAAACGTTAAATTACGTGTAAATGAAGATTTTGAGGACAAATTTGTAATTTCTATCCAACAGAAAAATATTTTATTGAAAAAATTATTTTTATACACATTCCCACATCCACAAGAAGTCACAAAAAAATTATAATTTTGGATTTAAAAAATATTAAATATTGAAAAATCTGCCTTTTTACTCATTTTCAAGGTCACAGGGGCGCGGCTAAACATTTACGGATTTTAATAAAATTTTCCACAAATTACTTTTAGATGTATAGTCAGATATTGGCAACTATGCCATTTGCAATTTCCAATTTTTCACTTTTTCGGCCCAGCCTAATGTACAGTCTGCTAAAAATATTGCAGATCGATCGTGATTACTAGTAGAGGAAAGTGAAAACATAGATGCGTGTGATAGCGATTTATATCAAATCAATTTTTTGAATGATAGCAACGATTTAGATCTTGATTTATTTAAAATTGGGAAATACACTCAACATGATGGTATTTTATCACAAGTTTATACGTTTGTTATATCAGGCTAGCCTGTTCTTTGCCTAACCGTTGGCTAGCTACCCGCTCGCCCGGCCTAGACGTTCGAAAAAATAAGGAACAATGTTTTATAACTCAAAACAATTTTATTTCCCGGCAACTCCGGCAAGTTAAACTAATCTTTACAATATTTTCCGAACTATATTTTCTTTGACATTGACTTATTACCTTAAATTAATTACTGGTTCATAACATGGCCCGTAAAAGTTCAGGATCCTTATTTAAAGCTTTATTTTTGTATTCACGAAGAAATAAGTGTAATTAATAAAGTTTTAATGTGGGGACACCATGTCATAATTTCAGAATGTTTGCAGCAGTCAGTTTTAAAGGAATTACACAACACTCACATGGGAATTGTTAAGATAAAGTCTTTGTCAAGATGGTATGTCTGGTGCCTCAGTCTGAACAAGGATATTGAAAATACCTGTAAATCTTGCATGATGTCAAACGCAACAAAATAACCCGATTGCGGGAAAATTATGTAATTGGCCTATTCCAGAAGGGATATGGGAACAGCATATAGATTTCTTAAGTCCGATTAAAGGCAAATAATATTGTTTGATCGTAACTGATGCTTTTTCTAAAATGGCTAAAAGTGTTTGTTTTATCTACTATTACATCATCAGTTACGATAGATTAATTAAGAGGAGTGTTTTCTCAATTTGGTTTGCCCAAAACTGTATGTTCTGATAACGGTCGGCAGTTCACATCTCAGAAATTTTCAGATTTTTTTTTAATTTAACGGCATTAGACATGTTACGTCACCTCCATATAATGCGTGTTCTAATGGTGCGCCTGAAAATAGTGTCAATACTGTAAAAAACTTTTTATTAAAAGAGCTTAATTCGGGCATTGATAAATTTAATTTAATGCTTCTTTAAATAGGTTTCTTATGATTTATAGAATTACAGAACATTGTTCAATGGGAGAGACTCCTTCTAAGCTTTTTTTAGGTCGTCAAATTAGGTCTAGATTTGTTTTATTAAAACCCGAAAATTCAACAAAAATAGTGCCTAAAACTGTCGATAATGTAAAAAATAATCTAGAGAAAGCTCAGCAGAGAAATGTACAAAATTTTAATCGGAGGAGAGAGGAAACGTGCTCTATTGGACAATGTGTTTACGCTAGGGTTTACAAAAGTGTTTTAAAGCCAACTTGGACCGTTGGTCATATTGTAAAAATTTTAGGTAGAAATGTATATATTGTTAAGGTTTACAAATCGAATTTGACTTGGAAAAGACACTTAAATCAAATTCGTAAATTGAGTTTAATAATGTTAGTGAATCGATCGAAGTGAGTGTAGGAAAAGGGTTAGGTAGTACCGGAGAAGTACAGAACAATGACGCCGGGGCAATACTGAATGCTAGTAATAGTGATGACTTCGAATGACGATTACGATGCGCCGAGCGACACGAATTTTGCGCCCAGTCGCCGTCCTCAACGAATTCCAAAATCTGCGGATCGATTAAAATATTAGTTGCAGTTGATTAATAAATAAACCTGATTTATTTGAACGTACTGGTGCGGAAATAGCGATGGGAGAGTGTGATGTATCACCAATTCATTTTTCATGCAAAAAAAGGGGGGGGGGGCAATTATTAACTCTGCTCGCTTTCAGCATATTGCTCTCTCCAGGAAGCACGTTAAAGTTAATTTCCCCCCTTTCATCTTTTTGCATCTTCGATATTACTGAGTTCATTTTGATTTTGAGATGTATTACCAATTCATTTATATATTTAAAACCTTAAATATCGCACGCGCTCAAATTTATATTTCCACGCCTGTCCGTTATTAGCTATAGGTTCCTACGGCCCTGTACCATTAGTACGTATTGGGTAGTACGTACCTTCATACGCGGTACAATAAAATTATATATAATAAAAAGTCTGAATATGTGCGATTAACATTAGTGACGGAAATTTTCGTTTCATTTATTCCCTTCGGACATTACAGATTTAAATTTTATTAATTTTTGAAAGTGTGTAACCCGTTTCGAGCAACGTACGCCACATACAAAATGTCGTTAAAAAGGAAAGCCAACATATAGACAACTCGTCAGAAATAGAGAATATGCTTTTGTGATCTAAGAACTTTTACACATCGACATCTGATAATATACTGAAAAAATATTTCGTTCACGTATACAATACTTTTCTTTCACATTTTCATATACTCACAGTATGTACAATTATCACAAACTTTTTTTAAGGGCAATACCGGACCACATCAGATCACTAAAGAGGCATGGAATCAGAAATGGGCTGATGCTCTTTTAAACTGTTCTATAATTCCGGGGTCCCAGAATTGGCAACAAGCTAAACATATTTTATGTTGCTTCAAAACTAGTGGAATCCTCAACAGCGATGGCACATTCAACAAAGAAGTGATTCGTACAATGCTCTTGTATACAGGATTCGACAGTTCAAGTGTCGAAAGAATTATAAAAAAATGTGCTATTAAAAGGAGTGACGAAGAAAAAACCGCAATGAATTTGAATGAATGCATAGCAAATAATAGGGTAAACATTGATTATTTTTTTTTAAATACGTTTTTAACAAATTATTTAATAAGTATATTAAAAGCAACTGATAATTTTATTTTCAAAAATGTAATCTGTCAAATTTCCTGCCAGCCCAAAAAAAACCAACAAAATATCAGAAAATATACAGGGTGGGATTTTTAACTGAAATAAATTCTTTATTAGAAGGTCTCTTTATTTGCTGAAAAAATACAGAACTAAGGCTGCATTTATTTTTAGTTTGTCATACTTTTTTCGTATCTTTAATAAATTTCCCCCTCTTTTGGGGATAGAAACAGCCCCAAACTTTTTTTTCTAATATAATGAAATGTATTGTGATAGCTCGTTGGAAAGGGCATAAAAAAGGGAATACGACCCACTATTTACTTCTGCATTTCGGTAATGTGGACACAATTTGTTCCATTGTAAAAATTGTTTGAAATTTTTTATAATATAGAGGTCTTCTCATACTGAATTTATCAGTTAAAGATTCCACCCTGTATATAGGAACTTGTAGAACGCCCCTAAGAATATGCTACAAATTCGTGTACGTACATGGGAAACTCAAAAACGGTTAGAGATACGAAAATTATTAAATTAATGCAAAGTTGCGTATTTTGAACCTTAAAATCTTGACAAAAAAAATGAATAATATTCGAAATACCTTCGGAGATATCAAAAAAAAAATTTAGTTCCGGTTTTTAAATTTTTTAGCTTTAATTTTTTACTTGGAGAAAAGACCAAAAACACCTTTTCATATCCGTTTTTATGTTCTACGAGATGGCGTTATTAGTTTCCAAGTTCGACGTTTCGTTTATTTTAGATAGTTTAAATCCGAACGTTGAATTTTAAAGATCTTAGAAATTTTAAGAGCTTTTAATATACAGTGAGGACGTAAAATCTGAAATAAATTCATTATTTAGTAAAGGTTGAATGTTTTTAGAAATCGCTCGGACACGTCGATTTGGTTTTTTAATACGATTTTTTTTCAATATGCTCCGAAAGCACTCTGCTTGGACCAACTTAAAATTTTTAAATGGGAACCCCCATTTTTTTTTAATTTTAGGACTCTGTGCATAATTGTGAACATTTTTTATCTAACATGTCATTATGATTTATCGACAGTTAAAGTTCGAAAATAAATAAAACAATTAAATCAGTATCAGCATAACTCAGTGAATAATTACCCAAGCAGCAAGGATTGGTCGATACAACGTTGGATATACGATACTTCCCAACGTTGCATTACGTTGTAACAACAGTTGAATCTACGTTGACAGGACGGCATAATGTCATAATTGATACAACGTTGAATGTGACCGTTGAATTAACGTCTCGATTTACGTCGTATTTTACGTTGACCAGATGTGTTTAAGACGTCAGATAATCTACCTATTTAAAATAATTTTTCTACTTTATTGCTTCATTTCGGTGTAATAACAATTTAGGTTTTATAATGAGTAGCCAATATAATGAAATCCAAAAATGTCCATTTCATTTGAAACTTAAGATAACATTGCTTTACATGTTTATGACATATTTTTTAAAAGTTAGGCATAAAGATACTAAAAGTAGAAAAAATATTGAAGAGAACTGCTCCATAAGACTTGACAACACTTGTTCTTTAGAACTTGTACGAGTGTTATTTTGATCGAGTGTAAACATGTCTTACAAAACTAGTTTAGTAATATACTATTTTAAATGTCCATCCAGCTATTTTAAAGCAGTTTTCAAGTAAAATAAAATCACCAAGATGTTTGCGATTACTTTATTTGAGGCATAAGGCATTAGGTACACATAAAACTTTTTAAAAATAAATGCACAAACAAAATTAAAAAACACTTTTTCAATTTAAATTTTAAAAAACAAAAAAGCAAAGTACTGAAAAGTTTTTATCATCACTTTCATTTTCAAGAGGGGGAGGTCTTGGAAGCTTTTTTTCTTGTTGACCAATTTGCTTTGGATTTGACTGTCACTAATTGCTACAGTCGCTGTATACATATGGAGGTTTACGTTGTCTTTTCGTCCTTCTATTATTTAAGTCTATTTCACTGTCTGATTTAATATCAGATGTAAATTGGGCTTTACTTCTCTTTTCTTTAGCTTTCTCGTATTCATCTAAAAGGCAACATTCTCAATCATAATCCAAATTTATTTATTTCTGCTTACCAAACATCAGACAAAAATGTTTTATTATATCTTCTGATTTGATTAATTGATTGATTGTTGAAAAAAATCATTTATTGTTTTTGTTTTTTAAAAGTTTTTCTATTTTCAAAAATAACAGAGTAAAGAAGGGGTGACAAATCTAAGTAATTCACCCTGTACTTACACTTTAAAATATTCTACACAAATTAGAATAGTCATACAATAATCAAATATTTAAGCAAATTACCCATACCAGAATAGCCTTACTGTAAAAACATAGGTTAAAAAATGATATAAAGTGTCATGTCTCACTTTCCATGCTCGTAATGTAATGAATTCGCATTAAAATTGGCAGCGAGTACCTATAGCAACGAAATTTACCACATTACCTACTCTTAAAAATTCCATTGAAAAATGTCAACACATAAACTTACCATTAAACCACTTTTTTATGAATATTTATGTAGAAAAAGAACCACCAATTTTACTACTGTACTAATAATTGATTAAAAATTTAACTTATTTAGGTACCTTACCTTTTATTAGACTAATAGCTACTTATGGACAACAGAATAATATATAAGGTGGCATTATTATAGGAGCCTAGGAAGTATTATTACTATTTTGTAGAAAACAGCGCCCCTGTTTGCTTCACAGGTCCCGTAACCTTGTGAATTTTGGTTAGAGGTTAGGTATCTTATTTTTTCTTGAAAAATTTAAAAAACATAAAATTCCGCACAGAAGACTTGTAACTAATATTTGAAGGAATTCTTGTATTCCAGTAACTAACTAAAGTAAACCCGTTTTTTATTTTTTGTGTAATAATATAAAATCGAAAAAGAGACGCCATCCGTAATAGTGAATCTCCATACGAAATTTTGTTAACATTATAGGTATACTTCTATTTATGTAAATGTTATACATTTAACTTACTAATCAATGTTAAATCCAGCCTGGAAACAGTGGAAACATTAATAAATGTACCATAATAACACCAGCACAAATGCAATAATTAATTTGAACACTTTTCTCTTCTCAGACCAGTTCTCAGTAGTTCTCACACGGTCACATGTCACCACCTTGTCACTTGGAGGGACGCGGTCGCGTGTAAAATTCGGATTTGTCAAATGTCAAGGATCGCCTTTATCTTTGTCTTTCTTGTAAGGAAAGATCAAGTTGTCCGACGCTCGGCGTTGCGTTGCGTTTTTGCATGTGATGTCTCAATCCTCCCGCTTCTGGCGGGAAATTTGAATTAATTTGCATGCAAACGTTATCCACTTTTAAGTAACTGACATAAAGTCGGCTTTGTAACTGATAAATAAAGATATAAACATAGCCGTTTTTTTTTATATCTTAAATTTTATTAATACAGTATATATTTCAGATGATGCTACGTTTATTCAAAGTCTTTAGTCGACTTTAAAAAAAATTTAAAAAATCAGTGTTAAAACTATTTAAAGTTATATATATTATATATTTATTTGAAAAATACTGGTGCCAATGAGTAGAATTATTTTTACAAAATAGCTTGAAGGTCTCTTACAACCTATATTTAACGTTGAATAAACGTCATTTAAACTACGTTGATGATTACGTTGCTTTTATAATGTTTATTCAACGTTGATTTTTGGTATATCAACGCCTACGACACCAATCAACCTTTTATCAACATCGATTCAACTACCCCTTGCTGCTTGGGTACTGCTAATTAATGCTTAGTGTCAAAATATCGTGATATTGTGTCATTATTTTCAAGATAGATTATTTTTACTCTAACGTTTTTCTAATTTTTGAAGTTTATTAAGTAATAGTTATTGTAAAACTTCTTTTTAACAGAAATGAAACTTAATGAAGCACAGAGGATAGAGATTCTAATGATGATAGGATATGGTGACAGGGTAAGGACCCAGAAAGAAGTGTGTCAGTTATTTAATGAAAATCATCATAATCGTCCGCCAATTTCACAATCAGCTGTAAGTAAGATCAAGCATAAATTTCTTCAGCTTGGTCATGTTCGAGATGCCCCAAGAAGTGGTTAGAAAGCATTGAATGATGTCAAAAAATGGACGTATTATTAAGTGTTCAAGAAAATAACCATATTAACTCTAAGAACATGGCTACAAACTTCAATATTTCGAAAACAACGGTTTTAAATGTATTGCATGAAAATAAGTACCATCCTTTTAAGATGAAAGTCTTTCAAGAACTTTATGAAGAGAATTTTGACAGGCGGCTTGAATTTCGTGAAATTTTACAAGAAATGTGCATTAGAAATCACAATTTTGTTAAAAACATTGTTTTTTCTGATAAATCCACATTTTGCTTGAATGGTGAGATCAACACTCAAAATTATAGGTATTGGTCGGATATAAACCCAAATTGGATTAGGGAGGGACATACTTAGTATAGACAAAAAATAAATGTGTGGGCAAGCATTGTGGGTGATATCGTGATAGGACCGTTTTTTTTTAAATGAGAATCTAAACGGTCGACGATATTTAAGTTTTCTACAAGATGATCTTACTCCAGCTCTTTCGACGATTTTTCCTGATGAAGAAAATCCCGATTTACCACTTCAGAATATTTGGTTCCAACAAGATGGTGCCCCGCCTTATTATTCAGCAGAAGTTTGCGCGTATCTTAATACTATTTTTGAAAATAGATGGATTGAAAGAAGGGGAGCTATTGAATGACCGCCGAGGACTCCCGACTTAACCCCCCTTGACTTTTTTCTGTAGGGTTACCTTAAAGGTAAAGTTTTCCAAACTAAGCCACTGGACATGGAGGACTTAAAGGATTGAATTGTTCAAGAAATACGGTTAATCAGTCCGGAAGTTGTCAGAAATGTGCAGAAAGAATTTATCGATAGTCTAGGTTACTGCTAATTAACATTTGGGCCACATTTTCAACATTTATTAAAATGATATATAATTAATTGTTGTATTTATTTTCGAAATTTAACTGTCGATAAATCATAATGACATGTTAGATAAAAAATTTTCACAATTATGCACAGAATCCTAAAATTAAAAAAAAAAATGGGGGTTCCCATTTAAAAAATTAAAGTTGGTCCAAGCATAGTGCTTTCGGAGACACCCTGTATAATAAACAATATTGAAAAAAATTGGTATTAAAAAAACAAAATCGACGTGTACGAGTGATTTTTAAAAACATTCAGCGTTTCCTAAATAATGAATTTATTCCAGAGTTTACGTCTTCACTGTATTTACCTACTTCTTGTTATCAAGTAACACATTATCAGTACTTCACGTTGTTCTTTCCGTACCATCACGGCTCTAACAATTATAATGTTTTAATTAAATATCACAGTTACACCATACTTTTACAAACCTGTGAGAAACCAAAACTGAAGATTTCGATTTATTCGGATATCTCCGGATATACAGAATCCTACAATTAATAGTGGGTTAGGCTTTCATAGCTCCTAGGGTAAGGGCACTGGTTTTGGCCACTTTAGCAAAACATCATCTCTAGAGGCTTGTATTTCGTATTTAATAAATTATTATGAGTATACTCTTTGCTTAGTGGGATAGCTATATATTTATAGATTTAAACTCTTTAGTTAGAATGAGAAAGAAACTCAGGGTCACGTGTACCTAACCAAATTTAATGCCGATGTACAAGATTCGCCGGTTTTGGCCAGCTGAGAGATAGTTTTGGCCATTAAATTATGCAGTTTTGGCCATAGCAAATTATAGGTACGCAGAATTTAGATAAAAATGTTTATTAAAAAATTGGAAGAAAACTTAAATCTATTAGTAATTTAAGAAACATATATTAGGTAGGTATTATAAAAAATGAGATCAAAATTCTTTTAATTAAACATAATGTCTATTTTTAACACGCTATTATTAGCTTCACCTGTATGTTTGTTTGTTTGTTTGTAACCGACTTCTTTGAACCCGATTTTGAACCACTTTAAACGGTCAGATTTAATTTAAATTTTGTAAACATATCAAAAACCGGTGACAATACAATAATCTACTAATCTAGCTCAATCTACTCAATTTTTTTTTTCTTAGCAATAACTCAAACTAAAAAACTAAAAATAAATATAGTTTAAAAAAACTAAAAAACACGCTTTAATAATTAATCAAACTAAAAAGCTGAAAATAAATATAGTTTAAAATAATTCTTGAAATTCTTAATATAGGCAGAAAATAATAATGAACGATAAACATTAGTATTATTGTGAAAAAAGCGTGGGTCGCTTTGTGCTATATTTTTTCGTATATCGAGCACCCTACCCTATTTATGCCCCGCACCCAATTTATGCCTTAGAGTGGTCCTTGGAATATTATATATTGCCATAGGCATTCCATATTCTCTCACTGCCTTTAGAGCGTTTTTAAGTTGCTCTTTATCGTATTTATCCATATCCAATACCTAAAAAAAGTACCCAGGTCAGTAAAACTACGATACAAAATGCAAATGGCCAAAACTGTTTAAAAGGGTTTGGTATTTGGCCACCAAAACCGAAATAATAATTTTTAATTAATTGAGTTTTGGCCAGGCTTAAAATTAGCAAAAACGTGACATAACCTATCTTTTTTATGGATTTTTTGTTACTCTTTATTGATTTTAAACCTATATTTATAATATAAAATATTACGTGTCAGTATAACTTAATTATTTACCTCAAAAAACGCTAATACATACCAATGCTGTTTAGGACAGAAGTACTTAGATAGTGACGAATTGGAGGATGTTTGAGCACTGCCTTATACTCACTTGAGTTAAACTCAAATGTAAACAACTTACTATGATGCAAAATAACGTTATGATACGCTATAAATGGCCGCTGTTGCCATGTTGATTGGTAAAAAATCTTAATAATTGCGAAAAAGTGTAAAAGTGGCCAAAACCGAGGGGGTGGCCAAAACAGGTGCCTTTACCCTATATGAATTCAGTTTGAATTTTATTCATAATATGCTGACCAAGGGCGTAGATATATTTTTTCTGGAGGGATAAAGTCTCAATAATTTGAAATGTTTTAATGATATTACACCACACATGTAGGATTTTTTCAGTCTCCGAAAATATTTACTTCTTGGGCCTCTCTAATTCTAGTGTTTTATTGCTGCTGTATTAAGGCCAGAGAACAGGCCCCGCCCCTATTGAAAATGGGTATAAAATAGCATGCAAAACAGGGGTACTTGCTGTTCAACATTTCTCTTAAACTATGGGTTTTACATACCTAAAATTTTGGTGAGGTGTCATAGAAGGTTGGTGGATTATCATGAAGTAAATCGCTTTTCGAAAAAAGGTATAAATAATAAAGAAATTACACTTGAAAAATCATGTTTTTGCTTTTCATGACCTCGACAAGAAAATCACTTATATACAGAAGTCCACATAAAAAACACAAATTTAATATACTTATTAATATTCACTACAACTTTCTGTTCTCCTAAAAACCTATTTTTTTGTTAAATGTTCGCACAATTTCGATAAATATAAAAAAAACTTGCTCAGAACCTGGTTTACTTTTAGGCAGTCAGCTGTTAGTAACTTTTAGGGATATTTGGTTTTCACCAATATAAAATCTACAGAAACCTACCATTTAATCGGTTTGAGGGGTCTCCGCTAGGTGTCGGCACCGCGAATGTCCCATTCTATTATTTCATTCATAAAAATCCGTTATGTCGGCTTTACACCATAATAACGCAATTATCTATATTGACCCAAGTCGATGTAACTGGAACATAGAATTGAACTTACGATAATTTAAAAGTTATGGCGTTTTTGTCGCTTTTAATTGGTAAAACGATGGTAGAACATGCATTTACCACTAAGCTTGTTATCTCGGTTTTAGTTATGTGAAAATACGCTAATTTATTTTTTTTTAAATAAAAAAATTAAAAGTATAGAGTAAAAGTGTACTTTAATATTTTATTTTACGATAATAATTACACTAGATATATTTTTTGTTATGTTATCTTCATACTTCTTTAATTATTATTCTCTCATCCATTTTGTTTTGCCTCTGTCAGTCGTATGAGTTTTTAAACCATCGGCATGTAGATATGTGTTTCTGTAACTGATCCTAGAAAAATATAGGCATGTTTTAAATATAGGTAAAAAATACGTATAGCCAATCACACATTGCTGCACTTTAATATTTTAATAGTTTGTTGAGAATAAGTAAAACAAAATGTATAAAACATTGATTCATGTGTCAACCGTCATTAATTCTTGACAAAATATGTATAAACTTACAAGAAATACCTATGCTGTACAGGACGTGGGACAGAATTATAAAGTACTTTAAGACTTTTTTTTTCACTGGATACCTCCTCGAGAGCAAAGTAAATCATCACCATTTTCAGATAATTGGTGTAAATTTTACAGGCACAAACACTGTCATTATCAATTTTTCTGTATTTCTATTCTTTGAAAAATTCCTCAAATAGGTAATACCTATTTAAGCCAAAAAAACTATTCAAAATCCCGTTAGTTGATTTTATATGTAGTAAAAATCAAATAGCAGGACTCTGAATAACCTTTTCGAATCCCGTTAAAATAAAATGCTCTATATTATTGTTTGTCTAGCCTCGAAGAAAATTAAAAATAAAACTCGGACATGCAAATGACATTTTCATTAAAATATTAAAAGGAAATCACAATTAAGTACCATTTGAGTCTGTCTTAGAATTCCTCGTAATCTGCTGATCGAGAGCCTCGTTTACTGGTTTTTCATTCATTCTCTACTTGAAGCTTTCTCAGCAATGTGTGTATTTTCAATAAAAATATCTACTTCCATTGTCAGCCTGGAAAAGTGGAAAGGCCTGGGTAAAATAGCTAACCTAAAGGTGACAACAAAATCTTGTCTTCAAAATTAATTCTTTCACATCACATAACGAACAGCTGATCTAAAACAAAAATACCACAATGCAAAAACACTTCAGATTGGGTTAAAATAAAATTATTTCCACTTGAGTTTAGCAGAGAATCGACAAGGTTTAAAAGATCAAAAAAATAGATCGTATAATATACATAGTAAGCAAGAATCAGCAAGATTTAAATTAGTATCGTAGGGTTTAGTAATTAAAATATGCGTGGGTATTTATACATTTACCAAAACTTAGGAAAAAATAATCAAACAAGTGTTGGCACATTTTGGTTAATAATGAGTTATAAGTATGGGATGACTTGTATAATCATAAAAATAATTAATCAAATTTAACAAACTTACCTTTAGCAGAACAAAATGTAAAAAGGCTCGTGTTCATAAACAATATTAGTAGAAAAGATAAATAAACTCTTTGATAAAGTCTGTCAGCCATTATCACTTGGGGTTGGGCTGGGCGATTCCATTTTTGTGGCATTGGCCGAGTCCAATCCAAGAAGACTGTGAACAATGCAAAATAATGCTCGGGCCCTTCGTAGCCTATATTTGTCTCCGTCTGCATTAAATTACCTTCGCTACATATAAAGAGAGACATATATAGCTCGAACGAAGATAGCTCTCCTTGCTTAGTAAAGACGTTCAGTTTTTACAAATAACGACGTAGGAGTTATATTAAGTCATACATGATGGGGACGGTAAACGTGGGACGGTAAACGTAGGGCGCCTACTAGCGGCAGAAGTCTGGCTCTGACGTCACAACATGTGCTTCCATTCCGCCAATCTTATTTTCACATTGTCACGCTTGTCACTGTTTACAAAAAAATCACATCCAATAAAACTTTTTACCAAATAGCGTAAAAAGGATTCTAGAAGAAGTAAAATTTAAATTTTACCCTACAAAGTGCAATGTTGCCAGAATGTTCTGCAATGGCAGTTTATACTTTCAGGGTTTATTTCTGCGATTATTTTTTAAAATATGGTTAATAAGTACCTACCTAATTTCGCAAGTATGGACGCAAAAATCCTTATTTTAAACAATATTCAGGACTTATTATTTTATCATTTATTCAGTTACCTACATAAATTGTATATTTACAAAAAATACAAGTACGCGCTTTAGGTAAGTGAATGGGGAATCAAATCAAAAAAATAGTATTTAATTAATTACACAATAAATAATTGCAGGCAATTTCAGAGATTTTAAAACAGTGGTATTATTGTTTGTTTGAAGGTTGTAGACAATGATGTATCTTGAGTAATAGATGTGTTTTGGACTTCCATTGCCTTTAGTTTTTCATATCACAACCACAACGTTTCAACTGGAGATACTTACCAGTTGAAAGTTGAAACGTTTGTGATATGAAAAACTAAAGGCAATGGAAGTCCAAAACACATCTATATTAGTCAAGTGGTAGGTATTTTATTATTATTATTATTACGCAAATATGAGAATATTTATTTAAAACGGCAACATTGCACTGCTTTTGGAGACAGAAAAATAACAAAATACCTATAAAATAAAAGCCCATCAAAAATTATTTTAAATTGGCATTCTATTTTGGGAGTACAATTCTCCGAAATCTTGAACTGACTGCGATTCCAATAGACCAGTAAATTACAGTATATTAAAAAGTGACCATCGGCGAGTAAAGAATAATTTGTCAACTAGCTGTTGCATTGTGTTCATAAAAAGCGCTATGTTGCCATTATAAATTACGTTCGCGGCTCGGTACAGCGCCATGTATTACAAACAGCTGATTAAATTCATAATAAGCGCAAGGTTTGGCAACATCCTAGCTTTGTAAGGAAAATCACACAACACTGCTATTATTGGAGAAGTGGCCTTAAATGAGATCATAGAATTTTACTATCTTTTACAACTCCATTCAAAATTTTAGGCAAGTAAAAATATATTGCAAATCGGAACGGTGGCGCCGTCTTATTAGGTTTTATGAAAGTATTTTGTGATGACGTCTGTGATCACATGATGTGTGGTGAAAAGCACGTGGATAATGTTCCCTTAAACGTCGGGAAGCAGTCATCAATCAATCATGTCCCCTTTTACTATCAATCAGAATTAATAGTCCTAGTGAGGGCGTAATCACCCTCACGGGGGGGTTATTACCATCCTGAAAGGGGTATTTACATACAATCATGTATCATCTTGTCCAAATTATAGTCCTGGGGAGAGGTATTACCATCCTGGAAGGTGTTTACCTCCATTCTCCCCCCCCCCCCCCTTATCTACGCCCTTGATGTTGGCTTTCACTGTATCACAAGGTATATTTCAAGAATTTTTTTTTGCAAATGGTGGCCCAAAAAAGTGTTATAATATTTAGTTTTTATTTTTATATTTTTCTATAACTTTCTTGAATTTATTTTGGTAGTTTACGAGTAGGTAATAAAAAAAAAGTTTTGCAGGCCAAAAAAAATCGAAATTTTTTTTTATTATTACAGGATTATGTGAAATAAATGGCAATTAAACTTGAGTTTAATAAATTTTGTCCAATTTATACGGGGTGTTTCAAATAGAATTTCAAGAATCTCACATTTTAAACTAATTTTCCTCAAGTTTTTCAAATGGAACAACCGGTACCTATATTATATAAGAATTTCATAACAAAAAATTTTCCAAGCCATCAATTTTCAAAATGCTATGATTAAAAGATGCTTTTAAATTATTTTTCTGAAATTTTTTTTTGGTTTGCAAAACTTTTTTAAAATTTGTTTAAATTAATTGATTTAGCCGATACTAGGTGGAAAACCATAATTATAATAATATTATGGGATACAGTATACAGTGAAACAAAGGTGAAGTTGTAAATTTCCACTATATTAACAAGAAAAATTACATGTTTCGCTAACACTGTAGCTTTGTCAGATGACAATGATTTGACAATTATTAAATCATCATCTCATCGATTAATCAATCATAATTAAATCATTCTCATCTGACGAAGATACAGTGTTAGCGAAACATGTCGTGCACCCGGAAGAAGAGGGTGACATCTCAAAATCACTAATTTTTCAGGAGAGGTGTTTAAAGATTATGTCTTTTTTATTTTTGCTAATATTTTTTTTAAGGCATTAATAGGATAACGATTTTTTGACTTGTGTTACAGACTTTATGCCTCCATTGAATTGTAAAATTCATTGTTTGGTATTGCTTAAGATCAGGGAGAATTTGATAGAAGTAACCTTTTTGAATATAAAATAAGCAAATATAAGTACATATTTCGTCTTGTCACCTTATTTAATATAAATAAATCTATTTTTCTAAACAGAAACTATATCTTTTGCCACAAGACAACTAGAAATGTCACCTTTCTCTAAGATAATTCGCGACGTGCTCTTCATAAAAGACACAGGCAAACTGAGATAACACCATCATCTCGATTATCTCGATAAGTGCTGCATAAAAATGGCGAATTCAGTAAAGCGACAACACGCCATCTCTCGGTCAATAAGTAAAGCTCACATGTAACTTTTTTTCTCATGATAGAATACAATATTTAAAATTGATTTCTGTATATAACTCAATTTTGCCAAATTTTGAGATGTCACCTTGTTCTTCTGGGTGCACTATGTAATTTTTCTTGTTAATATAGTGGAAATTTACAAATTCAACTTTGTTTTACTGTATCCCATAATACTATAAAAGTTGTTTGTTTATTACGCGAAGCGTTCAATAATTTTACTAAAACGTTATTGGATGTCGTCTTTCGGGAAACCTTGTCACAAATTGGGCGAAAACAGTCTATCTTACTTTCATCGAATAAAGAAGCCATATTAATGATCTCATTCTTAAAAAAAATATATGTATTTTTAAAACAAAATATTATCCGTTTAAGTTCTCTTATACTTATTTCTGATGATAATGTATTCAATTGAAGCGGTTATTAACTTTATGGGATGAAATTTCGTTGAGTGTATAAAGGGAACTAGTCCGGGACTTGTTTCCTTTATACAATCATTTTGGTGGCGGTAGCGTAGAGACTTGCGTTTTGTTTATGGTTTGACGGTTATTTTATTATCAATACTTCAGTTGAAGGTGTGAGTGTTCTGTTCATAGTTTCCCTGCATGTTCCATAAGATCTTCCCACTTCTTGGGACAGGCGTCTTATACAACTTGTTGGCGTATTTTCCATTATTTCACGAACGTTTGCAACAAGTTCTTCTGTTATTACAGATGGTCTTCCTGCTTCTTTTTTGTATTGTATAGCACCTGTTTCCCTAAACACAGCCACGGTTCTTTTCAGGCAATGATAAAAATCCCCAGCGTTGGGAAAATGTTCGTGAAAATCGTCCATGCACAAACCCGGATTGTATCATCACATCATCACATCATCATTTACTCTAACCCCGTTTCGAAAATACGCTTTAGGTCCTCCATTTCCTAATGTAAGGGCTTATGAAGAAAAGGTACCAATTAAGGCCAAAAAACTGGAGGATCTTATGAAACTTTTACCATACATTCCTGATGAAGAACAAGCATTTTTTCAACAGTTTAGGGAATGGCCAAAACAAACAGGGAATATGATTCTGAATAGTTTTTTTGACTTTCAAGATGTAGGTTAGGTTTTTTTTATAGCATTCAACCTATTTCTTTATGAATAAAAAAATTAAAAGTAAAGCAGCAACGTTCTTATTTTATCTTTATTCATTAATTATATAAAGGAAACAAGTCCACGTCTTATAAATCACCCTTCTAATAAGCTTAGTATTTTTCAAAATCCATTTGGCTTTGTCGCATATCATTCTGGTAGCCCATTCCTACATTTCATCTATAAACCATAAACCAATAGGTTTTCAAGTTTAGAAACTAGTTGTTTTTTTTCAGTTTTCTCAAAAGTAGTTAGCACGGACTTGTTCCCTTTATACAATAACCGCTTCAATTGATAAACATGCCTGTTTTACATGACCGCGTAGCTACTTTTTTGATTAAACGTTATTTAGTTTGGAATTTTAAATAAATTACTGTAACTACGGTGGCGGCGTTTGTGTTTCTAAATCCACCAGTGGCAGCGTAATATAATACCAAAAACAAATTATTCCAGTTCTGATATATTATAGCAAAGCGACTTTTAAAAATATATACATACAATAAAGTAGAGACGAAAATATTGAACAACATATTCGGTTATTTTTTAATGTTTAATTCTTTTTCTTTAAAATGTTATGCATTTTTATTACTCAATGTCGTACGCTAACGTATACTTAATTGCCCAATAGCATGCGTAGAACACTATATTTAGGCATAGGTAATGTTTTAAAGGACAAATAATTTAAAAAAAATACTGTGAGTATACATGTTTTAAAATTATTTATAAGTCACTCGTGTGCACTTAAATTTAGCCAAAATATGCCCATATACAGGGTGTCCCAAAAGTAATGGGACACAGAGCAACAGAAGACTCCTTTAGGCAAAATAATGCGATTTATCTAAACTTGCCTTATCCCAAAACTGATAACAACCGAGATACAGGGTGTCAAAGTTTTAATTTTGTTTTCGCTTTTTTGCTATTACTTTTTAACGAAACGACATAGCAGCACAAAATTAAGAGTTTTGGGGTTTTTTGAGGTGAGGAATTCAAAATTATCCTTAATTTTTATGTAACCAGTAGAGGGCGCTGTCTACGACATGGCCCACTCCTTTTAGCTGGCATAACTTTGTTTAGGCTTTTTATGTTTAAAAAAATAAGTTACTTTACTTCTTTTACATCAAAAATGTATAACTTATTGAAGTCGCTAGGAGCAACCATTTTTGAGATAATCGCATTTCATATGTCCAATGCAACTGAGTACGTGGTCCAAAAGCAACGGAAAATCGAGCAACGGTAAATTTCTGACTTAAAATTATTGTAATGAGCTACATTAGCTAAGTGTCAGTTATTGTAGATACTTAAGGTTGAAAATTTTTTTCTAATAAAAACGCTTTTTCGTATACGGAATTACTAATTTTATTTCAAACAAAATTTTTTTTTAATACTTACTTTAACAACATTTAAAAGTAACAAAATGGTTAGAAATAAAAATGGTAACGCCCTTATAGCAATTGTTCAAAATGGCCACCATTGATTTCAATGATTTAATGAATTTAAATATTTTAGAATTCTTGCATTAAAAATATCGAATGCAATTATTTCAAAAATGGTTGCCCCTAGCGACTTTAATAAGTTATACATTTTTGATGAAAGAAGTAAAATAACTTATTTTTTTAATAGTCGGATCGATATAAGAAGCCTAAACAAAGTTATACCAGCTAAAAGGAGTGGGCCATGCCGTAGGCAGCGCCCTCTACTGGGTACATAAAAACTATGGATAATTTTGAATTCCTCACCTCAAAAAACCCCAAAGGCCTTAATTTTGTGCTGCTATGTCGTTTCGTTAAGAAGTAATCGCATAAAAACGAAAACAAAATTATAACTTTGCCACCCTGTATCTTTCTTGTTATCAATTTTGGGATAAGGCAAGTTTAAGTAAATCTCATTATTTCGCCTTAAGGAGTTTGCTGTTGCTCTGTGTCCCATTACTTTTGGGACACCCTGTATATGGCTTGTTTGCCTTTAAAATTGTGCAATTTTTTTTACCAAATATGCATACTGGTATGAAATAGTTTTAAATTTATTATAGTAAAAAGAGGTAAAGAAACACATTGGGTTCTAAAAATTATATTTATTTTTAAAAAAATGCAAAAAGAACCAAAGAAAATAAAACAAATTTTTAAACCTAAAATTGTATAAAAGGCATTTATTACTAAATAGTTTCCAAAATTTTCAACTAAAAAGGATTGTCTTCTTTTAGTAATAATATGTTTATACAAAGAGAAACTTCTTTCAACATATGTACTGATGTAATCCGACAATACTGCAACTTAGATAGCAAAATATAAGGCCCAGATACAACTTCGTTGGATGGTTTACCCTCATAAATGCTTTTTACTGCAGTTAAGTATTTAAATCCTTCATTCTTTTTTACATTTACGTCCAGTTTGTTTCTTACTTGACCTCCTACTTTACCGGGAATGTTGTTACATTTAGCGAAAAAAGTTTCAACAATACTAATTGAGTCTCTTAAACTTAAATTTCTACTCTCCAACGAGGATATTATGTCCGATATAAAACTGAAATTAACCTTATTAAAAACAAGATATTTAGCTACACTTGCACTTTTTAACAACTCTTTACTTTGCACAACACACTGCGAATCGTCATCATAATCCAAAATTAGTCCTTTAATGGCTTCGAAATGATCTACGTAGAATATTGCGGCCTTTATCTATGTTCCTCACCGGGCAATTACAGGTTCTGTAGGTAAACTAACTCCTGGTAATGTCTGGTAAACTTTGATATATGCAGCGGTGTTTTTAAATGTTGATAGATTTGGAACTTCTTTTTAGAAACAATGACTTTTTCTTCACTAAACTCTAACCCTGGAAAATTTTTAATCCACGAAGACGTTTTCGCCACTGTAGACATTCTAAACACAAATTTGAAATTAGTAGTTTCACACTGAAAATTCTGAAATCTTTCGACAAACTAAAACAGAAGTATGTATTACATATATATATATATATATATATATAAATATAAATGCAGTTTGGTAATTATAACGCATTATTAAGTGACAATAAACAACCAATAACAATATACCTTCAATATCCCGGAAACCCCCAATAAATACCTTGTGTATAACCAAAATGTCAATATAATTATTATAATCTTCAGATTGGAAAATCCCTGAAATAAGTACCGAACTGGACATTAAACCTTTAACGTTTTAAATTTTTTGATAAAGCTGAAAACATAAAGAACCCCGCACTTCTCTTATGGAAAATGGCCCTCGGTTAAATTTTCTAAATTTTTAGTATGTTGCAGAGAATGCTATTCTGATCAAAAGTGTTCATGGCCACAACAAGATCTGCCGACCAGTTTTTGAGATCCAAGTTGCAAAATATGAATTCTCAATACATTATATTTTCCTAGTTTATAATATGAATTCGTTTTGTTTTTCTAAATTTTTGATGGCTCTGTCGTAGATAGGATAGAATACTATAAAAATAGTTTTAAAATTTTTATTATATACCGGGTTAGTGACGAAGATTATTTAATATTTTTTGTTAAATCATTGTATTTTCCGCATTAAAATAAATGTTTACAAATTAATAATATAGATGACATTAGCTTGGAGCAAGCTATTAGAATTTATATTATTTATATTTATACAGGGTAACTCAAAAAAGTTAATATTTTTTTTATTAGTTTTAAAAGAAATTTTGTAGATATTTCTTTATGTACTACTTGTCGCTTATCGTATGCTTCCAAATATATATAATTATCAAGGTTATACAGGGTGTTTTCGATGATAGGGGATAGAAAAATAACATAAAATTGCATGTATTTATAAATCACCCGGTATATTAAAACTGGATCGGTTTAATTTCGTTACTCTTTTGCTTAAAGTGTCTTATTTAAATGTTTGCTATTGATTTCCCTTTTTTTATGACCAGTTATGGAGATATACAGCGTCGAACAGACTCAAACCTCAAAAAATAAGCAAATAAAAGAGCAATTTTTTTTAAATTTTAATAAAATTTGTTATGTAAGTTCATTTTATGGTTAAAAATGAATATATTTAATGCTATACAGGGTGTTTCGAATAATTAGGGGCCTACTTATTATTTTTGGATAAAATAATTTGGATATAATAAATTGTTCATAGTTTTATATATATTTCTTATTTGCAATACAGTGTTAGAATACCCTAATTATTCGAAACACCCCGTATAGCATTAAATATATTTATTTTTAATCATAAAATGAACTTACATAACAAATTTTATTGAAATTTAAAAAAAAATTGCTATTTTATTTGCTTATTTTTTGAGTTTTAAGTCTGTTCGACGCTGTATATCTCCAGAACTGGTCATAGAAAAAGGGAAATTAATAGCAAACATGTAAGTAAGACACTTCAAGCAAAAGATATTAAAAAATAACAAAATTTAACCGATCCATTGTTAATATACCGGGTGATTTATAAATAAATGCAATTTTATGTTATTTTTCTATCGCTTATCATCGGGAACACCCTGTATAACCTTTATAATTATATATATTTGGAAGCATACGATAAGCAACAAGTAGTACATAAAGAAATATCTAGAAAATTTCTTTCAAAACTAATAAAAAAATATTAACTTTTTTGAGTTACCCTGTATAAATATAAATAATATAAATTCTGATAGCTTGCTCCAAGTTAATGTCATCTATATTAATAATTTGTAAACATTTAATTTAATGCGGTAAATACAATGATTTAACAAAAAATATTAAATAATTTTCGTGACTCACCCGGTATATAATAAATTTTTTTTAACTATTTTTATAGTATTCTATCCTATTTACGACAGGGCCATCAAAAATTTAGAAAAACAAAACGAATTTATATTAAACTAGGAAAATATAATGTATTGAGAATTCATATTTTTTAACTTGGACACCCTGCCCTCAAAAACTGGTCGGCAGATATTGTTGTGGCCATGAACACTTTTGTTCAGAATGGCATTCTCTACAACATACTAAAAATTTAGAAAATTTAACCGAGGGCCATTTTCCATAAGAGAAGTGCGGGGTTCTTTGTGCTCTTAAAATAATAATAATTAATGAATTATATGAATTTGCACAAGAAATTCTTGACTACAATAAACATGTAATAATAATTGTAAATACGTTGCCAATGTCATTAAATATTAAATTTGCGCTTCTACAGAGGTAACCTAAATTAGGCATGGTGCGAAAGACGATATACCAGTAGTCGAATTATTAACACTACCTTTACAGAAATTAGGCAAATTACCCAATATAACCTATCCTTTCTTTTTAAATATTCTCTATAACATAATTTTTCAGTATTTCGTATTTCCTTGTAAGTATTAAATTTGTATTTTGCTCTTTCATAAAAAATATTACCGCTAACAAATGTTTTTTCAAGGATATCAAAGCTGGTCGACAAAATCCTAATGAAATAAGAGATAAAATAATGAGACCATCAAGATGTCCGTTTATCGCAATAAGTGATGGAGTTTGGGATACTCCTGAATCTGACATTATCTTGTGTTTGTTCAAAACTTGGGGTATCCTAAACAAACATGGCACATTAGACGAAAAAGTAATTCGAGCAATTCTTCTGTATAAAGAGCCAGAACATTCAAGAGATAAAGTCAAAAATATGATTGAAGAATGTGTTGTTAATGTTGAGGATGAGAAAACAACAGCGATACATTTTCTTGATTGCATAACAAGTTATAAGGTAAAGATAAAGTAATAATAAGTTGAATTTTATTTTCATCATGTATTCCTTAATTTAAAAATACGATACCATGGTTGTTTTAATCTCATCGGTGGATTAAGAAAAAGTTTTTTAACGAAATTTCTGTTCAAAATGACAATGTACAATTTGGCCACCACTAATCCCGATGTTTACTATAATGTTTAACTCCGTCTATAGACATTATAAAAACTTTTTCTGATGAGTTAGATTAGAACAACGGTAGTTAAACCATGGGTTGCAAAAATGTAGCTTTTGTTGCGAGTTATATAAAATAGCGATCATTTAAATTACACTTACAAGATCTTTTTGTCAAAAAAAATATTGTTTAGAGTGATGTTGAAATTTAAAATTTTGGACCCTCCAATACATGTAGGATCGATACTTTACCAAAAAATGTGGTAAATAACATGAACGAAATATTTTAATTGTTCTATCAATCTATCTGTGCACTGAGGAAAATCACTCAATACAAGTATTTTTTTGAATATATGTGTATTACCACAAGAAAAAATCCATTTATCCCTAAAATATTTCGTTAAGTCGCAATCAAGGACGTTCTTTTGACAACAATATTGTTACGTGTGCTCAATGTTTTTTTATGGTAACAGAATATCATATAACCATAATAATATGTATCCAATAAAGTGTTTTTAAAAAGTATGTTTTTAATTCCTATAAGGTTATCTTATTACCACAAAAATAAAAATAAAAACTAACCAATCTTTTATACCTATCTAAAATATACCTTTTAGGAACTAAACAGTTGCTTTTTTAAAACATGGTTAAATCGTTTTGGTTCATTTTATTGCCATTTGCAGTGTTGTTAGTTTGTTTAGTGGTTGGTGGATTATAGTTTATAGTGGATGTTTGATGGCCATTGATTTGATACATTTTTTATATTTTAATAATTTCATATAGGGTGGTGTATTTTTAGTGCAAAGTTATACAATAGGTGTTGTGGCGGTGTGTCCCCAAATTCAGGTAGGTACAGTTATTTTACCAATAATTATATTTATTACTTAATAAGTAACTCATGTTTATCACATTACTCTACTTAGGTACCCTACAAAAAATCGTTGACTTAGGTTAGTCTTTAAATTTTGTTAGGCGAGAAATTAATTTTTTCAGAAATACAAAACAAATTTAAGGGATAGAATCGGAAAACAATCAGTTTTTGCGACATTTCTTCCCCGTTCTAAATTTTGCAATGCAAAATCGCATTTGTTAGGTTTTCTGATGCCTATTAATAAAAAAATGGCTAAAAAGAGTCATGTTCCTAGCAGTTTGTTGCTTTCAGATCAGTCAGATCCCCCCGTTATTAAACAAAGTTTAACATACAATTTTTATTAAAAATACTGCCCTAATAAGTGCAGAACGGAAACTTAATGGCGGCCATGATCGGAATAAATTAAAAAATATAAGTAATAAATATAATTATTGGTAAAATAATTGTACTTACCTGATTTTGGAGACACACCTCCACAACACTTATTGTATAACGTTGCACTAAAAGTACACCACCCTATATAGAATTATTAAAATATAAAAATTTTATCAAATCAATAGCCAAAAACATCCACTATAAACTAATCCACCAATCACAGCCATTTTGGCGAAGGAGCTAAAAAAAGGAATTTAGTAGTAGCTAGGTGGACTAGCTACAATAAAAATAAAATTATTTTATAGCTGGCTGATTATTTTTAGGAGTAAAAACCGAAACTTTTCTAACTACACGACCTCAATTAATCACAAAATCATTTTTGTTTACCACTGCATTATATATTTTTTATGGCAATAGAGTTGTCTTTTAATAGCAAAAGAATAATATTTAAAAAACGACCATGTTGAGGTTAAAAAGTAATTTAAAAAAAAAGAACCTTGTATCGACAACAGAGTTGTTTTTTTGGGCGCCTATTTAATGCAGATTTCTTGCTACTGCGAATGGATTTCTAGCTACGGCTAATAGAGTTTTCTCTCAGTGTGTATGTCAATGTATCTGCAAGAAACCCAAATTTCCCAATTTTTGGCGTCAATTTACACAATAAGATCCAGATCTGTCTGTTGCAGTGCTGAAGGCAACATTGTGCTACACTCATTGGGTTAAGAATATGTCAATATATTTATTTGAAATATAAGTATCTACCTAATCACAGAGCCGCTGGGTGTGTCTCGTATATGCTTAATCTTTTTTTTTGTTGTATATCTAAGCCTGTTCTATTGTCTTGGGCTCAGATCGTTATAACCAGTATCGTCATTGTTAAGAGAAGCTAAGGGATCTTCACTTTTATGTTTTTTAGCAGGAGGTTATTTGAAACGTTCACATTCCTGAGGGTATTATGATTGGAATGATATTCATTATTCATTTGTAAATAGGTACGGTTTAATCGAAGTACCTAGCATAATTGTGATCAATAATTCTAATCAACTGTTGGTCGCCAACTTCTGCTTTGTTAGGTCACTAATGGCAGTTGATCGCCTTAAACACTGATTTTTCTGCAGCTTCTTTATTCCATTTTAAAAGTTCGTTCCTTCCTATTGGTATGTTCTCAAACCATCCACTTGATTGTTCGCTTCGATATGATGGATTTCCGCTAGGAATACTAATAATAGTAAGAAATGCCTTGATTTAACAATTGTTGCCATGTTTTACAATTATTTTAGAGAAATGGTGGCGATATCCATTATGCGCTGCTCATAGAACCACCCTTATTCAAAATACCTTAAGAAAAACCATACGGCTAATATAATGTTAGCCTAGAGCAAAAAAATATAATTAATAATTATTAGTCAAAAATTAAATAAGTTAAAAAGTTTAAAGTAGCAGCCAAAGTCAAAAGAAAAGAACCTGCAAGCTGAAGCAGAATTTCAGCACTTCTTACCTTGGTACCCTCGACAATGTTTTTTTGTTAATTTAATTTTTTTTAATTTACCAAGTTTGTTTGCTTGCTTATCTTTTTGATTCCTTTTTGTCACTTGTTACACTGTCAACTTATGGTAAACTGGAATCTCGTTCCTGGTTGATTTCTTTTTGGTTAAAGGTACAAAGTAGGATGTTTCCTTTTAACGCTTTTAAAGGTTTAACTATACTCCCTTCTAGGGGGCGATATGGCTAGCAGCTGAAACTCCACAGAATATTCAGGTTACCTTCTTTAGTTTTTTTTTTATTTGAACAGTTGTCACCAGAGGGACCTTAGAGTACTATCTTTGAATTTTTACTCGAGTCGGGCGCGTTTCCACTAATTTTCCTTTTTGTTGCTCCCTCAAAGCGGTATGCATACCCAGGGTCACATCATTACTCATTGAAGAGTGCGTAGGTGCCTTGGAAAGACTTTTAAATATTATAATTAGCGAAGGAATTCACGACACAAAAAAAAAGTAATCGGTGGCCGATGGCAATATTTTTTTATCTGCTGGAAATTGGTGGCATCAACGTCTATAAACTTTGGATGTTGAAAAATTCAGATTAGAAAAAAAATCGCTTGGATGGGAAAAGAATGTTTTTGTTGGAGTTGGGCCAAGAATTAATTAGGAAAAACATAATTCGTAGATACCAAGATGACAAGTCGTTACATTTCAATATAAAACAATTCATGTTAACCATTTTGACAGAATTAAACGTAAGGAACGAAAAACCTGTTCCCGTTATTGGCAGAAAGCAGCGATGTTTCTTATGCAACAGAAGTAAAGACAGGATATCTCGAAAGTTTTGTATTCGGTGCAATCAGTTCGTCTGTGCAGAACATTAAAAAATATAACAGTTTGTAACAAGTGTGATAATTAAATCATTATTTAAAATGTTATAAATGCTGACAACTTTTTTATGTAAAAAATATATTTTTTATAAGCAAAAAGTGTTTTATTTTTAATACTTATTCCCTAATTATAACAATAAAAAAGTAATAATAAGCCAAAAAAATGTTGGGGTACATTTGGACCCCACTTGGTATTTAATTTAAGTTTTTGACCACGGGTTTATGAAGGTTAAGGCCAGAGAACAGGCCCCGCCCCTATTGAAAATGGGTATAAAATAGCATGCAAAACAGGGGTACTTGCTGATCAACATTTCTCTTAAACTATGAGTTTTACATACCTAAAATTTTGGTGAGGTGTCACAGAAGGTTGGTGGATTATCATGAAGTAAATCGCTTTTCGAAAAAAGGTATAAATAATAAAGAAATTACACTTGAAAAATCATGTTTTTGCTTTTCATGACCTCGACAAGAAAATCACTTATATACAGAAGTCCACATAAAAAACACAGATTCAATATACTTCTTAATATTCACTACAACGTTCTGTTCCCCTAAAAACCTATTTTTTTGTTAAATGTTCGCACAATTTCGATAAATATAAAAAAAACTTGCTCAGAACCTAGTTTACTTTTAGGCAGTCAGCTGTTAGTAACTTTTGGGGATATTTGGTTTTCACCAATATAAAATCTACAGAAACCTACCATTTAATCGGTTTGAGGGGTCTCCGCTAGGTGTCGGCACCGCGAATGTCCGATTCGATTATTTCATTCATAAAAATCCGTTATGTCGGCTTTACACCATAATAACGCTATTTTCTATATTGACCCAAATCGATGTAACTGGAACATAGAATTGAACTTACGATAATTTAAAAGTTATGGCGTTATTGTCGCTTTTAATTGGTAAAACGATGGTTGAACATGCATTTACAACATACTATGCATTTACCACTAAGCTTGTTATCTCGGTTTTAGTTATGTGAAAATAAGCTAATTTATTTTTTTTTTAAATAAAAAAATTAAAACTATAGAGTAAAAGTGTACTTTAATATTTTATTTTACGATAATAATTACATTAGATATATTTTTTGTTATGTTATCTTCATACTTCTTTAATTATTATTCTCTCATCCATTTTGTTTTGCCTTTGTCAGTCGTATGAGTTTTTAAACCATCAGCATGTAGATATGTGTTTCTGTAACTGATCCTAGAAAAATATAGGCATGTTTTAAATATAGGTAAAAAATAGGTAGGTATAGCCAATCACACATTGCTGCCCTTTAATATTTTAATAGTTTGTTGAGAATAAGTAAAACAAAATGTATAAAACATTGATTCATGTGTCAACCAAGTCATTAATTCTTGACAAAATATGTATAAATTTACAAGAAATACCTATGCTGTACAGGACGTGGGACAGAATTATAAAGTACTTTAAGACTTTTTTTTCACTGGATACCTCCTCGAGAGCAAAGTAAATCATCACCATTTTCAGATAATTGGTGTAAATTTTACAGGCACAACTGTTGTTGTCACAAACAATTTTTCTGTATTTCTATTCTTTGAAAAATTCCTCAAATAGGTAATACCTATTTAAGCCAAAAAAACTATTCAAAATCCCGTTAGTTGATTTTATATGTAGTAAAAATTAAATAGCAGGACTCTGAATAACCTTTTCGACTAAATATCACGTTAAAATAAAATACTCTATATTATTGTTTGTCTAGCCTCGAAGAAAATTAAAAATAAAACTCGGACATGCAAATGACATTTTCATTAAAATATTAAAAGGAAATCACAATTACCATTTGAGTCTGTCTTAGAATTCCTTGTAATCTGCTGATCGAGTGCCTCGTTTACTGGTTTTTCATTCATTCTCTACTTGAAGCTTTCTCAGCAATGTGTGTATTTTCAATAAAAATATCTACTTCCATTGTCAGCCTGGAAAAGTGGAAAGGCCTGGGTAAAATAGCTAACCTTAAGGTGACAACAAAATCTTGTCTTCAAAATTCATTCTTTCACATCACATAACGAACAGCTGATCTAAAACAAAAATACCACAATGAAAAAAACACTTCAGATTGGGTTAAAATAAAATTATTTCCACTTGAGTTTAGCAGAGAATCGACAAGGTTTAAAAAGATCAAAAAAATAGATCGTATAATATACATAGTAAGCAAGAATCAGCAAGTTTTAAATTAGTATCGTAGGGTTTAGTAATTAAAATATGCGTAGGTATTTATACATTTACCAAAACTTAGGAAAAAATAATCAAGTGTTGGCACATTTTGGTTAATAATGAGTTATAAGTATGGGATGACTTGTATAATCATAAAAATAATTAATCAAATTTAACAAACTTACCTTTAGCAGAACAAAATGTAAAAAGGCTCGTGTTCATAAACAATATTAGTAGAAAAGATAAACAAACTCTTTGATAAACTCTGTCAGCCATTATCACTTAGGGCGAGGCGGCGAGGTTGGGCTGGGCGATTCCATTTTTGTGGCATTGTGGCCGAGTCCAATCCAAGAAGACCCTGAACAATGCAAAATAATGCTCGGGCCCTTCGTTGCCTATATTTGTCTCCGTCTGCATTAAATTACCTTCGCTACATATAAAGAGAGACATATATAGCTCGAACGAAGATAGGTCTCCTTGCTTAGTAAAGACGTTCAGTTTTTACAAATAACGACGTAGGAGTTATATTAAGTCATACATGATGGGGACGGTAAACGTAGGGCGTCTACTAGCGGCAAAAGTGCAATGTTGCCAGAATGTTCTGCAGTGGCAGTTTATACTTTCATGGTTTATTTCTGCGATTATTTTTTTAAATTTTGTTAATAAGTACCTAATTTCGCAAGTATGGATGCAAAAATCCTTATTTTAAACAATATTCAGGACTTATTATTTTATCATTTAGTCAGTTACCTACATAAATTGTATATTTACAAAAAATACAAGTACGCTTTAGGTAAGTGAATGGGGAATCAAATCAAAAAAATAGTATTTAATTAATTACACAATAAATAATTGCAGGCAATTTCAGAGATTTTAAAACAGTGGTATTATTGTTTGTTTGAAGGTTGTAGACAATGATGTACCTTGAGTAATAGATGTGTTTTGGACTGCCATTGCCTTTAGTTTTTCATATCACAACGTTTCAACTGGAGATACTTACCAGTTGAAAGTTGAAACGTTTGTGATATAAAAAAGTAAAGGCAATGGAAGTCCAAAACACATCTATAATACTCAAGTGGTATTATTATTATTATTACGCAAATATGAGAATATTTATTTAAAACGGCAACATTGCACTGCTTTTGGAGACAGAAAAATAGCAAAATACCTATAAAATAAAAGTCCATCAAAAATTATTTTAAAATTGGCATTCTATTTTAGGAGTACAATTCTCCGAAATCTTGAACTGTCTGCGATTCCAATAGACCAGTAAATTACAGTATATTAAAAAGTGACCATCGGCGAGTAAAGAATAATTTGTCAACTAGCTGTTGCATTGTGTTCATAAAAAGCGCTATGTTGCCATTATAAATTACGTTCGCGGCTCGGTACAGCGCCATATATTACAAACCTCTGATTAAATTCATAATAAGCGCAAGGTTTGGCAACATCCTAGCTTTGTAAGGAAAATCACACAGCACTGCTATTATTGGAGAAGTAGCCTTAAATGAGATCATAGAATTTTACTATCTTTTACAACTCCATTCAATATTTTAGGCAAGTAAAAATATATTGCAAATCGGAACGGTGGCGCCGTCTTATTAAGTTTTATGAAAGTATTTTGTGATGACGTCTGTGATCACATGATGTGTGGTGAAAAGCACGTGGATAATGTTCCCTTAATAAATTAAATTGGATTAACTTCCATTTTTTATTGTCATTTTCGATGTAATGAACTGTAAAAGTTAGTTTTGGAATAAAGACATTTTAAAAGTTAATTTATCTTCGACAGAGGTACAGGAAAAATTATTTATAGCTGATGGTAACCATTTTTAAGTTCAATATATGACGTATGTTACTATCATATACTAGCTTACTATGAAAGATTCTCTCTCTATTATTCTAATAAACAATTTTGTGGTTTACACAGACCTTTTTTCCTACTTTATAATACTACTAATACTTTTTTTTCAAGGGTGATGCTGGTCTGCATAACAAGACTGCTGTTCCACATGATACGGTTGCTGGTCCACGTAACATGACTAGAGCGGAACTAAACCAGAAAACAATTGAAGCCCAAACTAAATGCTCGATATATTATACCAGGGTGCCTGACTATCATTTGTGTAACTTTAAATTTATTGGTCTCGTAAATGAATATGGGAAATTAAACAAAGAAGTAATTCGATTAATGTTTGGGAATCAATATGAAAATAATACTAGAGGTTACGAAGAAATGATTAAAAGTTGTGTTGTTTATACTAGCGACGAAAAAACCAATATAAAAAATTTTTGGGATTGCGCAAAAAATAGGGTAAGTAAGCAGACATAATTTTCAGTTTTTACCCAAGCCATATAGAAGTATGAATTGCAAATTATTAAAATATTTTAATATTAGATTGGGCAGAATAACATACTCCAAATCCCCACTGATAATGAGACAATTTAATTATTTACGTCCGCCATAATGGAAGAATGGAGAATATTCTTGGGTTTTTCATCTAATTATCTTAGAAATTGTACAACGAATAAAATCGTTAAAGATAAAACAACTAATAACAAAATTATTCTAAATAACAACTGAAACTTACATAATATTAAATAATTTGGTGCCCCGAGCAAATAATCAAGTTCCAACCCACTAAGCTGGGGAGATATAAAGCCAGCCAGAGTAACAAAGGTAAGCCCAAACATTATTAAGCCCTCAAGTAAGAAATCCACTTTACAATACGTCCGCTTCGTTCTGTGTTCACTGCTCGCCGACCTCGAATTCTAATTGGTGGAGCCGCTTGACCGCTAATTCCTTGTTCCCTGGTATAGTCCACATTCAATCATCACATTGGTGCACCCAAAATGCTTGCAAAACTCACGACTTACGATTTGTTAAGAGTTTATTTTGACTTGAGAGCATAATAGCACTCGGCGATCTTCAAATATGACGGAAGTAACAGAAAATAATAGGTTAGATTATTGCAAACAGCATAGCTTATCATTTGGCCTTTCACTGACATTAGGCGTTGAAATAAATAATAGTTGTAGCGAGCGCAGCTAGGACTGGTATTTGTAGCTGTGGTTGACATACTCATATTCACAAGACTCGAAACTTCTTCTCGATAGTTAGGTAGTATACGCAATTATCGATGTATGGAGACCCTCTGCTTAAGTTAAAAAACATAACATAAAATATTAATCCGGGATTAGAATAGTCCAGTTTTTTATACACCACGCACTGGCGAACCATTATTGTAAGCTAATAAATAGTAGTTATATTTTTACAAAAAGACTAAAAATTAATCGTAAACCATAGTGTTTGGGATTTTTGTTATCCCACTGCGCCGCGTCCGACTGTTGAATATTGACTTCTTCGGGACACGCGGCTGGATGAGTTATTGTAAGAATACAAGCAAACACGGTCAATTTTACACCATTTTATTTACTTCAGAACGCTACTAATCAAACTTAACAATTAACAAAGTTTTTTCGTTACCTTGGTTACCAGCCAGAGGAAAGCGCGCGGCGACTTGACTTTTTTGGAGTTTCTCGCGGCACTCCCTCTGTCTTTTCGCGAGAGCATTTTGTACGAGGCGTCGCGTGGCGGTTAGAGGTAAATTGGACCTATCTCGCACGGTCAATTGCTCTTGCAGTTTTTATAAATGTTTGTGGAATCGAACATACCGCCGCCCTTGAAAGGATCCCGAAGGAGATGTCTTTCAATATAAATACACAAATGATAATAAAGTAAAGAGAAAACGACTGGTAACCGTACTAAAAACTAACTTTTATACTAATAAACCTGTCATTACCAAAACAGGATAAAAGAAAAATACATATATAAGCAAATAAAGTTTTGCTCGAACAAACCCGAACAAACAATAATTATTAAGAACAGTCATAATCATTATTAATAGGCAATGGGCACACTTTTACTATGCTACGCTTAACGACACCTTTCGTGGTGGTGACACTGACAACGCGCACCACACTATCACTTCCAGGGTGTACAGAAAGGATTCTTCCTCTTGACCAATGGCAGGGTGGAACATGGTCCTCCTTTAGTAGAACTAGGGAACCGATGAGATTTTCCGGATGGGACTGGAACTTCCATTTGGACCTCTGATGGAGAGTGTGCAGGTATTCACTTGACCACCGGGACCAAAAACTCTGGAACATGTGTTGTAGGTGTTGATAGCGGGTTAGTTGGTTGACCCTTTTTTGCTTGAGGTCGTGATCTGGTACCATATTTACTGGCTGTCCAATTATGAAGTGGCCGGGGGTTAAGATTTCAAGGTCGTTTGGATCGTTGGAAATAGGTATCAAAGGACGTGAATTGAGGATGGCTTCCACTTGAACAAGTAACGTATAGAATTCCTCATAATTAAGAGGGTTTTCATTTAAAACGCGTCGCAAATGATGTTTAACAGATTTTACTGCACCTTCCCAGATGCCTCCGAAGTGTGCTGATCGAGATGGTATGAAATGCCATTTGATTTTTAATTCTTCAATAAAAACTTGAAAGGGATTAGATTTTAGAGTGTCATAAATACCCTGTAGCACGTTTTTAGCCCCAATAAAGTTAGAGCCGTTATCGGAGTAAATGTTAAGACACAAACCACGCCTGGATACAAATCGACGAAGCATGCCTATAAAACATTCAGTGGTAAGTTCACTTGCGAGCTCTATGTGTATTGCCCGTGTAGCCAAACAAACAAAAATGCAAATATAGCATTTTAAAGTACGTTTACTTCGAAATTTTGAATCTCGCAACAAATATGGCCCAGCATAATCAATGCCCACATTTTGGAAGGGACGCGAGGGGGTTACGCGTGCTGAAGGTAAATCGCCCATTAGATTTGATAGAGGTTTCGGGTCCACCTTAAAACAGGGTATGCATTTACGAATAATTCTTCGTACGGTATTTCTGCCACTTAAAGGCCAAAAAGTTTGACGAACAAAAGAGAGAGTGGCTTGTGCGCCAGAATGTAAATTTAAAATATGAGTGTCAGTTATAATTAACTGAGTAAAAGGATGCTTGGATGGAATTACTATTGGATGTTTTGCGTTAAAATTGAGGTTAGCATGTCTAAGACGGCCGCCCACTCGAATGAGGCCGATTTCGTCAAGAAAGGGGTTAAGTTGTAATATGTTAATAAGTTGTTAGTTTCATGTATAAACTTATTCTATTTTCCAATCATCAATATTCCGTGTCACGAACAATACATCATTTTGCTACGTTAACACTTTTATAAAATATATACAAGCAAATAGTTAAACATGAACCTCTTTTATGGGTTATTCAACTATTACACAATTTCCTATAATACTAACAGATTTTGCATTATTTAAAATAGATCGTAATAATAATAATTTACAATTTTCTTAACTATACTATATTACACCTCCTACGAAATTTAAAAAAAAATAGAAAAAAAAAATGTTTGTTGTACTATGTATTAAAATACATTTTTGTCCTATTTTTATGTATCTCAACTAACCTATTTCCTATTTTAATTAGAACATTTGGAGCCTTATCCTCAACTACCAGATAAGGACCGTTATAAATAGCATCTCTTTTATTACCAGCATCATTTTTTACCAAAATTTTATCGCCTGGTTTGTAAATAATTAATTTTGTTTTTTGGTCAAAGTTGGTCTTTCTTTTCTCTTTTGACTTCACTAGATTATCTCTTGCATCAGCCCATGCATTTTGCAAGCGATATTTTAGCTCAGTAGGATAATTATCAAAATTATAGAGTGGATCGACCTTATTAATAATATTAGAGGGTAAATTACAAGTTCTTCCAAAAACTAACTCATACGGAGTGTATCGTGTTTCTGTATGAACGCTATTATTGTACGAAAAACTCCAAAATTGAAGCCAAGTGCTCCAAGTTTCGGGATTTTTAGTTGTTTGTATCCTTAAATACGCATTTAAATGTTTGTGTGTATTTTCAAGAGAACCTAAGGTTTCATGGTGATACGCTGTAGAAAACAACTGTTTTATCTTTAAAATTTTACAGGTATCCTTTAAAGTTGAACACAAAAATTCCGAACCTCTATCTGAAATTATACACTTTGGTATACCGTATCGCAAAATAAAATTATTTACAAAACTTGTGGCTATGGTTGTAGATTCTTTATTTGGTAAAGGATAGCATTCAACAAACTTTGAAAGCTCGCATTGCAAGGTGAGAACGTATCTATTTCCTTCCTTGTCCTCTTCTAAAGGCCCTACCAAATCTAAATAAACATTTTGGAATGCTGAAGAGGCAGTCGTAGTGATGGACATAGGTTGTACATTAGGCCTAGAATGCTTATACCTTTGACATGCATCACAATGTTTGACTAGCTTTTCGACATCCAAATGTAAGTTTGACCAAAAATAATATTTTTTGATATTATTATACATTCGGTTTATTCCCGCATGGCCTCCGGTGGGCAGGATGTGAAAATCATTAAGAATAATTCTTTGACGTTCTAAATCAGTTACTTTTTCCACGTCTTTAACAATTGAAATTTTAAAGTATTTATTCGACATGTCGTTCATTTCACTGTTCCTTATAACATTTATTAATCGCGCGTTTTGTTTATTTTTTAGAATAATTAATTCCGGAATATTGTATTTAATACATATTGAATCCAGGTCTCTCAACGATGTATCTCGTACGAACGTTGATCGAGGATCCTGTTTCATAAAAATAATTTTTTGATTTGCTACGTAAAGAAAATCACCAATAGTAAAATCGAATTGTT
This sequence comes from Polydrusus pterygomalis, assembly GCA_963969555.1. NCBI lineage: Eukaryota > Metazoa > Arthropoda > Insecta > Coleoptera > Curculionidae > Polydrusus > Polydrusus pterygomalis. Next base: position 49,404,305 of record OZ018382.1, read on the forward strand.
TTCCTTGTATTAATTTTTCAAAATCTATTTTAGAGAGTGAATTAAGTTCATAAGAGTTTTTTGGACGTTTTAATAATTCAACAACGCCAGGGTGATCAATCCTGTCATTCACTGAGTCATTAAAACTTACCTTATTTCCTGCTTGCTCTCTAAGGACCTTGCTCTGTTGTCTAGTTATAGCAAAAATAGTTTGGTCAATCGTATTAGACATATTTTTTAACTCATCAGAAGAAATTGGTATTCGTGAAAGAGCATCTGCAGTAACATTATCCTTACCTTTTATATACCTTATATCAAAATCATATTCTTCTATAAGTAATCTAAACTTTGTTAACCTACTTGAAGGATTCGTCATACCAAACAAATAAACTAAGGGTTTATGATCAGTATAAATAATAAACTTTCTACCGTATAAATAACAAGAAAAATGTTTGATACCAAAAACAATAGCTAAAAGTTCCTTCTCGATAGTAGAATATCGCCTTTCCGCCCTATTTAATGCTCTACTTGCATAAGCTATCGGCCTATCATCAAAATTTGATAGAACAGCGCCTACACTATCACGTGCAGCATCAGTTTTTAAAATAAATTTATTTCCGGGTGAAAAATTTGGATATTGTAGAACAGGTGGGTTAATAAGAGCTGTTTTTAAAGTTTCAAAAGCTTTTTTACACTCTGAAGACCAATGAAATTGTATATTTTTTCTTGATAAGTAGTTTAATGGAGCTGCAATCTCGGCAAAATTTTTAATATATTTTCTGTAGTAATTAGCGAATGCAACGAATCTTTTTACTTCATTTGCATCCTTGGGCGCCGGATACTCCTGAACCGCCCTAATTTTATCAGGATCTGGTAAAACCCCCTCGCTTGATACAACATGCCCTAAATATAAGAGTTCCTTTTTTAGAAATTCGCACTTGTTAGGGTTTAATTTTAAGTTAACGTCTCGTAATCGTTGAAAAACTTTTACTACATTTTTATTATGATTAATGAGATTACTACCAAACACAATAAGATCATCTAAATAAACAAAACAATTTTCGTAATTAAGACCTGACATTGCGATAGTCATGGCTCTAGAAAAGGAATTTGGGCTTATTTTTAGGCCCATGGGTAGGCGAGTCATCTGAAATTGTCCCTTGCTACCTACCGTAAAGGCTGTTATAGGTCTGCTAGACTTTTCCAGTTCTATTTGATAATAGCTTTGTGATAAATCTAAATGTGAAAAATAAGTTGCGCCACCTAGCGAATCTAAAATTTCAGTAATACAGGGTAAAGGCCACTTATCGTCTGAAATAATTCTAGAATTCAAAAATCTGTAATCAAGTACTACTCTAAACCGTTTATTACCATTATTGTCGGCCCGCTTTGGAACTACTAAAAGTGGAGAAGACCATTCAGACCTGGCCTCCTCAATTATTCCATCTTGTAGCATTTTATCAATCTGGTTATTTATTTCGTGTTTTTGGGAATGAGGCAATCGATATTGCTTAACATAAACAGGAGACGCATCGGGTTTTAAATGAATTTTTTGTTTATAAATATTAGTTGTTGTTAAAGGATCGTTATCTAAGAGAAAAATATCGGAATATTTGGCACATATTTTTTGTATAGAAAATTTTTCTTTATCGTGCATATGATTAAATTCTAATAAGTTTAATAGCTTTTCAACCCTAGTAACTGAATTATTGTTAGTAGCGCCGAAATGACAGATTTCGTAATTATCTACTAAATCAATTTTTGGCTGAAAATTTTTCAAACTAACATCCTGATCACGTACATTAAGAAATTTTATAGGTATCATATTATTTGAGGTAGGTCGGACTACCGCTCCAGCTGTGAAGATACCTTCTCCTACTTCGTCAGCAAAAACAACACAATCTTTATCTGTGTCTACATAAAAATATTTAATTATTTCGCTGCGTTTAGGAATTAACGTAAACAATTCTCGTTTAGAATGTAAAGGTGTTACTACTTTTTGATTATTAAAGTAAAATGAAAAACAAAACTTTTCGAAGTCTATTGTTGCTAAATATTTATAGAAAAAGTCTGATCCTATTACACCGTGACAACTCTCTTCAAAACTGTCAATCAGCAAAAATGTATGAACTACATTTATATTGTTTACTTGTAAAGTTAAGTCTAATGAACCTTGTGAAACTATTGACCCAGATATTCCATTAATTTTTATCTTTTCTGAAAAATTTATTTTTTGAAATTTATTTACATATTGCTTAAAAATTACGCTAACAGACGCTCCTGTGTCTAATAAGAGATTAATATAATTTTCTTCATACTTTACGGTCACAAAATTTAAACCGTTGGCATTTAGTAAAAAATGTGTATTAGGAGCCTCGAAAAAACATTCTATTTGGCGGCGATTGAGTGGAAGTTGAACTTGTACCTCCATTGTCCGTAGTTATGTTTTGCATAAAATATCCCCGATTGCCATAACGATTATTTGTCCCCCGACTATTAAAATGATTTGAATTCGAAAAACGTGGGTTTTGCCTATAAGTAGGTTGCGGAATATTGTTGCTAAAGTTATTCTGCCTACTATTGTTTCCTCTAAATGAATTTCGGAAAGAACCCCTTGTAAAATTGTTATTAAAATACCGTCCACGATTTACACCTCTATTATTTGAGTTATTGCCTCGGTTGTTGCCATTTGAGCGCATAGAAAAAATTGGTCTTGAGTTGTTTATTGACAACTCTTCGTCCTTAGCACCCCTAATCGCGTCATTTAGATTTAAATAATTTCGTGCTTTTATAATCGTTCTTAAGTCATTATTATTAAGTCCGTTCGCAAATGAATTTACTGCAATTTTTTCGTTAATCGGTCTTAAGATGTTCACATTTTGCTCATTCCCGTCGGCTTGCGTTAAGGTTAGATCAACTAGTAATTTTTCCAGAGACCTTCCAAAGTCATCGATTGATTTTGAATTTTGTTTCGAGTTGTTTAGTTTTGAGGACAATGCAGAAACAGATTTTTTTGAAATGAAGTAAGATTTTAAATCGGTAACTAAAAGTGCATTAGTCGCATAGGATTGTTTAAGTCTAATTTTTGCGCCTTCATTTAGTCGAGTTTTTAACACATAGGTAGTTAAAAGTTTTTTCCCATCATTATCCAATAAAGAATCGTACAACTCTATAGCATCTATAAGTTGTTTAGTGGAAGCCTCGGAGCCGTCCATTACTGGAACCAAGCCAGATGCGGTTTTTAATTCGAACTTTTCAGACATTTTGACTTCTGTCTCACTATCTGAAGAATTTGAATCAATGTTTGCCACAAATGGCAATTCCAATAACTGAGACTCTGTAAGTCTTTCTTGTAAACTTTTTTCTATATTCCCTAAATATCTATTTATTTCGGTTACACATAATTTAACTTTCTCTACTAAGTCGCCTACATATGATTTACTATTAAATATATCCTTAATTTCATTAAATTTTAATTTAAATTTATCTAATTTCCTAAAATAATATCCTAGTACCTTAGAATTATTCCTTCGTTCTTGATTATCTTTTCCAATGTTCCTATTAAATACTCTTACTTCTTCCAGTAAGTATCTAAATTCGTCAACGTCTTTCGGCATCCCATATCATATTTCTTTTCCATACCAATTTTATTTTTAATAATATCCATTAATATATATTAACCATATCCATCATACCATATTATACCATATTATACCATATTATACCATATTATACCATATTATACCATATATACCATCTTTTTAAATTGTTTCAGTACTCTGTGCTGCAAGTACTGCTCTTCTAATTTTCCTATTTAATGTTTTTTTGCAATGTCTATAACCAATCCATAATACTACTGTCAAAGCTAGAATAGTTAACACAATACTCAGAACATCTTGGATGGAACCAAATTTTCCGGATGTGGTTTGTCCACCACTGTTTCCTGCTTGTGCTATTATAACTTCTTCCTTGCTTTGTGTTTTTCCCATTGTTTCATTAGTTAATTTCCATTACAATTAATCCATAAAATAGTATGTATTGCCTAAATATTACTATCCATATTCAGTTCTTTAGGCAGGATCGCCATGTAATATGTTATGGGTAATTTTGGAGAAGACGTCATCAAAGAAACAAGTTGTTAGTTTCATGTATAAACTTATTCTATTTTCCAATCATCAATATTCCGTGTCACGAACAATACATCATTTTGCTACGTTAACACTTTTATAAAATATATACAAGCAAATAGTTAAACATGAACCTCTTTTATGGGTTATTCAACTATTACACAATTTCCTATAATACTAACAGATTTTGCATTATTTAAAATAGATCGTAATAATAATAATTTACAATTTTCTTAACTATACTATATTACAAAGTGAGTTTAGTTTACTATTTGGCTTTATTGATTTATGCAAGGTTAGTTGTTGCAGCTCATTTGAAAAACATTCTCTTTGAACAAGTTTAGTTAACTGAAACGCGCTGTGAGTACGCTCTTCTGGGGTTAACATGCCAGAAATCCTGGATTCAACAGGTTTCTTTGCATTAGAAGCGAATCGAAAACAATATGCTACAACATTAATAAGCTTTGAGTAGTTGGAATAACGATAAAAGATAGAGCAGGTTTCTTCAGCAGTTACTAAAGCTATTGGTTTAGGGTTATATTCTGGGATTCTTGATTCAGATTTTTCGCGAGCAAAATTCGATATATGCGTATCATGCGGCCAATGTTCGGATGGCTGAGACAAAAATGCAGGTCCGTGCCACCACAGATTGCAATCTTGAAGGTCATTTGGATTAATTTCCCTAGATATGATATCCGCAATTATGCTGGCGAAATCGCAAGAGTATAGAAAAAATGTAATTTTGAACAGTTGGTCCTACCAACAAAGCGTCATTGAGAGAAATGCCAGAAGAGGTGGCAGCTGAGCCATCAAACACAACCCTTAGTCGCGTGGTAAGACTGTCTTGTTTTTCTACGCCATGATGCGGTAAATAATTTATAGGATAAGTAGATTTTGGATTAATATTAGGATCAACTTCAGTTATGTGGCCAAGGTCACGATATTCCTTTATAAATTTGCAATAAGCTTCCTTAAAGGTGGGGTCTTTATTTAATTTTTTTTCTACTGCATAGAAACGTTTAAGTGATGTGTCAAGAGAGTTTCCTAGAGTATTTATAATTGGTTTTAAGGGTAAACTAACTTTAAATCGACCAAAGTCATCTCGAGTCGTTGTTGATTTAAAGTGAGCCTCACATTGAAGCTCCTCATGGGAGTACGGTTTTTGTTTGTTATTAGGCGCTTCTTCTAAACTCCAAAATCGTTCTAAAGAATTTTGCAAACTATTCGTACAGGTAAACGATAGAGAGGGATTGGTGTTAGCCATTGTTAAAAATGTAATAGGTCCACTAACTAACCACCCCAACTTTGTTTCCTGCATAATGGGTTTATTTTTTCCTAATTTTATTTGGCCTGAACCCATGAGTTCATAGAAAATTCCAGCGCCAATCAAAATGTCTATGGGGGCAGGTTTGTCAAATTCGGTATCGGCTAAAGGTAAGTCTATGGGAATGTTTAGATTAGTTAAATCGACTGGCTGCTGAGGAACGAAGTCGGTTATTTTTTCTATGACCAATGCGGGAATATTATAAGTAAATCTTTGGTGATGGGATTTTATTTCAATTTTAGTGCGTTTAGAAATACTGGAAGTTTTTTGGTTAATACCAGAAACAGGTATATTAATAGATTCATAGGGTAAATTCAGTTGCTTAAATAGGTTTTGGGTTATAAAATTGGACTGGCTACCACTGTCTAGGATAGCTCGGCATAAGATGGGTTGATGGTCATGATTGTAGACATAAATTAAAGCTGTTGACAATAATACAAAGGTATTTGGGTTTTGGTTGGTGCATGATAAGCTAAATGCATTATTAGAAGAGAGTGTTTGTATATTTGGCAATATTGCATCCGAGGTTAGATTATTAGGATTTTGTTGAGGGTTTGGCAAGATTGCTCTATTAAAGTTGTGCTGAGTATTTGGCAAGACTGCATTGGGTTCAGCAGGATTTACTAGTAAGGTTTGAGTTGGTCTTGGCTGATTATTATTTATGGTAGAATTTTTAGGGCCTTGATTGCTGGATTGCATATGAAGCAAGGAATGGTGCCTACCTTTGCAAGTTCTACAAGTATGAGCAGATTTACAATCATAGGTTCTATGCCCAGGGCGCAGGCAATTTGTACACAGGTTATGGCGTTTTGCTTCGAAAAAACGTGAATTTATAGAAAAATCAACAAATTTTTTACATGCGTAAATTAAATGATTTTCTTTACATATAGGGCATGCAGTTTCAGTTTGAGTAAGAGCTACACGAGGTGCTAAATATTTTTGCTCGTTGGGTTTTTCAAATTTTCTTTCGTATCTTTTAGGGTTAAGTTTAAAATCTAGTGACTCTAAAAAACAACATCTTTCCGATAAAAAGGTTATAAAATCTTCAGTTGTCGGTCGGGGTTTATTTCTAGAAAATATTTCCCATTCTTTTCGCGTGGATATGTCTAATTTGGTTGTTAGTAAATAAAGTAAAATTGTGCTCCAATCTTCTATATTTTCCCCAAGATTTTCTAGCGATTTATAATGCCTTTGAAAAGAGTCCAAAAATTTCCTTAAATTTAAATATGATTCGTCTTTTACGGGGGCCATTTCAAAAATACCTTTTAAATGTGTATGGATTATCGCTTTTTTATTTTCATATCTGTCTTTTAACAAAGACCAAGCCGTTGAATAACTGTTGCCTGTGGCTGCTAAACAGCTGATTAACTGCGTTGCGTCACCCCTTAAAGTGGATTGAAGATAATAAAATTTTTCAACGTTGTCAATTTGAGGGTTCTTATCTACTAGAGCTTCAAACGTATCGCGAAAATTAACCCATGTTTCGTAATTTCCTGAGAACTGTGGTAAGGGAATTGGTGGAAGCCGAAGACCAGCTTGTGCACCAAAAGAAGTTGAAGGCATATTTGAAATGGCGGGCATGACATTGGCGATAACAGGAGGAGGATCGTCACACGCTTGATCTAATGCTAATTTTGCCTTAGCTAATAAGTCATAGTATTTGTTTTCAAAATCGTCACGCTCATCATTTTGTTGAATAATTTCCGGTAAATCGAATTCTAAACATAACCTTTCGATGTCCCCCTGTATACGCTCAAAATCAATAACTAAATTTTGATTATGTTCCAGACGAGTTTGTAAATCAATGAAGGTTTTTTTCTGCTTTAACACCACTGGGGTGCATTTATTCAAAAAAGTCTCGAACCGAGTTAATTGTGATTTTACAATACCTCGACGAGCCACAAGATACTTATAGTCAATCTGAATGTTCTTTCCTTCTTCCTCCTGAGAGGCAGGACCCTTGTTTTCATTGGTAGACATAATGTAAAAATCAAATTAAATATAGGTATGTAGTTTTTCTGTACAATATAGAAATATCGACAGCGATACAAGTTAAATAGATTTTTTAGGTTGGTAGGTATAAATCAAAACTTGCCTAAAAATAGTATAAGTTTTGATAGACCTAGGTATGTAGAATAGGTATAGGTACCTTAAATAAGATATATTAGAAAGGAGATATTTTGATTTGATAACCAAAAATTCAATAATTCAGGCTAATACGCATTTTAGTTTAGAAATGATAGATAAAACTATATAGTAATTATTGAATTTTTGCATTAAGTAGGTATTTTAGGTTTATTTTCTATTAAGAAGATAGGTGGGGTAAAGCAAAATCTGCTAACAGTAATCTGATTTTCAAAAAATTGAATGTATTAAAGTTTGCGTTACTTTTTCAAAAGTTTGCACGGCTTGATTAGGTTATAGATAAAAATATCTGGGTAAAATACTGGGAAAGGAATAAAAAAAGGATGGATCCGACCTTTGTTGTTCTTCAGAGCAAATTGCAGCGCCGTTGTTGATTTCTTGTTTGTTGGCTCCGCAGCCCTTGGTTGCTTGCAGGCTGGCGAACTGGCTGGTTTGTATTCAGAAAAATGGGTTGAGGTTTTCATAAGCGTCCTTCACGTTAAAATCTAAAATAAAGGTTTAAAGAAAACCGGCACGAACGGACCATAATGTTTGGGATTTTTGTTATCCCACTGCGCCGCGTCCGACTGTTGAATATTGACTTCTTCGGGACACGCGGCTGGATGAGTTATTGTAAGAAAACAAGCAAACACGGTCAATTTTACACCATTTTATTTACTTCAGAACGCTACTAATCAAACTTAACAATTAACAAAGTTTTTTCGTTACCTTGGTTACCAGCCAGAGAAAAGCGCGCGGCGACTTGACTTTTTTGGAGTCGTGGAATCGAACACATAGTTTGTGACCACCACCAGCTTAACAACACTCTCCGTCCGAATATGAATGAACATGAAATAATCCTAAAATTCGGTGTCACGGTGGCATCACGCGTAGTAAAATTTAGTTAGGTCAAATATGATTTTGCTAAAATTTATTAAAATTGGCTTAAAATAGAACAATAATCATTACAATTTTAATGAAACTTTGAAATAAAATGATTAAAACTATCGTACTGATCAGTGGTCACGAGTCCGTTTCTTCCTCTTAATTACACCATTTCCAGAATGAAATCGCAGGAAATTTTAAACTAAAAAAGTGAATAAGTAGTTTAACCAAAATTTGTAAAAGAATTACAGAGTCTTCGTAGCTCAATTGGTAGAGCTGGTATTCGAACTGGTATTCGAAAAGTGCTGTGTTCGATTTCTGCGAAGGAATAAACCATTTTTTATTTTAAAAAAAATTGCACGCCCCGATTAACATTTTCCAGTTATATTTAATACATTAAAAGCTATAATTTCACAAATTTTGAAATACCTTCTTACGTATCATAAAAAAAACTATAAGTTTTGGTTTTAGAATTGTTCGCGCCCTATTTTAGACTTGGAAAATACAAAAACACTTTACACTTTAATACTGCCGTTTTTAATGTTATCTACACGTTGGCGTTATTAGATTCCAAATTCGACCTTTCGCTCTTTATATAATTTTTTTTTAAAAGATATAAAACACCTACAAACCTACAAATATAAATTTAAACTGTACTTTTAAACATGTTCTCATTTTTCTTTTTACAAAATTGAAAACATTGGTGGTTAGTGCAGTCTACATTTCTGTTCTAGAATTACAAATTGACCACTGAAGAGCCAAACTATGACTATGAGAATGCCAATTAGACACTGAAGAGCCAAACTATCATAACACTGTATAATATGTTACCCAACTGCCCCACGGATTACCATAAATAAGATTTGTACAAGTAGTATGCCTATACCACCAGCAGAGAACCTTTAAGCGATGAAACTTTAGAATACTTTGACGTTAACGCACAAATACAAGGGTTGCCACATGTGCCTAGATGGCCCTTGGGTGGTTAATTCTCACCTCATCACTCATTCGCCAAAATATTATAATTCTAAACTTCCTTTAAGAAAAAAACGTAGGTTGCCCGGCATTGCCAACTCTTAATCTAAACTAGATTTGGCAACCCTGTTTAAAAAATACGGAATATCCCAACAAGATTCGTACTGAAACATAAGGGCATATTACAAAATTAGACATAAGCTGTTCTTTATTGTCTTAATATTAAGGTGTATTACTTTCAGACACAAACTACGTTTTCAAAAATACTTATTTTATAAGGTTACCTTATACAGGGTCAAAAACAAATAAACTTTGCATCACATGCGACCAAAATTGAAAAGCCCAATTTTGATTTTGTAGAAAAACACACATTTTTAATATAGCGCTACTTTAAAGAAAATGTATCTGAAATAAAGCCTTGTCAAAACTGAAAAGTTTTATGTAGGTTGCATTGAGTCTTATCTTGCAAAACTGGTGCAATTTACAAAATATAGGTAAACAATCAAAATTATCTTATGCAGTTAAAATTTTGCATGTGGGCTAGAAACTGCATTTAAAAAAACTTTTTCTAATAACTTTTTTCGATATTTTCAGAAATAACCCCACTTTTGAATTATTTTTTGGAAAAAATTAAAATTTGACAGATAATGCGAATCACGTGACTACTAAATAGTATGCTTAATTTTCATCTCGATCGAAGCAGAAGTTGATGCCAAAGTCAAATTTTGAATTAGATTAATAAAAAAAATCCCATATGATGCGGACTTTAGATACTGGTGACACTGTATGTAGATTTTGAAGTGCAGTAGCGTATTTGCTACGTAGAGCGTTCTCTTGTCAAATTACAATCTATTTACTTGGCGTCGCGCGGATTTTGTTGTATAATATATTTTGCTGTAAGTTATGAACTGTATAAGTATCCAGCGTCTACTCTACCACTTTTAGTAGAATTTCCCCATTCGATTCTTGGAAATATTTTTTCATCAAGGCCTCTTGTGACTTGCACAAATTATATATTAATATTAATATTGTATATTAATGAAACCTGTTCCTCCTTCATTTAATTTTAGGAAAATTCTTTTTAGTGCAAAGTTTTAGTGGTGGTGGAGTCTGAATTTATTATTCACCACTTAACTTTTAATAAAATTATGAACATTTTAAGATGTGAAGGACAATAATTTATCTAGGCGACTAAAATATTTAAAAAATGGACTTTACCTACTTTCGGTTATACCGGAAGTAGTTTTGAAGTGTTGAATTTGCCGAAAAATGATGCTTATTTAATATAATTATACTATTACAAATTTTGATTTTTACTTCAAGAATTACCGAAAAAAATTGTAAGGGGAAATACTTTTTGTATCTCAAAAGAAATGAAATATTGTTATTTTATAATTAATATAGTGGTTTTGAGCGTAAAATGTGATCGACGCTGTAAAATCAAAAAGCTATAATTTCTACATTATTTTTAAATAAAATGGTAAGACATAAAAAAGAAAAAACTATAAAGTTTAACCAAGCCTAGAACATACATACAGAGTCCAGCAACATTGCGTCAGGCTTCGATAGCTTCTTTACGAATTCAGTTAGGAATTTTATTTATATGTTTACTTATACTATAACACGGATTGTATATTAGGAAAATATTAAAGTGTCATATCATAAAGTTGTATTTTTTAAATAACACACCCTCTATTTTCTGGTGTTTTTAGATTTATATTTGTGTCCTCTATAACTGTTTATAATTTTATTAAATTTGCTTTGGTAGTGTAGGAGTCACAAATTAAAAACTAAAAAAAATGCCGTGCAACCGCGGAAAAAAAATAAAATAAGCATTTTGTATTTACAGCATTATGTGAGATTATTGACAAGGGGTCAAGAGATGCTATAAATCGAATAATTTAATACAGTGTTCAAAATAAGGTCTCAAAAATGACAGGCTTTAAATTAATTTTTCTCAAGGTTTTCAAATGGGACACCTTGAATATTAATAATTAATTAACAGCAAATTTGTCTTCTTATATAATTTTTTTGGTTTGTTTGTTCCTGTTGCTTACTGGGTCACTCCAAATAATGACTTACCTTCATGTATATACACGGAAAAAAATATATACTATAACCAAGAGTGATAGGCTTTAATTAAGGATACACTAGTTTCGTATATCCGCAAGAGCAACTATGCTTGTTATTCAAAGTATGGAATTCTTAAAATGACACAGTCACCATTACTTCTTTTAAGGGTCAACAAGCTTAAAGTGAGTATTGTAATCCGTACATCAAAACATGCCTTAACTTAAAACAAGAGTAAGTAACCCTGGCATAAGTTTAGTAGTATTTTAACGAATATTAAGTTATCATAATGTAAAAGCAAGTAGACTTTAGGTGAGTATTCGTTATCCTTATCTCAATTTAATTCTAATCTAATGCTGAAAGTAAGCAAATATAGGACAAATACAGCTATTCTTGAAGTTAAATAATTAAAAATTTAATTCAATATCAAATAATCTTTCATTGAGTATCATCATCATCAATCAGCCCATATCTGTCCACTGCTGGACGTAAGCCTCCCTTGTTTGCGTCCACATTCTTGTGTCACCTGTATCCAGTTTGTGTGGACACGTTTTATGTCGTCTGACCATCTAGTCGGTGGACGACCTCTGTTCCTGTATGCCTCCTGTCTAGGCCTCCATTCCACAATTCGCTTGGTCCATCTATCGTCCTGCATTCTCGCTATGTGTCCCGCCCAGTTCCACTTTAGAGTAGCTATTCTCTCTACTGCATCAGTCAGCCCTGTTCTTCTGCGCAGTTCCATGTTTGTGGTGTGGTCTCTAAGGGTCAATCCAAGCATTGATCTTTCCATTGCGTGTTGTGCTACTCGTATCTTCTGTACAGCTTTTTTTGTTAGAGTTAAGGTCTCCGCACCATATGTCAGAACAGGCAGAACGCATTGGTTGAATACTTTTATTTTTAGGCAAGTTGGTAGATTTGATTTGAATATGTGCTTCAGACTTCCGAATGCGGCCCACGTCAGTCCTATTCTTCTAAGCAGTTCGCACGTTTGGTTATCTCTGTCCATACGGATTTCATGGCCGAGATATTTGTATGAGGTAGTTTCCTCGATTGGAATGCCATTTACGTACGCAGCTTCGCTGAGGACAAGGTTAGTCATTAGCTGAGTTTTTGACACATTAATCTTTAATCCGACGTTTTGAAAAGCAGTATTCAATTGATGTAGCATGGTCATTGCGTGGTCAACACGGTCTGCTATTAAAATTATGTCGTCTGCAAATCTTAGATGTGTTAGGTTTTCGCCGTTTATGTTTATACCCATATTTTCCAAATTTATACTTTTGAACATATATTCGAGCAGATTCGTGAACAGCTTTAGCGAGATAGTATCGCCTTGTCGAACGCCTTTGTTTATTTTAAATCTGTTCGTACTCTCCTGTATTCTTACGTTGGCTGTAGCATTCTCATAGATAGACTTGATCATTTGGTTATATCTGTAATCTATTCTACTGTCAGATAGTGAATTTAGCATCTTGTATTGGTCTATGGTGTCGAAGGCCTTTTCATAATCCACGAATATTAAAACGAGCGGTTTATTGTACTCGATAGACTTTTCTATAAGATTTTTTAGAACTTGTAGGTGATCGTTCGTCCCAAATCCTGATCGGAAGCCAGCCTGCTCTCTTGGCTGGTAGAGTTCCAGTTTTGCGTTTAATCTATTTGTGATGATTCGGGTGAACAGCTTATATACCTGTGATAGCAGGCTAATAGGGCGGTAATTGGCAAGGTTAGCGATGTCTCCTTTCTTATGTATTAGGGTAATAGTTACATTGTTCCATTGTTTTGGTATGTTGCCTTGTATAAGGCATTCATTAAATAGTATCTTGAGGCTTTGCAGCAACCTGTCACCTCCCAGCTTAAGAGCCTCAGCCACCAGTTCGTCTTCTCCGGGGGATTTGTTGTTCTTAAGTTTTAAGATAGACTTTTTGATCTCAGAGATTGTGATCTCCGGGATATCCTCTGAGCCTTGGTTCATAACTTTAGGAATTGGGTCACCGGTGGTTTTTTCTCTATCTGAAGCGTAGAGTTCCCTATAAAATTCCTCTATTATTTCTAGAATTTCTCTTATGTTGGTTGTTATTTTACCTTTTTTGTTTCTCAGTTTACAGATCTCTTTTTTTCCTTTGGAAAGCCGCTGTCTTAGCACTTTCAAGCTTCTATTGAGTATAGTAATATTAAAATGAACCACTACTGTTCCTTGGTTTAATAGCGAGTACACTTAGAGTAGCATTATTAATCTTTTATCTAATGGCTGCCTTTAGTTGACCCATGTGCAAGTCAGCTAGCTTAGCTGCAAACACAAATATGGTTAGTCTATGGTTTAAGATTCGGAAACACCAGGCCGACTGCAAAGTAATTTAAAAAATATATATAAGTAAGATTAACATTACGCGATTCATACCGACATAAGTTACGAAAACTTCCCCATATTGCAGACCTTATTTTTATGGATTATAAATCACTAATAAAAGCAAAACTTTGTTATTTTGCCTCCGGTTGTGAGGACCACGTGTTATATGAAATTTAGCATATTTCTTGTAGAAGAAAGCACATCAAAGTACATTCCGTTTAGTTTAGTACGAGGAATAGTAAGGAAAGAAATTTAGTGCAAACGTATATTTTTAGATTACTTGTATTAACATGAAATTATTCCAATCCATATTAACTACATTAACTAACAAAATATCTTAACTATTATATTTCATTATATAAAATAAAAAACTCTTACTTAGGTACTTATATATAGAACACTCTTGCAGGATTTCTTCCATAACTTACGCACTAAACTAAACAAAATCACAAATAAGGCTACCGATGCCGATCGGTCGAGGCGTCGAGGTCAACAGTCAAATGGCAAGTGGTGGCAAGTATAGCCAAAATTAATACAAGCTTATGTCTATTTGTTTCCAACTGAAAAATCAATTTAAAATTAATATATTTTCAAGTTAGTGTATAATAACTATTTGTTTAAATATATGTATCATCCCCATAAAGATAACCTTGTTTTTATTAAAAAGTTGACAACAGTTATGCCAGTGGCGATCGGTGGCATGAGGCAGGTGAGGCCGAGCCTCACCAGCATAAATCCAATAGTGAAGCCGGGCGCCACCAGTATAAATCCAATAAAAAATTAAATCGAATTTTACAATAAATCCCTACTATAGTAATCTGATTTCATTTGCCTACACTGAACCAAAATAATCACCGTCGCGTAGTAACAGCTTTCAAATTCCTTGCGCTGTTATTGGCTACGCCACGAGACGCGCGTGGAGTTCTCAGGATTGTATTTCCCTCTCTAAAACGAAGACGAAGGAGGACGAAAGCCGTTCAAGAGGCCAGCTCTGGCCATGGCCTCGCGAACCGCTCGCCGCGCCGCGCCATATGATTTGTTGCGGGTTATCGCAGGCCGGAGTCGCCGGGGACAAGTAAATGCCTTTTGCGTAAGGTGTTTCCGGCCTAAAACAACCCAACACTCTACTCAGCGAGGCCAAGGCGGGAGACTGGAGTCTCGACGGTGCTATGTGATTGAGATAGAAAATAATTATGGTTTAACGGTAGCCACGGCGGAGTAGTTATGTGTATTTAAATTGTAGCCAAATAATTTATAGCTGTAAGTATTTAGTATTTTTTGGTCAGTATTGTAATTGAGCTGAAACAAAGACGGTTAGTTATCTGACTATTATTATTAACTATATTGCTGTAGCGCGATTTTTTGAATTTTTGTTAGTATTTTCTTTAGTTATGCAGCCGCAGCATGATATTATTCTTTCTTTACTTGAAACTCCGTTTTCGCAACGCACTCAGAATGAAAAGAATGATATTTTTGCAAATAACAGACAAACTGCAAAAGTTACAATTCTTCCAAACTCGAAAAAGCTTGCCCTTCTTCTTCTGACTTTTATGATAGGATTATACAGACTTTCTTGTCAAAGTCCAATAGAAGAATTGATTTAATATACATATAAAACATAAAATAATATTTTCAATTTTGTTTATTTTAATAATTTTTTTATTTTATAAAAACGTTCAGTTTATTTTATAATAATATTACGTCTGCCTATATAAAACTGCAAAAAAATTTAACCTATGCAAATAAAAAAATATATTTCTCGGGTGTATTTTATTTTTTATTTAAGTCTAAAAAACAACGAATTTTGGGCGTGGTTCAAATTTTTTTTCGCCTGCGGTGCATTGCCTGCAGTACTTTATCCTCCGTTACTGCCGCCACTGAGTTATGCCAATTCATATAGGTAGACTTGTTGTTTTAAGTTAAGCAATTCTTGAAACAATATAAAGTAAAATTTAATCTAAAACCTTATTATTATACTCTTTATTTTAAACTAATCCCTCTTATTGACTTAAAAGTAGCAGTAATTAAGCCAAAATTATGGTTGTCTTAACTGCCAAAAATAGAACAATTATACATTCAAGTTAATCCTTTTCTTGGACTGACAATTTTATTTTAATACAAGTATAGTAGCGCTTTATGTTAGGCTAATTTTTCAAGAATAGATTAGGAACAGTCGTTTCGGTTCTTTTTTCTTCAGTGGTTTGTTCTGTTGAATCTAATTTAGGCAAAATACTCGTTGCAATTGTTTCTTCATCATGATTAATGTTTTGTGCATTAGCATGGTTGGTAGGTAGAACAGCAGCGCCCTGGAAACAAGGTTAATATAAGAATGGTACATTGCTAATGCGAAGAATATTACCTATTCACTTTATTCGCATATTCGTTTAATAATATTCTTTCCATGTGTCTAGAACCTACCAGTAAATACAAGCATAAAAGGTATATGAAATGAATGTATTTAGCATATTCCTAAAGGTAGCTCGATTCCAGAAAGTAATACGTGTATAATATTTATGTGCTGTAGCCTACTTGTTTTTGGGACTATTAAGAAGCATTCCTGGAATGTTCTATTCTCATGGTTCCAAGGGTGGGCGCGGTTTCAGTGCGTGTAAAGAAAGTGATTTTCTCATATCTGCCTGTTCGATATATAAGAAGAAAACAAAAAAAAAATAATTAAAACTAACCTACAAAACTAGGTCGCGAAACGCGTAAAACTTCAAAATTCGTTGTTGTCTATGTAGACCAGGGCCGATAATTTTTGAAACCAAAACAAATAATAGTAGGATGAAACCCATTGGAAAAGGAAGAAAATATAATAAAAATAAAAGGAAAAATAATTTACGGGCGATCCGAGGTCAGGAAGTGGAAGGGGGTTTAAGGGTAGAAAACGATTTATCTCGATTTCCGGCAAAATTACAAGTTCCATGGAAAAACGGTAAATAGAAAAGTTGTAGGTAATAAAAAGATCTACAACTTTTGTATTTACACTTTTTTTACATAACCTCAAAATTTATGTGAAAGATTCAAATAACCAAGTTTTTGGTTTTTTATTTTTATCTTTTACAAAATTTTTTTTCACGAAATTTGGTGAAAACTTACCTTTTTATGTCTCAAACACACTGTTATTATTTTGATTTAAAATATTTATTTCTCCACCTTATTTTGACTTAATATCGAAAAAGCACCCCAATTTTCAATCGAAAATTCTTAAAAGAACGGTTTTTATTCCTATTTATAAAAGTATTTGCAGTTTTAGTTAAAAAGGACTTAAATAAACTCCCGAAAACAAGAATTGAAAATAATAAACCTTAATCAAAATTCGCCAAGAAATAAACTGGCATCACCGATGCGTTGACACTTCTGTTGCCAACTGTTAGCCCAAAAAATTCAAATGATATTAATTTTTAAAAGGTTAAATTTAAAAAACATTTCCTTTAAGCGGCTTAAGTATCAAAGAAGAATAGTAATACATTAAGTTTCTTTTACATTCAATATCGCATGAAATTTATATATTTTTTGCCCAAATTTAATTTCCTGTTTCTTGACCGATTTTCAATTATCAGCTGATTGATGACGTGCAACGGAAATTCTTTTGATTTGACTTTATTTACCTAGTACTTAATTGTAGCTAAACTTGTTTAGTAGTCCTGGAGAAAGTATAGTACTCTACTCGCATATAATGGCTGTTGTTTACTTGGTTGATTTATGAGACTCGCCTACGGCTCGTGTCTTAAACATCAACCGCGTGAATAGCAGCCATCGTTATAATAATATGCTTGTTGAATAACGTTCTATTTAGCTTAAATTAACCGATTTTGATTATTCTTTTCGCGTGTGATTAGTACCTACCTATAGTCTGTACAATAAGAGTGGATATGATTTATTAGCATTAATCGTACGAGGAAGCCAATTGACAGAACCGTCCGAGCGCAATATGGACAATAATCCACTCGAGTTGTGTTCTAAAGTATATATTTTTAATTTTTTCTACGACCAAACTTACTTACGAAACTTACACCAATAAAAAGAGGTTTAAAATGATTTGTATTTTTCACAGAAAGATTCGATCTAAGGTCGCGTTTAATTTTAGTAATCGTAATTTGGGAGCATGTCTATGAAAAAGGAAACTAGTTACTTCAAATCCTTTAATGCCTTACATAATCAGTTTTAATAACAAATTCTGATCGCTATAAATAGTAAACATAAACACTAGAATGCATATCACTTATGACGCACATTTATACCTACTTCTGTCACTTCTTTTGTAAGTTGACATTTTACTGTTGTAAAACGAATTTCTGTCATTGTTTTTAATCGAAAATAAATGGACCAACATTTAAAAACGCATAATATGATTGATCAGTTTCAGATACTAACAAGAACGGATATGAAGTTATATCAATTCAGTTAATTGGAGTACTCTTTTTATTTATCCATGCAGTAGATTGATTGTAAAGTAAACAGAAAATAATACATGTGGTAGTAGTAAAACGTAGGTTCCCTTTGGTAGTCTTATTGTAAGAAATTGAAAATAAAATAAAGGGAAGTAGCTAAGAAGAGTTCAAATGTAGCGACGAAACTTGTTTTATATCACAAATTACACGATAAAAAACCTTTCTAATATTAACAGAGATACTAAATTGATTTGTAATTAAATTTTACTGGTGATATTTTATGACAGCCGAACGCCTGCAATAATTTTTGAAATATTTACATATCTCTGCGTTCGTTAATAGCGCAAAAGTCAAATAAACAAAAATGATTCCATATTTTCTCAATAAACAAATATCTTAAAATATAAATTCGATAGCCTTATTCGTTTTTGAGCAAACGTTAAACGGGTTAAGTGCAAGGAGCAAGAAAAAATACCTAAAAGACATGAGCCTTAAGATCGAGAAAAACCCGTTGTGAAAGAATGATTTATTTTTTTAGATTTACATAAAATATTAAAAAACAAAGATACCGACATCAGTGGCAATTCATTTGAGTGCAAATGTTTGGCAAATGTAAAGAAGTGGATAAGGACAAGCGAAAGATACCATATCGTCAAAATTTCGTCAAGGAATAATTGCATTGCTTAGCCGACCAAACGCAAAATGGATCAATTGAAAAAAAATTAAAGAAGAGAAAAGTGGACAAACAAAACAAAAGGAGTGAACTACTTTTTCTTCAATCGCAGTTTATTTTTAAACCAATTCAAATAAATTTTAACATAAACAAACTGCTTTTTTTATTACGGCCAAATCCTTTTAACACAAAAACGTCAATTCTTTAAATTTACAATATTCCAAAATCATATAAGCTTTTTCAAATTATAAAAAAATACATTACAAAATTTTTAAATGAAATAAAAAAAGTATATTTTTTGTTTAAAACAATAATTATATTTTTGAAATGAAAGTTGATAAGCGATTTCGGTTTTGACCTCCCAGCTGAGATCAAAGCAAACAAATTTATAGATCGTGTAATCACGGAGAATTCCTTGGACGACATTTTACCCAACGAATATTATATAAACAAGTTTAAACTAAAAAATCGCCGTCGACGTCGGGGAGTTTTCACTATTACAGATTAAAAGTTATATATTCTTGGCGAATCTCACGAAAAGTGAGGTTATTTTTAGTTTTTCATCCCTCAAACTTAACGGTTAGATTTTTAAATTTCCCGTATTTTAAAAAATGTCCTTTAAAAATCGGTCGAAATTCTCTGACGAAAAATATGTAGTAACTAGAAGATTATAATAAACAAAATCTTGTCCCTTTCGAGACTTTTTCCGCCTACGCCACTCTGCTACACGTTCTAGTTTTGATTCTCTTTCTACTTCTTCTCGAATTGTTACTTTACTTTTAATTTTTAAATTCAGTTCGAATCCACACATGCTTAGAGAGAAATGAGTCTATTATCAGCGATGTATTACTTCTTGTATGTGTGAACACCTCAGACAAAAAACTAAAAGAGATAAAACTACACATGCATCAAGCGGCCTTTAACACGCTTCGAATCACTTGCGAAGACCACGCGATATCATGTTTCGGGCCATCGAAAGGGGGGAAAGGCGTAGAGGCAACCTTTTTACTACCATGCCTAGCATAAATGATTACACTGTGTCCGTTATAATTATGACCTCGATGCCAATTGTAAATAGCCCGGTCTTTCTTTTAGTTATTAATCTGTGGTGAGAACCAATTTAGACACGAATAATTCGCATGAAAATAGAGCGGAACAAGCAGCGGGATTCTTAGTCAGTAAGATGTTTGAGTAAACAACCTTTGTCTATGAGTATGTATAATTTTAACATCCTAACATAGTATAAAACAAAGTCGCTATACTATCTTATGTGCTTAAATCTTTAAAACTACGCAACGGATTTTAAAGCGGTTTTTTTAATAGATAGAGTGATTCAAGAGGAAGGTTTATATGTATAATTAGCGACTCGCTCCGGCTTCGCATGGGTGTAATTTCAGAAAGTGGCATCCCAACTAGCAAAATTATATTTATAATGATTGTATAGACCACTACACAAGGAAAGTTGATAAAACCAAATTATTTTTAAAGGGGTTTTTAAACCGTAATACGATAGCTATACAATCAAAAAAGGCCCATTTTTATAAAATATTTTAATTCTATAGTGTCTGTATTGTAAGGCTATACAGTCATTATACAATTCATATAGGTATATTTAAATAACACTTATAAAACTGTTATATAGATATCCTCTTGGGCTGCCTTATAAATTGCAATTATTTTAAACAACAATTTCATTTTATAATGTTGAAGAACTACACCAAAATATCGCAAAATTGTTGTATAACCCAGGTCTTGCAAAATAATATGGATAACATTTATAAGTTAAAATGGCGATGGAATATTTTTAATAAAAAATATTTTGTAATGATAGAATCTTTGACAAACGGCATTAAATGACGAATCTTATGTGCCCGGCAACTTTTTCTGACAAAATATATATACTTTTACAGTAAAAAATGCAAGCGCCTTCTCTTTGTCGTAAATTTGGGTTTATTACGATAACAAATATTTAACAAAAAAAGTAAAAATTTAATCTGCAGTATATTTTACACCAGATTTAATAAGTGGATGATAGAATAATTATGTAATTATGGTCTTGGCCTAAAAAAATTAATATTTTTCGTGTATTTTTTGTTTAAGAAAATAACATTTGCATAATGGCGTCAGTCGAAATAGCGAAAGGAAGTGAAAAATATGGCGGATTTTTAATACAATGTTTTCGTTCTCTTTTCGTCATCATACGACGCTTTGGTTGAATAATATTGTCTAATTATACGCTAAAAAGTCGTTTGGTTCTTTTTGGGACATTATAGGAGACTTTAGTGGTGTAATGTTGCCTATGCAGGCGCTAAAGAAACCTTACATGAACGCCATCTATACCGTTTTTGAAAGGTTGCCAACTCTTAATTAGGTAGGTACCTAGGTGTATTATAATACTAGTCAAAAGTCGAAACCCATTTTTAAATTTTGGGACCATTATGAGCCAACCATGTCCAAAGTAATTAAGTAAGAGGATTTATTTTATTTTATAGTTTGTTGACTTAACTACTTGTGAATTTTAAGGATGTGTTTGTCCCCTTCTCTGTTTTCACCTCTATTTTTAGGTAGGATCTAGAATATATTATTTTATTATATACACTTTGTCAATGAAATTGTATGTTCTTCAACAATAAAGCATGTTTTGATTTAATTTAAACTTGTTTATCGTCATTTTTGTTCTATAAACGGAAATGAGGTTAACTTGTATAACGCGGTGTTAGTAAACATTTTATTCTAATAAGATACATTTTAATGTTATAAGAATTTTATAATAGTGACAATTTCTAAGATTATGAACGTCTATAAAATAGTTTTAAAGTAGTTCTGTAAGAGTTGTATTGTCTTAATATTATACTAATTTTAATAAATTATTTTAAAGTAAGCTACACAACTTCTTATTCAATGTGTATAAAACTATTTTATAACTGTTGTATAAGAGTATTGACAAATACTATACAGTTTATATATACATCTTTTAGAACTATTTTAAAAGGGCTGTGTAAAATGTGATATAAATAATTATGCAATACTTATAAAACACAGATACTCCTGATTGGCGTTTCCACTATAATATTTGTTGTATATTCATTCTTACAACTATATTATGGGATAATTTGGTTCGTTCGCTAGAATGGTTTTAACTATTGGCATTATAGAACTGAAGTATTCTTTAAATAGCACTAACGAACACCTATATAATACTTTTGTCGTTTTGGATATCAATATTGCTAGTTGGGATGCCGGGTAATAATATATCGGGTTTGTTCGGGTTTGTATTTATACCAGCGGGTTGCAACGCATGCCGGGTACACGCTAGTATAGTATAAAATAAAGTCGCAATATCGTCAAAAAACTACATTTCATGTAGGCTATGGATTGCCCTTTGAAGTGTTTTATCCAGACCCAATTGCTTACATTTTTACATTTTTACCCGATCCCTCATCATTCTGTCCTTCTCTACCATTTCATTGCGCCATCGCAAGATTTGGATATTTGTCGAAAATACCTGGTAAAATCCCCCAAAAAAGATACTACTTTGGCAACTCTAGCAACTGATTTACTTCCCTTATGCTGATAATCATATACGGCACTTGGACAACATGCATTTTATTTAACGAGCATCGCCTACTATTCGAAATTCTAAATAAATTGAATCGGCGGCAGCTAGTCGTTATGACGTTGCTGGATTAGTCCAGCGCCCTTTAAGTTATTTTGGAAATCTTGTTCAGTAATGAACATGCATGTGTAGTATGCGAAAAAGTGGACCAAATGAATAAGAATTTATCTTTTTATCGGTAAATCTGGTTATGTTATGTTTTAATATTTAGCCGAGTTCCTTTTAGATACTTTTAAACAGCAAAGCAAAGCCAACGGCTAAGTTGAACGTTCCTTTTTTCATACGATTATACGAAGTTGCTCTCGAAGCGACGAAGCCAAGCAAAGGTTTTTATTTTGCTTTGCTTTTTAAAAGAAGCAAAAGGAAAGTACCTTTTATGTCTGCGAGTAGGGCTATACGATAATTATTATCGATGTTTGGTGAACATCGATGTGCATTCGATGTTAGCTGTTTTTACCATTAATGTCACGACATCGACATCGATATTTAAAAAAAAATACGTGGATGTTCAATTATAAATAATATTGTATCTATAATTAAAACAAATTTTAACAAACTGCTGTTTAATTCTGCACTGCGTTGGCTTAATTTTAGTTAAAGTATAAAAGTTTTGTTATAAATCTTCTTACTTCTAGCACATTCTATATGTACCTATACGAAAACTATGTGTACAAAACAATAGCACACATTTCTGATAGGATAGGATAGGATAGGATCTAGCCGAATTGATCTCAGTCCAGAAGTTGATAGTCTCCAAAAAATTGAATTAAAATTATTTTGTTTTTAATTTTTTGTAAATATTTATCTTAATAACAGCATGATTTGCACAAATTTGGTACGTAAAGGTATTTTAGATGAGAAATCGAGATCTGATCAAATTTTTGATGTAAATTCCAGAGGGCGCCACCAGCAAAGCTTCGCATGCATTTAAAGCTTTATAACTTTCTGGTGTCTCAGTATATTAAATTTGGAGTGAAAAATGCTTATTCCTCGGCATCTTTTGTCCAATAAGGTTATAAAGTATGTTTAATGACCGCTGACCCTTACGTCATGACTAGTGCATATCTTTCTAACATTCGGGAACTAGGTGAGATAGTAAATTTGCGTCAATAATGAATGTAGAATAAGTTTACCAGTCAAAAAACATTAATTATCATTTTTGACAGTGACAATTTTAATCATCATTAATTCAAAAATGTCATGGTATTGTGAAAAAGAACATGCGTTAATTTTAAAATTATTTGATTATTTTCAAAGAGAAAATGATGACGGAAAGCCTATTTATTTATTTATTAATGGAAAAATTATGTAACACAAACTAATAAAATTATAAATTTAATGATGTGTGGGAACGGGAAAGATTTATCGATATTTCAGATACTCTTCCCCTTATTATTAACTCGGACGAATCGGATGATGATGATGATGATAGTTGCGGAGATGATTTATTTTAATTATTACTGTATTTCATTGGGTTGTAATTTTTTATTATATTTTCTTCTTTATGACTTTAAAAATAAGATAAAAATATTTGAAACAAAATTTACAGACTGATGCACTAGAGATGCACTATACAAAAAATATATATGATTTAATTTTAAATTTTATAAATGAGTTTTATTTATTTTTCAGTAAATTTAAATTAATTAAAATTTTCATACTGATTTTTAAAAACAAAATGTTTCAATTCATGATACCTTTTACTCTAAATAAACTACGCATTTCTAAGTTCATTAACAGTATAAAAATAATAATTAAAAATTTGAAAAAAACGCGCTTGTATTTTACTTGTTTACTTGCAACCGTCTTTATGAAGATAAAGCCTAAGACAAGTCACAACCTGTACCACTGGTAAGTCAGACTGATTAAAATAATTTACGACGTACCGCAAAATATGGAGAATATATCGTAACGGTCAGCGGTCATTGAACAGACTATACCTAGTAGGTGTCGCTTCGAGCAGCCGTTTCTGAGATAATCGAATTCATATCATGTTTTATTGCGTACTATTATCTTGGTTAAGTAATTTCCAAGGCCTTCTAACCAAGATTTTAGAAACAAAAATCATTTTAACTCTTTAAAGCACGGTGGTTAGCTGTAATATCCACCAATTTTGCGACCCAAGAAGCATGGTGGTTTGCGTAAATAACCACGAAATTCATCCTATTGCCAGGCACTTACGCATAGTGGCTAGATCTGGAACCACCTAACCTAGTTTGATGTACAATGTACAGATGTCGCTAGCGAACTCGTTTTCGAATTTGGTTGTTATAGTTGGAAAGCACAGACAATTGTATGCTGGTAAACGTCAAAATAACTGAGTTGCTTTTATTGTTGATGTGTTTTTTAAAGTTTTACTTACATATTGCAGTTTGGATGTGTTCTTTTTGTAAGTTACATGTTTTGATATGTCCTAAATAAGAGTGCATATTTACTACAGTGATTGTTTATCCTGAAGCTGATTTATGTACGTTAGGTTAAGTGGTTTGTGCTAGTGTTCACCGCGCATACGCGATAAATGACTACCAAGAGGTGAATAAGATTGGAAGCGATCAGACGATGGAATACGATGTTTAAATGGAAAGATAAAAAGGATGTACATTTTTTATCCAACCATCATGATCCCAATCAAACCCTAACCGTTCAGAGGAAGGAAAAAGATGGAAGTATTTCTGATATTCCCTGCCCTAAAATTTTAAAAGACTACAATAGTAACATGAACTTCGTTGACAACTTTGAGAGGTTAAAAATTACTATCAAATTGATCGAAAAAGCAAGAAATGGTACTTACGACTGTTTTTTCATTTTTTGGATGCCGCCATCACCAATTCATTTATTATTTACAAAGAAATTGGATATGAAAAATTAACTAACAAAGAGTTTCGACGGGCAGTATATGAAAGATTGTTAGCAAATGCTATTGTTTATCCACTGGATACTACTGGCCCAAAACGTAAAAGCGTTCAAGTTAAAGGTCACAAACCTCATGTGAGCAATAATATAGGATTGGAATCATCCAGCCATCAGCCAATGAGAAGCACATCAAAAGGTTGTGCTGCATGCGGTACCAAGAAAGTTTCCATTCGTACTATTTGGATGTGTTCCACATGCAACGTTCCCTTGTGCTTGCGGAAAGGAAAGGAATGTGTTTTCAAAATTTTCACAAAAAATAATTTAGATTACCTAATATGATTTATTATTTCATGACAATTCTTTTCGATTCCTGTGCATGGTGGTTCGCTAAACTAACCACTTATTTTTTTAAATTTGGGCAATAAATTTTTTTTTTTAAATAAAATAATGTTATTACCCATATTTTTATAAGCAAATAAACATGTTTTTGTTAAAATTTCACAATTTTATTTTTCAAACCTATTTCATGCAGAAAGGGTGTTAAAAATGTGCCATATCTTGTGCTTTAAAGAGTTAAATGGTTAACATTATAATTTTTTGGGAAAAACTACGGCTATGTGGAAATATCTCGAAAACGTGGTTGTCGCCAAAATGTAGATATTTTTATGTTTTTCAAAAATATTATACGAAACGTATTCATTTATTTTTTGAAACAAAAACTGAAAATTTTATAAATAGCATCTAGAAAACTACGTTTTTTTATTAAGCATAAAATTAAATGAGTACAAATTTATGAAAATTGCATAAAAGTACATTTAGTAATAATTTATTTACCAGTTTCCCCCACCCTTATTTTCGGAGATACGAAAAAATCTCTAGGGCCAAACTACCGCAAGAATGGATAAGCTTTCCATTACCGATGTCTAAACAGTACCTTAATTGGGCTATTTTTTAAAATAACTTATATTTTATCCCGTCAGTTACGGCCTTTGGTGGCAATCGTTCAACTTTAAACATGATTTCCAGTTTGTTATTTTTCCGGTTTATCTATAATAAAGAAAACATTTTCGAAAAATTATGATCAATACTTTTCGCTGGCCGACCTAATAATATCTCATTTTATAAAAAAAAATTGTTGCTTTTTTTCATGTTATTTTTTTTATTCAGCATGTTTTTACGACCAATAGATTTGTTTATATTTTATAAATAAAAATCTTCTCATTATTTGATATAAATAATTGGCATACACTATGGCTCAAATTAAGGGAGTACACTTTTTAATCGTGAATATTTTTTTTTTGTTTCGCACTGATTTAATTTATTTTTGGAGTAATGATGAACTAAAATCGTCTCAGTAAAATTTTTAATTTATATCAAACTATTTGGCGCAGGGCCGGATTTACAGATTTTTTTAAACAAACTTGCGCTTATGTTCGTTCCAAACGGACACTGTTTTATTTAAATTTGAGATGATACGTTTTTTTTTGGTAGTTTAACTATCGGAAATACTCCAGTGTAGGCCTCATTTTGAAAAATTTTAAAAGTCAAGAAATACATCTTTTTTTTAATGATGTAATAAAATATTGCAGTTATCATTTGAAAATTTAAGCTGATTTAAACCATGATCGCAGTATCCATGACCGTTATTAAAATAATTAACAATGTAAGTAAAAACTTTTTGATGTTTTTTTATATACGCTTCTTGACAGCGAATCAGTATATAATGGCAGTCTTATGTAAAGAGGATCGAATTCTTAAAAAATATTTTCGACAAAAACACAATTACTATGCAAGAAAAATTGTAATAGAGTTTCCTGAAAAAAATTGGCATGTTGGAACAATTAAAAAGTTTTTAAGACATCTTTGAGAAAATAATGGGTTCATAGAAATAAAAGTTGGGAGGGGAAGAAAAAAACTTTAAGAACTTAAGAAAATATAGCCATAGTAAGAAATATCATAAAAAATGTGAGACCTGACAATTCTGTAAGTACCAGAAAAATAGCAAAAAGAACAAGAATTCACCGTTCTATAGTTCAAAGAGTTATTAAATATGATTACCAACTCAAAGTCTTTAAAAAAGTTTACTGTCAAAAACTTAATGCCAATAAAGGAGAAACGATTAGAAAGATGTAATATGTTGCTATGAAGATTTCGTTCTCGCGAAAATATTGCAAAAATATGGTTTTCAAATGACAAAATGTTTTATTTGAGTCCGCCAAAGAATACACAAAATAATAGGGTATATTTAAATGCGCGAGTAAAGAGGGAAATCCCTTTGGAAAATATTTTAATCTGAATAAGTCACTTTTCAGCTGGCGTAATGGTCTCTGTGGCATTTTTGTCGATGCCGGAGTAAAACTCAATTCGGAGGCGCATCAACAACAAATTTTACATCGCTTGCTTCCTGAAATTGAAGCAATCTGCGAAGATTACGTATTCCAACAAGACGGTGCCCCTTTCCTCACCTCTCGAAGTACAAGAATATTTTTGATTGAGCAATGTCCCTATTACATCGAACCGGGGATGTGGCCACCCAATAGTCCAGACCTTAACTCTGTTGACAATTCCATATGGGAAATTTAGAAAGCAAATGTTCACAATGGTCAAAGGTTTAATACCATCGAAGAGCTAAAGATTAACATATAGGAGCACGTTTGTTTAAAAAATCTTTAAATCCAGCCCTGTTCAAAATATATTGATAAAAACTACACATTTTACTGAGACGATTTTAGTTTATTATTACTCCAAAAATAAATTAAATCAGGGCAAATTAAAAAAAATATATATATTGACGATTAAAAAGTGTACTCCTTTAATTTGAGCCACAGTGTATATTGCATAATTTTTATGATTATTTCAACCCTTCAGATCTAACTTGCCTTCTATACAGTCTGTTCAATGATCGCTGACCGTTACGTCATAGTCTCCATATTTGCGGTATGCCGTAACTTAATTCAGTCAGTTTGACTTGCCGGGGGTAAAGGTTATGATTTTTCTTAGCCTTGATCTACATAAAGACGGATGATATAATTACATGATATATTTTTCGCTATCGCTATTTTAAAAAGGTACCTATAGTGAAACTCCTGGGGACGATGTCGTGTCGGCAAATGTGAAAACTCTTTAAGACCTTTGCAATACTCATATCAGTTTGCAGTGGCTTAGCCAGCTTGTAGAGACAGAAGGGAAAGACCGTAGACGACTACAGAGGCTTACAGAACGGCATGCAAAAGTTTTGTGAATATACATTTTTGAACTGGGAAAACGAAACATTTATAAATGCAAATAAAAAATATTTGTAAACTCAAAAATAAGAACGTTTAGACCTAATTTTAAAGCAAAAAAGTTTGTTTTTGAATATAAACGACAACAATTCTATTTTAATCTACGAGAGAAATATATAACATGTGCCGGGGGCGAAACATTTATCAAAAATGAAATAACATTAAGAGATAAGCCTATATATCGTGAGACATTTGCTATTTTTAATACTTTGTGTCTTTTTTCCATTTTTAAAATTAATTTTGTAATGTGATTTCATATCAGGATTTTCGGGTCAAATATAATAAGTCAATTTCACAATGTGCTTTAAAAATAAAAGATACTTTGTACCTACTGTATTTAATACCGATTTTTCAAATTAGTAAAAAATAATCACTATTGAGAAGTTGAAGGTTATCACTTCATAACCTTATTAAAAATCTCTTAACTCAATACAAATGTTACGAATAAACGAATATACAGGGTGAGTCGGGAGGAACGGACCAAATTTCAGGAGTGTATTGTACAGGGTTTTTCCGTATATTTTGGAGCACCCCTGGAGCTTTTATTTGAAGACCTAGAAAAAACTTTAAATTACCAAAGTTGCATTATTTCTCCTGAACTGTCAGAATTTGTTATCGGACAAAACAAATGAACATCGTAAATTTGGTTAATAATGCCAATGTCGATTTTTTTAAATGGAACACACTGTATATTAATTTTTTTTTTTACTCCTTATTCTTTTCTGATTCCAAATATGTATATATGTTATATGTTTGTTTCATAAATTATTATCATTATTTATATTAATTATTGTTACTGAATAAGCATTATGTTCTAGCATGTTTTCCTCACACCAATATAGATTTTCTAATAATCAATATTTTAAAATGCAATTTTGCCTAAACGACTAAAGTAAACGTATAACATATATACATATTTGGAATCAAAAAAGAGTGAGGAGTTAAAAAAAAAGTAATATACAGGGTGTTCCATTTAAAAAAATCGACATTGGCCTTATTAAACAAATTTACGATGTTCATTTGTTTTGTCCGATAACAAATTCTGGCAGTTCAGGAGAAATCATGCAACTTTGGTAATTTAAAGTTTTTTCTAGGTCTTTAAATAAAAGCTCCAGGGGTGCTCCAAAATATACGGAAAACCCCTGTACACGCGAAAACAATGTAAAAAAACCCATATGTTCTTATCCGATATTCATTTGTTTTCAAGTTATAGCGCAATATCAAATTTTTTTCTATGTTCCAATTTTATAAAAATTTTCACGTAATTAGAGTATGCCCTAAAACTATTTGACATCTATGTTGTCTTGACAATGTGTGACAACGTTTATTTTTAAGTTTGAGTGATTAAAGTGCCAAATACTTATTGAAATTTAGAATATGCAAATATGGTGTTTATTTATGGCTTCTGTAATGGAAGTGCTGCTGTTGAAGAATATCATCAACTTATCCTCATCACAGGCATACGACTAGAAACGTGTTTATCAGAGTTTTTAACAATTCGTGCGAGAATGGTGCCAACATTACATCTGAACGAGCTACTCGAAAAGGTTTAGTAGAAGTAGAAAATATTCTGGATTTAGTAGAAGAAAATGCAACGACCAGGCTCACGAAGAATTGGTACTTAATTGGGCAATCCACAAAAAAAAATATGAACACAGTCCACCAGCAAGGCTTATATCCATACCATGTACAGAGAGTACAGCACCTAAAACCGGAAGATTATGCTAAACGTATTGAATTTTTTCGGTGGATAAACAATCATTGTGTTGTAACGCGTATACTTTTTACAGATGAAGCAACATTCACCCGTGACGGTATTAATAATACTCGTAACTATCATGTATGGTCAATCGAAAATCCCCACGCAACAGTTGAAAATAATGTTCAACATAAGTTTTCGGTTAACGTGTGGTGTGGTATGCTCGATAGCTATTTAATTGCCCCTTTCATGTTGGAGAATCGCCTTACAGGAGATAACTACCTAAATTTTTTACAACATGAATTACAAGGACTACTAGAGGATGTGTCTGTAAATATCAGAAGGCAAATGTATTACCAGCACGATGGAGCTCCTGCGAATTTTGCTCGTCAGGTCAAGCAACATTTAGACGAAACATTTCCAAGGCGTTGGATTGGTCGCGGTGGTCCTATTAATTTTATTGGCCTCCAAGATCTCCAAACCTCACAGCACTAGATTGTTGTTTATGGGGCTGGTTTAAAAATGAAGTGTACAAAGTAAAAGTGGACTCTCGAGATGTACTATTTCGACGTATTAGAAATACTGCAGCCAATTTTAAAGAAGAAAGACCTGAAGCAATTAGAAGAGCAACCTTCTTCGTAGACGAAGCAGAAAATTTTTAGAAGTCAATGGCTGTATTTTTAAACATTTTTATTAAAATAACGCTATGATTAGGAAACCGTTAATATATGAACTTTTCTTAACTTGGTATTACGCTATAACTTGAAAACAAATGAATATCGGATAAGAACATAATATATGGGTTTTTTCAAATTGTTTTTGCGTATATATTACACTCCTAAAGTTTGGTCCGTTCCTCCCGACTCACCCTGTATATAAAGAAAATACCAGTTCACAGAAACCAACATTCTTCATACTAAAATAAGATATGCGTCATACAAATATTTCTTATTTTATCACTATTTCTGGTTTCGGCAAAGGGTGACGTTTACACCTTCCAAAATGTAGAATTGAATGGATACGAGAAAGGGAATAGATCACATAATATGTTAACCAAAACCATTGAAAAATAGGACAGATTAAAATAAAACATTCCTGGAGTATTCTAGTTGTTTTTTCTGGGCCAAGACATTCCAATTTTAAGGAAAAACGATGTAAGCGACATCGATATTGTATCTAATCTCACAATAGAAAATTGTAAATTAAAGGAAATCTAACCTGGAGCATTTAAAAATTTGCCTGATCTTAAATACGTGATAGTTAAAGGAAACGACATGAAATAAATAAAAGATGGTGTTTTTAATATATCACCACTGTTATTTATTTATTTTATTTATTTATTCACTGTTTCTTCTGGGTTTAGGTATACAATAATAAAATCAAATATAAAGAAGCAACTAAGTTTGGAATTTGGTTTAAGAGGTGCACCGTCTTTCGAAAGAGACGTTAAACTGTGGGTCCCGTGTCATGGATGTTGGCACGTTAAAGAACCCTACCCTCGACAAAGCGGGATTCGGCAAAATTACCAGATAGTGTGTAACAAATTCCCTGGCGTCAGTGATTGGCCTCGTTGCGGAATAGGCCGACGTAAAATAAAGAAATAAAAAAAGAAGCAACTGCGTTGGACAATATGCCTAATATGAAATACATTTGGTTATATTAAAATCAGATCTCAAATTAGAATAAAATGTTTTTTTTTTTTGAATAGTTAGCATATTCCTGATTTAAAGATAGTATGGATTAAATTTACATGTAAACACTTAACAGCATGAAAAATAAAACGCTTTTGACCCGCCGCTGTCACTGATTTTCTCCAAAACAGGACATACGATTTACTTTAGCTCAAAGGTATTGGAAAATGTACGGGTGGGATTTTAGGTGAACATTTATGGCATAATGAAGCGGAGCACGATCCTGCTGTTACTATATTCAATTATCATGAAAATTTGCTTTTGCATGGTGAGAAAATAAAGCAGTCAAAGCTGGAATCAGATTTTCTTGCAAAAAATCCAGATATGTATCACAATGTAGGTTAGCTGGGTGTGTGTTTCTCGCATCCAGTAATGATTTTCTGCCTACCAATATCGGCAGTTCTGTTTATCTGTTTATTGACTTACCATTTAATACAAAAGTACAATCATCTGTAAAAAGTGTCCATTTCAAATCCACGAAATACTGATCAAGTGCATTCATCATCACTTCACAAAACTGAAGACGGCGGTCCGGATCATCTTCCAGTAAGTCTTGTACCATGAACATTTTATAAGGACGGAATTAACATGATTTCATTAACTTGAATGCAGACTTATGGCCACGGTAGATGGATAGGTCGATATAATATGTACTCTAGTATGGCTGTCTGGAGTAACAGGATTTTCTTGAAGAGCAAGTAAAACGTTTATTTGCGTGTCCTTACTTATTACTCCAGGCAGCCTTATTCTCGGTATGTCCCTGATTTGGCCCACTTCACGATAACGTCTTTCAATTTTGCCGATGGTGCTTTGGGAAATTGTTGGTAGATCGGGGTGCGTTTCGAGAAATAAAGCTACTACTTCTTCTTGAGTACACAATCTGTCGCCAAAGCCAATCATCATTAAAATTTCGATTTTGTGTGATTCAGTTAAATAACCCATTTTATTATAGCAAAAATACTTCCCACTATAAAGTAACGGTTTAAACAGCACAAAATACTACAACAGATATGTATTCACATCTTCTGAACCGAAAATAAAATATTCACTGGAATACAGTAACAAGTAAATAATGAACCTTATCAATAACATGATTCCTTCTTTTCTAAACCGTACTGGGACGCAAGATGTCGCATTGGGTTCTATAACCCCATCGATAATCGATTCCTTTTGCCAAACTGAGCCTCACTGATGAGCCGTAATAACGGCGAAACGCGTCTGGAGATGTGTTTGGCGGAAGGAATCAGACAAAACCTTTTTGAATTGATATCTGTGGTCCGGCACTTGTATCGGTTTTGAGAGCACACTTGCAAAAAAATTCTGTTTTTGCAGAATAACCCCTTTATGACTGACCTTTTCTAAGGTACCGTACTGGGACGCAAGATGTCGCATTAGGTTCTATAATCCCATCGATAATCGATCCTGACAAGTGATTTGTCTTTGAGCCCTGTTTCCTTTTGCCAAACTGAGCCCACTGATGAGCCGTAATAACGGCGAAACGCGTCTGGGGATGTGTTTGGCGGAAGGAATCAGACAAAACCTTTTTAAATTATTGATATCTGTGGTCTGGCACTT
Organism: Polydrusus pterygomalis; assembly: GCA_963969555.1. Classification (NCBI taxonomy): domain Eukaryota; kingdom Metazoa; phylum Arthropoda; class Insecta; order Coleoptera; family Curculionidae; genus Polydrusus; species Polydrusus pterygomalis. The sequence goes on from OZ018382.1 coordinate 49,437,924, forward strand.
GTACCGGTTTTGAGAGCACACTTGCAAAAATTTTCTGTTTTTACAGAATAACTCCTTTACGACTGACCTTTTCTAAGGTACCGTACTGGAACGCAAGATGTCGCATTGGGTTCTATAATCCCATCGATAATCGATCCTGACAAGTGATTTGTCTTTGAGCCCTGTTTCCTTTTGCCAAACCGAGCCTCACTGATTAGCCGTAATAACGGCGAAACGCGTCTGGGGATGTGTGGGCGGAAGGAAACAGACAAAATTTTTTTAAATTGATATCTGTGGTCCGGCACCTGTATCGGTCTTGAGAGCACACTTGCAAAAATTTTCTGTTTTTACAGAATAACCCCTTCACGACTGACCTTTTCTAAGGTAACGTACTGGGACGCAAGATGTCGCATTGGGTTCTATAATCCCATCGATAATCGATCCTGACAAGTGATTTGTCTTTGAGCCCTGTTTCCTTTTGCCAAACTGAGCCTCACTGATGAGCCGTAATAACGGCGAAACGCGTCTGGGGATGTGTTTGGCGGAAGGAATCAGACAAACCCTTTTTAAATTATTGATATCTGTGGTCCGGCAGTTGTACCGGTTTTGAGAGCACACTTGCAAAAATTTTCTGTTTTTACAGACTAACCCCTTTACGACTGACCTTTTCTAAGGTACCGGCAAGATGTCGCATTGGGTTCTATAATCCCATCGATAATCGATCCTGACAAGTGATTTGTCTTTGAGCCCTGTTTCCTTTTGCCAAACTGAGCCTCACTGATGAGCCGTAATAACGGCGAAACGCGACTGGGGATGTGTTTGGCGGAAGGAATCAGACAAAACCTTTTTAAATTATTGATATCTGTGGTCCGGCAGTTGTACCGGTTTTGAGAACACATTTGCAAAAATTTTCTGTTTTTACAGAATAACCCCTTTACGACTGACCTTTTCTAAGGTACCGGCAAGACGTCGCATTGGGTTCTATAATCCCATCGATAATCGATCCTGACAAGTGATTTGTCTTTGAGCTCTGTTTCCTTTTGCCAAACTGAGCCTCACTGATGAGCCGTAATAACAGCGAAACGCGTCTGGGGATGTGTTTGGCGGAAGGAAACAGCCAAAACCTTTTTGAACTTATAAAATAGCTTACTACATTGAAACCCGTCTCACCAAAAACAAATCCCTAAAAGCCATGTAAGGTCACTACTGGAAATAACCGACAATTTTAAACAATTTCACAATTTGAACGATATGTTTCCTGATCACAATTCGTAGGAGTGTGATATAAACAATAACAATAAAAAAGAAATAAAAAAAACAAGCCAATTATCATCAAACAAGAAACGCTGTTATTTGGACAATTTAAGCGATATGTTTCCAGGAATTAATGTTTCTAGTACACGCACACGTATGTTTTAAGTGAATAATCAATATAATCATCTGTAAGTATTTTTAAATCTCTATACTTACACGGCAAAATTCTTCATCAGCTGTTAAGGTAAATAACACGGGATGAACGATGAGAATAGATCTTATTGATCAGTAGTCATGAGTGAGTTCCTTTCCCTTAATAACCCTCTCCCCGGTTTGAAATCACAGGACATTTCAAACCGTATAATATACTAACATTAAAATTGAATTAAGTTATATTGCCGCAGTTGGTGTCTCCGTAGCGCAATTGGTAGAGCGTTCGACTGGTAATCGAGAGGCTCTGGGTTCAAATCCCGGCGAAGGTAAATAACTTTCAAAGTATTTATCAATAAACATTATATTTTAAATGTTATTGAGTTTAGTTTATACCTGTCCAATTTAATAACAGGTTGATATATATTACTTTCATTTTTTTACAATAAGCCTTCGAGGTGTTGAATATGCATGACCGAAGAAGCAAACCGCGACTTATCTTTAAATTTCAAACTAAATAAATATTCTTTGAAATATTCCAAGAAAAGATTCTTATAAATAAATGCAAGATGTTATATAAGAATTAGCTTTCTTCTGCTATGTTGGTTTTGATAATGTATAACTGAATGGTTCATTTCTAGACCAGTCCACCGAATAAATCATGAAATATGTATTAGGGAGTCTTATCAAGCGGTTCGTCTAGCGGGTCGTCAACCCGTTCGACAAATATTCTATTCGAAACAAAATACACGCAAAGTGTTTCAGTATAAATAGCGGTAGAGTTGTAACCTGCTAACTGCAAACTCTCAGGTTTAAACTAAGTGTCATTATTATTGCCAATTGGTATCCGAGGGTGCCTCCAAAATTAGTACCTACCTAAAAATGATGTGACATTTTCTTTAATATTTTAAAATTTTCAGCGGACTGTGATTAGGTAATGTTTTGTTCGACTTGTTCACTTAAGTTAGTTAATTAAAACAATTAGTTCTTCTTAAATAGACTGTATTTTCGTATCATTCTTAAAAGTAAAGTTCAATAATTGATAATTTTAAAGTTCTAGGAGTTCTGTCATGTCATTTTTGCGTCAGCTCTTCTTTTTTAAATGCTGGCGCCTTCTCGCTAATAAACTAAAGAATATTTTTAATGGGCTAAACATTCCGCCCGCCTTGAAATAATGTTATTTCATTAGACTTAGATTACTTATAATTTGAAGCATGTGAGCAATAAAAATGCAAATATTAAAATGTCATTTTCAACGAATGGGTAAGGGGCAAAGTTTACGGATTGAGCGTTTGAATACACCACCAGTTTTAACATTCACCACTCGAGTAACGCCATCAGCGCTCCTGGAATCGACCCAATGACCACTTCATGGGCGGCAAATTCTCATCTTTCTGTAGAACCATATATCTCCAATCTGGAAGGCTTGGTGGTCCTGGGATGACCATTTATGACGTTGCTGTAGGTTTGTTAAATATTCCAACGACCATCGATGCCAAAAATGCTGAGTCATTTGCGTTAAATGTTTATATCTGGTTAGCCGATTTGGATTAATATCTAACAACTCTGCTTGAGGCATGACTATTAGTGAGTCACCTATTAGGAAATGTCCTGGGGTAAAAAAGGTAAGATCTTCAGGATTTTGGGACATGGGAGTTAGGGGTCTGGAATTCAAAACTGCTTCTATTTGCGTCATTAAGGTAGTCAATTCCTCAAAGGTCAAAATGCTATTACCTAATACACGCTTAAGATGAACTTTAACAGATTTCACGGCGCTTTCCTAAAGACCGCCAAAATGGGGGGATCTGGGGGGGGGGGGATTAGATGCCACACTATTAAATCACGTGACAACATTTCAAAAACAACATTTTGTGTTCCATGGTCATTCAAAAACTCAAAAAAGCATACAAATCATTTTTAGCTCCGACAAAATTTGTACCATTGTCAGAGTAAATATGAGCGGGTTTTCCGCGACGCGAAATAAATCGTTTTAAACAATTTAAAAAACAATCAGTTGTCATATCAGATACAACTTCGATATGGATAACCTTCGTGGCAAAACATACAAATACACACAGGTATGCCTTTAAGACCGTGGCTTTTCTGAGATTACTTACTTTTATCTCAAACAGACCAGCATAATCCAAGCCACAAATGCTAAATGGTCTTGACGGAGTAATGCGATCTTTTGGTAAATCTCCCATCAGATGTTCATAAGTAGTCGGACGTGTCTTAAAACAAACCATACATCTATGTAAAACACCCTTTATTACATTTTTACCTGAAATAGGCCAAAATCGTTGACGTAAAATTACCAAAAGAGCTTGCGGTCCGACAATGCTTTATTTCAGATCCATTTTCTTTACAGTAGCCCCATATTAAATGTATGTTTTTCTACAAAATCAAAATTGGGCTATTAAAATTGAGTTGCACGTAATGCAAAGTTCATTTGTTTTTGACCCTGCATTAGGTAATGTATATAAACGTTTTTATAGTCTTATAGGTTTTTTAATTTTGCACCTAGAGAACTAAATCCCTGTATGTGCAAAATTTAATTCAAAATAATAATACAGTAATCTTAATGTTATTAAATAAGTAATATAAAGGTTTAATTAAAAGCTGGTAGGTGTATACTATTCTATCTTAAATATAAGTGTTTCCTAAGGTATGTATTATATTATAAGAATAAGAGTTATGTAAAGTAGTATATTATATGCACTTGGGTGCCTTATTATCAAAATAAGCGAAAAGGATTAATTTTTAAAACAATACACTAAATTTATTAAAATTTATTAAAATCCTACATCTTTTTCTAAACGTTTTGCTGTTTGAAATTCTTCTTATTTCTAGTGAAAGAGCATTACAAATTTTTGGAGCTAAGTAATGAATAAACTTTAAATTAACATTTTTACTACTAACATTTTTACATCTGTCCGTTTATATGATTGCGAGTCTGATATGGGTGATTAATATTAATATAATTTCTTAATTTGGAGGTTTTATGTGTTGATACAGCAGTTGATAATATATACAGTGATTGAACATTAAGGATTTCTGAATTGTAGAGTAAATGTGTGGAGTAGCGTTTGTTTTTTTATATATATTATTTTTAGGATATAATTTTGAACGACATTTAGAGGTTTTAGTGGGTTTTTGTAGATCCCACCCTACGCAATTATACCGTATCTTATTAGAGATTCTACTAAAGCCTTATATATGGAGAGTACTCGTTTTCTGCCAATAATTTCCCTTAAAATATAGAATTATGAATTAATTTTCTTCCTCTTTCTTGCAATACATACATCGAGTGCTCTCTGCGGCCTGCGGCCTGCGACCCCAATTCTTCGAAGGTAAACGAAAAACGACCCGTGTCCTATTAGTACCAACTTGTGTAGTATTATAATAGTCCAGTTTTCTGTGTTTACAGTTTATTCACTGTCTTATGTCTGGAATAATTTTTTTGGTCCATTGTCCCTTTGTCGTGTTGTTTGTCAATATGTCTTGTCATTTGTCTAGAATTCTGTGTCTTTTGTCCGTCTTGGCTTGTCCTTAATCCCCTAATGTTCTGTATTTGGATGTCCTCTCTAGTACCTGCAGCTCGATGGGCGGTATTCCGGTTATGACATATAGTGCCTTGGTGGATTCCGTGCGATATGCGCTAGCTACCCTTAATAATATTTTTCTTTGAGCCCTCTCCCTTTTGTCTTTATATATTTTTATTTGTGTAACTTTATGCGAAACGGGGTACCCATACAGCAAGTAGTAGGGGAGACCGGGGCAAGAAGATCCCCCTAACAGTTTTGGCCTTAGATGTCCCATCCACTGAGAGTTAGGAGTTTGTCTTTTTGCAAGCATGTAGTTTTATATGTTGTTTATATTTTTATATTTTTTGGTTAAGTTGATTTTAAAATTTCAGCCAGTAAAGTAGACATATGCAAAGTAATCATTTTGCCCCGCTACTTGGGGCAAAATGATTTCCTATGCAAATTAAATGAAGTTTTCTTGTTTTTTTTTCTAAAGCTAAATTTGTGGATATAAATTAACAAGCCGTTTTCTAAGCATTTTTATTAAAGAAAAGAACCAAATGAACCAAAAAAAATAAAACTAACAAAACCCTAAAAGTAATCATTTTGCCCCGCTACCCGGGGCCCCATTGTTTTAGGGGATCATTTGCCCCATTGTTAACGGAATCCTTTTGCCCCATTTGTAAGCGGCATAATAAAGTTAACTTAACTTTTTTTAAACGTACTGAAATTTGCAAAACTATCGACCAGTTTGTCCACTACACTATACTTTCTCATAGCTACTATCGAATATTTTTATACCTAACTGTTTTTTTGGAACGAACATGGATAATATGAAATGCTTACCTATTATCAAGTCGGCAAAAATCATAAAATGCTTTACACTACCAAAACACTTGCACACTGATCGCTGTCATTTATTGTACTAATCCGCCGTACTTGAAAGGCACTGTTGCCAAGTCTAAGGATGCTCTTGAGCATACAATGGCGCCAAAAACACGTGGGATCGTTTGACCCCAGGGAATATTCTTGCCCCGGTCTCCCCTAGTAGTGGCAGTAGTAGTAGTAGTACATAGTAGTAACAAAATTTATTTAGCAATGTGCTGCAATTTAACAAGTTTTACAAAATATTAAAATTATTTAACAATATCATATATGAAGTATTAAAAAAAATTTATCAGTCACTATTTTGTTTTTTAAATAAATAATTTTTTAATGATTTTTTAAAATTTTTCAAAGAACTCTGTGATCCTTTAGGGAAAACCGATTTATATGTTAAATGTTTTGATACCCTACTTAAACAAAAATCGTTTTTATATCTGGTTGAATAGTTATGATTTTCAAAATTTTGAGTTAAAATTTTTTTTTTAATGGGAAGGTAGTAATAAAAGTACAAATCAAAACAAATACTAAATTTTTAACATTCAACCACTAAAGTTTCTCTATCATTAAAATTATTTTCGTATATTTATCCACATGTAAAATTATACGCATAGCTTTATTTTGCAAAACTTGGAGTCTATTAAAGACCCCATCATTTGCTGTGTACAGGGTGTCCCAAATTCGAGCCTCATCATGGGTATCTCGGAAACTATAAGAAATACAGCATCGGTCAAATTGTGGCAAAGTTGCGCAATTTCGTACTGAGCAATATCGCAAAAAAATATCTGAGCTATCTTTTTTAGTTTTTGAAGTTTTTGCAAAAACTAAAATTTTGAGTTTTTGTTTTTTTAAATTGCTCGACTTATTTTATTCGCTACAGAAAAACAAGCACAACATTGTTAAGGCAACTTTTTACGCTCCATATTGTGACGTTTTTAGAATTTCGTTACAACGTTTCGTTTTTGTGGAACTATTATCAACTTTAATTTTTTAAATACGGACCTGCATTTTTTATTTCATTTTTTGATAACCCTTTAAGCCCTGAATTTAACCATGTACAACACTTAATTATATTTAGACATTTTGATGTCATTAATACATCTTCAGGAATGTGATAATTATTTTTAAATACTTGTACGTCACGCAACCGAAAATTAGTGTTTTCCAGGTCTCTCCAAGTTTCCAGAACTCGCCTACCGCTCGCCCTGGAAATGCTTGTCTCGACCTGAAAAACACTACTTTCCGGTCTTGTAACTGTTGTTAGTTACTTAATCTTTTTACCACATACAACATGTAAATGGATCCGGAATTTTATACAAATAATGAACTATATTTAAGTTTTTATATAAATTGTAACAAAGTAAAAATAAAACTAAACAAAACTAAGGTGGCTATGACAAGAACTTTTCCTTGATTGTTTGGCTTAATTATCTTGACAACTGCAGTCACCATTTATACTGAATATTTCAGCAAAATTATGTTTTCTGCTTTAGAAAAGCGCGACATGTTACGAGTTTATTATTCTTCCAATAGGAATTCACAAATTTCTTGTGGCCGTTATTTACAGGACTATCCTGAACGCTTGCAGCCTCATTATAGTTATTTTGCTACGCTTAACACTAGTTTAGCCTAGTATGGTAGTTTTAATAAACCAAGAGTCAAATATGGTACACGAATGGAGCCGGAAGAACACCAAAATATTTTAGATTCTGTAACCCACCAAAATCCCGCTAAACGATATTTCAATCTAACAACTAACACCAGGGCCGTATTTAAAAATAATTATCACATTCCTGAAGATGTAATAATGACATCAAAACGTCTAAATATAATTAAGTGTGGTACATGGTTGATTTTAGGGCTTAAAGGGCTATCAAAAAATAAAATAAAAAATGCAGGTCCGTATTTAAAAAATTAAAGTTGATAATAGTTCCACAAAAACGAAACGTTATAACGAAATTCTAAAAACGTCACAATATGGAGCGTAAAAAGTTGCCTTAACAATATTGTACTTGTTTTTCTGTAGCGGATAAAATAAGTCGAGCAATTTAAAAAAACAAAAACTCAAAATTTTAGTTTTTTGCAAAAATTTCAACAACTAAAAAAGATAGCTTAGATATTTTTTGCGATATTGCTCAGTACGAAATTGCGCAACTTTGCCACAATTTGACCGATGCTGTATCTCTTATAGTTTCCGAGATCCCCATGGTGAGGCTCGAATTTGGGACACCCTGTACAGGGTGATTTTTCTACAGGGTTACAAGGCGATATCTCGAAAACGGTATAAAATATTTTCTTGCAATTTTAGTGAGGGATTGGGGAGATGGGGGGACACATTTAAACATATTTTTGATGTCTACCCCCTTTCCCCATTTTAAATGAGATATAGTACTTTTTTTTGGTAAATAAGAATCCTGCGTAAAAAACTACGTGCTTATACAAAAAATGTTTTGATTTGCTCCTCTGGTTACGAAATTATGATTTAATAGGTTATAAAATTTTAAAAATACTTTACTATTTAATTTTAACTTACTTATCGTCTGTCATACTTCAGATGATGTTCGAAATGTCTCCCTTGAAGTTCCAAACATTTTGTCACTTTTTTCTGAATGAATATCGTACCCGTTTTAACATTTCATGTCTCACTAATAAGCATGCAACGCGGATTTGGTCTTTCATATCTAAAGTTGTAGGTGTAGCCGCCATCACTTTGTCTTTTATAAAACCCCATAGGAAAAAGTCAAGGGGGGTCAAATCCGCGGACCTAGCAGGCCAATTTACCGAACCAGCTCGACCAATCCACCTGTTTTCAAACGATTCGTTCAACTCATTACGACCCTGTATCGCATAATGCGGTGGAGCTCCGTCCTGTTGAAACCACATGTCAAGAGTTATATTTTGGTCTAATAATTGGGGTAGTTGGTTCCTTAAAAAATCTGTATACATTTCTCCATTTAAGTAGCCTTCGAAGAAATACGTGCCAATAACTCTATCTTCGATTATTCCACACCATACATTAATTGACCAAGGATGTTGATTTGGCAGGGTTCTCATACAGTGGGGATTTTCCGAAGCCCAATAGTGCATCTTGAGTCAACTAACCTTTAAAAATACAAACCACAAAAAAAAAGAAATTTAATTCCTACTGACAAGGGATAACTAAAAACCTACTTGGCCACAATTATGGAAAGTAGCTTCATCAGAAAAAACAACATTCTTGAGGAACCTGTTATTTCCTTGCATTTGTCTCGTAACCATATTGCAAAATATAACTCGATTTTCATAGTTTTGCCCATATAGTTCTTGGTGGATTGTAATGTAATATGGATGGAATTTGTACAAGTGCAATATGGTCAGAACTGATTTGTGACTTATTCCAGCATCTTTAGCAAGTCGGCTGAAACCTACATGCGAGTCAATAGCCACACTTTCTAAAACTCCAACTGCCCTATTTTCATCCGTTTTAGTTCGCTTTCGAACTCATGGTTTTGTCGTCAGGCTGCCGGTAGTACGACTTCTGGTTTCCCGCCTTTTAAATGCCATGTAAGATTTCGGATTGTTAGGAAACCTTTCCGCCCACACTAATGCAGTTTGTCTGTAGTTTTTTTTGGTATCCCCCAAAATTAGCAATATGTCAACTTCCACACTAAAATTCGCTTCCATGTTTAATTAACCAAACTGAGAAATAAACGTTAAATCGTAAAAAATCTCAACTAATATTAGTTAAAACAACGCATTTTCAAGAAACAAGTAATAATTTTAAAATAAAGGAACTTGATTTATTGGTATTTATTTTTTTTTTATCAAAATTTAATAAATAAGTTGGAGTTAAATGGTAAATTATTTTAAATAAATCATAATTTCGTAACCAGGGAAGCAAATCAAAACATTTTTTGTATACTTACCTACGTAGTTTTTTACGTGGGTTAGTATTTACCAAAAAAAAGTACTATATTTCATTTAAAATTCCAAAGTTACCCCCAGCCCCCCAAAATGGAAAAAGGGGTATACGTCAAAAATATGTTTAAATGTGTCCCCCCATCTCCCCATTCCCTCACTAAAATTTCAAGAATATATTTTATACCGTTTTCGAGATACCGCCTTGTAACACTTTAAAAAACTTACCCTGTATAAAATAAATGAACAATATACAAAATGAGGTAAAATTATAGTGTTGTAAATTGTTTTTCGTTAAAATAAACTTAACTTTTGACGATATCTTTACGCCTTTACTATTACCAGACGAATCTTCAAGTACGTGCCGGTTTTCTTTTTAATTTTTAAAGGACCTACATATTCGGGAGCCAGCTTAGCGCTGCAATAATTGGCTGCATTAGATAAACTTTTATTTTTACGCCAAACTTCTTGACCATGAACAAATCTTATAGGACGTCTACGCAAATTATAATTATGTTGGTTTTTAACACGCGAAGATTCGATTTTTCTTCGAATTTTTTGTTATAAACTTTTAAAAGCTTCGATCTTATCCCTAACATAATTTTGACTTCTATGTAGTTGTCCAAGGTTTGGAATTGGTTGCTATTTGGTAACCTTAATCCTTTATCAGTGTTTACTGGATGTAGGCCTAGAGCACTACTTACCTTGTTTTGACTTAGTATTGATTGATTTGTCTATTTGATTACCTTACCTTGTCTCTATATAGTTCCTTTGGATTTTGCCTGAGATTTTGCGTATTAATAACCTCATACCTTTTTAGTGTTTACTGGATTTATGTCCAGAGTGAGCTATTTATCTTTCTTGATTCGGATTCGTTTATTACTTGATTGATTTATTTATTCTTGATTTTGGCCTTGGTTGGTCTAGGGCTTTGCAGAGTCTTGCATGGTGGCAGCTCTTGCTTTTTTAGTGTTTAATGGATTTTTACCTAGAGCACTACTTACCTTATTTTGACTTAGTATTGATTTATTTGTCTATTTGATTACCTTACCTTGTCTCTATATAGTTCCTTTGGATTTTGCCTGAGATTTTGCGTATTAATAGCCTCATACCTTTTTCGTGTTTACTGGATTTATGCCCAGAGTAAGCTATTTATCTTTCTTGATTCGGGTTCGTTTATTACTTGATTGATTTATTTATTCTTGATTTTGGCCTTGGTTGGTCTAGGGCAGTGATTCCCAAAGTGGTCCAAGTGGACCCCCAGGGGTCCACGGGAGACTCGACGGGAGTCTATGTTGGCGTAACAAAAAAATGGGGGTTCACAATTCGTAAGCGGGGGTCCACGAAAATTTATCTGGTTTCGATCGTGAAGAACTAACATTTTTTGTACAGTAGACTCCTGATTATCCGAAATGATGTGGACCGGACCGATTTCGGATAATGCGGAGATTGAGGAAAATCATTACCTATAGGAAAAGTAACTATATCTATGTACTTTTATAGATGTACATATGTACATACATAACAAATTCTAATACTTATGTATGTACATTAGTATGTATTCATATTCAAAAATTCAAGATAGAGGTAATTGGTACTTGTTTTAATTTTAAAGTCTGTCGGGTTTTTGGCCGCAACAACAAAAACAACAAAACATTTCTTAGAAATTTCGGATAATGCGGAGGAATAGCAAGAATCATTTCGGATCATCCGGTTCATGGGTCGTTTCGGATAATGCAGAGTACGCATAATCGGGTTTCGAATAATCGGTTTCGTCATTAATGTTTATTTTTAATTATATTACGACTTTATCATATTGCAATGTTATGTAAACCTTACAGTGTAATATGATAACATTATTAATTAATAGTGTAATAATTATCTATTTAAAAAAATACAACACAAGAAAATATACTATTTTTCTTTTTATTTTTACCACTCCAGGAGTTTTCTAAATAAAATAGGTGAGAATTGATTGATTTCTTGTGCTGTGAGTAGATGCCAAAAAAGTAAAGTTGGATGTATTAATCACTTTTTTGATTGGCCAACTTTACTTTTTTGACATCCACTCATTGCACAATCAATTAATTAATAATTAACCAAGCAATTCTCACTTTTTTTTGGAACTCAGCAACGCCAATTTCCATAGTTAGATCTAATCTTCACATTTTGTGTCGAGTTTTGGGAATATGGTAAAAATGTAGCTGCAGGGAGTCCACCGAAACCAGCAAAATTTTTAAAGTGGTCTATAAGAAAAAAAAGTTTGGGAACATCTGGTCTAGGGCTTTGCAGAGTCTTGCATGGTGGCAGCTCTTGCTTTTTCAGTGTTTTCTGGATTTTTACCTAGCACCAATGGTTGTTATTTGGTTTGAATTGATTTGTCATTTGATTAATTTTTTTTATTCTTGATTTTGATTTCCCCTGATTGGTCTAGGTTTTTGCTGGGTTTTATGTTATGACAACCTTTGCTTTTTCAGTGTTTACTGGATTTTGCCTAGTACCAATTTATTTTTGCCCTGTCTTGTCTATTGGAGTCGTTCTCCTTTAGCTTTTCCTTGATGTTATTAACTTACCTATGATGACTTTTTTTCTATTTTACCTTTGCTGTATTCCCTTGGACTTAGTGGTCCAGTTTTCTATGTAATATCACAGAAAATATAGCTACGCAATTTAGTTTCCGTTTGACGGGATTTTTTCATAGAAAACTTAGTATTTTCCTCTATACTTGGTTGATTTGATTGGTGTTTGATTTACTTTGATTATTTTGCTTGTATGGATTAGAGGTTAATATACCATTTGGGATCTAGGTCCACTTCTTGTTTAAGTTGTGAATACATGGGTAACCTTATTGTTGATGTTATATTTCATTTACCGATGTTGTCTATATTTAAGTTTTCCTTAATACGTTTCTTTTTTTATACCGATTGTGACTTCTACCCAGTCTTACGAGACGTCTTGCAGTCTTTATTTTTTATTATTATAGGCTGAGGGGTGTTGGGTGTTTCCGGACGGCGCTTCGTCGCCTTCTTAACGGAAGGCCAATCTGTCGGGAAGAGTTGTATCGTGTGGGGCGGCTGTCTGACCTCGGGAGCTTTTGTAAAAAAAATAACAGTCTGTGCATCCCATTACAGCCCGGAGAAGGGCGAAGCTACTGCGTATGACCTCGCTCGCAAGTTAGTACGATACGACGGGCCGGAAACAGTGGCATTCTTCGGAACAACCTTTTCTAGTTTTTTTGTTTCTTAAAAGACTGCGGTACACAGTTGTTTAGGCACTGTTGTATCTTTTAGTTTGGTGTGTACTACAATACACTTCCTCTTGACCGGTGGAACATTTGGGTTACAATTTATTCAATCTTTTTCTGCTATTTGTTATTTTTAGTTTTCCACCTTTCAGGTATTGTTGTGTGGTCGGTTTCTTTTGGTCTCTCTTGGGAGTAGTGGGTTGTGCCGTAAGGTTGTTTGTATGAGGTTAGTAAACGAGGTTCTCCAGGTCGCATTTGGTTGTAACGCAATGCTAACTCAAGACCAATTTTTACATAACAGTTCATTTAATTGATGCATTTTTACTTACGGTTCTTTATACCATACAAACGGCTCACGACCACTTCCTGCTTCTCTTGAGGTTTCCATGGGTTTCCGACTGCATAGCAGTCACTGGAATATTTTTCGTTTAATTACTTCTTTTATTATTATTTCATTATTTTAGTATTATTGGTTTATTGGGAGGCTACGTCAGTAGCGTTTACTTACCCTTTTCTTTTGATTTATTGGTACCCTTTTTTTTTTGGATATTTGACTATGTCAATATCTTTTATTTTTCCATTTAATGCTACCTTTCTGTTTTTCCCTTTTCTGGACTAATGTCCGTTCTTTATTATAATTATTTGCTAGTGAGGAATTTAATATTATTGCTGTTTGATTATCGATTTTGCCTCTCTTGTCTGTTTACATCTGGTTGGACTTGTTGCGAACACCGGTGTTTGTGTCTGCAGGTGCAGGTTTTTGTGATTTCTTTTAAGTGTATCACGGTACCATTCTTCTTTTTTTTGGTGTTGGCGCCGTCGGGCCCTTGCACATTTTTCCTCTTACGACCGTCTTCTTGGGTCGTTGTGGCCTTCTGTGACTTCAAATGGACGTTGCCGTGTTGGAATTTTCGCTGTGTAGGGCGGGTTTTTGGATCGACTGGAGGCCATCGGGGTTCACGTCATGATTTCTTTTCTTTGTGCTTCTGGCGGAAGTGTCGTTTTTTTGACGGAGTTTGACTTTTTGATTTTTCTTGGGTGGGGAAATTTTTCTTGTCTTTACATTGCGTCTGTTTTTCCAAGAAAAGAGGGTTGGTTGGAGATCGGGTGTCATCCCCTCACCGTGAGGTGTTTTTATCCCATCGTACCCGTTTTAGTGCAGTGAGGAGTTTCCACGTTCCCATTTTGGGAATCTCGCTGCCCAAAATCCATATGGATGATGTAAATTCTTGGATCGACAAATGAATTGTCAATCACATGCACCCGCAAAGTCTTAAGAGGGTTCTATGTACCGGCCAAAGTTCTTTGCACTGGCCTAAATCCTAGTTTACCGGCTGGCTATGTTGTACCACTGCTAGGCTTATGCTATTGTACCGGCTGACTAATCTTTCCTGCCGTTGGTATCAACTGTAAGCTTGTACCGTAAGCTTCTACCGCAAGCTTCTACCGTCAGCTTCTGCCGTTTAGGTCCTATCGTCAACCTATGTACTGGTCAACGTTTATAACAGATAAATCCTAGGCTAGCTATGTAAACCAATAATTCTCTACTAAATTTAGCTTATTCTGCGCTGATTCGGTAACCAAAAGGTTATAATCGATTTATTTTTGGTCATCATTACCTATAATAATATGCTTCACATTTAGTCATTGGATTATTTTATTAGCCTTCATAAATCGGGTTCATGATATGTAGTACATAACCTTTCGGTTGTCCTTAAACTCTAGTTGAATATTAAATATGGTCAATTATATTTTTATCCTCTGAATGGGGAATTGGGTCACGTGATCACTTCCAAGGTTATTTATTTCTTTTATACGAGGTGTTCATGATATTTATGATATTCATTAAATAATTTCCATCATATATTTTTGAATAAATTTGTTGTAGTAACATGTCTCTTTTATTCAGCTCACATGACATCCCTTTTTCATTTCAGTTGTTTATCCGTCTTGTAGTAGTGTAGTGCCCAGAAAATCGCGGGGACTTCCACGTTGCGTCCGTTTTAAAACTTGGTGGCGCTTGAACCCTTTACTCCTGAGTAGTCGGTGAATTTCACGCACAATAACCACTACACTGCTCTAAGCACGGGTAATCAAACTGGCTTTGGTTTACTGATTTTACTTTTTTGATAAAGGTCCAAGTGGTAAGTTCTTGTGTTGGTATTCATCATAATACCAACATCACTTAAATTAAATAAAAGACACGAAAATGCGTCGCATCTTTTTAAATAATTAATTTTTTTCCCAATTTTAGATACAAGATTTTTAAACTGTAATTAAAATTTTAAATTAGAATCTAAAATTATTCCCAAATATTTAAAAGAATGTATAATTTCTAATTATTTTATCACCAACAAAAATATTTATATCTATATTATTCATATAAATATGCATGCCTTTCGATTGACCAACTATTACTATTGTGGAAGCACTGTACAGGGTGTCCCAAATTCGAGCCTCATCATGGGGATCTCGGAAACTATAAGAGATACAGCATCGGTTAAATTGCGGCAAAGTTGCGCAATTTCGTACTGAGCAATATCGCAAAAAAATATCTGAGCTATCTTATTCAGTTTTTGAAATTTTTGCAAAAAACTAAAATTTTAAGTTTTTGTTTTTTTAAATTGCTCGACTTATTTTATCCGCTACAGAAAAACAAGCACAACAATGTTAAGGCAACTTTTTACGCTCCATATTGTGACGTTTTTAGAATTTCGTTACAACGTTTCGTTTTTGTGGAACTATTATCAACTTTAATTTTTTAAATACGGACCTGCATTTTTTATTTAATTTTTTGATAGCCCCTTAAGCCCTGAATTTAACTCTGTACCACACTTAATTATATTTAGACGTTTTGATGTCATTATTACATCTGCAGAAATGATAATAATTATTTTTAAATACGGCCCTGGTGTATATTTGACTCTTGGTTTATTAAAACCACCATACTGTGCTAAATTAGTATCAAGCGTAGCAAAATAACTATAACGAGGCTGCAAGCGTTCAGGGTAGTCCTGTAAATAACGGTCACAAGAAGTTTGTGAATTCCTATTGGAAGAATAATAAACTCGTAACATGTCGCGCTTTTTTAAAGCAGAAAACATAATTTTGCTGAAATATTCAGTATAAATGGTAACTGCAGTTGTCAAGATAATTAAGGTGAAAGTATCAACATGCTTGCCAACCTATAACCTATTTCGCGTATATTTATTTAATTTTTCTAGCTTTTACACCAAATTTAAATAAAATCATTATCGTCTTCATATTTTATAGGTAATAATTGACATATTAAATAAATATCAAGGAATTTCATTAAATATTTTAGGAGAATTTTATAGCGAAAAATGTCGGGTAAGATTTTTTTTAACATTATTATGTCATTCTTCTTTCACTATACAATTCTCCCAAAATTAGCAATGAAATAAATTGATATTTTTGTAATGTCAGTCAGATTTTATTTAAATGTTAGTTAATTAAATAATAAACTAAAAAAAGCAACGCGAAATAGATTATAGGTTGGCAATAGATGAAATGACGTTGAGAATTCCACCTTAAGCCAAACAATCAAGTAGAAGTTCTTGTCATAGCAACCTTTGTTTTGTTTGGTTTTATTTTAACTTTGTTACAATTGATATAAAAACTTAAATATAGTAAATTATTTGTATAAAATTCCGGATCCATTTACATGTTGTATGTGGTAAAAAGATTAAGTAACTAACACCAGGGCCTTATTTAAAAATAATTGTCACATTCCTGAAGATGTAATAATGACATCAAAACGTCTAAATATAATTAAGTGTGGTACATGGTTGAATTCAGGGCTTAAAGGGCTATCAAAAAATAAAATAAAAAATGCAGGTCCGTATTTAAAAAATTAAAGTTGATAATGGTTCCATAAAAACAAAACGTTGTAACGAAATTCTAAGAACGTCACAATATGGAGCGTAAAAAGTTGCCTTAACAATGTTGTACTTGTTTTTCTGTGGCGGATAAAATAAGTCAAGCAGTTTAAAAAAACAAAAACTCAAAATTTTAGTTTTTTGAAAAAATTTCAAAAACTAAATAAGATAGCTCAGATATTTTTTTGCGATATTGCTCAGTACGAAATTGCGCAACTTTACCACATTTTAACCGATGCTGTATCTCTTATAGTTTCCGAGATCCCCATGATGAGGCTCGAATTTGGGACACCCTGTACGTTCTATATTGATACCCTCGTTGATACCTTAAATATCTAATAAATAACACAATTAAATACAGACCGTTAAAAATATTGTGTGAAATACACATATTTTTGTTTTGTGAACCTTTTTCCTCTATGCTTACACCGATACGTATTAGCTTACTGTGTGTAAACTGCTGAGCCAATTCATTGCCATGCAAAAAAATAAATATGCCTTTACCTAAGTAAAAAAATTAAGAGTGTAATATTATTCGTAGAAATAATATTTTACTGTCCTTATAATTGAATTTTTCATTTTAAGCTTATTACTTATTGGGTTATCTGTGCTTAAACTTATTAGGTTATCTATGCCTAAACTTATTAGGTTATCTGTGCTTATCCTTCATATGCCTCCGCTTAGATTTGAACCCAAAACCTCGAACCAGTCGAACGCTCTAACAATTGCTACTACGGGGACTATGAAATTCGCTCTACCAACTTTGGCCATATAATTTAATTAATTAGGCTAGGTATACCAATGAAAGGTATTAATAAGCAAGAGTGTAGATATTTTGGGGGGGGGAGGGAAGCAATTTTTTGAGTTTTATTTTTTAAAATTATTAAACTATTTACAAGAGAAATAATAGAGGATGGTTATTGAATTAAAATGCAGTAAAATTGTAAATGTAAGTGAAGCAAAAATATAATGGAAGATTGATTTAAAATATGAAATAGTACTTGTCAAGTTTAATTTTGATTTAGTTCCTTCAAATGTTGAGCACGCCAAACGCCTCTTTAATTGAATCATTTTAAAGCAGCACAAATTTTAAGGAACGTTATCAAAATTTAATTAATTATAACTTTGACTTGTAGGTACTATTTCAAATTATAAATCATTACTTTTTGTTTCACACCCTACTTAAAATTTTACTGCAATTTGTTTCATTAATGCAACCATCCTCTTATTTTTGTTGTATACAATTCAAATTTACGGAACATTAATTTAAAGAAGTGTTGTGTTGACTAAGGTTTTGAAAAAGACACAATGCGATGCAGTGGCGTCCCTGCAAACATGTCCTCTGATATTTTTTAGAAAAAAGTGGTACACCACTGACATTTTTCCATGTGGATATTGTTTCTGATTAGCCTGGTCAATCCTACATAAAAATGGTCTCTTGAGTTTTTCTCCTCTTTAAATTAAATTAACTCTACAATTTATTATTATTAACAAAGCAAAATTTTGTTTTATAAAAATTGTTGGAAATGACCACCTTCACTGACTTAATAGGCATGCTTTCGCCGATCTTTGCATCGAATAGCGCACTTCAAATATTCCAGGCGAATTCCGTATTGTTTCACGGAAGGGAACTATTCGCTCCTTTAAATTTTCTAAAGTGTTAATGGGAGTTTTATAGACTAGAGTTTTAAGATGACCCACAAGAAAAAATCCAAACTATTGAGATCTTGTTGGCCTTTGTTGAGCTCCTCCGCGACCTATCAAACGAATCGGATAAACTGCATCTATGGCCCAATACAGACGGAACAACACGACATCAACACGACACCCGAGCAACATGTCGCTTGAATGTTGCCAACGTGTGTTTATATTCAGACGTGGCGATACGATAACATGTAATCAGCTAGAACACAAGACCAAATTGACATATTGTAGAGAGATATCTAGCAGTGAGGAGGGCTCTAGTGAAGAGGAAGACATGCTGATCTATTTATATTTGCGAAATCGAAGAAAAAGAAGAAAGAGAATATATTGGGTTAATCCGTATATCGGGAGGAATAAAAGGAGAAGACTGTTTGTTGCAGCCAAAGAATGATAGAAAATTTCAGGCAGGGCAGAATGCCCAAAGAAAGTTTCGGTGAATTATTAAGAGTTTTAACACCTTATCTTCAAAATTGCGGTTCATGCTTTCTCAGTTACATCCTTTTTTGAATACTTCGACCGTTTGAAATCATACAAGCACGAAAATTTCTCGACTTGAAGAACGATTTTTAAATTAACGTCTCGTTCGGCGGTCATTTCCAAAAAAACTAACCTATGTCACTCGGCAACTGTTGACTGTCGACTAAATAAAAATGTCGATCGGAAACATATTGCCGAGCTATCGTATCCCTTTCATGTCGTATCGCGTCGTGTGAATAGTTGCGTTTATATGCATGGCGTCGACATTTGAGCGACATGTTGCTCAGGTGTCATGTTGATGTCGTGTTGTTCCGTCTGTATTGGGCCTAAATGGTCTCGAACGATTACACTGAAATGAGCAGGAGCTCCATCATTTGATTCTTAACGCATATGGTACATCGTCAAGTAACACAGGTACCTAGTTCTTCTTGAAGGAATTATAGATAAGACTGCCGTTAAGGCGTTAATTATGTTATTAAGAATGTCACCGTTCCAGGATAACTAGATTTATGTGATCAAAAATTATTCGTCAATACTGCAAAATAAAGCTAATTTAATTTATTTATATTAATTTATTAAGAACAGTGTGGCTAAGGAGAAAAACGCAAGAAACCATTTTCTATCTAATCAGAAATAATATCAACATGGAAAAATATTAATGGCGTACCACACTGAGGAAAATCACTCAATACAAGTATTTTTTTGAATATATGTGTATTACCACAAGAAAAAATCCATTTATCCCTAAAATATTTCATTTAGTCGCAATCAAGGACGTTTTTTTGACAACAATATTGTTACGTGTGCTCAATGCTTTTTTATGGTAACAGAATATCATATAACCATAACAATATGTATCCAATAAAGTGTTTTTAAAAAGTATTTTTTTAATTCCTATAAGGTTATCTTATTACCACAAAAATAAAAATAAAAACTAACCAATCTTTTATACCTATCTAAAATATACCTTTTAGGAACTAAACAGTTGCTTTTTTAAAACATGGTGAAATCGTTTTGGTTCATTTTATTGCCATTTGCAGTGTTGTTAGTTTGTTTAGTGGTTGGTGGATTATAGTTTATAGTGGATGTTTGATGGCCATTGATTTGATACATTTTTTATATTTTAATAATTTCATATAGGGTGGTGTACTTTGAGTGCAACGTTATATAATAGGTGTTGTGGCGGTGTGTCCCAAAATTCAGGTAGGTACAATTATTTTACCAATAATTATATTTATTACTTAATAAGTAACTCATGTTTATCACATTACTCTACTTAGGTACCTACAAAAAATCGTTGACTTAGGTGAGTCTTTAAATTTTGTTAGGCGAGAAAATAATTTTTTCAGAAATACAATACAAATTTAGGGGATAGAATCGGAAAACAATCTGAGTTTTTGAGATATTTCTTCCCCGTTCTAAATTTTGCAATGCAAAATCGCATTTGTTAGGTTTCTGATACATATTAATAAAAAAAATAGCTAAAAAGGGTCATGTCCCTAGCAGTTTGTTACTTTCATATCAGTCAGATCCCCCCGTTATTAAACAAAGTTTAACATACAATTTTTATCAAAAATACTGCCCTAGTAAGTGCAGCACGGAAACTTAATGGCGGCCATGATCGGAATGAATTAAAAAATATAAGTAATAAATATAATTATTGGTAAAATGATTGTACCTACCTGAATTTGGAGACACACCGCCACAACACTTATTGTATAACGTTGCACTAAAAGTACACCACCCTATATAGAATTATTAAAATATAAAAAATTTATCAAATCAATGGCCATCAAACATTTACTATAAACTAATCCACCAACCACAGCCATTTTGGCGAAGGAGCTAAAAAAATGAATTTAGTAGTAGCTAGGTCGACTAGCTACAATAAAAATAAAATTATTTTATAGCTGGCTGATTATTTTTAGGAGTAAAAACCGATACTTTTCTAACTACACGACCTCAATTAATCACAAAATCATTTTTGTTTACCACTGCATTATATATTTTTTATGGCAATAGAGTTGTCTTTTAACAGCAAAAGAATAATATTTAAAAAACGACAATGTTGAGGTTAAAAAGTCATTTAAAAAAAAAGAACCTTTTAGCGACAACAGAGTTGTTTTTTCGGCGCCTATTTAATGCAGATTTCTTGCTACTGCGAATGGATTTCTAGCTACGGCTAATAGAGTTTTCTCTCAGTGCACTTTTTTTCTAAAAACTATCAGAGGACATGTTGGCAGGGACGCCACTGGTGGGACAAAAAAATAACTTTTATAACTAAAACATGTGGTTTGATGTCCTATTAGCACATGCCAAAATTGAAAATATTATCTAAAGTACTTTCGAAGATATTACAAAAAACTCATTAAAAAAGAAAAAATTAAACACCCTGTAGCAAAAAACTTAAGCCGGTTACGATATATGTTAAAATGACCTCTTCCTTATAAAATGACTTGAGAAATCATACCCTAAACTATTAGCACGTCATTAAGGAATCATTGCATGAAATTCCTAAAACAAAGGAACTCCTATTTAGCGAGTCCAAATTTATCATATTCCGTTAAGCCAGACCAAAGTTGTGAATATTTTTGCGTAGCACAATTTATCCCCTCCTAAACAAAAAGGTAAAGCAAAAACTCAAAGACGAAAGTTATCCAGAATTTTCATTAGATTAGACTACCTTTGATACATGTTTGTTATGAGGATTTTTGAAAAAATCCCGCTTTATGTTTGGTCACTATAGTTACGCCCCCCTAGCGGCCAACCTAGAAACTTAAATAGTATATTAAAGTACACTTTTCATAAGAAGCGGGTTTAGCGCACGCATCTATTGACACGTGCGCTAAAACGCCTTATGAACCACGTGCTTTATACTATTTTTTCTATTTGTAGTTTTTTCAATAAAAAATACATATTTAAAAAGAAAATAAATCCTTTAAATTTTTATGTCTAAATTTTATGTTGGTAATACTATTTTTTATCATAGTAACCTCTGGACAACAAAAATTATTTTGCGAACTGTCATTTTTTGATTTATTGACCCATTTTCACCACGAGATTCTAAAGTTATTTTAGCGATATGAGATTTGAAATTGGACGGAATACGTTGTGTGATCCTTGTACATTCGGTACATATACAGAGCGTTCGGAAATTCGGGCGATTTTGCTAATTTTTTTTTAATTTCAAAAGACGTGATTTTACGTTAATTTTTCAATTTTTCAATTTCAATGTTACCAACATCAAATAAAGAAAAAACGCGTATCGAAATAGCTTCATTATGAACTTCATTTCAAGATCATAATGAACTTATTATGAACGTCAAATAGAAAAAATAATTTTCAGCAATTTCTCTCCGTACGGTAAACGGTTTCCAAGATACAACCAGCGCCGGCATCCCATTTTAGTTGTTAATCCGGTACATTTATAAAAACACATTATAACTTAATTTAAAAAGAAACACATACATTAAAACTCCAATCAATCAATCGAAACTATCAGTACCTAACTGATAAGAATGTACTAAGGCTTGGTATTGGAATGATGCAAATTATTATAACAGTTGTTCATATTTTAGGAAATTAATACGGGGCTACGCCATAGACAATTTACCTTTAGATAAGCAAACAATAATCACGAAAGTGGCAGTTTTATGGCCTCGCGCATGTAAACAAAGCTGGACACTATTAGCCGTGCGCATCGTTTGACCAATGGGAAAATAGACAGGTCCGGGCTTTAAAATTTAAATTCTTACCAAAAAATTGGAATTTCTTCTCAATTTTTGATCAAGTTGGAAAAAAGGTAGTGATTTCTGGCATTTTTAGTAGTAGCGAACCGATAAGATTTTAAGGATAAAAAATTGTTTCAAGGTCTTGTTTTTAAAATTTGTTTAAAAAGGATTCGTCGCGTCGTGTTTTTAGTTCGAAAAGGAAGAGACAAGAACAGGTAAATTAAACTAGTCTTATAAAATGGAATATAAAAGCAAACAAAACCAGCAAAATAACCAATCTATGGTGTTATCGCGTGCCTAACAACAAGTCAAATATTAGTTGCTGTATAACTTGTATGTATTGATTTTTACAATTTGGCAAAAACCTGTTTTCCTCAAGAATTTGAAAAAGTTTTTGGCTGAGAACTTGACCCGTGGAATATTGGCTTTATTAAAAGCTTAATGATGTGGGTTTCTCTTTATTTTTATACCTTGTTTGTGTAGCGTAGGCCTAGTTTGATGTGTTTAAAGTGATCATTATAAAATAAAGTTATATATTATCAAGATACCACTCACCACTCCATAGTTACCGAAAATACGAAATACCAGGTATTTTACCCCTATTTGGGCATAATAAGACTATACAACGGCTGCTACTAGTACTAGTCATTGTGTATATTCCAATCCGAGTCACTAAAAGCACAAACGCACAAACACAATTCACTAAACTACACAAAAACTAGAAATCCGTAAATATTGAACACCCACAATCCACAATAGCTATAGTTAAATTCATATAAACATTGAATGTCAAATGTCAAGACTTGTCATTGTCTAGTTACTTTAGATTTCACCAACTTACTAAATTTCTTATATAGCTGAGATTGGTCAGAACCGGACTGACGAATATTCTGTGATTATTATTATCACAGATTTTTATAAAAATAATTATTAGGATTAATATTATTTAATGGATATAATCAATTAAAAGATATACTTACTTACCATAAACATAGAAAATTCTCATAGGTACCAACAAGGTTTTATAAAAACAGCTATTAAATTTTCAATTTTTATTAATTACATAAAAACATACAATTTCTATAAAAACGCGGTTAACTAAAAAATGAGGTAGGTATTTTGCGAACCACTTTCACCCACCGCTCAGAAGCAGTAACCTCATCTACTTTCAACTATTAAAAAGAACTACCTTAGTTGTGATACTTCTCTGAAAAGGTTATTGAAAGTACTCGAAAACGTGACATCCTAAAATAATTTTACTTTATTATTAAATATTCCAAAATAATTGGTTTTTGCCATTGCAGCATTATTGTAATTTTTATATTGAAATTGTTTGAGTGTTCAATACTTAAATGGTGTTAAATTAATAAATCTTCCTCACTGACTCTGGCAATGGGTTTGCAGTAATCGTGATCCATATTTACTCGCTAAAAATTAAAACAAACACAAACAAAATGGTGCTTATTTGATATGCCAATAAAGATACTTACTTCTTACTATCTTACTTTTCTAAAAACTAATACACTTCTGAAAAAAATAGGTCTATAAACAACGTTCAAAACAAACTACACAAACAAACACAACAATACTATCTCAAAAACCCAATAAAATGATTAAAATACTCCAAAAACAAATATCGAATGTCAACAAAACAACATTCGACATGGAATACGTAAAAATACGGACCTGCCGCACCGTATGATTTACAAACAAAATTACGTTCGAAGTTAGGCGATGGAGTTGTTACACGTGTTATAAGTGTTTTTTCTTTTTCTTTTCTGGAATTGTTCGGCCAACTCTTTTTATTTCTATCTCTTTTTAATCGTATTAAAGAATACAAGATAGACATACTTTGTGTGCAGTACAATTATACTAATTAAATTTAGCCATTAGTAGAGATTTATATTTTATGAGTTGCTGCAGTATTTGACAAGTATGACAGAACTGAAATGTCACGGCGTTAAAAGTTTATGTGAATTCAACTATAATGGCTATTTGCGCCGCATTATGTAATCCAGGATTACTGCTTGGCACTGGATTTGGGACTGAATTTCATTTGCACGCCTTCTGTAATCCAAGATTATCACCTAATCCACGATTATATTTTAATCCTACGAAATCGAGGGATTATTTCCGAATTAAGTACTAATTCTTGAATTGTAACCTTAAAAAATAGTTTGGTTTTAGTTTTGTGGTTTCATTTGCCAAACAAATAGCTTTTTTGCTTTGAAGTATTTTGATTAATAAAATTATGGATGCATTGATTGACTTTGTTACATATTATTAGTACTGTATATTTTATATTTGACCTAGTTTTAGTATTTTAATTGTTGTAAAAGCATAGTGACAAAAAAATAAAAAATATATTGATTGATAAATAAATAAAAAATTAAGCTGACAGCAGAATTTCATTGCTAAAGAAAAATTCGTCATTCAGACCCGAATACTAATATTTATAATAATATATCCTATATTTTAGGTAAGAAACATAACAAATGGTCATTCAGACCCGAATACTAATATTTATAATAATATATCCTATATTTTAGGTAAGAAACATAACAAATGGTCCTTAGCCGTAACTAGAACAAACCTATGGTAAAATGTCTTTAAACCACAATTTAAGAAGAAGTGCCCGTTTGCAAAGGGCTGCTAAAACGGCAGACCAGACCAGTGTTTCTCCAACCACTAGAAATGTTCAGGTGCCATTAGAATCCTATGGTTCCGAAAAGGGGAAGAAGAGCACAAGCAAGGGTACATCAAAAGACAGTCAGAAAAACAAGTTAAGACGCCAGCAGGCACAGATAGAAGTAGAATTAAAGAAAAAGCAATTAGATCGGGAGATGCTAGACCTGGAACTTCAGTTAAAATTGGCAAAATTGGATGAAGAAGAGTGTGAGTCTGAGTCAGTGGAGACGGAGTTAAGTGAGTCATATTCTGAAGCTCCTAATATTGAAGAATGGATCAAAGGATGTCCTCCTTGGAAAAATACAGAAAAAATAGGTAAAAAAGAAGTAAATGTTGTCGAAAATGACAGTGTCAATGTCAATCACGAGGTAAATAATAATTTACTTTTAAATAATTCTGCTGATTTAAATACGCAAGTCAATCCGCTTCAGCTTACAAGAATATTAACACGACAGTCAATGCCAAAAGAATTGCCAATCTTCAGTGGTAATCCAATAGAATGGCCAAATTTTATTTTTCAATTTAAAAATTCTACAAAGATATGCGGATATTCTCAAGAAGAGAACCACTGTAGATTGCAAAAATGCTTGAAAGGTTATGCATATAAGATTGTGCAAAGTCTACTTATCATGCCTCAAAATGTTGGTAAAATTATACAAATTTTGGAAAGTAGATTTGGACAACCTCAGCACATTATTTCTATGCTTCTTGAAAGGGTTAAAAATATCTCGATTGTTAAAGAGGAGAGACTAGATACCCTAATAAATTTATCTGATGAAATAAAAAATCTTGTTGGAACTATTGAATCCCTTAATGAAACAGATCATTTACAAAATCCTACCTTGTTACAGGAGCTATACATTGAAGGCTAGCATGCAGTGTGAGTAGCACGCTTATACATTGCTCCGCATTTAATTGATAAAATATTGGTGTATTTATTAAAAGTTACATTTTTTGTGTGGTCTGCCCTTTTTTCTACATGTCAGACACATGCTGAGTAAGTCATTTCTCTGTTAAAATAATTTGGTTGGTAATTAGAGCAAATTAAAGGTCCAACCAATCAAATCCTCGCTAAAATTTTCTACGGCAATAGAGAGTTCATACAATATGGGAGGAAGTACGACACTCCGTAGCGGTACCAGGTTGGATGAGGATACTATAGAAAAATTGGTTCAAAAAATCTGCAGTAATATTATAAAGCAGCTTGAACAAAGTCTGACCGCAAAAACCGACAAAATAGAGGCCAAGTTAAATGAGGTTTGTGACTCTTTGAATAAAATTAATGAGTCCGTGATGGGCAACAAAAAAGATATAGATAATTTCAAGATACGTCTAGATGTCTTGGAACAGCAAGCCAAACGAAATTCTCTACGCATCTGCGGATTTAAGGAAGTAGATGAGGAAAATCTTGTTGATTTGATACCACAATTTATTAAGCAAACTCTGAAGGTTGATTGTAGTAGCAGGGATTTGAACTTCATATTTCGCCTACCAAATAACAATGATGAAAGGCCCGCAAAGCCCTCGGCGATAATCGCTGATTTTGTCAGCAGTATTAAGAGAGATGAAGTCTTTATGGCAAAGAAACTACTAAAAAAATCTTCTGTCGCTATTTTTGAAGACTTAACGAATACAAGATTCAAATTGTTAAGCGAGGCAAAGAGGAAATTTGGAAATAATAGTGTCTGGTCAATGTCCGGAAAGATATATTATTTGGACCCCGTTACTAAGCAAAAGAGTTTGTACCAGCTATAGAATTACATTTAAAGTAAATATTCATTTATAACGTAATTCTGCAATAGGTCTCTATTGAAATCTGTTTATATTGCTATTCCTTTTATTAAATTCTTTAAATATCTAATCTCTTTTTTGTGAAGTGAAAAATATAATTTGTTAATATAGAAATTTGGCAGGGTTAAACTGTTCTTGTTTGATAAAATTTGGTTATTTCTATTGAATATTGTTGATTGTAGGTATATTTTTTTTTTGATATAAAATAGGATAAATTGAAATGACAATGCACCTATTGAGAAATTTAAAAAGAACTTGTTTAATGCGGCGCAAATGTGTCTTTAGTTGCTGATTTAAATTTGTTTATGGCAAATGCAAAGGTTAAGTTTTATTTTGCACATTTTAATATACGCTCACTATGTACTCAGTTTGCCGAATTTTCTGAGTTTGTGGCGGCGGAGGGATACGACATCATTGGCCTGTCGGAGACTTGGTTGCACGATGGCTTGCATAGTAATAATTTTTTAATACCGAACTATAATTTAGTACGAAAGGATAGGACAGGACGAGGGGGTGGGGTCGGTTTGTACATTGTCAGATCGATTAAATTTAAAATACTAGAGACGCCGCCTCAGTCAAGTCTATTAGAGCAGCTTTGGATAAGCATAAGAGTCCAGGGTAAAACCATATGTTTTGGATCTCTCTATCGTCCTCCTAATGCTAATCTTAATAATTGTTTAGATGATTTGGAAAATTCCTTTACAAGTTTTATTCCTTCCTGCGATCACATTTTCTTTGGAGGCGATCTAAACGTGGATATTTCTGACTCAAAGAACTCCGGAAGTATTCTACTTAATCGTTTATTTGGTAAGTATAAGCTTTCCCAAATGGTGGCCACACCAACGCGGATTACCCCAATTAGCAATAGCCTCATTGACCTAATTGTGACGTCGGCGCCGGAGCTTTCTGACGATGTGCAGGTAATAAATATGGATAATGTCTCTGATCACTGCTTAGTGTATACTCAGATCCATTTACAGAAAACTCGCGTTCCTATATCGTATCGGGCATACCGGGATTATTCCTCATTCACATTTATTAATTTTCTTAATGATTTGTTTAGCATTGATTGGAATGTGTTATTGGGTATGACCGATGTGGACGATATGATTGTTTTTTTTAATGAGAATATTAGGAATGTGTTTGATGTGCATGCTCCGCTGAAAACCTCAAGATTTACGAAGCCCGCCGCTCCTTGGATAACAGATAATGTTAGGTTTATGATGAGGCTCCGCCAAAAAGCTTTAACAAAACATAAAAGACTTAAGACTGAGGCGACTTTGCAAAACTATAAACAACTTCGTAACTTAGTTACTACTACGGTACGTAATGAGAAGAAAGCATTTCTTCATCATAAATTCCGGACCGACCCGAAGGCTTTTTGGAAAACTTTAAGACAACTTAACATCGGCAGGCACGCTCAGGCGGATGCACAGTTGGATGATACTATGACAGCTTCTCGGCTTAATAATTTTTTTGTTGATAGTGTCCCTAAGGTTATTGTTGATTCTGGTGCCTTTATGAATGAACACTATAATAACAGGAAACACTCAAATATAAAGAATGAATTTAAGTTTTCTGAGGTGAGTGATGAGAGTGTGGAGAGAATAATTGCTAGTATAAAAAGTACTGCCATGGGTGCTGACGGGATAGACCTTAAAATGCTTTCGTTAATCACTCCGTATCTTACATCATATCTAACGTTTATTATTAACTATTCTCTTAAAACCTGTAAATTTCCAACGGAATGGAAAAGTGCCAACATTATCCCGGTACCGAAAAATAGCACACCTACAGAGATGTCGCATTATCGTCCAGTCAGCATTCTGCCTACCTTATCGAAAATACTCGAGAGAGTTATGAATGACCAATTAAAGGATTACGTGGCAGCTAACCGAATACTGCCTATCACACAGTCTGGGTTCCGAGCGCAGCACAGTACGACAACAGCTCTATTGCATGTCTGTGATGAAATTTTTCGAAGTCTGGATAAAAATAAGATGACTGCTTTAGTGCTGTTAGACTACAGCAAGGCATTTGATACTCTGGATCACTCAGTTCTTCGCTCTAAACTTAAATACCTCGGTTTACATGACACTGCTCTTGATCTATTAAACAATTACCTATTGGGTAGAAGACAAAGAGTGTGTGTTGGTTCAGATGTTTCGGATTATGTCAATATTGAAAGGGGGGTTCCACAGGGAAGTATTTTGGGACCGCTCTTGTTTTCTTTATATACCTGTGATTTTTATAAATTTTTAAGGGTATGTTCATCTCATCAATATGCTGATGATAAGCAAATTTATTTTTCGTTCCCTCATTCGGAGGCTGTAACTGCCATGGAGGCTATTAATGCTGATTTGGCAATTGTTGCTGAAATATCCAAATTCCATAAATTGGTATTAAATGGTACAAAATCCAAGTTACTTCTTTTTGGCTCATCTGGGTTAAATAATTTTAATATTAAAATTGAAGGTGCTGTTTTAGTGCCTTCAGATTGTGAAAAAAATTTAGGTATTTTTTTGGATACGCAGCTCCGATTCGAAGCACACGTGTCTGAAATAATACAGAGAGCGTATTATAAATTAAAACTTTTATATATGCACAAAGACATTTTAACGACTGATGTCAAACTAAGACTCAGCGAATCCCTGATATTATCGATAGTTTCATACGCCGACGTTCTTTTTTGGCCAGCTCTTACCCAGAGAGAAAAAAATAGTCTCCAAAAACTTCAGAATTCTTGTCTTAAATTTTGTTTTAATGCCAGGAAATTTGATCACGTCACACCGTTATTTCAAGCTTCTGGGTGGTTAAGAATGGATGAACGTTTTTTTTTGCACTTATCTACACTTACACATAAAATTGTTAAGTGCGGATCGCCTGCGTATCTTTGCGAGAAGCTTGTTGTGGGTACTGACATACATGGACGAGAGGCGCGATACTGTGAGAGATTTATTATCCCCCAGCACCGAACGGCCAAATTTCAGGGATCTTTTAGTTACAACGCGGTCAAAGTGTACCGTGCTCTACCTGCCCGTGTAAAATCCCTTACCGCTGCCACTGGCTTTAAGAGGGCCGTCAGGCAGTTCATTGTGAGTAAAAGAAACGAGTAATTAGTTGTTTTTATATACTACCTTCATGCATTTGCCTCTAGCGTAATAATGCTGTTATGAAATATTTATTATTAATATTATATTATAAGTATTTAAAAATATTATTTTCTTTATTATCTTTTAGTTTATAGTTAGAAGACGGTTAGATAGAGTAGCGTTGCTAGATCTCGCCGTCTATAAACCATTATGTTTATAATTTGTTTTTCGGAATTTGAAATAAAAAGACATTTATTATTATTATTATTATTATTATTATTAAATAAGCTTCCAAACTCCTACAAAATGATGTGGATTGAATATATTTCCAGCAAAAACACAAATAAATATAAGCTTGTAGAATTTAGTAACTGGTTAGATCAAAAAACAATGATTGCTTGTCAAATTCAAATGCCAAAATTTTATGACATAACAAGCGATAACAATGGAAAACCAAAAAAATCACCTTACAGGCAAAATTCAGTATTAAATACGGTAACCAAAAAGTGTATGTGCTGTACTAAAGACCTGCATCACCTAAGTACTTGTCCTACCTTTAAATCCTTTTCTGTAGATGAAAAATGGAATTTCTTAACAGAAAATAAAATTTGTTTTTCCTGTTTAGTGCCATATCATTCTCTTACAGATTGCAAGAGAAAGAAAATGTGTGGAGTAAATAAATGTACAAAATTTCATCATAGAATTCTTCATAAAAATAAAATTGAAAATACGGATAACACAATAGACGAAACTAAACAAATGGAAGTAAACTGTCACATTTTAACCAATAAACAAGTCCTTTTAAAAATTGTACCTGTAATTATTAATTGTAATAACAAAACTCTAAATACATATGCACTTTTAGACGATGCCTCTACAGTCACGCTTATTGATCAAGATTTAGCAGACAGTTTAAATCTAAATGGACCCCAACTGCCTCTCTGTATTCAATGGACGAATAATCAGGTAAAGGAGCAGATGGACTCAAGAACTGTAAGCTTTTCGATCAAGGCAGAACATGATGGTAAAGTATTTCAGATTAGACGCGCAAGAACAATAAAAGGACTATCACTTCCAGCTCAAACAATAAATTTAGGTGAGATTTCAAAACAATATCCTTATATACAAAATCAGATTTCCTCAATGAATAATGCTAAACCAAAAATTTTAATTGGACAAGACAACTGGCCATTATTGGTAAATAGAAAAATTATTACAGGCCCTTGGAATGGTCCTGCATTAAGTAAAACTTTACTAGGTTGGGTAATACACGGAAATTGCTCGCTTACATCAGAACAAAGTCGAGATGATAGTTTTGTTTGCTATGTAAACAACAAACAAAACGATGACTTAGATATATTGCACGATCTAGTAAAGGAGCAGTGGTCAATTGATAATTTTGGTTTACAAAAAATGGAAAAATCAATATGTAAAGATGATATAAAGGCTCAAAACATTCTTGAAAAAACTATGAAAATAATAGGTAATAGGTATGAGACTGGACTTCTCTGGAAAAATGAAAATATGATTCTTCCAGAAAGCAAAATAAATGCAATGAATCGATTATTATGCACTGAAAGAAAAATGGATAAAAATATAATATATGGTAAAACATATTGTGATAAAATAAACGAATTATTGCAAAAAGGTTACATAAGAAAGCTTTCAGATTCCGAGTCACAAGAAACAAGCCATAAAACTTGGTATTTGCCACACTTCGGTATCACAAATCCAAACAAACCAAATAAACTTAGAATTGTATTTGATGCTTCGACAAAATCTCATGGTATAAGTTTAAATGATTGTTTATTGACCGGTCCTGACCTGTATAATTCTTTACATAAAATTTTGCTTAACTTTAGAATTAAAAAATATGCATTTACAGCTGATATTAAGGAAATGTTTTTACAAGTGAAAGTCAGGAAGGAAGACTGTCGAGCTCAAAGGTTTTTATGGCGGGGAATGGATAGAAAGAAGGATCCAGATACCTATGAAATCGACGTAGTATTTTTTGGGTCTTCAAATGGACCATGTCTAGCCCAAGAAGCCAAAAATAGAAATGCTCGTGACTTCGAAAACGTTTACCCTTTGGCGACAAAAGCAATTATAGAGGAGCACTACATGGATGATTATTTAGGTAATGCCGACTCAATAGCAGAAGGTAAAACACTTATTAAAGATATTATTTATGTTCATTCAAAAGCCAGTTTTCAAATTTGCAATTGGATAGCCAATTCTCAAGAACTTTTAACAGATATTAGCCCGGAATTAAAAGCACAAGGTGATAAAAACTTTGAGCCAAACGGTGAAAATAGTACCGATAGAATTTTGGGTGTTTTTTGGAACTGTTTTGACGACACGTTTACCTTTAAAACCAAATTTCACAAAATTGATAAAAATATTTTGGAGTATAATCGTCGACCAACAAAGAGAGAAGTCTTGAAAGTAGTAATGTCCGTCTTTGATCCAATAGGATTTTTAATCAATTTTATTATACAGGGACGAATTCTTTTACAAGATATATGGCGTAGTAAGCTGGGATGGGACGACGAAATTACAGACAGTTTAACGTTAAAATGGGAAACTTGGATTACAGATCTCAAAAATATTTTCAATTTCAAAATTCCACGGATTTATTTTACATTAAATCGGAAAATTTCAGATATCCAACTACACGTCTTCTGTGATGCATCAGAAAGGTCATATGGCTCAATTGCCTACATAAGATGTCAAGAAGAAGACAGAATTCAAACCGCACTGGTTAATGCAAAAGCACGAGTTACACCTCTTAAACCTGTTTCTATTCCTAGATTAGAATTACAAGCTGCGTTAATGGGAGCACGATTAGGAACCTATCTAAAAGAAAATTTAGATTTAAATATAAAAAGAATATATTACTGGACAGATTCGAAAACAGTATTACATTGGATTAGATCAGAAGCAAACAGATATAAGGTATTTGTTGCTCAACGTTTAGGTGAAATACAAAGTGTTACAAATGCCAAAGATTGGAATTATATAAGCTCAAAAGAGAATGTCGCCGACGAAGCTACTAAACGAATCCACAACCTCGATTTTTCTTTAAACAGTCGATGGTTATTTGGACCTAAGTTTCTACAAAAGTCACCAGAAAGTTGGCCTAAAGAAGAACAGTTGCGTTCAGACTTGATTGAAGAGAAAGAAGAGAGAAAAGAATTCGTATTTTTAAATACTCCGAAACGTAGTATTCCGATTCCTAAACCAGAAGCTTTTTCAAAATGGACAAAATTATTGAGATCTACAGCATGGATGCAAAGATTTATTCAAAATTGTAAACACAATAGTAAAAATAAAAAAAAATTAATGGAAAATGAATTAAGTATTGCAGAAATTAAATCTGCAGAGAAATTATTATACAAAAAGGTACAAGAAGACGCTTTTTACGAGGAAATATATTGTTTACAAAATAAAATTCCAATAAAAAAGGACAGCAGACTTTACACCTTAACATGTACATTGGACCAAGATGGAATTCTTCGTTTAAATGGAAGACTGGAAAATTTAAATGCTTGTGAAGATCTTAAATTCCCAATATTTTTAGATCCCAATCATTATATAACCAAACTTATTATACAACATTATCACGAAGAAGTTTACCATCATGGTCAAGAAACTGTCATAAATAATTTAAGACAAAAATATTGGATTTTGCGAATGAGACAGGCTGTAAGAAAAGTTTGGGCTAAATGTCAAAAATGCAAAAATAGAAAAGTAACGCCAACTATACCAGCTATGGGACAACTTCCGAACTGCCGACTAGAGCCAACCGTTCGCCCATTTATAAAAACTGGTGTTGACTATTTCGGTCCTCTTTTTGTAACTGTCAAACGTAGCCATGAAAAAAGGTATGGTGTAATTTTTACTTGTATGGTTACCAGAGCAGTACACTTGGAAATTGCACACGATTTAAGTACTGACGGATTTATTCACGTTTTGAGACAATTTGGTTGCAGACGAGGATTTCCCGAAGAACTATATAGCGACTGTGGCACAAACTTTAAATCTGCCAACAAAGAATTGAAGACAGCAATAAAAGAATTAAAAAATGAAGAAATAAATACATTTTGTTCCTTGAAGAACATTCGTTGGAATTTCAATCCACCTGCAAGTCCCAACATGGGTGGAGCATGGGAACGACTAATTCAATCAGTTAAAAAAATTTTAGCAGAAATTTTGACTGAGAAATATCCTCCAGAATATGTTTTAAGAACAGTCTTCGCGGAATGTGAAAACATTATCAACTCGCGACCACTGACTCACGTTTCCCTCGACTCAGACGAAGATGAAGCACTTACTCCAAATCACTTTCTAATAGGTCCATCACATGCATCCCTACCATGTACCAATATTGACTACGAAAATCTCAACCTGATGTCAAAATGGAGAGCTGCTCAAAAATTGACTGATTATTTTTGGAAACGCTGGACTCACGAATACATGCCTTTTTTGGTTAAAAGGCCCAAATGGTACGAAGAATCAATTCCTATACAGTTAAATGATATAGTCATTATTGTTGATCCTAATGGTCCTAGAAACCTGTGGCCTAAAGGTAGAATAATCCAACTATATCCTGGGAAAGATAAACGAATTCGAACAGTTGATGTAAAATTGGCAAATGGAAACATTTTACGACGACCCGTATCCAAACTTTGTATTTTGGATGTTTATAAGCAGACGAGCAAAGAAGAGTAATTTTTCCCAAGAACAATTACTGCAGGGGAGAATTGTTACATATTATTAGTACTGTATATTTTATATTTGACCTAGTTTTAGTATTTTAATTGTTGTAAAAGCATAGTGACAAAAAAACAAAAAATATATTGATTGATAAATAAATAAAAAATTAAGCTGACAGCAGAATTTCATTGCTAAAGAAAAATTCGTCATTCAGACCCGAATACTAATATTTATAATAATATATCCTATATTTTTGGTAAGAAACATAACAGACTTTCTTTTTGAAGACGATTTGGAGGTCCTTGATTTCATCGATTTTGGGTTTCCAAGAAGAAGATATCTTGGGAGTAATTATTTTGAAGATTTGGATGAGGTAAAATTTTTTTTAAAGGTAGGCTGAGGAAAGCCACAGTACTTGCTGTGCTTGCAGAAATTGAAATTCTTCTGGAATATCCCCATGATTGGTACTGAGACTTATTTAGACCTTATTCTAAAGGCTGGTCCCGTATTCTTTAGAATTGTCCCTCCTCTAAAATTTTACCAAAAATCGTCCCGCATTTGTTAAATCTGTTCCGCAACTCCCGGAATGAACATATGCAGACGGTGCGTACAATGTTGCATGTACAGTACAACATGGGAAAATGTTAACAGTTCCTGGAGATATTAAATCGGAACCCAGAACTTGTTAGCAATTTTTTTGGAGTTGAAATAAATGATTTTAAAAATAATATATTGTCTAAATTTTTTTGTGTTTAAATAACTGATCACAAAATATTTAATAATAGGGCATTCAAAGAATATCTTTCAAGTTTCACTAAACTTGTCCATATTCACAGTGATTATTCAATTTATATCTAATTAATTACCACCATTACCGCGGGTTTTTGATATTTATGACAGTACGAAGTTCAAGTTGACACCGAACCGAATATAAGTAGGTGAAAAAGAAAATCCCTATACAGACGTCCCGTTGCCATATCATCCGAAAGCTCTAATCCTGAATTTGTTAATCCCCTATATTATTGTGTTGGTGCAAATAAGAAATATATAATCCCAGATTAATATTTAATTCCGGATTATCTAATCCTGTATTAAATCAAAAGCGAAGAGAAACCTTAAAACACAACAGCAAAAATGGCGGCCGAGCCGGTTCTGGAGAGTATCTTGAGCATGTCGATTATTGTCGATAAAGTAGGACAGGCCGATAACACGAGGTTTGTGCGCATGCACGAAGGTGTCCAGAAGGAAGGCAGCTGACCGGCGAGTCATGCGCTCGGACGTATTTTTTTACCCATAAAACGTAACTCTTCTTTGCGCAGGAGATAAGCTGTACGTATCTAAAGGTAAATTGTCTATGGGCTACGCAAGGAGCAAAACGCCTGCGGCTAGCTCACTTAGCGCGGGGCAAACGGGTTTGGGTTCCGAATTGCTTGTGTGCCAACTGTTATGACATGTAAAAGTCAAACCTCAGCCTCTCTAGGCTACCGGCCTCTGTTTGTACTATAAAAAGATTTAATGAGAACGCCATTTACAGCAAAATAATAGTACAACGGTACAACAGTTACCTCTGTAAATAAAGAAATGGGAATCCCATCCTTGGGGGGGTAAGGTCTCCCTTCTAAAATAGATTAATTAAACACAATACCTATCAAAAAATTTAAAATTTAATTAGGACTTTCAATAAATTGGTTTATATTGGCATTAAAAAGATTTGAAATTAAATATAAAACATTATTTAAAATTGTAAATAACAATAGGTCAAAACTTGGTGATTATTCTGATTGAACTTTAATGATAATTTTTTTTTATTGATAGTCAGTAAACGAGCGAAAGATTGCAACCTTTTTACATAAGCTAACATAACCCTAATTTACTTAAAGAAAATCAGAGGAAAGGTACTTCTTTTCCTATTTAAAGGCACTAAAACTCTAAGGGTACTTATCTGACGGTACACTTCTGAAACATGAGACGGTTTAAGATCCTGTTTATAGCTTTTCGAAACATTCTCGTAACTCTAACACCTCACAGGCTGCTAACAATCATACCAGTCGCACCCAGGCTTGACACATTGGTTTAGGCAAATAATCGACCCTCGTGGTACGATTCTTTCAGTCACCCTCTCGGGACAACCAGTTTTGAGGGTATCAAAATTAGCTCCTGTTGAAAAAAAATGGTGTCAGGAATCTGACCGACACAAGGATTATACAAACTAAGTTTACATTTTAAATTCTTACTTAAGTTCCCAGGGCTAAAAACAGCAAAGGAAAAACATGTCAGATTTGAGGATAACTGGATAAAATATTACCTTAAATTTGGGTTTTGTTGCAATTAGCAATTCTGGACTTCAAAGGATGAAGGAAATTAATAAAACTTAGCAATTTTCCAAAACACCCTCCGACGCCCTCGGATCACAGAAAAAAGT
The DNA here is from genome assembly GCA_963969555.1 of Polydrusus pterygomalis. Lineage (NCBI taxonomy): Eukaryota > Metazoa > Arthropoda > Insecta > Coleoptera > Curculionidae > Polydrusus > Polydrusus pterygomalis. The sequence continues at coordinate 49,475,374 of OZ018382.1, forward strand.
TCAAAAACTGAGGGGCTAAAGCGAAAACAATGAAAGATTATCTACGCTTTTACAGCCACGAGAGGGCACCTTTGACCACAAGGTTAACCATCTGTTTGCACTTTTGACTACAGCGTACCTTCGCTGAGAATGAACGCCGATATTAGTTTGGCCACTAGAAACTGGATGTCAGCAATTGCTATAATAATTGCAACAGTTTACGACGCGGCATTATTACAATGGTGCCGACGTGAGACGAAATCAAGGGAATGCCCTATAAATACGAGATTATAAAAAAAAACATATAACAGTGACTGTCACGAAATATTAATTTAAGGAATACGGCGCAAAATTGGAGACCATAAGAACAGACGATCCTTACCCCTTAATTCCCTATGTTGTACCGGAAGACGGTTCAACAGAGTCATACCGCTATATATCTGCTTTTTTTGCATCTACCATCAGAATATCACTAATTTATAATTTTTTTTTTCTATTTACGGATTTTTAATTTAATTGCATTATTGCTTGCAAATTGTACTAAAAGTCAATTAAGTCTACAAATTGCATTACATATGGGGTATCCTGATTATCTAAATTAGTTTTTAGTACTATGCGCTTCCTTAATAATCAAGATAACGTATTAGATGGAGAGCTCGTGAACCCTCCGAGTAACGGTCGTCCTGTAAGGCTAGTAATTTTTTTAGTAGCTAGTCGTAGCATACTAAGTACGGTAATCACGACCTGGCAGGCATCAGCCCTGCACGTCATCAGCCCTTATATTTTTGAAAGTGTGAATAAAATTAGAAAAAAAACTTGTCGCTGTAAACTTCAAATTTTAATATGATTTAGTTCATTAACTGTAAAGTATAAAAAAAATTGACAGGCGATTTCAGCGAGCACAAACACCTGACAGGTGAATCGAAAGGTGTGCAGTATATTGAAAACAAACTTCTTTCTGTAAAGTTGATGGGAAACTTTTTTATTACCTATTAACTTTACGAAAAAAAGTTATTCTTCATAAAAAGTTCTGCATGGTCCAAAACCTAAAATGCAACCATCAGATGTTAAATTTTTTCAGTCGTATACGAGGTTTGTCAAAAAATATGAATTTTGCCCAAGAGTAAAGTACCTTTATTTTTGACAATATCGAAAACTGTAATTATAAAAAGTTGTTCGGAATGTAAAACTATATTTTAATATGCAATTACATCCTTCTACTTCATTTTTTTTTTATTTTCTGAAATTACAGATACCGAACATTTACCTTTTATTTATTAAAAAAATCATGATAACCTTTCTGTTTCGTTGAGAAAATAAATCTCAAAACAAATTTTATTTCTAAAAGTGATAAATGTTCGGTATCCGTAATTTAAGAAAAATCTGTAAAAATTTGTAAAATTAAAAAAAAAATTAAGTAGAAGAGAGTAATTGCATATAAAATTATAGTTTTACCTTCCAAATAACTTTTCATAATTACAGTTTTCGATATTGTCAAAAATAAAGGTACTTTACTCGTGGGCAAAATTCATATTTTTTGACAAATCTCGTATACTACTAAAAAAATGTAACGTCTGATGGTTGCATTTTAGGTTTTGGACCATGCAGAACTTTTTATGAAGAATAACTTTTTTTCGTAAAGTTAATAATAAAAAAGTTTCCCATCAACTTTACAGAAAGAAGTTTACTTTCAATATACACACTTTTCGATTTACCTGTCAGGTATTTGTGCTTGCTGAAATCGCCTGTTAATTTTTTTTTATACTTTACAGTAAATGAACTAAATCATATTAAAATTTGAAGTTTACAGCGACAAGTTTTTTTTCTAATTTTATTCACACTCTAAAAAATATAAGGACTGATGACGTGCAGGACTGATGCCTGCCAGGTCGTGATTATCGTACTTAGTATGCTACGACTAGGTACTAAAAAAATTACTAGCCCTACAGGACGACCGTTACTCGGAGGATTCACGAGCTCTTGGACTATATCTCGTCAGGTCTTAAAAAATAAGTCTAATCGATAGCGGGACTAACCTGATTGTCCTCTGATTCGCAGAATTATAAACAAGATGTCCTCTAAAAACATTCCGTCTTTTTTTAAACAAAATTGATATATAAATGGATGGGTAAATCACAGAGTATGTATTTCCTCTATTAGTGGTCGAAGCATCATCAAGTATTTATATTTTCTGCGAGTGTGCATTACCTTTTATTACTAAATTCAGTTAACAGATATGCACAAGTTTGTAATATTATTTATTGCTATTCAAATATCTGTTTGTCTTGCACAACCGTATACTACAATTTATGACAATACAGATCTTAATCAAGTTTTGTCAAACCGAAAAGTTTTAGATAGTTATATCAAATGCATGATGGATGAGGGTCCGTGTACTACAGATGGACGTGAATTAAGAAGTAAGTTTCTATTTTTAATTTATTAAGTTTAAGCCTTATTAGTTTGCCAGATTTGCTATTGCAACAAACCAGGGTGTACCATACATACTACCTAATTTTTTGTACTTTTTTTACATTATTTATTTCTCTTTCCAGGCTTTGTTTATGAACATAGTACCCAAAACTATCAGTACAGTTTTTTTTTAAATCTTGGGCATGTGGAGTTTGACGATATCGATTTTTTTTTTTAAATGGAAACCCTAGGATTTTATTTACTATTTTTAAAGTGCATAATAAATTATACATAAGTACCAAATTGCAAATTAATTTTTGTGTGAACTAGGGTTGCTATTTAATAAAAATTATCGATTTCGTCATAATATCTCTAATTTGGGAGACACTGTATCAATAATTTTTTTTTACAAAAAATACCACTACTTAAGATGTGAATACCCATTGCCCAGGTCTTTTTTAAAAAAAACTGGTAAAAATATACAGTGTTTCAGCGGATGGGGTCCCCAAGGGGGAAAATCTTTATTATTCATTTTACGACCAAAAGTCATTCTTTATAAAAAGTTCTGCTTGTTGAGAAAATAAATTCACGATAAAAAAATGTTAGATCAGATGTACAGGGTGTTAATAAATTAGGAAAATATTAAAATGCTTCAAGAGAGAAGTACCATTATTTATTATTTTTAACAAAAATTTTATAAAACAAAGTTGTTTATAAACTAGCATAAAGACTAAATAATACAAGTTTTAAAATAAAAATTCGATTATTTTAATAATTATTATCGTTTTCATTTAATTATTTGCATTTTACAAAAAATCAATAGAACCGATTTTGTATACGTTCATGTTTATGTCAGCATTTTATTTACATCTGTTAGTATTCTGTTTTCATAAAGGCATTTGCGAAAATGTTCTTATTTAATACAATGTTACAGTATTGGAAATGTGTCTTATAAATACGCTATAGATGCAGTGGCGGCTCGCCCGATGACGCAGGTGAAGCGCTGCTTCACCTGCCTTTTCACCTACCTCATATTATTTCCAGACTGACTAAATAATTATTTAAAAATTTATTCGTTTCTATAAAACTTTGTTTTCTGATATTATTTACATATATTATGATGCGTTTTATTCAATTAACAGAATGCTACAGATTTGATTTTATAACACACTGGAAAAACCATTCGGCAACCTGTAAAACGCGCTGCTTCGCGCTGTGAAGCAGAGTCTTGATAACGCTTCCGCTGGCTCACGTCAGACACGATGGATGCGGCGGTTGCCATGACAACACGACGCGCGGTCTCGATTCGGCCGGCGACAAGTGATGCAAATTTTCCACCTGCGTTTATGTCGCGTGCCGGGTATTGTTTCTTTGCGGTATTTAGTTTTATATTTCACAATGTTTGAGGCTGACACAACTTCAAATCAAATCAAAAATTTCGATCGAAAAAGAACTATTAAATAAACTTATACTTGCACAGCCATTTTACGAGGACATTATAAATAAGTTTGCAAATTTAAAGGACAGAAGAATTTGCCTCACATTCAAACAGTAAAATATTTCTAAATTAGTCGTGTTACCTTCCTAATTTCCCTGATGTTACCGAATTTAGGAAAGTTTTAGGAAAAAAATTCATATTATTAACATATTGCAATATTATTTTATGTATGTATGTATACGATCCAAATTTAAGTATCAAGTAGGGGGCAAGCGCGGATCCAGGGGGGGGGGGTCATGGAAGGAGTCATGCCCCCCCCCCCCCATTTATAGGTATGTTATGAAATTGAATAATTTATCATACACGTGTTCACTGCAAATATTAGAAAATAGTAGACAAAAATCTAAATTTGGGCGTGGTCCCCAAAAATTTTCGCCTGCGGCGCATTTATTGCGCCTTCGGCACTTCTCAAGCTATGCTGCATCACCTATTCATAATGTCACGAGCCGCCACTGTATAGATGATTTTCATGAAAAATTTCCTAATTCGCCTGTGCATTGAGCCTGTGTCAAAAAGAGGATTGCGAAAATTATTTAAAAAATTTAATGAAACTGGGTCGGTGATAAATGTAAAGAAATAAAAGAATAATTATGTTGAAAATTACGCAGCTACATTATGAGTAATAGGGTCAGTTTTAGAAGACTCTAAAATTTTATTTTAAAATATTCGAATTTTTATTTTAAAACTTGTATTTAGTCTTTCTGCTAGTTTATAAACAACTTTGCTTTATAAAATTTCTGTTAAAAATAATATATAATGGTACTTCTCTCGTAAAGCATTTTCTTACTTTCCTAATTTATTAACACCCTGTACATCTGATCTAACATTTTTTTATCGTGAATTCATTTTCTCAACAAGCAGAACTTTTATAAACAGTAACTTTTGGTCGTAAAATGAATAATAAAGATTTTTCCCCCTTGGGGACCCCATCCGCGGACACACTGTATTTCCAAAATAAACTTTTAAACCCCTTTGGGGGCAATCTCAAATATAACAAAAAAATATGTTTTTCATTATTTGCATGCGTGCCAGAGTTTTTCTGCTAACGAAGTTCTAGCTGCTCTCTAGAAGTCATTGTTTAAGATAGTTTTTAAAAAAGGGTGGTTGGCAAAGAAAAGTCCTTTCTATCTTCTTATACAGTGACCGGCAGAAAGTGTGTAGCATATGGAAAACTTTTTTATCTTTAAGTTTAGATAATTAATTTTATTTTAGATAGGTTCTGCATGTTCTCAAACCAAAATAACACCCATTAAATCCGGTAAAAGTCTTATGATATACGAGGTAGGATCAAAAATTTGAAATTCCTCTAAGAGTAAGGTACCTCCATCTTTCATTTTAGAATATTTTTTTACTAAGAATTATTGTTTTAATTTCAAAGTTATACCCAAGTTCCAAATTTCGCCTATTTTGGACCAAAAAATGGATTTAATCGAGTTTTCTGAATAACCCTGTATAAAATATAAATGGCAACCGAACAGTACGAAAATAAGATTTTCTGCAGACTTTGTTAGAAATTACCGTCGATCATAAGTCCGATTAGTTTGTTTTCATAATATTATGACTTTTTAAAATAAAAACATTAAAATATTAAATATTTTTGCTGCACACCGTATTTTATTTTCTGATGGAACAAGTTAATTTCATCTAACTGATATTTTTTAATTTACATTGACTTAAAGCATCTCGCAAATAGTTTTTTATACATTGAAGTATGCATACAAAGTTTCCTTTTGATTTATCCTCCTGAGACCAGAGCCTTTAGTCTTTCAAATTTTTCGATAAAAGTTTAGTATTTATAATAATTATGGTCAAAAATACACATGTGAATTTTTTCAAATTTTTTTTTTGTTCCTTTATTGAAAAAAAAATAAGTCCATTTAAATGGACATTAGGGCGGTATCGTTACAAATTATTTTATGTGAAATTCTTTTTGTTTCCTGTAAAACATAAAAATACACCACATGCTTCACAATAAACTTTAGTTTTTTGCTTGCACCCAGGATTCTTACATCTAAAAGTCAGGAGCCATTGCAGGAAAGTGTTGAATACTTGTTTTTGACGAACGGCTTTGAGGTAATCGTCTGGTACTTGAAGTGCTTCTTGTGACCAAAGGGAGAGTATTGGTAAAGTCCAAAGAATTTTCTTTATTGGTATCTTTGAGTAACCACTCAGACACGCCAATTTTAATTTCCAAAAATTTCATAACGGATTTGTTGGTATACACAAGTTGCTTTCGATCATCTCTGTAAAATATCCAAGAATTTCCAATCGCCATGTCAAATAAGTGGAAAATGTTGAAAAATTTCCACAATCGGACAAGTCAGAGTTTTCTAAGCATTCTAGAAGCTTTTCGTCATCCTCTCCAGGCTTTAAATAGGTTTTCTTACCAAAGATAGCTAAAACAAAAAAAAAATACTAGCATAATTTTTGTATGCTAAACCACCTGACGTCCACTAAAATGGACGTAGTAGTTTTAGTTTTAAAAAATATAGGTTTTTTTTTTCCAAAACCTTAATACTGCTTGTCTCTATTCACTATATCCTAAACAACAAGTTTAATAAAAAAAAATGCAATTATAACTCAATATTACTAGCTACTTACCATCAATTGTTTCTCTGCGAAATGAAGCCATTTTATTACCTGTTTACAACAGCAGTAGACGCCTTAAAATATTCTTGAAATGTAGCTGTCGTGGTGTTAACGCGTTCATATGTATGTCCACCACGGTGGACCGTGGGACCTTACGCTGTAATTGCGGCTGTTACCAAAATAATAAATAAAAAGGGAATGTCCATTTAAATGAACGCCAGGTCTCAGGAGGATATAAAGAAAAAAATTTTAATTAAAAATATATTTTGAAGGGATTTATGTTATTGTAGTCTTAATTAGCATTTTTTGTTTCCTATTCTTGAGTTCAAAATTTATAACCTATTAGTTGGATTATCCTAAAAGTGTATCTGATAAATGAAAATATAAAAATATCTTGCGTGATAAATAAAATCCGTTCAAAATATATTTTTAATTTAAATTTTTTTCTTTAAAAATCAAAAAGGAAATTTTCTATGCATATTTCAATGTAGAAAAAACTATTTAGGAGATGCTTTAAATCAATGTAAATCAAAAAATATCAGTTAGATGAAATTAACTTGTTCCCTCAGAAAATAAAAATACGGTGTGCAGCAAAAATATTTAATATTTTTATGTTTTTATTTTAAAAAGCCATAATATTATGAAAACAAACTAATCGGACTTATGATCAACGGTTAGCTCTAACAATGTCTGCAGAAAATATTTTTTCCATTTATTTTTTATACGAGGTTATTCAAAAAACACGATTAAATTCATTTTTTGGTCCAAAATAGGCGAAATTTGGAATTTGAGTGTAACCTGGAAATTAAAACAATAATTCTTAGTAAAAAAATATTTTAAAATGAAAGATGGAGGTACTTTACTATTAAAGGAATTTCAAATTTTTGATCCTACCTCGTATACGATAAGAATTTTACCGGATTTAATGGGTGTTATTTCGGTTTGAGAACATGCAAAACGTATCTTAAATAAAATTAATTTTCTAAACTTAAAGATAAAAAACTTTCCCATATGCTGCGCACTTTCTGCCGGTCACTGTATATGAGTCACCTAAATGCAAAACTTGGTATTTGCTTGTTACCAAATTGTTCAGGAAGCGCAAAAATCTGTCAGTAATTCAAATGTGTATGGATTTGTTTAAATTTTTGTTTCTAGTTAGCTCTATAGTGATTTTGTTTTGAAATAACTATGCTCCTTAAATCGAAATCCTACTAAAATTAAAAAAAAAATACTTTTAAAAGTAAAATACATAGTTTTGCACTTACGAGTATGTTTTGAAAATACCAAGTTATGCACCTCAGAATTGCAAATACCCATTGTGTAACTGGTGTAACTGTGGTATCCATTATAACAAAATATTATTATACATTAACAAAAACTGATGGCAAAAACGAACAATGTAAAAAATAATCACTACTGGCCTCTACAAAATCCAGAATATAAATAAAAATAAACTAATAAAATCCATGTGCTACGTGACGTGCACTGAATCACGCGACTATGGCACAACGCCATTGGTCGGTTTGCAATTATATAGTTTTGCATCTGTCAACTAAAGGTAAATACAGAGTTTTGCATCTAAGCTTCGTTTTCAAATGCGTTTTTAGTGTAAAAATTGGCAGTTTTGCATCTTCTTTACTAGAAGATAAGGTCCAGTTTATAATAAGCAAGAGAATGGCGCGAAAACATCACTTTTCAAAAATTCGTCAAATACCGAGTTTTGCATTTAGGTGACTCATATACAGGGTCCTGCAATAGTGCGTCAGGCTTCCATAGCTCCTATACGAATTTAGTTAGGAATTTCATTCATACGCTAACTTATACTGTATCATACGGGGTACTTCCGAAAAATAGTTTTTCATATACAGGGTGGCCCAAGAAAGTGTTGTCATAAAAAGTTGTGATTTTTTAAATGGCATACCCCATATTTTATGCATATTTAGATTTATGCTATCGTGCTTTATAAATGCCTAAAATTTTCTTTGATTTGCTTTGGTAGTTTAAGAGCAATCAATATCAAAAAAACATCTAAAATTAGTTTTTCAACCACGGTATTAAGTGAGTTTAATGACAAGATTTTTAAATGTTCAAATAGTATTTATCTATTTTATACAGGGTGTTCATAATAAGGTTTCAAAAATGACACATTTCAAACCTATTGTTCTCAACTTTTTCAAATAGAACACCCTGTATATTATTTCGGTATTTTATATAAAATACACAAGCAATTTTTTTTTGTAGTTGAAGCATATAAGTTATTTCCAGCCGTTTTCGAAATAAATGCAAATTTCATAAATTATGTTGATTAAACAGAGTTTATTTTTAAAATTAAGCGTAGGCGACTAGACTAATAATTAAAAACTACAGTAATTGTTCAAAATGTCTTCCATTTTGTTCTGTGCACAGGCCAACATGTTTTGGAAAAGATCTGGTTTATTTTCCTATTAGGATTTCAATTGCAATACCAGCAAAAAGGTTTATTACTAAGGTTTATCTCTAAAACCCATAGTAGGCTTTGAAATAAAACATGGATTCTTATACTTAGTTTGACAAGTTCTTTAATTAATTTTAAAAAGGTGTAATATCGGGCGAATAAACTATAAGACATTATCTTGATAATATCTCTCCGAACCAATGGATCGGTAGAAACGGACCCCCCTGGCAGCTAGATCGCTGGATCTTACAAAACTAGGCTTTTTTTATGGGGACACGTAAAACAAATTGTTTACAATGATCCACCTACAACTGCTAATAAAATGTAGCAAAGGATAAGAGACGTGTTTGCTAACATTTCCCCCGAAATGTTAAGGAAAGTGAACAGATCTTTTGGAAAGCGTGTTGGCTTGTGCACAGAACAAAATGGAAAACATTTTGAACAATTACTGTAGTTTTCAATATATAAGTCTAGTCGCCTACGCTTAATTTTAAAAATAAACTCTGTTTAATCAAATTAATTTATGAAATTTGCATTTATTTCGAAAACGGTTAGAAATTACAAACTTATATGCTTCAACTACAAAAAATATTTGCTTGTGTATTTCATATAAAATACCGAAATAATATACAGGGTGTTCCATTTGAAAAAAATGAGAAAAATAAGTTTGAAATGTGTCATTTTTGAAACCTTATTATGAACACCCTGTATAAAATAGATAAATACTATTCGATTCATAGTATCATTGAATCCCTTGTTATTAAACTCACTTAATACCGTGGTTGAAAAACTAATTTTAGATTGTTCGTTTGATATTTTTTCCACGACTTCAAAATATTTTTTTCTTAGTTTTTAATTGATTGCTCTTGAACTACCACAGCAAATCAAACAAAAGTTTAGGCATTTATTAAGGACTATAGCATAAATCTAAATATGCAAAAAAATATGGGGTATGCCATTTAAACATCACAACTTTTTATGGCCACACTTTTTTGGGCCACCCTGTATATAAAAAAATATTTTCCTGAAGTACCTTGCATGATACAGTATAAGTTAGCGTATGAATGAAATTCCTAACTAAATTCGTATAGGAGCTATGGAAGCCTGACGCACTATTGCAGGACCCTGTATATAATATTAAAATTGCCTAAGCGTTTCGGCTTGAATAAGCTATCTTCAGGGCGTAGTTGTAAAAGAAAAAGTTATGCAATAAATTTAAAAAAATTCTTTTGAAAAGGACGAACTTCAGTAAACATAATATTAGGTCCTAAAACTTACAGATTATGAAAATTCACATACTGGGTCACATAGCGAGACGCACCCAGTCAACACACAAATAAATAAATAATATTAAAATTACGTCACAATCATGATTTTAAACTAAAAAACTTAAAAATACGGACGTGTAACGAAACGAAAAGGTACTGAATGTTGTCAACGGTATTTGTGTGTTTACTGGGTGCGTCTCGCTATGTGACCCTGTATGTCGATTTTCATAATCTGTAAGTATTAGAACATATGTTTACTTAGGTTCGTCCTGTTGAAAAGATTTTTTTTAAATTTATTGCATAACTTTTTCTTTACTAACAGCTAAATGGCTTATACAAGCCGAAACGCGTAGGCAATTTTAATATTATATATATATATATATATATATAATAAAAGTTAGAATAATCTCGTCCGTATTTATAAAAGTGAAAGAAATATAATCTCGGCTAGCGGACTTTAAGTGTGTAACCTGTAATTTTGCATTGAAGTACACAGGGTTCCAAAAACAATGGATTCCCTGGGGCCGAGTAGACATTGACAGCTGTTTCGCCCTTGTTAGGAGCTCATCAGAATGCCACAACCCGAAGCAACTCCACGATAACACTGCAGCGCATTTAAAACTTGCTTGAAAAACTAGCAAGTAGTAAATAAGCCGCAGCGCCATCACTTGGAATCAACAACAATGCAAATTACAGGTACAGTGAAGTGTAGAATGAATAAAAGAACAAATAAAACGGAGCATATATATATATATAAGAAGGTAGAAAGGACTATTCTTTGCCAACCACTCTTTTTAAAAACTATCTTTTTGTGCTAAGTTTCAAGAATATATGACAAAGAATATTTTTCCAATAGAAACTTGTATACTTACCCCCCTTTTCACCCCTTTAAAGGGCGACTATCCACAAATATTAAATACGTGTTTCATTATTTGAATGGTATTTTCTTAACTATTCTTAGCAACTTTTTAACCCCCTTTAGGGAACGGGTTCGAAAAAAATTGAAATACTTGTTTGTAACTGTAAGAGTATTTATGCTGAGTTTCAAAAATTCAGCAAAAAATATTTTTTCTAATAAAAATTTTTATAACTTTTTTTATCTCTGTGGGGACCGAGGTTAAACCTTTTACAACTTAGGTACTGCAAGTGCTCAATTTAATACTAGATTAAATTTTAAACTTCTAACTTGGTCGCCTGTTTTACATACTTTAAAAAAAATTAAAATATTAGTCGTGGAACACTATTTCATCAATATCAGTAGCTCAGACATTTTGTGGCTGCTATATTAAAGGGGCATGTCTTACCTCGGGATAGTTTTGAATTTTTTGCAACATCTTACTTGATTAGCGAGGGATGATTTTTTTTTGTAAAAATTATCATTTTTAATTACTTGTTATCGTCACTCTTTATAATGTTATTATTGTCCGGCTTATTTTTCTTCATATTGTAGGAATTTATTTATATTATTGCTTGTCTAAGGTCTTAAATCCAACCGAGGTTGTACATGACACTTTACAGTGTTAATTGCTTTGCCGTCAAGAATAATCACTTCGTATTATGGGCTTTGATCAATGTCGACCAGTTGTCGTATAATATACGACGTATGTAGATTTACGTAGTAATATATTATATTACTACGTAAATCTACATTTCTCGGTTGTTCATTAGTAATAACGCTGTCAGTTTTTCATTACTATATATTTTATATCGGATAATAAAATTTGGGAAAAAAAAATATTTACTGTTTTTTTAATTCCCAGTAATCTTTGGTAATGGGGCCGGGCCCTAAATATATAGTAAATTATAATTCAATTTTAATAAACATACGCTTGGATAAGTATAATGGCAAAGTTTTAATATTTGGGGCACACATTCTAATTACAATATGTCAATTTTTATGATTTTTCAGAAAACGAAAACTGCCACAGGTTTACTATTAAAATAAATAACAGAAATTAACACGATATGAAAAACATGTATTTTATTATTTCAAACTAGTTATAAGGTTCAACAATCTTTATAATTTTTCAAAAAACACTAATGAACAAACATCTACTTGATTGCCTTCAATTCAGTTCGTTTGTCCCTAAATAACTAAAATAAGAATATAAACCAAATAAGCATTTTGCGAATCTTCAGGTAAATAAATAATTATTTAGACAATCATAATATGACGTGTTTGTGGTTCTCCACAAGACACAACACTCTTTCTTTCCCATCTTCACATTGGTCACAGCTTAGAATTTGTTTTCTTTGTCATTTTCATTATACTCTTTTAAATTTGGGTCCAACCAAGTTAACTCTAAATCGATGCTGTCCAGTTGTTTCTACTTAATAACATTCCGGATTGGTAACTCTGGTAATACTATGTTACAAACTTAGTTTTATATTAAATATAATTTTATTTTCTCCCGTTCGTTTTCTTGATCTAGTTATGATTATTCTTTTAGCTGTACTTAATGCCTGAAAGTTTTTTGAGTAAAAGTACTGCATCTTTGACATTTTACAGTCTCCAATCAGACGCAAGTTTGCGAACTTTTTTAGGGTAGATTTCGTATAGTATTTGGTCTGGTGATTTTATAAAAGCATGAGAATGTCATACTAGCTCACCTTGCCAAAAACTTGAATAAAAGAAAGGCTGTGTTCGCCTTTTAAGTAATGAATAAAGGAAACTTGTGTATTAGGTGTAAAGTTTATATTATTAATAGCAGAGCGCTTTCGGCCTATTGGCCATCCTCAGTACCTCATGCAAAGCAATTAATGAACTGGATCGTGTTATGCAAGAGGGATCCAATCCACAAAAGCATTATATTGAGAAAATGGCGTTTAAAATATTAGAATATTAGTTTTCTGCTATGTGCACAAATTAATATTTTTGAAGTTTTTTTTTGGCTAATATATGTTCGTTTGTATATGTAAACATATCTTATTACTTAAATTGATACTATCTATATTATAATTGAAAAAAAATGTGGGTTGGGTCTTTATTGCAAATTGAATAATGGGAATCATGTGGCTTGGTTCCTTGTTGCAGAAATGCTAACGCTGAATAAAAGTTAGGAGAAGGTTTCAAGCCACATGGATCTTTTTATTTTATTTTCTAATGTAGATAATTCATAATATGTATCTAATCAGCCTGGTTCGATATTGCGATTTTAACTTTATTAATGGCAGTTTATTTTTGCATTGCAAGAGGTTTGGATTTATATTGCATAATGCAAATCCTTTGTTACAGAAATAATAATAATTGTATTATTTAATATTAAATTGTAGACATTTATCAAAAAATTTAGGTTATGTTCAATAGTGTCAGCACATCTACATTATTATAAAATGTGTATAAATCAAAATTGCCCATCATGTGGGTTGGATCCCTCTTACATAACACGATCCAATAACTTAGAAAAGAATAATATAATAAGTAAAACGGTTTAGTACTTTGTCATGAGTTGTACATAACGTAAAGTAAAAAGGTAAAATTACAAATAACGGTGCTAAACAATTATTAATACAAACTCAGATATTAAAATATTTAACAATTTTTAAAAACGTCTATTAAAATAAATATTTAAAAAACATCCTAGATGGTCTGTTTGTTGCCATGTGTCGAAAATGCAAAAAAGGGGGAAATACTTTGACGTGCTTCCTGGAGAGGGCAATTAGATTAGAGCGGGAAAATGCGAAACACAGTTGCCAACAGTTGAAACTTCAAAAATATAGGTATTTAGAAATTTATAATTTAGAAAAGTTAACAGTGCAAACAATATATTGGTGTTGAAAACAATGTTTTACTTTGATGTTTTAACAAATTGTTTTGTTTTGAATTTTCCCACTCTAACATAATTGCCCTCTCCCGTAAGAACGTCAAAGTTAAGTTAATTTTTTCCCCTTTTTGCAGTTTCTTTGTAGCTGGCATAAAAGAGTGGCCCTAAACGGGGAATGTCATCGTAATTGTTTCAATAGTTTTTGGAGCATGATTAAAAAAAATAATACCATGAGTACATGTACCATATAGGAATTTTTGTTTTGACTCTCACATCCGTCTGAACACATTGTTATATGGGAAAGAAAGAAAAAACTAAAAGTCTTCCTCCACAAAATTTAATAAAATTAAATTCTTTGAGGGTCTCTAACTGTTTCGAATTTAGAAACATTCGAAACAGAAGATATATTTAGTGCTGATGGTTTTAGCAGAAGAGAAAATGTTGAAAGACCTTAATGGAACTTTTATGGAATTAAAAAATGACGTGTAAAAGAGACATAATATGGAGAAATTGATAAAAGCTTAAACATATTGAGTATGTAAGAAGTCTGTAAATGGGATCTAAACCAACCAAATAGACTGGGGAAGAAGAGAAAACTTTTTTAAAAAGAAAGTGTCGAAGATTATTTAAATTTTTTATAAAACATTTTTAGGTATTTGTCAATAAGCCATTGTGAGGGTAACCATTTTCTCTTCTGCTAAAACCATCAGCACTAAATATATCTTCTGTCTCATAATGATGAACGTTTCTACGTTCGAAACATGTAGAGTCCCTTACAGAATTTTATTCTATTAAATTTTGTGGAGGAAGAATTTTAGGTTTATCTTTCTTTTCCGTACTTTCAACTCCACTTTATGCATGGACTACTTCTTCAAATTACATTGTTATATGTTTAACATTTTCGTTAAAATCATCTCATTACCACCAACCGGTAGGTTAGGTGTTTTGTGCTAAAAAATATTATTGGATGATGACGAACTAAATACTCTTAGATATTATAGAAAACATTCAGAATATTTGCATTTTTAATTAAAACTCAAAATACAACTTAACCGTCTTTGTCGCACCCTGTAAAGCATCACTCGCTGAACAGTTTTAATCACTTGAGTTTGATTCTTTCTTTTCGCTTTTTATACGTTTTTCCTGTTACTTTCAGCTCATATTCCAGACGCTATAAGTACAAGCTGTTCAAAATGTACAATAGCACAGAAAAATTTAGCAAGAAATGCAGCTCAGTATCTTATCGATAACAGACCCCAGGAATGGATGGAACTTTCCGACAAATATGATCCAGAAGGAAGGAATGCTGCTAATTTTATTGAGTTTTTGAAATACCACTAATTTAATTAAATATATGTTTATACTTACAATGTATAGTATTAAATTTATTTAGTTGATTTTCTGTTTTGTTTTAAAGAAACCTTCAGTGAATTTTTATATGACTTATTTCAGCAAGCTCTTGAAATTCCTTAAATAATTTTCAAACACTTCCTTCTCCATCCATCCTTTCTTTGTCACTGCATATACCAATTTCGGACGCTGTCCATTCATCGTACACACATCTTTGTCTTTGAAAACTATTGTTGTACCTTTGTTGCCAGCTGCACTGCAAGCCACTACTACAGTTGTTATTTCTACCAGGACCACTTTTCGTTCGACTGGCCGGAAAACCTACTTAACCCACTAATTGTGTTTTATTTGGTTCATAGCAAAAAATTCTCTCCTCTAGATTCCAGAGGTGACTTGGCTTGACTTCTAAATCGAGTTAATTGTTGTCTTTAATAGATCAAAATATTAGTAAATAACAAATGGATCTAAACTATTTTTTCTGGCAACCTCTGCCCTTTGTGGCTTTTTAATAGACAGCCAATGTCTTTTACGAAAGTTTTTTTACCAATCTTCTCCTGGATATTCATCTTCAAGCTAAGTTTTAAGCTTAATATGTTTTAAAATCCTTGCTACACCTTCTAAAACTTCTGATGTTGAAAGTGCGAAGCCCCATTTTTCCATACCTATAAGCCCTTCTGCAATTTTTTTCCTCTTCGAAACAAATATCGGCACATCTTCCAATTGAGTCGCCTTCTATACCCCTTCTTCCTTTGGGAAGGTTTCTTAAAGTACTTCTTGGTATTTCATACAACCTACTGGCCTACCCATTTTGCCCGTTGCAACGTCATTAGCAGCATCTTTTTATTGTTCTTTTGAATAAGCCGTTTGTCTATTCGTGTTTCGCTTATAACATCAAACCATGTTCTTACACTAGAACAAGAAAATAAACGTTATGTAAGTATTTGGGGCAAGAGCACTTGCCTCTTTCTCATATGTGTGCGGGGCTAATACGACCCCTTTAATATTAATATTAAGTGCTGCATTTAATTGTACATTAATAATTTTAGCCTTATGTTCATTATAGACACATAAAAATGTAAAATAATACATATTATAAGAACCTGGAAGCAAAAATATCCACTAAATATAACTAGTGCATAAAACATTTCCGGAAATTTTGAAAAATTTTGTCCAAAGTCAATTTTTGTAACAAAAGCATCAATTCAAATCCCGAACTCGCAGGATAAGGTATTTTTTTAGGTGCTATGCACGAATTTCTTTTTGCAAGCAAGGGTTGGCAAAAGAGCCAGGCCTAAGAGGCTTATTGTATCCCCTATCGCCTGGGTAATGTCAGCCAGACGGGATCTACAGTTTAGCGTGGAATCCAAACCACGTGTATGCATTGGTCTGTCCTTTTTTTACTTCACTAGAGTCCGCCTATTAACCGCTCTCGGTCTCGATATTACGAATACCCAGTGCATTCTTTTATCCACTGATCTTCTGAGCATATTTTTTTTTATTAAGCGTATGCTTTGGGCGAAAATCGAACTAGGGCCGCCACGGTGGAATGCAGGTAGCTGTACCGTGCACGAATGCTTTTGTTAAAAAAATTCAATGAAGACTAATGATTTCTACAAATTTCCATCAGGAAATATTTTATGCACGTTTTGATGGAAAATGTTTGTAGTTTAAAGAAGTTTATTAAATTATAACAATTTTTCCTAATACAAATTAATTATTAACCTTGGTTCTGCCTATTAATATTGGAACTAGAATATAATGTACCGGGTGTACAACTACCCTGCCCTATCTTGGACACCGTTTAGGCGGGGAGAAAGTCTAGGCGCAGTTAGGGCCAGGCGCAAAATGAGACTCAGCTTGGTGTGGTGATGCAGCGTGAGTCACGGAGAGTTTATGGCGGGAGAAAACTGCTGGCGCGGGTTCGGCGCAAAATAAGACGCAGCAGGAGGTGAGAGAGTTATATATCGGGCCGAGGGTTTTGGATTTTTAAAAAACACTGCTTTTAAAAAACACAACTTTAACCCACACATAAAACACATTTATTTGAGAGATTTGGAGAAGCACAAGTTTTACAAACGACAGTAACAATAGAAGTGACGAACAAAACTTATCTCTAATTATAACATTTCTCATCTGAATTACTAGGAGTGGTCTAAACTGCTAGATAAGCAATATGACTGATTGCATCAGCAATATAGAGAATGTAACTCCTCCACCCTTAGAGGGAATATAAACTTTTAAAAGTTTCTATGACCTAAATAACAATTGAATCATCCTGAACATTTTTAACATTTTTAGTTTTTACATTAATGGGCCATAGATACTGCCAAATAAAAAATAGTATCAAAGTACAAAGAACAATATATTATTATGTATAGTAAAACTGTCCAAATACTTGTTTTATCATAATATATAGGTGTATGCAATAATTTTGAATTCTCGTATTTTTGTAAGTTAATCTCTTCTTGTAATTTATTTAATTTATTAAAATTTATATTATTTAAATTGAGCAGTTTTACATTTTTATGTAATATTTTATGCGTTAAATTAGTATTAATATTTATTGGTAATGGTATATTTAGAAAAGTATGTTTAATATTCTTATAAGCTTGAATAACAATGTCTCCTAATTTTAGGTTACAAAGAAAACTGAATTCTAATAACTATGTTCCATTAAATAATACATTATTTAAGTTTCAATACCTACAATATCTTTGTGGGTTACTAAAATCCATTTATTCGTGTCGATATTTTGCAGTTGCATAGTATCGATATCAATATACAGGGTGTTACAGTTAGAAATATTATATTCATAGGCAATAACTGTACCTCACAAGGGGTGCTTTTATAAAAGTTTTCAGAATGTATATGAGTACATAAATGGTCATTAATAAATATGCTTTGCATATTTTTTTAGATATGGTTTTCATATACAGTGGGTAAGGGAAATAATAGAAACAAATTATAGTTTTCTTTTTCTACAAACGCAATCTCAATTACAAAGTTTACCTTTCCATTTTTAATATATCTCTTAAGTTCTAAGGTATTTTCTATTTTTAATACATTTTCTGTTGTTGGTGCAAACGGCAATTTTCAAATTTTAATTTTGTATTTAGTAATTTTAATTCATTCAAAAACTCCTTTATGTCAATAATAGTGTTATAAAAAGTTATTATTGCAGTTTCAATATTTTCTAATATATCGTAAATGTTTTGATAAAAGGTGGTTGGTTATTTGTGAAACGACCGTATGTTTACGAAAAAACTCAAAAAGATTTGTTTCGTCGATTTCGACTTTATTAATTATTTAAATTATTTGGTTAGGGCGATTCTTTCCTTCTTATAGTCGTCGCAATTCTAATTTGCATCTGCATTTGGCTGCGCGTACCACAGTAAAGCCGACGTAGAGGACACATTATGCAGCAGCTGACGAATTCGATACTCGAACAAAAATCATTTTATAATGTGCTGTAATTAACTGGTCTATTGGAACCGAAAATAGCTGGAATTCGTTGCTCGCAAAGAAACTTATTGGAAATAAATCCATAAATTACAAATTATATGCAATATAAATAGGTAATAAATATTTTTTAAATGGTATTACCTATATAATTTCCTTTTACCTATATACAACGTGTCCGCTTAAGTTGTCCACATCTGAGAAACTTTTTTATTATTAGTTTTCCGAAATAAAGTTACTCCGTATAAAAAGTTCTGCTTTCTAAAAAGATACTATTAGGCTACTCAAACTTATGATAGCATATAAGAGAGTGGTCATAAATTAGAAAAAAATGTATTTGTCCAGAGGGAAGTAAAGTACTTACCCTTATGTTTTAATTTAGAGCAAAATAAAATAAAAAAAAGTAAAAAAATAAAAACAATTTGCTAGTTAAAAAAATACACTACACGCCAATTTTATTTCGTTTTTTATTTATTTATCCTAAAAAATAATTTTATATAATTTACACGCAAGTTCATCGATTCAATCCATTAATTTAAAATTTTTATTATTAATTAAATTTAAATTTATACCTATTTAAACTGCCACTGTGATTATTATTAGATCCTTCTTCATTCCGAAAATATCACTGTGCTACATGATTTCAATAAAATCGAATGTGAAGCCACTTTTACTAAAATTTTTAAATCTATATAACACGTGTTGATTTTCATTTTTAATATTATAGTGGTTAATTCCGCAATCAATGTCGGGATCGTAAATATACTCCGAGATTAGATGCCCTAGTAGGTAACTCTACGGGGTATTCCACGGTGAATGGAACATTAGACGTTTATGAAGAACTGGCAATACGTTTTTTTTTTTTTAATTTGGTTGTTCAACCATGGTCTATCGTTTTAAAATATTTTCGGCATTACGTCGTTACCGTTTCTGCCCAAAACAGGCGACAACATTGTTAATTTAAATGGAACACCCCTAATATTTTTAACTATTTTTTAATAAATACATTATTTGTTTTTATATAGGTTCACAGATGTTGACTTTTAAAATATGAATTTTTGACAGCTTCTTGCTTTCCAACTGTACATCTTAGAGAAAAACGGCTTACATGTCCTATCTTTCATTTTTATTATCTTCCCAAAAATCAACTTTCGGTTAAACCGGAAGTACTATATTTCCTGCTTTCGAGTTACATCCGGTAAAACAGAAGTTGCCATTACCTTTAGAAGAGAATAAAAATAAAAGATAGATCCGTTTTGCCCTAAGATGTACAGTTAGAAAGCTAAAAGCTGATAAAGTTCAAAAAT
The DNA here is from genome assembly GCA_963969555.1 of Polydrusus pterygomalis. Lineage (NCBI taxonomy): Eukaryota > Metazoa > Arthropoda > Insecta > Coleoptera > Curculionidae > Polydrusus > Polydrusus pterygomalis. The sequence goes on from OZ018382.1 coordinate 49,495,434, forward strand.
GTCATTTTTTAAAAGTCAAAAGCTGGAAAAGTATTAAGTATAGACATTATTATAAAAAAATTTAATTTTTATATAGAATCTGAAAATTTCAAAATATATGGGTGTTCCTGTGTTCCATTTAAACTAACGATGTTGCCACCTGTTTTGAGCAGAAGCGGCAACGCCGCAATGCTGAAAATATTTTTTAACGATAGTCATGGTTGTTTAACTAGACAATCAAATTTAAAAAAATCGGTCATTTTCCATAAACGTCTAATGTTCCATCCACCGTGAAATACCTACCATGTATACCAACTATTATAAACAGAAAGTATAAACAAAAACAAATTTCTCGCTAATATTAAATTAAAGAATAAATATTATTATTTATAATTGTCAGTATGGGTACTTACACTTGGGTACCTACCTACATAATATCTGTATTATTAATACACAAAATAATATATCAACTCACTCACTTTCGCTTTGCAAGTAGTCCCTTACGTTTCCTTTTGCTATTTGTTTTTAACTTTTTTTGTTTCCCTTTTTTGCACAGTGTAATCAAAAAATCAAAATAAAATCACGACTAAAATTCGCCACCACTGCTATTCTGATACCGACCAGTATTACTTTCGGGCAGAGGTAAACTCGGCCGCTTAAGATATATTAATCCTCGCGGTCAAAATAGGGTCTTAAGCTGTACAGGTAAACTCGGCCTGGTCGCCCAGGTATATAAGCTGTGGCCATTAGCACACGTATCTAAAGCGGCCGAGATTACTTTAACTGTACTAATTGTGTTAGGGTAACGAAAATGTTTACTGTTAGTAGTTCTAGTGGTATAAATTAAAAGTTTGTAGTTGTCAGTAGAGGTGAAACCCTGTTTGAGATTCACCCCCCACTCCTTCCTCTTCCTCCTCCCCCTCCACCTCCCCTCGCCTACCCTCCCGCGACCTTGACCGCACAGGTATACAGGTGTTCATTTGACCTTGACCATACACGTGGGCGAGCGTATTTTTATGGTATGCAGGTGTCTTTTATGTGACTCATTTGACCTTGAAGGATGGAGCTGCTCTTTGATGGTGCTACCTTGGCGTGGACGAGGGTATTTTTATGGTATGCAGGTGTCTTTTATATGACTCATTTGACCTTGAAGGATGGAGCTGCTCTTTGATGGTGTTGCCTTGACCATAATGCACGTGGACGAGGGTCTTTTTATGGTATGCAGGCGCCCTTTTATTTATGACACTGTTGCATTACAAATTTTTACACCATGGAGTATTTTTATTTCTTTATTGTCGTAATTTAGTTGCTCGAAAATATCTAAAGGGATACAGTTGGGTTTTATTGATGTTACCTTGACCATTATTTTTCCTAAAAGTTAGATTTGTATTATATTTGGGTTTTGTTATACCTTCATGTTCTTGAAGGGTGTTTATGGTATTTTCACACCTTGATGGGATTTTCACACCTTGAAAGAGCTATTATAGTCGTAACAATAGGGTCTGGGTCTCTTTGTTATCGGATTTTCACACCCTGATGGGATTTTCACACCTTGAAAGAGTGCAGCTACCCTTTTGTTATGTATGATTTCGAAGGCGGCGTTGTTCTTTTGTTATGGGTGATATTGAGCGCTGGCTATTTTTCTTACTTTGTTCTTTATTTAGGTATTCTTGAATTTATTTTTATAGTGGATGCAGATGTCCTTTATGTAACCTTGACTAAACTTTTAAGCAGATGTTTATTTATGACATTGGGTTGGGTTTATTTTCGACCTTGGACGTGCTCGGACGCAAGTGTTTGATTTTTATGCCTTGAAGAATTTTTATTTTTTATTGACGTAATTTTGTTCTAAGATATTGAATGAGGTGCAGGCACGTCCAAGGTCGAAAATAAACCCAACCCAATGTCATAAATAAACATCTGCTTAAAAGTTTAGTCAAGGTTACATAAAGGACATCTGCATCCACTATAAAAATAAATTCAAGAATACCTAAATAAAGAACAAAGTAAGAAAAATAGCCAGCGCTCAATATCACCCATAACAAAAGAACAACGCCGCCTTCAAAATCATACATAACAAAAGGGTAGCTGCACTCTTTCAAGGTGTGAAAATCCCATCAGGGTGTGAAAATCCGATAACAAAGAGACCCAGACCCTATTGTTACGACTATAATAGCTCTTTCAAGGTGTGAAAATCCCATCAAGGTGTGAAAATACCATAAACACCCTTCAAGAACATGAAGGTATAACAAAACCCAAATATAATACAAATCTAACTTTTAGGAAAAATAATGGTCAAGGTAACATCAATAAAACCCAACTGTATCCCTTTAGATATTTTCGAGCAACTAAATTACGACAATAAAGAAATAAAAATACTCCATGGTGTAAAAATTTGTAATGCAACAGTGTCATAAATAAAAGGGTGCCTGCATACCATAAAAATACCCTCGTCCACGTGCATTATGGTCAAGGCAACACCATCAAAGAGCAGCTCCATCCTTCAAGGTCAAATGAGTCATATAAAAGACACCTGCATACCATAAAAATACCCTCGTCCACGCCAAGGTAGCACCATCAAAGAGCAGCTCCATCCTTCAAGGTCAAATGAGTCACATAAAAGACACCTGCATACCATAAAAATACGCTCGCCCACGTGTATGGTCAAGGTCAAATGAACACCTGCATACCTGTGCGGTCAAGGTCGCGGGAGGGTAGGCGAGGGGGGGGTGGAGGGGGAGGAGGAGGAAGAGGAAGGAGTGGGGGGTGAATCTCAAACAGGGTTTCACCTCTACTGTTGTCCTATTTTAATTTTAATATATAGCATATAACAAATATTTAAAATTTAAAAAAATGCTCTGATAACAACGAACAAACCGGTTGCCAATACACCTTTTAGAACCGATTGGAGAGGGCGTAAATTATAATTAGGGTCACATACCGGCCGAGTTTACCTATGAAGATTAAGGCATACAATTTCTAGCAGGCCGAGTTAACCTGTGGGATTAGTACATAATCTCTTAAAGCGGCCAAGTTTACCATCAAAATAATGTAAAAATGAAATACTTATTATTATCTTTATTATTCCAACAGTCCGATGTGCAGGTGTTCAAGAATTTCTGAGAATTTGTCGCTCGTGCCGCGTGATCTCGTCTTGGGCAATAAAGAAGGCACGTGAGAGATAGAAAAGTAAATGCTGCGATTTTACCACCTTTTACATCACTAATGGCCAATTTTTAAAACCATATTATGGCAATTTTAATGCATCAAATTATTCCAAATTTTTACGGCACAATGTGAACATATTAACTTAGAGTCATCTTTCTTTATTTTTTGATAATCTTTAAAAATGTAAGCGTTATTATTATTTGAAACTGGGCCAGTTTTGGCTGACTTTCAATTTTTTTATTGGGCACCCTATTGATTTTTTTTAAATTCTGGAGGAAGACGACTCTAATACGTTCTAGTATTTCAGTTATTAAGTAAGGTCGGTCAAATTTAGGTTTATTTTTATTTCTCTGTGAAAGTTTTTTATATACCGTTTGGTTTAACTTAAAATTTGAAGCTTCGTCTCCTTTAATGTTTCTCCTCGCTAAAACTCTTTCTTTATTATTATCAGTTTTAGTTGTAATATTTTCATATACTGCGTCGATTTTATCTTTATGCGATGATACATAACCTGAATAAAATGTCGTAGGTATAGGATCTAGGGGGTCTCTAGAATTTGTATGACCTAGGACAAGTTCATAGGGTGTGTATTTCGTAACACTATGAACAGTACTATTATACGCAATAATTGCATATGGCATTAGTTCGATAACAGATTTATTTTTATCTCTTTTTTTAATATTCTTAAATGTTCAATAATCGTTGTGTGAAAACGTTCGAATGGCGAATTTGATTCGTGATGTTTTGAGGTTATAAAATGAACAGTAATTTTTTGGCTTTAAGCAATTCTTTTAAAAGGTCGTTACTAAATTCTCCGCCATTATCTTATTTAATGGATTTGGGGCATTCGTGAAATGAGAAAAAGTTTATTAATTTATCCCACGCAGATTTCACATTTTTGTCATAGGGATAAGCCTGTCCGAATTTAGAAAATTAATCAAAAATAGTTAAAAAGTTCTGCGTTTTAAAGGTAAACGTAGGTATCTATAGGTAAAATTTGAAAAGGTTTACAGGGTGTGTCTGTTTTCACTATGGGTACATAAGATTCTAATCTGCCATTTTGCTGTTTGACAAATATTACAATCATTTACGAATTATTGATTTATATCGTTTATCATTTTAGGCCAAAAATAAAGTTCCTTAAGGCGGTCGTATGTTTATAAAATACCTCTATGATTAGTTTTTCCTTGATGCTGATGAGTCATAAGCATAATTTTTTCCTCCATATCACTAATATTTTTTAACTAATTTTGTATAGCGAATAATATCTGGGTTTTGAAAAATTTTAATATAGACATCGTTAAACATTGGAATTAGATCTTTAATAAAAAATCTTAATAAAAAATAATTATAATTTTATGTGGAATTTAAAAATAAAAAAATATACTGGGTGTTATATTTAAAAATATAAAATTCGTTCGAATTCCAGACAAACTAAAAAGCTGGCAACAACGCCAATATCGTCATTCGGTGCGTTAGATCCTCTTACACAACTGTACCAAATTTGGTTTAAATCGGTCAATAAATTGTGATGTTATTAGGCCGTTTCCAGACTTTATACACACACTGTATATCCAATGTGTTTTCAAGAAAATATGTTGTCATATTCCGCATTATAAATATACAGGCTTAAAGACCTTTTTATTGACCATTGAGAAAGTTTTTATATAAAACGAAACGTTGGGATAAATACAATTATTGTATTATTTCATTGCCTGCCCTCATTCCCGCTATATTCTTATTTGAATTATTAGTAAGGGAATTATACTTACCTAACTAGCTATTTATGAACTGGACTATTCTAACCCCGGATTAATATTTTTACGGTAAGTAAGGGTATTCAGGTTATATTTTTTAACTTAAGAAGTGGGTTAGAGGTGGGAAACTATCGATTCAAACTATCGACAAGTGATTTCGAGCCTTATAAATATAAGTAGGTAAGTCAACTACAGCAAAAAATACCAGTCCTGGCTGCGCTTGCTACAACTGTTCCCATTTCAACGCATAAATTCAGTGAAAGGCCAAATGAAAAATATATGATGTTTGCCATAATTTAACCTATTATGTTCTGTTACTTACTGATATTACTGACTTAACGGACCTGCGGAAAATTCCGCCATATTTGAAGAATGACGAGTGCTATTATGCTGTCTAGTCAAAATAAACGATTAACAAACTGTATATAAGCCGTGAGTTTTGCAAGCGTTTTTGGTGCACCTATATGTGATGTTAGAATGTGGACTGGGCCAGAAGCTCCTCCAATTAGATTGGAGGTCGGCGAACAGTAAACACAGAACGAAGCGGACGTGGATTTCATGCTTTAAGGCTTAATAATGTTTAAGCTTACCTTTGTTACTCTGGCTTGTTTTATATCTTCACGGCTTTGTGGGTTGGAACTTTATAATTTTCTCGGGGCACCAAATTACTTAATTTGTAAGTTTCAGTAGTTAATTAGAATAATTTTTGTTGTGTGTTAGTCATTTTTTTGTTGTACAGTTTCTGAGATAATAAGATAAAAACCCCGAGAACATCGCCATTTTTCCATTATGGCGGACGTAAATAATTAAGTTGTCTCATTATCAGTGGGGATTGCGAGTATGTTACTCTGCCCAAAAATATTTTAATAACATACAATACATGCTAAGGGTAAAAAATTTAAAAAAAATGTTTGCCTACTTACCCTACTAATTTACGCAATCCCAAAATTTTTTTGAAGTTGTTTTTTATGGTTAGCATAAACAACACATTTCTTAATCATTTTTTGGCATGCTCTAGCGTTATTTTTATAACCAAGCCCAAACAATAATCGAATTATTTCTTCGTCAAATCTCCCATATTTATTTAGAATACCGTAATATTAAGATTGACACAGTAAATAGTCAGGCTGCCTGGTATTATACAGGGTGGTCCTTAAGTACATTAAGAAAATCTAGGATATGATTCCTGGCATCAATTTAAGTTGAAAAGTTCATATGGACTTATGCCCTAAAATGCTTACCCTCTGATACAGGGTCTCCATTTTCCTTTAAAACTACCATTTTTTTCAAAAACATAGTAGAGACAACTTTTGTTCCGCTTATATCAGTAATGCATAAAAATGCATCAGAGTTTAAAAAAAACAGTGGCGTATCACATATTTTCACAAAAAAAATATTGATGGTATCTTCATGAGTAGTAAATAGGTGCACTTGAGCCAGACAGCGGCAAATCGCCCAGGTGAGCGGTCCCTTTTTTCATGCCTATTGATTTTCGGCGTAAACCGATTTTTAATCCCTTTGTTCGCCCAGGTGTGCGGCTCTTTTTAAAACTATTTCAAAGGATTTCTCGGGTAACCCGGGAGGAGTGAAATTGTTTGCTTACGTGGGTGATACTTTTTTTATAATTTGTGATGATTTCTCGTATAAACCCTTAATTTGTAACCTTGAATACATACGTGCGTGGATGTTTTTTATAATTGTATGCAGGTGTAAATGATAATATATGACCTTGTATTATACATGTGGAAGTGGGATGACTTTTTATTGAAAATAACTGTTTGTGGAGAAGTGCAGCAGAGTTCCTATTTTTGGCATTGTATATCTATATGGTATTATGTTATATGATACATGACCTTGTATTATACATGACATGGGATGATTTTTATAAACTTTGAATTTTGCTGTACGCAGGTGTTTTATGGAGAAAATAATTGTTCGTGAAGAAGTGCAGATGGTATTTTTGCTATGCCTAACCTCGAATATGTGTCCGATGTGTGTTTTGACGCTACGTGGGTATTTATTCTATAATACTAAGCATGAACACAAATCGAGTTGTTTTTTGGTCAGACAAACTATGTGACGGTTCCTATCCTTGGCATCGTATATCAATATGGTATTATTGACCGTGTACGTAATATTGTAATGATAATGATAATATTTTTATGTTTTTCAATTCCTCTAGCAGGGTATCTGTCTTTCTAACTGTCTGATTTGTATTGCTGTATTATGACCTGATGTGAAGTAACTTTGTCTACCTATACAATCTAATTCATGTACTCATTCATGTATCTAAATATACAGGGTGTTATTTAAGTACGGGGCCAAACTCCAAGGGGTGCTTCTTTAAGTGATTTTAAGAAGAAAAGTTCATATAAACATGGGTACGAAAATGCATAGTTTTTACGATACAGGGTGTCAAACTTTTAAGAAAAAATTGGATGTTTGTAAATATCTCAATACTCTTTTATTCGATTTTGTTGAAATTTGGCAATTCTGTTTGTAATAACAAGAGGATAATGTAGCCTCAATTATATTAAAATTATTAAGTCCAGTGGCGTCACGGAAGACAGTCTAACTAATATTTTTGACAAAAAAATGCGCGCCACTGACTTTTTTTAAAATTATGTATTTTTCTAGAATTAAGCAACTACAAATACAAGTCTTTTATCTCTTGAGTTTTTTTCATATCTGGCTTTGTTTTCGAGAAAAAAAATAAAAACCACTTGATTGCTTGTCCCCGGGAAAATAAGCTAATTTGATTTTTACATAAATGTCATAACTTAAAAGAGTGACAAGTAATTATTTGAAGTGTTTTTAACAGTTTTAAGATTATAAAATTATTAATTATTGTAAAATGGTCCAATTTACCAACTCAGAAATGGCCGATATGCATTTTGTTTATGGAATGGCCCAAGGCAATTCCACAGAGGCTGTGCGCATTTATCAAGAAAGATATCCACATCGTATTGTACAAAACAGAAAAACATTTGTGAGAATACATGAAAGGCTCTGCGAATCAGGCACCTTTCAAAGGTCGACTGCTGTAATTGGGAGACCTGCCACAATAAGAACAGTGGAGATGGAGGAAGCAGTTCTACATGAAGTTGAACGTAGCCCTGATACAAGTACACGCAAAATTGCAGAACAATTAAACATTTCCCACTTTACTGTATGGCAGATTTTAAGGGAAATCAAATGTATCCTTATCACATACAACGTGTTCAAGCGTTATTACCTGCCGATTATCTCCAACGAATTGTTTATTGTACTTGGCTTTTGCAACAACGTGTAGCATCTCCGAGATTTCTATCGTGTATTTTGTTTACCGATGAAGCGTGTTTTTCCCGAAATATCATTATGAACTTTCATAATAATCATGTCTGGGCAGAAGAAAATCCCCATGCGGTTACAGAAACTAATTATCAACACCAGTTTTCCGTGAATGTTTGGGTTGGTATTGTAGGTGATTTTCTCATTGGACCTCATTTTTTACCCCCGTGATTAAATGGTCAAGAGTATCGTAATTTTTTGGAATTTATTTTACCTGGACTTTTACAATATGTCCCATTGGTAATAAGAAGAGCAATGTGGTTTATGCACGATGGGGCTCCACCCCACTTTAGCATAGTAGCAAGACAATTTCTTGATGCAACTTATGGAGAAAACTGAATAGGTCGCGCAGGTCCACAGCCATGGCCACCCAGATCACCGGATTTAAATACTTTAGATTTTTTTTCTTTGGGGGCATTTGGGGGAGTTAGGAAATCAATGTTAAGACGAGCCAATGCTTGCATTGAAGTTGAAGGAGGGCATTTTCAGCAACTATTATAGGTTTCGTCTTATTTTCTGTTAAATAAATAAGTAAACATCGCAGTAATAAATACCGTTAGGCAGTTGTTTATGTTTATTTCTTTTATCGAACCCAGTTTTATTCTGTGCAAAAAAATTTCAAAAGAGGACTCGTGTAATTTTAATTGCTTAATAGTTTGGTAAGTAGTTTAAATTTTTTACGCTTATTTTCCCGGGGACAAGCAATCAAGTGGTTTTTATTTTTTTTCTCAAAAACAAAGCCAGATATGAAAAAAACTCAAGAGATAAAACAGTTGTATTTGTAGTTGCTTAATTCTAGAAAAATACATAATTTTAAAAAAAGTCAGTGGCGCGCATTTTTTTGTCAAAAATATTAGTTAGACTGTCTTTCGTGACGCCACTGGACTTAACAATTTTAATATAATTGAGGCAACATTATCCTCTTGTTATAACAAACAGAATTGCCAAATTTCAACAAAATCGAATAAAAGAGTATTGAGATATTTACGAACATCCAATTTTTTCTTAAAAGTTTGTCACCCTGTATCGTAAAAACTATGCATTTTCGTACCCATGTTTATATGAACTTTTCTTCTTAAAATCATTTAAAGAAGCACCCCTTGGAGTTTGACCCCGTACTTAAATAACACCCTGTATAATACCCAAATATCCAATTAGTCACTTACCCAAATTGCCAAATATCCCAATACCCAAATATTTCTACTGACTTTCACTTTCACTTTTCACTTTTTACTAATTTTTAGTTTACTTTTTTTAAATAATATTAAACATCTATATGGTATTCTTTATTGCCTACGTGAGCGATACCTTTTTTATAATGATAATGATAATAATAATAATATTTTTATGTTTTTCCAATTCTTCAAGCGGGGTACCTGTCTGTTTAACTGTCTATTTTGTAATGATATAATAAATTCCGATATGAAGTAACTTTGTCTGTCTATACAATCAGTGTTTAGACTATCATGTTGAAATCCCTTTTGCGCAGGTGCTCTTAAAAGATTATCACAGATTTAATCCCGTAGGTGGTATTATAAGTTATTATTTCAGATTTGTTTCAAAATTTTCTGTAATGTTATGTGGTGCACCTATTTTGCGCATTAACAATTTATTATTGACATAATTAGCTATGTATGATATATTTTGACTAAATTTTAGTTTACTTTTTTCTTAATAACATTAAATATCTATATGGTAATATTTATTACCTACGTGTGCAATACCTTTTTTGTAATGATAACGATAATGATAATATTTCTATGTTTTCTCCAATTCCTCTAGCGGGGTACCTCCTGTCTGTCTAACTATCTGTTTTGTAATGGTATAATATGTTCTGATATGAAGTAAGTTTGTCTACCTATACAATCAGGGTTTAGAGTATCGTGTTGAAATCTCTTTTGCGCAGGTGTTCTTAGAAGAGTATCATAGATTCACTTCTGTAGGTATTATATAGGTTATTATTTCTGATTTGTTTGATAATTTTCTGTTATGTTATGTGGTGTACCTATTTATATGCATTAACAATTAAGTATTATTGACATAATTATGCATGTTATATTTTGACTAATTTTTAGTTTACTTTTTTTTTCCCAATAATATTAAATATCTATATGGTTTTATTTATTGTCTACGTGTGTAATACCTTTTTTGTAATGATAATATTTAATTTTTTTATGTTTTTCCATTTCCTCTAGCATGGGTATCTGACATTCTAACTGTCTGTTTTGTAGAATAAGATGCAGGTGTGTTTTATTTACGATGACCTTGACCACGTACGTAAGCATGTGTTTATGTGTGGAATTGTGTTGGTTCGGCGTGCAGGTAGTTTTTATGTTGTTAAGTTTTGTATACTTTTTAAGCGGCTACTCCTTTTACACCTTGAAGTATTTTTTTTTTACTGACATCATTCTGTTCTAAAATATCGAATGGTTTACAGGTATAAATCGTTCTCCACTATGGTTGTTAAAATAGGGTCTGTAACATGCTTGCAAACATGCTTAATTTTTTGTTTCTTTGTTCGTTATTTATTAGGGTATTCTTTGATAATCTTTGCTACCTCTTGTGAAATGAAATCCCTTTTTTTTTACCAGTAGCTAAAAATTACTTAAATTTTTAGGGAGCTTTTTAGTAAATGGGGTTGAATTTGGGTTAATTTATCTAGACTTGGCTGTTTCGCATCCGAAATATAATAAATAAAATATTACAATTCACAAAGTTATACAATCCACTGGATGAGAATTAGATTTAAAGCATGTGTTGCCGAATAAAGCGCACACAAGTATCATTACTTAGTCATTGTAATTCACTTTAAAAAACATATCCAACGAGTAATACGTCTTTTCTTTATGGACAATTTATATTTTATAACATATTTATTTATTTTTATAGTTTTATTCTTGTTATTTACTTATTGTCGTATACGTATCAAAATGCATGCTTAATTTATGTCTAACGATTAACGAAAATGCATATTAGCGGTAAATATATTCTGTTATTTAATCAGACTACTATCTAAATAATGTTGTAGCATACATAAAAAGTTAACTTCAGATAAACCTTTCTTAAAATCCATTTTTCTCTCGCCATGTCCTATTTTGTGGTGAGTGAGAGCTTTTTAGAAGAAAAAATTATAATTTAGTGCTTTTACGCATTCAAAATTAAAATTTTATTATATACAAAAGGACATTACAGCTTAATACTCCTTATATCGACAAAGATGCGAAAAGTTAATGTGCAGTAAACCAGATTTTTTTCTCATCATTGTAAGTAATAAATAAGCACATATAACATGTGTTTTAAAATTATAGAAAAAATATCTGTATACATGAACAGATTTTCTTTATTTATATAATCAGCTCGATCCAATCGAATTAACCAAACCAACAGGAATGAGGATCAGCCATCGCCTTTGACTAGTTTCCACACATGCACGTTTACATAAAAACTACTAAAGCCATCGAACTTATTTCAAGATAATATATTTTTTGTTTATTAAGCAAAGCAACTGAAGCAATTTTTGTGCATCTAACTTTTACGTTATTGATGCACGACAAGACTATTTCAAAAACATGCTGCAAGAGGTCCGCTGCGCGGTCACAAAACTATCAACATTTATTAAAACGTGTAAATTTGTATAATTAAAGGTTCAAATGTTGTTTATCATATAATTTTTAGACCTTTCATTAAGTGAAAATATTTACTAAATATGGCATATTAGCATATATTACTGTATATTTTGAAAATAAAAGTTAAAATCTGAAAATTCAGCTGTCTTGCATTTATTGCTCTTATAGTGAAATAAATCGATTATCTAAATTTTAAAACGTTCATTCAATGTATTTAATACTTATATTTTACATGTGGGATGTGGGTACTCTTAAATTTTTTCGGACAACCTTGAAATATTTTAAAATGTATGTGTTTAGTGCCCGAAGCAGATAAAATCAACTATTAACATTTTAAACACACATTATTTAGTTAAGTGTTTTGAAAACCGTTCCTGAGTTACAATGGCTGGCCCTAGTCTGGTTGTGGACTTCCAAGCATTCAAGATAGAAAATAATAAACTAACCCCTAAAGAACTTGCTGCCTACGACGGCCATAAAATTAGTCAATATGTTTTTAAACCCCCGTTTGATCTGGCCTTCCTAGGACCAGCGGCATACAAATAAACGAAATGGTTAATGCAACACTATCATTGAATTGATTGGGATTCGGGATTTACCCCATTTTACAAATTTGTCGATATTGTACGGAGCTTGACAGAAAAGGCTGACACCATTTACGTTAAGGGTAGAGAAAAAGCTGATTTTTTAAGAAAATATTCAGGCAAACCTATTATAGAGTTGGATGAGCAACCGGCCCTTAGAAAAGACGTCCCTAAATGTTTCTATCATTCAAATAATGAAAATTGTGCATGTTCTTTGTTTAATGTATTTTTGTTATATGATCAACATGCAATGCAAACCTATTTTTTTAATAAACATTTAATAATACAACCAATTAGTTAATATTTAATTTATTCATATTATATACATTATAACGCATAAAATCAACTACATGTTCATAAAAGTCTGTAATGATTGTTTTTCTGCTTGGGTATTCCAATTCCTCTAGTATATGTCTTTCTAAGTGTCTGTTTTGTATTGATATATTATGTCCTGATGTGAAGTAACTTTGTCTACCTATACATTCTAATTCATGTGCTCATTCATACACCTAAAAACCTCAATACATATTATCCTAACATCCAAATATTTCTACTGACTTTTACTTTTTGTAAGTGTTTTCTCATTTGTAATGTGTGTGAGTCACTTTTTAAATCAATATCGAACCGGAGAGTTTAAAAATGTGACAAAATGTATAGAAGAAGAAATAAAATGTATGTAAAAGCCAAAGAGTTACTATAATCTCTACCAGACCTAGAATTTCAAAGATTAAAAAGCTCACCCAAAATACTCCCACGTATCTTTTTATCGCCACCCTCTTCGTCACAGAGCATGATTTTTTTTAATCCCATGCAGTCGGCATGTGTCCTTGCATATTAACAAAAACCCGAAAATAGATACAGATTGACTGGTGTATTCTCTTGGTTCTCTATTCATCGTTTCGACCCTAAAAGTTGTTTATTTTGAGCATGCAGTTTGTTTAATATTTCAACTTAATGTATTTTAGAAGTGAGTATTGTATTTTGGCACACCTTTTCACATCATATAAGAGTTGTAACCTTAGTATATTCTTACATATCACGGAGCCTATCTCTTATGTAACTTTTTACACATCGTGATCATATACGTGTTAGAATACTACTAACAATACCTAACCCGATAATAGACGTAAAAATTTTACTACATTTTTTACAAGATTAGTTCAACATTTCCAAGACTCTGAGTTTATAATATTGATAAACAAAAAGATAGAAAATGTAAGATATTTTCTAATCGATTCAGTGATGGAGGATTAACATTTTTTAGACCATTGTTTATTACTTATTACATGACTGTTACAATAATTACATTTTACACAAGAATAATAATTTTTAAAATGGGGGAAAAGGTGATAATTCTTTATAGTCATGGCACTTAGCAGTGTGTATTTTTAAACACAACTAATTCTTATACCTATACTGTGGGATCTGACTGGAGATAATTCCATAAACTAAGGTAGGTATACCACCCTCCCGTACCTCTCCACAATACGGTTGTGTTTTCTACCCGGATGGACTGTCAGTGCACGAGAGTGAAGATAACGCTAGCAAAGCAGATCCTGTTGAACATTTCATTACAAGGGCAGGTATTTCTTCCATTCTTTTCCCTCTATTTGATGCTTAGACCTTCGCAAATGAGTTATTTTACGCCTAATGAGAGAAAAAATACTTTTAAATCTTAACATAGTATAAAACAAAGTCGCTATCGCCGTCTTGTCCCTGTATGTGCTTAAATCTTTAAAACTACGCAACGGATTTTGAAGCGCTTTTTTTTTAATAGATAGAGTGATTCAAGAGGAAGGTTTTTATGTATAATACATGAATAATATTATAGAGAAACACTGATAAACACTGATTAATTAGAGTAGGGAGAACGAACGACCCAACCTAACCGGTCCCCGGCCCGTTCAACGATCGATCCGAAGCACCGAAGCCGGAATAGACGAAGACAGACTATGTTTTATGCATGGATGTGAATTGTGGACGGGCCGGCAAACGGTTGAGTTTGAGGTTTGTTCGCCTTATTATGTCACGTCGTATAATGCCGGGCTGCAACGCAGGCCGAGTACACGCTAGTATTTCATAAAATATGGGAAGGAATATAGGATTAACAAATAAAAGCTATTCAAAAAGTTTTAAAAATACAATTAAATTTGCATTAGAAACCAAATGAAAATTACAAATAAAAGAACTAATTTTTAATTCACACTTCAGATCGTAGAACGAGGAATGAATTTTCCTCTACGATTCTACGAAGCAAATGTTGAATATGAATAGGAAAGAAAAGCACAAAGTCTTCCTCCACAAAATTTAATAAAATAAAAAATTCTTAGTTTAAAGGTCTCTACATATATAAAACCTTAATGGAGCTTTTATGGCAACAAAAGTTGTAGCGTTAAAATTACATTATGTGAAGATATTAAAAAGAAATTAAGTCAAAACGTACGGAATATGTGGAAAAGCCATTTAAAAGGGTCTAGAACGATCAAAAAGAGGAAAATGGAGTTAGAAAAACACTTCTAAAAAGAAGATGTCAAGAAGGTTTTATTAAAAACATATCTTCTAGACAATGTAAAATGTGGAAAGTAATTTTATGTATATAAAATGCACCTTGTAGGCATCATGTATTAAGTTTGAGTATTTTTCGTAACAGTAGTTTGGGGCATTGAATTCTAAGGTTCAGTAACCCCACGATAGATTGATTTCAAATTAATTTAACTGCATATTTAAACATTTTATAAAATAAGAAAATAAAAGACTTTTTCAAATTTTCAACTTTTCACGTGCCAAGACGAAAGTGAAAAATGTTAAATATTTTTGGTTTTTAACGAAAGAAGAGTCTTTTGGTTGAGTCTGCTCAAAATTGTTTTATAAATAGACCACAACTTGCTTTCATATAATTCATTTGAGACCCATAGAGGTTATAGGATCCTGAAGCTACTTTCCTGTTAAATGTTTCACCTATACTCTTTGTTTTCCAACTTTAAAAAAGTAAAAATATGACATAACTAAAAGAAGACTGAGTTTTCATAAATAATAATAATAATTTATGCATATTCTAACACAGTATTTTTAGTCGTTAAAGCCCTTTTTAAATAGGTAAATACCATTATTCTAATCATAGTGAGAACTGTAACAGGATTTTAGGAAAATAAGCCTAATAAGTATATTGAAATGTGACAAAAAATATATTAAAAAAACAATTAAATATTTTCTAAATTGTTGAAAATAAGAAAGCATTTCATTAATCTAATAGGTTTTTACATCATGATAACGTGAAATTTCTGTTATTTCAATAGAATATAAAGTTTTTAAAACAGATCGTTTTCCAACCAGCAGTAGTAGTAGTACAGTTTTCCCCTTTTAATACAATATATTCTGTTTTTTACTTAGATTCGACTAGCTAAAATCTAACGCAAAAGTACGGGTTTGTTCGGGTTTGTATGTTAAGTACTAAAATTGAACTGTTAAAATCAAAAACACACGCTATAAAAAATTATTACATAATACATTATTGCAGTGTCTGTCGAATCACTAAAAAATCCAATTAGAACAAACTACGATTGCATAGAATGTGGTAGAAAAAGAGGTTGTTGTCTACTATTACGATTATAACGATGAAAAATCGAGAAATAACATCCAAATCAGTTACATACTTACATACAAAAATTAATAGCTAAAGGGTTCGATCAGGACGTACAGAGAAACATAAAATAGAATCCAAGAAAAACAACTGCATACAACAATAAAAATAAGGTTCACGTACATCCAATTTGCAAATCAGGAAAAAATAATAAGTATTTAATTTAAATAGACTTAAATTGAAACACGCGCTACATTACAGACAACGAATATGTGCAGAAAAAAATAGCTGTTGGGTAAAAATTTCCTCGGGATGCTTTAAAAATAAGAATAAATAGAAAAAAAATACATAGAAATTTAAGGTAATATTCCTTTAAAGACCAGTTAACATCTATGCATCACAACATCATGTACGTTTAAAGATCTATTTATGTACGATCAGCTTCTAGTATTAGGTAAACCTATTGATACTACTATGTAACTACTTCATAGCATTAAATTAATGTTAAAAAATAAGGTTATATAAAGTATTTAAATGACCGAATGAACATCTAAATAAATAGAATTCTCGGTTAAAATGTTATTTCTTCGTAAAATGTTATTGTAGTTACATGAGATAAATGCATGGAATTGAGGACTTCCGGGCGATCATACTCATCTAATCGATCTTACAACATATGAAAAATGAAGCATTAGTAAAGAAGTGTTGCAAAAAATAAAAAATATATAGCAATTTTATTAAGTATTAAAAATATACCCACGTAAAATAATATATGTTTCTGCATCTAAGTAGAAGACTATCGACGACATAAAATGTTTTGTGTAAAGATTTATGACTTATAATCTGCATTTTTCAATTACCGTGCATAAATTATTTGTGATTAATTGTTGATTGACAGTTTTATGAACCATAGGAACATGAATCCCACTACGGGGCTTGTTAAACATATGTTGTTCAACACAGAAATGGAGCAGCATACAGAAAAAAATGCACTATAATATATTCCACTTTAACAGACTGAAACAAATCGGTTTTCGAAAAAAATAAACAATGAGAAATGTAGGTGTTTAACCTTGGTGAATCCCATTGGCTTAGTTTGTCGATTTTAAACGATCTGTAACCATAAGGATCCTAATCGTGTATACCATAATTTAAACTCAACACCTATGAATAATGATATTAGGCCTTATTTATGGCTTGAGATTTTCAAATATTTTTTTACTAGTCGCTACGTATTTTTATTGTCTACCCCTTTGCCGGATATCCCCTTTCTTCCACCTTTAAGCATAAGAGCTGTAATAGCAAAACTATAATCACAAACCAGTCTTTGTCGATATAAGGAGTAATAAGCTGTAATGTCCTTTTGTAAATAACATAATTTTCATATTGAATGTGTAAAAGCACTAAATTATAATTTTTTTTTCTAAAAAGCTTACTCAACATATAACAGGACATGGCAAGAGGACAATGGATTTTAAGAAAGGTTTATCAGAATTTACAATATTATGTAGATAGTAGTCTGATTAAATAAGAGAATAATATTTACCACAAATATGCTTTTTTATCTATCCTTGACATAAATTAAGCATGTATTTTGACTTGAATACTGTTTTTCTTCCTGTAAAAAGACGAATACTAAAAATAGCAATCAAGAAATAAAAATGTGTATAATACCTACGTCTTTATGTGTATAAATTCTAAGGAAATATTTTACTATTTGAAGATGAATACTAAGAGGAAATAGGCAAAAAAAAAACAAAAAAAAGGATTCACCAAGGTTAAACACCTACATTTCTCATTGTTTATTTTTTTCGAAAACCGATTTGTTATTTTTTTCGAAAACCGATTTGTTTCAGTCTGTTAAAGTGAAATATATTATAGTGTATTTTTTTCTGTATGCTGTTCCATTTCTGTGTTGAACAACATATGTTTAACAAGCCCCGTAGTGGGATTCATGTTCCTATGGTTCATAAAACTGTCAATCAACAATTAATCACAAATAATTTATGCACGGTAATTGAAAAATGCAGATCATAAGTCATAAATCTTTACACAAACCATTTTGTGTCGTCGATAGTCTTCTACTTAGATGCAGAAACATATATTATTTTACGTGGGTATATTTTTAATACTGTATAAAATTGCTGTATATTTTTTATTTTTTGCAACACTTCTTTACTAATGCTTCATTTTTCATATGTTGTAAGACCGATTAGATGAGTATGATCGCCCGGAAGTCCTCAATTCCATGCATTTATCTTATGTAACTACAATAACATTTTACGAAGAAATAACATTTTAACCGAGAATTCTATTTATTTAGATGTTCATTCGGTCATTTAAATACTTTATATAACCTTATTTTTCAACATTAATTTAATGCTATGAAGTAGTTACATAGTAGTATCATTAGGTTTACCTAATACTAGAAGCTGATCGTACATAAATAGATCTTAACTGGTCTTTAAAGGAATATTACCGTAAATTTCTATGTATTTTTTTTTTATTTATTCTAATTTTTAAAGCATTCCTAATAGATTTTTACCCAACAGCTATTTTTTTCTACACATATTCGTTGTCTGTAATGTAGCGCGTGTTTCAATTTAAGTCTATTTAAATTAAATACTTATTATTTTTTCCTAATTTGCAAATTGGATGTACGTGAACCTCATTTTTATTGTTGTATGCAGTTGTTTTTCTTGGATTTTATTTTATGTTTCTCTGTACGTCCTGATCGAACCCTTTAGCTATTGATTTTTGTATGTAAGTGTGTAACTGATTTGGATGTTATTTTTTGATTTTTCATCGTTATAATCGTAATAGTAGACAACAACCTCTTTTTCTACCACATTCTATGCAATCGTAGTTTGTTCTAATTGGATTTTTTAGTGATTCGACAGACACTGCAATAATGTATTATGTAATAATGTTATATAGCGTGTGTTTTTGATTTTAACAGTTCAATTTTAGTACTTAACATACAAACCCGAACAAACCCGTACTTTTGCGTTAGATTTTAGCTAGTCGAATCTAAGTAAAAAACAGAATATATTGTATTAAAAGGGGAAAACTGTACTACTACTACTGCTGGTTGGAAAACGATCTGTTTTAAAAACTTTATATTCTATTGAAATAACAGAAATTTCACGTTATCATGATGTAAAAACCTATTAGATTAATGAAATGCTTTCTTATTTTCAACAATTTAGAAACTATTTAATTGTTTTCTTTAATATATTTTTTGTCACATTTCAATATACTTATTAGGCTTATTTTCCTAAAATCCTGTTACAGTTCTCACTATGATTAGAATAATGGTATTTACCTATTTAAAAAGGGCTTTAACGACTAAAAATACTGTGTAAAAATATGCATAATTTATTATTATTTATGAAAACTCAGTCTTCTTTTAGTTATGTCATATTTTTACTTTTTTAAAGTCTATTTATAAAACAATTTTGAGCAGACTCAACCAAAAGACTCTTCTTTCGTTAAAAAACTAAAAATATTCAACATTTTTCACTTTCGTCCTGGCGCGTGAAAAGTTGAAAATTTGAAAAAGTCTTTTATTTTCTTATTTTATAAAATGTTTGAATATGCAGTTAATTTAATTAATTTGAAATCAATCTATCGTGGGGTTACTGAACCTTAGAATTCAATGCCCCAAACTACTGTTACGAAAAATACTCAAACTTAATACATGATGCCTACAAGGTGCATTTTATATACATAAAATTACTTTCCACATTTTACATTGTCTAGAAGATATGTTTTTAATAAAACCTTCTTGAAATCTTCTTTTTAGAAGTGTTTTTCTAACTCCATTTTCCTCTTTTTGATCGTTCTAGACCCTTTTAAATGACTTTTCCACATATTCCGTACGTTTTGACTTAATTTCTTTTTAATGTCTTCACATAATTTAATTTTAACGCTACAACTTTTGTTGCCATAAAAGCTCCATTAAGATTTTACGCTTACCACTTATCGTTTCCTCTTTTGCTACGACCATCAGCAACATACCTTTTCTGTCTCCTGATGATGAACGTTCGAAATATGTAGAGACCTTTAAACTAAGAATTTTTTATTTTATTAAATTTTGTGGAGGAAGACTTTGTGCTTTTCTTTTATATTCATATTCAACATTTGCTTCGTAGAATCGTAGAGGAAAATTCATTCCTCGTTCTACGATCTGAAGTGTGAATTAAAAATTAGTTCTTTTATTTGTAATTTTCATTTGGTTTCTAACGCAAATTTAATTGTATTTTTAAAACTTTTTGAATAGCTTTTATTTGTTATTCCTATATTCTTTCCCATATTTTATGAAATACTAGCGTGTACTCGGCCTGCGTTGCAGCCCGGCATTATACGACGTGACATAATAAGGCAAACAAACCTCAAACTCAACCGTTTGCCGGCCCGTCCACAATTCACATCCATGCATAAAACATAGTCTGTCTTCGTCTATTCCGGCTTCGGTGCTTCGGATCGATCGTTGAACGGGCCGGGGACCGGTTAGGTTGGGTCGCTCGTTCTCCCTACTCTAATTAATCAGTGTTTATCAGTGTTTCTCTATAATATTATTCATGTATTATACATAAAAACCTTCCTCTTGAATCACTCTATCTATTAAAAAAAAAGCGCTTTAAAATCCGTTGCGTAGTTTTAAAGATTTAAGCGCATAAAGGGACAGGACGGCGATAGCGACTTTGTTTTATACTATGTTAAGATTTAAAAGTTTTTTTTCTCTTATTAGGAGTAAAATAACTCATTTGCGAAGGTCTAAGCATCAAATAGAGCTAAAGAATGGAAGAAATACCTGCCCTTGTAATGAAATGTTCAACAGGATCTGCTTTGCTAGCGTTATCTTCACTCTCGTGCACTGACAGTCCATCCGGGTAGACAACACAACCGTATTGTGGAGAGGTACGGGAGGGTGGTATACCTACCTTAGTTTATGGAATTATCCAGTCAGATCCCACAGTATAGTATTAGTTGTGTTTAAAAATACACACTGCTAAGTCTCATGACTATAAAGAATTATCACCTTTTCCCCCATTTTAAAAATTATTATTCTTGTGTAAAATGTAATTATTGTAACATTCATGTAATAAGTAATAAACTATGGTCTAAAAAATGTTAATCCTCCATTACTGAATCGATTAGAAAATATCTTACATTTTCAATCTTTTTGTTTATCAATATTATAAACTCAGAGTCTTGGAAATGTTGAACTAATCTTGTAAAAAATGTAGTAAAATTTTTACGTCTAATATTGGGTTAGGTATTGTTAGTAGTATTCTAACACGTATATGATCACGATGTGTAAAAAGTTACATAAGAGATAAGCTCCGTGATATGTAAGAATATACTAAGGTTACAACTCTTATATGATGTGAAAAGGTGTGCCAAAATACAATACTCACTTCTAAAATACATTAAGTTGAAATATTAAACAAACTGCATGCTCAAAATAAACAACTTCCAGGGTCGAAACGATGAATAGAGAACCAAGAGAATACACCAGTCAATCTTTATCTATTTTCGGGTTTTTGTTAATATGCAAGGACACATGCCGACTGCATGGAATTAAAAAAAAACATGCTCTGTGACGAAGAGGGTGGCGATAAAAAGATACGTGGGAGTATCTTGGGTCAGCTTTTTAATCTTTGAAATTCTAGGTCTGGTAGAGATTATAGTAACTCTTTGGCTTTTACATACATTTTATTTCTTCTTCTATACATTTTGTTACATTTCTAAACTCTCCGGTTCGATATTGATTTAAAAAGTGACTCACACACATTACAAATGAGAAAACACTTACAAAAAGTAAAAGTCAGTAGAAATATTTGGATGTTAGGATAATATGTTGTAACGTTAAAAGTTATTGTTCTATTTTTTATTTATTTTTTTTTTTGTGATTTCATGTTACTTTGGTGCTCCAGGAACTCAGTTTTGATTCGTTTGAGAGCTAAAGGTCGTGAGGTTCTTTTATTTTTATTTTAATCTATTTTCCAGACTTTATTTTGGGCGCCAATCGAGAGGAGATCTCGATAAAGAAAAAGTAGAGAGATAGAAAAAGAATACTGTATTATGAGTGAGACCAATCCAAACAGTACACGAAGCACTTCAATAAAACTCAGTAGAATTTGCTTACTAAATAAACTCTATTAAAAGTCTAATATATATATATCTTTTCTTTTTTTTTCAATAAAACATTTGTTTAAAAAAACACAGCAATACTCCATAAAGAGTTCATAAAGAATGGGGAAACTGCCCTAAGGAAGCTACGTATAATAAAGCGGGTTATCACAATTTAAACTAGGCTACAGCATAAAATGGTTAGGTATCATTCAAGAGTACTTGCAAATGTATGCTCATGATATCATTCAAAAATGGTACAACACCTTTCATAAGTGAAATACTATACAGTACACCATAAAGCAATCTAAATCTAAGCTTAGTGAATAAGTGAAATGTTAATAAATGAGTTTATGCCAACCTATGCTTAAAGGCTTGATGAGAAATGGGAAATATATTATGAAAATTCAATAGGGTTAAGGTGCTTATGTCATGAATTAAGATACTTTAAAGCTCAAAGCTTTTAGGCATGGTCTCAACCGAAAGAGAAACAGTGTATCTTAACTCATGTATATAAACTTAATGAAAAGGAGAAAAATTTAAATGCAGACAAGTATGTCATGACTTAAGATACTTTAAAGCTCGAAGCTTTTAGGCATGGTCTAAACCGAAAGAAAAACAGTGTATCTTAACTCATGTATATAAACTCAAAGAAAAGGAGAAAAATTTAAATGCCGACAAGTATACTAGAACTTGAACTCTATCAAAGCTCAAAGCTCCTCGGTGAGAATGCTTGATAATGTTAAATGGTGAAATAAATGCGATACAATTTATCATAAATTAAATGACTTTATAAATTAGAGCCTCAATGCATAGATCGTAAGGTGAGTTAGGAAAATAGTTACTGCAAGGTAAATACTATAGAGTATATAGGAAACTAAGTTATATTAAAGCTTATAGCTTTTAATACACAAGCCAGTTTACTTTAATAAGAGGGAAGTGGTAGGTATTGCGAGCTAAATACTAGAAAGCATATAATAAAATATAGTACACTAAAGCCTATGATGCACTAATAATACAGTTAGGTAGTAAGAAAGAAAGAGGGTTATTGCAATTTCACACTCGTGACATAAACTGTAGTAAGACAAGCTAAAAGACATCTACATTACTAACAACAAATTAAAATTGCCAGCGAGATCAACTGATCCAGGTGAAAGTACTAATTTAAAGTTACCTACTCGTATGAGTACTGGATAACTTGGTTACAATATTCACAATAATATAAAAAATAAATGAGTCTATACTCAGGGTTCTTATCAATATCACCTCTGAGTAATGCTCTAGTTAAGTAATATTCAAAAAGGGGTTAACATCTTGAAGAGAAACAAGCAAAAATATATATAGCAAAGGTTATGCAGAGAGTAAAATGTTAATGAATAAGAAATGTTCAGGAAAATCACCAAAAAATATAGGCCAAAAGCTAATGTTAAAGAAAAATACTCATCTTTTACGATTCAGATGTTCAGGTGCTTCTCTATTCACTGCGGCTTCTCCCTGTAGAAGTCCTCTAGTCACACCACACGGCAAGCGACCCAGACTCCACAAAATTCCAGGCAGGTTCAGGACGGTGGCTAAACCACCAATGGCCTCGGGAATGGTATCGAACAGCAAGCTCCCTCAAACCATGTAAACGCTGACCCCTCTCTGGCAAAATTGGACTCACCGACAGCAAATTTAGCAAGCAAGTTAAACCACATATGCTAGGGTTGAGATTTAGACTTTACATTAAACTTAAGGTTGAAATTTGAAATGTGAATTTAAATATATCAAACTGAAATTTAGGCTTAGGTGAAGCTGGAAAACTGTGTTCGGAGTGAAAATTTATCCTTGCATCGTCGTTTCTTGACTAACAAGTTTTAGGGTGAAATTTGTGACACTGCACTGAAGATTACAGATGTAACGTGGTACAGAAACTGGAACTAGAACTTCAGATCGACATCGTGGTTGTAGAACTAATCTTCAGAGTAGGACTTACAAGTGCATGGTCACATAAAAATTGAAATTAAATGGTGGATAGAAAATTCATTTTTAAAAAATCAGAAAGAGAGCTTATAAATTTTAAAACATTATGAGGTGATTGAGTTCAAAGTAGAATTTAGCATGAGGTTGAACTAAAAAAAAAAACCTGTAACAAAATGGAGGCCGTTAGCGTGCCATGGTCAAAATACATCTTTGGTTTTACCATTTACCTGGTGTTCTGGTTTTCATCAGCCCTGGTAGACGAATTTAAACTCCATTACGGACATGAAAGAATTGTTTCACTGTTTTAACTTTAATCCAGAAATTCTGCAGCAAAAAATGCCTCTCCAGCCAAAATCAGTACATATTCTTCACTTGGATCGCCTTTCTGGGCCGGCAGCTGATATGAGAAGGAGCGAGTGGGCTCTCCGTTATCAGTTTTATCGAATCGACCGCACAAAAAATGACGGATTGTCTCCAATACAAAATCAAACTCAAATCACATGACCTCCGATGAACCTTGACGTATGGGAAGCAAAATGAAGAAAATTCATACTTTAACCGGAAAATCACAAAGTTAACCCCATTTTCACGGTTATTCAGAAAACAAACGTGCGAAAACAAACCTAATGACACACTAAATTAAACAAGGTGAATATCGATCGAAAAATTCCAGCTGTTCACAGCGAGGACGGCTACCAATCATGCATGCACGTATATCCAGTTGCCTACAAGTCATCTCCAAAGTCCGTTTATCTCAATGGGCGTCCACTCACGTGGATAATCAGGGGTGTAGTAGGGAATTTAATCATGATGCCTGATATAAATTCTTGAAATTTTTAAAGTATTTAAATTGTTAGGAAATTACCAAAATCAGTTGTAAGAAGCAAGAATTGCTTGTTACAAATACCCTCTTTCTTCAAATAAATAAATTTAAAAAATTTTTACACATATACTTAACTACATATAACATAAATACTTATGGCAACATCTGCCTATACTACAGTTTTTAGGTACAAACTTATGTCTACTTAATGTCTAACCATCCCTGGAAGAATAATAGCTCACTCAGAATCGTCAGAATCGAGAGAGATATCGTTAAAAGGTTTTAAATCTTTAATGTGGTAACGGCCGATACTTCTGTCATTCTCATCCAATAGTTCATAAATTAAGGGGGAGATCTTTTTAAAGATTTTACATTTAAGAAATTTCTTTGCTAACTTTTTTGAAAAATAATTGCCAGCATCAGATAAAATAAAATTTCTTTTGTAAACAATGTCGCCTTCGTTGAATTCGAGATGTCTTTTTCTTAGGTTATAATATTTTTTATTCCTTTCATAGGAGTGGTTTATATTTTTAGCAACTTGTTCATAAATTTCAGGTAATTTTGAAAGTTCTTTAGCCAGGTTGTTTCTATCGTCAAAATGGTACGGGGACAGATTTTTATTTTCGATATGACCATAATAATCACCACTAGTGGGTAAGTTACGCCCAAAAGTCAGAAAGGCAGGTGAAAAAGAGGTAGATAGGTGGGTAGTGGTATTTATAGCATTGCAGATGTGGTGAATATGTTGATCCCAGCCGCGATGATTGTTTTCTTTAATAAAAGATCTAATGGCAGTGCCTATGACTCTATTAGCACGTTCCACGTTGTTTGTTTGGGGATGATATCTTGCATTATACCAGATGTTTTCCACTTTATATGACTTTAAGAGATTAGAAAATTCTTGGGACTTAAATTGGCTACCATTATCCACTATGATGGTTTGGGGAACACCAAAATACATAAAAACAATTTCGTCAAGAAAAGCGCAAATTTCTTTTGTTACGGCTCTTTTCATCTTGTGAATAAAAGTATACTTCGTAAACCAATCTACCACTACTAGCAAATAACAATGACCTGATTTTGATTTTGGAAATGGTCCCTGAATATCAATGGAAAGCAGTTTAAAGGGGACAGAAACATTCTTAGGGGCTCCCATAAGACCTGCGCGCGCAAATTGAGATACTTTTTGCTCATTACAAATTTGACAACGCGAAATATATTTTTTAAGATCTGATCTCATTCCAGGCCACCAATACTGTTCGAATATCTTATCAAGGCATTTTCTAACGCCAAAGTGGCTTCCTAAGGGACTGTCATGATAGGTTTTTAGAATGTCTTTACGGTTATGTTTTGGAACTATTGTTTTCCAACTTTTCTGGTTGATGTCGATATTATGACTAGACTGGAAGTGCTTATATAAGGTATTATTTTCTACTCGAAATAAGGGGTATTTATGTGGTTGTTTTTGCACTTTAGCAATTAGGTCAGAGTACCATTTGTCTGGAATAGTATTAGACAGGGTGGAGACTTCAGGAAAACTACGACTTAGTGCGTCAGCGACTACATTGGTTATTCCGGATCTATGTTTTATATCAAACTTAAATTGAGAAAGGAAAATGGACATTCTAGCTAATCTACCGGTGGGGTTATCTAAACGAAAGAGCCATTGTAAAGAATAATGATCTGTCAAAATAGTGAAACTTGGGCCACCTTCGACGTAGGACCTAAATTTTAAGACTGCATGAACTATGGCTAATAATTCTTTTTCTGTGACCGTCATGTTAATTTCTGATTTGGTTAAGGTACGTGAGGCGTAGGCTATGACGTACTCATCCTCACCATCTAATTGGGTAAGAACAGAACCTATGGCCGCATTCGAAGCGTCTGTCTGAATAGTGAAAGGTTTAGAAAAATCAGGATTTCTTAATACAGGGGTCGAAATTAGCCTGGATTTAATATTTTCAAAAGCTAATTCAGCTTCGGGATTCCAAGAGACTACTTGTTTTTTCTTTTTACCCTTAGTTAGGTTATTTAGGGGTACAATAAGCTCAGAGAAGTTTTTAATAAATTTACGATACCATGAAGCCATACCAACAAAGCGTTTTATGCCTGTGACATCTTTGGGTTTTTGATAATTGGAAATAGCAGAAATTTTTATCGGGATTGGCATGAAGGCCATTTTTATCAACTACATAACCTAGAAAAGCGAGGTTAGGTTGACAAAATTTACATTTCTTTGCATTAATAGTGAGGTTAGCTTTTTTTAGGATGTTAAAGACCCTATCCAAAGTTTCAAGATGCTCATCGAAACTACTATTCACAATGATTAAGTCGTCAAGGTATACAAAGATGTTTTTCTCGATGGAGGGGTCAAAAAGGCGGTCCATCAATCTTTGTAGGGTGGCCGAACTATTCAAAGCTCCAAAGGGCATGCGCACAAACTCAAAGTGTCCTCTGTTGATGACAGTGAAAGCTGTCTTAGCACAAGAATCGTCGCTAAGTTTTATTTGCCAAAAGGCGTGTTTTAAATCTATGGATGTCAGAAATGGTGCATCCCTAACCTTCTCAAGGGTTCTAGACAGGTGGGGTAAGCTATATGGGTCTTTGATGGACAGAACGTTAAGCGGCCTGCCATCGTAGCAGAGGCGATACTCGCCAGAATCTTTTCTTACAAGTAAAACATTAGCAGAATAGGGGCTAGTTGAAGGTCTGATTACACCCAACTTAAGTAATCTATCAATTTCGTCATTCATATGTTTTTGCATATAAGGTGACAAAAGAAAGGGTCTCTTACGAAAAGGTACATCACTAGTAAGTTCAATCTTATGCTCTACTAAGGTGGTGAAGCCCAGGGAGTCTGAAACTAACTCCTGAAATTTATTTATAGTTTCATCTAATCTAACTTGTTGGACAGGGGTTAAATCATTTTCTGACTGAATGGAGATTTTTTCGAATTTTTCTTGGACAATTATTTCTTCTAAACCAAAAAGATCATAAGAATTATTTTGAAAACTTAACTTTAAATTAACCTTTTGACAAAAATCGACGCCTAAAATAAGTGTTTGTCGAATACTAGGGGCAATAAGGACTTCTAAATCTACAGATTTATTGCATATACTAAGAGGGATAGTTGCCATGCCCAGAACTTCTTGAGGTTTACCATCAGCTGTGGTAATTGAATTTTTACATGGTTTTATATTTGTTTGAAATCCTAGATTGGAAATTAGTTCATAACCTCTCTTTCCTAATACACTTTGCATTGCCCCGGTATCTAATAAGGCGGTTATTATTTTATTCTGAATTGAAATATCTAAGTAAGGTCGTTGGTCACTAATGGACTCTCGAGAAAATAAGGGTGAAATTTCGTTAAATTTAAAGAAGTGTTTAACAGTGTTTAACCAGTGGGACCAATTATTTGATAAATGAAAGGTTTCGGACTTTAACTTCGATTTGGCTCTCTTCCTGCCGAATTTGGAAGGGCGCTTCCTACGTTTTTTGAATTACATTTATTACATTTGGGCCTAATGACATTCTTTTGTCCGCAATGGTAACAAAATATTTTTCTCTTTAGTGTGCATTCTTGGAAAGTATGACCAACTTGATCACAATTATAACAAGTGACTTTGCTTAGGGCTGAAACATTGGGGGTTGACGAGTGATTAACAGGGTTTTGATTATAGACTGGTGAATCTAAACTTGGGTTTGCATTAGCAGAAAAATTCAAGTTTGGGTCTGGTGCATTTGAACTACTAGGTTGTGAAAATTGATTATTTTGGCAAATTGGTGGATTCGCTAGTTCAGAAATGTTATGTTTATTATTTTGAAATGCTTTATGTAGGGGTTTCCTGTACACTAACTCGGGTTCCAAGGTTGATGCTGTACAAAAAGGGGGAGCTTGAAAATTGTCACTTCTTAATCGGGTATCTTCCAAGACTCTACATAAACTTTTAAGTTCAAGCAATGACAAGGGCTGTCTCAGGGCTAAATGTTCTTGATAGTAGGGAAGTAAATTTCTAGTAATTAGTCTTAATTGGACACTGGGATCTATGGGGTTAATAAATCTCTTAAATAAGTTTTCCATGACTGCTATGTAAATTAAGGGTCTCTCAGCAATACCTTGGGTTCTGGATCTAATCTCATCCCATAATGCAATTTCATAATCAATGGGTAAAAAGCTTAATCTTAAATGAAAGACTAGTTCATTCCAAGAGGAAACGGTGCTTCTAATGGAGCGGTACCAGATTAGGGCATCACCTTCGAATAGTTCATGGGAGAAATTTAATAAATTTTCGCTAGAAATTTTGTATGCCGAGCAATATTCTTCGACTTTCTCTAGAAAACTGTGCAAGCTTTGATTCTTACCATTAAATTTAAAATTTAAGCGATTAAGAGGTGGTGATCTGTAATTATCCTGATTAGAAGAAAACATGGAACTATGAGATTGTGGAAAATTTTGATTATTACTGTTATAGGGGGTGTGTTGAAAAAATGGGGGGTATTGATTAGGGTTAAAACTGTTTGCAAAGCTGTTAGCTATACCAGTGTTTTGAGATATGTTGGGCGGTATTTGAGAATTCTGAAAACTATGATTGAAGTTTTGGTGAGTTTGACCATTGTTCCAAATAATTGGGTGATTTCCACTAGCATTTGGTCTGCCATTGACAGGGAAAGAGGTAGGCGATAGTTGGGGAATTAAATTACCTACTTCGGGTTGGGGTAAACTTGAAATATTTTGATTTAATTGGGGAAGTGTCGAATTTACTGGTAAAGGCCCTAGTAAATCGTCAATGTCCTGGAGTATTGAACCTTGTACTGCTGTACGTGAGCAATTTACTGAAAAGCTTAGGTTTCTATTATGGCGAGTTTGGTCTAAATTTTGAGGTGTCAAAATTCGGTTGGTAACATCGAGAGTGTTCATATTAGGGGTATTTTGTATTGTGTTATTGCAATGGTTATTCATTTGAAAATTTTCATTGACAGTGCTTTCCCTAATGGGGGATCTGTTGAGAGAAAAGGAAGGTGGATTTGAATTTCGAAGAAGACTACTGTTAAGCTGGGGATTATTATTTCTAGGGGACAAATTTTGAGGTGAATGTTGGGGTACTGATTCTTCAGCCGATCGATGGACAATCGCTTCAGTTTGCATAAGCCTTCCAGCACTTTCGCTGGCATTAGGCACTTGCTCATCTCCGGCAAAAGAAACTCTTCGAGGAGGGCAATTTCTAACAGAGCTTTCAATATCGCTCTCGGGGGAACTGTCCGAAGAACCTTCATCAGAATTCCTTAATTGTACTAAATTGACATCATTGTCTTGAGCTTTATGATTTAATTCAGAGACAAGGGATATGACTTTAGATAGTAATTCCGTTTTCAAATCCTGTTCCTCATCAGTGCAAGGAGAAACACAATTTAAACGGTTTTTAACATGAGACAATCTCGACATTGCTTTTTTAAAATCAACGTGGCGTTTATCAGAATTAAAAATATTTACCAATCCACTGAGTATTACTAGCTTTCGGCGACAGATGTCAGCGTTTTGTTGAAAATCTAATGTTGATACTGGATGAGAGACGATAGAATTATCCTTTTCTGCCTTCAAAAGTTCTCGCAGAAGAGACTTCAAAGTCCTGACATTAGAGTTTTGGTCTATCTCGAGTCCTCTTATTCCCAGTTCAAAGACTATTTCGTCCTTCCAAAGGTAGTCAGGATTCATTTTTGACATATTCAGTAAGTTCCAATGTACCTAAAAACTTCCAAATACAATTAAAATAATATCACGGTGAAGTATCCTTGATATAATCAAAGACACTAAAAAGTCAAGGTGGAATTGCAATAAATGAAATTAGAAAAAATTATAATCTGGAAAATGTTGGGATAAATTTAATTTTGAGAAGTGGCGGCTCAGCTCAATCAACGTTTTTCAGGCCCCACACTTGGGCGTCATTTGTAACGTTAAAAGTTATTGTTCTATTTTTTATTTATTTTTTTTTTTGTGATTTCATGTTACTTTGGTGCTCCAGGAACTCAGTTTTGATTCGTTTGAGAGCTAAAGGTCGTGAGGTTCTTTTATTTTTATTTTAATCTATTTTCCAGACTTTATTTTGGGCGCCAATCGAGAGGAGATCTCGATAAAGAAAAAGTAGAGAGATAGAAAAAGAATACTGTATTATGAGTGAGACCAATCCAAACAGTACACGAAGCACTTCAATAAAACTCAGTAGAATTTGCTTACTAAATAAACTCTATTAAAAGTATAATATATATATATCTTTTCTTTTTTTTCAATAAAACATTTGTTTAAAAAAACACAGCAATACTCCATAAAGAGTTCATAAAGAATGGGGAAACTGCCCTAAGGAAGCTACGTATAATAAAGCGGGTTATCACAATTTAAACTAGGCTACAGCATAAAATGGTTAGGTATCATTCAAGAGTACTTGCAAATGTATGCTCATGATATCATTCAAAAATGGTACAACACCTTTCATAAGTGAAATACTATACAGTACACCATAAAGCAATCTAAATCTAAGCTTAGTGAATAAGTGAAATGTTAATAAATGAGTTTATGCCAACCTATGCTTAAAGGCTTGATGAGAAATGGGAAATATATTATGAAAATTCAATAGGGTTAAGGTGCTTATGTCATGAATTAAGATACTTTAAAGCTCAAAGCTTTTAGGCATGGTCTCAACCGAAAGAGAAACAGTGTATCTTAACTCATGTATATAAACTTAATGAAAAGGAGAAAAATTTAAATGCAGACAAGTATGTCATGACTTAAGATACTTTAAAGCTCGAAGCTTTTAGGCATGGTCTAAACCGAAAGAAAAACAGTGTATCTTAACTCATGTATATAAACTCAAAGAAAAGGAGAAAAATTTAAATGCCGACAAGTATACTAGAACTTGAACTCTATCAAAGCTCAAAGCTCCTCGGTGAGAATGCTTGATAATGTTAAATGGTGAAATAAATGCGATACAATTTATCATAAATTAAATGACTTTATAAATTAGAGCCTCAATGCATAGATCGTAAGGTGAGTTAGGAAAATAGTTACTGCAAGGTAAATACTATAGAGTATATAGGAAACTAAGTTATATTAAAGCTTATAGCTTTTAATACACAAGCCAGTTTACTTTAATAAGAGGGAAGTGGTAGGTATTGCGAGCTAAATACTAGAAAGCATATAATAAAATATAGTACACTAAAGCCTATGATGCACTAATAATACAGTTAGGTAGTAAGAAAGAAAGAGGGTTATTGCAATTTCACACTCGTGACATAAACTGTAGTAAGACAAGCTAAAAGACATCTACATTACTAACAACAAATTAAAATTGCCAGCGAGATCAACTGATCCAGGTGAAAGTACTAATTTAAAGTTACCTACTCGTATGAGTACTGGATAACTTGGTTACAATATTCACAATAATATAAAAAATAAATGAGTCTATACTCAGGGTTCTTATCAATATCACCTCTGAGTAATGCTCTAGTTAAGTAATATTCAAAAAGGGGTTAACATCTTGAAGAGAAACAAGCAAAAATATATATAGCAAAGGTTATGCAGAGAGTAAAATGTTAATGAATAAGAAATGTTCAGGAAAATCACCAAAAAATATAGGCCAAAAGCTAATGTTAAAGAAAAATACTCATCTTTTACGATTCAGATGTTCAGGTGCTTCTCTATTCACTGCGGCTTCTCCCTGTAGAAGTCCTCTAGTCACACCACACGGCAAGCGACCCAGACTCCACAAAATTCCAGGCAGGTTCAGGACGGTGGCTAAACCACCAATGGCCTCGGGAATGGTATCGAACAGCAAGCTCCCTCAAACCATGTAAACGCTGACCCCTCTCTGGCAAAATTGGACTCACCGACAGCAAATTTAGCAAGCAAGTTAAAGCACATATGCTAGGGTTGAGATTTAGACTTTACATTAAACTTAAGGTTGAAATTTGAAATGTGAATTTAAATATATCAAACTGAAATTTAGGCTTAGGTGAAGCTGGAAAACTGTGTTCGGAGTGAAAATTTATCCTTGCATCGTCGTTTCTTGACTAACAAGTTTTAGGGTGAAATTTGTGACACTGCACTGAAGATTACAGATGTAACGTGGTACAGAAACTGGAACTAGAACTTCAGATCGACATCGTGGTTGTAGAACTAATCTTCAGAGTAGGACTTACAAGTGCATGGTCACATAAAAATTGAAATTAAATGGTGGATAGAAAATTCATTTTTAAAAAATCAGAAAGAGAGCTTATAAATTTTAAAACATTATGAGGTGATTGAGTTCAAAGTAGAATTTAGCATGAGGTTGAACTAAAAAAAAAAACCTGTAACAAAATGGAGGCCGTTAGCGTGCCATGGTCAAAATACATCTTTGGTTTTACCATTTACCTGGTGTTCTGGTTTTCATCAGCCCTGGTAGACGAATTTAAACTCCATTACGGACATGAAAGAATTGTTTCACTGTTTTAACTTTAATCCAGAAATTCTGCAGCAAAAAATGCCTCTCCAGCCAAAATCAGTACATATTCTTCACTTGGATCGCCTTTCTGGGCCGGCAGCTGATATGAGAAGGAGCGAGTGGGCTCTCCGTTATCAGTTTTATCGAATCGACCGCACAAAAAATGACGGATTGTCTCCAATACAAAATCAAACTCAAATCACATGACCTCCGATGAACCTTGACGTATGGGAAGCAAAATGAAGAAAATTCATACTTTAACCGGAAAATCACAAAGTTAACCCCATTTTCACGGTTATTCAGAAAACAAACGTGCGAAAACAAACCTAATGACACACTAAATTAAACAAGGTGAATATCGATCGAAAAATTCCAGCTGTTCACAGCGAGGACGGCTACCAATCATGCATGCACGTATATCCAGTTGCCTACAAGTCATCTCCAAAGTCCGTTTATCTCAATGGGCGTCCACTCACGTGGATAATCAGGGGTGTAGTAGGGAATTTAATCATGATGCCTGATATAAATTCTTGAAATTTTTAAAGTATTTAAATTGTTAGGAAATTACCAAAATCAGTTGTAAGAAGCAAGAATTGCTTGTTACAATGTATTGAGGTTATTAGGTGTATGAATGAGCACATGAATTAGAATGTATAGGTAGACAAAGTTACTTCACATCAGGACATAATATATCAATACAAAACAGACACTTAGAAAGACATATACTAGAGGAATTGGAATACCCAAGCAGAAAAACAATCATTACAGACTTTTATGAACATGTAGTTGATTTTATGCGTTATAATGTATATAATGTGAATAAATTAAATATTAACTAATTGGTTGTATTATTAAATGTTTATTAAAAAATTAGGTTTGCATTGCATGTTGATCATATAACAAAAATACATTAAACAAAGAACATGCACAATTTTCATTATTTGAATGATAGAAACATTTAGGGACGTCTTTTCTAAGGGCCGGTTGCTCATCCAACTCTATAATAGGTTTGCTTGAATATTTTCTTAAAAAATCAGCTTTATCTCTACCCTTAACGTAAATGGGGTCAGCCTTTTCTGTCAAGCTCCGTACAATATCGACAAATTTGTAAAATGGAGTAAATCCGGAATCCCAATCAATTCAATGATAGTGTTGCATTAACCATTTCGTTTGTTTGTATGCCACTGGTCCTAGGAAGGCCAGATCAAACGGGGGTTTAAAAACATATTGACTAATTTTATGGCCGTCGTAGGCAGCAAGTTCTTTAGGGGTTAGTTTATTATTTTCTATCTTGAATGCTTGGAAGTCCACAACCAGACTAGGGCCAGCCATTGTAACTCGGGAACGGTTTTCAAAAAACTTAACTAAATAATGTGTGTTTTAATGTTAATAGTTGATTTTATCTGCTTCGGGCACTAAACACATACATTTTAAAATATTTCAAGGTTTTCCGAAAAAATTTAAGAGTACCCACATCCCACATGTAAAATATAAGTATTAAATACATTGAATGAATGTTTTAAAATTTAGATAATCGATTTATTTCACTATAAGAGCAATAAATGCAAGACAGCTGAATTTTCAGATTTTAACTTTCATTTTCAAAATATACAGTAATTTATGCTAATATGCCATATTTAGTAAATATTTTCACTTAATGAAGGTCTAAAAATCATATGATAAACAACATTTGAACCTTTTATTATACAAATTTACACGTTTTAATAAATTTTGCTAGTTTTGTGACCGCGCAGCGGACCTCTTGCAGCATGTTTTTGAAATAGTCTTGTCGTGCATCAATAACATAAAAGTTAGATGCACAAAAATTGCTTCAGTTGCTTTGCTTAATAAACAAAAAATATATTATCTTGAAATAAGTTCCATTGGATCGAGCTGATTATACAGGGTGTCCCGAAATTAGCTGACAATATTTTAAGGGGATTAAGTACATTCAAAAATAAGACTAAAATCCACTATTAACATACCTTCAAAAACGCTTCGTTAAAGGGCTAGAGCCCCCCGAATTGGAGCTATGACAAGTAGTTTTTTTACAATATCTCAGAAACCGATTAGGATATCAAAACAAAATTTGATACATGTTTTACCCATAGCTAGACGCAATAAATGGTTTGATTAGCCTAACTGTATTTCCTCCAGTGACGTCCCACTGGGTAGGTAGTTGGGAGAATATTGCCCTAAGTTTTTTATTTGTAATATTTTTTAACTTTAGGTCAAATTTTTAGAAGCCTTAAAGTCTTTTGTTGAAAAAAGGTACTCTTGTTTCATTGCGGTAGGATTCACCATTTTCCAGTAAAATCGATTTTAAAATTTTCGGTTTTTTGAAATCCGGTGAAAAGGCTAAGTTTTTTTTTTGCATATCTCAGCAAACACCTAATATTAAAACAGGAAATTTATTAGAAGTTCTACTAGCGACAAATAATAATAATACATAATCAACTGGGGGATTTATTAGATAATGTGCCACTGGATTTACGTTTAGGGCACTTCTTTCAACATGATGGGGCACCAGCTCACTACGGACGTCAAGTGAGGAATTGGCTTGAAGAAAATTACCAGGTGGATAGGTAGCCATAGCCTGGCCACCAAGATCACTTGATTTAAATCCCCTTGATTATTATTTTTGGGGACACATGACTGGTACTTGCTTAAGAATTAGTTTCCCGTGTGGTTCACAATCAAATTTGATTTGCAATTTGTTATTATTTTTTGTTTTATTTTAAAACTCTCTTAAAATCTTCATGAAAATAAATATTTAAAAAACAAAGGAATCTAAAAATATGTTTAATTTAAAAACGTTACTGTCTGTCAAATTACAATAATGGAACGTTTTATTAACAAAAAATTTAAAATTAAAAAAAAAATACATTAATTAAAAACAAATATAAGTAATATTTACTTAAGGCTCCACCCCGTGCGACGTCACTGGAAAAATATTTTAAAGTAACATCCTATAATACATATGCCTTGTCGCAAGTAGAAGTTCTAATAAATTTCATGTTTTAATAAGTGTTTGCTGAGATATGCAAAAAAAAACCTTAGCCTTTTCACCGGATTTCAAAAAACCGAAAATTTTAAAATCGATTTTACTGGAAAATGGTGAATCCTACCGCAATGAAACAGGAGTACCTTTTTTCAACAACAGAGTTCAAGGCTTCTAAAAATTGCACCTAAAGTTAAAAAATCCTAAAAATAAAAAACTTAGGGCAATATTCTCCCAACTACCTACCCAGTGGGACGCCACTGGAAGAAATAAAGTTAAGCTAATTGAATCGTTTATTGCGTCTTATCATGGGTAAAACATGTATCAAGTTTTGTTTCGATACCCTAATCGCTTTTTGAGATATTGTGAAAAAACTGCTTATCATGGTTCCAATTCGGGGGACTCTAGCCCCATAACGAAGCGTTTTTGAAGGTATGTTAATAGATGATTTTAGTCTTTTTTTTGAATGTACTTTATCTCCTTAAAATATTGTCAGCTAATTTCGGGACACCCTGTATAAATAAAGAAAATCTGTTCATGTATACAGATGTTTTTTCTATAATTTTAAAACACATGCTATATGTGCTTATTTATTACTTACAATGATGAGAAAAAAATCTGGTTTACTGCACATTAACTTTTCGTATTTTTGTCGATATAAGGAGTATTAAGCTGTAATGTCCTTTTGTATATAAAATTTTTTTAATTTTGAATGCTAAAAGCACTAAATTATAATTTTTTCTTCTAAAAAGCTCTCACTCACCACAAAATAGGACATGGCGAGAGGAAAATGGATTTTAAGAAAGGTTTATCTGAAGTTAACTTTTTATGTATGCTTACAACATTATTTAGATAGTAGTCTGATTAAATAACAGAATATATTTACCGCTAATATGCATTTTTGTTAATCGTTGGACATAAATTAAGCATGCATTTTGATACGTATACGACAATAAGTAAATAACAAGAATAATTCTATAAAAATAAATAAATATGTTATAAAATATAAATTTTCCATAAAGAAAAGACGTATTACTCGTTGGATATGTTTTTTAAAATGAATTACAATGACTAAGTAATAATACTTGTGTGCGCTTTAATTTTTCTTATCTGTATCAATATTCGGCAACACATGCTTTAAATATAATTTTCATCCAGTGGATTGTATAACTTTGTAAATTGTAATATTTTATTTATTATATTTCGGATGCGAAACAGCCAAGTCTAGATAAATTAACCCAAATTCAACCCCATTTACTAAAAAGCTCCCTAAAAATTTAAGTAATTTTTACCTACTGGTAAAAAAAAAGGGATTTCATTCACAAGAGGTAGCAAAGATTATCAAAGAATACCCTAATAAATAACGAACAAAGAAACAAAAAATTAAGCATGTCAAGCAGTCAAAGTTACCCATACAAAAGGACACTTGCACTCTTTCACGGTTAAATAATCCCATAGCAAAGAGTACAGAGTACAGACCCTATTTTAACAACCATAGTGGAGAACGATATATACCTGTAATCCATTCGATATTTTAGAACAGAATGATGTCAATAAAGAAAAAAAAATACTTCAAGGTGTAAAAGGAGTAGCCGCTTAAAAAGTATACAAAACTCAACAATATAAAAACCACCTGCACCCCGAACCAACACAATTCCATACATAAACACATGCTTACGTACGTGGTCAAGGTCATCGTAAATAAAACACACCTGCATCTTATTCTACAAAACAGACAGTTAGAATGTCAGATACCCATGCTAGAGGAAATGGAAAAACATAAAAATATTAAATATTATCATTACAAAAAAGGTATTACACACGTAGACAATAAATAAAACCATATAGATATTTAATATTATTGGGAAAAAAAAGTAAACTAAAAATTAGTCAAAATATAACATGCATAATTATGTCAATAATACTTAATTGTTAATGCATATTATAGGTACACCACATAACATAACAGAAAATTATCAAACAAATCTGAAATAATAACCTATATAATACCTACAAAAGTAAATCTATGATACTCTTCTAAGAACACCTGCGCAAAAGAGATTTCAACACGATACTCTAAACCCTGATTGTATAGGTAGACAAAGTTACCTCATATCAGAACATATTATACCATTACAAAAAAGGTATTGCACACGTAGGCAATAAATATTACCATATAGATGTTTAATGTTATTAAGAAAAAAGTAAACTAAAATTTAGTCAAAATATATCATACATAGCTAATTATGTCAATAATAAATTGTTAATGCGCAAAATAGGTGCACCACATAACATTACAGAAAATTTTGAAACAAATCTGAAATAATAACTTATAATACCACCTACGGAATTGAATCTGTGATAATCTTCTAAGAGTACCTGCGCAAAAGGGATTTTAACATGATACTCTAAACACTGATTGTATAGACAGACAAAGTTACTTCATATCGGAATTTATTATATCATTATAGTAAAAATCTTGAATACTCTCGCAAGATGGGGGCAAAGTCACGTGACACTCTGTCAATTTTGGTCTATTACATTTTTATAAGTTGGCATGAATTACAGGACCGAACTTGAAAATTATACATATGATACCTTCTAAAACAATTTATGCAATAGCCTCATCGGTTCTACCGCTTTAATATTGCCAAATAATAAGTAATAGGTATCTAATAATTTCTTTTGAAAGTTTTGTTTTATAAATATTATAATTTAAGGTAGGTAATAATAAGCATGAATTTCTATATGATTTAAAGATAAAGTGTCAAAATAGATTTAAAAAGTTTATAATATTATAAATATCCAAACCTTAAAAATACTAAACTAACTGAAACACAAATTAAAATAGGATTCTGTTACTCATATTTATTAGAACAGATTTTCCTTTGTTTTATTTGTTCAGATTATACCTATAGGTAAAATACCTACAGTTCAACATAAACTAATTGAATTCAAGTTATTACATTCACTGTCAAGAAAATCCCCATATATGACTTACGTAAGGTACGTAGACCCAAATATGGTTTTTATAGAATTTGTTGGCTATGGTACGGTTACATTTCTAAACTTGTATGTGGGCTAACATAAAGTTAAAAGTTTCAATATAGCCAGGGATTTAACTTTTCTGGTGGAAACCCTACTTGAGTTTTTGACTTACATAAGGTACGTAGACCCAGAAGTGGTTTTTATGGAATTTGTTGGTTATGATACAATTACATTATTTCTAAACTTGTATGTGGGCTAACATAAAGTTAAAAGTTTCAATATAGCTGGGGATTTAATTTTTCTGTCAATGGAAACCCTAATTTAACAGTTTTTGACTTAACGTAAGGTACGAAGACCCAAATACGGTTTTTATAGAATTTGTTGGTTATGATACAGTTACATTCTTAAACTTGTATGTAGGCTAACATAAAGTTAAAAGCTTTAGTTTTAGTCTGTGATTTTGTTGTGTTTAAATTTTTATATTTATAAGACTGGTGTAGTTCCTGAGTATATATAAAATAACCCTAATTCTTGTGATTTGTTTATATATTATTGTAAAATGGTATACTTATCCGTAAATAAAATCTATTCTATTCTATTCTATTCTATTCTATAGTTTAGCCAGTGATTAAATTTTTCTGTCAGTGGAAACCCTACTTTAACAGTTTTTGACTTACGTAAGGTACGTAGACCCAAAAGTGGTTTTTATGGAATTTGTTTGTTAAAATGCAATTTATTAATACAGTTACATTTCTAAACTTGTATGTAGGCTAACTTTATGTTAAAAACTTTATTTTATTGTCATACAAACAATAATAATAGTAATATCAAATAATAATTTTACTTATGTAAGGTACGTAGACACAGAAAATAGAATTATATATTTGTTCGCTATCCTATTACATACTAATATGGTTAGCTATTTTAACTATTATAGTAACATAATTTTACTTACTATTACCTTACTATTGCCAAACAATAATAATATTTACTAATAACAATAATAAAAATAATTCCTTCAAAATCAAATAGCTGCTTTTTAAAGGTTAATAATATGGAAAGCTGTTTTGGCATTTGGTAGAACTAGGCGATACCCGGTTTCAACCTACCCGGTTTTGTCTAACTCTCCCCTACCTACCTAAGTCAGGGAAATACTTAATTTCTACCCTTTTTTCTTGAAACAGAAAAGAATATCTTCTAATGTAAAATGCAAAAATTATACATTAGAAACCTAACCTTAACGAACAAACATTTTAAGAACAAAAATTTTACAAACTAACTTTTCGACAAAAACGGCGTTCAGATAAAATAAAACTTATTATTTATCGATGAAATCAACTAACGAACAAGGCACACATTAATAATTATGATCCCTAATGAAAAAGAATTAAAATTTTTTAACCTGTATCTAAATTTTTGGTCAAATGAATAATAATTGTAGGTACTTACAATTAAATGTATCAAAAACGCAATTTATAACTCGATGTTTGGGCTCATTACGGTCCGCTACAAATCTAGAGATATTATTATGTCCCAATATCAGCTGATTGATGACAAATAACCGCTGTCATCTGTTTTAAAACGAGACTATTCGTGATATTTAGTATACAAAATAGACAGTTAGACAGACAGGTACCCCGCTTAAAGATTTGGAAAAACATAAAAATATTATTATTATCATTATCATTATAAAAAAGGTATTGCTCACGTAGGCAATAAAGAATACCATATAGATGTTTAATATTATTTAAAAAAAGTAAACTAAAAATTAGTGAAAAGTGAAAAGTGAAAGTGAAAGTCAGTAGAAATATTTGGGTATTGGGATATTTGGCAATTTGGGTAAGTGACTAATTGGATATTTGGGTATTATATATTTAGATACATGAATGAGTACATGAATTAGATTGTATAGGTAGACAAAATTACTTCACAGCAGATCATAATATATCAATACAAATCAGACAGTTAGAAAGACAGATACCCTGCTAGAGGAATTGGAAAAACATAAAAATAGTATCATTATCATTACAAAAAGGTATTGCACACGTACACGGTAAATACTTCCATATAGATATACGATGCCAAGAATAGGAACCGTCACATAGTTTGTCTGACCAAAAAACAAAAACTCAATTTGTGTTCATGCTTAGTATTATAGAATAAATACCCACGTAGCGTCAAAACACACATCGGACACATATTCGAGGTTAGGCATAGCAAAAATACCATCTGCACTTCTTCATGAACAGTTATTTTTTTCATAAAACACCTGCGTACAGCCAAATTCAAAGGTTATAAAAAATTATCCCATGTCATGTATCATATAACATAATACCATATAGATATACAATGCCAAAAATAGGAACTCTGCTGCACTTCTCCACAAACAGTTATTTTCAATAAAAAGTCATACCACTTCCACATGTATAATACAAGATCATATATCATCATTAACACCTGCATACAATTATAAAAAACATCCACGCACGTATGTATTCAAGGTTACAAATTTAGGGTTTATACGAGAAATCATCACAAATTATAAAAAAAGTATCACCCACGTAAGCAAACAAGGTCACTCCTCCCGGGTTACCCGAGAAATCCGTGGAAATAATTTTAAAAAGAGCCGCACACCTGGGCGAACAAAGGGATTAAAAATCGGTTTACGCCGAAAATCAATAGGCATGAAAAAAGGGACCGCCCACCTGGGCGATTTGCCGCTGTCTGGCTCAAGTGCACCTATTTACTACTTTCATGCACGCCACTGGTGGAAGTAGGCAAATTCTTTTATAACCTAAAAGTGCAGTTTAATACGAAATCAATCGACATCAATTTTTAATACCGTATCTTCAAGGAGTTTCGAAATTTTAAAAAAACAATTATTTTTTTAAAATATTTTAACACCTGTATCTTAGAGGGTAAGCATTTTAGGGCATAAGTACATATGAACTTTTCAACTTAAATTAATGCCAGGAATCATATCATAGATTTTTTTGATGTACTTAAGGACCACCCTGTATATCTCTCATTTAACATAGGCTTTAATTGATTTCTGTTGTAGTTCCTTTATAGTGATGTTACGTGGTCCAGCAGCCGTATTATATGGCACAGCACAGCAGTGTTCTTATGTAGACTGTAATAACCACTACGTGATTATTACAACTAATTTTGGTAATATAAACCATAATAAAAAACCAGATTCGAAACCATCTAGGCTCGGTATTGCGTGATATTCAATCAGCATTCCAGGCCGATCTCACCGAGCAAAAAGATCAAATAAAACTGTTGCATGGTGACATTGCAGGCCAAATTACGTCTGCCATTGATAAAATCTCGCAAAACGTTTCTGAAAATTTAACCACTTTTTCTAACATCATCAAGGAAACTAACACAGAGCTCGTCAGAATGATTCCATCTCCGCTAAGCCAATCTGGAAGTATTCAATGTGAACACAGCGAACATCAGTCATTCAACACAGATGTCAACAGAAGATTTGAGGCGCTAGAACAGCAG
Source organism: Polydrusus pterygomalis (assembly GCA_963969555.1). Taxonomy (NCBI): domain Eukaryota; kingdom Metazoa; phylum Arthropoda; class Insecta; order Coleoptera; family Curculionidae; genus Polydrusus; species Polydrusus pterygomalis. The sequence continues at coordinate 49,538,357 of OZ018382.1, forward strand.
ATCGCTCGCCTAAATGCTTTAATCCCAGTAAGCAACCACCAAACCGCAGTCACTACAGATCATAACTTACCCAGAGCGGGATTGGAACCATCTTATCGCCAAAACGCATGGCCTGTGAACACACCTAAGTTTCCCCAAAAAGATCAAAGCAACCAATTAAATAACAGACAACAAAAGAAAACATACTTGGGTCAAAAAGAACCCAAGAATAACAAAATCGTCGCAGCAACTATTATCCCCAGGATATCTGTGTTTGTAAGCAAAATTTCTGCTGATGCTACCACGCCCGATTTGGAAACCTACCTAAAATCAACGTTCGGAGACAATGGAGAGTACAAAATCACTGAACTACCAGTTAAGTCAGGAGACTATAAAAGCTTCAAAATAGATGTAAAACCTGAACTTCAAACTGAAATACTAGAACCTCAAAACTGGCCAAAGGATATTGTAATAAAAAAATTTCAATTTTTTCGACAGGTTCAACATTCAAGACCCGGGAGAAGGTCCCGAATTAGAAGGAATAACACAGATTATTAAGTCCTCCTGCATAAAAACAACTATTGCAGCACCTGCCTGTAAAACATCACACATCAACAAACAAAATCACCTAAAAAATAACCGTCACACTATCACGTCATCTCCTTCATCAACGGAGAACCTTAGGATTTCCTGTGTATATCAAAACGTGAGAGGACTCAACACCAAAACGGCGGAATTCTACAAATCCATTTGCAATGTCAATTATGACATAATAGCTATTACTGAAAGCTGGCTTCAAAACAACGTATCCTTAAATGAACTTTTCGACAATAGCTTCTCAGTGTTTCGTTGTGATAGAGACTTGAATAGTACCGGACTGTCACGTGGTGGTGGTGTAATCCTAGCCATCAAAAAAGAATTCAAGGCAATTCAACTCGACCTTCAGATCCTGAACAGCAATGTTACCAAGGTTGATATGGTGGGTTGTAAACTTCATCTCGGTCATGCTACTTTATATATCCTTGCCCTGTATATACCCCCCAACCTATCCCATAACGAGCTTCTTTGCCTATGTGAATATCTTGAAACTTTATACTATCTTTACAGTAAAAACCTAATCATTGTAGGCGACTTTAATATACCGACTTTCATAACTAACAATGGATCTTCCAAAGCCCAATTAATAAAAAATCTCTGTAATTTTTTCTCCCTAAATCAATTCAATTCAATCCTAAATACTGAAAACAAAATACTTGATTTAGTGCTCTCGAACTTAGAATGCAAAATTGAAAGGGACTCTCTACCCTTAGTAAATGAAGATCCCCACCACCCAACCCTAAGCATGAATTTCACACTTACTTCAAAAAAAAAAGAAAAATTTCCGGTTGATACAACACAAACTAGGTACAATTTTAGGAGGGCCAATTTTCCATTACTCTACGAGGGTATCCTGCGCGCTGATTGGTCAGATCTCTATAAATCTCTAGATGTCAATCAGAGTTGTACTAAACTGTATCAAACGCTATATAATATTTTCGAACTACATGTTCCTAAATCTATCATACGTAAAAGAAACTTTCCGGTCTGGTTCACGTCTGATATTATAAAACATGTAAAGCGCAAACATAAAATCTTCAAAAAACTAAAGCGGTCTAATTCACAACTATATAGAAATCAGTATAATACCTTACGTACCAAGATAAAAAGGATGATTAATGTAGCATACAATAACTACCTTGGTAAGGTGGAAAACTCTATATCAAATGACCCGAAAACTTTCTGGTCATTCATACAGTCGAAAAATACCTCTACATCTATTCCTGAAATAATGACTGACGGTAAATCATGGTATTCTGATCCCCAGGATTTAGTTAATGCATTTGCCAAATTCTTTGGCAGTGTGTACGACACCCCCCTGGGCGGAGCCTTTCCAAATCTTATATCCAATCAAAACTCATCTGTCTCGCTCGAAAAGCTTACAGATGAGACAATTTTAAAGTCACTAAAAAAAACTAAAAAACAAAAATACTCAAGGACCAGATAAAGTACCATGCTTTCTTGTCAGGGACTGTGCATCTGCGTTGGTGAAGCCGCTCTCGTTTATATTTAACCTGTCACTAAAAACTGCTACCTTTCCCAACATATGGAAGGAGGCAAGGATTACACCTATATTTAAAAAAGGCAATATAAACGATATCTCGAATTATCGTCCTATCTCCATTCTGTCAGCCTTTGCGAAGGTCTTTGAGATGTCTATATATGAGTGCATTTTTAGCCAGGTGAAGCAACTTATCACGCCCCACCAACATGAATTTTTTAATAGCCGAAGTACAATAAGCAACTTAGCATGCTTTACCCAATATGTTGGGCAAGCACTGGACGCCCGATTACAGGTCGATGTCCTGTATACTGACTTCTCGAAGGCCTTTGACAGACTGGATCATTCCATCTTTTTGAGGAAGATTGATGCAATGGGTTTTAACAGCCAACTTATCTCTTTTTTCAGCTCTTATCTAAAGAACCGGGCGCAATATGTGGAATTGCTTGGCCATCGCTCACCCAGGTTCTATGCATCTAGCGGAGCGCCACAAGGCAGTAACCTCGCACCATTAATATTTTCACTCTTTATAAATGATATTGTCAAGGATATTACAAGTCAAGCGTTAATTTTTGCCGATGATCTTAAAATATATAGAGTGGTGCATACTGTTGCAGACTGTCTGGCGCTCCAGAAAGACTTGATAGCTATCGAGCATTGGTGCGCGGCTAATAAATTGCCACTAAATATCAATAAATGCTGCTGCATGACCTTTTCAAATAAATTTAACAATATAAACTTTAACTATGGACTGGGCGGCTCCGCCATCGAAAAATGCAACACAGTAAAAGATCTTGGTATTACTTATGACTCAAAACTATCATTTGCTACCCATATCGACTCAATCTGTTCAAGTGCCATAAAGGTACTGGGATTTATAATGAGAAATTGTAGGGAGTTTAATTAATAATTCAAGTGCTCAAAACTCTATATTTTAGCTATGTCAGATCTAAATTAGAATACGGCTCCCTTATCTGGCACCCTATATACAACCGCTACATAGGTCAACTTGAGAACGTGCAAAGGAAGTTTGCTAAATACCTGGCATTCAGAAGCGATGGAGTCTTCCCTCGTAGAGGAATCGAACAAAACCAACTTTTACAAAGATTTCAATTACCCTCCCTAATTAATCGCAGGAACTTTACTTCCACACAATTTCTACTCAACATACTTAAGTCCCATATTGACTGCCCTGAGCTACTAGCTCAAATCAGCTTGTATGTTCCAACGCGCCCTACAAGATCTCCTCCTACATTTTTCCTACCTACCCCCAATACTAACTTTTTAATTAAAACACCAATATACAGGGGAATGGAGCTAGTTAACAATACCTGTGGTAACATTGACATTCACGAGCTGTCTACTATCCAACTCAACAAAGTACTAAAACACAAGTTCTTGCTACAATAAATAATACGTACTCAATTGCTGTAACTTTTATTCCTATTTTGTCACTACGTACTATTGTAAATATTATAAATTGTCTTTTAAATGGACGTCATGTATCTGTTAGACAATAAAGATTATTATTATTATTATTATTATTATTATTATTATTATTATTATTATTATTATTATAATATCGTTAATATTTAATTGTTTTAAAATTTAAAGAATTTATATCGAAGCATCATAATTAAATTCCCTACTACGCCTCTGTCAGATCGCTTTGATTGCGCAAGAACCTTTACACAGAATTCCAACTTAATTTGTAGGTAGGCAACCAGATAAACAATTACTTTTCCGAGAAATATGGAATTGATCTGTGCCTTTTTCTTATTTAGTACGTCACTCGGTTTTGTAACATGTGTTTCGCTGTCAGAATGATCATGGAAATAGGGTTAAATTTTCCGATTTAAGTTTGGATTTTCATCAATTTGCTTCCCCAACGTCATAGTGCATCAGAGATCATGTGATTTTTGTTCGGTTTGGTATTGGAGACAATCCCCCCTTTTTCACAGGGTCTAGGTCAGTAAAAGTGACAGTGGAACGCGAAATCGGTCCTTTTCAACGTCTTTTGCCAGCCGAGAGAGGATTGTGCTGTGAATAGTATGAACTGATTCAAACGAATATGCGCTCAGTGCTGCGGTGAACCCGGATTGAAAGTTTTTATCAATTATACTATTAAGTCTACGATGGCGTTTAAATGCACCCTCAGCAGCTGAAGGAAACCAGAAAAACAGGTAGATTGTACAGCCAAAAATATACTTTGACAATGGCACGCTAACGGCCTCCATTTTGTTTCAGGTTTCATTTCATGTCGATACTTTTTTGAATTTAAAATTTTCTTTGGAATTTAATACCAATTATTCAGGATTTACTTAACTTAACACTTTTATGCTGATGTTTTCTACAGTTCTTAACCCACCTTCTGATCTTACTTTTCTGCTGTAGAGAAATATACTTCTCTACAGCTTGCCAGGTTTTAAAAAAAATTAAATGTCTCAATCGCGTTTAAAACTGTTAACACGCTTAAGAAACACTTGGTGAGGACGAAAGACAGGACGGATCGATTATCAAATTCAGGAGTATATTCGTTGTGTTGTGATGATTGTTCGGCGGTGTACGTCGGCTAATCAGGAAGAAAGATATCCACCAGAGTGCGTGAACATCTAAGCCTCTTTAATAAGTATAAAGATTCCGACATAACAGAGACTAAGTCAGCCTTTGTCACTCACTTGCTAACATCGGGACACAGTTTTTCTGCACCTGAGAACGTAACTCTTTTACATCAATGTTCCAAAGGTAAGAAACTTGATTTACTTGAAAAAATGGAAATTACTAGGGCAAAGAAAAGCCCGGTACTTACTTGTGTTAATGATGTTTTTAATTTCGAGCCCCATCTGATTTTTAATAATATTCGAAGTGATTAGTGGTTTTCTATGGACTTGACGTTTGGGATGGACCTTGGGTTAATGTATATTTGAATTGAATAGGCAACCAACCGTGTTTTCGTCTCGTATTTTATTGTGGTGGAAGTCTATATTGTTCGTTTGCTGTGATGTGGTTGTTTATATTTTAATTAAATATTTTATTGACTTTTTAATTGTTCATAAGGTAACCAATACTGTTTTTTTTATATATTTGTTCTTTTTGTAATTGGGTACTCCTGTTATTTAGGTCTGATAATGCCGATAAGGCGAAACATGTCACCTTAACCTAACTTGGGTACTTAATTAAAGGTTTATGTGAGACCGTGACTTTGTGTCTTTTTCAATTCAATTTACATTCAAAATCAGGTCTCTTTGAGAAAAATGGACGATTTCTTCGAAAGTCATAAGTAGCCGCTCTAGCAGAATAACAATATTCTCATGTGAAATCATTTCAGCCTAACTATCTCGAAAATCGGTCGAAATTTCCCGAAAATAGCTATATTCGGTATCATTTGCATTAAGTGGTACTTTCGATTTAATAAAATCATAGGGAAAATTTTATTTTTGAGACGGCTGCAGAAAAAGGTTTTTTTGAGAAAAAAATATGTTTTATAAACTTTCATGATGGACTGTTTGTTGTCACGACACGTATCAAAGATGCAAAGAAAAGAACGGGGGGAAATTGACTTCGGCATGCTTTTCGGAGAGGGTAATATTCTGAAAGTTAGAAAGGATAATTCCACCACCCCCCTTTACATTTTCGACACATAACAACAAACAGTTTATCAGTGATGTTTATAAAAAATATTTTTCTTCAAAAATACCTTTTTAAAAATTGTAAGGTTAGAGCTTGTCATGATTGTTTTACACCTTTTTTTGTATTTTTACTTGATGTTAAAAACCTACTGTTTGGCAATTGGCCGAAAGCGCCCTGCTACTAAAATACATTTTTTACACCTAATATAAAAATTCCCTTGATTTATTCCTTAAAAGGTGTGCAGTGCGCAGCCTTCACTATCCTACGTTCACTATTCAACGCCTCATATTATTGATCACTGAGTACCACTTATGCGGAAAGTAACAATAATAGCTGCGTTGTTTTTAAAATAGGCAATACTCCTTTATTGTCAATACAAAGGTTAAAGGTTACCAAATAGCCAACAATTTAAAACTATTTTTGTTTCTAAAGGGTCGCTGAAATAAGCTAAGCTTTTTTAAATAAAATACTTTTAGGCCTTGGAAGTCAAGGAACCAAAGCGAAAAGTTGCTAAATATGTTGAATTCACATAAACTTTTAACGCCGTGACATTTCAGTTCTGTCATACTTGTCAAATACTGCAGCAACTCATAAAATATAAATTTCTACTAACGGCTAAATTTATTTAGTATTGTACTGCACACAAAGTATGTCTATCTTGTATTCTTTCATACGATTAAAAAGAGATAGAAATAAAAAGAGATAGAAATATAAAGAGTTGGCCCAACAATTCCAGAAAAGAAAAAGAAAAAACACTTAAAACACGTGTAACAACTCCATCGCTTAACTTCGAACGTAATTTTGTTTGTTTCTCCCTCTTATGCATTTTCAATTTCAGATCGTTGTCGAAGCGTAGCCCGTAGGTACGTCGATTTAGCCCATTCGGTCAAATCATACGGCATTATTGTTTTTTTTAAACATACCTAAGTACTTAGTTAAGTTATTAAATTATTCTTGGTAACACATTAATCACCTGAATTATTACATGTTTCCCATCAATGGCGCCAACACAGTGAGGCAATTGCCATTTCTCTTGAAAGTCTTTAGATATTTCGAGCCAGGATTCTTCTGTTGGTTTTAGCAAGACACTTGGATTTAATTCCCAGATAATATTACATGTTTCTAGGATGATATTTGAAACTGCAGTAGGGGAAATACGAAAAGCATAACTAATTGATACCATACTATCACTAGCTAGGTACCTATAATATAAATATTTTAAAATGTTGTTATCCAAGTCACACCTAACTTTACCTGAGTGTAAGAGCAAGTCTTTCACCTTCTGATATTGGTTCACGTGCATTGTATGTTCTTGTTAATCTTGGGCCCACAATATTTAATAGGTCCTGAAATGTTTCACTAGACATTCTTAGGTAATTGAAATACTTCTCAGAATCCGTTAATTTCATTTCTTGAAGCAGGTTGTGATAAGCGCCTTGTTCTTTTCTATTTTTAAAAATATCTCTCACCCAAAATTTTTTTCTTTGCTTTTGTTGTTTATTTTTTATTCTCAATATAACCAGATAGGACAAAATTAATATATTACTGGTTTTCCAAATATAATGACGCTGATTTATTTCGTTATAATTCATTTTGTATTAAAATCAAAACTAAAGGTACTAAAAACTTTAATAGTGAGGTTATAAATACACACGATTATCGGACAGAGTTAAAAATATTTTAACTCATCCCATGGTCGGATGAAAGTTGAAATGATTCGAATAAATATTGGCGCGAAAACAATTCAACCAATAGAAACACTTTCGGATCGTCGGACCATCGTATTTCGTACGCATGAAAATCCACCTTAACTTCGAACGTAATTTTGTTTGTAAATCATACGGTGCGGCAGGTCCGTATTTTTACGTATTCCATGTCGAATGTTGTTTTGTTGACATTCGATATTTGTTTTGGAGTATTTTAATTATTTTATTGCGTTTTTGAGATAATATTATTGTGTTTGTTTGTGTAGTTTGTTTTGAACATTGTTTATAGACCTATTATTTTTTCAGAAGTGTATTAGTTTTAAGTTTTAGAAAAGTAAGATAGTAAGAAGTAAGTATCTTTATTGGCATATCAAATAAGCACCATTTTGTTTGCTTGTGTTTGTTTTAATTTTTAGCGAGTAAATATGGATCACGATTACTGCAAACCCATTGTCAGAGTCAGTGAGGAAGGATGTCACGTTTTCGAGTACTCTTAATAACCTTTTCAGAGAAGTATCACAACTGAGGTAGTTCTATTTAATAGTTTAAAGTAGATGAGGTTACTGCTTCTGAGCGGTGGGTGAAAGTGGTTCGCAAAATACCTATCTCATTTTTAGTTAACCGCGTTTTTATAGAAATTGTATTTTTTTTTTTGTTTTATTGAATCTTAATTTGGCGCAAAAACATAGCCATTGTAGGTTTTCAAATTGCTACCCGTGATGATCCAAATTTTTACTTATGTAGTTTAACATACAGGGTGTTTTTTAATTAGGTGCCGATACTTAAGGTTGTGAATCCTTGGGTGATTTTAAGAAGTAAAGTTAATATTAACATATGTCCTAAAGCTCTTCATTTTTGAGCTACAGGATGTTAACATTTTAAAAAAAATATAACTTTTTTATCATAATTATTATATCACTCTTAGATATTTTTATGAAATTTTGTACACACTTTTTAATCATTAAGGAGCAACAACTACTGTAATTAATGTGGGATCTTTATTTTATTTTTCTTCTCTTGTCATTTCGCTTCAGATTTAAGATTTGGAATTTATCGTTTTACTAAATGAATTGCGATTTTTAAAATAATAATAATAATAATAATAATAATAATAATAAATGCCTTTATTTTCAATGTAAATACAATTTACAAAAATTGTGATGAAGGGTGGCGGTATCCAACGCTGCTGCTCATACAACCACCTTACTTGGAATTAAATATCAAAAATATTATTTTACAATATATAGTGCTGAAAATAATAATAAATTAGAAAGAAATAAACAGTTATTAATAATAAATAAATTCTATATATAAATCAGTAAGTATTAATAATTTTATTATTAAGTAAGGTATATAATAATTTTAACAAAAGTAAATATTATAATAAAAAAATTTCAAAAATTCTTTGTGTGCTGAGACTTTAAATAGAGAATATAATTAAATACAAACAGAAATATTTATGTTAGTTTCGATTAGTAATAATATATTTTTTTAATTCTTTACGAAATTTATTTGAGCTAGACGCTGTTTTGATGTCATTGGGAAGAGAATTAAAAATATTGACGGCGTTGTAAGAAAATGAACGCTGAAAAAGGGCAGAACTGTGCTTTGGAACGCTATACAGGTCTCGAAAACGGATTTGCCTATCATGGATATCCGAGCCTCTGATAAGTTTCTCATATAAATATTTAGGAGATCTGGTCGTTTCAATGGAGAACACTAAATTTGCAATGTGCAGCATATATCTTTCTTGCATATTTAGCCAGCCAGATTCCTGGATAGCAGGAGTTATATGGTCGTATTTTCGTATCCCATAGCTGAATCTTAAACATGCATTTTGAAGTTTTTGAAGACTATTTTTATCTACTTGTAGAAGCGCCGGCCAGTAAACAACGTCGCAATAACTTAATTAAGATAAAATTAGAGAATTACATAGCCTAAGTTTTGTCGCAGAATCGAATACATCTTTGTGCATATAGAGAAGTTTAATTTTGGCATAGGTCCTTTGCAGTAATTTTGAGACATGAACAGAAAATCTCAGCTCTGGATCTAACAATAACCCAAGGTTTCGACAGTCAGTAGAAGGCCTTAGGTCAACGTTGTTTATGGAAATTTTAAATAACGGATCATGTATAACAGTTTCTTTACCCTTGCCAAATACCATAAGCTGAGTCTTAACTGCGTTCAAAACCAATTTATGCGCTTTAGACACCTGGGAAACCAACTCTAAGTCACTGTTAATTTTGTATACTGATATAATAAGTTGATAGAGAAAAAAAGAGAAATATATTTGCGTATCATCTGCATACTGGTGTGATAAACAAAACTTTAAAAATTTGGAAAAATCAGCAGTATAAATAGAAAAGATTAAGGGTCCCAGGATACTTCCCTGCGCAACGCCTTTATTAACTGGTACAAACTCAGTAGCCTCGCGATTTGTTAGAACTCTCTGTTGTCTATTTCTAAAATAGTCCTGGAAAAACTGTAGAGCCATATCTCCCAATCCAAAATATTTAAGTTTTTTATTCAGTATTTCATGGTCTATAGTATCAAAAGCCTTACTATAGTCCAGCAAAACGAGACAACTGCACTGATTTTTGTCATTGGCTGTAAAAATGTCATCAGTAACTTTAAGTAAAGCTGTTGTTGTGCTGTGATTTCTGCGAAACCCCGATTGAGTAGAAGGTAGAATGTTATTTGAGTCCAAAAAGAGTTTAAGTTGCTCGGCCACGATTTTTTCCAGAATTTTGGAAACAGTGGGCAATATACTTATAGGTCGAAAATCGGCTAGTTCTGTTGGATTGGACTTTTTGGGGATAGGACTAATATTAGCATATTTCCAAAGATTTGGATATTTTCCCAGAGATAGACATTTGTTAATGATGAAAGCTAAATAATTGTTTAAATGGGGAAGTGTGTATAGTAACATTTTAAGCCCTATGCCATCATAACCAACCGCGTTGGTTTTTATTTTGTTTGCAAGTTTCTCAACTACCTCGCCAGTGACCTCAGAAAAAACAAATTTGTCATAGTTGCCAAAGAATTTACCCACATAATTTTGGTCTATAAATTCACTATTGTTAGCTGTAACATTTGGAACTGAATTTTGAAAATACTCCACAAAATCATTTGCGCATCCTATCTCAGCTGAAGATTTGTTTTTATCAGCAGTATGTCCCAGGTTGAGATACTTTATAGTACGCCAAAAGTTTCTTGGATCTTTTTTAAAAGTATATTGCAAGAAGGCCTTTTTTTCCGCCTTAACAGTTATATTAACTTGGTTGCGTATGCGCTTATAATCATTCCATGTTATATCCGTTTTATTACGTTTATACTTTGATAGTGCCTTATCCCTAAGTTTCATCATGTATTTCAAATTGGGCGTAAGCCAGGGGGCAGGTGGTTTAGTTATCCTTGATGTTTTAAAAGGTGCATGTATGTCAAATAAATACAAAACATTTCTATTAAAATAGTCAACCATGACATCCACATTATCCAATGTATATAAAAAATTCCAATTAATAAGACTAAGATCATAAACAAAATAATTATAATCAAAATTGGAAAAATCCCGATAAGTGCGAAACATTGGTTTAGGTTTGTTTTTTATTATTTTTATTTGAAAGTTTACCAGTTTGTGATCAGAGATATCATCCATATTAAGAGTTTTAGCATTATCGACAAACTCTTGTTCCGAGCAAATCAATAAATCAATAAGAGTACTAGAGTTATTCGAAACGCGAGTCGGTTCAGTAATGCACTGATGTAAACCATATTTATTTAACAAATTACTTAGATGTTGGTAGTTCGTATTGTTAGTATTTAAAAAATCAATATTAAGATCACCACCAAAGGCAATAAAATCATATTCAGGTGTAATACTTACCAACGAGTTTTCTAGATCATCCAGGCACTGATATACATTTGAGTTAGGGGGTCTATAGAGCGTTCCCAAGCACAACCTCTTACCTCCAAGCTTAATTGTAATCCAGAGTTGTTCTGTTGTCAATAAAATTTGTTTTTATTTTTTTATGCAAAAAGGGTGCATCGTAAGAAAGTAAGTCTATGGACCAAATTGGCTCCAAAATAAATGACGCTTTTAAATATAAGTTTTATTTTTAGAAAAATCAGTGGCGTACCATTTTTTTCTTTAAAAATATTCAGTTTAAACCCCGTACAGACGTCACTGGTAAAAAATTTAAAAAATCTTTTAAGTCAAAAAATACTCCTTAATAATTAAAAAGTGTGTACAAAATTTCATAAAAATATCTAAGAGTGATATAATAATTATGATAAAAAAGTTATATTTTTTTAAAAATGTTAACATCCTGTAGCTCAAAAATGAAGAGCTTTAGGACATATCTTAATATTAACTTTACTTCCTAAAATCACCCAAGGATTCACAACCTTAAGTATCGGCACTCAATTAAAAAACACCCTGTATACAGGGTGATCCTTAAGTATGTCAAGAAAATCTAGGATATGATTCCTGGCATCAATTGAAGATGAAAAGTTCATATGGACTTATGCCCTAAAATGCTTACCCTCTAAGATACAGGGTGTTAAATTATTTTTAAAAAATATTTATTTTAGTTAAATTTCGAAAATCCTTAAAGATATGGTATTGAAAATTCGTGCTTATCTATTTTGAATCAAATTGCACCTTTTCATTAAAAAAGGTTTTGCTTCCTTCCACCAGTGGCGTGCGTACCAGATACCATCAATATTGTTTTGGTGAAAATATTTGATACGCCACTGATTTTTTTAACTTTGATGCATTTTAAGCATTATTTATATAAGCTAAACAAGAGTTGTCTTTACTATGTTTTTGAAAAAGGCAGGAGATTTAAAGAAAAATGGAAAAAATAAAAAAAACTTAATTTTGTACCATACGGCATCAGAGTTATCTTTAAATCTACTTCTTTTTTCAAAAACATAGTAGAGACAACTCTTGTTCAGCTTGTATCAATAATGCATAAAAATGCATCAGAGTTAAAAAAATCAGTGGCGTATCAAATATTTTCACCAAAACAATACTGATGGTATCTGGTACGCACGCCACTGGTGGAAGGAAGCAAAACCTTTTTTAATGAAAAGGTGTAGTTTGATCCAAAATAGATAAGCACAGTAGAAGTTGCCTTACTTGGGCGCGCTCGGGTCTTGCCTTACTTGGGCGTGCTGCTACTGCACAGGCGTCTGTCACCTGTCATTTGTCATACGTCATCTGTCAATGTCAATGTCAATGTCAAAGTTAATGTCAGCTGTCATCTGTCATTGGCCCTAACTACTATTGGCGTTAGCTGCTTGGGCCTTAGCTGCCATTGGCCCTAACCATCTTTGGCACTAACTTCCATTGGCACTAGTTGCCAATGGCGCCAGCCTACCTATCATTGGTGCTAGTCACCAAGGGTACTATTGGTCAGACGTCATCTGGGATACGTCATCTATCACGTGTCACTCTAACCTCACCTACCAATGTATTACCTTCTGTGGGGGCCCAAGTCTTCCATCTGTGATACGCCATCTATCAGGAATCGCTGTAACCTTAACTACTTAGATATTCAATTTCGGGGGCTAAACCTACAAGTCGGTACTCCGCAAGCCCTATCCCCAAGAACCGGTACCCCAATAATTTCTAAACACCATCACGCGGAGACACCTAGTGGTCGTCGGTAGAACTCGCGAGCCCTCAGGGTCAATGCCCCTTACTAAAGTACTAGTCTAGCTGTTGAAACGTCAGAGGGCGTTTGGTTATAGGGTTACGTCATCATGTTCTATTAAATTTAATTTTCATTAGAAAAAAAGTTCCTGTATCCAGCGGGGTTCGATCCACCAACCATTAGATTGCTAACCAGTATCTCATACCACGGAGCTATTCGGGGTTCTTACGAGACACTGTTATTATACTGTACTCTTACATTATCGCATTAGCATACTCGCTATAACAAAAGAATAATTATTACTCATAGATGGGTAATGCAATATTAATGAATGAAATTAAATTAGGTAGGCATACACTAGCAAGCTGCTATTTGTTGTATGTTTAAAAAAAATATGTTCTACCACAGGGGTATAGAATACGTATAAGAACATCTAAAAGCACTTAGAAGCGTCCCTCAAACATATGAAAACGGCTATTTAGCAGCCCTTGAACGGGTAAAAATGTTTAATAAACTACTACAACAGCTAAAACTATTGGGCGGCACTAACAGCACAGCACTTTAATCGAGCTAGTGTATGGTTTTATACTAAAACTGGTATAAATGGCCTCCCATTTAGCACCTTTTTACCATATCCCTAGCCCGTATTGCCAACAAATTATTAAATCAGCAGAACTAACGAACAGGAAGTAGTACAGCGATATAATATAGACAAGGATAGCACTAACAACTATTTTGAATCGACACACTGCCGAAAACGTACAAGAATAGTAAAAACGAATGGTCAGTCGTTTTATTTTGCATGTATTAACAATAAAATCGAAGATATTATGCAATATTTGACGTAAATATACGTTTCCTATACGAACTATTAAGGTACATAGCCCCTAATATTACTGAAAAATTGGAATAATATAAGAAAAATCAGTAATTTAAGGCCCAAATGCATTAAATAAAGTATGATTTATGCCTTAGTAGCACCTATACGAATTATTAAGGTAGACAGAAAATAGATGCTGTTTAGACCCTAATATTATTGACAAACTGGAATAATATAAGATAACTAGGGCGTTAAGGTCCAAATGCCTTAAATAAAGCACGGGTTTTGCCTTAGTAACCCCTTATACAGAAGGCTAGCCTCTTAAATCTTGCAATTTAACACAAATGTTATACAAGGCGTTCAAAACCTTATAATTGCAACAAATATTGGCGTAATGTAGGTTGGTGTACCCTAAAAATGATCATATTACTATTAAGTTATGCTGCAATATGACTCAGTTTGTCTTCATTACACCTTAGAAGACGCTGCGAAACTTTCATAGGTTATAGTATTAGAACCTTGTAACATTGCTGCAGGTATTCACGCATCTAAAAGGTAGGTAAAAATAGCCCACAGGGTTAATTTTAATAAATATATTAAACAGCCACGTGTTTTTAATGTAATTAGAACATTCCTAAACGCCACTAACAATATAGAAGGTAGTGACAGATATACAGGGTATAGCTGTACAGGTCTTAAAAAATAGAGAATTAAAACAAGACTTTGTTGGTGTAATACTAATAATTTGTGATATGTGCCGAATAAACAATAGAAAAGACGCACTGAAAAAATAGTCGATGGTGTTACGTTCCAAGAATTACGAGTGAAGAACAATCCTAAATAGAAAATAACAACAAAATAGGGCCTAGTTAACCAAATTAAGGCTGTCACGTATCAAAATGATAGAAATACTTGAAAACGAGGATATGTGTATAGGTTGACGTAACAAGTTATTATAAAAATCCCGAGATCCGCAGGGGCACGGTGTACTAGATATATATTCGCCTACGGTTCGTTAAACTTGCCGGTCCTATGGGAATGGAAACTACTACCGCGCTGTTTTATTTGTATGTCAAATGTTTAACACAGCATAATAGCAACAAAATTGGACCTATTGTTGGATAGGTAACCATATTAGGCCTGTTATATGGCACCAATCACTTTACGTACGATTATACATTAAAAACCATGTTTTCGCCAATATATCCAATCCCATATACAGGGTAAGCTAGGGCTATCACTTGCCATAATAGTATAATATATTATATGACCACTGATTGCGCACTAATTAGCATAGTAAACAAGGCGTTATAGTAAATAGGTCGCATTGACAAAGAGTTGGAGAACACTAATCATATTATCACTAGGATGTGTGGGTTCTTTATAGTCTAGATAACAAATTCTCAATATTACTAATATATATCTAACTTAAAGCAACTACCACCGTGTTAGGGTGAGATTACCGATGCCAAACAGCTGATAGTCTCTTGCTCAAAGGCAAGCACCGGCGTACTGATTATCTTATAATATCATACGTCACCTGAGGCTTATATCAGGGCGGTAAAACTATAAATGACTTAAAAATCATAGGTATTTCGTTTAAATTATGGTAGGGTTCCTACACCAAAAGACCGTTTTAGTCACTAAACGAGAGAAAAATAGATAAAAATTAGCCCAAATATCACCTATAATTAAATTATACAAAGTTGTTAATACCCGTATAGTCATATGTATGGTAGGCAGGGCTTAAACACTTAATAAATCACTAAAATATGGCCTCTGAAGCCGTAAAAGCATATTTAACAGCACCTACACACAATAAGCAACAAAAAACCTCTCTGATAGGGTAAAACACCTAATAATCCACCAAGTATGACCGTTAAGCCTAAAAAACGCCTATTTAACAGTGTGTATACGTGATTAGTATCCAAAAATAGCCAAAAGTAACACAAAAACGGTCTCTATATTAATATTTCGCTAACACATATTTTAAGTAAGACTATCATCTATTATAGTGTTAATCCGACAAATAAACGTTGCAAACATTCAACACCTTAAACATTGAGGTTATGTTAAGTAAATAAATTAAGCCGATAATTGTATGGACTTTAGTTTGCATTTTTATACATAAAAAGTAGCACAACAAGCAGAGGTGCACCTAACTAGACTTCATTAAAAAATATAATGAATTACCGAGGATATACACATCTAATAGGCGTTGTCTAACCCTATCAGCTACGAAATATCTGCGAAATAACGAAAAAACAGGAATAAATAGGAAAAATACCTATTTTAGCCCCTATTGCTTCAAAGACCCGATTAGGTACACGTATTTATGTGCCGCTAAACACCCACTTAAACTTTCGCCCGGATATAATTGTTTCGTAAAAACCACATACCCAATACGTTGTGTATTAAGATTTCGTTAAAAATTCAAAGAAATGCTCGTACCGAAACGGGTAGAATGATACTTCATACATTTTTGCAGCGGTTTTGATCTTAAGAATGCCGAGAAATTAAATATTGCAGCTTGGAGGAACCGTACATAACATTGTCAATTAGAAAATAATAAGTGGAGTTACAATATCACCTTATATTTAAAATCTAACATAGGTGTGTACGGCGGTAGTTTAATACTACAGGGTGAACCGGTTAAGGCTTTCAAACACAAAAATAACATCCGAATATTATCGTTGTGGAGAGCAGGTATAGCTTTGACAGAGACTAGTTGAGGCAACGGAGTACGTTACTAAGCCAGTAAAAATCACCCCTGAGAACTATTGTCAGATAGAGGTACCCATCAAAAAAATATCTACCACAATACTGGTTAACGTGCCTAGTTGATGAGTTGTTATAATATATAATCATAGTGTTAATCTGACAGCAGAAATATTGAGGTTACGTTAACTAATAAATTAAATCAATAAAATTACGACTTATTGTTTGCATACACATAGTACAGCAAGTAGAGGTGCAATTAAATAGACTTAAATAGAAATATGATGAATTACCGAGGTAAACATACAGAATAGCTGATGCCTAAACGAATACCTAGCCTTTTATCTATATATCATACAGTACTGTTTAAATATACATAATCAGCCGTGAAAGGGGGAAAAACATCCAATAATCCATTAAAGTGCCTAAAAATGGTGTTTGAACCTATAAAGCCCTATTTATACAAAACAAACAACCAATAACAGCTCTGATGGGATAAAAACATCAAACAAACCATTAAAGTACCTAAAAAATTACATTTGAACCTATAAAACCCCAGTATACCTATTCATGTTTTGACAGGTCTATACTTGGCATATGTGCATGCTTATTAGTGCCCTATAACCATACGCTGATAGGGTAAAAACATTCGATAATCCATTAAAGTACCTAAAAATGGTCTTTGAACCTATAAAACCCTATTTAAAATCCCCATTATACAAAATAAGCAACCAACCACACGTTAAAGTAATTCAAAAACAGCCTGTATGATAATATTTCGCTAACACTCAAGTTAAGGGCTATTTAGTGCTGATTCAATAAATACACGCAGCAGAACTGTCCCCCTCAAATTTGAAATATCAATAAAATACTAAAAACGGAAAATACCTGACAATTTAGGGTCATATAGAATACCTAACAACATCAGGTTCCCCGAGAGGCTTTAATTACATAAACCGCATAATAATGAATATAAAAACTATAAATAGATAATAGCAAGACCCCCGAGTATTAAATTATGTTCATAGCCAGAGCAATACAAGATCAAGGCTGTTTACAACAATAACAAAAAAAACATGCACAATAAAAACACTGTGTTGTCCTCATTTAATCCTAATTCAACACGGGGTGAATTATCACTTGTTCAGTTGTATCATCTATCCTTGTAAACCAAACCCATCTGAAATTGTAAGTCAATAAGAAAACCCGATCTTGTTTAATTCTATAATTATGATTACTAAATTTATGCAAAGAGTAGTAGGGCACAAGCAGATATGCGTGCCAAAAAGATATAACTTCAAAGAATCTCTAAGTCATTTTTGGTGAATGCGCCGGAATTTTTGTACGTTTTACCCGTGGTATGTAGTATCTGTCGAACGATAAAAAACTCAATTAGAACAAACAACGACTGTATAGAATGTGGTGTGATGGCCGCAGCATTGTAAGGGTGGCTCGATATATAATACAGGATGTGCCGAAAGTATCCATCACAGTGGTAGAAAAAGAGGTAGGCAGACGTCGTGTGCTATTACAGTTATATCAATGAGAAATCAAGAAATAACATCCGAACCAGCTACATACAGTTACCTATGATAGCCCTCCATGCATGAAAATACTGAAATTATCCGCTTTAACAGTAAAAAACTTAGGTTCTGGAAAATTAATAGCTAAAGAACTCAAGGAAGACCCAGCCAAACACGACAAAAATGAGTATCAATGAGTAACATCTAATTTGGATATCAGCAAGAAATAATAGATGTTTAATCTAAATAGACTTAAATCGAAAGGTATTACAGAGAAAGAATAGCTGCTGGGTAGGCTCTTAGCCATCAAAACTACCCTCCTTGGGGCTTAAAAATAAGAATAAATGGGGAAAAATGCCTAGAAATTCATAGTAATATCCCTTTAAAAATCAGTTAACTCCCGCAAGATTATTAATGTGACACGAGCGCAAAACAAAATACCCGAACTTCTCGGGTATGTGTATTTTCTATAAAGACCAGCTAACACTAAAAAAGGATCATGTACGGTCAAAAAGTATATGCACGATCATCCTCTAATTTTAGGAATACCGAAAAATAACACTAGACAACCAGGGGTTACATTAACGTTAAAAGATAAGGATGTATACCATTTAAATTACCGAATGATCAGCCAAATAAATAAAATTCCCGTTTAAAATGCTATAATAGTTACATGAGATGGGCGTTAAATGTATAAATTTGCGAAATTCAGGGTGACCGCCCCCATCTAATCAGTCTTACAACCACGAAAAATAAAAAGTAACTAGTTGGATAAACGGCCTCTTAACGACTCGTCCTTCTAAACTAAAAAAATAAAACAAAAACGGTTGTAAAAATTATTCATTAAGCCATAAACTTAGAACAGGGCACACAATGTTATAACCGTCAACAGCAGATATTGGCTCACGGATCGTTACGGTCATTAGGTAATACTTGTTGTTAGATACATGTGCAGCGAACCAAAACCCAAAAACTTGATCAGTCAACTAGCTAGCAGGTTATAGGTCCTTACGATTAGAGTTGTTATGGCGAGCGAGGTGGGGAGGGGGTAAAGTAAACAGGCCGAGGCTAAAAAAAAGCTCCAACAACTAGTAAAAATTATTTTTAAAACGCTAAGTCATAAACGTATTAGATTGTATAAAACCATTAACGACATAATGGCGGAGATAGGGAATATTTTTTGCAAAAGGTAGATAATGAAATAAATACCTATCGAAACGATTAAAAGCTATTAAAATAATACAAGCAATAACAATGGGAGGTACATAAAATGCAGTTTAAAAGGGAAATTCAATTATATCATACAGCATCTAACGTGTTAAGTATCAAAAATGAGGATAGGATGTAAAATTTAACAAAAACTTGGGTAAATAGAGCAAATAATGCAGCAAAATAACAAAAAATGTTCCTAATTAATATTTGTTTATACAGCTAAGTAGAAAACTATCGAAACATTAAGGAAAAGGGAGTGGTGACTACGGGTATAAAATTTAACAACCATTGGTAAAATATCAGGAAAAATATCAAAATTACCATCAATCACACCAGAATGCTTATCGTCAAAACCTATTATTTTCACTGGCTTGTTTCCAATAAATAGGTTTGAATCTACCATTCGAAACCCATATTTAATATGTGGTGTTTCCAGAAGGGTGTATTTTATCCTACTCTCATACATCCTATAGCAGTGATGTTAAAAACTAAACCGGCTTTATTAACAAGTGCAATCATTTTATAGAGCATAGAGACCCATAGAGCTGTAACCAGCATTAAATAAAACAAGTCAATATTGCAGAACATTTTATATGTTTTATCAATGCTTTATAGGAGTCGCAGTAAAGTCAAACAGTACTCTATATAAATTTAATATAAGGTACAGGTAACGATCATCAGGCTATTTTATATCGTCTAACTTGGGTATCCATTTAATAAGACGCAAGTTCATATTATTTTAAATTACTTTTAATTATTTCTCAGTATCTATAGTATGCAGGGCTATCTAACCATACTTCACGTCTTGCATAATTAACGGCCTCTCGTATCTCAGGATCTTCACAATATCCGTATAACCGCTGAACTTCTTCAAAATTCCCAACGTGTTCATGTCGTATACAAATCTTAAGGCATTTGGTTCTTCAAAGTAGCGTTCACATATATCCAAAGCTCTAACTATTTTTAACCAGCGAATGGATTCCCAATTCTTCTTTGCGTTTTGAAGTGTATTATATATATCCTGAATTACTTGATGTGCATCATTATTTACTATATTTTGAGCCTTGTCCATGATATCCAATTGATTGCGAGTATAGCAAGTAATTAGGACAGCGTTCTGACTTGAAATAAGACTCCGTGCTTCTGCTGATAGTAAATATATCAACAGGCTTAATTACTCGGTGAAACCTGAATCTATAGAGGATTATTCGGGTTTTCGGGGTTACTCGGGTTTATTAGGATTTTAAGAATGTATTTTGCTAGACGAAGTTTTTAAACACAGCCACGGCCAAAGGCTCACGAAATTTGCAAAAGTTTGGGAGAAGGCCGTGGCTGTGTTTAAAAACTACGTCAAGCAAAATACATTCTCAAAATCCTAATAAACCCGAGTAACCCCGAAAACCCGAATAATCCTCTATAGATTCAGGTTTCACCGAGTAATTAAGCCTGTTGATATATTTACTATCAGCAGAAGCACGGAGTCTTATTTCAAGTCAGAACGCTGTAATAATTACTTGCTATACTCGCAATCAATTGGATATCATGGACAAGGCTCAGAATATAGTAAATAATGATGCACATCATGTAATTCAGGATATATATAATACACTTCAAAACGCAAAGAAGAATTGGAAATCCATCCGCTGGTTAAAAATAGTTAGAGCTTTGGATATATGTGAACGCTACTTTGAAGAACCAAATGCCTTAAGATTTGTATACGACATGAACAAGTTGGGAATTTTGAAAAAGTTCAGCGGTTATACGGATATTGTGAAGATCCTGAGATACGAGAGGCCGTTAATTATGCAAGACGTGAAGTATGGTTAGATAGCCCTGCATACTATAGATACTGAGAAATAATTAAAAGTAATTTAAAATAATATGAACTTGCGTCTTATTAAATGGATACCCAAGTTAGACGATATAAAATAGACTGATGATCGTACCTTTACCTTATATCAAATTTATATAGAGTACTGTTTGACTTTACTGCGACTCCTATAAAGCATTGATAAAGCATATAAAATGTTCGGCAATATTGACTTGTTTTATTTAATGCTGGTTACAGCTCTATGGGTCTCTATGCTCTATAAAATGATTGCACTTGTTAATAAAGCCGGTTTAGTTTTTAACATCACTGCTATAGGATGTATGAGAGTAGGATAAAATACACCTTTCTGGAAACACCACATATTAAATATGGGTTTCGAATCGTAGATTCAAACCTATTTATTGGTAACAAGCCAGTGAAAATAATAGGTTTTGACGATAAGCATTCTGGTGTGATTGATGGTAATTTTGATATTTTTCCTGATATTTTACCAATGGTTGTTAAATTTTATACCCGTAGTCACCACTCCCTTTTCCTCAATGTTTCGATAGTTTCCTACTTAGCTGTATAAACAAATATTAATTAGGAACGTTTTTTGTTATTTTGCTGCATTATTTGCTCTATTTACCCAAGTTTTTGCTAAAATTTTACATCCTATCCTCGTTTTTGATACTTAACACATTAGATGCTATATGATATAATTGAATTTCCCTTTTAAACTGCATTTTATGTACCTCCCATTGTTATTGCTTATATTATTTTAATAGCTTTTAATCGTTTCGATAGGTATTTATTTCATTATCTACCTTTTGCAAAAAATATTCCCTATCTCCGCCATTATGTCGTTAATGGTTTTATACAATCTAATATGTTTATGACTTAGGGTTTTAAAAATAATTTTTACTAGTTGTTGGAGCTTTTTTTTAGCCTCTGCCTGTTTACTTTACCCCCTCCCCACCTCGCTCGCCATAACAACTCTAATCGTAAGGACCTATAACCTGCTAGCTAGTTGACTGATCAAGTTTTTGGGTTTTCTAGGTGACTTGTAATGGTTCGCTGCACATGTATCTAACAACAAGTATTACCTAATGACCGTAACGATCCGTGAGCAAATATCTGCTGTTGACGTTTATACCATTGTGTGCCCTGTTCTAAGTTTATGGCTTAATGAATAATTTTTACAACCGTTTTTGTTTTATTTTTTTAGTTTAGAAGGACGAGTCGTTAAGAGGCCGTTTATCCAACTAGTTACTTTTTATTTTTCGTGATTGTAAGACTGATTAGATAGGGGCGGTCACCCTGAATTTTGCAAATTTATACATTTAACGCCCATCTCATGTAACTATTATAGCATTTTAAACGGGAATTTTATTTATTTGGCTGATCATTCGGTAATTTAAATGGTATACATCCTTATTTTTTAACGTTAATGTAACCCCTGTTAGTGGTTGTCTAGTGTTATTTTTCGGTATTCCTAATACTAGAGGATGATCGTGCATATACTTTTTGACCGTACATGATCCTTTTTTAGTGTTAGCTGGTCTTTATAGAAAATACACATACCCGAGAAGTTCGGTTATTTTGTTTTGCGCTCGTGTCACATTAATAATCTTGCGGGAGTTAACTGATTTTTAAAGGTTATTTCTTGCTGATATCCAAATTAGATGTAGGTAGTTGATCCTCATTTTTGTCGTGTTTGGCTGGGTCTTCCTTGAGTTCTTTAGCTATTAATTTTCCAGAACCTAAGTTTTTTACTGTTAAAGCGGATAATTTTAGTATTTTCATGCATGGAGGGCTATCATAGGTGGCTGTATGTAGCTGGTTCGAATGTTATTTCTTGATTTCTCATTGATATAACTGTAATAGCACACGACGTCTGCCTACCTCTTTTTCTACCACTGTGATGGATACTTTCGGCACATCCTGTATTATATATCGAGCCACCCTTACAATGCTGCGGCCATCACACCACATTCTATACAGTCGTTGTTTGTTCTAATTGAGTTTTTTATCGTTCGACAGATACTACATACCACGGGTAAAACGTACAAAAATTCCGGCGCATTCACCAAAAATGACTAAGAGATTCTTTGAAGTTATATCTTTTTGGCACGCATATCTGCTTGTGCCCTACTACTCTTTGCATAAATTTAGTAATCATAATTATAGAATTAAACAAGATCTGAAGGGGAACTACGAACAATCGCTTTTATATCGATCGACAAGGAGAAGTCGATCGCCTTCTTGTCGAAGCGATCGAGATTTCGTACCACGGTTAATCTATTTATCGAAATCGTCTTCTCTTCGGGCGTTTCCGCTTTGTCGATAAAGACTTATTATCCATTTTAAAAACATTTCCCATAATTCCTAGTTTATGATTAAAGGCCAGTAATTAGCAATAAAAAGAAGAATAATATAGGTTATATTTTTTAATTGTTTTGGTATTTGTGTTTGTTTACTGTTTATTGTAGCCTCTGAATTTTAAGTTTTTAATCATTTTTCTTAAAATTATCTAATAAATTGTTTTTATTTCCGCCACCTTCATTTATGTTTTATATTTTAAGTCTCGCTCAGCAAGCTTTCATTTATCAGGGTTTTTTCCCCTAGACCCAACGCATTTAATTTTGTGGCTGCATCCTTCCACAACTCCAGAGATTTTTGTTTAGCATTTTGGCACACAAATTTGCCTGTAATCATTTTCGGATGCACCTCAAGATATCTAGGAGTAAGTCCCAATGCCTGGAATTTACTCTCATACTTTTTACTGGAGACTCCATTGTCTAAAAACAGAAAACTTCATCTATTTACCGTGTTTTTCGCTTTCTCCGAAAAACCTATAAATTTGTATAAACTAAACGGATATTTAATTTTAGAAAAGCTTTCTAAATTAAAACTATGCATTCTAATACACTTTATTATTATTAAAGAAAAACAATCGAATATAATATTTCCTTCGACCAACATTTATTTACATCACAAGACAAAACCATGATATTCTTACACATGTGATGGTAAAGAGTACCTTTAGCCAAAGTTGCCAAAAATCAGTATTAGGATAAAGGAATAAAAATTTACTACAGTTTTCCAAAAAAATTAAAGAAATATTAAAATTACTTATGGATTTTTAAACAAAAACTAAAAAAAATATTTTTTAAAACTAAACTTACTTTAACGTATTATTATTATTATTATTATTATTATTTTTTTGTAAATGGTTATTATATACCTATAATATATTTTTTAAATAATTTCAATGGAGTTATTAACAGTTACTAAACATGATTTTTATTATTTGTGATTTTATATATTGTATATTTGGTGTTATATTCTCTGTAATAAACTTTTCAAGTTGGTTGAGAATAAAGATTTATAATAATATTAGTATTATTATAAAGATATATTATTATTAAACCAAAAGCAAAAAACCATAAAACCTCAAAACAAAGTAAACAAACACGATTTCCGAGGTTAGGTTGTTCGTCAATAAGCTTTAGCGGGGTCCACTTGCCAGTCGACTTGTTTCGATTCGATAAAATCGTTAAGTTTGATAAAGCGATTGTCTGTGGTGGCTATTATGTAGATTGACCTTGAGCCAAGGCGAAAGGAGGAAAGACGTAAGGGGAAATTGTCGATTACGATTATCTGTGGTTCCACTTCTGTTTTTCTTATTGACTTACAATTTCAGATGGGTTTGCTTTACAAGGATAGATGATACAACTGAACAAGTGATAATTCGCCCCGTGTTGAATTAGGATTAAATGAGGACAACACAGTGTTTTTATTGTGCATGTTTTTTTTGTTATTGTTGTAAACAGCCTTGATCTTGTATTGCTCTGGCTATGAACATAATTTAATACTCAGGGGTCTTGCTATTATCTATTTATAGTTTTTATATTCATTATTATGCGGTTTATGTAATTAAAGCCTCTCGTGGGAACCTGATGTTGTTAGGTATTCTATATGACCCTAAATTGTCAGGTATTTTCCGTTTTTAGTATTTTATTGATATATTAAAATTGAGGGGGACAGTTCTGCTGCGTGTATTTATTGAATCAGCACTAAATAGCCCTTAACTTGAGTGTTAGCGAAATATTATCATACAGGCTGTTTTTGGATTACTTTAACGTGTGGTTGGTTGCTTATTTTGTATAATGGGGATTTTAAATAGGGTTTTATAGGTTCAAAGACCATTTTTAGGTACTTTAATGAATTATCGAATGTTTTTCCCTCTTTCGCGGCTGATTATGTATATTTAAACAGTACTGTATGATATATAAATAAAAGGCTAGGTATTCGTTTAGGCATCAGCTATTCTGTATGTTTACCTCGGTAATTCATCATATTTCTATTTAAGTCTATTTAATTGCACCTCTACTTAGTGTACTATGTGTATGCAAACAATAAGTCGTAATTTTATTGATTTAATTTATTAGTTAACATAACCTCAATATTTCTGATGTCAGATTAACACTATGATTATATATTATAACAACTCATCAACTAGGCACGTTAACCAGTATTGTGTTAGATATTTTTTTGATGGGTACCTCTATCTGACAATAGTTCTCAGGGGTGATTTTTACTGGCTTAGTAACGTACTTCGTTGCCTCAACTAGTCTCTGTCAAAGCTATACCTGCTCTCCACAACGATAATATTCGGATGTTATTTTTGTGTTTGAAAGCCTTAACCGGTTCACCCTGTAGTATTAAACTACCGCCGTACACACCTATGTTAGATTCTAAATATAAGGTAATATTGTAACTCCATTTATTATTTTCTAATTGACAATGTTATGTACGGTTCCTCCAAGCTGCAATATTTAATTTCTCGGCATTCTTAAGATCAAAACCGCTGCAAAAATGTATGAAGTATCATTCTACCCGTTTCGGTACGAGCATTTCTTTGAATTTTTAACGAGATCTTGGAAGATGGAGCTAATTTACATATTTCATTTAGGCATTGTTTGCACCAAACAGCACCGAATACATAGAATATGAATATATTTTATACTTAGGTTACTTTTACCAAAAATTCCACTTAGGCACTTTTGTTTCTGACCCCTTCACATCAAATTACAATAATTTCTAATGAGCATAATATTTATTGCACCGCACTATGCCTTTAGCAAACTTTATATATTACTAATATAACTAAATATATTTATTGAGTATTTATTTTAAATTATTGGTTTTGACAAAAAAAAAATTCTGAAGAGTTCCGACTAAATGGTGTCTAAGATAGGGCTGATATCCATCCTTAAGAGGAAGTAACCCCTTTTACCACAATGAAAATTGCCGAACGTTTTGCTGGCAAACGAAAATAAAAAATAAAAATTGGTATTTAGAAAATAAATTCTACTTTAAATACCCCATCCAGAAAAGTAAATGACGATCGAAAATATTCCCAAAATTTTTTTTAGAAATTTTTTTTATTTTTAGTTATTTTGTAATTCTTTATTGATCAAAAGCAAAATGACTTTTCCGGGTGTAGAATGTTGTACTAAACAATTTTTCTCAAAGCCATTTTTCAATATCGACCTTACTTTTTTCTCAAAAACGTTGGGCGCGTAAATCCACTTTACACGCTTAAATTCACTTTACGCGCCCAACATTTTTGAGAAAAAAGTAAGGCCGATATTGAAAAATGGCTTTTAGAAAAATTGTTTGGTACAACATTCTACACCCGGGAAAGTCATTTTGCTTTTGATCAATAAAGAATTGTTAAAGATATTACAAAATTACTAAAAATAAAAAAAATTTGTAAAAAAAATTTTGGGAATATTTTCGATCGTCATTTACTTTTCTGGATGGGGTATTTAAAGTAGAATTTATTTTCTAAATACCAATTTTTATTTTTTCTTTTCGTTTGCCAGCAAAACGTTCGGCAATTTTCATTGTGGTAAAAGGGGTTACTTCCTCTTAACGAAACAATACTTCTGTAGAGAACACAAATAACAAAATACTGAATGGAAAAGGTTCTATGAAATTCATACAATTATTATTGTAATTCTAGTGTTGGTGGGGTCAGGGCGAGGGTAAGGGGGTTGAATGCAAAATAGCCATCTAAGAAATCGTTCCTTACCTTAATATAATACATTAACCAACCTTCAAAATTCATCGCCCTTTCCTCTTCGTTATAGCCATTAACCAGACAGTTTTTAAATATTTTCTCAGTTTTTGAATGGTGTATTCCTATAGAGAAGCATTGCTCGGATGCATTATTTGTTTAATGTTCCCTTTTGGTCTTGCATACCCGAGTTTTTAAAGCGACACATATAATTGGAGGATTCTTGACCTGTACGACATTTGTTATTAATATCGTTTTCTTTTAGTCTGATTTCAAATAAGTCGCCCTAAAAACAACAAACGTGTAACATTTCTTTATGCCTGGCTGTGCCGATTCTAAACGCTAGCTGCCACAGTGAGGCAGCAATATTTTTAGCAATAATTATTTCCATTATAAATAAATACATTTTTTTAAAATTTTGATATACATACAAGTTAGTATTCCTTCTGTTTGACGGAGTAAAAAGACTACCGTCTTGTTATGAATCAAACAATAACCCACTTGTAGATTTCACAAATCAATTTTGAAGTTAATTTCTATTTCAATATAGGTATCACACAGCAAACGTGTTCTTAGATAGATTAGAGGAAATATTTATGTTTTTAAAAGAAGCTTACGATTTGAACAAATGTGTAACAGGCTTTTAAAAGAAATAATGAACTCGAATATGGACTTAGCTTAACAATTTCAGAATGATAATAGATTTATAATATATTAATTTTAAAAGTTATTTACCTAACGAGTGCGGAAAGTGGTCCTTGTACGCCACTTATAAAGTTAGAAGAACATAAGGACTGGTAAAACAGTGGACATTGGAACCTTATGTATTTTAGTGACTAAAGTAATAGGTAATTAAAAGCTACTGGATAACACTTGCATCGAACTTTATCTCTTAATATTTTTATGAGTATGTTTTATTTCGAAGCTTTTCATTTAGTTTATGTCTTATATGTTAAGAATGAATCTTGTACACCTTAAACTATCTTATGCTGAAATAGCATTAATTCACTTTTTATCTATTTTGTACTAATACAAATGTGAGTGAATTCATGCTAAGACATACACTATACAGTAAGATGCGTTCGTAATTCAAATCAATTTCCAGTGTAACTGGTTTCTAATTTATTTTTGGACATTTTCATAAAACACAAATTTATTTATGACCCCCATACGTATAATCAAAAATGGCAAATTTAACGTTATTTGCTATGGAAGCAAGAAAATTAAAAAAAAAAACCTAATCGGTTAGGGAATATTTTAATTGTGCATTCGATTTCACTTTAAAAATGACGTCAAATGCCTTGTACAAGAGTAGTCACGTGACTTTTTTAACTGTCAGATTTCACATTTTTTTCAAAAAATTCCAAAATATGGCATTTTTTTAAAAAATATTTTAGAACGTTACAATTTTATATCAATGTGTTGCAGTTGTGATAACTTGTACAAATCACTAAACATTTTTTGATTTTATTTCACTAAGTAACTAGATACAGTGATGGGCTAAAATATGGAACAAATTCATTTAAAAATCAGGTATTCATTTTTTGAAAAAACGCTCGGACACGTCGATTATAATTCTTTTTTCCGGATTTTTTGCCTTAAAAAGAAATTATACCGGGTGTGTCAAAAAGTAGATGTAGCAAAATTTTTTTGTTTTTTAAATGAAACCCCCCTATTTTTACTTATTAACCTAATTCTACGTCAAATTCTGCGCATAATTCATGTAGCATACTCTATCCTTGTCTCTAACGGTTTTAGAGAAAAATTACATCATAAAAAAAAATTCTTTAAAAAAAGGTACATGTACCTACATAAAGGTAAACAGGTAAATTTAAATGAGTTGTTACTACGATAGCAAGTCATGTGTCAATCAAAAATTAGTTTAGTTATAATTTTGAAAAACGGTGATCATGGTGCATTTAAATGAAACACAAAGAATCGAAATTTTAATTTTAATTGGATGTGGAGACAAAATAAGAAGTCAAGAAGAAGTTTGTAACTTGTTTAACGCTAAGTACCCAGAACGGCCGATTACAAGATCTACAGTAAGTAAAATTGAGAAGAAATTCAGGGAAACAGGGAATGTAAAGGATCGTCTACGGCCAGTTCGTCCAAAAATTAGTGAAAACTCACAATTGAACATTTTGTTAGAGGTTGAAGATAATCCTGATAGTGCATCCACTGAAGTAGCCCTTAATAATGATGTTGGCCGACGATCTGTATTGCGGGTATTGAAACAAGAAAAGTACCATCCGTACAAAATTAGGTTGCTTCATGAGCTAAACTTAGATGATCCCGACCGCCGACTACAGTTTCGTGAAACTATGATGTAAATTTGCAACTTAAATCTATTTTTCCATCGCAACATACTTTTTAGCGATGAAGCCACGTTTTGTTTGATTGGTTCGGTAAACAGACAAAATTTTCGGTATTGGAGTACAAATAATCCCCGTTGGATGAGAGAACAGCACACGCAATACCCACAAAAAGTAAATGTTTGGGCAGGGATATTAAATGATAGAATTATTGGACCTTTTTTCTTCGATGGAAATGTTACAGGAGACCGGTATTTACAATTTCTTCAAAATGAATTAATTCCCACACTAGCAGCGGATTTTCCAAATCCGAATTAGCCTCATCTACCAGAAGCGTCTATTTGGTTTCAGCAGGATGGTGCTCCGCCTCATTTTGCTCGACAAGTACGAGAGTATTTGAATACTGTATTTCCCGAACGATGGATAGGTAGAAGAGGACCCATAGAATGGCCTGCAAGATCTCCCGATCTTACACCCATGGATTTCTTTCTTTGGGGTTATTTGAAATCAAAAGTGTATAAGGATAAACCACAAAATTTGGAAGACTTAAAATTTAAAATTAGATATGAAATTAGGCAAATTAATGAAAATACTGTAAATAATGTTTTAGAAGGGTTTTTAAGTAGATTAGCATATTGTCAAGAAGTTAATGGTTTGCATTTTCAACACTTAATAAACTAATTTTTTAACCTTTTTTTAAAGAATTTTTTTTTATGATGTAATTTTTCTCTAAAACCGGTAGAAATAAGGATAGAGTATGCTACATGAATTATGCGCAGAATTTGACGTAGAATTAGGGTAATAAGTAAAAATAGGGGGGTTCTATTTAAAAAACAAAAAAATTTTGCTACATCTACTTTTTGACACACCCGGTATAATTTCTTTTTGAGGCAAAAAATCCGAAAGAAAGAATTATAATCGACGTGTCCGAGCGTTTTTTCAAAAAATGAATACCTGATTTTTAAATGAATTTGTTCCATATTTTAGCCCATCACTATACAGGGTGTTCCGATGATCATGTTACAAAATTCTAGGGTAGATAAAACACACGAAAATAAGAAAAAAAGTTCATGTGAACATGGGTCCGGAAACGCTTCTTCAGGGAGCTAGGGCCCTTCGAAGATGACCTTCAAAAACTACTTTTCGTTTTATAGCTTCGGTACTACTGCAGCTATCGCAACCAATTTTGGGACATGAAATCTAGTTCGTAGGTTCATCAATTTGAGCCTTCCGGATTTTGTCACCTTTAACCAGGGGCGTACAAACCAAGGGGGTATTTGAGTAAATTTGACCCTACTCCTCTTAGGCTTTAATTTCTTACCATTTTTATATCTGATTATGATTCTCCAATGCCTTTTACATAAAAAAGGTACTCTTAGTAAAAATCGCTATCTGTCACAGTTTCCTCCGAAAATGGCTAAATCCAATCAATAATAAATTATTGGTCTTAAACCAATTATTACGTTGAAATATGAAAATGAGGTTCAGTACAGATAGTGAGCATTATAAGTTAGTCAAATCTTTTTCTTTAATGAAAATAAATTAGATTAGAGAGATTTATTGCCTTTTCGAAATTGGGGGTATAAAAAGTAAAAGGGAACGTATACAAAATATTTCAAAAAAAAAACAATTAAACAGGTTTAACGAGTGAGTCAAGGATAAGGCAGAGTAAATTTTTGTCTTGAAGATGAATTTACTAACGCTGTCGTTGACTGACCCTGTACGTACCAAAATAAATTCAAAATAACAATTGTTGAAAATGCCTGCCACCACGTTCAATACATGTATTACACCTACGTAGCATATTTAAATTGACGTCAGTAAAAACATCAGGCATGGTTTGGATCATTTCAGCCGCAACAGAAATCCTAGCCACCAAATCTTCCTCCGACTGAACTGGAGTTTCATATACAAGGCTTTTCATATGTCCCCAAAGAAAGAAATCCATAGGAGTTAAATCTGGGGACCGAGCTGGCCAGTTGACATCGCTTCCACGTCCAATCCAACGTCCTCTAAAACGATCATCGAGGTGCTCACGTACGACATGTGCAAAATGAGCGGGTGCTCCATCATGCTGGAACCATAGATTCCGACGTATGTCGAGGGACAGCTCATCCAATAACTCAGGTAAGGTGTATCTTAAAAAATTGAGGTACACCGTCCCAGTTAGTCGAGGAGGCAACATGATTGGTCCAATTAGACGTTCTCCAACAATTCCAGCCCACATGTTCACCGAGAATCGATGTTGGTACCCTCTTATTTGAAGAGCATGAGGGTTTTCCTCCGCCCACACATGGCTATTCCGTGAATTAAAAATACCTTCTCTCGTAAAAACAGCCTCATCAGAGAAAAGCACAAATTTCGGAAATTGGGGTTCTTGTGTACACTGTTGAAGAAACCACTCGCAAAACTCTACGCGGGGTGCATAATCATTTGGTCTCAATTCCTGTACTTTTTGGCGATGGTAAGGATGAAGAAGTTGTTCGTTAACAATCTCCCATACACGTACATGACTTACATTCATGGATTCTGCAACAGCTCGGGTACTAACACTAGGATTTTCCTCGAATTGTCGGAGTACCTCTTCCTCAAATTCTGGAGTTCGTACAGTTCTTTGAGCGCCATTATCTGGCCTCGTTATTTTCACGGAGCCAGTTTCCCTTATGCGCTGATTTACCCTCTCGAATAGCGTGTGAGCAGGTACACGCCTCTTAGGAAACCGCTCCTGATACAATCTTGAAGCGGCTCTTCCATTGCAATGAACTTCGCCATAAATTAATAGCATATCGGCATATTCGGCGATTCACTGGCGACACAATATTTTATTGACAGATTTTTGACAACTATCTGTACTGAACCTCATTTTCATATTTCAACGTAATAATTGGTTTAAGACCAATAATTTATTATTGATTGGATTTAGCCATTTTCGGAGGAAACTGTGACAGATAGCGATTTTTACTAAGAGTACCTTTTTTATGTAAAAGGCATTGGAGAATCATAATCAGATATAAAAATGGTAAGAAATTAAAGCCTAAGAGGAGTAGGGTCAAATTTACTCAAATACCCCCTTGGTTTGTACGCCCCTGGTTAAAGGTGACAAAATCCGGAAGGCTCAAATTGATGAACCTACGAACTAGATTTCATGTCCCAAAATTGGTTGCGATAGCTGCAGTAGTACCGAAGCTATAAAACGAAAAGTAGTTTTTGAAGGTCATCTTCGAAGGGCCCTAGCTCCCTGAAGAAGCGTTTCCGGACCCATGTTCACATGAACTTTTTTTCTTATTTTCGTGTGTTTTATCTACCCTAGAATTTTGTAACATGATCATCGGAACACCCTGTATATAAAAACAACTAAAAAATATTTCCAACAAAAAATCGTTTACATACCCCTAATACAGTGTCAACAGTAAAGTCCGCATCATATGGGATTTTTTTTTTATTAATAGCTTTATTCAAAATTTGACTTTGGTATCAAGTTCTGCTTTGATCGAGATGAAAATTAAGCAAAAAATAGTAGTCACGTGATTCGCATTATCTGTCAAATTTTAATTTTTTCCAAAAAATAATTCAAAAGTATGGTTATTTCTGAAAATATCGAAAAAAGTTATCAGAAAAAGTTTTTTAAATGCAGTTTCTAGCCCACATGCAAAATTTCAGCTGCATAAGATAATTGTGATTTTTTACCTATGTTTGGTAAATTGCACCACTTTTGCAAAATAAGATTCAACGCAACCTACATAAAACTTCTCAGTTTTGACAAGGCTTTACTTCAGATACATTTTCTTTACAGTAGAGCCATATTAAATGTGTGTTTTTCTACAAAATCAAAATTGAGCTATTAAAATTTAGTCGTATGTGATGCAAAGTTTATTTGTTTTTGACCCTGTATAAAGCAACTCCATAAAATAAGTATTTTTTAAAACGTAGTTTGTGTCTGAAAGTTACTACGTTATTATGACATAGCTTAATAATAAATTATAATATAGGGGTTATAATTAAATTGTTGAAAATAGATAAACTTTACGTTTATAAAATAAAATTTATTTTCCACTTAAAAGACACTTTACTGAAGATACTGTGTTCTTTATTGTCTTAATATTAAGGTGTATTACTTTCAGACACAAACTACGTGTTCAAAAATACTTATTTTATAAGGTTACCTTATACAGGGTCAAAAACAAATAAACTTTGCATCACATGCGACCAAATTTGAAAAGCCCAATTTTAATTTTGTAGATAAACACACATTTTTAATAAAGCGCTACTTTAAAGAAAATGTATCTGAAATAAAGCCTTGTCAAAACTGAAAAGTTTTATGTAGGTTGCGTTGAGTCTTATCTTGCAAAAGTGGTGCAATTTACAAAATATAGGTAAACAATCAAAATTATCTTATGCAACTGAAATTTTGCATGTGGGCTAGAAACTGCATTTAAAAAAACCTTTTCTAATAACTTTTTTCGATATTCTCAGAAATAACCCCACTTTTGAATTATTTTTTGGAAAAAATTAAAATTTGACAGATAATGCGAATCACGTGACTACTAAATAGTACGCTTAATTTTCATTTCGATCAAAGCAGAAGTTGATGCCAAAGTCAAATTTTGAATTAAATTAATAAAGAAAAAATCCCATATGATGCGGACTTTAGATACTGGTGACACTGTATGTAGATTTTGAAGTGTAGTAGGGTATTTGCTACGTAGAGCGTTCTCTTGTCAAATTACAATCTATTTACTTGGCGTCGCGCGGATTTTGTTGTATAATATATTTTTTCCCCTACTAACCTATAACATCGCCATTATTGACCGATTAATTAACGCCAGAAATCGTTTTTATCTCCCTTCTCAGTTGCTATTGACAACGGTCAATAATAAAGCATTGAAATCCATTATTGACCGATCTATTTAAAACCAGGTAACTTGATTTGTTAATTCCCCAACAAATAACGTGAAAGGTGATTTCTTGTGGTTAGGCAACCAACAATACACATCAGATTATCAGAGATGCTTGATATTGTAAAGTATCGATACTGTTAATAACAAATATAGGGTATGAGACAAAATAATGCGCCATATTTATAAGGACAGATTCGGGTCGTAATAATGCTTAAAATTATTAATGTCATAAAAATTAATTAAAGACGGACTTTGTCACTTTAATTATTATTTTTTTAAAATATCGACCCTTTGGTATATCGACGAATAACTTACCATTACGGAAAACTTGCGAAATCTGATGACGTAAATAAACCAAAATTGACGTTAACAAAGCCAACTGACAAGAAAACAAATTATCTTGCCAATATGCCAAAGCAGGTAACTTGATTAAAATATATATTTATACCGACTTAATATTTTTTATAATTTATTAAGACTGTACAAAATAAAAGTGTTAGTAGTGGAAAAAAAATTATATTAACCACGGTTTAGACAGCCTATAGCCCTCGCGCCCTAAATCCCTCGTCGCTCCGCTCCTCGTGATTTAAACTTGACGCTCGGGCAATAATGATGGCTGTCTAAACCTTGGTTAATAATATACTATTTTCCACTACTAACCTATAACATCGCCATTATTGACCGATTAATTAACGCCAGAAATCGTTTTTCTCTCCCTTCTCAGTTGCTATTGACAACGGTCAATAATAAAGCATTGAAATCCATTATTGACCGATCTATTTAAAACCAGGTAACTTGATTTGTTAATTTCCCAACAAATAACATAAAAGGTGACGCCAAGCCAACTGACAAGAAAACAAATTATCTTGCCAATATGCCAAAGCAGGTAACTTGATTAAAATATATATTTATACCTACCTAATAGGATTTTTTATAATTTATTAATACTGTACAAAATAAAAGTTTTAGTAGTGGAAAAAAAAATATATTAACCACGGTTTAGACAGCCTATAGCCCTCGCGCCCTAAATCCCTCGTCGCTCCGCTCCTCGTGATTTAAAATTAACGCTCGGGCAATAATGATGGCTGTCTAAACCTTGGTTAATAATATACCATTGCTGTAAGTTATGAACTGTATAAGTATCCAGCGTCTACTGCTACCACTTTTAGTAGAATTTTCCCATTCGATTCTTGGAAATATTTTTTCATAAAGGTCTCTTGTGACTTGCACAAATTATATATTAATATTAATATTGTATATTAATGAAACCTGTTCCTCCTTCATTTCATTTTAGGAAAATTCTTTTTAGAGCAGAGTTTTAGTGGTGGTGGAGTCTGAATTTATTATTCACCACTTAACTTTTAATAAAATTATGAACATTTTAAGATGTGAAGGACAATAATTTATCTAGGCGACTAAAATATTTAAAAAATGGACTTTACCTACTTTCGGTTATACCGGAAGTAGTTTTGAAGTGTTGATTTTGCCGAAAAATTATGCTTATTTATTATAATTATACTATTACAAATTTTGATTTTTTTTTGATTTTTACTTCAAGAATTACCGAAAAAAATTGTAAGGGGAAATACTTTTTGTATCTCAAAAGAAATAAAATATTATTATTTTATAATTAATATAGCGGTTTTGAGCGTAAAATGTGATCGACGCTGTAAAATCAAAAAGCTATAATTTCTACATTATTTTCAAATAAAATGGTAAGACAAAAAAGAAAAAATTACAAAGTTTAACCAAGCCTATTTGAACATACATACAGAGTCCAGCAACATTGCGTCAGGCTTCGATAGCTTCTTTACAAATTCAGTTAGGAATTTTATTTATATGTTTACTTATACTATAATACGGATTGTATATTAGGAAAATATTAAAGTGTCATATCATAAAGTTGTATTTTTTAAATAACACACCCTCTATTTTTTTGTGTTTTTTAGATTTATATTTGTGTCCTCTCTAACTGTTTATAATTTTATTAAATTTGCTTTGTAGTATAGTGACTTGAGGGTTCGATACTTCGGTTTTTGAGTAAAAGCAAATCCTTTCTGCAGTGGATAGAGCATGTCAATATTAGTAGATTTTTGAACAGACCCACCTCGAAAAGTTATGCTGGCTCCCCGCACGCCCCCCTCAGGTTGGGGATTGGACTGTTATAGTATTTTTTTTTTTCTCGAGAACCATAAAAGATAGAAAAGTGAGGTTAGTACCATTCGATAAAGCATAAAATTCTACAAGTAAGCTGTAATTTTTGTTTGTTTTGGTGTGCTACCTAAGTTACTATAACAAAAAGAAGTGGAGGGGGGATATTTATATTTGCACATTTTTAGCTATATCATAATAACCGTTAATTTAACAAAAAATTTACAAGAGACAAAAAATGAAGGCTTTAGCTTCGCCTATCGATTGTTATATCATTTAGTTATGTTTTCTTTTGCAATATTGATCCAGAGGCGTACATAGTAATCGTAAATGCATTATAATAGAAAGTTTTTAGTATATGTTTCTCCATAATTTGAGAAAACACTTATGACGATGATTGACGATATTGATTTTACGATATAAGTGTTCACCATACCTCCTCCTCCTTACTTGGGTAGGGGTAAACATCGTTTATTAACAATAAAAAATACTCAGTAGCGTAGATATTTAGAGTAATAAAAGGATATTAATTCAACGGTTTTTATATTTTAAATTTACAAAAAATGTTAACACAGTGAGGTAGGGATCTAATTACAACATTCCACACACAAACACAGCCTAGTGCATTTTAAATTTTTGAAAAGCACTTGCATTTTGGGCCACAAATTTTACATTTGCATAATAATAAAATATCAGATGATATTTTGTCATTTTCCTTAGTGGTCCACAGTGGCGTCCATTTATTGTTTTGTAAAGTCCATCCCCATTTCGATGGGCATGGAAGTTCTACCACTGGTCAAAGCATTCATTGTTGGAGGTAAATTCTCGACAGTTCGATTTTTTCTAGCAAAGAGTTGCATTCGACAAACGTTAATATCATTAGTTTCAGTATATTTGTCGTAAATTATTATAACAAATTTTGAAATGGTACATAGTTGTTCAGGTGTGGGTTCTTTTGGATGCTGCACCAAATCAATAAAAGTAGCTGTAACCTTCGAAAAACATTCCCAAGCTTCCCAGCACTCTTTCTTTTCTCTTCCAAAAAAGGAAGTAGTGTCACAGCCGGTTAATGAGTGAAAAAAAAGGAGAGCTAGACATTTCTCTTTCATTTCTTGTCCAACATCCATACAGGAAATATATCTTAAGTTTTTACCAGTGCCAAACACAATTCACACATCTTGATTTTGATACCGGTAATAAATTGCAATTGCTGATACATCAGTATCTTGGAATTGCTGTAGTGTCCCGTACTAGCTTCCTATTTCCTTTTCCCCTATTTTCCCTTGTTTGTTTCTTTAAACTATTCTTAAAATAAGTATCCCATATTATATCTACTCTTTGTACAAATTTTAAAATACTTAACAAATAAGGTTTTATAACATTTGATTGATATTGGGTAAAATTTAAACAAGCTTATGGTTGGAGTATGTGCACAAGAGCTGCCCCATCTATGAGTACGGCATCAACATTGGTTGGTCTATCAACACTGATTATATATTTATCTAGGCATCGTATTAAATCAGATTTGGTTCCATGGTACATATTTCCCAATTGGGCAAGTGAGGGAGGATATGGGTGATTTTCAAACTTTAAAAAATTGTCTAAATCACCGTCACGATTTTGGGATGCTATAATATAGCCTACTGAATAAATTAACATCTGATTTCAGTTCATTTTGTTTAGTGGTGGTTTTTTGCTTAGTGGTTTTATTTTGAAACGGAATATTGTTTTTTTTTTATTGGATCCATAATAAACTTTTTTGGATTCTGGTCAAATCTTTCATTAAAAAAGTCATAGACGGGGCAGCTCTTGTGCACATATACTTCAACCAAAAGCTTGTTTAAATTTTACCCAATATCTATCAAATGTTATAAAACCTTATTTGTTAAGTATTTTAAAATTTGTACAAAGAGTAGATATAATATGGGATACTTATTTTAAGAATAGTTTAAAGAAACAAACAAGGGAAAATAAGGGAAAAGGAAATAGGAAGCTAGTACTGGACACTACAGCAATTCCAAGATACTGATGTATCAGCAATTGCAATTTATTACCGGTATCAAAATCAAGATGTGTGAATTGTGTTTGGCACTGGTAAAAACTTAAGATATATTTCCTGTATGGATGTTGGACAAGAAATGAAAGAGAAATGTCTGGCTCTCCTTTTTTTTCACTCATTAACCGGCTGTGACACTACTTCCTTTTTTGGAAGAGAAAAGAAAGAGTGCTGGGAAGCTTAGGAATGTTTTTCGAAGGTTACAGCTACTTTTATTGATTTGGTGCAGCATCCAAAAGAACCCACACCTGAACAACTATGTACCATTTCAAAATTTGTTATAATAATTTACGACAAATATACTGAAACTAATGATATTAACGTTTGTCGAATGCAACTCTTTGCTAGAAAAAATCGAACTGTCGAGAATTTACCTCCAACAATGAATGCTTTGACCAGTGGTAGAACTTCCATGCCCATCGAAATGGGGATGGACTTTACAAAACAATAAATGGACGCCACTGTGGACCACTAAGGAAAATGACAAAATATCATCTGATATTTTATTATTATGCAAATGTAAAATTTGTGGCCCAAAATGCAAGTGCTTTTCAAAAATTTAAAATGCACTAGGCTGTGTTTGTGTGTGGAATGTTGTAATTAGATCCCTACCTCACTGTGTTAACATTTTTTGTAAATTTAAAATATAAAAATCGTTGAATTAATATCCTTTTGTTACTCTAAATATCTACGCTACTGAGTATTTTTTATTGTTATTAAACGATGTTTACCCCTACCCAAGCAAGGAGGAGGAGGAGGTATGGTGAACACTTATATCGTAAAATCAATATCGTCAATCATCGTCATAAGTGTTTTCTCAAATTATGGAGAAACATATACTAAAAACTTTCTATTATAATGCATTTACGATTACTATGTACGCCTCTGGATCCATATTGCAAAAGAAAACATAACTAAATGATATACCAATCGATAGGCGAAGCTAAGGCCTTCATTTTTTGTCTCTTGTAAATTTTTTGTTAAATTAACGGTTATTATGATATAGCTAAAAATGTGCCAATATAAATATCCCCCCTCCACTTATTTTTGTTGTAGTAACTTAGGTAGCACACCAAAACAAACAAAAATTACAGCTTACTTGTAGAATTTTATGCTTTATCGAATGGCACTAACCTCACTTTTCTATCTTTTATGGTTCTCGAGAAAAAAAAAATACTATAACAGGCCAATCCCCAACCTGAGGGGGGTGTGCGGGGAGCCAGCATAACTTTTCGAGGTGGGTCTGTTCAAAAATCTACTAATATTGACATGCTCTATCCACTGCAGAAAGGATTTGCTTTTACTCAAAAACCGAAGTATCGAGCTATTTTTGAGCCACAACTCCCTAAGCTATTGGTAGTATAGGAGTGACAAATTAAAAACTAAAAAAAATGCCGTGCAACCGCGGAAAAAAAAATCAAATAAACAATCTGAAAGCATTTTGTATTTACAGCATTATGTGAGATTATTGACAAGGGGTTAAGAGATGCTATAATTCGAATAATTTAATACAGTGTTCAAAATAAAGTCTCAAAAATGACAGGCTTTAAATTAATTTTTCTCAAGGTTTTCAAATGGGACACCTTGAATAATAATAATTAATTAACAGCAAATTTGTCTTCTTATACAAATTTTTGGTTTGTTTGTTCCTGTTGCTTACTGGGTCACTCCAAATAATGACTTACCTTCATATATATACTCGGAAAAAAATATATACTATAACCAAGAGTGATAGGCTTCAATTAAGGATACATTGGTTTCGTATATCCGCAAGAGCAAGTATGCTTGTTATTCAAAGTATGGAATTCTTAAAATAACATAGTCACCATTACTTCTTTTAAGGGTCAACAAGCTTAAAGTGAGTATTGTAATCCGTACATTAAAGCATGCCTTAACTTAAAACAAGAGTAAGTAACCCTGGCATAAGTTTAGTAGTATTTTAATGAATATTAAGTTATCATAATGTAAAAGCAAGTAGACTTTAGGTGAGTATTCGTTATCCTTATCTTAATTTAATTCTAATCTAATGCTGAAAGTAAGCAAATATAGGACAAATACAGCTATTCTTGAAGTTAAATAATTAAAAATGTAATTCAACATCAAATAATCTTCCATTGAGTATCATCATCATCAATCAGCCCATATCTGTCCACTGCTGGACGTAAGCCTCCCTTGTTTGCGTCCACATTCTTCTATCTTGTGTCGCCTGTATCCAGTTTGTGTGGACACGTTTTATGTCGTCTGACCATCTAGTCGGTGGACGACCTCTGTTCCTGTATGCCTCCTGTCTAGGCCTCCATTCCACAATTCGCTTGGTCCATCTATCGTCCTGCATTCTCGCTATGTGTCCCGCCCAGTTCCACTTTAGAGTAGCTATTCTCTCTACTGCATCAGTCAGCCCTGTTCTTCTGCGCAGTTCCATGTTTGTGGTGTGGTCTCTAAGGGTCAATCCAAGCATTGATCTTTCCATTGCGTGTTGTGCTACTCGTATCTTCTGTACAGCTTTTTTTGTTAGAGTTAAGGTCTCCGCACCATATGTCAGAACAGGCAGAACGCATTGGTTGAATACTTTTCTTTTTAGGCAAGTTGGTAGATTTGATTTGAATATGTGCTTCAGACTTCCGAATGCGGCCCACGTCAGTCCTATTCTTCTAAGCAGTTCGCACGTTTGGTTATCTCTGTCCATACGGATTTCATGGCCGAGATATTTGTATGAGGTAGTTTCCTCGATTGGAATGCCATTTACGTACGCAGCTTCGCTGAGGACAAGGTTAGTCATTAGCTGAGTTTTTGACACATTAATCTTTAATCCGACGTTTTGAAAAGCAGTATTCAATTGATGTAGCATGGTCATTGCGTGGTCAACACGGTCTGCTATTAAAATTATGTCGTCTGCAAATCTTAGATGTGTTAGGTTTTCGCCGTTTATGTTTATACCCATATTTTCCAAATTTATACTTTTGAACATATATTCGAGCAGATTCGTGAACAGCTTTAGCGAGATAGTATCGCCTTGTCGAACGCCTTTGTTTATTTTAAATCTGTTCGTACTTTCCTGTATTCTTACGTTGGCTGTAGCATTCTCATAGATAGACTTGACCATTTGGTTATATCTGTAATCTATTCTACTGTCAGATAGTGAATTTAGCATCTTGTATTGGTCTATGGTGTCGAAGGCCTTTTCATAATCCACGAATATTAAAACGAGCGGTTTATTGTACTCGATAGACTTTTCTATAAGATTTTTTAGAACTTGTAGGTGATCGTTCGTCCCGAATCCTGATCGGAAGCCAGCCTGCTCTCTTGGCTGGTAGAGTTCCAGTTTTGCGTTTAATCTATTTGTGATGATTCGGGTGAACAGCTTATATACCTGTGATAGCAGGCTAATAGGGCGGTAATTGGCAAGGTTAGCGATGTCTCCTTTCTTATGTATTAGGGTAATAGTTACATTGTTCCATTGTTTTGGTATGTTGCCTTGTATAAGGCATTCATTAAATAGTATCTTGAGGCTTTGCAGCAACCTGTCACCTCCCAGCTTAAGAGCCTCAGCCACCAGTTCGTCTTCTCCGGGGGATTTGTTGTTCTTAAGTTTTAAGATAGACTTTTTGATCTCAGAGATTGTGATCTCCGGGATATCCTCTGAGCCTTGGTTCATAACTTTAGGAATTGGGTCACCGGTGGTTTTTTCTCTATCTGAAGCGTAGAGTTCCCTATAAAATTCCTCTATTATTTCTAGAATTTCTCTTATGTTGGTTGTTATTTTACCTTTTTTGTTTCTCAGTTTACAGATCTCTTTTTTTCCTTTGGAAAGCCGCTGTCTTAGCACTTTCAAGCTTCTATTGAGTATAGTAATATTAAAATGAACCACTACTATTCCTTGGTTTAATAGCGAGAACACTTAGAGTAGCATTATTAATCTTTTATCTAATGGCTGCTTTTAGTTGACCCATGTGCAAGTCAGCTAGACTTAGCTGCAAACACAAATCTGGTTAGTCTATGGTTTAAGATTCGGAAACACCAGGCCTACTGCAAAGCAATTTAAAAAAAATATATAAGTAAGATTAACATTACGCGATTCATATCGACATAAGTTACGAAATCTTCCTCATATTCCAGACCTTATTTTTATGGATTATAAATCACTAATAAAAGCAAAACTTTGTTATTTTGCCTCTGGTTGTGAGGACCATGTGTTATATGAAATTTAGGATATTTCTTGTAGAAGAAAGCTAGCAATTATTAAAACAAAGTACATTCCGTTTAGTTTAGTACGAGGAATAGTAAGAAAAGAAATTCAGTGCAAACGAATATTTTTAGATTACTTGTATTAACATGAAATTATTCCAATCCATATTAACTACATTAACTAACAAAATACCTTAACTCTTATATTTCATTATATAAAATAAAAAACTCTTACTTATGTACTTATATATAGAACACTCTTGCA
Source organism: Polydrusus pterygomalis (assembly GCA_963969555.1). Classification (NCBI taxonomy): domain Eukaryota; kingdom Metazoa; phylum Arthropoda; class Insecta; order Coleoptera; family Curculionidae; genus Polydrusus; species Polydrusus pterygomalis. The sequence continues at coordinate 49,581,471 of OZ018382.1, forward strand.
GGATTTCTTCCATCACTTACGCACTAAACTAAACAAAATCACAAATAAGGCTACCGATGCCGATCGGTCGAGGCGTCGAGGTCAACAGTCAAATGGCAAGTGGTGGCAACTATAGCCAAAATTAATACAAGCTTATGTCTATTTGTTTCGAACTGAAAAATCAATTCAAAATTAATATATTTTCAAGTTAGTGTATAATAACTATTTGTTTAAATATATGTATCATCCCCATAAAGATAACCTTGTTTTTATTAAAAAGTTGACAACAGTTATGCCAGTGGCGATCGGTGGCATGAGGCAGGTGAGGCCGGGCCTCACCAGCGTAAATCCAATAGTGAAGCCGGGCGCCACCAGTATAAATCCAATAAAAAATTAAATCGAATTTTACAATAAATCCCTACTATAGTAATCTGATTTCATTTGCCTACACTGAACCAAAATAATCACCGTCGCGTAGTAACAGCTTTCAAATTCCTTGCGCTGTTATTGGCTACGCCACGAGACGCGCGTGGAGTTCTCAGGATTGTATTTCCCTCTCTAAAACGAAGACGAAGGAGGACGAAAGCCGTTCAAGAGGCCAACGCTGGCCATGGCCTCGCGAACCACTCGCCGCGCCGCGCCATATGATTTGTTGCGGGTTATCGCAGGCCGGAGTCGCCGGGGACACGTAAATGCCTTTTGCGTAAGGTGTTTCCGGCCTAAAACAACCCAACACTCTACTCAGCGAGGCCAAGGCGAATGTGGGCATCTCTGGAATGGAGACTGGAGTCTCGACGGTGCTATGTGATTGAGATAGAAAATAATTATGGTTTAACGGTAGCCACGGCGGAGTAGTTATGTGTATTTAAATTGTAGCCAAATAATTTATAGCTGTTAGTATTTAGTATTTTTTGGTCAGTAGTTATCTGACTATTATTATTAACTATATTGCTGTAGCGCGATTTTTTGTTAGTATTATCTTTAGTTATGCAGCCGCAGCATGATATTATTCTTTCTTTACTTGAAACTCCGTTTTCGCAACGCACTCAGAATGAAAAGAATGATATTTTTGCAAATAACAGACAAACTGCAAAAGTTACAATTCTTCCAAACTCGAAAAAGCTTGCTCTTCTTCTTCTGACTTTTATGATAGGATTATACAGACTTTCTTGTCAAAGTCTAATAGAAGAATTGATTTAATATACATATAAAACATAAAATAATATTTTCAATTTTGTTTATTTTTATAATTTTTTTATTTTATAAAAACGTTCAGTTTATTTTATAATAATATTACGTCTGACTATATAAAACTGCGAAAAAATTTAACCTATGGAAATAAAAAAATATATTTCTCGGGTGTATTTTATTTTTTATTTAAGTTAAGTCTAAAAAACAACTAATTTTGGGCGTGGCTCAAATTTTTTTTCGCCTGCGGTGCATTGCCTGCAGTACTTTATCCTCCGTTACTGGCCTCACCTATTTCATTACCCACGGATCGGCACTGAGTTATGCCAATTCATATAGGTAGACTTGTTGTTTTAAGTTAAGCAATTCTTGAAACAATATAAAGCAAAATTTAATCTAAAACCTTATTATTATACTCTATATTTTAAACTAATCTCTCTTATTGACTTAAAAGTAGCAGTAATTAAGCTAAAATAATTATGGTTGTCTTAACTGCCAAAAATAGAACAATTATACATTCAAGTCAATCCTTTTCTTGGACAGACAATTTTATTTTAATTCAAGTATAGTAGCGCTTTATGTTAGGCTAATTTTTCAAGAATAGATTAATTTTTAAATCAGATTGGGACTTTTTTCCGTGTACAAGCATTAGATTTCGTTTCAGTTGATTCTTCATCATCAATAATGTCATTTGAACCCGCACCCATGTAAGAAGGAACAGTCGTTTCGGTTCTTTTTTCTTCAGTGGTTTGTTCTGTTGAATCTAATTTAGGCAAAATACTCGTTGCAATTGTTTCTTCATCATGATTAATGTTTTGTGCATTAGCATGGTTGGTAGGTAGAACAGCAGCGCCCTGGAAACAAGGTTGATATAAGAATGGTACATTGCTAATGCGAAGAATATTACTTATTCACTTTATTCGCATATTCGTTTAATAATATTCTTTCCATGTGTCTAGAACCTACCAGTAAATACAAGCATAAAAGGTATATGAAATGAATGTATTTAGCAAATTCCAAAAGGTAACTCGATTCCAGAAAGTAATACGTGTATAATATTTATGTGCTGTAGCCTACTTGTTTTTGGGACTATTAAGAAACATTCCTGAAATGTTCTATTCTAATGGTTCCAAGGGTGGGCGCGGTTTCAGTGCGTGTAAAGAAAGTGATTTTCTCATATCTGCCTGTTCGATATATAAGAATTCAACTTAAAAAAAAATAATTAAAACTAACCTACAAAACTAGGTCGCGAAACGCGTAAAACTTCAAAATTCGTTGTCGTCTATGTAGACCAGGGTCGATAATTTTTGAAACCAAAAAAAATAATAGTAGGATGAAACCCATTGGAAAAGGAAGAGAATATAACAAAAATAAAAGGAAAAATAATTTACGGGCGATCCGAGGTCGGGAAGTGGAAGGGGGTGAGTTTTTAAGGGTAGAAAACGATTTATCTCGATTTTCGGCAAAATTACAAGTTCCATGGAAAAACGTTAAATAGCAAAGTTGTACGTAATAAAAAGATCTACAACTTTTGTATTTACACTTTTTTTACATAACCTCAAAATTCATGTGAAAAATTCAAATAACCAAGTTTTTGGTTTTTTATTTTTATCTTCTACAAAAAAAAATTTTTTTTCACGCAATTTGGTGAAAACTTACCTTTTTATGTCTCAAACACACTGTTATTATTTTGATTTAAAATATTTATTTCTCCACCTTATTTTGACTTAATATCGAAAAAGCACCCTAATTTTCAATCGAAAATTCTTAAAAGAACGGTTTTTATTCCTATTTATAAAAGTAGTTGCAGTTTTAGTTAAAAAGGACTTAATTAAACTCCCGAAAACACGAATTAAAAACAATAAACGTCAATCAAAATTCGCCAAGAAATAAACTGGCATTACCGATGCGTTGATACTTCTGTTGCCAACTGTTAGCCCAAAAAATTCAAATGATATTAATTTTTAAAAGGTTAAATTTAAAAAAACATTCCCTTTAAGCGGTTTAAGTATCAAAGAAGTATAGTAATACATTAAGTTTCTTTTACATTTAATATCGCATGAAATTTATATATTTTTTGCCCAAATTTAATTTCCTTGTGTTTCCTGACCGATTTTCAATTATCAGCTGATCGATGACGTGCAACGGAAATTCTTTTGATTTGACTTTACTTACCTAGTACTTAATTGTAGCTAAACTTGTTTGGTAGTCCTAGAGAAAATATAGTACTCTACTCGCATATAATGGCTGTTGTTCACTTGGTTGATTTATGAAACTCGCCTACGGCTTGTGTCTTAAACATCAACCGCGTGAATAGCAGCCATCGTTATAATAATATGCTTGTTGAAAAACGTTCTATTTAGCTTAAATTACCCGATTTTAATTATTCTTTTCGCGTGTGATTAGTACCTACCTACCTATAGTCTGTACAATAAGAGTGGATATGATTTATTAGCATTTATCGTACGAGGAAGCCAATTGACAGAACCGTCCGAGGGCAATATGAACAACAATCCACTCGAGTTGTGTTCTAAAGTATATTTTTAATTTTTTCTACGACCAAACTTACCCACGAAACTTACACCAATAAAAAGACGTTTAAAATGATTTGTATTTTTCACAGAAAGATTCGATCTAAGGTCGCGTGTAATTTTAGTAATCGTAATTTGGGAGCATGTCTATGAAAATGGAAACTAGTTCTTTCAAATCCTTTAATGCCTTACATAATCAGTTTTAATAACAAATTCTGATCGCTATAAATAGTAAACATAAACACTAGAATGTATATCACTTATGACGCACATTTATACCTACTTCTGTCTCTTCTTCAGTTGACATTTTACTGTTGTAAAACGAATTTCTGTCATTGTTTTGTTTTTAATCGAAAATAAATGGACCAACATTTAAAAACGCATAATATGATTGATCAGTTTCAGATACTAACAAGAACGGATATGAAATTATATCAATTCAGTTAACTGAAATACTCTTTTTATTTATCCATGCAGTAGATTGATTGTAAAGTAAACAGAAAATAATACATGTGGTAGTAGTAAAACGTAGGTTCCCTTTGGTAGTCTTATTGTAAGCAATTGAAAATAAAATAAAAGGAAGTGGCTAAGAAGAGTTCAAATGTAGCGACGAAACTTGTTTTATGTCACAAATTACACGATAAAAAACCTTTCTAATATTAACAGAGATACCAAATTGATTTGTAATTAAATTTTACTGGTGATATTTTATGACAGCCGAACGCCTGCAACAATTTTTGAAATATTTACATATCTCCGCGTTCGTTAATAGCGCAAAAGTTAAATAAACAAAAATGATTCCATATTTTCTCAATAAACAAATATCTTAAAATATAAATTCGATAGCCTTATTCGTTTTTGAGCAAACGTTAAACGGTTTAAGTGCAAGGAGCGAGAAAAAATACCTAAAAGTCATGAGCCTTAAGATCGAGAAAAACCCGTTGTGAAAGAATGATTTATTTTTTTAGATTTAAATAAAATATTAAAAAACAAAGATACCGACATCAGTGGCAATTCATTTGAGTGCAAATGTTTGGCAAATGTAAAGAATAAGGACAAGCGAAAGATACCATATCGTCAAAATGTTGTCAAGGAATAATTGCACCGCTTAGCCGACCAAACGCAAAATGGATCAATTGAAAAAAAATTAAAGAAGAGAAAAGTGGACAAACAAAACAAAAGGAGTGAACTACTTTTTCTTCAATCGCAGTTTATTTTTAAACCAATTCAAATAAATTTTAACATAAACAAACGGCTTTTTTTAATACGGCCAACGAAACAATCCTTTTAACACAAAAACGTCATACTTTAAATTTACAATATTCCAAAATCATAGGCTTATTCAAATTATTATAAAAAAATACATTACAAAATTTTTAAATAAATTAAAAACAGTATATTTTTTGTTTACAACAATAATTATATTTTTTAAATGAAAGTTGATAAGCGAGTTCGGTTTGGACCTCCCAGCTGAGATCAGAGCAAACAAATTTTTAGATCGTATAATCACGGAGAATTCATTAGACGACATTTTACCCAACGAATATTATACAAGTTTAAACTAAAAAATCGCCGTCGACGTCGGGGAGTTTTCACTTTTACAGATTAAAAGTTATATATTCTTGGCGAATCTCACGAAAAGTGAGGTTATTTTTAGTTTTTCATCCCTCAAACATAACGGTGAGATTTTTAAATTTTCCGTATTTAAAAAAATGTCCTTTGAAAAATCGGTCGAAATTCTCTGACGAAAAATATTTAGTAACTAAAAGATTATAATAAACAAAATCTTGTCCCCTCCGAGACTTTTTCCGCCTACGCCACCCTGCTACACGTTCTAGTTTTGATTCTCTTTCTACTTCTTCTCGAATTGTTACTTTACTTTTAATTTTTAAATTCAGTTCGAATCCACACATGCTTAGAGAGAAATTAGTCTATTATCAGCGATGTATCACTTCTTGTATGTGTGAACACCTCGGACAAAAAACTAAAAGAGATAAAACAACACACGCATCAAGCGGCCTTTAACACGCTTCGAATCACTTGCGAAGACAACGGGATATCATGTTTCGGGCCATCAAAAGGGGGGAAAGGCGTAGAGGCAAACTTTTTACTACCATGCCTACCGTAAATGATTACACTGTGTCCGTTATAATTGAAGACACAAGTGGATGAAGGGCCTATGTAGCAAAATCATTTTTTCGAGATATTTCAGTTTAAAGTTTATTGTTTGGCAGTTTTTTGGGGAGCGACATAGAAAAACCAAAATTCATTTATAAACTTTTATTCAACTGAATATTAAAACGGTAAAAACATAAATTAGTACTAGTCATTATTTTTTATAAAAATCGGAAAAAAAGTACATAGGTCTTTTATTCACTATAACATAATACATTATTTGTAATGAAAAAAGTATAGATCAATGGAAGAGGGGCTTATGTACATGTGTTTTTAGTACATAGGTCCTTTATTCGTATAAATAAAGTATTTTCCCTTGTACTTGGGTCCTTTATCCACTAACAACTTCTTTATTTATTGATATATCGTAACGGAAATCGTTTTGAACGAATTTTAGGTACATACGCCCTTCATTTATGGAAAAATGTCATTTTTGAAAAAAGTGTTACATACGCCCTTCATTCACTTGTGTCTTCAATTATGTCCTCGATGCCAATTGTAAATAGCCCGGTCTTTATTTTAGTTATTAATCTGTGGTGAGTGTTCTGTCAGCTTAGGTTTAAGTTAGGATTTAAGGAGACTAGAAGTGGCAACCCGGCGGGGTAGCGCCAGTTTTGAGAATGGCCGATGTCGGAAGGCCTCGTGACTGTCAATCTCTTGAATTGCGCAATAAAGTGTTTACCCAGTAAAGTGAGTTTATTATTAAACCATCGGCTAAACCCCCTTAACTAACTTTACTAACATAACATGGTGGCAGCGTGTGGTGATAGTGTTTTATTTACAGAATAAATCGAATAAACAATAAGTGGCACTATTACTCAGAACTTTCGGAATCCACGGCTCTATGACGTCCATTGTTGCCAAACCGAACAAAAAATAATTATTAGGGTCGGTCTTAGGACTCACGACGAAAAAAAAAATAGTAAAGTATTAATTACTATATATATTGATATCATGGCGACAGAAACGCCCACAGTGGCTCCAACGGTAGTCTGTAGTTTACCGATAAACATAAGTCCTCCAGAAAAATTTAATTTCAGCATACCCAATGCATGGCCCCAGTGGCGGAAGCGCTTTGAACGCTACATGGCTGTGTCCGGCCAAGATAAAAAATCAAACCAAGACAAAATAGACCTTCTTGTGTATATTATGGGAGAAGACTCAGAAGATATTTTAGTTCAATTTTCCCAGAAACCTACTGCATTTGCAGACACTCTAGCTGCTTTCGAGAAACATTTTATTTCCCGGAGGAATATAATTTTCGAGCGTTTTAAGTTTAATTCCCGTGTACAACGAGCAGGCGAACCAATCGAGAGTTTTATAACCAGCTTGCATTCACTGGCCGAACATTGTGATTATGAACAACTAAAGGAACAAATGATTCTTGATAGAATTGTAGTGGGAATGGCCGATTCAAAAACTAGTGAACGATTACAACTGCAATCAAATTTAACACTTACCGACTGTATTTTGGCAGCCAAACAAGCCGAAATTCAATCCACTCAGAATCGAGAATTGCATTACGAAAGTCGCCAACGTCAAGTAGCTGAACTAGCAATCACGGAACGCAGTGTAGCCAGACTTTCTTAGTCTTCCAGTTCAAGATTTTCAAAACCAGAGTACAAAAATGGTGAGGTATCAGATAGTGGAAAAAACTGCGGATTCTGCGGGTTGCAGATCCACCTCAGAGATAAATGCCCAGCAAAAAAATCTCTTTGCAACAACTGTAGGAAACCAGGACATTGGGCAATCGTATGCAGAAGTAATAAGAATAATGCATTTTACGAAATGGTTCCTCAAGAAAAAAATGACTTATTTCTAGGTTCTGTTCATTTAAATCACATAGACTGTAAAGAATGGACGGCGTCTATATATGTATCAGAATTAAATAAAAATGTTAAATTTTTGGTAGATTCAGGGGCGGACATCTCTTGTATTCCGGAGAAAATGTTAAATAAAAATATGACTTTGTCGGGAACGAATAAAATTGTTACTGGTCCGTCTAGAATTAAATTTGAGATTGTGGGAACACTCTTTGTAACCTTAATTCGACATAATGAGTTGTTTAGCACTGATCTTTTTATTATTCGAGATTTATCCCAACCTATTTTAGGCAGATCAGCCATTATAAAACTGAAAATTCTTAAATTTGACGGTAATAGCGATTCAGAAAAACAACTTTTCGTAAAAAATATTTCTAATGGTATAAATTTAAATAAAGAAAACTTTCTTCAAAAGTTTCCCAGCCTTTTTAGGGACGTGGGGACATTTAAAACAGAAATGGACATACAACTTAAAGAAAATATCCAACCATTTGTTCAATCCGTTCCCCGGGTGGTTCCGATTCCTTTACTTAAGCCCTTAAAGGAAGAATTAGACCGATTAAAAAAGTTAGATATTAATAAAGCTGTTGATTATCATACTCCTTGGGTTAGCCCGATAGTAGTTGTTACAAAAAATTCAAAGACACCCCTCTGTGTAGACTATACTCGCTTAAATAAAGCAGTCTTACGTTCGCATTATCCAATAAGAAAGGTTGAAACTATTTTAGCACAAGTTGAAGGCTCTACCTTCTTTAGTAAGTTGGATACGAATTCAGGATTTTATCAAATCCGCTTGAAAAATGAATGTCAGTCCCTGACAACTTTTATAACCCCATTTGGTAGGTTTTTGTTCAAGAGAGTACCCTTTGGTATAACTTCTGCTCCAGAATATGTCTCAATCTTGTTAAATAATATTTTAGCCGGCATTAAGGGTGTTGTGAGCCATATCGATGATATTTTAATACATGCTCCTTCTCAGGAACAACATGATTTAATACTGCACGAAATTCTGTCTAGGCTTCAAGAGGAAGGGATTACGTTAAATCAAGAAAAATTTCCTTCCTTTGGCGTACAATCTTTACGATTCCTTGGTCACCATATTTCTAATGAAGGCATATCCATAGATTCTGAGAGAATAAAGTCAATCCAGGAATATCCTGAGCCTGGTAATAAAAAAGAATTACTTCGTTTCTTAGGTATGATTAGTTTTTCATGCCGCTTTCTACACAACAGATCAGTCGCCCTAGAACCACTAACGTCCTTGTTAAAAAAGAATTTTGCATTCTTTTGGGATTTGCCTCAAACTAATGCTTTTAGTAAAATTAAACATTTATTACAAAATAGTCCTTGTCTTGCTTATTTCGACCCCACAAAAATAATAACGATTTCGTCAGATGCATCTTCTTTTGGTATAGGTGCTTGCCTATCTATATCAAACATCCAAAGATGGCACGAAAGAAGTTGTCGCTTATTCTTCTCGCTTGTTATCAGACAGATCAGAAAAGAGATATGCCCAAATAGAAAAGGAGGCCGTAGCCTTAGCATGGGCAGCAGACAAATTTCAGAAATATATAACAGGAATACCCATTCGTTTTAAAACCGACCATAAGCCTTTAATCCAGGTTTTGCAATCTAAACCTATTGACGAATTAACGTCCCGTCTTCAGCGATTTAGAATTCGTCTAATGCGATATAACTATGAAATTTTTTATATTCCTGGCAAGGATCTGGTAGTCGCAGACGCCTTGTCAAGAAACATTTCTGAAAACATGATACTACCCAGCCAAGATGAGCTTGCTCAGGAAGCAGAGGCTCATGTAAATTTGGTGACCCAATCGGCTCAAGTGAAGCCTTACTTTTTGGATGAAATAAGGAAAAATCAATCCGAGGATCCTATTTGTAAAAAATTGAGAGAATTTTTCTTGTCCGAATGGCCTAATAAAAATAAATTAGACCATACTATACTTCCCTATTATACCAACCGCTTTGAAATTTCCTTCGCGGAGGGATTAGTATTGAGAAACTCTAGAATAATTATTGTGTCGAGCGCGTGCCAAAGCTTCCGTATGGTGGTTAGGGTTGTCAACTCAAATAGAAAATCTGGTAAAAAATTGCCCACAGTGTGTCGAACACCGAATTAATCCCAGAGAGCCTTTTCACATCGAAGAGTTTCCAGAAAGGCCATGGCAAAAGGTTGCTCTTGATTTATTTAAAACTGATTCTTGGTACCTAATAGTAACGGATTATTTTTCAAGATTTTTTTAAATATTTAAACTACATAAAATGTCTGAAACCGATATAATCGTTAGATTAAAAGAATTGTTCAGTCGTTATGGCATTCCTGAGGTAATCAGATCTGATATTGGTCCTCAATTTCAGTCAGGGTTTAAAAAATTTGCCTACGACTATGATTTTCGTCATATTACAAGTAGTCCTTACTGCGCTCAATCCAATGGATGTATTGAGGCCGCGGTAAAAATTGCTAAACAACTTATTAAAAAAAATGAGGACATAGATTTGGCACTTTTAGCCTATAGAACTACACCTCTTGAATGCGGATTAAGTCCTTCCGAATTGTTTATGAATAGGAAGTTAAGAACGCCTTTACCCGTTTTACCAAGTTGCTTAATCACACCAGCAAATACTAAAGTCTTTAGGGAAAGGCAAAGCATTGCTAAGAAAAAGTCCGCCTAACAGTTTAATAAAAGACACAGTGCTCAGAAGTTGTTAAATTTATCAATTGGAGACAGCGTTTGGGTAACAGATTTAAGGAAATATGGTAAAGTTGTGTCCATTCTAGATGATCCTAGATCATATATGGTAGAAACCAACTTTGGCGTTATCGTAGAAATCGGTGGCACCTAATACCAGAACCTTACTATCGGGAAAATCAGTTTACTCCAACACCGCCTTCTCCATCGAATGAGTTAACCTCGGAATTAACCAGTAATATGTAATGAGGAAATAAGTAATAGTAAGTTAATAAGTAGCCAAGTGATATCAGACAAAAATTACGAAACTACGGATAATTCCATTGGTAATAACTTATGTAGTTCTGCCTTACCTCCTCAGGATAATGTCTCGTCGCCTAGTGCTATGAGGAGATCTGGTAGATCCATAAAGAAACCTACTTACTTAAATGATTATGTTTAGAGAGGAAGATGTTCTGTCAGCTTAGGTTTAAGTAAGGATTTAAGGAGACTAGAAGTGGCAACCCGGCTGGGCGGCGCCAGTTTTGAGAATGGCCGATGTCGGAAGCCCTCGTGACTGTCAATCTCCTGAATTACGCAATAAAGTCTTTACCCAGTAAAGTGAGTTTATCAATAAACGATCGGCTAAACCCCCTTAACTAACTTTACTAACATAACAGTGAGCACTAATTTTTTTTTTTTATTTATTTATTTTACGTCGGCCTTTTTCCGCAACGAGGCCAATCACCGACGCCAGGGAATTTGTCACACACTATCTGGTAATTTTGCCGAATCCCTCTTTGTCGAGGGTAGGGTTCTTTAACGTGCCAACATCCATGACACGGGGCCCACAGTTTAACGTCTCTTCCGAAAGACGGCGCCACCTCTTAAACCAAATTCCAAATTTAACATCGACGTTGCCGGCACCGGGAATGGAACTCGGGCCTACGATCTGTGAGGCTGCTGCGCTAAGCACTAATTTAGACACGAATAACTCGCAAGAAAATAGAGCTGAACAAGCAGCGGGATTCTTAGTCGGTAAGATGTTTGAGTAAACAACCTTTGTCGATGAGTATGTAATATAATTCCAATTTTATGGTTGCTTATGTAAGTGCTCGCTAGTGTACGATATGAATTTTACATCAATATGAACGGGATTTACCCAGTATGACTTTAAAATTACAGCAAGGACGTACTATACCGGGCGTCCCGGATAAGAATGCACGCTACAGGAATCTCGTAAATCGTAGAAGGTACAAAGATGGTTAAATTAGAAAAAAGTTGCGCCCTAATAAATTCTGCAAAGCTGTGTGCTGCAAATTAAAAAAATTCCTGATCCTTCCAAAGATATTTGGGCAAAATAGAATTTTGTTTTTATTTTATGTCAAAATAAAGGTCACAATCACCATTTTTTCTCCTTTACGAGATGGTGTAATTAGATTTTCAATCCGATGTTTCGTTTTTTCACAACAACCATTTTTTTTTTATTTCCCTCCTCGAGTAAAAAGGGAAATCCCTTTGGAAAATATTTTAATCGAGATAAGTCACTTTTCAGCAGGCGTAATGGTCTCTGTGGCATTTTTGTCGATGTCGGAGTAAAACTCAATTCGGAGGCGTATCAAAAACAAATTTTACATCGCTTGCTTCCTGAAATTGAAGCAATCTGCGAAGATTACGTATTCCAACAAGACGGTGCCCCTTCCCTTACCTCTCGAAGTACAAGAATGTTTTTTTGAACTGATATCTGTGGTCCGGCACTTGTACCGGTTTTGAGAGCGCTCTTGCGGAATTTTCTGTTTTTACAGAATAACCCCTTTACGGCTGACCTTTTCTAGGGTACCGTACTGGAACGCAAGATGTCGCACTGGATTTTATAATCCCATCGACAAGAATGTTTTTGTTTGAGCAATGTCCCTATTACATCGAACCGGGGATGTAGCCACCCAATAGTCCAGACCTTAGCTCTGTTGACAATTTCATATGGGGAATTTTGAAGGTAAATGTTCACAATGCTCAAAGGTTTAATACCATCGAAGAGCTAAAGATTAACATATAGGAGCACGTTTGTTTAAAAAATCTTTAAATCCAGCCCTGTTCAAAATATATTGATAAAAACTACACATTTTACTGAGACGATTTTAGTTCATTATTACTCCAAAAATAAATTAAATCAGGGCAAAATAAAAAAATATATATATTGACGATTAAAAAGTGTACTCCTTTAATTTGAGCCACAGTGTATATTGCATAATTTTTATGCTTATTTCAACCCTTCAGATCTAACTTGCCTTCTATACAGTATGTTCAATGATCGCTGACCGTTACGTCATAGTCTCCATATTTGCGGTACGCCGTAACTTAATTCAGTCAGTTTGACTTGCCGGGGGTAAAGGTTATGATTTTTCTTAGCCTTGATCTACATAAAGACGGATGATATAATTACATCTTTTTCGCTATCGCTATTTTAAAAAGGTACCTATAGTGAAACTTCTGGGGACGATGTCGTGTCGGCAAATGTGAAAACTCTTAATGACCTTTGCAATACACATATCAGTTTGCAGTGGCTTAGCCAGCTTGTAGAGACAGAAGGGAAAGACCGTAGACCGACTACAGAGGCTTACAGAACGGCATGCAAAAGTTTTGTGAATATACATTTTTAAACTGGGAAAACGAAACATTTATAAATGCAAATAAAAAATATTGATAAACTCAAAAATAAGAACGTTTAGACCTAATTTTAAAGCAAAAAAGTTTGTTTTTGAATATAAGCGACAACAATTCTATTTTAATCTACGGGAGAAATATATAATATGTGCCGGGGGCGAAACATTTCTCAAAAATGAAATAACGTTAAGAGATAGGCCTGTATATCGTGAGACATTTGCTATTTTTAATACTTTGTTTCTTTTTTCCATCTTTAAAATTAATTTTGTAATGTGATTTCATATCAGGATTTTCGGGTCAAATATAATAAGTCAATTTCACAATGTGCTTTAAAAATAAAAGATACTTTGTACCTACTGTATTTAAAACGGATTATTTAAATTAGTAAAAAATAATCACTATTGAGAAGTTGAAGGTTATCACTTCATAACCTTATTAAAAATCTCTTAACTCAATACAAATATTACGAATATACAGGGTGAGTTGGAAGGAACGGACCAAATTTCAGGAGTGTATTGTACACGCCAAAACAATGTAAAAAAACCCATATGTTCTTATCCGATATTCATTTGTTTTCAAGTTATAGCGCAATATCAAATTTTTTTCTACGTTCCACTTTTATAAAAATTTTCACGTAATTAGAGTATGCCCTGAAACTATTTGACATCTATGCTGTCTTGACAATATGTAACAACGTTTATTTTTAAGTTTGAGTGATTAAAGTGCCAAATACTTATTCAAATTTAGAATATGCAAATATGGTGTTTATTTATGGCTTCTGTAATGAAAGTGCTGCTGTTGAAGAATATCATCAACTTATCCACATTACAGGCATACGACTAGAAACGTGTTTATCAGAGTTTTTAACAATTCGTGCGAGAATGGTGCCAACATTACATCTGAACGAGCTACTCGAAAAGGTTTAGTAGAAGTAGAAAATATTCTGGATTTAGGAGAAGAAAATGCAACGACCAGGCTCACGAAGAAATGGTACTTAATTGGCAATCCACAAAAAAAAAATAATAAACACACTCCACGAGCAAGAATTATATCTATACCATGTACAGAGAGTACAGCACCTAAAACCGGAAGATTATGTTAAACGTATTGAATTTTTTCGGTGGATAAACAATCATCGTGTTGTAACGCGTATACTTTTTACAGATGAAGCAACATTCACCCGTGACGGTATTAATAATATTCGTAACTCTCATGTATGGTCAATCGAAAATCCCCACGCAACAGTTGAAAATAATGTTCAACATAAGTTTTCGGTTAACGTGTGGTGTGGTATGCTCGATAGCTATTTAATTGTCCCTTTCATGTTGGAGAATCGCCTTACAGGAGATAACTACCTAAATTTTTTACAACATGAATTACAAGGACTACTAGAGGATGTGTCTGTAAATATCAGAAGGCAAATGTATTACCAGCACGATGGAGCTCCTGCGAATTTTGCTCGTCAGGTCAAGCAACATTTAGACGAAACATTTACAAGGCGTTGGATTGGTCGCGGTGGTCCTATTAATTTTATTGGCCTCCAAGATCTCCAGACCTCACAGCACTAGATTGTTGTTTATGGGGCTGGTTTAAAAATGAAGTGTACAAAGTAAAAGTGGACTCTCGAGATGTACTATTTCGACGTATTAGAAATACTGCAGCCAATTTTAAAGAAGAAAGATATGAAGCAATTAGAAGAGCAACCTTCTTCGTAGACGAAGCAGAAAATTTTTAGAAGTCAATGGCTGTATTTTTAAACATTTTTATTAAAATAACGCTATGATTAGGAAACCGTTAATATATGAACTTTTCTTTACTTGGTATTACGCTATAACTTGAAAACAAATGAATATCGGATACGAACATAATATATGGGTTTTTTCAAATTGTTTTTGCGTGTATATTACACTCCTAAAGTTTGGTCCGTTCCTCCCGACTCACCCTGTATATAAAGAAAATACCAGTTTACAGAAACCAACATTCTTCATACTAAAATAAGATATGCGCCATACAAATATTTCTTATTTTATCACTATTTCTGGTTTCGGCAAAGGGTGACGTTTACACCTTCCAAAATGTAGAATTGAATGGATACGAGAAAGGGAATAGATCACATAATATGTTAACCAAACCCATTGAAAAATAGGACAGATTAAAATAAAACATTCCAGAAGTATTTTAGTTGTTTTTTCTGGGCCAAGACATTCCAATTTTAAGGAAAAACGATGTAAGCGACATCGATATTGTATCTAATCTCACAATAGAAAATTGTAAATTAAAGGAAATCTAACCTGGAGCATTTAAAAATTTGCCTGATCTTAAATACGTGATAGTTAAAGGAAACGACATGAAATAAATAAAAGATGGTGTTTTTAATGTTATTTATTTATTTTATTTATTTATTCACTGTTTCTTCTGGGTTTAGGTATACAATAATAAAATCAAATATAAAGAAGCAACTAAATTTGGAATTTGGTTTAAGAGGTGCACCGTCTTTCGAAAGAGACGTTAAACTGTAGGTCCCGTGTCATGGATGTTGGCACGTTAAAGAACCCTACCCTCGACAAAGCGGGATTCGGCAAAATTACCAGATAGTGTGTAACAAATTCCCTGGCGTCGGTGATTGGCCTCGTTGCGGAATAGGCCGACGTAAAATAAAGAAATAAAAAAGAAGCAACTGCGTTGGACAATATGTCTAATATGAAATACATGTGGTTATATCAAAATCAGATCTCAAATTAGAATAAAATATTTTTTTTTTAAATAGTTAGCATATTTCTGGTTTGAAGATAGTATGGATTAAATTTACATGTAAACACTTAACAGCATGAAAAATAAAACGCTTTTGACCCGCCGCTGTCACTGATTTTCTCCAAAACAGGACATACGATTTACTTTAGCTCAAAGGTATTGAAAATGTACGGTTGGGATTTTAGGTGACCCTAAAGAAACTAATTTAGAGGATTAAGGTCCGGCAATCGTGGCGGCCATTTAATGGTACCCATTCTTCCTATCCAGCGGTTTGTTCACTTCACTCAAATATTGTCGAACACTCCGCTTAAATGTTGTCGAACATTTATGGCGTAATGAAACGGAGCACGATCCTGCTGTAACTATATTCAATTATCATGAAAATTTGCTTTTGCATGGTGAGAAAATAAAGCAGTCAAAGCTGGAATCAGATTTTCTTGCAAAAAATCCAGATATGTATCTCAATGTAGGTTAGCTGGGTTGTGTGTTACTCGCGTCCAGTAATGATTTTCTGCCTACCAATATCGGCAGTTCTGTTTATCTGTTTATTGACTTACCATTTAATACAAAAGTACAATCATCTGTAAAAAGTGTCCATTTCGAATCCACGAAATACTGATCAAGTGCATTCATCATCACTTCACAAAACTGAAGACGGCGGTCCGGATCATCTTCCAGTAAGTCTTGTACCATGAACATTTTATAAGGACGGATTTAACATGATCTCATTAACTTGAATGCAGACTTATGGCCACGGTAGATGGATAGGTCGATATAATATGTACTCTAGTATGGCTGTCTGGAGTAACAGGATTTTCTTGGAGAGCAAGTAAAACGTTTATTTGCGTGTCCTTACTTATTACTCCAGGCGGCCTTATTCTCGGTATGTCCCTGATTTGGCCTACTTCACGATAACGTCTTTCAATTTTGCCGATGGTGCTTTGGGAAATTGTTGGTAGATCGGGGTGTGTTTCGAGAAATAAAGCTACTACTTCTTCTTGAGTACACGATCTGTCGCCAAAGCCAATCATCATTAAAATTTCGATTTTGTGTGATTCAGTTAAATAACCCATTTTATTATAGCAAAAATACTTCCCACTATTAAGTAACGGTTTAAACAGCACAAAATACTACAACAGATACGTATTCACATCTTCTGAACCGAAAATAAAATATTCACTGGAATACGGTAACAAGTAAATAATGAACCTTATCAATAACATGATTCCTTCTTTTCTAAACCGTCTGTGTTGGCAAAACCCCAATTCTTGCTTAAATGGCCAGTTTTTTTATGGATTTCTAGATTACCGAAATGCAAAAGTAATTAGTGGGTAGTATTCTCTTTTTATGCCCACTCCATCGAGCCATCACTTACCTTTACATCAAAAAAAGTAAGGGGGCGGTCATGAAGACACGAAAAAGTATGCCAAACTAAAAACAAACGCAGCCGTAGTTCTGTATTTTTGCGCAAACAAAATACTGAATTTAATGCAGTTAAAAAATCCACCCTGTATATAACTAATTAAAATTCTAGGTACCTTTTTGTATCAACTAGTATGCTACTGTTACCAATAGTTATTTTTAGTTGTTATATTTTGTCACAAATTAATATCTTTGTTATTATTATAAATATATTTATCAATTTTTTTCTCCGACTTAAAATCCAAAATTAATAATCTATTTTACGACTAACAACGAGCCAAGCTATAATTATCCAATGATATCAAATTGACACTTATATGAGTAAACTTTACTTGTAATATTTCGCAACAGCCAAACGCGTGCAACTATTTTCGAAATCCTTATCTTGGCGTTCGTTATTAGCATGAAAGTCAAATCTACAAGTCACCTCAGTATTTCTCAATAATCAAGAATATCCTAGAACCAAATCCACCCAAAGTAAAAATAACGCTTATAAAATAGGAAAGGGAAGGAAGGAAACAGACAAAACTTTTTTGAATTGATATCTGTGGTCCGGCACTTGTATCGGTTTTGAGAGCACACTTGCAAAAATTTTCTGTTTTTACAGAATAACCCTTTCACGACTGACCTTTTCTAAGGTACCGTACTGGGACGCAAGATGTCGCATTGGGTTCTAAAATCCCATCGATAATCGATCCTGACAAGTGATTTGTCTTTGAGCCCTGTTTCCTTTTGCCAAACTGAGCCTGACTGATTAGCCGTAATAACGGCGAAACGCGTCTGGGGATGTGTTTGGCGGAAGGAAACAGACAAAACCTTTTTGAATTGATATCTGTGGTCCGGCACTTGTATCGGTTTTGAGAGCACACTTGCAAAAATTTTCTTTTTTTGACAGAATAACCCCTTCACGACTGACCTTTTCTAAGGTACCGTACTGGGACGCAAGATGTCGCATTGGGTTCTATAATCCCATCGATAATCGATCCTGACAAGTGATTTGTCTTTAAGCCCTGTTTCTTTTGCCAAACTGAGCCTCACTGATGAGCCGTAATAACGGCGAAACGCGTCTGGGGATGTGTTTGGCGGAAGGAATCAGACAAAACCTTTTTAAATTGATATCTGTGGTCCGGCACTTGTATCGGTTTTGAGAGCACACTTGCAAAAAAATTCTGTTTTTACGACTAACCTTTTCTAAGGTACCGTAATGGGACGCAAGATGTCGCATTGGGTTCTATAATCCCATCGATATTCGATCCTGACAAGTGATTTGTCTTTGAGCCCTGTTTCCTTTTGCCAAACTGAGACCACTGATGAGCCGTAATAACGGCGAAACGCGTCTGGGGATGTGTTTGGCGGAAGGAATCAGACAAAACCTTTTTAAATTATTGATATCTGTGGTCCGGCATTTGTACCGGTTTTGAGAGCACACTTGCAAAAATTTTCTGTTTTTACAGACTAACCCCTTTACGACTGACCTTTTCTAAGGTACCGGCAAGATGTCGCATTGGGTTCTATAATTCCATCGATAATCGATCCTGACAAGTGATTTGTCTTTGAGCCCTGTTTCCTTTTGCCAAACTGAGCCTCACTGATGAGCCGTAATAACGGCGAAACGCGTCTGGGGATGTGTTTGGCGGAAGGAATCAGACAAAACCTTTTTAAATTATTGATATCTGTGGTCCGGCAGTTGTACCGGTTTTAAGAACACATTTGCAAAAATTTTCTGTTTTTACAGAATAACCCCTTTACGACTGACCTTTTCTAAGGTACCGGCAAGATGTCGCATTGGGTTCTATAATCCCATCGATAATCGATCCTGACAAGTGATTTGTCTTTAAGCCCTGTTTCCTTTTGCCAAACTGAGCCTCACTGATTAGCCGTAATAACGGCGAAACGCGTCTGGGGATGTGTTTGGCGGAAGGAATCAGACAAAACCTTTTTAAATTATTGATATCTGTGGTCCGGCACTTGTACCGGTTTTGAGAGCACACTTGCAAAAATTTTCTGTTTTTACAGAATAACCCCTTTACGACTGACTTTTTCTAAGGTACCGTACTGGGACGCAAGATGTCGCATTGAGTTCTATAATCCCATCGATAATCGATCCTGACAAGTGATTTGTCTTTGAGCTCTGTTTCCTTTTGCCAAAGTGAGCCTCACTGATGAGCCGTAATAACAGCGAAAAGCGTCTGGGGATGTGTTTGGCGGAAGGAAACAGCCAAAACTTTTTTGAACTTATAAAATAGCTTACTACATTGAAACCCGTCTCACCAAAAACAAATCCCTAAAAGCCATGTAAGGTCACTACTGAAAATAACCGACAATTTTAAACAATTTCACAATTTGAACGATATGTTTCCTGATCACAATTCGTAGGAGTGTGATACAAACAATAACAATAAAAAAGAAATAAAAAAAACAAGCCAATTATCATCAAACAAGAAACGCTGTTATTTGGACAATTTAAGCGATATGTTTCCAGGAATTAATGTTTCTAGTACACGCACACGGATGTTTCAAGTGAATAATTAATATAATCATCTGTAAGTATTTTTAAATCTCTATACTTACACGGCAAAATTCTTCATCAGCTGTTAAGGTAAATAACACGGGATGAACGATGAGAATAGATCTTATTGATCAGTAGTCATGAGTGAGTTCCTTTCCCTTAATAACCTTCTCCCCGGTTTGAAATCACAGGACATTTCAAACCGTATAATATACTAACATTAAAATTGAATTAAGTTATATTGCCGAAGTTGGTGTCTCCGTAGCGCAATTGGTAGAGCGTTCGACTGGTAATCGAGAGGCTCTGGGTTCAAATCCCGGCGAAGGTAAATAACTTTCAAAGTATTAATCAATAAACATTATATTTTAAATGTTATTGAGTTTAGTTTATACCTGTCCAATTTAATAACAGGTTGATATACATTACTTTCATTTTTTTACAATAAGCCTTCGAGGTGTTGAATATGCATGACCGAAGAAGCAAACCGCGACTTATCTTTAAATTTCAAACTAAATAAATATTCTTTGAAATATTCCAAGAAAAGATTCTTATAAATAAATGCAAGATGTTATATAAGAATTAGCTTTCTTCTGCTATGTTGGTTTTGATAATGTATAACTGAATGGTTCATTTCTAGACCAGTCCACCGAATAAATCATGAAATATGTATTAGGGAGTCTTATCAAGCGGTTCGTCTAGCGGGTCGTCAACCCGTTCGACAAATATTCTATTCGAAACAAAATACACGCAAAGTGTTTCAGTATAAATAGCGGTAGAGTTGTAACCTGCTAACTGCAAACCCTCAGGTTTAAACTAAGTGTCATTATTATTGCCAATTGGCATCCGAGGGTGCCTCCAAAATTAGTACCTACCTAAAAATGAACTGACATTTTCTTTAATATTTTAAAATTTTCAGCGGACTGTGATTAGGTAATGTTTTGTTCGACTTGTTCACTTAAGTTAGTTAATTAAAACAATTAGTTCTTCTTAAATGGACTGTATTTTCGTATCATTCTTAAAAGTAAAGTTTAATAATTGATAATTCTAAAGTTCTAGGAGTTCTGTCATGTCATTTTTTATTGCGTCAGCTCTTCTTTTTAAATGCTGGCGCCTTCTCGCTAATAAACTAAAGAATATTTTTAATGGGCTAAACATTCCGCCCGCCTTGAAATAATGTTATTTCAATAGACTTAGATTACTTATAATTTGAAGCATGTGAGCAATAAAAATGCAAATATTAAAATGTCATTTTCAACGAATGGGTAAGGGGCAAAGTTTACGGATTGAGCGTTTGAATACACCACCCATAGTTTCAACATTCACCACTCGAGTAACGCCATCAGCGCCCGGAAAGAGCTCCTGGACTCGACCCAATGAACACTTCATGGGCGGCAAATTCTCATCTTTCTGTAGAACCATATCTCCAATCTGGAAGGCTTGGTGGTCCTGGGATGACCATTTATGACGTTGCTGTAGGTTTGTTAAATATTCCAACGACCATCGATGCCAAAAATGCTGAGTCATTTGCGTTAAATGTTTATATCTGGTTAGCCGATTTGGATTAATATCTAACAACTCTGCTTGAGGCATGGCTATTAGTGAGTCACCTATCAGGAAATGTCCTGGGGTAGAAAAGGTAAGATCTTCAGGATTTTGGGACATGGGAGTTAGGGGTCTGGAATTCAAAACTGCTTCTATTTGCGTCATTAAGGTAGTCAATTCCTCAAAGGTCAAAATGCTATTACCTAATACACGCTTAAGATGAACTTTAACAGATTTCACGGCGCTTTCCTAAAGACCGCCAAAATGGGAGGATCTGGGGGGGGGGGGGGGGATTAGATGCCACACTATTGAATCACGTGACAACATTTCAAAAACAACATTTTGTGTTCCATGGTCATTCAAAAACTCAAAAAAGCATACAAATCATTTTTAGCTCCGACAAAATTTGTACCATTGTCAGAGTAAATATGAGCGGGTTTTCCGCGACGCGAAATAAATCGTTTTAAACAATTTAAAAAACAATCAGTTTTCATATCAGATACAACTTCGATATGAATAACCTTCGTGGCGAAACATACAAATACACACAGGTATGCCTTTAAGACCGTGGCTTTTCTGAGATTACTTACTTTTATCTCAAACGGACCAGCATAATCCAAGCCACAAATGCTAAATGGTCTTGACGGAGTAATGCGATCTTTTGGTAAATCTCCCATCAGATGTTCATAAGTAGTCGGACGTGTCTTAAAACAAACCATACATCTATGTAAAACACCCTTTATTACATTTTTACCTGAAATAGGCCAAAATCGTTGACGTAAAATTGCCAAAAGAGCTTGCGGTCCGACAATGCTTTATTTCAGATCCTTTTTCTTTACAGTAGCCCCATATTAAATGTATGTTTTTCTACAAAATCAAAATTGGGCTATTAAAATTGAGTTGCATGTAATGCAAAGTTCATTTGTTTTTGACCCTGCATTAGGTAATGTATATAAACGTTTTTATAGTCTTAAAGGTTTTTTAATTTTGCACCTAGAGAACTAAATCCCTGTATGTGCAAAATTTAATTCAAAATAATAATACAGTAATCTTAATGTTATTAAATAAGTTATATAAAGGTTTAATTAAAAGCTGGTAGGTGTATACTATTCTATCTTAAATATAAGTAAGGTATGTATAATAATATAAGAATAAGAGTTATGTAAAGTAGTATATTATATGCACTTGGGTGCCTTATTATCAAAATAAGCGAAAAGGATTAATTTTTAAAACAATACACTAAATTTATTAAAATTTATTAAAATCCTACATCTTTTTCTAAACGTTTTGCTGTTTGAAATTTTTCTTATTTCTAGTGGAAGAGCATTACAAATTTTTGGAGCTAAGTAATGAATAAATTTTAAATTAACATTTTTACTACTAACATTTTTACATCTGTCCGTTTATATGATTGCGAGTCTGATATGGGTGATTATTATTAATATAATTTCTTAATTTGGAGGTTTTATGTGTTAATACAGTGATTGAACATTTAGGATTTCTGAATTGTAGAGTAAATGTGTGGAGTAGCGTTTGTTTTTTTATATATATTATTTTTAGGATATAATTTTGAACGACATTTAGAGGTTTTAGTGGGTTTTTGTAGATCCCACCCCACGCAATTATACCGTATCTTATTAGAGATTCTACTAAAGCCTTATATATGGAGAGTACTCGTTTTCTGCCAATAATTTCCCTTAAAATATAGAATTTATGAATTAATTTTCTTCCTCTTTCTTGCAATACATACATCGAGTGCTCTCTGCGGCCTGCGACCCCAATTCTTCGAAGGTAAACAAAAAACGACCCGTGTCCTATTAGTACCAACTTTTGTAGTATAATAGTCCATTTTTCTGTGTTTACAGTTTATCCACTGTCTTATGTCTGGAATCAATTTTTTGGTCCATTGTCCCTTTGTCGTGTTGTTTGTCAATATGTCTTGCCATTTGTCTAGAGTTCTGTGTCTTTTGTCCGTCTTGGCTTGTCCTTAATCCCCTCATGTTCTGTATTTGGATGTCCTCTCTAGTACCTGCAGCTCGATGGGCGGTATTCCGGTTATGACATATAGTGCCTTGGTGGATTCCGTGCAATATGCGCTAGCCACCCTTAATAATATTTTTCTTTGAGCCCTCTCCATTTTGTCTTTATATATTTTCATTTGTGTAACTTTATGCGAAACGGGGCACCCATACAGCAAGTAGTAGGGGAGACCGAGGCAAGAAGATCCCCCTAACAGTTTTGGCCTTATATGTCCCATCCACTGAGAGTTAGGAGTTTGTCTTTTTGCAAGCATGTATTTTTATATGTAAGAACCAAATGAACCGAAAAAAATATAAAACTAACAAAACCCTAAAAGTAATCATTTTGCCCCGCTACCCGGGGTCCCATTGTTTTAGGGGATCATTTTGCCCCATTGTTAACGGAATCCTTTTGCCCCATTTGTTAGCGGCATAATAAAGTTAACTTAACTTTTTTTAAACGTACTAAAATTTGCAAAACTATCGACCAGTTTGTTCACTACACTATACTTTCTCATAGCTACTATCGAATATTTTTATACCTAACTGTTTTTTTGTAACGAACATGGATAATATGAAATGCTTACCTATTATCAAGTCGGCAAAAATCATAAAATGCTTTACACTACCAAAACCCTTGCACACTGATCGCTGTCATTCATTGTACTAACCCGCCGTACTTGAAAGGCACTGTTGCCAAGTCTAAGGATGCTCTTGTGCATACAATGGCGCCAAAAAGACGTGGGATCGTTTGACCCCAGGGGATCGTTTGACCCCAAGGGATCTTCTTGCCCTGGTCTCCCCTAGTAGTGGCAGTAGTAGTAGTAGTAACAAAATTTATTTAGCAATATGCTGCAATTTAACAAGTTTTACAAAATATTAAAATTATTTAACAATATCATCTATAAAGTATTAAAAAAAAATTTATCAGTCACTATTTTGTTTTTCAAGTAAATAATTTTTTAATGATTTTTTAAAATTTTTAAAAAAACTCTGTGATCCTTTAGGGAAAACCGGTTTATATGTTAAATGTTTTGATACCCTACTTAAACAAAAATCGTTTTTATATCTGGTTGAATAGTTATGATTTTCAAAATTTTGAGTTAAAATTTTTTTTAAATGGGAAGGTAGTAAGTTATTTTGTATTTTAAAAATAAAAGTACAAATCAAAACAAATACTAAATTTTTAACATTCAACCACTGAAGTTTCTCTATCATTAAAATTATTTTCGTATATTTATCCACATGTAAAATTATACGCATAGCTTTATTTTGCAAAACTTGGAGTCTATTAAAGACTCCATCATTTGCTGTGTACAGGGTGAGTTTTTTAAAGGGTTACAAGGCGATATCTCGAAAACGGTATAAAATATTTTCTTGAAATTTTAGTGAGGGATTGGGGAGATGGGGGGACACATTTAAACATATTTTTGATGTCTACCCCCTTTCCCCATTTTGAGGGGCGGGGGTATCTTTGGAATTTTAAATGAAATATAGTACTTTTTTTTGGTAAATAAGAAACCTGCATAAAAAACTACGTACGTATACAAAAAATGTTTTGATTTGCTCCCCTGGTTACGAAATTATGATTTAATAGGTTATAAAATTTTAAAAATACTTTAATATTTAATTATACTTCAGAAGATGTTCGAAAGATCTCCCTTGAAGTTCCAAACATTTTGTCACTTTTTTCTGAATGAATATCGTACCCGTTTTAACATTTCCTGTCTCACTAATAAGCATGCAACGCGGATTTGGTCTTTCATATCTAAAGTTGTAGGTGTAGCCGCCATCACTTTGTCTTTTATAAAACCCCATAGGAAAAAGTCAAGGGGGGTCAAATCCGCGGACCTAGCAGGCCAATTTACCGAACCAGCTCGACCAATCCACCTGTTTTCAAACAATTCGTTCAACTCATTACGGGCCTGTATCGCATAATGCGGTGGAGCTCCGTTCTGTTGAAACCACATGTCAAGAGTTATATTTTGGTCTAATAATTGGGGTAGTTGGTTCCTTAAAAAACCTGTATTCATTTTTCCATTTAAGTGGCCTTCGAAGAAATGCGTGCCAATAACTCTATCTCCGATTATTCCACACCATACATTAATTGACCAAGGATGTTGATTTGGCAGGGTTCTCATCCAGTGGGGATTTTCCGAAGCCCAATAGTGCATCTTGTGTCTACTTACCTTTAAAAAAATAAACCACAAAAAAAAGAACTGACAAGCTACTGACAAGGGATAACTTAAAAGCCTACCTGGCCACAATTATGGAAAGTAGCTTCATCAGAAAAAACAACATTCTTGAGGAACCTGTTATTTCCTTGAATTTGTCTCGTAACCATATTGCAAAATATAACTCGATTTTTATAGTTTTGCCCATATAGTTCTTGGTGGATAGATAGTAATGTAATATGGATGGAATTTGTACAAGTGCACTATGGTCAGAACTGATTTGTGACTTATTCCAGCATCTTTAGCAAGTCGGCTGAAACCTACATGCCAGTCAATAGCCACACTTTCTAAAACTCCAACTGCCCTATTTTCATCCGTTTTAGTTCGCTTTCGAACTCATGGTTTTGTCGTCAGGCTGCCGGTAGTACGACTTCTGGTTTCCCGCCTTTTAAATGCCATATAAGATTTCGGATTATTCGGAAACCTCTCCGCCCACACTAATGCAGTTTGTCTGTAGTTTTTTCTGTTCTCCCCCAAAATTAACAATATATCAACTTGCACACTAAAATTCGCTTCCCTGTTTAATTAACCAAACTGAGAAATAAACGTTAAATCGTAAAAAATCTCAACTAACATTAATTAAAACAACGCATTTTCATGAAACAAGTAATAATTTTAAAATAAAGGAACTTGATTTATTGGTATTTATTTTTTTTTATCAAAATTTAATAAATAAGTTGGAGTTAAATGGTAAATTATTTTAAATAAATCATAATTTCGTAACCAGGGGAGCAAATCAAAACATTTTTCGTATACCTACCTACGTAGTGTTTACTTGGGTTAGTATTTACCAAAAAAAAGTACTATATCTCATTTAAAATTCCAAAGTTACCCCAGCCCCCCAAAATGGAAAAAGGGGTATACATCAAAAATATGTTCAAATGTGTCCCCCCATCTCCCCATTCCCTCACTAAAATTTCAAGAATATATTTTATACCGTTTTCGAGATATCGCCTTGTAACACTTTAAAAAACTCACCCTGTATAAAATAGTTGAATAATATAAAAAATGAGGTAAAATTATAGTGTTATATATTGTTTTTCGTTAAAATAAACTTAACTTTTAACGATATCTTTACGCCTTTACTATTACCAGACGAATCTTCAAGTACGTGCCGGTTTTCTTTTTAATTTTAAAAGGACCTACATATTCGGGAGACAGCTTAGCACTGTAATAATTCGCTGCATTAGATAAACTTTTATTTTTACGCCAAACTTTTTGACCACGAACAAAACTTACAGGACGTCTACGCAAATTATAATTATATTGGTTTTTAACACGCGAAGATTTGATTTTACTTCGAATTTTTTATATAAACTTTTAAAAGCTTCGATCTTGTCCCTAACATAATTGTGACTTCTATGTAGTTGTCCTAGGTTTGGAATTGGTTGCTATTTATTAACCTTAATCCTTTATCAGTGTTTACTGGATGTAGGCCTAGAGCACTACATACCTTGTTTTGACTTAGTATTGATTGATTTGTCTATTTGATTACCTTACATTGTCTCTATATAGTTCGTTTGGATTTTGCCTGAGATTTTGCGTATTAATAGCCTCATACCTTTTTAGTGTTTACTGGATTTATGCCCAGAGTGAGCTATTTATCTTTCTTGATTCGGATTCGTTTATTACTTGATTGATTTATTTATTCTTGATTTTGGCCTTGGTTGGTCTAGGGCTTTGCAGAGTCTTGCATGGTGGCAGCTCTTGCTTTTTCAGTGTTTACTGGATTTTTACCTAGCACCAATGGTTGTTATTTGGTTTGAATTGATTTGTCATTTGATTAATTTATTTTATTCTTGATTTTGATTTCCCCTGATTGGTCTAGGTTTTTGCTGGGTTTTGTGTTATTACAACCCAGCAAACAGTGTTATTAGGCAAGGTAAAGATTTGGTATTGGCAATGTTGGCTTCATGACGGCAAAATGTTGCCAATACATTATTCTTAAATTTGCAACAATGGCAAACATGCATTAATCCTCAATAAAAAATATGCATTGGTCCATCATTCCAAAAAAGGTAATCCTAACTTTTTTAACTTGCCAATGAATTTAAACTACATTTTTTTTACAGAAATGCCAATATTATTTAACATCAGGCAGCCCGGTAATGTCCCATTACATTTTCTTTGATAATGCATGTGTGAATGCGTTTAACTACTCTACGATTAAAAATTAAATGATAAATTATTTCTAACGTCTTAAATGTATTTATATTGTGCATTTCCGCCTATGAATTTCTTATAGCAGGCAACCAGTAAATGCCCATTTCCGATATCGCGACAAAGAATGAGTAAATGCATTTTGTTAGCCTAAATATGGCCTAAAAATGTTAATCTTTTTCTTAATTTATAAATCCCGCGCTTTAACTGTGTGACATGATGATATCATTGGTCTCACGTTAATCTGCATTGGTAGATGATTGGTCGCGAAGCGTGATTATGGGAATGGGGTTAGAAATATCTTTAGTTTGTTTGTAGTACTCTTGTTTTCAGGTTCGACCGATTTCACGGTAAATTTTCTAATCATTATAGGTATTATTATAAGTTTTTCTCTCCGATTTCCTGCAACCTAAGTATACCTATACAATAAATAAAAAGCGAACTTTGAATTTAAACCAGATACAATATTAATATTATCATGAAGTCCTTTACCAACACAGGCAGTTGAAGCTTTACCTATGGTTAAAACAACGTTAAAACGCAGACGCCATTTCTCGACGGGGGATTCAGCCCGTTTTGTGCTTTAGTTGCTTACTGCCTTTTTTTCTGCAGAAGAATGACGGATACGTGAGAGTGGAATAATAAATCGCCAAAGTAAGTATTTTTTTATACTTATTGGAAACAGTTATAATATGATATAGGTACCTTTATAATAATACACAAAACATATGTTTAAAACTACCAGTAAATCCACAAAAAAATTGTATGGCCGTGAAGCTTAAAATAATAATTCTACGATTATTTTTTTAGGTAAATGTTCTGAAACTTCAGGACGGCGAAGATTCCACAGACACAACTAGGAGGGTTATGACCAAGTTAAATGGACACGACTTTGCCTTGCTAATAAATTGATCGGGAAGAAATAATAAGCCGCCATTTTATTCCTTTATACATTGAATATCACTATTTTACCTACACATAAAAGATGTAATTTAACAGGTATTGCATATGTAAATATTTTTGAATACATATTATGTACAGAAACGCTGGTGCTTTATTTTTACCATTTAACATGTAAAGGCTAAATAATAATTTGCCGTGATTTGCCCAGCAAGGCAAAGTGCCTGGCGGCCTACTGACGGCCAGCGGGTCAAAAAGATACATTTGCGGTAATGGCTGCCAATACTCTGCCAATGAACAAGGAGGGCAATGCCAATGCTTTAAAAGCGTTTTGCCTGCATGGCATGTTTGCTGGGAACCTTTGCTTTTTCAGTGTTTACTGGATTTTGCCTTGTACCAATGTATTGATGTTAATAACTTACCTATGATGAATTTTTTTCTATTTTACCTTTGCTGTATTCCCTTGGACTTAGTGGTCCAGTTTTCTATGTAATATTGTTTAGTTTCCATTTGATGGGATTTTTGCATAGAAAACTTAGTATTTTCCTCTATACTTGGTTGATTTGACTGGTGTTTGATTTACTTTGATTATTTTGCTTGTATGGATTATGATTTGGGATCTAGGTCCACTTCTTGTTCAAGTTATGAATACACGGGTAACCTTATTGTTGATGTTAGATTTCATTTACCGATGTTGTCTATATTTAAGTTTTCTTTAATACGTTTTTTTTTATACCGATTGTGACTTCTACCCAGTCTTACGAGACGTCTTGCAGTCTTTCTTTTTTATTATTATAGGCTGAGAGGTGTTGGGTGTTTCCGGACGGCGCTTCGTCGCCTTCTTAACGGAAGGCCAATCTGTCGGGAAGAGTTGTATCGTGGGGGGCGGCTGTCTGACCTCCGGAGCTTTTGTAAAAAAAATACCAGTCTGTGCATCCCGTTACAGCCCGGAGGAGGGCAAAGCTACTGCGTATGACCTCGCTCGCAGGTTAGTACGATACGACGGGCAGGAAACAGTGGCATTCTTCGGAACAACCTTTTCTAGTTTTTTTGTTTCTTAAAATACTGCGGTACACAGTTGTTTAGGCACTGTTGTATCTTTTAGTTTGGTGTGTACTACAATACACTTCCTCTTGACCGGTGGAACATTTGGGTTACAATTTATTCAATCTTTTTCTGCTATTTGTTATTTTTAGTTTTACACCTTTCAGGTATTGTTGTGTGGTCGGTTTCTTTTGGTCTCTCTTGGGAGTTGTAGGTCGTGCAGTAAGGTTGTTTGTATGAGGTTAGTAAACGAGGTTCTCCAAGCCGCATTTGGTTGTAACGCAATGCTAACTCAAGACCAATTATTACACAACAGTTCATTTAATTGTCACATTTTTACTTACGGTTCTTTATACCATACAAACGGCTCACGACCACTTCCTGCTTCTCTTGAGGTTTCCATAGGTTTCCGACTGCATAGCAGTCACTGGAATATTTTTCGTTTGATTACTTCTTTTATTATTATTTCATTATTTTAGTATTATTGGTTTATTGGGAGGCTACGTCAGTAGCGTTTACTTACCCTTTTCTTTTGATTTATTGGTACCCTTTTTTTTGGTTATTTGACTATGTCAATATCTTTTATTTTTCCATTTAATGCTACCTTTCTTTTTTTCCCTTTTCTGGACTAATATCCGTTCTTTATTATAATTATTTGCTAGTGAAGAATTTAATATTATTGCTGTTTGATTATCGTCGATCAATTTTCTGTAGAAAATTCCCCTCCTTTCCTAGGAGAAGGGGAGTTGTAACGGTTCAGTTTAGCCACTGAGTACTACTAGTTGTTATATTGATTTTACCCATTACCTTTGTTTAGAATTCCAATGTTCGACAAAATTTCATTTCATTATATTTCATTTTCTGGCTAGGCCTGATTTTCCTGATAGACTTCTTGTTTAACAGAGTCATTTCGTGTCCTTTTAGGCCTGTCTTAATTCCGTTTCTATAGTTGTGTATCATCAGTTCGACATTCGATTTTGCCTCTCTTGTCTGTATACATCTGGTTGGACTTGTTGCGAACACCGGTGTTTGTGTCTGCAGGTGTAGGTTTTTGTGATTTCTTTTAAGTGTATCACGGTACCATTCTTCTTTTTTTTTGGTGTTGGCGCCGTCGGGCCCTTGCACATTTTTCCTTTTACGACCGTCTTCTTGGGTCGTTGTGGGCTTCTGTGACTTCAAATGGACGTTGCCGTGTTGGAATTTTCGCTGTGTAGGGCGGGTTTTTGGATCGACTGGAGGCCATCGGGGTTCACGTCATGATTTCTTTTCTTTATGCTTCTGGCGGAAGTGTCGTTTTTTTGACGGAGTTTGACTTTTTGATTTTTCTTGGGTGGGGAAATTTTTCTGGACTTTACTTTGCGCCTGTCTTCCAAGAAAAGAGGGTTGGTTGGAGATCGGGTGTCATCCCCTCACCGTGAGGTGTTTTTATCCCATCGTACCTGTTTTAGTGCAGTGAGGAGTTTCCACGTTCCCATTTTGGAAATCTCGCTGCCCAAAATCCGTATGGATGATGTAAATTCTCGGATCGACAAATGAATTGTCAATCACATGCACCCGCAAAGTCTTAAGAGGGTTCTATGTACCGGCCAAAGTTCTTTGCACTGGCCTAAATCCTAGTTTACCGGCTGGCTATGTAGTACCACTGCTAGGCTTATGCTATTGTACCGGCTGACTAATCTATCCTGCCGTTGGTATCAACTGTAAGCTTGTACCGTAAGCTTCTACCGCAAGCTTCTACCGTCAGCTTCTGCCGTCTAAGTCCTATCCTCAACCTATCTACTGGTCAACGTTTATAACAGACAAGTCCTAGGCTAGCTATGTAAACCAATAATTCTCTACTAAATTTAGCTTATTCTGCGCTGATTCGGTAACCAAAAGGTTATAATCGATTTATTTTTGGTCATCATTACCTATAATAATATGCTTCACATTTAGTCATTGGATTATTTAATTAGCCTTCATAAATCGGTTTCATGATATGTAGTACATAACCATTCGGTTGTCCTTAAACTCTAGTTCCATATTAAATATGGTCAATTATATTTTTATCCTCTGAATGGGGAATTGGGTCACGTGATCACTCCCAAGGTTATTTATTTCTTTTATACGAGGTGTTCATGATATTCATGATATTCATTAAATAATTTACATCATATATTTTTAAATAAATTTGTTGTAGTAACATGTATCTTTTATTCAGCTCACATGACATCCCTTTTTCATTTCAGTTGTTTATCCGTCTTGTATAGTGTAGTGCCCAGAAAATCGCGGGGACTTCCAAGTTGCGTCCGTTTTAAAACTTGGTGGCGCTTGAACCCTTTACTCCTGAGTAGTCGGTGAATTGCACGCACTATAACCACTACACTGCTCTAAGCACGGGTAATCGAACTGGCTTTGGTTTACTGATTTTACTTTTTTGATAAAGGTCCAAGTGGTAAGTTCTTGTGTCCGTATTCATCATAACACCAACATCACTTAAATTAAATAAAAGACACGAAAGTGCGTCGCATCTTTTTAAATAATTAATTTTTTTCCCAATTTTAGATACAAGATTTTTAAACTGTAATTTAAATTTTAAATTAGAATCTAAAATTATTCCCAAATATTTAAAAGAATGTATAATTTCTAATTATTTATCACCAACAAAAATATTTATATCTATATTATTCATATAAATATGCATGCCTTTCGATGGACCAACTATTACTATTGTGGAAGCACTGTACAGGGTGTCCCAAATTCGAGCCTCATCATGGGGATCTCGGAAACTATAAGAGATACAGCATCGGTTAAATTGTGGCAAAGTTGCGCAATTTTGTACTGAGCAATATCGCAAAAAAATATCTGAGCTATCTTTTATAGTTTTTGAAATTTTTGCAAAAAACTAAAATTTTGAGTTTTTGTTTTTTTAAATTGCTCGACTTATTTTATCCGCTACAGAAAAACAAGCACAACAATGTTAAAGCAACTTTTTACGCTCCATATTGTGACGTTTTTAGAATTTCGTTACAACGTTTCGTTTTTGTGGAACTATTATCAACTTTAATTTTTTAAATACGGACCTGCATTTTTTATTTTATTTTTTGATAGCCCTTTAAGCCCTGAATTCAACCATGTACCACACTTAATTATATTTAGACGTTTTGATGTCATTATTACATCTGCAGAAATGATAATAATTATTTTTAAATACGGCCCTGGTGTATATTTGACTCTTGGTTTATTAAAACCACCATACTGGGCTAAATTAGTATCAAGTGTAGCAAAATAACTATTACGAGGCTGCAAGCGTTCAGGGTAGTCCTGTAAATAACGGTCACAAGAAGTTTGTGAATTCCTATTGGAAGAATAATAAACTCGTAACATGTCGCGCTTTTTTAAAGCAGAAAACATAATTTTGCTGAAATATTCAGTATAAATGGTAACTGCAGTTGTCAAGATAATTAAGGTAAAAGTCATGCTTGCCAACCTATAACCTATTTCGCGTATATTTATTTAATTCTTCTAGCTTTTACACAAAATTTAAATAAAATCATTATCGTCTTCATATTTTATAGGTAATAATTGACATATTAAATAAATATCAAGGAATTTCATTAAATATTTTAGGAGAATTTTGTAGCGAAAAATGTCGGGTAAGATTTTTTTTAACATTATTATGTCATTCTTCTTTCACTATACAATTCTCCCAAAATTAGCAATGAAATAAATTGATATTTTTGTAATATTTCAGTCAGATTTTATTTAAATGTTAGTTAATTAAATAATAAACTAAAAAAAGCAACGCGAAATAGGTTATTTATTTATTTATTTATTTATTTATTTATTTATTTTCTTTCTTTGGGGTACACACAGGATACGCTCCCATAAAGGTACCCGCCGTTTACAATTATAATTAACTTATCATCATATACAATACTATCTAATCAATAGCATAATTAACTTACTTTATACACTACAGGTTAAACGTTTGAAAGTAATATTTTGACTTTACTTTTAAAAATACCTGAAGAGTCGGAAAAAAAATATACTTCGTTGTGTATAAGATTCGAATATTTAAACATTCTGGAAAAAGGTGAGTTTAAACAACTGTTTGTTCGAGAAAAGCGTGATTTAAATAAATGTGTGTGCCGAAACATTCTCTGGGGCACATCGAAGGTAACCAGTTCTTAGAGATCGGGACAATCAATTCTTGAATTTATTATTTTATGAAGATTGAGCACGTCGTTAACCGATCTCCGATGCTCCAGGGACATAATTTTAAAATTAGTGCGTAGTACCTCAAAATTGTCGTACAATATATTTTCCCTAAAAGCCAAACATTTTAAGAATTTATTTTGGACAGATTCTATACGTGATTTATATACATTATATTGTGGGTTCCAGACAGATGAAGCAAAATTTAGTCTGCTGAAGACGTAAGCATAATAAAGGGATATTAAAGTTTTGTTATGTCTAAAGCATTTACTTTGCCTATTTACAAGTCCTAACATTCGATATGCGATGTTAACAGTATTTCCTATATGAACGTCGAACAACAACTTGTCATCAAAAACAACTCCAAGGTCCCTGGCCAGGGTCTCCCGTTTTAAAGGACATCCATCAAGCTTGTAGCTGTGGACTATATAATATTGCTGTGGTTATAGGTTGGCAATAGATGAAATTACGTTGAGAATTCCACCTTAAGCCAAACAATCAAGTAGAAGTTCTTGTCATAGCAACCTTTGTTTTGTTTGGTTTTATTTTTACTTTGTTACAATTTATATAAAAACTTAAATATAGTAAATTATTTGTATAAAATTCCGGATCCATTTACATGTTGTATGTGGTAAAAAGATTAAGTAACTAACACCAGGGCCGTATTTAAAAATAATTGTCACATTCCTGAAGATGTAAAAATGACATCAAAACGTCTAAATATAATTAAGTGTGGTACATGGTTGAATTCAGGGCTTAAAGGGCTATCAAAAAATAAAATAAAAAATGCAGGTCCGTATTTAAAAAATTAAAGTTGATAATAGTTCCATAAAAACGAAACGTTGTAACGAAATTCTAAAAACGTCACAATATGGAGCGTAACAAGTTGCCTTAACAATGTTGTGCTTGTTTTTCTGTGGCGGATAAAATAAGTCAAGCAGTTTAAAAAAACAAAAACTCAAAATTTTAGTTTTTTGCAAAAATTTCAAAAACTAAAAAAGATAGCTCAGATATTTTTTTGCGATATTGCTCAGTACGAAATTGCGCAACTTTGCCACATTTTAACCGATGCTGTATCTCTTATAGTTTCCGAGATCCCCATGATGAGGCTCGAATTTGGGACACCCTGTACGTTCTATATTGATACCCTCGTTGATACCTTAAATATCTAATAAATAACACAATTAAATACAGACCGTTAAAAATATTGTGTGAAATACACATATTTTTGTTTTGTGAACCTTTTTCCTCTATGCTTACACCGATACGTATTAGCTTACTGAATAGACAGACATTTTTTTTATATTAAATCTGCACTTTTTAGCAAATTCTGCCACTAAAAATGGTATACTGTTAATATTGTCATAGGTTTAAATACATTTTAGTAATATTATTAAACCTTACCAGAAGAGTACATATTATTATTTTATATTTCATCTCTGATTTGCAAGCACACACCATCCCTCAAATCGTCAGTCAAAGGTTTAGCTCTTTTCTTGGACACCACCAGACGATTCTCGACAGGCCCATCTTTGTATCTTCTCACAGAAAAATCAGAAATTTGCAATGCTTTAGCAGTTTCCTGTCGGTTAAAACGATTAACATTATTTTGCTAGGAAAGGAATATACGCGTTTAGTTAATTTTGTTTGTAAAGTTATGTCATATTGTTAAAAATGTATAAAGATGTTAAAAGATGTTTTTTTTTTGATTTTACCATTAACCTTTTAGAGCCTTGTTGGCTCAAAAAGTTCTTAAAAATATTTATGTGTAATATAAAACAAATCCTTAAATTAGTGTATTTTTATCTCACCTACCTGTACGGTATTAAGCTGAGGGTGCCATCCTTTAAAATAAAACTATACATTTTGTGTAAACTGCTGAGCCATTGTATTGCCATGCAAATATAAATATGCCTTTACCTAAGTAAAAAAATTGAGAGTGTAATATTATTCGTAGAAATAATATTTTACTGTCCTTATAATTGAATTTTTCATTTTAAGCTTATTACTTATTGGGTTATCTGTGCTTAAACTTATTAGGTTATCTACGCTTAAACTTATTAGGTTATCTGTGCTTATCCTTCATATGCCTCCGCTGGGATTTGAACCCAAAACCTCGAACCAGTCGAACGCTCTAACAATTGCTACTACGGGGACTATGAAATTCGCTCTACCAACTTTGGCCATATAATTTAATTAATTGGGCTAGGTATACCAATGAAAGGTATTAATAAGCAAGAGTGTAGATATTTTGGGGGGGGAGGGAAGCAATTTTTTGAGTTTTATTTTTTAAGATTATTAAACTATTTACAAGAGAAATAATAGAGGATGGTTATTGAATTAAAATGCAGTAAAATTGTAAATGTAAGTGAAGCAAAAATATAATGGAAGATTGATTTAAAATATGAAATAGTACTCGTCAAGTTTAATTTTGATTTAGTTCCTTCAAATGTTGAGCACGTCAAACGCCTCTTTAATTGAATCATTTTGACGCAGCACAAATTTTAAGGAAAGTTATCAAAATTTAATTAATTAAAACTTTGACTTGTAGGTACTATTTCAAATTATAAATCATTACTTTTTGTTTCGCACCCTACTTAAAATTTTACTGCAATTTGTTTCATTAATGCAACCATCCTCTTATTTTAGTTGTATACAATTTAAATTTACGGAACATTAATTTAAAGAAGTGTTGTGTTGATTAAGGTCTTGAAGAAGACACAATGCGATGCAGTGGCGTCCCTGCAAA
The DNA here is from genome assembly GCA_963969555.1 of Polydrusus pterygomalis. Classification (NCBI taxonomy): domain Eukaryota; kingdom Metazoa; phylum Arthropoda; class Insecta; order Coleoptera; family Curculionidae; genus Polydrusus; species Polydrusus pterygomalis. The sequence continues at coordinate 49,618,047 of OZ018382.1, forward strand.
CATGTCCTTTAATATTTTTTAGAAAAAAGTGGTACACCACTGACATTTTTCCATGTAGATATTGTTTCTGATTAGCCTGGTTAATTCTACATAAAAATGGTCTCTTAAGTTTTTCTTCTCTTTAAATTAATTTAACTCTACTATTATTATTTACATTGATAATGCAAAATTTTGTTTTATAAAAATTGATGGAAATGACCACCTTCACTGACTTAATAGGCATGCTTTCGCCCATCTTTGCATCGAATAAGCGCACTTCAAATATTCCAGGCGAATTCCGTATTGTTTCACGGAAGGCAACTATTCGCTCCTTTAAATTTTCTAAAGTGTTAATAGGAGTTTTATAGACTGGCGTTTTAAGATGACCCACAAGAAAAAATCCAAACTATTGAGATCTTGTTGGCCTTTGTTGAGCTCCTCCGCGACCTATCAAACGAATCGGATAAACTGCATCTAAATGGTCTCGAACGATTACACTGAAATGAGCAGGAGCTCCATCATTTGATCCTTAACGCATATGGTACATCCTCAAGTAACACAGGTACCTAGTTCTTTTTGAAGGAATTACAGATAAGACTGCCGTTAAGACGTTAATTATGTTTTTAAGAACGTCACCGTTCCAGGATAACTAGATTTATGTGATCAAAAATTATTCGTCAATACTGCAAAATAAAGCTAATTTAATTTATTTATATTAATTTATTAAGAACAGTGTGCCTAAGGAGAAAAACGCCAGAAACCATTTTCTATCTAATCAGAAATAATATCCGCATGGAAAAATATTAATGGCGTACCACTTTTTTTCTAAAAAATATCAGAGGACATGTTGGCAGGGACGCCACTGGTGGGACAAAAAAATAACTTTAATAACTAAAACATGTGGTTTGATGTCCTATTAGCACATGCCAAAATTGAAAATATTATCTAAAGTACTTTCGAAGATATTACAAAAAACTCATTAAAAAAGAAAAAATTAAACACCCTGTAGCAAAAAACTTAAGTCGTTTACGATATATGTTAAAATGAACTTTTCTTTATAAAATGACTTGAGAAATCATACCCTAAAATATTAGCACGTCATTAAGGAATCATTGCATGAAATTCCTAAAACAAAGGAACTCCTATTTAGCGAGTCCAAATTTATCATATTCCGTTAAGCCAGACCAAAGTTGTGAATATTTTTGCGTAGCACAATTTATCCCCTCCTAAACAAAAAGGTAAAGCAAAAACTCAAAGACGAAAGTTATCCAGAATTTTCATTAGATTAGACTACCTTTGATACATGTTTGTTATGAGGATTTTTGAAAAAATCCCGCTTTATGTTTGGTCACTATAGTTACGCCCCCCTAGCGGCCAACCTAGAAACTTAAATAGTATATTAAAGTACACGTTTTATAAGAAGCGGGTTTAGCGCACGCATCTATTGACACGTGCGCTAAAACGCCTTATGAACCACGTGCTTTATACTATTTTTTCTATTTGTAGTTTTTTCAATAAAAAATACATATTTAACAAGAAAATAAATCCTTTAAATTTTTATGTCTAAATTTTATGTTGGTAATACTATTTTTTATCATAATAACCTCTGGACAACAAAAATTATTTTGCGAACTGTCATTTTTTGATTTATTGATCCATTTTCACCACGAGATTCTTATTTTAGCGATATGAGATTTGAAATTGGACGGAATACGTTGTGTGATCCTTGTACATTCGGTACATATACAGAGCGTTCGGAAATTCGGGCGATTTTGCTAATTTTTTTTTAATTTCAAAAGACGTGATTTTACGTCAATTTTTCAATTTTTCCATTTCAATGTTACCAACATCAAAAAAAGAAAAAACGCGTATCGAAATAGCTTCATTATGAACTTCATTTCAAGTTCATAATGAACTTATTATGAACGTCAAATAGAAAAAATAATTTCCAGCAATTTCTCTCCGTACGGTAAACGGTTTCCACACTGAAAAAAAAGTCTGTTTCATCCCAAATAAATGATGTATTTGCTTTATTTTTGTTAGTCACAAATAATCTTTATTTAGCTCAAACAAATATTGTTTGCAACAAATAAATTGAATTATTTGACTTTTATTTCATATTTGTTTGGTTTTTGTTTATTTATGTGAAATAAAACTTATTCGCGCCAAACAAAAAATTGTTTGTTATTCCTCTGCCTTTAAACGTCTACATTTCAAACAAAATATTATTTGCTGCAAATAACTTTTTATTTCGCCACTGCTTTTTGAGATCTAGGCAGGTACCAGGTAGAGACTGGAGAGTTTAGTCGTTTAGTGAGCGTCTTTCGACAAGGTGATACCTATATAATTTTGTGTGGCAATGGACGTTCGCGATTGGCTAGTTGGCCATAACATGGGACATCTGTGGCCCTCCTTCGAAGGTAATATTTTAATTTTAATGTTTATTACTTAAAAAAGACAGATAAAACATATTATACAAAATAATAATTACTAAATCATGCATGCCATGGAGAAATGCCCATTTAAAAACGTTTCAATTATTTTTGTATATAATAGAAAAAGTTAACAAATTTATCTTTGCCATATTATTATATTATTTTATAAACATGCATATCGTTATTGTTTTGATTTCTGTTTTCAATATAATTATTAATATTCATATATCAAGATGGCCGCGAAAGCGTCTCTTGCAGCCCCTTTGTGTAAAATTATTCATTTGCCTTAAATATTAATTTGCGTGAAATAAATAAAATTTAAAGCAAATAAATATTTATTTGCTATATATAAATAAATATTTCGGGGAAACAATTATTTATTTATAACTATTTTTGATTGTTTGTGATAAATTTAATTTATTTCCCTCAAACAAGATGTTATTTTACAGAAACATTTAGTTATTGCAGTAAATATGGATGTTTAAGGAAAATAAGGCTCTCGTAGGTGCAGACCGAGTTTAATAACTGTCATGTTAATTACAGTTTTGTTTTCTTTTCTTATATAGTTATGTTATTTTTCGTAACAATAAACAGAACATATATAAAAACTGTGGTATGATTTATTTCTTTTTGCAGCTCCTCTTCTAAATAGTTTGGGAGAGTATACCCTATTTTAATTATTTAATTTAAATACCTTATTGTTTATTATAAATATAGTTTTTACCAAAAAATATTTAATAATAATTATATTATATATTATTATGTTCAATAGTAAATAGTTATTTATTTATAGGAAACAATAAGTTATTTAAATTAAATGCCAAAAAGCACACATCCTAATTTCGAAATTATTTGAACAGAATAAATATTTATTTAATAGAAATAAATATAAAGTATAATAAACAATTCGTGATTTGGATTAAATAAATGTGTTGCCGATTTAAATAAATTATTATTTGGACAGAATAAATATTTATTTATTAGAAATAAATATAAAGGATAATAAATAATTCGTGATTTGGATTAAATAAATGTGTTAGCGATTTAAATAAATGATTATTTGAACAGAATAAATATTTATTTAATAGAAATAAATTAATATTTGTTGGTTACCTATATTGCTTCGTGCTAAATAACGGAATTATTTTATTTAAATAATATTTATTTGAATATCATATATTTCCCTCTCAAAAGTCAAATAATTTTGGACAAAATTTCAAATAATTATTTGTTTAGGCCATAGGGAACAAATATTTGTTTCGGCGAACTCCATTTTTGTTTAGATCAAATAAATTATTTTTTCAGTGCAAGATACAACCAGCGCCGGCATCCCATTTTAGTTGTTAATCCGGTACATTTATAAAAACACATTATAACTTAATTTAAAAAGAAACACATACATTAAAACTCCAATCAATCAATCGAAACTATCAGTACTTAACTGATGAGAATGTACTAAGGCTTGGTATTGGAATGATGCAAATTATAACAGTTGCTCATATTTTAGGAAATTAATACGGGGCTACGCCATATACAATTTACCTTTAGATAAGCAAACAATAATCACGAAAGTGGCAGATTTATGGTCTCGCGCATGTAAACAAAGCTAGACACTATTAGACATGCGCACTGCAACATTATCGTTTGACGAATGGGAAAATAGACAGGTCCGGGCTTTAAAATTTAAATTCTTACCAAAAAATTGGACTTTCTTCTCAATTTTTGATCAAGTTGGAAAAAAGGTAGTGATTTCTGGCATTTTTAGTAGTAGCAAACCGATAAGATTTTATGGATAAAAAATTGTTTCAAGGTTTTGTTTTTAAAATTTGTTTAAAAAGGATTCGTCGCGTCGTATTTTTAGTTCGAAAAGGAAGAGACAAGAACAGGTAAATTAAACTAATCTTATAAAATGGAATATAAAAGCAAACAAAACCAGCAAAATAACCAATCTACGGTGTTATCGCGTACCTAACCTCAAGTCAAATATTAGTTGCTGTATAACTTGTATGTATTGATTTTTACAATTTGGCAAAAACTTGTTTTCTTCAAGAATTTAAAAAGTTTTTGCCGGAGAACTTGACCCGTGGAATAATTGGCTTTATTAAAAGCTTAATGATGTGGGTTTCTCTTTATTTTCATACCTTGTTTGTGTAGCCTAGGCCTAGTTTAATGTGTTTAAAGTGATCATTATAAAATAAAGTTATATATTATCAAGATACCACTCCATAGTTACCGAAAATACGAAATACCAGGTATTTTACCCCTATTTGGGCATAATAAGACTATACAACGGCTGCTACTAGTACTAGTCATTGTGTATATTCCAATCCGAGTCACTAAAAGCACAAACGCACAAACACAATTCACTAAACTACACAAAAACTAGAAATCCGTAAATATTAAACACCCACAATCCACGATAGCTATAGTTAAATTCATATAAACTTTGAATGTCAAATGTCAAGACTTGTCATTGTCTAGTTACTTTAGATTTTACCAACTTACTAAATTTCTTATATAGCTGAGATTGGTCAGAACCGGACTGACGAATATTCTGTGATTATTATTATCACAGATTTTTATAAAAATAATTATTAGGATTAATATTATTTAATGGATATAATCAATTAAAAGATATACTTACTTACCATAAACATAGAAAATTATAATAGGTACCAACATGAAAAAAGGTTTTATAAAAACAGCTATTAAATTTTCAATTTTTATTAATTGATATATATTAGGTATGTTAAACTACATAAGTAATACTTCGATCATCACGGGTGGCAATTTGACAACGTACAATGGCTATGTTTTTTGCGCCAAATTAAGATTTAAAAAAATTAAAAAAAAAATACAATTTCTATAAAAACGCGGTTAAATAAAAATGAGGAAGGTATTTTGCGAACCACTTTCACCCACCGCTCAGAAGCAGTAACCTCGTCTACTTTAAACTATTAAATAGAACTACCTTAGTTGTGATACTTCTCTGAAAAGGTTATTGAAAGTACTCGAAAACGTGACATCCTAAAATAATTTTACTTTATTATTAAATATTCCAAAATAATTGGTTTTTGCCATTGCAGCATTATTGTCATTTTTATATTAAAACTGTTCAATACTTAAATGGTGTTAAAATTACCAAATCTTCCTCACTGGCTCTGACAATGGATTTGCAGCAATCGTGATCCATATTTACTCGCTAAAAATTAAAACAAACACAAGCAAACACAATGGTGCTTATTTGATATGCCAATAAAGATACTTACTTCTTACTATCTTACTTTTCTATAAACTAATACACTTCTGAAAAAAAATAGGTCTATAAACAACGTTCAAAACAAACTACACAAACAAACACAATAATACTATCTCAAAAACCCAATAAAATTATTAAAATACTCCAAAAACAAATATCGAATGTCAACAAAACAACATTCGCCATGGAATACGTAAAAATACGGACCTGCCGCACCGTATGATTTACAAACAAAATTACGTTCGAAGTTAGGCGATGGAGTTGTTAAACGTGTTATAAGTGTTTTTTCTTTTTCTTTTCTGGAATTGTTCGGCCAACTCTTTTTATTTCTATCTCTTTTTAATCGTATGAAAGAATACAAGATAGACATACTTTGTGTGCAGTACAATTATACTAATTAAATTTAGCCATTAGTAGAGATTTATATTTTATGAGTTGCTGCAGTATTTGACAAGTATGACAGAACTGAAATGTCACGGCGTTAAAAGTTTATGTGAATTCAACTATAATGGCTATTTGCGCCGCATTATGTAATCCAGGATTACTGCTTAACACTGGATTTGGGACTAAATTTCATTTGCACGCCTTCTGTAATCCAAGATTATCACCTAATCCACGATTATATTTTAATCCTAAGAAATCGAGGGATTATTTCCGAATTAAGTACTAATTCTTGAATTGTAACCTTAAAAAATAGTTTGGTTTTAGTTTTGTGGTTTCATTTGCCAAACAAATCGATATCATCGATTTTGGGTTTCCAAGAAGAAGATATCTTGGGAGAAATTATTTTGAAGATTTGGATGAGCTAAAATTTTTTTTAATGGTAGGCTGAGGAAAGCCACAGTACTTGCTGTGCTTGCAGAAATTGAAATTCATCTGGAATATCCCCATGATTGGTACTGAGACTTATTGAGACCTTATTCTAAAGACTGGTCCCGTATTCTTTAGAATTGTCCCGCCTCTAAAATTTTACCTAAAATCGTCCCGCATTTGTTAAATCTGTTCCGCAACTCTCGGAATGAACATATGCAGACGGTGCGTGCAATGTTGCATGTACAGTACAACATGGGAAAGTGTTAACAGTTCCTGGAGATATTAAATCGGAACCCAGAACTTGTTAGGACATTTTTTGGAGTTGAAATAAATGATTTTAAAAATAATATATTGTCTAAATTTTTTTGTATTTAAATAACTGATCACAAAATATTTAATAATAGGGCATTTAAAGAATATCTTTCAAGTTTTACTAAACTTGTCCATATTTACAGTGATTATTCAATTTATATCTAATTAATTATCACCATTACCGCGGGTTTTTGATATTTATGACAGTACGAAGTTCAAGTTGACACCGAACCGAATATAAGTAGGTGAAAAAGAAAATCACTATACAGACATATCATCCGAAAGCTCTAATCCTGAATTTGTTAATCCCCTATATTATTGTATTGGTGCAAATAAAAAATATATAATCCCAGATTAATATTTAATTCCGGATTATCTAATCCTGTATTAAATAAAAAGCGGTGCAAGTGGGCATAAGAAAACTACAAGGAATCCACAGAGAAACCTTAAAACACAACAACAAAAATGGCGGCCGAGCCGGTTCTGAAGAGTATCTTGAGCATGTCGATTATTGTCGATAAAGTAGGACAGGCCGATAACACGAGGTTTGTGCGCATGCACGAAGGTGTCCAGAAGGAAGGTAGCTAGCTGACCGGCGAGTCATGCGCTCGGACGTATTTTTTCACCCATAAAACGTTACTCTTCTTTGCGCAGGAGATAAGCTGTACGTATCTAAAGGTAAATTGTCTATGGGCTACGCAAGGAGCAAAACGCCTGCGGCTAGCTCACTTAGCGCGGGGCAAACGGGCTTGGGTTCCGAATTGCTTGTGTGCCAACTGTTATGACATGTAAAAGTCAAACCTCAGCCTCTCTAGGCTACCGGCCTCTGTTTGTACTATAAAAAGGTTTAATGAGAACGCCATTTACAGCAAAATAATAGTACAACGGTACAACAGTTACCTCTGTAAATAAAGAAATGGGAATCCCATTCTTGGGGGGTAAGGTCTCCCTTCTAAAATAGATTAATTAAACACAATACCTAACAAAAAATTTAAAATTTAATTAGGACTTTCAATAAATTGGTTCATATTGGCATTAAAAAGATTTGAAATTAAATATAAAACATTATTCAAAATTGTAAATAACAATAGGTCAAAACTTGGTGATTATTCTGATTGAACTCTAATGATAATTTTTTTTTTATTAATAGTCAGTAAACGAGCGAAAGATTGCAACCTTTTTACATACGCTAACATAACCCTTATTTACTTAAAGAAAATCAGAGGAAAGGTACTTCTTTCCCTATTTAAAGGCACTAAAACTCTAAGGGTACTTATCTGACGGTACACTTCTGAAACATGAGACGGTTTAAGGTCCTGTTTATAGCTTTTCGAAACATTCTCGTAACTCTAACACCTCACAGGCTGCTAACAATCATACCAGTCGCACCCAGGCTTGACACATTGGTTTAGGCAAATAATCGATCCTCGTGGTACGATTCTTTCAGTCACCCTCTCGGGACAACCAGTTTTGAGGGTATCAAAATTAGCTCCTGTTGAAAAAAAATGGTGTCAGGAATCTGACCGACACAAGGATTATACAAACTAAGTTTACATTTTAAATTCTTACTTAAGTTCCCAGGGCTAAAAACAGCAAAGGAAAAACATGTCAGATTTGAGGATAACTGGATAAAATATTACCTTAAATTTGGGGTTTGTTGCAATTAGCAATTCTGGACTTCAAAGGATGAAGGAAATTAATAAAACTTAGCAATTTTCCAAAACACCCTCCGACGCCCTCGGATCACAGAAGAAAGTTCAAAAACTGAGGGGCTAAAGCGAAAACAATGAAAGATTATCTACGCTTTTACAGCCACGAGAGGGCACCTTTGACCACAAGGTAACCATCTGTTTGCACTTTTGACTACAGCGTACCTTCGCTGAGAATGAACGCCGATATTAGTTTGGCCACTAGATACTGGATGTCAGCAATTGCTATAATAATTGCAACAGTTTACGACGCGGCATTATTACAATGGTGCCGACGTGAGACGAAATCAAGGGAATGCCCTATAAATACGAGATTATAAAAAAAAACATATAACAGTGACTGTCACGAAATATTAATTTAAGGAATACGGCGCAAAATTGGAGACCATAAGAACAGACGATCCTTACCCCTTAATTCCCTATGTTGTACCGGAAGACGGTTCAACAGAGTCATACCGCTATATATCTGCTTTTTATGCATCTACCATCAGAATATCACTAATTTATAATTTTTTTTTTCTATTTACGGATTTTTAATTTAATTGCATTATTGCTTGCAAATTGTACTCAAAGTCAATTAAGTCTACAAATTGCATTACATATCGGGTATCCTGATTATCTAAATTAGTTTTTAGTACTATGCGCTTCCTTATTAATCAAGATAACGTATTAGATGGAGAGCTCGTGAACCCTCTGAGTAACGGTCGTCCTGTAAGGCTAGTAATTTTTTTAGTAGCTAGTCCTAGCATACTAAGTATGATAATCACGACCTGGCAGGCATCAGCCCTGCACGTCATCAGCCCTGATATTTTTAAAAGTGTGAATAAAATTAGAAAAAAAACTTGTCGTTGTAAACTTCAAATTTTAATATGATTTAGTTCATTAACTGTAAAGTATAAAAAAAAATTGACAGGCGATTTCAGCGAGCACAAATACCTGACAGGTGAATCGAAAAGTGTGCAGTATATTGAAAACAAACTTCTTTCTGTAAAGTTGATGGGAAACTTTTTTATTACCTATTAACTTTACGAAAAAAAAGTTATTCTTCATAAAAAGTTCTGCATTGTCCAAAACCTAAAATGCAACCATCAGATGTTAAATTTTTTCAGTCGTATACGAGGTTTGTCAAAAAATATGAATTTTGCCCAAGAGTAAAGTACCTTTATTTTTGACAATATCGAAAACTGTAATTATGAAAAGTTGTTCGGAATGTAAAACTATATTTTAATATGCAATTACATCCTTCTACTTAATTTTTTTTTATTTTCTGATATTCCGGATACCGAACATTTATCTTTTTATTTATTAAAAAAATCATGATAACCTTTCTGTTTCGTTCAGAAAATAATAAATCTCAAAACAAAATTTATTTCTAAAAGTGATAAATGTTCGGTATCCGTAATTTGAGAAAAATTTAAAAAAAATTGTAAAATTTGTAAAAAATTTGTAAAATTAAAAAAAAAATTAAGTAGAAGAGAGTAATTGCATATAAAATTATAGTTTTACATTCCAAATAACTTTTCATAATTACAGTTTTCGATATTGTCAAAAATAAAGGTACTTTACTCTTGGGCAAAATTCATATTTTTTGACAAATCTCGTATACAACTGAAAAAATGTAACATCTGATGGTTGCATTTTAGGTTTTGGACCATGCAGAACTTTTTATGAAGTATAACTTTTTTTCGTAAAGTTAATAATAAAAAAGTTTCTCATCAACTTTACAGAAAGAAATTTATTTTCAATATACTGCACACTTTTCGATTTACCTGTCAGGTATTTGTGCTCCCTGAAATCGCCTGTTAATTTTTTTTTATACTTTACAGTAAATGAACTAAATCATATTAAAATTTGAAGTTTACAGCGACAAGTTTTTTTTCTAATTTTATTCTTACTCTAAAAAATATAAGGACTGATGATGTGCAGGACTGATGCCTGCCAGGTCGTGATTATCGTACTTAGTATGCTACGACTAGGTACTAAAAAAATTACTAGCCCTACAGGACGACCGTTACTCGGAGGATTCACGAGCTCTTGGACTATATCTCGTCAGGTCTTAAAAAATAAGTCTAATCGATAGCGGGACTAACCTGATTGTCCTCTGATTCGCAGAATTATAAACAAGAGATGTCCTCTAAAAACATTCCGTCTTTTTTTAAACAAAATTGATATATAAATGGATGGGTAAATCTCAGAGTATTTATTTCCTCTATTAGCGGTCGAAGCATCAACAAGTATTTATATTTTCTGCGAGTGTGCATTACCTTTTATTACTAAATTCAGTTAACAGATATGCACAAGTTTGTAATATTATTTATTGCTATTCAAATATCTGTTTGTCTTGCACAACCGTATACTACAATTTATGACAATACAGATCTTAATAAAGTTTGGTCAAACCGAAAAGTTTTAAATAGTTATATCAAATGCATGATGGATCAGGGTCCGTGTACTACAGATGGACGTGAATTAAGAAGTAAGTTTCTATTTTTAATTTATTAAGTTTAAGCCTTATTAGTTTGCCAGATTTGCTATTGTAACAAACCAGCGGGTACCATACATAGGTACTACCTAATTTTTTGTACTTTTTTACATTATTTATTTCTCTTTCCAGGCTTTGTTTATGAACATAATACCCAAAACTATCAGTACAGTTTTTTTTTAAATCTTGGGCATGTGGAGTTGGACGATATCGATTTTTTTTTTTTAAATGGAAACCCTAGTATTTTATTTACTATTTTTAAAGTGCATAATAAATTATACATAAGTACCAAATTGCAAATTAATTTTTGTGTGAACTAGGGTTGCTATTTACAAAAATTATCGATGTCGTCATAATATCTCTAATTTGGGAGACACTGTATCAATAATTTTTTTTTACAAAAAATACCACTACTTAAGATGTAAATACCCATTGCCCAGGTCTTTTTAAAAAAAAACTGGTAAAAATATACAGTGTTTCAGCGGATGGGGTCCCCAAGGGGGAAAATCTTTATGATTCATTTACGACCAAAAGTCATTCCTTATAAAAAGTTCTGCTTGTTGAGAAAATAAATTCACGATAAAAAAATGTTAGATCAGATGTACAGGGTGTTTATAAACTAGCATAAAGACTAAATAATACAAGTTTTAAAATAAAAATTCGATTATTTTAATAAATATTATCGTTTTCATTTAATTATTTGCATTTTACAAAAAATCAATAGAACCGATTTTGTATACGTTCATGGTTATGTCAGCATTTTATTTACATCTGTTAGTATTCTGTTTTCATAAAGGCATTTGCGAAAATCTTCTTATTTAATACAATGTTACAGTTTTGGAAATGTGTCTTATAAATACGCTATAGATGCAGTGGCGGCTCGCCCGATGACGCAGGTGAAGCGCTGCTTCACCTGCCTTTTCACCTACCTCATATTATTTCCAGACTGACTAAATAATTATTTAAAAATTTATTCGTTTCTATAAAACTTTGTTTTCTGATATTATTTACATATATTATGATGCGTTTTATTCAATTAACAGAATGCTACAGATTTGATTTTATAACACACTGGAAAAACCATTCGGCAACCTGTAAAACGCGCTGCTTCGCGCTGTGAAGCAGAGTCTTGATAACGCTTCCGCTGGCTCACGTCAGACACGATGGATGCGGCGGTTGCCATGACAACACGACGCGCGGTCTCGATTCGGCCGGCGACAAGTGATGCAAATTTTCCACCTGCGTTTATGTCGCGTGCCGGGTATTGTTTCTTTGCGGTATTTAGTTTTATATTTCACAAAGTTTGAGGCTGACACAACTTCAAATCAAATCAAAAATTTCGATCGAAAAAGAACTATTAAATAAACTTATACTTGCACAGCCATTTTACGAGGACATTATAAATAAGTTTGCAAATTTAAAGGACAGAAGAATTTGCCTCACATTCAAACAGTAAAATATTTCTAAATTAGTCGTGTTACCTTCCTAATTTCCCTGATGTTACCGAATTTAGGTAAGTTTTTGGAAAAAAATTCATATTATTAACATATTGCAATATTATTTTATGTATGTATGTATACGATCCAAATTTAAGTATCAAGTAGTTGGCAAGCGCGGATCCAGGGGGGGGGGGGGTCATGGAAGAAGTCATCCCCCCCCCCATTTATAGGTATGTTATGAAATTGAATAATTTATCATACACGTGTTCACTGCAAATATTAGAAAATAGTAGACAAAAACGAAATTTTGGCTATGCTGCATCACCTATTCATAATGTCACGAGCCGCCACTGTATAGATGATTTTCATGAAAAATTTCCTAATTCGCCTGTGCATTGAGCCTGTGTCAAAAAGAGGATTGCGAAAATTATTTAAAAAATTTAATGAAACTGGGTCGGTGATAAATGTAAAGAAATAAAAGAATAAATATGTTGAAAATGACGCAGCTACATTATGAGTAATAGGGTCAGTTTTAGAAGACTCTAAAATTTTATTTTAAAATATTCGAATTTTTATTTTAAAACTTGTATTTAGTCTTTCTGCTAGTTTATAAACAACTTTGCTTTATTAAATTTCTGTTAAAAATAATATATAATGGTACTTCTCTCGTGAAGCATTTTCTTACTTTCCTAATTTATTAACACCCTGTACATCTGATCTAACATTTTTTTATCGTGAATTCATTTTCTCAACAAGCAGAACTTTTATAAACAATAACTTTTGGTCGTAAAATGAATAATAAAGATTTTTCCCCCTTGGGGACCCCATCCGCGGACACACTGTATTTCCAAAATAAACTTTTATACCCCTTTGCTTTCGAGTTACATCCGGTTTAACCGGAAGTTGATCTTTTTGGGAAGATAATAAAAATTGAAGATGGGGACATGTAAGCCGTTTTGCTCTAAGACGTACTGTTAGAAAGTTATAAGCTGTCAAAGTTCAAAAATGTCACTTTTCGAGAGTCAATATCTCGGAAACTATGAAGTATAGACTAATAATGCATTTAATAAAAAATAATTATAATTTTATGTGGAATTTAAAAATGTAAAAATATACTGGGTGTTATATTTAAAAATATAAAATTCGTTCGAATTCCAGACAAACTAAAAAGCTGGCAACAACGCCAATATCGTCATTCGGTGCGTTAGATCCTCTTACACAATAATTGTTCCAAATTTGGTTTAAATCAGCCAGTAAATTGTGATGTTATTAAGCCGGTTCCAGACTTTATACACACACTGTATTTAGTGCTGATCGTTTTAGCAGAAGAGAAAATGTTGAAAGACCTTAATGGAACTTTTATGGAATTAAAAAATGACGTGTAAAAGAGACATAATATGGAGAAATTGATAAAAGTTAAAACATACTGAGTATGTGAGAAGTCTGTAAATGGGGTCTAAACCAACCAAATAGACTGGGGAAGAAGAAAAAACTTTTTTAAAAAGAAAGTGTCGAAGATTATTTAAATTTTTTATAAAACATTTTTAGGTATTTGTCAATAAGCCATTGTGAGGGTCACCATTTTCCCTTATGCTAAAACCATCAGCACTAAATATATCTTCTGTCTCCTGATGATGAACGTTTCTACGTTCGAAACATGTAGAGTCCCTTAACACATTCGCTGCCATGGCGGACACCGGTGTCTGATCAGCTATGATTTTACCACGCCAAGTCAGACACCCGTGTCCGCTACAGTTATTCAACCACACTGCCCAGCGGACACACTTTTCTATAAAAGTTTTCATATGAGGTGTCTGTATTGTCGCTGCGGCACAGTCCATTTATCTTGGTTTTTTGATTGGACAATGTAAATAGATTTTATAACACGTGTCTGTTATTGTGTCCGCTATGGCGAGCAGACTTAATTTTTTTAATTAATTTCCATACAGGCCAGGGCAGACACCCAATATTCAATAAAAATTTAAAGCGCGTTTTGTATTTATTTATTTTCTTTTAAGAAATGTAATCAAAATGTTAACACATTAAATCAGGTGTTGTATAATAATAAACAGATATAAAGAAATCACTCCCTGATTCTTCATTGGTTACAAAATACATAATTCTTCCGGTTCTGTTATTCATTTTTGCACAAAAATAGAATGTAATAAAATAAATCACGTAAATCGGCCTAAATTTGCAACGGAGAACTAACAGTAGACACTTACTTCCAACTGAAGTCTCCTTACACTCCTTACAGTAGGGCTATAGCTCTATACGATGGGCGGATTTAATGTGTCCGCTATCTACGTCGTGTCCGCTAAGGTGTCCGCTGTGGCGTAACCATGTAAGAAAAATGTCTTCTCAGAGTGTCTTCTGTGGCGCGTTATGGGAAAATGGTTTCACCACGCCATGTCAGACACCGATGTCTGTTTAGGTTTCATTTAAAAAAAAACAGGCAAACAATACATCAAAAAAAAAAACTGCTATACCCAATAGTCTTAGAATTTCCGTATCTTATAGGATTTAACCTTGGCCTGGTAGACCATTTTTACAAATTTGGCTTGGCAGCGAATGTGTTAAAGAATTTTATTCTATTAAATTTTGTGGAGGAAGAATTTTAGGTTTATCTTTCTTTTCCGTACTTTCAACTCCACTTTATGCATGGACTACTTCTTCAAATTACATTGTTATATGTTTAACATTTAGGTGGGTAGGTAGGTAGGTTAGGTATTTTGTGCTAAAAAATATTATTGGATGATGACGAACTAAATACTCTTAGATATCATAGAAAACATTCAGAATGTTTGCATTTTTAATTAAAACTCAAAATACAACTTAACCGTCTTTGTCGCACCCTGTAAAGCATCACTCGCTGAACAGTTTTAATCACTTGAGTTTGATTCTTTCTTTTCGCTTTTTATAAGTTTTTCCTGTTACTTTCAGCTCATGTTCCAGACGCCATAAGTACAAGCTGTTCATCATGTACAACAGCACAGAAAAGATTAGCAAAAAGTTCAGCTCAGTATCTTATCGATAACAGACCCAGGGAATGGGCGAAACTTTCCGACAAATATGATCCAGAAGGAAGGAATGCTGCTAATTTTCTTGACTTTTTGAAATACCAATACTAATTTAATTAAATATATGTTTATACTTACAATGTATAGTATTAAATTTATTTAGTTGATTTTCTGTTTTGTTTTACAATTTGTTTTAAAGAAACCTTCAGTGAATTTTTATATGACTTATTTCAGCAAGCTCTTGAAATTCCTTGAATAATTTTCAAACACTTCCTTCTCCATCCATCCTTTCTTTGTCACTGCGTATACCAATTTCGGACGCTGTCCATTCATCGTACACACATCTTTGTCTTTGAAAACTACTGTTGTACCTTTGTTGCCAGCTGCACTGCAAGCCAATACTACAGTTGTTATTTCTACCAGGACCACTTTTCGTTCGACTGGCCGGAAATCCTACTTAACCCACTAATTGTGTTTTATTTGGTTAATAGCAAAAAATTCTCTCCTCTAGGTTCCAGAGGTGACTTGGTTTGACTTCTAAATCAAGTTAATTGTTGTCTTTAATAGATCAAAATATTAGTAAATATCAAATGGATCTGAACTATTTTTTCTGGCAACCTCTGCCCTTTGTGGCTTTTTAATAGACAGCCAATGTCTTTTACGAAAGTTTTTTTACCAATCTTCTCCTGGATATTCATCTTCTCTTCAAGCTAAGTTTTAAGCTTAATATGTTTTAAAACCCTTGCTACACCTTCTAAAACTTCTGATGTTGAAAGTACGAAGCCCCATTTTTCCATACCTATAAGGCCTTCTGCAATTTTTTTCCTCTTCGAAACAAATATCGGCACATCTTCCAATTTAGTCGCCTCCTATACCCCTTCTGCCTTTGGGAAGGTTTCTTAAAGTACTTCTAGGTATTTTATACAACCTGCTGGCCTACCCATTTTGCCCGTTGCAACGTCATTAGCAGCATATTTTTATTGTTCTTTTGAATAAGCCGTTTGTCTATTCGTGTTTCGTTTATAACATCAAACCATCTTCTTACACTAGAACAAGAAAATAAACATTATGTAAGTATTTGGGGCAAGAGCACCATTGTTGAGCGCACTTGCCTCTTTCTCATATGTGTGCGGGGCTAATGCGACCCGTTTAATATTTATATTAAGTACTGCATTTAATTGTACATTAATAATTTTAGCCTTATGTTCATTATAGACACATAAAAATGTAAAATAATACATAATATAAGAACCTGGAAGCAAAAATATCCACTAAATATAACTAGTGCATAAAATATTTCCGGAAATTTTGAAAAATTTTGTCCAAAGTCAATTTTTGTAACAAAAGCATCAATTCAAATCCCGAACTCGCAGGATAAGTTATTTTTTTTAGGTGCTATGCACGAATTTCTTTTTGCAAGCAAGGGTTGGCAAAAGAGCCAGTATACTTAGGCCTAAGAAGCCCATTGTATCCCCTATCGCCTGGGTAATGTCAGCCAGACGGGATCTACAGTTTAGCGTGGAATCCAAACCACGTGTATGCATTGGTCTGTCCTTTTTTTACTTCCCTAGAGTCCGCTTATCATCCGCTCTCGGTCGCGATATTACGAATACCCAGTGCATTCTTTTATCCACTGATCTTCTGAGCATATTTTTTTTTATTAAGCGTATGCTTTGGGCGAAAATCGAACTAGGGCCGCCACGGTGGAATGCAGGTAGCTGTACCGTGCACGAATGCTTTTGTTAAAAAAATTCTAAGACTAATGATTTCTACAAATTTCCATCAGGAAATATTTTATGCACGTTTTGATGGAAAATGTTTGTAGTTTAAAGAAGTTTATTAAATTATAACAATTTTTCCTAATACAAATTAATCATTAACTTTGGTTCTGCCTATTAATATTGGAACTAGAATATAATGAACCGGGTGTACAACTAAAAAGGGTCGCCTGCACTATCTTGGACACCGTTTAGGCGGGCAGAAAGTCTAGGCACAGTTAGGGCCAGGCGCAAAATGAGACTCAGCTTGGTGAGGTGATGCAGCGTGAGTCATGGAGAGTTTATGGCGGGAGAAAACTGCTAGCGCGGGTTCGGCGCAAAATAAGACGCAGCAGGAGGTGAGAGAGTTATATATCGGGCCGAGGGTTTTGGATTTTTAAAAAACACTGCTTTCAAAAAACACAACTTTAACCCTCACATAAAACAAATTTATTTGAGAGATTTGGAGAAGCACAAGTTTTACAAACGACAGTAACAATAGAAGTGACGAACAAAACTTATCTCTAATTATAACATTTCTCATCTGAAATACTAGGAGTGGTCTAAACTGCTAGATAAGCAATATTACTGATTGCATCAGCAATATAGAGAATGTAACTCCTCCACCCTTAGAGGGAATATAAACTTTTAAAAGTTTCTATGACCTAAATAACAATTGAATCATCCTGAACATTTTTAACATTTTTAGTTTTTACATTAATGGGCCATAGATACTGCCAAATAAAAAATAGTATAGTAAATATTATATCCATACGCAATAACTGTACCTCACAAGGGGTGTTTTTATAAAAGTTTTCAGAATGTATATGAGTACATAAATGGTCATTAATAGATATGCTTTGCATATTTTTTTAGATATGGTTTTCATATACAGTGGGTAAGGGAAATAATAGAAACAAATCATAGTTTTCTTTTTCTACAAACGCAATCTCAATTACAAAGTTTACCTTTTCATTTTTAATATATCTCTTAAGTTCTAAGGTATTTTCTATTTTTAATACATTTTCTGTTGTTGGTTCAAACGGCTATTTTCAAATTTTAATTTTGTATTTAGTAATTTTAATTCATTCAAAAACTCCTTTATGTCAATAATAGTGTTATAATAAGTTATTATTGCAGTTTCAATATTTTCTAATATATCGTAAATGTTTTGATAAAAGGTGGTTGGTTATTTGTGAAACGACCGTATGTTTACGAAAAAACTCAAAAAGATTTGATTTGTCGATTTCGACTTTATTAATTATTTCAATTATTTGGTTAACTCGTAATTTTAGTGTTTCTTGATTATGAGAAACATTTTTAGTCGTCTCTTGGAAATTATTTATCGAATTATCGAAAAGCGTAATTTGTTTGTCTAGAGCAATTTTTACATTATTTTGGTTTTGTCTTAGTATGTTTATGTTATTGTCGATACGTTCCGCATCGTCCTGATCTAGGTTTCCTGTGATGATTTTTATTATACTACCTAGAGCATTTATTGGAGCTCGTCTTTTGCGATTTTTACTTGGAAGGATTTGATTTAATTGATTATAAATTTTTTATTTAAGGTTATCAAAATAACATACGAGTTATGAAATTCCTTTATATAGTTAGGAAAGTTATTAATATTTTCTTTAAGTATATCGTATTTATCGACGGGAATTATAGAACCCGGTGCGACATCTTGCGTCCCAGTACGGTACCTTAGAAAAGGTCAGTCGTAATGGGATTATTCTGTAAAAACAGAAAATTTTGCAAGTGCGCTCACAAAACCGGTACAAGTGCCAGACCACAGTAAACCACCGTAAACGGCGAAACGCGTCTGGGGAAGAGTTTGGCGGAAGGAAACAGACAAAACCTTTTTCGAATTAATATCTGTGGTCCGGCACTTGTACCGGTTTTGTGAGCGCACTTGCAAAATTTTCTGTTTTTACAGAATAATCCCTTTACGACTGACCATTTCCTAGGTACCGTACTGGGACGCAAGATGTCGCACCGAGTTCTATAATTCCCGTCGATAATCGATCCTGACAAGTGATTTGTCTTCGAGCCCTGTTTCCTTCTGCCAAACTGAGCCTCACTGATGAGCCGTAAACGGCGAAACGCGTCTGGGGATGAGTTTGGCGGAAGGAAACAGACAAAACCTTTTTCGAATTAATATCTGTGGTCCGGCACTTGTACCGGTTTTGTGAGCGCACTTGCAAAATTTTCTGTTTTTACAGAATAATCCCTTTACGACTGACCTTTTCTAAGGTACCGTACTGGGACGCAAGATGTCGCACCGGGTTCTATAATTCCCGTCGATAATCGATCCTGACAAGTGATTTGTCTTCGAGCCCTGTTTCCTTCTGCCAAACTGAGCCTCACTGATGAGCCGTAAATGGCGAAACGCGTCTGGGGATGAGTTTGGCGGAAGGAAACAGACAAAACCTTTTTCGAATTAATATCTGTGGTCCGGCACTTGTACCGGTTTTGTGAGCGCACTTGCAAAATTTTCTGTTTTTACAGAATAATCCCTTTACGACTGACCTTTTCTAAGGTACCGTACTGGGACGCAAGATGTCGCACCGGGTTCTATAATTCCCGTCGATAATCGATCCTGACAAGTGATTTGTCTTCGAGCCCTGTTTCCTTCTGCCAAACTGAGCCTCACTGATGAGCCGTAAACGGCGAAACGCGTCTGGGGATGAGTTTGGCGGAAGGAAACAGACAAAACCTTTTTCGAATTAATATCTGTGGTCCGGCACTTGTACCGGTTTTGTGAGCGCACTTGCAAAATTTTCTGTTTTTACAGAATAATCCCTTTACGACTGACCTTTTCTAAGGTACCGTACTGGGACGCAAGATGTCGCACCGGGTTCTATAATTCCCGTCGATAATCGATCCTGACAAGTGATTTGTCTTCGAGCCCTGTTTCCTTCTGCCAAACTGAGCCTCACTGATGAGCCGTAAATGGCGAAACGCGTCTGGGGATGAGTTTGGCGGAAGGAAACAGACAAAACCTTTTTCGAATTAATATCTGTGGTCCGGCACTTGTACCGGTTTTGTGAGCGCACTTGCAAAATTTTCTGTTTTTACAGAATAATCCCTTTACGACTGACCTTTTCTAAGGTACCGTACTGGGACGCAAGATGTCGCACCGGGTTCTATAATTCCCGTCGATAATCGATCCTGACAAGTGATTTGTCTTCGAGCCCTGTTTCCTTCTGCCAAACTGAGCCTCACTGATGAGCCGTAAACGGCGAAACGCGTCTGGGGATGAGTTTGGCGGAAGGAAACAGACAAAACCTTTTTCGAATTAATATCTGTGGTCCGGCACTTGTACCGGTTTTGTGAGCGCACTTGCAAAATTTTCTGTTTTTACAGAATAATCCCTTTACGACTGACCTTTTCTAAGGTACCGTACTGGGACGCAAGATGTCGCACCGGGTTCTATAATTCCCGTCGATAATCGATCCTGACAAGTGATTTGTCTTCGAGCCCTGTTTCCTTCTGCCAAACTGAGCCTCACTGATGAGCCGTAAATGGCGAAACGCGTCTGGGGATGAGTTTGGCGGAAGGAAACAGACAAAACCTTTTTCGAATTAATATCTGTGGTCCGGCACTTGTACCGGTTTTGTGAGCGCACTTGCAAAATTTTCTGTTTTTACAGAATAATCCCTTTACGACTGACCTTTTCTAAGGTACCGTACTGGGACGCAAGATGTCGCACCGGGTTCTATAATTCCCGTCGATAATCGATCCTGACAAGTGATTTGTCTTCGAGCCCTGTTTCCTTCTGCCAAACTGAGCCTCACTGATGAGCCGTAAATGGCGAAACGCGTCTGGGGATGAGTTTGGCGGAAGGAAACAGACAAAACCTTTTTCGAATTAATATCTGTGGTCCGGCACTTGTACCGGTTTTGTGAGCGCACTTGCAAAATTTTCTGTTTTTACAGAATAATCCCTTTACGACTGACCTTTTCTAAGGTACCGTACTAGGACGCAAGATGTCGCACCGGGTTCTATAATTCCCGTCGATAATCGATCCTGACAAGTGATTTGTCTTCGAGCCCTGTTTCCTTCTGCCAAACTGAGCCTCACCGATGAGCCGTAAATGGCGAAACGCGTCTGGGGATGAGTTTGGCGGAAGGAAACAGACAAAACCTTTTTCGAATTAATATCTGTGGTCCGGCACTTGTACCGATTTTGTGAGCGCACTTGCAAAATTTTCTGTTTTTACAGAATAATCCCTTTACGACTGACCTTTTCTAAGGTACCGTACTGGGACGCAAGATGTCGCACCGGGTTCTATAATTCCCGTCGATAATCGATCCTGACAAGTAATTTGTCTTCGAGCCCTGTTTCCTTCTGCCAAACTGAGCCTCACTGATGAGCCGTAAACGGCGATACGCGTCTGGGGATGAGTTTGGCGGAAGGAAACAGACAAAACCTTTTTCGAATTAATATCTGTGGTCCAGCACTTGTACCGGTTTTGTGAGCGCACTTGCAAAATTTTCTGTTTTTACAGAATAATCCCTTTACGACTGACCTTTTCTAAGGTACCGTACTGGGACGCAAGATGTCGCACCGGGTTCTATAATTCCCGTCGATAATCGATCCTGACAAGTGATTTGTCTTCGAGCCCTGTTTCCTTCTGCCAAACTGAGCCTCACTGATGAGCCGTAAACGGCGAAACGCGTCTGGGGATGAGTTTGGTGGAAGGAAACAGACAAAACCTTTTTCGAATTAATATCTGTGGTCCGGCACTTGTACCGGTTTTGTGAGCGCACTTGCAAAATTTTCTGTTTTTACAGAATAATCCCTTTACGACTGACCTTTTCTAAGGTACCGTACTGGGACGCAAGATGTCGCACCGGGTTCTATAATTCCCGTCGATAATCGATCCTGACAAGTGATTTGTCTTCGAGCCCTGTTTCCTTCTGCCAAACTGAGCCTCACTGATGAGCCGTAAACGGCAAAACGCGTCTGGGGATGAGTTTGGCGGAAGGAAATAGACAAAACCTTTTTCGAATTAATATCTGTGGTCCGGCACTTGTACCGGTTTTGTGAGCGCACTTGCAAAATTTTCTGTTTTTACAGAATAATCCCTTTACGACTGACCTTTTCTAAGGTACCGTACTGGGACGCAAGATGTCGCACCGGGTTCTATAATTCCCGTCGATAATCGATCCTGATAAGTGATTTGTCTTCGAGCCCTGTTTCCTTCTGCCAAACTGAGCCTCACTGATGAGCCGTAAACGGCGAAACGCGTCTGGGGATGAGTTTGGCGGAAGGAAACAGACAAAACCTTTTTCGAATTTATATCGTATTTGTTGTTAATTTCGGAAAATTCGGTAATTAAGTTTTTCATATCAAAAATTTGTATAAAGGTCCAATGATTAGTTGCCTTTTGGGCATTAAATATTTTATAGGGTAATATTCCTGGGTTGTCATTTAAGTTGTGGTACTTTGGTTCGGTTCCTTGGACGAAGGGCCATCTCTAACAAGCGGTTTTTTTAATTCTTTAATATGAATTATTTTCTGTTTATCCGGGTATTTAACGTTTTTTATTTTAACGCAATTACGTTCTAGTATTTCAGTTATTAAGTAAGGTCGGTCAAATTTAAGTTTATTTTTATTTCTCTGTGAAAGTTTTTTATATACCGTTTGGTTTAACTTAAAATTTGAAGCTTCGTCTCCTTTAATGTTTCTCCTCGCTAAAACTCTTTCTTTATTATTATCAGTTTTAGTTGTAATATTTTCATATACTGCGTCGAATTTATCTTTATGCGATGATACATAACCTGAATAAAATGTCGTAGGTATAGGATCTAGGGGGTCTCTAGAATTTGTATGACCTAGGACAAGTTCATGGGGTGTGTATTTCGTAACACTATGAACAGTACTATTATACGCAATAACTGCATATGGCATTAGTTCGATGACATATTTATTTTTATCTCTTTTTTTAATATTCTTAAATGTTCAATAATCGTTGAGTGAAAACGTTCGACTGGCGAATTTGATTCGTGATGTTTTGAGGTTGTAAAATGAACAGTAATTTTTTTGGCTTTAAGCAATTCTTTTAAAAGGTCGTTACTAAATTCTCCGCCATTATCACATTTAATAGATTCGGGGCATCCGTGAAATGAGAAAAAGTTTATTAATTTATCCCACGCAGATTTCACATTTTTGTCATAGGGCCTGTCCGAATTTAGAAAATTTATCAACAATAGTTAAAAAGTTCTGCGTTTTAAAGGTTAACGCAGGTATCTATAGGTAAAATTTGAAAAGGTTTACAGGGTGTGTCTGTTTTCACTATGATACATAAGATTTTAATCTCCCATTTTGCTGTTTGACAAATATTACAATCATTTATGATTTATTGATTTATATCGTTTTTCATTTTAGGCCAAAAATAAAGTTTCTTAAGGCGTTCGAATGTTTCTAAAATACCTCTATGATTAGTTTTTCTTTGATGCTAATGAGTCATAAGCATAATTTTTTCCTCCATATCACTAATATTTTTAACTAATTTTGTACAGCGAATAATATCTGGGTTTTGAAAAATTTTAATATAGACATCGTTAAAAATTGGAATTAGATCTTTATCATGAAAATATACGTAACACGTTAATTTAGGGTTCATATATTCTTTAATAAATGTTTTAATGACGTCGGGGTTTTTTTTGTAATGCCACGTGGTTAATTTGATATTTATCAAAATTTTCAGTTCGTATTTTTATTTCAGGATGTGGAGCCTTCTTAATTAAAAATTGTAACATTTTAATATTGATTGTTTCGTCCAAGATAGTTAAGTTATTATTATCGTTATCAGCTTGATTGCTGTGTACGGTTGAGTCAAGGTTTTGAGGTCTAGGTTGCACGAGTTGCACATTAAGGTGGGAATAGACCAAGCAAACATTGTTGTGCAACACTTAGGCAGCTGTTGGCAAACTTGTTTCCGTGGGGAGAAAACATTGTCGACAATTAGTATGTATGCAGCAGTTATGAACGCTCTTAAAGAAAGTATTCAACTATAATTTGGCGAATGAGTGATGGTAAGAATTAACCAACCAAGGGGTTTCCCCTTCCATCCAGGCAGATGTGGCAACCCTTTTATTTGTGCGTTAACATGAAAGTAGTCTAAAGTTGCATCGCTTTATGGTTCTCTGATGGTCGCTGTTGGTTTTATAGGTATACTACTTGGATAAATCTTATTTATGGTTATCCGTGGGGCAGTTGGGTAACATATTATGCAGTGTTATGGTAGTTTGGCTCTTCAGTGTTTAAGTAAAAGTCTACAACAGAAATACAGGCTACACTAACCACCAATGTTTTCAATTTTGTAAAAAGGAAAATAAGAACATGTTTAAAAGTATAGTTTAAATTTATATGTGTAGGTTCTTTGTTTTATATCTTTTTTTTTATTTTTTATATAAAGAACGAATGGTCGAATTTTGAATCTAATAATGCCAACGTGTAGAACATTAAAAATATTGCTACCTTGGTCAAAGCAGTACTGATAGTTCGGATGTATACATATATCCAATGTGTTCTCAAGAAATTGTGGTGTCATATTCCGCATTATGAATATACAGGCTTAAAGACCTTTTTATTGACCATTGAGAAAATTTTTATATAAAACAAAACGTTGGGATAAATACAATTATTGTATTATTTCATTGCCTGCCCTCATTCCCGCTATATTCTTATTTGAATTATTAGTAAGGGAATTATACTTACCTAACTAGCTATTTATGGACTGGACTATTCTACCCCGGATTAATATTTTGACGGTAAGTAAGGGTATTCAGGTTATATTTTTTAACTTAAGCAGTGGGTTAGAGGTGGGAAACTATCGATTCGACCTATCGACAAGAGGTTTCGAGCCTTATAAATATAAGTACCCAAATAGCATTTAGACGTCTAACCAACGTCGCTATAGACAACCCGACGTCGGTAACTGACGTCGAAACGACTACGTGTGGACCCGTTTTTGCACTAAAATGGAGCAGACAAATTTGAGTTGTTTAGACGTCGGTAACTTTACTATTGAAGTATACTCTTTTAACCAAATTTTACGCTATTTAACGTTAACTTTTGATAACCAAAAATGTGTACTAAAAGTTTTATTTGGTCATGTGGAAGTACCTATATGTTGCTCCCGTATAATGTGGTGTAAACAAAATATAACCTAATTTGTTGTTGATCTGTAGAAAGAACAAGACCAGAAATTAAAATATCAAACAGTTTTCTTATTGTTAAACGATGTTTGTTATAGACGTAAATAAAATGAGATTATAGGGTTTCTCGAGAATAAAAGTTGCTTGCGAAGGGTACTTTACTGATAAATTAATGTGACCAAAATAGATCGAAAAATATGTGTTCGCCTCAAAATAAACAAATATTTAATAATTTTTAATATATGTTTTTATGAATGACCAGAAACAAAATCATATATTGGCTTGATTTCCAACTTCATCTAAATAAAGCTATAAGGAAATTAAATTTTATTCATATAGTTGCCATTTAAAATGGTATTTATTTTCGAAATTTCAAAAATAAACGTACTGTGTTTTAATGGCCGACGGGACGCTACAACGCTCATCAGCATAAAAATGGCGGAGTTAGCTAATGTACCTAAATTTACTCAATACCACCAAAGGTTACTTTATATCCAAAACTTTATCCAAACTTAACTTAAACTACCACCCGCAAACGACACACCAACGTCGGATGATTATAATTCCAAACCACAACCAGGTTTTAACCTTAAGACATTTGAACTACTTAAATTGACGACCAAAGGACGTAAAAAGTAAACGTCAATTTCTGTAGATAAAAATTAACAAACAGAAATGTCATGTCATTATTTTTTAATCGTATATTTAACCGTTAACCCCGATAAAAGGTTTTTCAATTTTTCATCTCTCATCCAAGCTTATCCTGTAATATTTTATTAATTTTCGTTGGTAAACAACTAAAAAAATGGATCTTTTTAAATTATAGTAGGTATATATTAAAGACCTTAATGAGGTTGAGCCGGCCCCTCATAAATATAATAATATAATAATAATAATAAATTTCTTTATTTCTGATTAAATAAACTATACAATTCACATAAAAGGAAATGGCGTCAGCAAAGGGAGAGCATTAACTCTCCATGTAGTCAGTATGTAAACAGTATGGTTCCATCTGTACTAAATGTTCCTTTAACTTTCTTTTAAATACCTTCACACCTTTTTTTTTTTTTTTTTTTTTTTTTTTTTATTTACGCCACTGTTGAGATCAGTTGTCAAAATTATTAGCGAATTTTAAAAGTTAAATTTTTCACAAAAAAAATACAAAATATTGTTTTATAATATACCAAAGCCCGAATGGGCCCCATATCTACTCCAGAAAATAAAGATAACATCAATTTTTACCGTTATTAAGTTTGAGCCGCAAACCTAACCTCAAACAAGAACGTGCATTTAAATTTAAAACACATTTCCACAAAACGGAACAAAAATACCATGGCAAAGTGCCTTATTTGTGCGGCAGATGAAGATAAAACGCTGCTTTATACCTGCGACTGCTGCACCCAGAAGATATGCAGTAAATGTGCAGATCTTACGAGCTCCGAAGACAAGGTAATGGAACTGAAAAAAAACAGAAAAATGAAGTTCTATTGCCAGACCTGTAATAATCCAATCCTTTTCTTAATGGAGGAGCTGAAGATGCTTCGCGGCGAAATAAGTTCCATGCATGAAAAACTGACCTGTTGCTTAAAACAAGGTAGCAAGGCTACCACTGTCGATCCAGTCATCACCATCAAACAGGCAGAAATAAATGTGGAAAGCAGTAAGATGCAAAGAAAACCTGAAAAGAACCAATATAAAAAGGTAACCTCTCCAAAAAACAATTCAAGAGGTCAAGAAAACAACCAAACAAGTGACCATGAAATTAAACAGCGGGAAATCATGAATGACATTATAAATCTAGCACAGGATGACTCTGAAAAGAATCTGAAGGTTCCAAATGTTCTACCTCGAAACACCTCGCCAAAAAAACACACGTTACAGAATGCACCAAGGAAAAGTAGCACCACACTAGGCTCTAATACCAACATATTAGGAATATCAGCAGTAGAGAGCCGTAGAAGTATTTTCATCTCGAGACTCAGTCCAAACACAACAGTTCCCCAATTAAAAAATCATTTGGAAGAAAACCAAATAAAACACACAATGCTGGAAAAACTAACAACAAAATCAACCGATATAGCCGCTTTTAAAGTTCAGGTGAGCTTCTCGGATATAAAGAAAATTTACAATCCAGAAATATGGCCAAAATATACCATCCTGAGACCATATCGAGCTCCAAAAGTAAATCCCGATAAGAATTTTCCCATCATCATCAGGACCCAGGACCATGGATTGGTAAAGGGAACAACGTCCAATTAAAGGTGTTTTATATTAATATAAGATCAATTAGGAATAAGTTGGGTGAATTGGAATCATTCTTACAAAGGTACCAAAACAGTTTTGATATAATTTGTCTTAGTGAACATTTCTTAACCAAAAATGAAATAGATTTTCTTAAGATTGACGACTACAATTTAGCCTCTTTTTTTTGTAGGGAAAATACTAGCCATGGTGGTACTATTATTCTTAATAAGCCTAGTTTAAACTGTAGAAATAGGGAAGATATTGCAAGCCTCTCTATTGAAAACCATTGTGAAATCTCGGCAATTCAAATTAAAACTTTAAATTTTATTATTATTACAATCTATAGGCCACCTAGTGGCAATTTTGATATATTTATGAATGCCATGGAGACTATTCTTTCAGATCTGGTAGATCTCGAAACACACATAATCATTAATGGTGACTTCAACATACACTTTAACTCCAACGATAGAAAAAATAATGAACTGCTAAATCTTATGCAATGCTTCGGGTTTGTTCAGCAAATCTTTAACAAAACCACACATTTAAATACTTTAGACAATATATTTATAAATTTTAATGACACTTTACATTTTAAAACAGAGACCATTGATCCTCATCTCTCTGATCATTACGCGACGAATATCTTTGTCAGTTTGGACGGGGGTGACTCCGTGTCAGGGCCTATAACACAAAGACCGATCACCGACCGTGGTAAGTTCCTAATGCATAGTCTCTTGGAAGAACAAAATTGGAACTTTATTCAAAGCACAGATATTTCCTTGGAGTGTAAATATGATATCTTTATGCAAGTGTTGCTGGATGCCATGAAAGTGGCTTTTCCAATAGTAAAAAAAGTCTACAATAACAAAAGTAATTCCATTCAGTGGTTCAATAAAGAAATTCGTCAAATGCGTGACACGCTCCAATTAATTAACGAATCATATGCCAATAGACCTTCACCGTCAATGCATGAATACAAAAACCAGTACAGACAGCACTATAGACAAACTATAAATAAAGCTAAACAAAATGCATGTTCAAATTTTATAGCAAAGTCCGATAATATTGCTAGGTCCTCCTGGCAGGCTATTAACTTCTACAGAGGCAGGACACCTGCAAAACACACAGACTGTGAATTAACTGCTGAAGACTTCAATAAATTTTTCTCAAACATTGCTGACCATATTATCTCTCAACTACCAAATCTTTCCTCAGGAAACAACTATAAAGACTACCTCTGTGATTTTCTACGAAATAAAAATACACAAGGTCATCTATCTTTTTCCTTTCAGGAAGTCAGCTATAATCATGTTAGGGATGTCATAGATAACTTAAAAAACAAAAAAAGCAAAGATATATATGACATGAACATAGAACTAATCAAATACTTAAAAAATATTCTCATATATCCAATTACCAACCTGATAAACCTTAGTTTAAAAGAGGGTGTTTATCCCAAATGCTTTAAAATTACAAAAGTAATCCCCTTATTAAAAAAGGGCGATTTTAATGATTTAAATAACTATCGACCGATATCTCTCATGCCAATCATATCGAAAATTTTTGAGTCAATAATGAAAGAACAACTCTATCATTATTTTGAATCAAACAAATTGTTCTCTGATAGCCAGTTTGGATTCCGGACTAACCGATCAACTTCACTAGCTGTGCTGAAGGTGCTCGAGACGGCAGTGGAGGCCTTTGAAAATGGACACTTTATGGATGCCGTTTTCTGCGACCTTTCAAAGGCCTTTGACTGTGTGTCTCATAGCATACTATTAGAGAAAATGAGCCTTTATGGGATCAATGGAAGTAGCCTAGAACTACTAAAGAGTTATCTGAGTGACCGAACTCAAATGACATTCTTTACTGAACTATCCTCGAGTGCCTCCATTAAGCATGGAGTTCCCCAAGGCTCCTTAATATCCCCTCTACTCTTCTTAATTTACATAAATGATATCAGTAGCTCTGTTCCTGATGGGGACGTTTGCTTATTTGCCGATGACACTACATATTATCAACATGACGAAAGTTTCCAAAACCTTATTAAAAAAAGAATTGAATCCTTAATAAACCTGGAAAAATGGTTTAATTGCAACAAACTATGTTTAAATCAAGATAAAACCTCCAAGATTATATTCACTTTAAGGCATCTTCAAGAGGATACTTCAAATCCCCAAGAGGTAAAGTTTTTGGGTGTCTACTTGGACCCTTCACTTACCTTTGAAAACCATACAAAACACCTTGCAGACCGGCTTTGCAAGGGTGTTTTCTTATTAAAAAGCCTTAAAGGCATAGTACCAACATCAGTAATGCTTCAAGCATATCACGGACTTTTCCACAGCCTGATTAGTTATGCAATCCTGGTGTGGGGTCACTCCTGTCATGTTGGCAGAATTTTTGGGTTGCAGCGGAGGGCTCTGAGGGTCATGGCTGGTTTGGAATACCGAGCGGATGTTAGGCAGACTTTTGTTGATCTGAAGATTATGACTACTCCGTCTCAATACATATACCAATGTTTACTACACGCACACAAAAATATTAACGATCTTCAAAAAAATAATGACCTGCATTTGCACGATACGAGGCTTGCAAACGATCTTAGAATCCCCTACTTTAGGTTGAGTAAATCAAGAATCTCATCAAACTATTATTCTTTAAAATTTTTCAATAAGCTACCAATTAGTCTTCAACAAATGCCCTTCATAAAATTTAAAAATAGTATCAAAGAATTTCTATTAACTAAAGCATTCTATAATGTGGATGAATTTCTTGAGTTTAGGTTTTAAATATCATTAAGTAACTGATCTCAATTCCTACCCGAAATTTTTACTTTTTAAAGTTTTATCTTAAATTTAATTAATGTGTGTTATAACGTCCGAAATTTTAAATGTTAAATTTAAACTGTGCATAATGTGCTCTATAATATGTATTGTTTATTGTATAATGAATGTATTTAAATGTTTTTTACATGTTTTCTACATATCTTAAGTTTATTTTAATTATTAAGATTGACGTGTGTAAAAATTTTAATTTTGTGACACAAATACTTGAATAAATTGATAAATTGAAATTGAACACCCACATAATAGGGTCCACTTTCAAAAATAGACAGATGATGTGCTGGATAATTTACATCAACAGAACGAGTACTATACTTATGATTCCTCTCAGCATAAAGACCCTGTCTATTCTTAAAAAAGAACATAATGGTATCAAAAATGTATAAACCATAAATTGTCAATAAAAAATTATTTCTAAAAACATTCCTACAAGTCTCTCTAAATGACATTTTATACATTATTCTTAGTAAACGTTTCTGTATAATAAAAATATCTGGTATCTTTGATTTTCCACTTCAAAAAATTATCCCATACCTTGCCGTAGCCTCAAAGTTTGCAAAATACAGGGTCCGCAGGGCTGCTGTTGAAACATACTTCGAAATCACTCTGATACCATAGCATATACTGCTAAGTTTTTTACCAAGTGATTCTATTTACTCGGTCCAGTCTAAAAATTCATCTATATAAATTCCCAGAAATTTTGTTTGGGAACTCAAGCTTAAAATCTTTGTTATTGATTTGAATATGTTCTGGTTTTTCCATTCTATTTAATTTTGTTCTAAATAATAAGATATTTGTTTTGTTCTCATTGACTATATAACAGTCTATTTTTTTCAAACCAAGAGCAAATTTGCAAAAATATATCTGCAGTCTCGTTAGTGAGTTCAGTTGGGTCATTAATTTTTAATAAGAGATTGGTATCATCAGCATAGGATGTAAGAATAGCATTTGAGTTCCTTATTTCAAAATTTAGGTCATTAGTAAAACAAATTTAAAAAATTGGTCCCAAAATGCTGCCCTGGGGGATTCCTACATTATTATTCACACTTTCAGACTTATAGCTTACCTTATCTTTATTAACTACTACCTTATGTATTCTATTATTCAAGTATGACGTAAACCATTTTAACGCATTACCCCTTATTCCATACAAATCAAGTTTGTTTAACAAAATTTCTCGATCAAGACAGTCGTATGCTTTTGAGAGATCCAGAAATACTCCAACAGCCACTCCACCCTCCTCCAGTTGCTCAAGAATGCCATGAGTGAATTGAAACGTTGTTGTCTGAGTTGACCTGCCCCTCATGTAGCCATGCTGGTTACCCGAGAGCAAACTGCACTGTCCCATGAAAGACACAAGGCGGCTGCATGTAACCAACTCAAACAGTTTTGAAAAACCTGAAAGAAGGCTGATCGGCCTGTAGTTATCGAATTCCTCTGGATCTCCCTTTTTCAATAGAGAGGTTTTAAAACTGCTGTTTTAAGTTGTGCCGGGAAATGGGAGGAAAGTGGCATAGTTTGGTTTCCCCAACGTCAGAAAGAAATTAGACTTTTACAAGTAATATTAAAAGTTCACCCAATAAAGAAACATGAAAACGATACAAAAACTGCAAAGTTAAAGCTCAGGGTTTTGCGGCTTTTGAATTTGCAACAGCTGCTGCTGACTAACTGGAGACTAACCTGAGCTTGTAATGCTATCAATTTAGCTTTTTTTCTATAAAAAGTATTAGTATGGCGGTAGGCTCTTTTTCCTTTATTTTTTTAAGGACATACTCATTTTGCTTGCAGGTCTACTTGCTTGCAATAAAAGAACTGATTTCCTAAAAAATAATCCAACATAAACAAATAAGTAAGGTTATTTTTACAGAACCCAAACAAGAGGTTATTTCCGACAAATTTCGTCTTTTTATTTTAACTGACTGCGACTGACGAAAAAAGAAGTGATATATTTTGTATCAAGTTTGGTAGGTGGACGAGGCGACGTCGAAACGTGGTTCGCAAATTCCATAAAACTACACCTTTTCAAATAAAAAAAGTGTTTGACGTTACTCGGACTTCAAATTCTTTACCATAAAATAACTATACACGCTTCGACCACTATGCGACGTCGGCTTAGAGGACGTCATATCTTAACGTTCGTTTTACGTTAACTTTAGGTCCATAACTGTTCATTAAGAAATAAGTCAAGCAGTGACTTGAAACATTACCAAAAATTACGTCCTTATAGGTACAAATTTAGTCGTAAGTCAGAAAAATGCTAATTGGGTAGGTAAGTCAACTACAGCAACAAATACCAGTCCTGGCTGCGCTCGCTACAACTGTTCCCATTTCAACGCCTAAATTCAGTGAAAGGCCAAATGAAAAATATATGATGTTTGCCATAATTTAACCTATTATGTTCTGTTACTTACTGATATTACTGACCTAACGGACCTGCGGAAAATTCCGCCATATTTGAAGAATGACGAGTGCTATTATGCTGTCTAGTCAAAATAAACTATTAACAAACTGTATATAAGCCGTGAGTTTTGCAAGCAATTTTGGTGCACCTATATGTGATGTTAGAATGTGGACTGGGCCAGCAGCTCCTCCAATTAGATTGGAGGTCGGCGAACAGTAAACACAGAACGAAGCGGACGTGGATTTCATGCTTAATAATGTTTGGGGTTACCTTTGTTACTCTGGCTTGTTTTATATCTTCACGGCTTAGTGGGTTGGAACTTTATAATTTTCTCGGGGCACCAAATTACTTAATTTGTAAGTTTCAGTAGTTAATAAGAATAATTTTTGTTGTGTGTTGTCTTACCTTTAGTCATTTTTTTGTTAATTTATATTAAGATTGACACAGTAAATAGTCAGGCTGCCTGGTATTATATATCTCGCATTTAACATAGGCTTTAATTGATTTCTGTTGTAGTTCCTTTATAGTGATGTTACGTGGTCCAGCAGCCGTATCATGTGGCACAGTACAGCAGTGTTCTTATGTAGACTGTAATAACCACTACGTGATTATTACAACTGATTTTGGTAATATCATTAATATTTAATTGTTTTAAAATTTAAAGAATTTATATCGAAGCATCATAATTAAATTCCCTACTACGCCTCTGTCAGATCGCTTTGATTGCGCGAGAACCTTTACACAGAATTCCAACTTAATTTGTAGGTAGGCAACCAGATAAACAATTACTTTTTCGAGAAATATGGAATCGATCTGTGCCTTTTTCTTATTTAGTACGTCACTCGGTTTTGTAACATGTGTTTCGCTGTCAGAATGATTATGGAAATAGGGTTAAATTTTCCGGTTTAAGTTTGGATTTTCATCAATTTGCTTCCCCAACGTCATAGTGCATCAGAGGTCATGTGATTTTTGTTCGGTCTGGTATTGGAGACAATCCCCCCTTTTTCACAGGGTCTAGCTCAGTAAAAGTGACAGTGGAACGCGAAATCGGCCCTTTTCAACGTCTTTTGCCAGCCGAGAGAGGATTGTGCTGTGAATAGTATGAACTGATTCAAACGAATATGCAGTCAGTGCTGCGGTGAACCCGGATTGAAAGTTTTTATCAATTATACCATTGAGTCTACGATGGCGTTTAATTGCACCCTTAACAGCTGAAGGAAACCAGAAAAACAGGTAGATTGTACAGCCAAAAATATACTTTGACAATGGCACGCTAACGGCCTCCATTTTGTTTCAGGTTTCATTTCATGTCGATACTTTTTTGAATTTAAAATTTTCTTTGGAATTTAATACCAATTATTCAGGATTTAGGTACTTAACTTAACACTTTTATGCTGATGTTTTGCTACAGTTCTTAACCCACCTTCTGATCTTACTTTTCAATGTAAATCGCAGTTCCTATCTTCAATTTGAAAATTAATTCAAGAATTTTAATGTCACCCTGAAGTTCAAACATAAATTTAACTGCAGCATGGCATCCTAAACTACAACTTCAAGATTTCAACTTACAACTCATTGGCCAAGTATGCAGACACCAGTATGAATATCAACTTCTCAGATCTACACAACTCTATTCTTTATTCATAATGCTCAAAATTTAAGTTTCTGTCTCAATTTAGAGACAAAAATCTCCACTTTTTCATCAATACTTTGATTTGCTCGTCACATTTGCTGCATGGGACCACAATTTTTGTCTGAGAGGAGCTGGAGTTTATATGGAAGCTGGAGCTATTCAAAGTATTCCAGAAGCCATTGGTAGTTTAGCTACCGTCCTAGTCCTCACTCAGATATGGTAGACTGCCTGAAAGGTTTTATTACATTATTTTTGAAGCTTTTGACAAATATATACCTGTTAAATATAAAACTGTAAGTACTTTTCCTGCCTGGTTCTCAAAAGAGCTAAAGAATCTTATTTTTAGCAAAAAAAAGCTCATAAAAAGTTCAAACTGACCAAAAGGCAGGAAGATTACAGAATTTTTTCTTATATAAGACAACAGTGCCAAACTTTAACTGAAATTGATTATAACAAATTTATTGAAAAATCTGAAAACTCAATTAACAACAACCCTAAACATTTGTGGAATTTCATTAAAACTAAAAAAGGTAAAAGTGATTGTCCTAGGATTATGAAGTTTGGTGACAGGGTTGCAGAGGATGGAAATGACATTTCCAACCTTTTTGCGAATTATTTTGCTTCGGTTTATACTTCTCATTCTCAAAACTTATATAATTCTGATTCAATTCCTGAATTTGATCAGGAATTTTCTGATATGTATCTTAGTGCAACTGAAATAGAGAAAGTATTGAGTGGGCTTGATGTTTCGAAGCCTGTGGGCCCAGATGGGGTTCCTCCATCTGTTTTGAGATATTGTGCCCAGTCTCTATATTTACCACTTAACATAATATTTAATAAATCATTAAGGTTGGGTGAGTTTCCTGCTTTCTGGAAAAAATCATTTGTTGTACCGATCTTTAAATCGGGGGATAAAGGGAATGTAAGTAATTATCGACCTGT
Source organism: Polydrusus pterygomalis (assembly GCA_963969555.1). Taxonomy (NCBI): domain Eukaryota; kingdom Metazoa; phylum Arthropoda; class Insecta; order Coleoptera; family Curculionidae; genus Polydrusus; species Polydrusus pterygomalis. The sequence continues at coordinate 49,653,486 of OZ018382.1, forward strand.
TAGTATCCTTTCGGCTCTTCCTAAATTGTTTGAACATTGTGTTGAGATAAAACTTAAGAGCTTTTTTGAGAAAATTACATCATCACGGCAACATGGTTTCACCTCTGGTCGTTCTGTTGACACTAATCTTTTCCTATACACTAATTTTATTTCTTCTGCAATGGTGAAAGGTGTCGAGGTCCATGCTATTTACATGGACTTCAGTAAAGCTTTTGATAGAGTTAACCATGATGTTTTGATGTCAAAGTTAAGTAAATATGGCATCACTGGTCCGTTATGGAAATGGATAAAGTCTTATTTATCAGATCGGTCTCAGCAAGTAAAGGTTGAGGGCTACCTGTCCAATACTTTCTTCGTAACATCGGGGGTCCCCCAAGGGTCACATTTGGGACCTCCTTTGTTTAATATCTTTATAAATGACATTTGTTCTTGTTTGGATATTGATCATTTATTATTTGCTGATGACTTGAAGATGTATTCCGGGATTGAGTCACGGCAGGACCAAATCCGAATCCAAAATAATTTAAATGAAATAGATAGGTGGTGTACTCTAAATGGTATGACATTGAACACTAAAAAATGTCAAGTTGTGAGATTTAGTAGACTTAAAAACAATTTCCCTATAACTTATATGTTGGGTAACGAACTATTGAAAGAGGTATCTGTTGTGAGAGATCTCGGTGTATTTCTTGATTCAAAACTGACATTCTCTGAGCACTATGAAAAAATCATAGGCCGTGCCAATAGAATGTTAGGATTTATAAAGAGATCTTGCCATGATTTTACGAATGTAAACACATTGAAAATTCTATTTGTAAGTTTTGCTAGGTCGATTCTTGAGTTTTCTAATATCATATGGTCGCCATTTTTTAATATTTACATAGATCGGCTTGAGAATGTTCAGCGTAAGTTTATAAAATTTGCGCGTTATAAACTTGGTAGAAATGGCATTTTTCTCTCAGTGGAAAATACATATAATTACTTGCAATTAAGTTTTCTGAGGAACAGAAGGGAGTATTATGATGTGTGTTTTGCTTTTAATATTATTAATAACTTTGTATGTAGTTCTGAATGTCTCTCTGCCTTGAAGTTTTATGTTCCAGGTTACATAACTCGTAATGCTCCACTGTTACATGTCCCTCAGTGTCGTACTTATTATCGTACTTATTATTTTATGTTTAATCCAGTCAACAGAATTAGCCGAAATGTCAACAAATATTGTAGTCAACTTGATTTCTTTAATGTAACTAAAGATAGGTTTAAAACTTCTGCCAAGAGGGTAATTTTAGGTTAAGAAATTTTTTGTAAATTGATTTGATATCTTGTAAATGTGAATGCGTAAATAAATAAATAAATAAATAAACTGCCTATCGCTTGCCTGTGTGGTGTGATCAAGGAACGTCTACGTAGAGGTCCTGCTGTGGAATTTCGAGCCCCTGTGTATCGGACTCTTAAAAGATGAGTATTTCTTATTAAACAATAGCTTATTGCTTTATTGGTATTTCTCCCTGAATATTATTTTTGATTAACCTTTTTTTGTGGCATAACCTTTGCTATATATTTTTTTTGAGATGCTAAAATTTATATTTTTTCTTTTAAAGAATTTCACTTACTTATGGGATTAAAAAAAAAACCCTGAGTGTAGACTCATGTATTTTTATATAATTATAAAAAAAATGTTAAAAAGTTATCCTTAACTCGGGAGAGTAGATAGCTTTAAATCATTATTTTCTCGTCGATCATTCGATCTTGCTGGCAAAATTTTAATTTGTAGTGCTTTGTCTGTAACGTAGAAAAAAAAACTAAGTTTGTGCAACCGTGGTGAGCATCAGTAGTGGAAATTGCAACCCCCTCTTTCTGTATTCCTATATTACTGCATTATTTAGGCACCAGAGTTTCTTAGCTTTTGGGTAATTTAATTTAATTTATAATACACTAGCTAGCATTTACCTTGCAATACCTCTTTACCTCTCTATTAAGTGTTGTGTTATTTGTGCCTCAGGAGTTCTGAACTTTAACATCATTTAACTCATAATTTAAATTACAGTGTGTTACTACCGCTGCATTTTATTTATAACCTTTATCTAAGAGCCTTAGGCGTTAACACATTTCAATAAATAGTGTACCTTACTGTATCTATCTCTTTTTGGCCGTTCTCCCCCTCTCTCTTTGACTCCAGAATCGTGAATTTATACTTACTGTTTATTGAAACCGTTCCTAAAAGCTTTGAGCTTTAATGTGTATTAATTCATGATGAAACTTAGTCAATACAAATTTTATATAGTTTCTCCCCACCTCTCAAAGAGCTTTTGAGCATAAATTGGCAATAACTGATAATTGAAACGTTACTAAATAGCTTCTAGCTCTGATCTATTTTAATTTGTGGTATGATCTGTGATATACTTCTAAAGTCTATACGAAGTCAGTTGAGACAACATAAATATTGGGGGTGCGATCAATTTACTGCATCACACATTGAAACTACAATACAAATATAACCAAATTTGCACTGATCGCTCCCTGTACAGATGCTCGAAGATAGTCAACGTGGACTTGACGAGTCTGTTATCAAAAATTGTGGGCGGAGTTATATTCCGCAAATTTGATTTGTCAGTTGCGAATTTGGTTGGTTAGAAATACTTTAGTTCTATATTTAGATCATTTTGATGGAATGCGTATCGTATGATTTTTAATACAGTGCTGTGTCGAATGGGGAAAATTGTTGTTGATGTTTTCTTAAATTTGCATTAGTGATTAGTGATAATTTTGTGTGTGTGTGTTGTAGTGTATTTTAGTATCGAGTTTTAATTAGACAATTACAATGGCATTTTGGCGGCCTTTTGATACTAGTGATAACGAAACGGACAATTTGGGTATTTTTAATTTTAATTTTGCATACGCACGGAATACCTATTAGGTGCATCACAAAAATTATGCCAGTCTTCTCACATACGGATTCCGTACAAAATTTCAAAATTGTTTTTACATTTTTCAGTCAACCTCCATATTTGTATGCGAAAATATGGGAGGGTTTTAAAATCAACTGAGTATGGACTCGAGCCATACGAGCGTTTAAAACCATAGCGATACGTGGTTAATGGGCTATCCAGCCCGAAACCACATATCACTGAACGCGGGGAGTTTAGTCGGTCGGCAGTTGCCCCCTCAGGATAAATGTCAACCCGACACTACGTCTGTGCTTCCTCCGGTGGGGGCCATTTTCTCTGGCTGTACCCGGAAAGTGGAGTGCACATGTGTCTGTAAGCAGATTCTCCTCGTTAGCCGCAAAAAAAGCACGCCTGTGCAGAGCCGAAACACCAAACCGAGTGGTCTGAAAGTTTATACGCCTATAATGCGAAAACCGCAGGAACACGGTGAGTTTAGTCGGTAGGCGGCCCCATCACAGGGGGTTGAATCTGACACTTTTCTGTTAGTATCACCACAGGGGGTCAGTCTTTTGAAGATTCTCATCGACAAAAAAAAAAACAATTAAATTGTCACTGCATTTTAAATTAATAATGTTTGTTTAAAACGTGTTACGTATTAAAGTTGCTTTATTTATAATATTATTATCATATTAACAAATTAAAACAATACCCTGCATTTTAATTATTTGTTTGGGGCGCCTATTAGGAGTTTCATACATTTTTATGTCATTAAATTGACCTGAGAAACACTTTATCTATTGCATAAACACTGTGTATAAACCCTAAATACCTACCTATTTTCCTATTTATATATGAATTTATAATGACATACATTATAAAGAAAACCATAAAAATCAAAAAAATTAACCGTCATCTTATATTCAGTTTATAAATACATCATCAGATAGTTTATAGTTGGAATTAATTAAAATTGTGATAAATTTCTTTAAAAATACAATATATAATTTAGTAAAACATTTTTAAATTTCTACCGCCGCCCATGTTTCCCAAAGGAGATGCCGATTTTAGCCAAATTTTATTTTTTTTGTTTGTCTAAACTGACTTCGTATAGACTTTACTTAATTTTATATCGGTTTTTGCACCTATATTATTTTTACTGATGTTTTAGTATAGAATTGTATTTGTCACTTAACGAGTGATTTATAGCTTAAAGCTTTAATTTTATTTTAATGCGTAGTATGCTTTAGAGTACTTAGCTTGTGTAGGGTAGTTACCCCTTAGAGTATTGATGCTTTTGAGTGCCTATGTGTATTGATATTTACGGTTTATTGAACTTTAAGCCTTAATTTTATTTTAATGCGTAGTGTGCTTTAGTGTACCTAGCTTATGTAGGGTAGTTACCCCTTTTATATTGAGGCTCCTTTAGTACCTGGTTGTATTAATGTTCACTGTTTATAAAAACTTTATATGATAATAGAATTTACCCATCACACGAATTTTATTGTGTTTTATTTAGGCACTTCGTATGCAGTTAATATTGGTATAACTCATATTTCTACATCCTTACTCTATTTTCTTTGCTCTTTCTCTTTATCGAGATCTTCTCTCGATTCGCGCCCAAAATAAAAAATCTGGATAATAAAATAAAAATAAGAACCTCGCGACCTATAGCTCTCTAATCGAACCAAACTGAGTTACCGGAGCACCCAAGTGACGTTTAAAAAACAACATTAATATCAACAACGAACTTTTAACGTCACAAGACTAGCATTACCCTTGAAAGAAGCGATCTTTAGTAATAGTATTATAAAGTAGGAAAAAAAAGGTCTGTCTGAACCACAAAATTGTTTATTAGAATTATAGAGAGAGAATTTTTACATCATAGTAATAAATGAAATATTTTCAAGGTCACCATCAGCTATACATTTTTTTACCATTACCAAGTGTCGTAAATGACTTATAGACATAAAATAAATATTATTTAAAACGAAGGTAAATAAACGAATAAATTCAATAAGCTATGTCTACCTTATAAAACGTTAAACCAACCGGAATACTTCGGGGGTTTGACAGTTTTAGGCTTGAGCCAAAAATTATGATTTGAGAATTAAAAAACGAATTTGTATTTAAGTAGGTATTTACGTATTTTCTGTTAAACCATATTACGTATGAATTTTGGCAATGTGTAAACTTTTGTATTAACTATTTTAAAGCAAGTGAAATAAATGTATAAAAAACCACCAACCAGTGGGTTATTATTTTCATCGACCAGAAAATAAGAAAAGTTAGTAAACAGTGAGTAGGTTTTCAGAAAATTATTAAATACCAGATAGAGAATAAACAAAGAACCCTAAAATAATAATTATATCTCGTACGTCACCACTAAAATGCTCCCTTTCGAAATAACATCTTAATAATATTATAAAAACTTTAATTATTTAAATAATTAATAACATTATAATACAGTGGTGGGTCGTTACACAAGCACCCGCCAAACCAATTGAATTAGTTAGTGGAACAAGGGTCCATCTACCTATTTATCCGATTTCCGTATTTTCGCATTTTGCGCTTTAGGACGCATCAGTGAACGGAACATGGGCCCTTGAAATGACACCCAATACGGTTAAAATCATCTGTTTATTTGTGGGTCATAGAACAAGGGCCCAAATGATGTAGTTGGTTCCATGTTCCACGGCTCATGCATGCATGATTAGCAATGAGTAAACCTAACCTTACAATACTAGTTGTTTTGTTGACGTTTACCGGTATAAGTAAACACTTACACACAAAAATTAAACTGTATTTAAACAAATAAATCGTTATTTTTTCTGAAAACATGTTTTTATTTTCTGAAAATTTTCATTAAATGGAACAATGGCCCAAAAAACCCTTTTTTTCAAAAAAATTCTTATACATTTTTAGAAATGACTGAAGGCGCCTCATAAAAGCATTTTATATCACCTACCACTACTTAGTTTTTCGGTAGTAAACTCACCTTTTCACCAATCTTTCTGTATATTCAGTTTTTTGTCTCTCCTGAAAAATTTTGGTTTTCCAATTTGGGCCCTTGTTCCATTTACCGATTCAATTATTGATGCTACGTAAAATAAAAATTAAAATAAAAGGTAATCACAAGGAAGAAGAGGAATTAGATTTAATTATATTACCTTTGTCATTAGGTAGATATTATCTCCAGCTTCTGATATGAAGTTCATTTATAGTATGCACATGCTTATCATTGCTCCATTTTTGAAATAAATTGTAGAGCAATCATACCTCTCTCTTGATTTTATCGACAATAATTCATAAGTAGCCGCTCTAGCAGAATAACAATAATCTCATGTGAAATCATTTCAGCCTAACTTTTTCGAAAATCGGTCGAAATCGTCCCGAAAATAGCTATATTCGGTATCATTTGCATTAAGTGGTACTTTCGATTTAATAAAATCATAGCGAAAATTTTATTTTTGAGTCGGCTGCAGAAAAAGGTTTTTTTGAGAAAAAAATATGTTTTATAAACTTCCATGATGGACTGTTTGTTGTCACGACACGTATCAAAGATGCAAAGAAAAGAACGGGGGGAAATTATCTTCGACATGGTTTCCGTAGAGGGTAATATTCTGAAAGTTAGGAAGGTTAATTCCCCCACCCCCTTTTACATTTTTGACACATAACAACAAACAGTTTATCAATGATGTTTATAATAGTATATTGTTTTATTAGGAGTAAAAGCGATACTTTTCTGACGAGTCTGTAGGTTTGCCGGACGAGTCATAAGAAGTTGCTTTTACTTCGAATAAAACATACTTTTTTTTCTTCAGACGTTGTTTAAATATGAAAACACAAAGATACAAAATGTTTTAATTGTTTTATTTAAAAATTTTAAGTTTTGAGAAGGGGCTAGCGTTACTATGGATTTATTATTATATTGTTTGATAGCGACGTGCCATTCGATTTGACAAGTGTCAGCATTCATTATTGCGTAACTTTATTTAATTTTTATCCTTTTAAAAATAGAATTTTTTAAAACTACATTTACTTCAAATTAAAATGTCAGACTCAGAATTTACCTGTACGCCCCCGGAGGTTGCCAAAATTGCAGCAAATGTTGCGAACAATTTGCTGCCAACAACTTTCTGGTATTATTTAATATATATTTAGTCATGAGAACACAGTCATACTTTTACTTCCGCTGCTATTGGCAACGGAAGAAAAAGTAAATACTTTTTCTTCCGTTGCCAAAAGCAACCGCCTTCTGACGAAAAAGTAGAACTTTAACGTCAAAAAATTAGTAGAAAAACGTCAAGTTTATTGACGTTTGAAGAAAAAACATATTTTTCTTCCAAAAGACCTTTTTAAAAATTGTAAGGTGTGAGCTTATCATGATTGTTTTACACCTTTTTTTGTATTTTTACTTGATGTTAAAAACCTACTGTTTGGCAATTGGCCGAAAGCGCCCTGCTACTAAAATACATTTTTTACACCTAATATAAAAGTTTCCTTGATTTATCCCTTAAAAGGTGTGCAGTGCACAGCCTTCACTATCCTACGTTCACTATTCAACGCCTCATATTATTAATCACTGAGTACCACTTATGCGGAAAGTAACAATAATAGCGGCGTTGTTTTTAAAATAGGCAATACTTCTTCATTGTCAATACAAAGGTTAAAGGTTACCAAATAGCCAACAATTTAAAACTATTTTTGTTTCTAAAGGGTCGCTGAAATAAGCTAAGCTTTTTTAAATAAAATACTTTTAGGCCTTGACAGTCAAGGAACCAAAGCGAAAAGTTGCTAAATATGTTGAATTCACATAAACTTTTAACGCCGTGACATTTCAGTTCTGTCATATTTGTCAAATACTGCAGCAACTCATAAAATATAAATTTCTACTAACGGCTAAATTTATTTAGTACTGCACACAAAGTATGTCTATCTTGTATTCTTTCATACGATTAAAAAGAGATAGAAATAAAAAGAGTTGGCCGAACAATTCCAGAAAAGAAAAAGAAAAAACACTTAAAACACGTGTAACAACTCCATCGCTTAACTTCGAACGTAATTTTGTTTGTATCTCCGTCTTATGCATTTTCAATTTCAGATGGTTGTCGAAGCGTAGCCCGTAGGTACGTCGATTCCTGCCCATTTGGTCAAATCATACGGTGCGGCAGGTCCGTATTTTTACGTATTCCATGTCGAATGTTGTTTTGTTGACATTCGATATTTGTTTTTGGAGTATTATAATTATTTTATTGCGTTTTTGAGATAGTATTATTGTGTTTGTTTGTGTAGTTTATTTTGAACATTGTTTATAGACCTATTATGTTTTCAGAAGTGTATTAGTTTTTAGTTTTAGAAAAGTAAGATAGTAAGAAGTAAGTATCTTTATTGGCATACATATCAAATAAGCACCATTTTGTTTGCTTGTGTTTGTTTTAATTTTTAATGAGTAAATATGGATCACGATTACTGCAAACCCATTGTCAGAGTCAGTGAGGAAGGATGTCACGTTTTCGACCTTTCCAGAGAAGTATTACAACTGAGGTAGTTCTATTTAATAGTTTAAAGTAGATGAGGTAACCTCATCATGCTTCTGAGCGGTGGGTGAAAGTGGTTCGCAAAATACCTACCTCATTTTTAGTTAACCGCGTTTTTTATAGAAATTGTATTTTTTTTTTCTTCTTAATCTTAATCTTAATCTTAATTCTAATTTGGCGCAAAAACATAGCCATTGCAAGTTTTCAAATTGCCACCCATAATGATCCAAATTTTTACTTATGTAGTTTAACATATATATCGATTAATAAAAATTGAAAATTTAATAGCTGCTTTTATAAAACCTTTTTTCATGTAGGTACCTACGAGGATTTTCTATGTTTATGGTAAGTAAGTATATCTTTTAATTGATTATATCCATTAAATAATATTAATCCTAATAATTATTTTTATTAAAATCTGTGATAATACCTAATAATCACAGAATATTCGTCAGTCCGGTCCTGACCAATATCAGCTGTATAAGAAATTTAGTAAGTTGGTAAAATCTAAAGTAACTAGACAATGAGAAGTCTTGACATTTTTGGCATTAAAAGTTTATGTGAATTTAACTTTATGATGTTTCTTATACAGGGTGCCCAAGATAAGGAGGGCCTCTATGGGGATCTCGGTTATGATAAGAGCTACAACTTTGATTAAATGGGGAAAAAGTTGCGCAATCAGAGGACTAATAATATGGCATAAAAAAAGTTTTAGTAATATTTGTAAGTTTTGAGATATTAAATAAAAACTGATATTTTGGATTTTTGATTTTATTTTTCTTTGGCGTTATTATTAAAGTTAGAGCAAAACTGACAAAACTCTCTCACAGCAACTTGTTATGAACTTAAAGATTACATCGCATTTTTTTTTATACGACGTTTCGTTTCCAAGCAAACACCATCAACTTCATTTTTTCTAATACGGCCCTGATTTCTTATTGTCAAATTTTGAGAGCATTTTTTATTCTTAATTCAATGATGTACCAGACAATGTTGTTTAATTACGTTTCGAGCCTTTTTAACCATCTTTATGAAATTTTCAGGGTCCGGACCTGGATCTTAGAGTGTTGCATATGCTTTTTCAGCTTTTTTAATTAAAAAAATGAAAATGATGGATGTAGAGGGTAACAACGTAATCTTTTTAGTTTCATTATGAATTTAAAAAAAAAAAAAAAAATTACATAATAGATTTTTAATTATTTATTTAACATTGTAAAATACTGATTCCGAACCCATAATAATTAAACTTTAATTAAATGAAATAAAACTAACATTAACTCATTAAAAATTTATTTTCCAAAAGGTGTTCAAAGTGATTTCCGTCGTTCTCCAAACATAAATAGGATCTTAAAACTGTATTATTTAGGACATTAGTTAACATTTGTGGCATTACGCTGTGAAAGGCTGCAAGCACTAGTTGTCTAAGCTCTTCTTCTGTTTCAAAATTCTGCTTATAAACACAATTCTCGATATATCCCCAAAGGAAAAAATCAAGCGGGGTTAAATCTGGGGAACGCGCCGGCCAGGGTGTTACAGAATAAGTGCTGATACTTTTTTCTGGAAATCTTGCTGAAATGTACTCTCTAACTACCCTTGAACTATGTGCAGGTGCACCATCCTGCTGGAACCAAGTGTCGCGTTGTTCTGCCAGAGGTAAATTATCCAGAGCCTTCTCTAAGTCATTTTGGAGTAAATTCAGGTAATGCTCAGATGTTAAATTATGTTGATAGAAAAAAGGTCCTATTATTCTTGTTCCCAAAATTCCAGCCCACATATTAAATCCGAAACGGTATTGGTGTCTTGATTCTTTGAATACACGTGGATTTTCCTTAGACCAGTAATGTACATTTTTTCTGTTAAAGATCCTGTTTCGATTTACCATGCTTTCATCAGACCAAATTATCTGGTAAGGAAAATTTATGTTTTCGTGGCATTTTCTGGTGTACCATTCGCAGAATGATCGACGTCTTTCTGCATCACCTGGCCTCAGTCCTTGACAAATTCTGTATTTATATGGGTGACATTTTTGTTTGTTTAAAATAAATTGAGCAGTTGATTTCGCTACGCCTACATTTTCATCAATTTCTCTAGTTGATACTCCAGGGTTTTCAGTAACAGCTAATAATACGCTGAAAACCTTTTCCTGGTTACTATTTTTTTTTCGGGAGAGCATGGGTTTTTTAAATGCACCGTGTTCTTTAAGGTTAGTTACTAACTTACTGTAAGTCCGTTTAGCTGGTTGTCTCCTTTCCGGATATTTGTCCAAATACATCCGCTCCGCTACATTACAATTTTCTCCGCTTAAAAGAAAACATGATAACATATCAAATTTTTCTTCATTTGAATAATAACCTGCCATATTTAGTTCAACTGAAGTAATGCCAAATTGTCTGACACCATACCTACTCATTTTTTTTCCAATGCCTACTTCGCTAATTTGGGAAAAGAACAATACTTAGTTTGCAACAGCGTAGATTTGTGTTGTTTCAAAAAGAAAATAAACCCAGGAAGTTTTTTTTTTTTTTAAACAGTATCGTAAGGTTTAATTAAAAAAGCTGAAAAAGCATATGCAACACTCTAGGATCCAGGTCCGGACCCTGAAAATTTCATAAAGATGGTTAAAAAGGCTCGAAACGTAATTAAACAACATTGTCTGGTACATCATTGAATTAAGAATAAAAAATGCTCTCAAAATTTGACAATAAGAAATCAGGGCCGTATTAGAAAAAATGAAGTTGATGGTGTTTGCTTGGAAACGAAACGTCGTATAAAAAAAATTGCGATGTAATCTTTAAGTTCATAACAAGTTGCTGTGAGAGAGTTTTGTCAGTTTTGCTCTAACTTTAATAATAACGCCAAAGAAAAATAAAATCAAAAATCCAAAATATCAGTTTTTATTTAATATCTCAAAACTTACAAATATTACTAAAACTTTTTTTATGCCGTATTATTAGTCCTCTGATTGCGCAACTTTTTCCCCATTTAATCAAAGTTGTAGCTCTTACCATAACCGAGATCCCCATAGAGGCCCTTCTTATCTTGTGCACCCTGTATACACCTAAATCCACCGTTAGCGAGATACTGCCATTTAAAAAATGATCGTTTTTGACAGCAGATTATAGCTCATTATAGCGCATCTTGGAGAATAAGCGCTTGCACAACCCTTTTCATTATTTACGAAAAAATTACAGCTTCTGGTTTTACTGTTAAACTCGTAAATCCGGTTTTACGTTAGAAAAATAGGTTTTAAATGTTTCCTATCTCGGAAAAGAACTACTTATTGGGTTATTATATAATCGTGTTTTAAAGAATCTGATTTCGTTCAATACCGGACAAACCATTAAAAATATAAAATTTGTTTTTATATGAAAGCGAAACGAACCAGCACTTTTATTTTCCTATAAATTGCCTACACTGAGAAAATCGACCAACCTTGGAAATTGGGTTAAAAAAATTGGTTGTAGTAACTGATATTTTGGTTTCAACAACTTGAATTAACTGCTAATGGAACTTATTTCTTTTTCTTGTCACGTAGAAGTTGACACAACCCTAAGATTTGCTGCAGAGACTAAAAATATGGGTTCTTGGTCAATATTTGACCAATTTTTATAGTTGTCACTAAAGGGACTTTAGGGTTGATAACTGAAAGTTGCCCCAAACCAATCTTAGGTTGTGACAACCGAGGACTGGCGGTCGCTCCAACCCCAACCGAAAACGCCCTGTTGATAAAAGGAAGAACCGCCATTTTATTATTGGCTATCGCTCGTGTTCGGACGAAATTGATGTTTTTTTACTGTTTTGGTTTAAATCAAAATGTTTAAAGTTAGAGTGGGCTTTGGCAGACTACGACTCCATCATTTGAAGGTGTGTACCTATACTTTTTAATTAATAGTTAGCATTTGAATATTAATCAGCATCAAACACAGACACAATTTTCACAAAACATAAACTATAACAAGACAGAATTTTTTATTATACTTCGATAGCCCCGTCCTCGAGATCACACTGTAGTGTATGCTTCTCAGCACGTATCGGCGTAATGTTTACAGATAGAAAGATTTATGGTGGTTCCCTGTCGCCCTCTGTTACCCGCCAGGCTCTATTCATTATGTTTCTTACGCTCGAGTCGGCAAGTGTGTGTTAAAAATTTTGTGTTTAAACTTTGTGCGACAAGAATGCCTAAATCAAACAAAAGAAAATTAAAAGACTTTAAAAATAAAATTAGGAAGAAAATGAAGAAAATTGAGAAATTAATGGATAATTTTTCCTCAAGTAAGTAACATAGTTCATACTTTAATTTTAGGTGGTGCAAGGCTACATCAAGAAATATAAATAGTACCGAGTTGTTGTACACATCTTCAGTCCCGGGTAGTGTTCTCACATAATGAGTCAAATCTTATTGAGAACCCCATTTCTTGTTAAGGGACAGTCCCAGGTTGTGTTCTCACATAATGAGTCAAATCTTATTGAGAACCCCATTTCTGGTTAAGGGACGGGACAGTTCTAGGTAGTGTTCTCGCATAATGAGTCAAATCTTATCGAGAACCCCAATTATTAATAGGAACAGTCCCAGGCTGTGTTCTCACATAATGAGTCATATCTTATTGAGAACCCCATACATTTTTTAAGGGATATTACTCTGCCCTTGAGTACATTGGCATGCATCATAAGAAACTCTTTATATCTATTACACAGACAATTTTTTCCCCTATGGAAAATAACATATTTCTACCAGTTTCAATACACTAAAGTCTTAGTTATCAAGGTTTGGTAATTAAAATGCCTAAACTGTTTTTGTCGTCTATAAGAACACCATTACTTTTTATATTTATGACCGGGGTTGGCTGGCGGCGACGACAACTAGTTTAATGACTTAAGTTTATTTAGCCGTTGCCGATTTTTGAAGTTGTTAAACTTTAGAAATAACAATACCAACGCCTCGATTACAAATACATGAGCCACAAAATTAAAGAACCTGTACAAATAATACAATTAAACTCACATAAAAAGTAACGGTGCAGGACAATGTAATTTCCAATATTAAATTCACATGTTTTATTCCACTAGGTGACGGTGACTCTGAAAGTTCAGAGAGAGCATCAGAAATTTCAGATTCAGAAAAATCTGATGTGCCTGATACCAACCTGGAAGCAGCTACACAATCCTCGCATCAAACCCAAAACCCCAATGAAACACCCGAGGATCCATGGGAAGGTTTTTTAGGGTCACGCCCCTCCAAAGAAAGCACGGAGGGCCCTGACCTAGCCCCAGACCTTGCAGTTCGCTGGGAGTCTTATTTGTCTTTGGGGCTAGACAAAGAGACAAGAAAGAATTTGGCGGAAGAGTGGAACGCGCCTAAAAATTGCAATTTTCTAAATGCTCCCGTTCTTAACCCAGAGGTCCAAGCACTGGTATCACCAGCTGATATCAAAAGAGACACATTCCTTGAAAACCTTCAGGGAATGCTTGGAAAAGGAATTACTGCTGAGGGCGCAGCAATAACAAAAATTATGACAAGAAAAGACATGTTAGATGCCTCAATTACTCAAGCTTTAGTAGCCTCCGGAAAAATCCTCACTGATATGTTCCACAACCTGTCAGTGCATCGGAAATTCCATTTATATAAATACCTAGATGAAAAAATTCAAAAGATTGCCCTACACCAACCTATTGATACCCTTCTCTTCGGCTCCGACTTCGCAGAAAAATGCAAATCTTCAAAAACTTTAGAATCGACGGCATTGGAATTAGCCGCTAAAAAAGATCAAAAACCAAAACCTTCAACAAGTCGTTTTTTAATCCAACGGCCCTCCTTCAAAAATCGGGTGAAGTCAATGAAGACGGCACAAAAGAGGGGGGGAGGGGCCCAATACTCACAGTTCCGACAACAGAAGAGGACATTCAGAACCAACAGGAGGGAGACAGAATCATACCAAAGACACAACAACAGCAAGAATCGACCATCTTACTAGAGGTAGGCTATGCAGGCAGGATATCTAAATTCTATCAAAATTGGGAACTTATTACAAAAGACAAAAAAATTTTACAATGGGTCAAAGGTTATAAAATTCCTCTTATTCGGCACCCTGTGCAGAAAAAAATTCCTAAGGTCCAATCTGATCCAAAATTTCAAAAATGCATAGCCGAGCTTATAAGAATTGGCGCAATTAAAAAAAGCAGACACTGCAAAAACGAATATATATCGTCATATTTCCTAAGAAAAAAACCAAATGGCAACGACCGCTTTATTTTAAACCTTAAAAAACTTAACACTTATTTAAATTGTCCACATTTTAAATTAGAAGACTTCCGAACAGTAAAAAATCTCATACATTATAACTGTTACATGGCAAACATAGATCTCAAAGACGCCTATTTCCTCTTACCCATAAACAGAAATTACAGAAAATATTTAAAATTTCAATACAAAAATGTACTTTATGAATTTACAGTCTTACCTTTTGGTTTATCTACAGCTCCATTTTTATTTACTAAAATTTTTAAACCTATTGCCAACCATTTAAGGTCATTGGGTTTTATCTCCGTAATATACCTGGATGATATTTTATTAATTGGTAACGACAGACATAACTGTATTAGTAACATAAATCATACCCTTAAACTACTCACCTCGTTGGGTTTTTTAATAAACAGGGAAAAAAGTAACTTAGAACCAACCCAAAATTTAACATATTTAGGTTTCCAATACAACAGTAAGGAAATGACAATGACGCTTCCAAATGAGAAATCTAAAAAATTAATTTCCTTATTAAAAACCATAAAAAGAAATTCAAAAATAAAAATTAGAGAGTTTGCAAAATTTATAGGTACTCTGGTATCGGTTTGTCCTGCCGTCCCATACAGCTGGGTCCACATTAAAAACTTTGAAAGACAAAAATACAAGGCCCTAAAGCAGTGCGACGGTGATTACGACAGGACAATGAAACTACCAAAATACCTACAAAATGATTTCTCTTGGTGGCTATCAAATGTTACAAAAAACAAAACAACCTTAAAAGAATGTTCATACATATTAACCATCTTTACCGATGCTAGTGGTTCGGGATGGGGAGCATCTTGTGAAAAAAGAGTAACTTGGGGTTTTTGGAGCACTGAGGAAAAAACTCATCATATTAATTATTTAGAATTATTAGCAGCGTTTAACGGTCTAAAATCTTTTGGAAGGGATTATAAAAATTGTCACATTTTATTAAGAATAGATAACATAACTGCCATATCATACATAAATCGCATGGGAGGTATAAAATTTCTCGAATTAAACGACATAACCCGTCAAATCTGGAACTGGTGTGAAGGACGAAAAATCATTATCTTTGCTTCTTACATAAACACAAAACTTAACCTACTAGCGGACAGAGCCTCCAGACAAAAAAATATAGAAACCGAATATTCTTTAAACCAAAACGCCTTTAAACAAATCGTAAAAATATTCGGCACACCAAATATCGATCTTTTTGCATCGTATCAAAATACAAAATCTAACTTATTTTTTTCTTGGCACCCAGACCCGCAGTCCTACGGCGTCGATGCCTTTACAACTAGCTGGGCAAACATATATTTTTACGCTTTCCCACCGTTTCCTCTTTTGCCAAGGGTCATAAATAAAATCAAGACCGAAAAAGCAAAAGGTATCATAATATACCCCATTTGGAAATCCCAACCCTGGTATCCTAAGTTAAAAAATCTAATGGTATCTAAACCAATAATATTCTCTCCACACCAATCTTTATTACTTTCCCCTTGCAGAGAACCACATCCACTATGGAAAAGCCTTACCCTGGGTGCCGCGGTATTATCAGGTTAGCATATCAGAACACAGGGATTCCAGAAAACGCCATTGACGTCTTAATAGCCTCTCTTGCAGAAAACACTTTAAAACAATATAATAGCACTTACAAAAAATGGTGGATGTTCTGCCAAGGAAACAAAGTATTTAATGCAAATCCAAATAAAATAATTAAATTTCTAAATACAGAACTATCACAGGGGGTTAACTACAATACTCTTCACCAACACAGATCTGCACTAAATACATTGTTACAAATAACAGATCACCCCATTGTAACAAGGTTTATGAAAGGAGCATTCCGAATTAAACCGGTTTTTCCAAGATATAATGAGATATGGGACCCAAATCCCGTTTTACGTTATCTAGAAACTCAAACACCGCCTAACTAATTATCCCTGGAAAAACTGACCTATAAACTTATTGTCTTGTTGGCTCTTATATCAAGTCAAAGAGTTCAAACTTTCACAAAAATTAAATTAAGTAACATATATTATTTTGATGACAGAATAGAGATAACGATTACCGATATCATAAAAACATCCAACCCAAAAAGATGTCAACCAAAAATAATTGTTCCCTACTTTAAGGAAAACCCAAATTTGTGCATAGCGTCGCTATTAAAACATTATATAAACATTACTGACAACCTAAGGACAACACATGATCAACTTCTTATTACAATAAAGAGGCCTCACCACCCTGCTTCTTCACAAACCGTGTCAAAGTGGATAAAAAAGGGCTTAACCTTAGGGGGCGTGGACACATCAATCTTTAAAGCACATAGCACCCGCCACGCCTCCACATCAACAGTTTTCAAACGCGGATTAAATATTGAAAATATTAGACGGGCGGCAGGGTGGAGTGAAAAATCAAATACTTTTAATAAGTTTTACAACAGACCCGTAATAGAACACTCAAAGTTCGCAAATCACCTACTAAACAGAACAACTATTTAGTTAAGACCTAGTTTTGATTAAGAAAATAAAATACCCAAACATACTTACCCATTTTTAAAATTATTTTAGATTTGCAAATAGCATTTACTTTACATTAAGTGTTATAAAGTAGCATATAATACTAAAGTGGTTATTAAGAACATAAAAAACAAAATTTTATTTGTATTGTACACAAAATAATAAGTATCAGAAAAATTATAATTAAAAAATAAATTTAAATTAGTTATTTGTTTAGTTTCTTACGAAACCATTGAAATAAACAATTTTTGTTCTAAAAATTATTTATTTAAACCTTTTAAAAAAAAAAAAAACTCAAATCATGGAATAACCTTTAAACATCTACAGTGTGATCTCGAGGACGGGGCTATCGAAGTATAATTAGAGGTTAAACGACTTACCTGTAAGGAAGTTCAATCCTCAATTATACGAGATAGCCCCGTCCGAAGAGATCACACCCGCCCACCACCAAAGGCCCGTAAAAAGAACATGATTTGAGAAGAAACATAATGAATAGAGCCTGGCGGGTAACAGAGGGCGACAGGGAACCACCATAAATCTTTCTATCTGTAAACATTACGCCGATACGTGCTGAGAAGCATACACTACAGTGTGATCTCTTCGGACGGGGCTATCTCGTATAATTGAGGATTGAACTTCCTTACAGGTAAGTCGTTTAACCTCTAATAATAAATGTCTTTTAAACCATAGCTTTTGGTACCTTTTTACTTAACCTGCAACAAAATCGCTGTGTGTGCTTTTCTAATTTTATAGCATAGACAATAATTATTTGCCGCACATTGCAGTTTATTGCTGCAAAAGACCATTTTCTCCCAAAAATTTAACTCTAAATAAAGCCATTGAACTGGGCTTTAGAAGTGTAGGTTAACTATAGGAAATGTATTAAAGGTACTATTAAGAGGGGTTTATATCTAGGTCAATACCATGTCAGAAAATCAGTGTTTTTGTTTGTCGGCACTAAAGTCTTTAAATGTCTCATATTGTTACGAGCATTTTGTGATAATCCATTACGTAGCCAAGGAGGTTCTTTTATACTACGATAGTCAATATAACTAAAAATCCTGGTGGAAAAATTATTAGTTTCAAAGAAAATACACTGATTGGGCATAAATAGCCATTACCCTGATGGCCATCAATTACTATTAGACTTCAGTACAATACAGATATTACAACAACTTTTGGGATAGTTGGGTTACATGGATTTTGTGGGGTTTTCAGTTTGTTTAAGATTACCCCTTTTGCCTTTGTGATAACTGACAATCAGCATGTCACAAATTTGTAGGTCAACTTTTCATTCAACTCCCCTAAAAAAAATTTAAAGTCTGAAAGGGTTGTTTCTATTAAAATATGTTAACCCATATAACCCTAAAACTATTTTTTTTCAAAATGTAAAATTTTTTTCTTAAAATTTATTTAAATGAACCGTTTTAAAGATGGAAAAAATATTTAAAAAAATCTTGAAGGATTCCAATTGGGTCAAATATACCGTCCTTTTAAAAGGACGGTAGGGTTATATACCACTATTTTAAACTTGTTTCTAAAAATTCTAAAAAAAAACAAGCGATAGTCCGATACACACTGACAAAAATGGATCTACCGCTGTCGTGAGTTGCAAAATTAGAGCTACTTTAATGCACGTCTCTATGTTGTGCCAGCTGAGCCTACGAATTATTACAAATCATTTAAAAACGCTACAATTATTCAGCTTCTTTTGGTTCGCCTCAACACAGAAAAAGATTTTTTATCAACATTTTAAACACATCTGGGATTGCCACAATCCCTCATCTTGTAACCATTTTATACGTTACCCGAACTCCGTTTTTGGGTTGGGAAAACTTACTAATAGATTTAAAAGTGCACTTTTTACCCAGATGTGCATTATTTTAACTCATCATCATGTGTAAATTATTTTGGGTTGGAATAATTCAGGACTTGTTTAAAATTAAGTCATAAAACGTGCTACAAAACCCCATATCGTGGGTAAATCACCGACCGAACAGTCACGGAAAGTTCCGAATTTGTGCTCGCGCCGGTTGGGTGCGGTTTTTTCTACTGGTTTGTAAATAATACAATTTTAGTTTTAGTATACATTCGATCACGCGTAGGCGCAGAAGTAACTTAATGCACGTTGCGTTTCGAGCGACTTTAAAACATGGAGAATGCTGAACCGCATCCGAACAGGGGTTGCATCTGTTAAAACCAATCTGATCAAATGGGGCCTATCTCAACCAAATGACGACAAGTGTGACTGTGGCGCAGTTCAAACCATGAAACATCTCCTGATATTCTCGAACTGCCCCGCACGGTGTTCCCTCGACGACCTGGGGCTGGGCAAACCCGAAGCATTAGACGTGGCCCATTACTGGATCGAGAAACTCATTCCGGACACGAAAAAGTAAAGTAAGTGTTAATGGAATGGGACCTTTTAAATTTTGTTGACCTATTTGAAATTAAGTGTAAAATATGTTTTCTAAGAAATATATAACTTTACTGCAGCAGTGCACTGACAGGTAGTTAATATTAACAAACGTCGATCCTCGGTGGCGCAATCTTGATTTTATGTTAGATACTTAGCTGAGATGACTATGTTTTCTCCGTCCTTTTAAAAGGACAGTAGGTTTATATGGGTTTAGTGTTAAAATTAAATAATACTTTAGTGAAATCCTGCTTCTATACTATCTAATGATTTTTTCGTTTTCAGTAGAACTGCATGAAACAAAAATAATAAACCATTAACTTTTGGCGAATGTCGAATGCGCGCCAATCAAAATATTATGCGTGAAGGCGAGTTCGATCCACACAATATGGTGAAGGCGAGGCCAACCCAAAATAGGCGCTGCAGCAATCTCCATTATTTGTTACTGTAACCCAAGTTTCTAGTTGTCCTAATTAAAATATATAGTTACAAGAACTCCATGAATTATTATTCCGTCTGATTTTCTAGTTGTACCTACTAAAAAGAACCAAAATATACAGGGTGTCCCGAAATTAGCTGACAATATTTTAAGGAGATAAATTACATCCAAAAATAAGACTAATACCCTCTATTAATATACCTTCAAAAACGCTTCGTTATGGGGCTAGAGCCCCCCGAATTAGAGCTATGATAAGCAGTTTTTTTACAATATCTCAGAAACCGATTAGGGTATCGAAACAAAATTTGATACAGATTTTACCCATGACAAGACGCAATAAATTATTTAATTAGCTTAACTTTATTTCTTCCAGTGGCGTCCCACTGGGTAGGTAGTTGGTAGAATATTGACCTAAGTTTTTTATTTTTAGGATTTTTTAACTTTAGGTGCAATTTTTAGAAGCCTTAAAGTCTTTTGTTGAAAAAAGGTACTCTTGTTTCATTGAGGTAGGATTCACCATTTTCCAGTAAAATCGATTTTAAAATTTTCGGTTTTTTTGAAACACGGTGAAAAGGCTAAGGTTTTTTTTTCATATCTCAGCAAACACTTAATATTAAAACATAAAATTCATTAGAAGTTCTACCAGCCACAAGCCATATGTATTAAAGGATGTTACTTTAAAATATTTTTCCAGTGACGTCGCACAGGGTGGAGCCTTAAGTAAATATTACTATTATTTTTTTTTTAATTTAATAGTTTTAATGTATTTTTTTTTAAATTTTAAATTTTTTGTTAATAAAACATTCTATTGTTGTTTTTTGACAGAATGTAACGTTTTTAAATTAAACATATTTTTAGATTTCTTCGTTTTTAAAATATTTATGGAGATTTTAAGAGAGTTTTAAAATAAAACAAAAAAGAATAACAAATTGCAAATCAAATTTGTTTGTGAACCACACGGGAAACTATTTCTTAAGCAAGTACCAGTCATGTGTCGAAAAATAATAATCAAGGGGATTTAAATCAAGTGATCTTGGTGGCCAGGCTATGGATACCAATCCACCTTTTAATTTTCTTGAAGCCAATTCCTCACTTGACGTCCGTAGTGAGCTAGTGCGCCATCATGTTGAAAGAAGTGCCCTAAACGTAAATCCAGTGACACAATGACATTATCTAATAAATCTCCAAGTTGATTATGTATTATTATTATTTGTCGCTAGTTGAACTTCTAATAAATTTCATGTTTTAATATTAAGTGTTTGCTGAGATATGCAAAAAAAAACCTTAGCCTTTTCACCGGATTTTAAAAAACCGAAAATTTTAAAATCGATTTTACTGGAAAATGGTGAATCCTACCGCAATGAAACAAGAGTACCTATTTTCAACAAAAGACTTTAAGGCTTCTAAAAATTTCACCTAAAGTTAAAAAATCTTACAAATAAAAAACTTAGGGCAATATTCTCCCAACTACCTACCCAGTGGGACGCCACTGGAAGAAATACAGTTAAGCTAATTAAACCATTTATTGCGGCTAGCTATGGGTAAAACATGTATCAAATTTTGTTTTGATACCCTAATCGGTTTCTGAGATATTGTAAAAATACTGCTTGTTATAGCTCCAATTCGGGGGACTCTAGCCCCATAACGAAGCGTTTTTGAAGGTATATTAATAGAGGGTATTAGTCTTATTTTTGGATGTAATTTATCTCCTTAAAATATTGTCAGCTAATTTCGGGACACCCTGTATATTTTGGTTCTTTTTAGTAGGTACAACTAGAAAATCAGACGGAATAATAATTCATGGAGTTCTTGTAACTATATATTTTAATTAGGACAACTAGAAACTTGGGTTACAGTAACAAATAATGGAGATTGCTGCAGCGCCTATTTTGGGTTGGCCTCGCCTTCACCATATTGTGTGGATCGAAGTCGCCTTCACGTTGTTACAACCCAAATCTCTAACTGTCCCCTATTTAATACATGTGGCAGCCTAAATTTTCCCTCAGTGTATGTTTTCCCTACTGTTCCAAATAAAGAAAAAATATAAAAATATCGAATTTTAAGTTTGTTTTTTAAAATATTTATCTTCAATCTTCTGTTGATATTTATAAACAATTATACATTTGTGGAAACCCAAAAGTATTAAATTCATTTATATGAAAAATTATATAAAGGGTATCCCAGTCTGTTTAATAATTCAAAAACTAACCTTCTCGGAAAAAAAAATATACTGTGGGTTAAAAACTAATAGTAGAAAACTTAAGTGAAAAACTCGTATTTGGTATTAAATCTAATACCCTCTAAATGGGTCGAAAATTGGACAACCGGTACATACATTTCCATTTTTGTGAAAAGTGACAAAAATATTTATAAAACAAAGAAAGTATTCTTACCGTAACACATAAGGCAGTAGAATAAAGTGTTATTACAACATTTAAGAATTTCATTGTAACTCGCTTCTACAGGGTGTCCTAAAAGTAATGGGACACAGAACAACAGCAAACTCCTTAAGGCAAAATAATGGGATTTATTTAAACTTGCCTTATCCCAAAATTGATAACAACCAAGATACAGGGTGTCAAAGTTTTAATTTTGTTTTCGTTTCTTTGCGATTATTTCTTAACGAAACGACATAGCAGCACAAAATTAAGGATTTTGAGGTGAGGAATTCAAAATTATCCATAATTTTTGTGTAACCAGTAGAGGGCGCTGCCTACGGCATTATCCACTCCTTTTATCTGGCATAACTTTGTTTAGGATTCTTATATCGATTCGACTATTGAAAAAATAAGTTACCTTACTTCTTTTACATCAAAAACGTATACCTTATTGAAGTCGCTAGGAGCAACCATTTTCGAGATAATCGCATTCAATATTTTTAATGCAAGAATAAATGATTAGAATAAAATTAGTAATTCCGAATACGAAAAAGCGTTTTTATTAGAAAAAAATAGTTAACCTTAAGTATCTACATTAACTTTGACACTTAGCAAATGAAGCTGATTTAAAAAAATTTAAGTCAGAAATTCACCGTGATTTTCCGTTGTTTTTGGACCACGTACTTAGTTGCATTAGACAAATAAAATGCGATTATCTCGAAAATGGTTGCTCCTAGCGACTTCAATAAGTATAAGTTTTTGATGTAAAAGAAGTAAAGTAACTTATTTTTTTAATAATCGAATCGATATAAAAAGCCTAAACAAAGTTATGCCAGCTAAAAGGAGTTGGTTATGTCGTAGGCAGCGCCCTCTACTGGTTACACAAAAACTATGGATAATTTTGAATTCCTCACCTCAGAAAACCCCAAAACCCTTAACTTTGTGCTGCTATGTCGTTTCGTTAAGAAATAATCGCAAAAAAACGAAAACAAAATTAAAACTTTGACACCCTGTATCTTGGTTGTTATCAATTTTGGGATAAGGCAAGTTTAAATAAATTGTATTATTTCGACTTAAGGAGTCTGCAATTGCTCTGTGTCCCATTACTTTTGGGACACCCTGTATATTATTTTGTTACTGCGAGTTACTAAAACTGTTATAAATTTTTTAATATATTCGCGAAGAAACACTTGACCTTTGCGATAACTTTTTCTGTTATATTATTTTTAAAATGTTTTGTAAGTATTTATATTACAGATATTTGTTATGTTTGTCGAACTTTCGGTCATACGACGATCAATAAGATTAGGTATATTTAAATTAATCCAAGGTTGTCATTTTTGTTTATAAAAATCAAAATCTCGTTTTAACACTTAATCAAATTATTACCAAAAAAGTTGAAAAATAAATATCTACGAATTTTCAAATTTGTGACCATTTAAAGAAAAATCCATCGGCAAAGGGAAAGGTTCACTGAAACTATATTTTCAAAAGTATACTGTATTGATATAAAAAAATTTAAACAAATTATATGACAGCAATGGAGTCCATTGACGCTCGTTAACTTTTAATCCTATTTTTTTTATAAGTCCTCGATTATTGATTTGTTTTTGCCTTTTGCGTATTCTTCAGTTTTATTTAATAATATAAAATTTAATATAGGATGCTTGTTGACTCCTACACTGAGAAAATCTCCAGCAAAAACATCTTTACTGATGTATTTTTGGCTATCCCAGCTAAAATATTTGCCAAAGTTGCAAATTGATTTTCTTGTATAGCAGTATGGTAAGGTTTACTAATGTCTTTCTATTGATTTTAATAAGTACTTTGCTGTTGATAAATATTTTCTTAAAATATTTCGCAATAGCAAAATACGTAATTGTAACAGCAAAAAAGTTTTCCCAAAGAATTTTTACTTATCCTGAGAAAAAATGTTGCTGCCCCAGCAAAGAAAATTTATTAAATCCGGTATTCGGGTGTTTCCGTGTCGCCATTCGGCGTCGTTAAGACCCAGTTTCGCGTATCATTTCCATTTCGCTAAGTTTAGTCAGGGGGGTGTCACAAATATAGGAGCCTATGACAACAAACGAATTACCCGGCAGGACCAACGAAGCGGGGCAGGGGGGACTACGTATCAACTAGGGAATTGTGTTTTTACACTAAAAGTTTAGTTTTATTAATAATTCTCGTTGTTTATGCAACTTTTTGCAAAATTATTATTATTCGCGTTATTAGAAATTATAATTAATTCTTTTTAGCGAATTTACAAGATTTCTGTTGTAAATTTTATTATAATCTCAACTTCTTAAGTGACAAAGGTGTTGGTTGGTCACACTGTTTTTAGCATCGCCTTATCGATCGCCTATTCAGCATTCAGCCATTTTCTTAGTTTGTTTATGGTGTGTTTATGTCCGCTGATCGCTTTTTTGTTGGAAAGTAGACTGTTTTCAATGGAAGGAAGTGTTATGTTTTTACGTAAGTTTAGGTGACAATTTTTTTAAAATTACCTTATGGTAATTGAAGTTTATCTGTTGTAGTTCAATGGTAAATGGAATTTTTATGGGAGACGCTACGCCACGCCATCCTGGGTCTAGTTTTTGGTAGTTTGGATATTTTTTCTATTTTCTTGGGCAGAGAATGTAAGTATACCTTATATTTATAAATTTTTAAGGGTTTTCTTCACTACTCTTCCACAAAATGGCTTATTAAACCTTTAAGGTCAGTGGGTCAAAGTTTCAAAATACAAAATAGGAACAGGTATTCAGCCTTCTTTAACTACATAATATCACCATCACAATCTAATTAACAGTTTCTTAATAAAGTTTCCTTTACAATCTATAAATTATTCATATAATTTTTGACCGAAGGTACACTTGGGTACCAGATTATTCTCATAAGAATAGTAACTTCTGTATAGACATGGACAAACTGAGGTCTGATTTATCGATGGTATACATCATAATAGTTCTTATTATTATTGCAATTTATACTCATATACATCAATTCATTTGCACAATAACAAGTAATTTGAAATTATTTTATTTAGTGTTTTTTATAATTTATTTGGGGGCACCAGTCAGACATGGCTATTAAAATGAAGACTGTATAGTATCAAAACTGCTGGGTTTACCAGTATAAATAAAAGAAAACTACGGACTTCATGGTTATAGCAATCTGTGCAGTAACTTCTTATTTCAATAATCCTTTATAATTTTTATGGGAAAATCACATAATATTTATTATAATAATTACAAACAACAACAAATTAGTGCCTGGGTTGGGCTGTCCAACTGTACTTATGTTTTTAGTCATTATATTTTCTTGTGTTTGGCAGGAACATTGGAATTATTTACCAATGACCTTTATATACTTGGGTTTGTCACGTTTACACTATGCAATTAAATATTTTACCTATATAAAAGTGTGTGTGAGGGTGTATTATGTATGTGTTCGTAGTATACAGTTGTACAATGTATTGTCTGGGGCACCCCATTGTTGCCGTTGCATTAAATTGTATCGGTTTGAAAAGAAATCAAGTGTTGGATGTTTACTGACCATTCTGCCTGACCTTAATATAAAATTATTTTGGCCATAGTTAGTTCTTATAACATTTCAAGACCTTTTATATTTATCCCGTCGTTGGCAAAGTGTTCTGATCTAAATGTTAGATTTCAGCTGAGAATAGAATACCTAGGTCAGTTGTGGTGCATTAAGTATGAAAGCCTATGTATTTTATGAATTTATGTTGTACCGTTTCTAAATTCTGAATGTGTTTACCCTTTTGTACTAAAACTTACGTATTCTTTCATTTTTATGTTACATTGTACATTTTTTAGCATGGCACCTGTGATCTCATTAAACTGTTGTAACATTTATAATAATCATTTTCTCACTGACTTTATAGGTATGGTTGGGGATCTTGCATGGGTTGAAGCGGGATAGGTTGTATAGTAATAAGATATTTGTGTACCTTTTAAGCAAAATCTTAAATAATCTGAATTAGCATTGATTTTGGTTTCATCAAACTTTTGCATTTACTTTCGGGCTGTGTTAATTTACATTTTGCATAAGAGGCACACAAATCTAAAATCAAAAAAGTTTTAACATCATGGCGAAGGTAGGTAAAGCCAGGTATTCGTGCCAATTCCCAAATTGTCTGAGTAATTATTTAAGTTATTGCCCAATGTTTATTGAAAACTACGTTCATATAAATTTTTTTTCTTTTCCTGAAAAAAATAAACACCTGTGCAAAGTTTTATGTTTGCAAATACCATTTTTTGCCATCTGATTTTTACAGCTCGATACGAATAGATACTGCTTTTGTTTTCCCTTTTTTTCAGGATACTTCCACTGCCCTGAGTGCCGCTGCTGCTGGCCCTGGCCCCTGGACCATTTGGTGTCTGGTGGCTGTTGCAGTCAACAGAACTGCATGATTTTGCATACATAATTTTTGATCTCAGATTAGACTTTACGAATGGAATTTATAATATACATAGTAGTTGTTTTTAAAATGCTAATAAATGTTTTTTCTATATAATCCTTGTTTCGTTTAGGATGTTTGTAAATATATCTAAGTAATAATTTATAGTCATATTAATAAGTAAAATAGGTTTTGTTTGTAATATCATAATTATTGAATTTTGAAAAATATTTCTTTAAGTAATTGTTTCAAAATAAGAAATGGGCACGCCTATACATATTTTAAAGAAGAAAAAAATTAAATTAACATTTAATTTTTTTGTTTTATAAAGCATAATATGTAGTCTTGTCCGTAATTATTTTGAAACAATTACTTAAAGAAATATTATTCAAAATTCAATAATTATGATATTACAAACTAATCTTTTTAAATATTCCCGCCAGTATCATTCGATAAAAACGCTACCTTTTTTACCGATACTGTCACCTGCTAAGTTGGTAAAGTCACTTGCCATTGTACCGATGATACCGACAAAATTAATAATGCAGGTGGCTCATAGATGGCCTATGATTCGACGCAATAGCATTAACGCGACATTTCTTAAACCCTTTTTTTTTCTGTGAGTTTAGTGTTGTGGGAGAGGGTGCGCTACAAGAGTGAAGAATATGTAGACGGTGCGCAAGGGAACAAATTTCGCGAGGGGTGGGGCTCATTGCCTTACAAAATTATTTGTTTTTCTTCTGTGATGGGTGACCCGCGGCTAGCTGTATTTTGAGGGAGTACAAGAAATGTTAAAAGTTGGAAGGCAACCTTTAAACTAAGAAGAAGACTATACGTTAATGCAAATTTGGGAAAAATTGTTGATGATTTTTCATGTCCTTAGTTGAATACAGGCATGGAATTGGTAAGTTTTGTTTGTATAATCTTACACATAATATATTTGTTTGTGTTTGTTTCATGCATATATCGATAAATCATTTATTTGTGTGATTTTAGATACCTAGAGATAGTTTTAAACAAAAGGTTTCCTGATTGTATTGACGTCATATACTAAAAGAAAGTTTGTGCAGGAATAATAGCAAAGTTGAAAGAACGAAAAATCATCGGATACGGCCTTGAAGAAAATATTGAAGTTAAAATGTTTCATTTTGTATATAAATTGTTTGCATAATAATAATTGTGATTGAAAATTAATGAAATAATTATTTTTAGACATTACTGCTAAGGTACTACTGATGTTACCATATTTATTCAGCCCCATAACCATTAAAAATGCCCAAAAAGCTTGCTTATGGAGACCAAGCAGGATTGAGGTGCAATAAATCTTTTGTCCTTTAACGCAGAGGTAAATATTAACTAGGTACTATTGGCAATGCTTGAACTAAGAATTATACATACATAACCTAATAGTAACCTGAATGCTCAATGGGAGGCTTAACTGGTAGTAGGTAGTGTATAATTTTTTTTGACATTTAAAAGTCTGAACTTTTTAGTAAAATTTAATAATTGCAGTCGTGCATACATTGGTGTTACAATGACTATGACAAACACCGATAAGTTGCCTTATTCTTGACTTTGCTTGGTTTTTCCGTGGTCCTTTATTTCCAGAATTTTTCATTACCCCTATTGTAGTTATTTAATCAACATTTTCCGTTCCAGAATGATCATCTCACACAGCTGTTCGGAGTCATAGTGGAAAACCTTGCCTCTCCAACATATTATAGTGATATCAGTGCTGTATCATTATTATTATTATTAGGTGCATATAGACCTGTTTTTGTTATTTCATGTTATAAATAAGTTTGTATAAATTCTCTTTCTTTTATAGCCTGGCATGGTGTAATTATATTTTCTTTCTTAAGTATCTCATTTTTTATAAAAAAACATTTATAAAATGAAACTTTTATTATTATTAAGTGCTTTAGGTTCCTGTTGTTAACGTTCATACAAATCGTTATTTGCATAACCTGTATTAATGTTTTGTTCTTGTCGTATTTTTTTTTTATATAATTTTTTTTTTACTTTTATTCCTATACCATATATTTGAACCTTATCCTCACAGCATTAATATTACTACATGCTTAATGTACTCTATTTTATTTGCCCCTAAATTGTTTTTTTTAATGCAGCAAATTTTATTTTGTTTTTACCCTGGGTTAAAGTGCGCCTGTGTCATAAATTCGAGTGCTAGTATGGGAACCTTGAAAATTGTAAGAAATACATTAAAGTCGGATCAAAAAGTGCAACTGCTTTAAATTTTACTTTATGTATTTCTTACAGTTTTTAAGATTCCCATACTAGCACTCGAATTGTGACACAGGCGCACTTTAACCCAGGGTAAAAACAAAATAAAATTTGCTGCAATAAAAAACACCCTTTTAAGGGTAAGGAAGCACCCTCTTCTGCTAGCTATATAAGTTTTTTGTAGAAGGAGGGACATTTTTTGTTATTAGAAAAAGTATTTTTACCAACAGCAAAAGATTTTTAAGGCACAAGAAAAATCCTTTCTTCTCTGTATAATCTTATTTACTGCAAGAGAGATGTTTTTTACTATGAAAAAAAATTTCACCACTGTAGCAGAAATAATTATATTAAGTAACACATCTGTACAGAGACAGCTAAGCATTTTTATTGTCATTAAAAAGCATTTCTGGCCTTGCAGAAATTTGTTGTTTCAGTAGCAAAGAATTTTATAGTATCATTATATAGTTTTATAAATACAGCAACGTTACTTTTTAGACATAGCAAAATTACTTTATAGCTATAACAGAATTATTCTTGCAAAGTAGTTTCATTACCACAGCATAGTATGTCCAGCAAAGTGCATTCTCCTGGTATAGTAGTGTGCTTAGCTGTCCCCTATTTAGCAAAATATTTTAGCTATGGTTGCCAAAATTTTCGCAAGGAATGAAAAGAGATTTTCTCAGTGTACAGAAACAGCTAAGTATTTTTATAGTCTTTAAAAAGCATTTCTGGCCTTGCAAAAATGTGTTGTTTCAGTAGCAAGGAATTTTATAGTATCATTATATAGTTTAATAAATACAGCAACGTTACTTTTTAGACATAGCAAAATTACTTTATAGCTATAACAGAATTATTCTTGCAAAGTAGTTTTATTACCACAGCAAAGTATGTCCAGCAAAGTGCGTTCTCCTGGTATAGTAATGTGCTTAGCTGTCCCCTATTTAGCAAAATATTTTAGCTATGGTTGCCAAAATTTTCGCAAGGAATGAAAAGAGATTTTCTCAGTGTACAGAAACAGCTAAGTATTTTTATTGTCTTTAAAAAGCATTTCTGGCCTTGCAGAAATTTGTTGTTTCAGTAGCAAAGAATTTTATAGTTACATTAGGTATATAGTTTTATAAATACAGCAACATTAACATTACTTTATAGCAAAATTATACTTTATAGTTATAACAGAATTATCCTTGCAAAGTAGTTTTATTACCACAGCAAATTTCTTGATTTTCTAATCAGACAACTTAGAATGTCAGTAAATAATTTCTACCCAGAGTCAATAATGTCACAATCAAAGTTGCCTAGTTAGTTAATATACCAGGTGTAACAGGATCATGGTACACCCCCCGTATCTTAGTTAGTTTTAAAGGTAATTGATTGAAATTTGGGATATCCCATATAGGTACATGATAAGTGGCATTTTTTGACCTATAAATGATTTTTTTTTCACGTCCGGTTTCGCCGGAAGTGACACCAACTTTCGATTTTTGAACGGAACACCCTGTATATTATTACATTTTTGAATTCTGCATAATTTTCTGAATCCAATGATACCACAAAAGTGACATTTCAAGCTTAAAAAATATTTATTTTTTAATTTTTAATTTTCCATTTAAGTGTGCCATGACGGTTCCGATTTATTCCAATTGAACCGTCTAATGCTAAAAAAATCGAAGTCCCGTCAAAAATACTAAATTGCTTTTTTTATAAGCAAATAAAATTCATCGTAATCGTTTTTGGGGTAAAACTCAATTTTTCCAAATGGAACAATTTCTTAGTAGTACTATTAATAAGGAATTTATTCATACCTAGTAATAACATGTGCGATAAATACAATCAAAATTACAGCTAAAAGAAAATACAATTAATTTGTTCTAATTTAATGCTAAGAAGTTACTTAGGTGGCTTTCAAAACAATAAAATTATTCAGATTGTCAAATAAGTATTCGGTGGTTTATCGGTGTTTTTATTGTGTATTGGAATAGTCTTTACATTTGTTGTTATTTTTGTTCAAAATGCAGCACATTTATACAAGAGATGAAAAAGTGGACATGCTAATTATTTATGGGGAATGTAAAAAAAAATGCCGTTGCTGCTGAACACCTTTATGCCGACCGATATCCTAATAGACAATGTCTAGCGAGAAATTACTTTAATCGTCTAGAAAATCAATTCCGAAGAAAGCCTAACCATGATCCCGAAGAAAACTTCATCATTGGCGAAGGAACCGAAATTAATTTTTTAGCTTGAATAGAAGTTGATTGTTTCTTTAAGGCAAATTGGGTTTAAGTTGGAAATTAGTCACCAAACGGTAAACCGAATCTTGCAGAAACATAATTATAAATCATTCAAATATCAATTGCACCAGCATCTGTACGAAAATGATTATGAACGTAGGGTGGAATATTGCATTTGGATCTTGCAGAATAATGTCCAGCCAAACAATGCTTTTTTGGGAAGGATTTTATTTACGGACGAGTCGAGGTTTACAAATATGGGATTATTTAACAGACAATATACAAGGTATTGGTCACAAGGCAATCAACATTTATTACGGGAGGGCAACTTTGAAGTGCGGTTCGGTTTCAATGTCTGGCTTGGAATACTTGGTCGTAGAATTATTGGTCCAATAATATTTAAAGGACCCTTGACTGGAGCTAGAGACTTAGAATCTCTGCAAAACGAAATTGAGGACAGTCTAACTGAACTACCTCTCAATTTACGACTGGGAATGTATTTCCAACAAGATGGAGCTCCCCCCCATAATTCAAGAATAGTAATTGATGACCTTCAACAGGCATTCGAAGAAAATGTAATTTCGACGAATGGTCCTGTGAGATGGCCTCCAAGGTCACCCGACTTAACACATCTTAATTTCTTTGTTTGGGGCCATATAAAAAAACATTGTCTATGCAACCGCGCGCCGTTACAATCCGCGAAAACCTCGAGTTCCGAGTAGGACGTGCAATTAATAGTATAACGACCCAGCAATTAGAGAACGTTCTTCAAGAAACAGCTATGCGAGTTCAGAAGTGCATTGACGTTAATGGCCAGCATTTCGAAAAATTATTGTTGTAATAGTTT
The DNA here is from genome assembly GCA_963969555.1 of Polydrusus pterygomalis. Lineage (NCBI taxonomy): Eukaryota > Metazoa > Arthropoda > Insecta > Coleoptera > Curculionidae > Polydrusus > Polydrusus pterygomalis. The sequence goes on from OZ018382.1 coordinate 49,685,670, forward strand.
GTGTTCATTTCTTGTATTACAAAGTCACCTTAGTAACCTCTTAGCACAAAATAATTGTATTTTCTTTTACTTAAATGGAAAATTAAAAATTAAATAATAAATATTTTTTACTCTTGAAATGTCACTTTTGTGGTATCATTGGATTCAGAAAATTATGCAGAATTTAAAAATGTAATAATATACAGGATGTTCCATTTAAAAATTGAAAGTTGATGTCACTTCCGACGAAACCGAAAGTGAAAAAAAATCATTTGTCGGTCAAAAAGTGCCGCTTATTATGTATTATATGGGATATCCCAAATTTCAATCAAATACCTTTAAAACTAACGGAGATATGGGGGCAGAAACCGAAGCTTTACCTACAAAACGGCACCGCAAAAGAGCGGCCGTAATTTGACGGCGACCGCGCCGCGAAAAGACGTTTATGTACTTACAAATCAAAGTGTGTTCCTTCAGAGCGTTCGGCGCAAAAAATACAGCACCGTATTTTCTAAAACGGCCGCTCTGTACGTTTGGATAGTGCAGGCACGATTTTTGACGGTGCGCCAGTGTAGTGATTATATATATTATCGTTTTAATAATAATTTTAGAAATGGCTGAAGAAGTTAGTTGGTCTAGCGAACAAGTTGAAATTTTAATCGGCTTTGTGCGAACTCATGAGGCAATTTCTAATGTAAAATCACCAGAGTACGATTCTTCGTCCTCAAGAACTATTAAAATAGCCAAACTTAGGTCGTCCATCTTATATACACCACACACAATTTTTGAAATTGAACTGTCAACAACTGGCTCTTGCCGCCGTATTTTATCGAACCGTATTTAATGTTACTTTCCAATAATATTCGCCGTCCAAAGCGACCGTACTACTGTTGGCAAAAACGGACGCCAAATTACGGCCGCTCATTTGCGGTACCGCTTTGTAGGAAACCGAAGCTTAACCCTGGAACACTGTTGTACGTAAAAATTACGTATAATTTCGAAAACTCCCTTGCTACAACGAAGCCATTTGACCCCTCCACTCCAGCAGCCAGCAGTGCTTTATGTCAAGTGTTTTACTCGTCTCCAGCGTGAATCAGTTTGGATTGGCATCCGTGAGTGACCACAACTTACTGCCTAAAGTGTAGAAAACCAATTTGTGGAGAGCACACAGTTAAAATATGTCCAAAGTGTCCCACTTAAACCATGTTTTTTAAAAAAAATCATATCATTTTATGTTTGTCGTTACAATTTATAATTAATATTTAATCATTATTATTATTATCTTTGTTGTTTTCTTTTCCTTTATAAATAATAATAAAATATTTTCATATTTTTACTACGTACGTAAATTTTACGTGTCAACAGTATTATGCGACATAAAATAACAACAGTGTAACCTCAGGCTACTTTGGGTCATTTTACATGCATTATACTTAAATTAGGTCTCTTTAAGAAAAATGGACGAATTCCTCCAATTTTAATTTATCTAGCCTGTGGCACATAATCTTATCACAAATTTATAATAGTAATCAGTAAACTACTACCAGTATGACGCTTTACTAGGTTTGATCAGTGGCGGCTCTTGCCATTTTAGTGAAGTAGGGCTAGGTAAACCCTTAGCGCCGCAGGAAAAATTTTTTTGGGTGCCACGCCCTTTTTTGTTAATAGTTCTTGCTTTGGAAGTAGGAAAAATAAGCAAAAAGACACCTTTTAATGTTAATTTTACCAAGCATACTGAAATTAAATATATTGTTTAAATGTACCTTCGATTTTTCATGTGTCTTCATTTTTTCCCAGATATGGACCAAATCATCTGTACCTTTTTGGGACCAAGTTTGCTCTCCACAAAATAAAACACACATAAAACAAAATATTCTATTAGATTCACCACAACCGCACACCCTATCTAATAGTATTCATTTATGTATTTCTAAAATAAAATTAACATTAAATCAGCCGGCCGAACGAAAATTATTTAGTTTACAAACAACCTAACCTAACACAAACAAATCGCGACGCGACGCGGGACAACTGTACTGTTTGAAACGTCTAACGTCAAACGGTCAAACGAAGAGCCTGGCTACTCAGAGATTTTTTCCTGCTTGCATTCCAGGTCATTTTCCAATGTTTTTTATTGATGTGTTATGGCGATTTCGTCATCACTTGGGGCCTCCGCCGTGTGGCGCGAAAGCTACGTTACCGTTTCACGCATAATCGCTTCCTAAATAGATGGAAATTTGCACCCGACTGTGTTCCATTTTAAAATTATTTTGCTAATTGCTTTAAAAACGAGAATATTAATTTTAATAGGTTTTGGTAATTTGTAAAGGGCAGGACGCTGGACAGGAGGGCAGGTAGTGCCATGGCACCGTGGCTCTACTCCACGAGCCGCCACTGGGTTTGATGGTACCATCAAGTGGCTATATTGGCCTTTATTGTTTGTACCTATTTTGGATGAGCTGGTTCAATTCGTGTAGCATGTAGCACGATTTGAATATTGGTCCGCAAATTAGACATACCCCAATATTTGATTTTAAGTTTTTTTTAAAAGTAAAAAATAAAACACATAATACGCCCTAATGAGCTAAAATATTAGGCAGAATAATTAGATAACAAAAATATTTTAACGATTTTCATAAAATTCAAAAATCCAAGTCCTGAGAATAAATCTATTATTAATTAAAAATTTAAATTACATGTCAAAACAATCGTTTCTGTACCAACAAGGTCGAGTCTTATCGCATCCTAACAATACTGAAGGCAATGTATTGGTCAGTGGCTGTTCGTGACTGGCAAGTCAAAGGGGCGCTGGCTTTAAATATTGCGGATAACTATATAATAATCAAATCGTTTATTTTTGTTAAACATACCAAATGATAACACTAACAACGAACCTAGAATCACATCGACATGTTTCAAATGTAGAAATACTCATCATCAGGAAAACAAAGTTATAAGTAAAATGCTGATGCTAAAAAGAAAATAATAGTGAAATTAAGCCGTAATGGAGCTTTTAATGGTGTACAAGTGGTGTAAGATTGAATAGTCAAAAGAACGACAAACAAGACTCCAGCGTACTGAAGAGTCGAGGGTTAGTGTAAAGGTACACTGTGCTGGGTAGAAAAATTAGGGGAGTAGAAGAAAAAAAATTAGGGAGTTTTAAAAAACTTATTTGTAAAAGTCATTATTAAAGTACAGACATTTTTTTTTATTATTTAGCCTTATCAGAAACATGTGGAAATTGGAGTAAGATGGAAAGATAAAGAAACAAGTTGTTTTTCATAAAATTCGAAGCATCTGTAAAAAATAAAAAGGGGAATGTAGCGAATGAAATTTAAAAAGAAAGAGGTAGATTAGCTTACCCTTTGGCTTCAAGTAAAAAACTGTTGGAGTACCAGGCTTTTTACGGCCCAGTTACCCCCGCAGTAGTTAAAGTATTTATTGGTACAAAAATTAATATTTTAAAATTAAAAAAAATTTTGATTTACTAGACGTCCCGTTGGAGAAGTTCCACTGTAACCAGCACGTGTCAGATGGGAAATGAACTTGAACTTGACATTGTAAAAAAGGGGAACAAATGACAAGTATTTTGGCGGTCAAATTGAAGAATCCTCAAGTATGCCAGAATTAAAAAAAAAATTCAAAAAAAGTTGTTATAAAGGAGTAAAGCTCAATTAGGGTTCAAAATTGCTTAAAAAACTAAAAATCAATATAAATATAAGATAAAATCAATACAATCCCTACAAATAGAAAGAAATTACATTTAGAAATATAATGCTGAAAGATTTAAAAATAAGCGTCAAAAGTATTTGTGTGGCTACCACTGTTGGTAGGTTTACAATTGGTAATAGTGACTAAGTGTAACTCAGTATTTCGACAAAGTAAAAATTAACTACGACGGTGCCATCTATGAGTAAGAAGTAATAAATAATAGACATGTTTGTTGGTAAAATAGATTTAATAACGTAGAGGTGTTAAGAGTGGTGTTGAAAAATAATTAAACACAGATGGCCATGGCCCAGAAAATAGGTTATGTTATAATTATTGAAGATCAATTAAAAAATAAATATGAGTTGCAATGGAAAAGAAAAAGCAGAAAAAGGGGGGCAAATAGATTCAGAGAAGGGTCAGTTGAGTTATGAAAAATGAGAGAATTGAAAAAGCTTGTAGAACTATCTTGAATTTGGTCATTTAGACAGATAATATTTAGGTTCTTTAAAGTTTTATTAATTTCAAGAATTTCCAAACGGTCAAGCTTGTTACCCTTAGTGCAAAGATGTAGATATTTGGTGTGGGAGTCTGGTACAAAGTTGTGTTTATTCGAATGCATCTGTCTGGAAAAGTTAGATTTAATTTTAGAGGGGGAGAGATCCTGATTCTGAGCGTTCTCTAATTCCCTGCAGTGTTCCCTTATTCTGGTAGAGAACTTGCGGCCTGTTTGACCGACATAAATCGCAGAGCACCCTTTAGTTGAACAAGAAATACTGTACACTCCTGACCTATTAGAAATGGGAACATGGTCTTTCGAACCTTTTTAAAGTGTGTTGTGTTTTGAACGCAATGTCAATGTTAAACGATTTAAAGATTTTCTTTAGTTTGTACGAGATAGGGCCCCAGAACGGTAATGAATAATATCTTTTTGAGGTTATGTCCTTAGACAAAAGATTTTTGTTTAGAAATTTATTTAAGTGTTTATAATAGATTTTATTGATCACGTTCAGAGGGAAGCCGTTATTAGTACCTATTTGTCTGATCAGACTTAGTTCTGTTTTAAATTCATTATCTCCAAGGGGGATAGCAAAATGTCTGGAAAAAAATGAGTGAAAAGAGGCAAATTTTTGATTATGTGGTTGGTTAGAATGGTAAGGAATAATAGAATCTGTACTAGTAGGTTTGTGATAGATAGAAAATGAAATTTTATTGTTCTTTTTGGTTAATTTCAGATCTAAGAAAGAAATTGAATTGTCCACTTCCATTTCAGATGTGAATTTATGGCTGGATGTATAGAATTCACAAAAGTGGTGAAAGACTGAAGGTCTTAGAACCGGTAAATATTGCAAAAATATCGTCCACGTATCTTCTTATGAAAATAATATGTTTTTCTGCTAGCAGGGGAGACAACGCTGAGCCCATGGCCAGACCTGATATTTGTTTATAAAATTGGTTGTTAAATTGAAAAAAGTTTTGTTTGAGAACCAAATCTACTAAGGTACAAATATTATTGACATGTACGTGTTCCAAATTAGTGTTATCTGTAAGAAGTGTTTTAATTGTAATATGGTACACCCTGTACATCATTGCTATTAATGTATTGTTTGGCAATAAGCAAACTAGGTTATTGATTCTGCTGACGAGTCAGGTCATCGGCCAGGACGAACCGATGAAAAACGAATTAAACACATTTGAATGTAAATAATAGTAGACAATAGATTACACCTAAGGATAGAAATGGTGTTTTATTAAAAAGGACCCACATAATCTTTACATGGCGATCCTTCCATTTTGAACTAATGGCAAAAGAGGAAATTTGGCGAAAGAAAAATTAAATCTCGAATAAAATAAAATATATGAGAGATCCTGATTCTGAGCGTTCTCTAATTCCCTGCAGTGTTCCCTTATTCTGGTAGAGAACTTGCGGCCTGTTTGACCGACATAAATCGCAGAGCACCCTTTAGTTGAACAAGAAATACTGTACACTCCTGACCTATTAGAAATGGGAACATGGTCTTTCGAACCTTTTTAAAGTGTGTTGTGTTTTGAACGCAATGTCAATGTTAAACGATTTAAAGATTTTCTTTAGTTTGTACGAGATAGGGCCCCAGAACGGTAATGAATAATATCTTTTTGAGGTTATGTCCTTAGACAAAAGATTTTTGTTTAGAAATTTATTTAAGTGTTTATAATAGATTTTATTGATCACGTTCAGAGGGAAGCCGTTATTAGTACCTATTTGTCTGATCAGACTTAGTTCTGTTTTAAATTCATTATCTCCAAGGGGGATAGCAAAATGTCTGGAAAAAAATGAGTGAAAAGAGGCAAATTTTTGATTATGTGGTTGGTTAGAATGGTAAGGAATAATAGAATCTGTACTAGTAGGTTTGTGATAGATAGAAAATGAAATTTTATTGTTCTTTTTGGTTAATTTCAGATCTAAGAAAGAAATTGAATTGTCCACTTCCATTTCAGATGTGAATTTATGGCTGGATGTATAGAATTCACAAAAGTGGTGAAAGACTGAAGGTCTTAGAACCGGTAAATATTGCAAAAATATCGTCCACGTATCTTCTTATGAAAATAATATGTTTTTCTGCTAGCAGGGGAGACAACGCTGAGCCCATGGCCAGACCTGATATTTGTTTATAAAATTGGTTGTTAAATTGAAAAAAGTTTTGTTTGAGAACCAAATCTACTAAGGTACAAATATTATTGACATGTACGTGTTCCAAATTAGTGTTATCTGTAAGAAGTGTTTTAATTGTAATATGGTACACCCTGTACATCATTGCTATTAATGTATTGTTTGGCAATAAGCAAACTAGGTTATTGATTCTGCTGACGAGTCAGGTCATCGGCCAGGACGAACCGATGAAAAACGAATTAAACACATTTGAATGTAAATAATAGTAGACAATAGATTACACCTAAGGATAGAAATGGTGTTTTATTAAAAAGGACCCACATAATCTTTACATGGCGATCCTTCCATTTTGAACTAATGGCAAAAGAGGAAATTTGGCGAAAGAAAAATTAAATCTCGAATAAAATAAAATATGGGCTCGAAGAATTCCAAAGAGGAGGTTATTATAGCACAAACAGCGAGTGGGGATGCAACAAGTAGTCTAAAAAAAGAAATGAGATTGTCAGACTGGCTACTCATAGTTCTGGTTATTTTTGTGATCTTGGCAATAGTCTACCTCATTTCCAGGAAATATAAAAAAGGTCTGAGAAGAACAATCCGAAGGGAAATTTACAAAAACGAGATTAGAAAATCACGTAATGACGTAACCGAAGAAGAAGAAATATTGTGAATTTTAGGTTTTTCTTTTAGCAATCACGAATAATCAATAATAAATAATGGATAATGAATAATGGATCATGGATATTATGGAAAAAAGAATATAATGGAGCTATGGAAATGATTAAAATGGTTATATAAAATTTTAAATTAGATAAGAAAGTATATTTAGATGTTAACAGGTATTTTAAAAATAGTATAACTATATGGCTACGTAGCGGTATTTATTATTATTGTTATGGATAAACATTGACCCACTTGGTATTATTTAATTTTTATTATTGTTAAATACCAACGGGAATAATTTCTAATTTATGGGAGTTACCGAACTAAATGACATTTTTCAAAAATTACCGCAAGTAAGGACGAATATTGTTAAATTAAGTCACGAAAAACGGAAAACACCGCAATTACAAACAAAGCATGATACAAATGGGCTACTGCCCGTTGGTAGTATTATAATTACAAAAATCAGTCTTATCACCATAGTTACCTTAACAAATTTAAAAAAATAGGTACAGCAATATTATATAAAACTGAATACCTATACGAAATAAAAAAATTTTTTTAAAGTACTGTAAAGATTCTTAGATATATCTATACTTTCTCTTATCACAATTGCAATATCACAATAAAACATAATAACAACATAATAAATACCATCACAACAAAATAAAATAGAATAGTACCTAACACGCATTAACCTGACGTTGTCAAATGGCGTAAAGTTCCCTCGGGTAAAGAAGAATTTTTTTTTTAAATGTGCTTATATTAGGAATGCCGCTATTAAAATTATCTGCCGATAACGAGTTCCAAATTTTAAGACCATCATTCAAAGGCGAAAAGAGTCCCAACGAAGTTTTAAAGAAAGCCTGATCAAACTTAAAGCGATGGTCATGTCTAGAAATTCTATGTGCTGGTGTTAACCTGCCTTATTGGTAACAGCATTGAACAATAACAGTGCTTGGCTAGTATCACGTCTTTTTTTGAGGGTGGGCCATCCAATGTTTCGAAGTGCCTCAGAAACAGAAAAGTTATTGGAGAAGTTCAAGTTAACCCATCTGACAGCTCTATGTTGGAACATTTCAATTTGATTAATTAAGTATCCTTGGTAGGGACTCCATACACTGCTGCAGTACTCCACCAGGGGCCTCGCCAAGGTCAGGTAAGCCCTCTCTCTGGCTTGTCTTCCTGCCGATTTAAGATTTCGCATTACAAAGTTAAGAGAGCGATATGCTTTTGAAAGTATGTTATTTATATGATCTCCCCAGTGCAGTTGATGGTCCACAGTTACACCAAGGTATTTGATAGTATTGGGCTATCAAGATCGTAATTAACGTCAACAGCCCTTTTGCAGAAAACAACCAACTTACTCTAGTCAGCATTTAGACTCATTTTATTTACCTTTACCCACTTCTCTACTTTCTTTAGGTCCCTCTGCAGTACACTTGAGTCCTCTCCCCCTCTCACCCTTCTATACACAACACAGTCATCAGCAAATAGACGAATGGAAGACTCCATGTCCACTGCCAAGTCATTAATATAGAGCAGGAAGAGGAGAGGACCAAGCACACTACCCTACGGTACCCCAGAGGTCACCTCAGCCTCACAAGACAGGACACCCCCAATACGAACACACTGTTTACGTTCTTTCAAAAATTCGGCTATCCACTTTTTTACTTTAATATCTATAGTAAGGTTATTTATTTTATTTAGGAGACTGTCATGATTTACAAGGTCGAAGGCTTTTTTAAAATCAATGAAAACAGCATCCACTCTATCGTTGTCATCAAGCGATTCGGTAATATATTGCGTAAAACTAGCCAGTGCCGCTTTAGTGGAGTACCCACTTCTAAATCCAAATTGTCTATAATACAGGCAATTTAGTCCATTAAAAATGTTTTTTAAGTAATCTGCTAAAAGCCTTTCAAAAAGTCTGCAGCAGATACAAGTTATGCTTATTGGACGGTAATTATATGGATCGCCCTTTGAACCTGATTTAAAAAAAGGAAGTACTTCCGCTCTTTTCCATTCTTTTGGTAGAGAAACGTTGTTAATTGACAATTGAAATAAAGTTCACAAATATGGTATTACTTCGTCTTTAGCCAGAAGCAGAAGCAAGCTGCATATTCCATCTGGACCAGGCAATGTGCTTTTTTTAAATCTCGTCAGATGATACTTAATATTTCGATTTGAAAAAACAAAGGGATGACCCTCATTAGTTTAAAAAGCATTTGCCTGCTGATAGTTACTCGCTGTGCCAAAAATAGAGCGAAAGCAGTCATTGATTGCATTCGCCTTTTCCTCCTCGGTAAGATGTACTTTATTTTTAAAATTAAGGGTTGGGATTACATTTGTATTACCTATCTTAGAGTTTATAAATCGATAGAATTCTCTTAGCCCCCTTGATCGAGCTTCACGGGTATAAAAGTTTTTAATGTAGGTAGTCATTGAGCGCTTTACGTTTTTGGTAATTAAGATTTCTACAGGCAGTTTTGTATTCCAAGTCATGACCAACACTTTCCTTTCTCAGCCTGTGCAGCCTCCGGCATTTATTTTTAAGATTTTTAACAGTTTTATTATAATACAAGAGATCTGTGTTACCTGAAAATTCCTTTTGCTGGGTTGAAGCAGCTCTTGCCTCGAAAAGAATGTCCTTAAAATTCTTCCAATATTCCTCAGTTGTTCCTGGAGAGCTAGCCCATCTGGGATACCTGTCTTTAAGTATTTGATTAAGTGAATTTATATTGGTTGTTCTATATAGCCATTTGACAACTTTATTAGGTTTCACATCACAATTTATGTTTAACGATAAGATTATACACTTATGGTCACTCAGTCCCAAGTCGACGGTACAGTTTTGTATAAGGTTATCGGACTTTACTATAAAAACATCAAGCAAGGATCCTTCATTATTATTAACTACTCTTGTCGGTTCCCTAACAATTTGAGAACATTCAAAGCTGTTAAAGAGATCACATACAACTCCCTGTTGAAATTGGGTACTATAACCGCCAGACCATCTAATCTTGGGAAGATTGAAGTCTCCCCCAATGATATACAATGTATTGTTTGTTGAGTTTAATCTTAATTCCGCCATTTTCCCTTTTAGTGCAATCACTGAGTCCATATTTGCGCTTGGGGGCCTGTAAATGCCAAACAAAAGTAGCGGAACTGTCCTTACTCCAAGGTTGCAGTACATTTCAACACACATCACTTCTAAGTCATTATTGCACCATATAAGATTTCTTTGAATGTCTGACTTTACAAGAATACACACTCCCCCACCATTTCCAGAGAGTCTATCACAACGATAGCATATATAATCTTCTGGAAAAAATTCCCTGTCGTAATCATCTTATCTTAACCAGGTTTCAGTTATCAGGATGATGTTTGGGTCATGTAATTCAATAAAGGAGCGAAGCTCTACACATTTGTTACGGACACTCTGGCAGTTTAGTTGGATGATCTTCAGTTCGTTTGAGGTTAAATGTGGTGAATTGTAGGGTCTGTCTGTTGAAAATTTTGTTCTTGGGTGGTTTTACGATGAATTTTTGTAATATAGGGATTTCCATATCTATAGCGAACAATCAAGTCTTTACGTTGATTTAAGCTTTCATATGCTTTCTTGATTTGCCCACGCTGAATTAGAGTTAGGTCAGGTTTGACGGAAACACTTGTACCAGTTAGTTTGTGTTTGAGCTTTAAACATTGTAAGGCTATAGATTCGTCAGGAAAGACAACTTTCAGAGGACGCGGCCTTTGACTACGTCGGCCTATTCTAAAGATTCTAAAGCTATTCTCCCCGTCAATCTCCAATCTTTCCAGAACCCCTACAAAGTGCGCTTTATTGTGATCTATTCTCTCCTCGGAGATCTCTGATGGGCTCTCTTGAATATTGTATACAATGACATTTTTTGCTCTTCGATTTCTATCTTCAAGTTCGGTAAGGGTGTCCATCTGCGGTGTTTTTTCAACAGTTCCAGTTACCTCTGCTGGTTGGTTGTTTTTAAGTTCGGAGACAGTGGTACGTAGTATTTCCACTTCATTTTCCAACTGAACGATTCTTTCCCTATTTTCACGATGAGTATTCCTAATTTCCGTGAGTACATTGTGTATTTCGTTCTTTTGTTCTAGAATAATGTTCAAAACCTGGGATACTGCCGTCAAAACGTCTTTGTTGCTGGCATTGCTTTTTTTCAGTAGAGTAGTTATTTGTCCTTTAACCTCACTAACAGGTGTGAGCACAGAGGAAATATTAGTTTGAGTTGGGCCACTCCGTGCTTCGCGGCGAAGTTGCCCTTGATTTGACGATCCGTTTGAACGCGCTTCCAGCTATTTTCGTGGTAATTCTCCGGGGCTCGTGACCTCAGCCACTCCCAATGATGCCCTTTTAACCTCACTTCTGCGGCAAGTTTTACATTCCCAATTATGAGACCCATACTTTTTGGGTGAGGCGTGCACTTCATCAAATTCTGAGTTAGAGAGTCCCGAACAACCCTTGTGAATCCAAGAACAGCACTTTAAGCACTCTGCAGCGTGTTGATTCGCTCTTATCGCACGATTACAGACCGGACAAACACACGATGCCGCCATCTTTGTTAAGAAAAAAAAAATGAAAAAAAAGTTAAAAATTTAGTAGAAAAAATTAGGATCTTATATAAAGACATTTGCGATTTTGATAAAAAGAAGGAAAGTTCTGGAACAGAAATGGCCTCATTCGATCTTAAAGTTGCCGTATCTCTTTCACCTAACATGGATGGTACAGAGGAGACAACACAAAAATTAATAGATGCGATCGAATTGTATGAAGCGATGTTAAATGACGACGGTAAGCCTTTACTTATAAAATTTGTTCTCAAAACACGGGTTACGAATAGCGCGAAATTCTGTCTGAAAGCAAATTATGCCACAGTAAATGAGTTACTTAATTACATAAGGACTCACTTGCTGACGAGAAAATCAGACACTGCCATTCAGGCAAAAATGTTACGTACAAGGCAAGGCGATAAATCAGTTGAAGATTTCGGAAAAGAACTTGAAGAACTCTTTATCAACCTGGCGATTGCTAATGGTAACAATACAACGTACGACATTTTAAGACCCATTAACGAAAAAGCAGCTACTGAGAGATTTGCCGACGGTCTCAGAAATCAAAAACTAAGTACCATAATTGCTTCACAAAAATTTGAATATTTAAAAGACGCGATTAGAGCAGCGCAAGACGAAGAAATTATAGCGCCCAATAATTCATCGCATGTTATAACGTTTTCAAAAAGAGGTCGAGGAAATTTTAATAAAAATTTTTCTCAGGGATCTTACTATAATACCAATTTCAACAGGGGTAAAAATAATTATTCAAACATAAATTTTAATAAATTTGAAAATAATAATAATCACCCACGTATAAACAACAATAACAATAATTAACGCGCTCAGCATTTTCAGAGAAATTTCAGAGGGCGTTCGTTTAATCGAAGTAATAGTAACCGGAGAGGTTCGCCTAGACATAATATGCATTTTGCTGATCGGGACAATAATAACTCAGGTCAGGAACATGTAGTTGATTTATCAGAAACATTTTTTCGTCACTAAAAAGGAATACACGACAAGTCAAATTTTTACGTGGACGAACAAATTCTCAAATTCAGTTAATTTTTCAGTAGCAAATAATAAATTAAGTTTTTTAGTAGATGCAGCCACACTTTGTGCAATTAAGTCAGAGTTTTTAAATCCTTGGGATAAGTTATATAAAGAAAAAATTGAAATTAAAGGTATAGGCGGAAATTTACTTACGAAAGGGTATGTTTACCTAAACCTTACTGTAAGAGGATCTACTTTTCAGGAAAATCTTTTTTGTTTTTAATTCTCTATCTTGTCGTAATGATGGTATTATTGGTGAATTTTTTTTAAGAAAATATAACGGAATCATAAATTACGAATAAAACAAATTGTCATTGCATAATTCTGAGAAAACAATAAATTTAACCTTAAATGCTTATGACAATTATATTTTAGTAATACCAACAAGATGTGAGACTATTCATTATGTATATATAGGTATGACTGAAGAATGTGTTGTGTTACCAAATCAATTGTGTGCGGGAGTCTTTATGGTAGGCATTGTAGCAAAACCTAAAGAAAGAAAAATTCCAGTAAAAATTTTAAACACTCGAGAGAATGAAGTTAGCTTAACAAACTGCATTCCAAAAACACAAAAGTTAAGTGATTATGAATTTTGTAAATTTTCTAACTATGACATATCGGTGGAGCCAGTCAAAAAATTACTAAATTTATTAAAAATAAATTATTTAAACAACGAAGAACAAACGTCAATAGAAAACATTTGTGTCAAATTTGCTGAAATATTTCACATGCCGGGTGATAAGCTATCTATCACAAATCTTTACAAATAATCTATTCAATTAAAAGAAAACTCTACTCCAACGTATGTCAAACCGTACAGACTTCTTCATTCACAAAAAGATGAAATAAATAAACATATTGAAAAACTGTATGAACAAGGTGTTATTGAGAGTGCACAGAGTGAACATTCATCACCTATTTTACTCGTACCAAAAACGATGGATGCTAGTGGCGAAAAACGCAGTAGACTTGTAGTGGACTACAGAATTTTAAATCAAAAGATTTTAGACCAAAACTGGCCACTGCCAAATATTACAGATATACTAGATTCTCTTGCAGGAGCAATACACTTTTCTCATCTGGATCTTTGTGATGTTTTTCAAGACTTCGTAAAGTAAATTTAAAATTAAATCCGTTAAAATGTCAATTTAAAAAAAAATAAATTCTTTATTTAGGCCATACTATCACTGATAAAGGCATTTTGCCAGACCCAGATAAAATACGAGCTTTAAATGAGTATCCTGTTCCTAAAAATGCAGATGAAGTAAAAAGGTTTGTTGCTTTTGCAAATTATTATAGAAAATGCATGCCGAACTTCGCGGAAAAAACTGTAGCACTAAACAAGTTATGCAGAAAATATGCCAAATTTGAATGGACAAATGAATGCGAAAAATCATTTAAATTTCTCAAAAATGCGCTAACCACAAATCCAGTATTAGATTATCCAGATTTTTCAGAAGCCAACGAATTTATTTTACAAACGGATGCTTCCAATATTGCGATTTCAGGAATTTTGTCAAATAAAAATATAAAACCAATTGCATATGCTAGTAGAAGTCTAAATAAAGCAGAAGTAAATTATCCCACTGTTCAAAAAGAACTATTGTATAAGGTGTAAATATTCATTTGGGGGTATACTAGGAAATAAGTTTGTAACATCGAAAGATACCAGTAAAGAAGAATCAGGAATATGTATGTTTGTAAGGTCCTTAGCAAGGTCTGAAGAATTTTTAACTGAGAAAGAACTTTTAAATTTAGTTAGGTTAAGTAGAGTCTGATTAAGCCAAATACTGAGTTTATAACAGGGTGAGCCATAGTAACACACAGGGTAAGTGGGCCGTAAAAAGCCTGGTACCCGAACAGGTTTTTACTTGAAGCCAAAAGGTAAGCTAATCTACCTCTTTCTTTTTAAATTTCATTCGCTACATTCTCCTTTCCATTCTTTACAGGTGCTTCGTTTTTATGAAAAACAACTTTTTTCTTTTTCTTTCCATTCTACTCCAATTTCCACATGTTTCTGATAAGGCTAAATAAAACTAAAAATTTTTTTTCTGTACTTTAATAATGACTTTTACAGATAAGTTTTTTAAAACTCCCTAATTTTTTTTCTTCTACTCCCCTAACTTATCTGCCCAGCACAGTGTAGGTTTACACTAACCCTTGACTCTTTAGTATGCTGGAGTCTTGTTTGTCGTTCTTTTGACTATTCAATCTTACATCACTTGTACACCATTAAAAGCTCCATTACGGCTCAATTTCACTATTATTTTCTCTTTTGCTAAAAACATCAGCATTTTACTTATAACTTTGTTTTCCTGATTGAGTGTTTTTACACTCGAAACATGTCGATGTGATTCTAGGTTCGCCTAGTTATTCGAAGAATAAAAATTGTGGAGAAAGACTTCGTGCTTTTCCTTTTCCTTTATCATTTAAATCCACTGTGAGTGTGGACTACTTCTTCAAAAAAGTTTTTAGTTTGCAACTGGCTACCCGTGTCGCATTGGCAGGAAATTTAAACGATTGAACGGTGGTTTTGGGCTTTTTTAAATTTATCTTTACTGTTATAGGCGTTTATATTCATTTAAATCGTTATTTAAAAATAATATAAATCACGAGTTAAATCAATAAACAAAACATAAAAGGTTTATACCTAATGGAATAAAACAAAGCATTTTTATATTAACCAATATTTGGAAAATAAATAAAGAAACACTTGTAGTAAATAAAACTATAATTATTTTTTAGTTCATTATCTCAAAGTGGAGCCTTTAAGATATAAAGGAAAATCCAACTCAAAGTCGTCTATACAAATGTATTAATTATGGGGTGGACAATATATTTTCTGAAAGCATCTTTAATACCTGTGTGCACCGTTACGACTAATCAGGGTTAAACTTTAACCGTATTAAAGTTGACTTCGCCCATTTAATACACAATATACTATTATGATACATAAATATTTGCTCTTAAGTTACCAAAACTTCCATTATAAGCAAAATTTTTTTTTCGATATTTCATTTATTTTTTGTTATTTCCAAAACACGGCAACCCGGTCTTTGGGTAGCAATTACCTACACTTTTAAGTTAAAAAATGTAATTGATAAAAAAATAAAAGCGAAAAACGAAATATTGTCAAATTTTGCGCATATTTCTTTTTCTGCTTTTATCAATAACCAATCCAGTATTTTTTAACTTAAAACTGTAGGTAAGTAAATTGTTTCTAAAAACAAAGCATTTCGACGGTTGACACCCACATGTGACATTAACAGCTGATACTGGTTTCTTCCTAAAAGTATCCAGTTCAGTAGTGAGCCGTAGCAGCTCACGTGTCACGTTTCAGAGAATACATTTTCTTGGTGTTTATTATATAAGTTGAATGGTGAGTTCGATTGACTAGTTTATGTAAATTAACTCTTCTATTTCCAATAACATTTAATTTATCATCATTTGCTATTATAAATTAATTATAAGTTTCTCCATCTTATCTATTGTACCATAGGTTGCCAAGCATTGCGCTCACACACCAGAAACTAATCCAACCATTTGTATTTTAAACAGATTACATTATGGCGGCTTTGTACTACGCCGCGCAATTAAATTATAATCTAGCAACGCAGCATTGAACGCGAAACATGCGCAGCCGTACTTCTTGGCGCCTGATTGGCTCTTCTACAATATTTAGGAGGCGAAACTCTTTTATGCTGCCAGGGTTGTTCATAGCGTTTTCCATTGGTAAGGTTAATAAATGTCAAATGTATTTCTATGTTTTATCAATGAATAATGTTATAACTTTTAATCTATCGCAAGTTAAGTTCGATGTCTGTAGCGCAATTGGTTAGAGCGTTCGACTGGTAATCGAGAGGTTCTGGGTTCGTATCCCAGCGGAGGTGAAAAACTTTTTTCAATTTTAAAAACTTCGTCTGCACGCCGATTAACATTTTTTCTTTTATATTTAATACAGGCGCTAAAAACTACTATTTTAAAAAATTTTACGGCTTTTCTAGATATCACTGTTCAGGGGTCTAAAATCGGATTCCTGCCGAAATCGCTATACGTCGATGACACGGGATGAACGATGAGAACAGATCTTATTGATCAGTGGTCATGAGTAAGTTCCTTTCCCTTAATAACCCCCTTCCCGGTTTGAAATCACAGGGTATTTCAAACCGTATATACTAACATTAAAATTGAATTAAGTTATATTGACGAAGTTGGTGAGAGAATCTCAGTGTCTCCGTAGCGCAATTGGTTAGAGCGTTCGATTGGTAATCGAGAGGTTCTGGGTTCGAATCCCAGCGGAGGTGAAAAACTTTTTTCAATTTTAAAAACTTCGTCTGCACGCCGATTAACATTTTTCATTTTATTATAGATAAGTACTCCAAAGATGGGTAGGTATTTGGCGCCAATTTTTGAATAAAATGAAAATGTAACGATATAAATATTGACGGCGGTGGTAAACTCGTCGCCAAGATTACCTGCTCCACTAATCCGACATGTAAATTGGTCGCTGGAATTTAAGGGTTCCTTTAATCCCTATAGGTAAATTGGTCACCGGGTTTTTATATCGGAACCAAAAAGAAAAACAAATGCACTTTAGTTTGACTAGTTTATTATTCAAAAGCAACATATATATAATAGTACCTAAACATTAAATATACCAAGTACATTATCGCAGTCTCAAAAAGACATGTTATATACATTATAAAATGAATAAGTTGGAACAATAAATATGTATGAATAATACAATAATAGAACACATTAAAAATACAAAGTACATTTTAGTACACAATTTTGAAAAGGCGCATGTTATGTACAATATAGTTATTATAAGTAAGATGTACATTTTACGTAATGCAGTCGATTTATTTCCCCTGATTTATATCTTCTGACCACATTTTTAAGTGATGCTAACTTTAGCTTTAACATTTTTGTCTTTGTAATTGGTACTAACACCAAAACTTTGTATTTTTACATACGTTTCAGTTTGACATTCTTTCAACTTTTCAAGGAAGACATATATGGAGGGATGTGTTGCGTAAAAGGAAGAATTAAATTTTGCATGAAACGATTCGCAAAATGTATCCAAAAGTTCACTTTTTTATACGACATTAAATCAAAGACGAAACAGTCCTCCACTTCATTTGGATTCAAATAAGTCAGCCCGAAAGTGTTTTTGAGCCAGATTTTACTCAAGAAAACGCCGGCGACAAATTTACATGTCAAATCCTGCTTTTTGTTTGGTCACTATAGTAACGCCGCCTAGCGGTAAACCTAGAAACTTAGAAATTATTTCCAGTAATTTTTCTTAATTACTTCAGTAATAAATATTTTTTTCTGCCAGTCGTACAGTAAACAATGTCCAAGATAGAGCCGGCGACCCTTTTTAGTTATACACCCTGTACATTATATTCTAATTGTAATATTATTATAATAATTATAGAACCAATAAGGTTGGTTAATTTGTATTAGGAAAAATTGTTATAACTTATTAAACGCATTCACAACTGACTTAATGAACTTCTTTAAACTAGGGAAATTTTCTATCAAAAAGTGCATAAAATGTTTCCTGATGGAAATTTGTAGAAATCATTAGTCTTCATTCAATTTTTTTAACAAAAGCATTCGTGCACGGTACAGCTACCTGCCTTCCACCGTGGCGGTCTTAGTTTGATCATCGCCTAAAGCATACGCTTAATAAAAAAAAAGTATGCTCAGAAGATTAGTGGATAAAAGAATGCAAGGGGTATTCGTATTATCAAGACCGAGAGGGGTTGATAAGCGGACTATAAGGAAGTAAAAAATTATAGACCAGTGCAAACACGTGCGGTTCGGATTCCACGCTAAACTGTAGGTCCCGTCTGGCTGACATTACCCAGGCGATAGGGGATACAATGGGGGATACTGGCTCTACCACCAACCCCTGCTTGCAAAAAAAATTCGTGCATGGCACCTGAGGAAAATAACTCATCCTGCGGGTTCGGGATTTGCATTCATGCTTTTGTTAAAAAATTGGCTTCGGACAAAATTTTTGGATCTAGGTTCTTATATTTTGTATTATTTTACATTTTTATATGTCTATAATAAACATAAGGGTAAATTATTAATGTGCAACTAAATGCAGCACTTCATTTAAATATTGAGGGGGTCGCACTAGCCCCGCACACATATGAGAAAGAGGCAAGTGCGCTCAACAATGGTGCTCTTGCTTCAAATACTTACATAACGTTTGTTTTCTTGTTCTAGTGTATAAGGATGGTTTGATGTTATAAATGAACGACAAATAGAGGAACGGTTTATTCAAAAGAACAATGAAAAGCAGCTGCTAATGACGTTGCAACGGGAAAAATTGGCCTGAATACGGCAAGTAGGTTGTATAAAATACCGAGAAATACTATAAGAGACCTTCTCAAAGGCAGAAGGGGTATAGAAGGCGACTCAATTGGAAGATGTGCCGATATTGGTTTCGAAGAGGAAAAAAATTGCAGAAGGGCTAATAGGTATGGAAAATGGGGGTTCGTACTTTCAACATCAGAAGTTTTAGAAGGTGTAGCAAAGGTTTTAAAACATATTAAGCTTAAACCTCGTTTAAAAATGAATATCCAGAAGAAGATTGGTAAAAAAAACTTTGATAAAAGATATTGGCTATATCTATTAAAAATCAATTCGATTTAGAAGTCAAACCAGGCCACCTCTGGAACCTAGAGAAGAGAATTTTTTGCTATGAACCAAATAAAACACAATTAGTGGGTCAAATAGGATTTTCGTCCAGTCTAACGAAAAGTGGTCCTGGTAGAAACAACAACTGTAGTAGTGGCTTGCAGTGCAGCTGGCAACAAACGTACAACAGTAGCTTTCAAAGACAAAGATGTGTGTACGATGAATGGACAGCGTCCGAAATTGGTAGACGCAGTGACAAAGAAAGGATGGATGGAGAAGGAAGTGATTGAAAATTATTTAAGGAATTTCAAGAGCTTGCTGAAATAAGTCATATAAAAATTCACTTAATGTTTCTTTACCACAAATTGTAAAAACAAAATAGAAAATTAAGTAAATAATAAATTTAATAATGTATAATTATAATACATTGTAAGAATTGTATATATATTTAATCAAATTAAAATAATTAGCTGTTTATAAACCTAATAAATGAAGCAGTATTTACTCCTTCTGGATCATATTTTCTGGTAATTTGTTTCCATTCCAACGGTTTATTTCTGATAAGATATAAAGCTAATGCTTTTGCTATTTCTTTATGTCTTCTTGTACAACTTGCACAGCTTGTCCTTAGGGCATCTGGAATACGCCCTGAAAGTAACAGGAAAAACTTATAAAAAGCGAAAAGAAAGAATCGAACTCAAGTGATTAAAACTGTTTAGCGAGTGATGCTATACAGGGTGCTACAAAGACGGTTGCATTTTGAGTTTTAATTAAAAATGCAAATATTGTGAATGTTTTCTATGATATCTAAGAGTATTTAGTTCGTCATCACCCAATAATATTTTTTTAGCACAAAACACCTAACCTACCAATTGGTGGTTATGAAATGATTATATTCGGCTTCGTCTCATAAATAAATTAGTGTAGTGCCCTGGTTTCCGTGATTATTGGCCACAATTTTTAAAGCAAATCTGAAAACATCTGCTCTCACCGCTCTGTACCCGCACCCCGCACTCTCAGTCATCAGTCTTAGTTTTTGTGTCGCATTGGCTGCCTACCGCAGCCGTGTCGTGCTAATCTTATTATTTCGAGTACAATTATCGATTTTTCTCTGTACTAAACAATGTATTCGCACCGTTCAAGAAAAAGACATAGAAGTATTATAAGCTCTTTGCAGGGTCAAGATGATGATAATTGCGTCGGTGTGAGTGAGAACGGACTTGCCAAAATTTTAAGAAAAATTGAGCGCCGTCTGGATTCACTGGAAAGTGAAAATAAAAAATATCGCCGAAGGTCGCCCTCTTCTTCATCTGGAGAGTTATCTAGTGCGTCTTTAGCTTCAGATAATGAACCCACAGTGGCTCAAAATGTACGTAGGAATGATCATAGTGGTAAGTAATTGTATAACATTTCTGTAAACGTATTCTGCGCTGTTATTTTTATTGCTTATGAAAGTAGCATAAGTGAGCAAAAAAATTATTTTTTTTTGTCGTTTGTTTTTTGTATCTACGTACGGTTAGTTACGTAAAAATATGGCCATGGGAACAATACTAGCCTAAGGTGGTTAAAAAGTTTACATACAAGACTTAAATATTTATCTTTCCTTTTGCCTAGGGTGGCAAAACTGTTACTTTGGAACTATTGTTACCTAGGGTGGTAATACTAGTTCGGAAAAGCTGATGGTCTTGGATCTAGGTCTAGGGTGATAAGACCAGTTTCAGTTTACTTATTTTACCAGTGGAATGTATTTACACTGCTTACTACTTTCTTGGCTTTATTCTCAGGTGATTCAGCTAGGGACGCTAATCATTCTCAGGAACCCATGCATAAAATAAGAACACAAGCTTCCCTTGAAGAAGGTATCCTAACCATCCTAGGGGAAGATGAAAAGGAAGATAAATCCTTTTCTGATCCAATCCAGCCAGAATTGGCTTCGCGCTGGATAAAAGTTTTGCATTCTGGATTACCAGAAAAAGCAAAAAAAGAACTGATTAGAAAATACTGCTCTCCCGAAAACTGCACTGAACTTAATCCCCCAAAAACCAACTTAGAAGTTAAGTAGGCAGTACCAGAAAATACAATTCGCCGTGATATACGGCTATAACAACGACAAGGACAAGTAGGAGCTGCAATATCAGCAATTGCTTGGTTAATTACAGATATGCTTAAAAAGGGGGGGGAGGGGGTAAATATGAAATATATTGAGTGCCTTAATGATATTGGTCGTCTCCTTAGTGACGTTCATCATTCGGAATCAGTTTCTCGGAGATAGTTAATAGCCTTGATATAAACAAAGACCTCAAAGACACCTTAACGGATACGCCAATCAAAAGTGGCTTTTTGACAAATATCTTGATAACACAATTAAGACTACTAAGGACCTAGAAAAATCTAGTGAACAACTAAAAATTCAGAAGAAAAGTTTTGATAATCAACAATCGACCTCGAAACAGGGAAAATTCAGGCGTCCGCCCTCGACAAAGAATGGACCATTCCAGGCTGGACGTGTCTCCTGTGTTCCCAACAACAAGAGCAGGAAGCCGAATGTCCAACGATATTTGACATATCAGCCGAGAAAACAATCTCGCCATCAACCGCAGGGGGAGAACCATCGTGGTCGCTATTAGAGGTTAGTGAATCATGCGGTCGATTAATACACTATATTAAAGAATGGAAGGATCTATCCATTAACGATAAAGTTATATCTCATATTAAAGGCTTTGAAATACCTTTTTTCATAAAACCTAGGCAAAATATTGTACCTTCGGAACGTACTCGGTCGCTCAACGAAAAGCAAGTCATAGCCAAGCTAGTCGAACAGTTGTTAAATGAGGGCGCAGTATCAAGGGTTAATCCATGTAAAGATCCATTTATTTCTTCTATCTTTTTGTCCCAAAACCAGATAAATCCCATCGATTAATACTAAATTTAAAATCACTTAATGAGTTTATTAAAGTGTCACATTTTAAAATTGAAGACCACAGAACGGTCTGTCGTCTAATCACGCCCAATTGCTTTTTGGCCAACATACCATGTACCTATCAAAAAATCTAATCGAAAACACTTAAGATTTACGGATCCTTATTTGAATATAATGTATTACCCTTTGGTCTAAACTGCGCTCCGCTACTCTTTACAAAAATATTAAAGCCTGTTATTGCTATACTTAGAAAAAAGGGCTACTCATCTGTTGCCTATATAGATGACATACTTTTTCTGTGAAGGACACAAAGAGAGTGTGAACAAAATGTAACAGAAACTAAAAAACTATTGGAATATCTTGGTTTTTTGATAAATTATAAAAAGAGTGCTCTAATTCCAAAACATATATGCCAATACTTGGGATTTGTGTATAATACACAAAATATGTCGCTATCATTACCTTATGAAAAACGTTTAAAAATAGTTAAAATGGTAAAAAAAAAATTAGTAGTTTAAAACACTATAAATCCAAGATTTTTCAAAGTTTATTGGCACCTTAGTCTCAGATGCTCCCGCAATCAAATATGATTTTTGTGGCAGCCTGGCAAAAACCTATGTATTTCTTCCCTCGTTCTTGCTTTAGAGAGCCATTGGCCCCTTCAGTGGACTGTACCTTCTATTCGTCTTTCTTTTACTTCAAGTTAAACAACATTGTATCCATTTTATACTTTTATTGTGTTAAAGCTGTCTTGAGAAAAATTATAATTCTTTTCTATATGACTTTTCTTGACTTGACAGACAAAACATTTTTGTTACTGTGGTAACTATTAAAACAAACTTATCGTAGCGTGCCGCGGCGAAGAGGTTGTCGCGGGAGCCAATTTGATTAAAATCGACGGCGACCGAAGACGCGCGGGTAGGTTCGGCGCTGATTGTGGAATTGAAAGATGCGTCGAGAACCAGTGGCGTAGTGAATATATTGATTATTAAACAGTTTTCTTTATACTAAATTGTTTGAGAAAGAAAAATATTTAGCTCTGTTAAATTATAAAAATAACTATGATGCAAACATGTACGTGTCCCCCACTTTATCGTCTGATTTTTCTTGGTGGCTTAGCAGAGTAAAAAATGGTTCTAACGATATTCGTTCTGATAAATTTCGAACCGAAATTTACACTGAGGCACCGAAAGTGGGTTCTGGTCTGAAGAGGAAAAAAATTATCACTTGTAATACCACTAGAAGTCAAATTATATCCAGACATTTTTTTGGGCACACGAAAATTTTCTTAAAATATTCGTGTGCGAAAAAAAATTTTAAGGTGTTATTTGATTTCGAATGGTATTTGGTAAGAAAATTTCACAACAAAATGATTTTATAACAGATATTTGTTTTTAATAATTTATACGTCAATAAATAGAGAAAGCTTTAAAATTACTTTAAATGTCAAATTTTGAAAAAATATGTCAGTTGTAGTTGTAACCGCAGCACAAGACCGCCGTCAACATTTTTAGTGTTGGTTTATGAAGTGCAGATAGGGATCACAAGATGAATCGCTTTGGTCAAAATAATATGGATGAAGTTAGGCAAGAAATTGAGGGGTTAACACCTGCTAATACAAAAAAATCTAAAGCAAGTGTTTGGCGACAGTTTACTGACTTTTGCCTAGAGAAGTCATATGATTTTGATAGATTATTACGTGGACGAGAAGTTAACAAAATTCTGTCCAAATATTACCTACGTTATTTAAAACACTGACATTTAGTTAATAGAATTTGTCCATCGGATTATTCGCCATTGAAAGGGGAAGATGTAGAAAGAGAATATAAGGTACATTTACAGTTGGTAACTAAAAATTATGTATCTAAAAAATTATTTTGTATTGTTTAGGCGTTTTTATTTCTTTAATATTAACTAACTTTAATTAAAGAAATTTAAATTAATAGAAAGTTTGACAAAACGTACTGGTTGATTGTTGATAGTTGACATTTTATAAAGTTCCGTGTTGTCACTTTATAATATGTCAAAAACTTTCCACTGTAATACCCTTGAGGGTACCCCAGGAAGGAATAATTTCCGAAAAAATACAATGGTTTTCACTTATAATCTCCCTAGTGCTCGAATTATTTCCGAAAATTTTTCCGAAGGAACGCATTTTTTAAAAATTTTCCCGAGTCGTAGACGAGGGAAAATTTTCTAGAAAAATGCGTGACTGAGGAAGAATTTCCGAATATTAATTCAAGGACGCGGGGGATTCGGTAAGAAAATTTCACACCTAAAATTTATTTGAATTATTTTATTGAAATTATCCATAATTATGGGAATACTTAATCTTTCAAAAAAAAGTTTTCTCACCGTTTAGACGAAATGAAAAAAATATAAGTGAAAATTATCCTTTTTATTTATTTTTACTACATTTCATTTACTAAAACAAAGGGAAAGCATAGTATAGTCTAGTTTAGGCTAGTTATGCCAGATAAAACAATTTTTAAAATCTAGGTAGATAGTAGATACCACAGTCAAGTAGGCTTAGGCTTGTGATATCAAAATCGTTTAATGGAAAAAACTGAATTAAATTCCCATCAAGAAAACCTTTTCTCAGCTATCCAGAAGATTTTGGAGGAAGATATCCCATCCTTTTTAAGAAAAACCAGAATTCAGCAGAACAAAATTGCATCCAAATATTACATCTATTATATTAAACATAGACATCTGATAGAAGTGGAAAGGGAAGATAACCATTATCCTTGTTACGAATTATTACATTACGAAGAGAAGAGTTCGAACCAGAATTCCAAAAATATTTAGCCTTAATGAAAGAAATATTTGGTAAATAAATATTTGTATTTATTTAGTATTATAAAATGAATAAAAACATTAAATACCAAAATTTGATCCTGAATACTGATTTTCGGATCATATGATAGCTGTCAAGAAAAAATTTCCACATATTAATTTTGTTCGCCTAGCTTGACAGGAGGAGAAAAATTTCCGAAAAATTTGAAGGTTGTCATTGGTAACTGTCGAAATGAAAGTGTGTGATTGGCTTAGAATGACAGGTGTGAAATTTTCATGGCAACGTTATGAAATGATTGTATTTCATTGGATGAATATTGATGGCGTGAAATTTTTTACAAATTGTTTTAGAGCTGTTAGCAGTATAACTTGGATTAAAATGATTTGCTAAAGAGTTTTCCAATTGTAATATTCTTTGCAGGGTAGATAAAACAACTGCCATATCTGTCATTAATCGTATGGGAAGTGTTCGATTTGATAACCTTAATAAAGTAGTATTGAAGATTTGGGTCTGGTGCCAAAATAAAAATATTTACATCTTTGCATCCTATATTAACACAATTAATAACTTTAACGCTGATAAAGCGTCACGGGAAAGTCACAAAGAAACCGAATATAGTCTTGATGATTTTGCATTTAATAATATTAAACAAAAATTAGGTAACCCGAATATTAATTTATTCGCGAGCCGTTTAAATAAAAAGTGCTCAAGATTTGTCTTGTCTCATGAATAAGAGACTCTGAGGCTTACAAGGTCGACGCCTTTACCCTAAATTGTTCTGAATTTTATCTTTGTTCCTTTCCTCCATTTTCTATGGTTTTAAGGGTTTTGCAAAAGATAATAAAAGATAAGGCAGAGGGTATTGTCGTGGTGCCTTTTTGGGTTTTTCAGCCGCGGTACCCATTGTTTAATTAAATCATTATTAATATCAAAACTGTTAATTTTTGAGCCTACGAACATGTTACTTTCTTTTAGCGGAACTCCTCACCCTTTATCGAAAACCCTTTTCCTGGCCAGGGAGGATATCCGGGAAGCACATCTACGAGGAAATGTTCCCCAAGAATCTCTAGATATTTGCATTTCCTCCGTAACAGGTTCAAC
Source organism: Polydrusus pterygomalis (assembly GCA_963969555.1). Lineage (NCBI taxonomy): Eukaryota > Metazoa > Arthropoda > Insecta > Coleoptera > Curculionidae > Polydrusus > Polydrusus pterygomalis. The sequence goes on from OZ018382.1 coordinate 49,711,785, forward strand.
TTTAAAACAATATACCGTATGCTTAAAATACTGGTGGTTTTCTTGTACTTCAAAAAAAATTAATCCTTTTGACGTGACAGTACCAAAAGTTCTGAGTTTTTTGACTAACCAGTTTAAAAAAGGTGCATCATATGGCACCCTCAATTCCCACAGGGCTGCTATTGGTCAAATAGCCGGCCCTGAATTGGGTTCAGATTTCCGCGTTAAAAGATTTTTTAGGGGAATATTTTTTAAAAAACCACCATCGCCTAGATACGAAAACACTTGGGATCCAAGTATTCGTTCTAACCTATGTAAAATCATTAACAAATAATGACATTTCTCTAGAAACACTAACTAAAAAACTTGCAGTTCTACTTGCCCTGTCTACTGGATAACGAATTCAGACTTCAAGTCTTATAAACATCAACAATATTTTCATACGTTCCGATAAAATATAAATTAAAATAGTTAGCAGAATTAAAACCTCTGCTGTAAAAAGATCCCAACCTTTCCTTATCTTACCATTTTTTGATGACGATCATCAGGTATGTCTAGCAAGGGCCCTTCTTAAATACTTAGAAAGAACTCAAGAATTGCTCAAAAAACCGCATCACCAAGCCACACCTCAAAAAATTAGTAAAGTGGATAAAGAATATGCTCGAGGCAAGCGGCCTAGATATAAAGCAGTTTAAACTTCTTCAGCGGCTAGCGCAGGAGTTAGCCTCTATGTCATTCGACTGGCAGCAGGATGGCCAAAAAACTCGGAAACATTTGCAAAGTTCTATCATAGACCAATAATAGATAATAAACTATTGGCTAAAACTGTATTAAGCTCTGTTAAGAAGTCATAGTATTATTCTTATTATGTTTTATTATTGATAGGAATATGTTATGTAAGACAGTACTTTTGGCATAATGTGTTACATAATTATACAGGGTGATTCACGGTGGATGGAACGTTAGACGTTTCTGACGAACCAGTAAAGGAATCGTTCTGAAAATTTGGTCGCGTATATATAAACGGACATGCTCTACCTATCTAAAATATTTTTAACAATACAGTGTTGCCGCTTCCACACAAAAATAATAGCTACTTCGATATTTTAAATGAAACACCCTATATATTATTAAATTTTGAAATTCTACATAAAATTATAATTATTTTTTAATAAAAGCATTATTAGTCTATGCTTAATGGTTTCCGAGATATTGTCTCTTGAAAAATGACATTTTTGAACTTTGACAGCTTCTAGCTTTTTAACTATACGTCTGAGAGCAAAACGGCTTACATGTCCCTATCTTCGATTTTTATTATTTTTCCAAAAGTGTCAATTTCCGGTTAAACCGGACGTAGGAAATATAATACTTCCGGTTTGACCGGAAGTTGTTACTTTTGGAAAGATAATAAAAATCGAAAATAGGGACATGTAAGACGTTTTGCTCTCAGACGTACAGTTAAAAAGCTAGAAGCTGTCAAAGTTCGAAAATGTAATTTTTTAAGAGACAATATCTCGGAAACCATTAAGCATAGACTAATAATGTTTTTAATAAAAAATAATTATAATTTTATGCAGAATTTAAAAATTTAATAATATATAGGGTGTTCCATTTAAAATATCGAAGTAGCTATTATTTTTGTGTGGAAGCGGCAACACTGTATTGTTAAAAATATTTTAGATAGGTAGAGCGTGTCCGTTTATGTAAAGGACCACATTTTCAGAACGATTCCTTTACTGGTTCGTCAGAAACGTCTAACGTTCCATCCACCGTGAATATACAGGGTGTATAGTATATATAGTATATATTTTTTTTATACACCACACCAAAATAAATAAATAAAATAAACATGTTGCAACATAACCTTTAAACATCTACACTAATTTATTTATGAGACGAAGCCGAATATAATTAATAGATCAAACGAACTTACCTTAAGTGAAGTTTGATCCTAATTATATGAAGGCTTCGTCGAAATAAATAAAGTCCCAATCCCACCCAAATTAAGGACATTAATTCCCAAAAATAATATGTTGCACCCATTTTTACTGCTTTAAAAAGGCCAATAATCACGGAAACCAGGGTACTACACTAATTTATTTATTTCGACGAAGCCTTCATATAATTAGGATCAAACTTCACTTAAGATAAGTTCGTTTGATCTTTTAACTTTACCGCAGATGTTAAACATATAACAATGTATTCAGACGGATATGAAAGTCAAAACAAAAATTCCCATATGTAACATGGTATTATTTTCTTTATTGATGCTCCAAAAACTATTGAAACAATTACGATGACATTCCCCATTTGGGGTAACGTTTTTTATGCCAGATAACCAAGTTTTTGAATGAAGAAAACTTGTGTATTAGATGTGAAGTTTATATATTAATAGCAGAGCGCTTTCGGAATATCGGCCACCCTCAGTACCTCCTGCGTCTTGGAAAATAAATATTTAATAAACATCCTAGATACACTGTTTGTTGCCATGTGTCGAAACTGCAAAAAGGGAATAAAAATTAACTTAACCCATTAAGTACTAGCGTTCCATATAAGGCACGCAAAACAACGCATCATAAAATGGTTAAAAAAAAATTGTTAAATTTCAAAAACTCTCCTTAGGTCGATGTTTTCAGGTTGTTAAGTATTTCGGTAATGTTTCATATCAGTTTTAACGTCGAGTAAACAAATAGAGTTCTTTAAAAACTATTTGCTCCATTCGGCTGTCTGGTGCATACACGAAAATGGCGCGTCAAGAGGGGTAAGTACAGATTTTGGTGGTTTTACAAATTTTTAGACTGAAACTAGTAATGTTTTAGTAAACATTGGTGTACCGAACATTGATTTTTATTGATAGAATAATTTATAATATTTTGGTTTTTCTTAGTTTCGCATTTTATTCTGCTGTTCCTTATATGGAACGCTAGTCCTTTAGGGTCCGTAAAACTTCTAATGGAAAAAAAATTAAAAAAGTGATTTAAACATTTATTTAGATGATATAATCAATAAAACAAGTTTTTTTATTTCATTTAGTATGAAAATCAACAAAGCAGTCAATACATAGTCCTACGTCACATTTGCGACACTGAGTGCGCACAGAACTACCTTTATGATTTTGTCCGGAGCATCGTCGGCGTTTGTTGTTGGGGATATATTCCACCAAATGATTTTGCTGTATTTCAACAGTTTCTAGAATCTCTCCAGATATACGGCTTGATGAAAAAAATCATTTGGTGGAATATGTCCCCAACAACAAACGCCGACGATGCAATATAATAAAGGTAGTTCTGTGCGCACACAGTGTCGCAAATGTGTCGTAGGACTATGTATTGACTGCTTTGTTGATTTTCATACTAAATGAAATAAAAAAACTTGTTTTATTGATTATATTATCTAAATAAATGTTTGAATCACTTTTTTTATTTTTTTTTATATTAGTAGTTTTACGGACCCTAAAGGACTAGCGTGCCATATAAGGAACGGCCGCCATCTTGAAAATAACGAAATAACTTTGAATAATTTGACCTAAAATGTATTTGTATTGCTAATTAAAGTATTAAAATATAATTTGTTCCTTAAAATTTCGAATATGAAAAACTCAGGCCTTAATGGGTTAACTTTGACGTGCTTACGGGAGAGGGCAATTAGGTTGGAGTGGAAAAATTCAAAACAAAACAATTTGTTAAAACATCAAAGTGAAAGATAGTTTTCAACACCAATATATTGTTTGCACTGTTAACTTTTCTAAATTATAAATTTCTAAATACCTATATTTGAAGTTTCAAGTGTTGGCAACTGTGTTTCGCATTACTGTTTTCACAAATTCTTATGTTTTGAATTTTCCCGCTCTAATCTAATTGCCCTCTCCAGGAAGCACGTCAAAGTATTTCCCCCTTTTTTGCATTTTCGACACATGGCAACAAACAGACCATCTAGGATGTTTTTTAAATATTTATTTTAATAGACGTTTTTAAAAATTGTTAAATATTTTAATATCTGAGTTTGTATTAATAATTGTTTGGCACCGTTATTCGTAATTTTACCTTTTTACTTTACGTTGAAATACCTTATGTACAACTCATGACAAAGTAAGTACTAAACCGTTTTACTATTATTATAGTTATTATTCTTTTCTAAGTTTTTGCATGAGGTACTGAGGATGGCCAATAGGCCGAAAGCGCTCTGCTATTAATATATAAACTTTACACCTAATACACAAGTTTCCTTCATTCATTACTTAAAAGGTGTACACAGCGTTTATCACCCTTTCTTTTATTTAAGTTTTTGGCAAGGTGAGCTAGTATGACATTCTCATGCGTTTATAAAATCACCAGACAAATACTATACGAAATCTACCCTAAAAAAGTTCGCAAACTTGCGTCTGATTGGAGATTGTAAAATGTCAAAGATGCAGTACTTTCATTCAAAAAACTGTAAGGCATAAGAGTTTTTAAGAATTGAAAACGATTTATCTCGATTTTCGGCAAAACTACAAGTCCTATGGAAAAATGTTAAATAGCAAAGTTGTAGGTAATAAAAAGATTTACAACTTTTGTATTTGCACTTTTTTTTCACATAACCTCAAAATTTATGTGAAAAATTCAAATAACCAAGTTTTTGGTTTTTTATTTTTATCTTTTACAAAAAATTCTTTTTATACACGAAATTTGGTGAAAACTTTCCTTTTATGTCCCAAACACACTGTAATTTTTTTGATTTAAAATATTTATTTTTTAACCTTATTTTGACTTAATATCGAAAAAGCAACCTAATTTTCAATCGAAAATTCTCACGTCAAAATATCTGCTTTTTTAAAAAAGTCGGTGGGCTTTTTGTTCGTTGAAATCTCTACTTTCAGATGGTGGAAAAAAAATATACATTACTACGGTAAATGTTCCCAAAAAATGCAAAAAAACTCGAATCTGAATTTTTTTTATCATTATGTACAATTTTGAGCTATTTATTAAAATGTATACTTTAGTTACTCGAAAAACGTAAGATTCCACGTTACATTGATAAGCAAAAAAATTACAAATATATAAAACATAAAGATCCCAAAAAACATTCGTAAATAGTTGATCTAAATATAATTAAAGGTAGGATTTAAAGGGAATTTCATCACATTTACCATAGTAATGTATATCTTTTTTTAAACCATCAGAAAGTAGAGATTTCAACGAACAAAAAGCCCACCGACCTTTTTCAAAAAGCAGATATTTTGACGTGAGAATTTTCGATTGAAAATTAGGTTGCTTTTTCGATATTAAGTCAAAATAAGGTTAAAAAATAAATATTTTAAATCAAAAAAATTACGGTGTGTTTGGGACATAAAAAGGAAAGTTTTCACCAAATTGCGTGTATAAAAAAAATGTTTGTAAATGATAAAAATAAAAAACCAAAAACTTGATTATTTGAATTTTTCACATAAATTTTGAGGTTATGTGAAAAAAGTGTAAATACAAAAGTTGTAAATCTTTTTATTACCCACAACTTTGCTATTTAACGTTTTTCCATAGGACTTATAGTTTTGCTGGAAATCGAGATAAATCTTTTTCTACCCTTAAAAACTCACAATTATTACGAATAGATTTGAGTGGAACAACGACGTAACTGGAAGGGGAGGTCAAAAAAAGGGGAAAAATATGGGTTTTTTAAAAATGGTGAAATTGGTTCAACAGTCTAAGATGTAAGTATTATTTTCAAAATAATAGTTTAATTATTAGAAATTGTGGTGTTTTTATAAGGTTTTATTTAAGATGGTTGCATAAAAAAAATATTAAAACGTTAATGAGATTGCACCCAAAGGGGTATAAAAGTTTATTTTGGAAATATATTTTTGCCAGTTTTTTTTTAAAAAAACCTGGGCAATAGGTATTCACATCATAAGTAGTGGTATTTTTTGTTAAAAAAAAATATTGATACAGTGTGTCCCAAATTAGAGATATTATGACGATATCGCTAATTTTTTAAAAATAGCAACCCTAGTTCACACAAAAATTAATTTGAAATTTGGTACTTATCTACCCTATGCCCAATACTTAAAAAAAAACTGTAGTGGATTTACTCAATTTATTCCAAGTTACAAACTCACACTGTATAAAAAAAACATTTTTTTCCGTCGACCGTGTATTTACAACCTTAATTAATGTATAAAAAATCATACATTAATGGCCCCTATTAATGCATGATTTTTTTTTATTAATAAACGATTTTAGGCAACCAAACATACTACAAAGCACGCACTGCCGCGTACATTATGGCGTTGCCATAGTTTCAGTCGATGTCAATGTCGTAGTCTTATAGTGAAATCCGTAATTTTTCATGAAAAGCCTAGTCATATTATGAAGCGTCGCTAAAAGGTATATTGGCAACTGGTTTGTCCGTTGTTCCCCAGAGCATTTTTTAAAAATTTAATTTAAATTTTATTTTTATAAAATAATATTAGTTGAAAAAATTGAAAAAAATGCTCTGGGGAACAACGAACAAACCAGTTGCAATATACATTTTCGCGACGCTTTATGATATGACTAGGCTTCGACATCAATAAGTTTGAAATTCAAAAATTTGTTATAATATTATGTAGTTTGGTTCTAAATTAAAAAAAATATTATCTATTAACCTGACAATCGACGGAAAAATATTGTAACTAACGCGTATAATAAATAACGATTAATACACTAGTTTGTTAAATTACTATTAACGGACTTTCTTGACGTATTTCAACCCCACCGGTGTTTGTTTATAAACGCAAAGTACATTGAAAAGTTCTGTCAGCCTTATTAACGATTTGTAATGAAATATATGTGCTTTTTAATAATGATGCTTTTGGGTATTATTTTAATAATCAAAGCCTGAAGAAAAATAACAATTTTTTTTGAAAGAGAAAGAAGTAATGTAAGAAAGTACCAAATAAGTTTCATTTGAAAAATATTAAAAAGGCGCTATTGGGTAGTATGTATGGTACCTACACGCTGGTTTGTTTCGTTAGGAAAGCTGGTAAACTAATAAGGCTTAAACTTATTAAATTTAAAATAAAAACTTACTCTTTATTATACGTCCTAGTCCTGGACATGGGCCCGTATCCAAAATGCACTTGATATATTTAGTTAAACGTCTATCATTATTTGTAATAAATCTAATATTCGTTGCGCATACAAGACAAACAGTTAGTTGAATAGCAATAAACAATATTACAAACTTACGCATGTCTGTAAACTGAATTAAAAGTAATAAAAGATAATGCACACTCGCAGAAAATATAAATACTTGTTGATGCTCCTACCACTAATATAGGAAATACATACTCTGAGATTTACCCGTTCATTTATATAGGGAAAATGTTTGTCCGCCTATCTCTTAGTAATAAGTTAGAATAGTACAAATATGAAGTATCGCAAAGTAAACAGAAATAGGTAGATTATGTTTCCCCCGCTCCATCGTATTGCATCTCGCTCATGGCACTCACTGGTGGCACGTCGCGCCGCGCGCCGCTTCGATTCTATTAATAGTTTTGTTCTAACTTGCACTTTTTGTATCGTTTTGGAATGGTTCGCGAACTGTTTGCATCGGTTTAGTGCGCAGGCGTCAATATTGCACAGTTTGTTGCCGATGCATAAGGGACTCCAGGTTGGAACGTTTTTGGGACCATTTTCTGTGAAAATCCCAGCTGATCACCGATCACCTGTCAGGCGGCGAATTAAGTATCATAACCCTACTTTTGAATTGTTTTTTGTTTCTTATTTTAAAATTAAAACTTAAAATCAAAAATCAAAATTATGGAACAGAAAAACATAATTGCTGGTAAGAATATGTAGGGTAAAGATAAGGGTTTTTACCCCTATTTTACCTTCACCTTATAATTGTTATATTTAATGTTAGTAAGTAATGTTTAACCTATGGAGGGCTTTAGGTTAGGAGACCGATCGCAATACATTGGTTTTGGGCAAAGTTTTGGATCGGTAAAGCAGCTTTAAAAATGGCCGTCAGGGGCGCACGTGTTTCTTTAAATCTGTAAAATGCATGGGTTCTTATGGGATAATCAACTGTTTTATTGAATTTAGTTAACTAAAACCCTCTACAGGCTGAGATATGTATATTTTATATCTAATAAAGCTTATTTTATTAATTATTGGATAAAAATACCACTGACGTCTATCAAAACCTGTAAAAAGTCAAACACTTGACGATCACTGCGCCGCGACCGGGAAACAGAGAACTAACTACTAAACAGGGACGTAAATTTAAAGAACAGCCATTTTCGATCGGGCTCCTTCCTAAAGCCCTCCATAGTTTAACCCTTAACCACCGTAGTGCGGTCACCATGACCGCAGCGGATTTTCATTCCTTTATATCTTATCCAAATTTTAATATAATGGATTCATATTTTCAGTACCTTCAAGTGGCTGCATCGCCAGTTTGTCACAGAGTTGTGGTGGTGACAGTTGCGTTGGCATTCAATAAAAAAGGGGCTAAAATTACGAGCGGTCACAGGGACCGCACTACGGTGTCTGTGTTGGTAATAATTGGGTTGTGCACTTTACATGACCATTTATTTTTTTGCGATTTTCTGACTTATTTGTGTTTTTATTGACGTTTAACTATGAGTCAGAATCCTAGCACCTCCAAAAGAGTTCGGTTTGGTGATCCAGACTTTAAAAGTACTTTGCAACAGTGGGAAGAATAAGAGGCAGGAGATCCCCCTCCAACGAAGCGGAAATTTTAGAGGAAAAGCTGGAAAAACGAAAAACTTGTAAGACTTGCCCATCAAGACTTAAAAGAAAGACATTTGATTTGATTAAAATGTGCCGTAAGCCTACTTGCTTGGAATGCGCATCTAAAATTTGCAAAATTGTAGTCACAATATCTGATTATTTTGTCACTTGTAGTTTTTTACTTTTTGAGGGTATAACTCAAATTATTTTGTTTTTTTTTGAAGATTAGTTTGTTTACTTTAAGAATTTAACAATACTTCTCCATAAAATATTGTGTTCCAAATAAATTTTTTTTTTCCGTTACCTAATGTAAAAAGTTGAATGAAATATGCTATTTACTGTATTTTTGTCAGTTTATATTTTTTAAAACTAAACTATAATAAAATTTATAATAAGAGCTTTAGTTTAGGGTACACTTTATTCTATAAAAGTGATTACAGCGAAAAAAAGAGTTTATTTTAAAAAATAAGGGTTTTTCAAGATTTGCGGTCACTCAGACCGCACTACGGTGTTGACGTTACACTTTCAGCACTACGGCGGTTAAGGGTTAACATTGTTATTGTTATAAATCACATATCAGCATTGACACAGGGTATAACCTATTCCCGGATTGTTTATGTTATTAAACAAAATATATATACAATAACAATACAATGACATTTAGAGTTTAAGGTCTAGTTTAACTTAGGTTTAGTATTTATAAAGACTGATTAGATATAGGAAGATAGTCATTAAGTCTAAGTCATTAATATAGTCATTAGGGTGGAGCGATAATTTTTTTTTCTGAAAATTGGCACGCCTGACAAATAGAAAGTTGTGTAAGGCAAAAATAAGTAATTTTCCAAAAAATAATGTTTTTTTAGCTCAAGTCCTTCCACCGCCCCACCACTTTTATTCTATTTCCTCGAATATGGCCATTGGGGCGGTGGAAAGACTCATATAATAATTTTTGTTTATTAAAAAAAAGTATTTTTAATATTGTAATAAATCTTTTAGACCGCCAGCATTTGTTAAAAAAAAAATAATAATATCCAACATCATTTGGCACACGGCATGAGACCTCACTAATCGGCCACTTGCCTCTAAGTTAGCTGCTCTTTGTCAGGTCAGACGTGCAAGGCAGAAAAAAAGACAGCAACTACAACAACAACAACAACAACAGTCTTCAAAGGTATCCTTGTTGCGTGGTTTGTACTTCAATGTCCGTAAAGACCAACGAAATAAGAATACAAAGGAAGTAGGATTTTGCATAAACCGCCTTACAAACCGACCGACGGAAGTCGGCCATTTTGAGACACCACAATATGACTCCATGTTTGTTTTGGTGTTTGACCGTGGTTGACAGGTCGAGCTGTGATTTCTGCTTTCTTGGCCGTTTTTGAGTTATTTTGCATTTTAATTAGTTAACAACCATATTTAACGAATACTAGTAAACTTATAATTACTTTAGTGTGACAGTGGAGTATACTTTTAGCGCTGGACAGCGATTGAAACATTTTAATTAGTTGTTATTCTGGGTTAATTAATAAGCTTTAAATATGGTTCGTTGTGCTGCTTGTGGGTGCTCCCAAACGCTATGAAGTAAAAAACTGGGCATTACATTTCATCGGTAAGTTTATGTTTAGATATATAAACTTTTTTAATCTGTATAGAAAAAAAAAATATTTTAATTTAATATCAAAATACACATAACCTCCGAACCTCGCATGTCATTCATGGGCGTTCGTCTTATAAAACCAGAAAAATATTATTTATTTATTAATCGACTGGGTTACCCCATTTCTACAAAAAAGCAAATTAAAAATACTTATTGGTTTTTAGTTTTCCAAATAATTACCTAAGAAAAAAGGCGTGGTTGAAAATTGTAAACCGAAGTGATTGGGATCCTACACGAAATACAGTTCTTTGCTAGAAGCATTTTCCTGAAGAGTGCTTTGACAGAACCTCAAGATTGAAAGTTAGATTGGTCCCAACTGCAGTAGTGCCTACTTTTGAAGTAGCCAGGTTAAAAAATGTAAGTTTTGAAACTATTGTATCGGGTCATTACATAATATATTGGAAAATATGTAGGTAGGTACTTAAGAATATGAATACAAATAATTCTGCCTTATTTATGCTTCTGAGGAAGCTGCTTTGTCACTTTTTCATAAATTATGTATCGATAAAAGTTTTTAGATGTTTTATTGGTTTAATCTACTTTTAAAATTTTAAACCCATGGATAAAGAATGTAATAAAATATGGAAGTGTAGGTACGATAAACAAAGAAATTCATATTTAAAGACTGAATACAATGATGTTTCTAGAATGATAGAAACGTTTTCTCAATATTCACCTGAGGACGACTGGAGATACCATTGATTAAAAAAATAAATTCAAAGCAAGTCCCAAACCTTCTATCATTTAAAGAAATTCATATCAAAATATAAAAAAAAAATTTTACAAAGAGAGTTAGTATCACGTTATAGTTACTTTTGTGTCATTTGGTAATGGTGCCAAACAAATAATTAAAAAACTTATATTTTTTTGGCAGGTACGTTCCTATGCAATATCTTATAAGACACCCTGTCAAAACCTGCCTGAAGATAATTATCCTACTGTGAATCTAACTGGAACACCGTCTGGTTACAACATATATTGGACATGGCTCTTCCAGGATATGGCTCTTCCAGGACATGGTTCTTCCAGGACATTTTACTACCCAACAACACACCTAAGATTTTAGTATATTCCTTTAATCTTATATGACAATCATTAATGGTTACTGTTTCCGGATTCTCCAAAGTGTATGGGTTAGTCTTAAACAAGGTGATAACGGTCTTTGATTTATTTAATATCAGTTTATCTTTAGAAAACCAATAATTATTTACTTCAATCATAAATTGTTAAATATGTTGCTCGAGAAGCTCATGGTCTTTATATGCTAGGATTTATAATAAGAACTTGTAAATACTTTAAAAATGTTAACGCCATAATAACTTAATATAAATCCCTGGTAGCTACAAAACTTTAGTATGCATGCACTATTTGGGATCCTCAGTATGCCAATAAGATTGCTCTTTCAAAATCTATTCAGCGTAAATTTTAAAAATTTTTATACTACAAGTCATTTTCAGTTTATCCACCAAGAGGTACAGATCAAGGGCTTTTGTGTAATTTGTTTAATATCCCTTCTTTAAGACTATTGTGTATAGAAGCAAGAATTATTTTCTTATATAATATATTTAGAGACAAAATAGATAATAAAGAGTTCTTAGGACTGCTTCCGTTTAGAATAGGCTTAGTCAATACTAGATCCGCACATGTATTTTATATTCCTACACCGAGGACAAATCTATACAAAAACTCACCACTGTGACTGTGCTCTATTTTAATAAATATTGTGGAGACATTGAAATATATAATTTAAACTATCAAAAATTAAAATTAAGGAATGAACTGCTTGGGCAAATGCTAATTGAATATTTATTATAGCTTAGGATAGCTTTTAGAAATGGGGTTTATGTATCTATAATTAACTTGTTAAGTTGTTGATACTACAAATAAATAAAATGTTTGTATTATCTGCATAGTTTGTCATTTGACAATTTTCTTGTATACTAGAAATCTCATTAATATTATTTTGGTACATATTATAATAAACAGGACTATATTATATTATATTTTATTATTTTCTTGTGATTTGGTTCATGAAGAAAGAGTAAGGTTTTTTTAAAATTTTATTTTTTAACGTAGACGTTTTGGCAATAATTTTGCCGATTATCTGAAACAATTTGTCTTCTGCAATTTTTTTTAATGTATAATAACAGGTGTTTTTTAGTTATTTAACCAGATATTTACATTACCCTTTCACCTCCGTTACCTTATTTAAATAAATAATTAAAAGAAATAGTTGTATTGTTTTATTACACCAACCTTACCGTATCTTATAGCTATATATGAATCTAAATATATTTTTTATTTTTTTCGTCCAAATAAAATTTCATTAATCATTTTGTTATTACCATTTTAATGATACGCCACAGGTAAACCGGAAACGCGCGTGCGTTAAATGTTGCCGCCATCAGACCCCATCCCGGACAACTGTCAATCTACCATACCCTACTTCCTTTGTATTCCTATTTCGTTGGTAAAGACAATACATTGACATTTACTGATAATAGAAAAAGTACAACAGTCTAAAAACATATAACTTTATTAGAACAACCAGGTTCACGTATATTGGTTATCTGTCCCCTGTTTCTGGAACTGCCTCAAGTATTTTGGGTTCTTTAACTGAATTTTTAGACAGCTCTTCAAAATCGTTTGACAGTTTAGAAGTGGTTGGTTGCGACGGAACTAACAGTAATGTAGGAGCCAAGGGAGCGACCCCTGCAATGGTTTATCTGCCATCTGCACACCTCGACGGTGAAACAAGTGGTCCTCGAGCATTTCGTGGGTTTACTGGAAACCTCTTATCCAATTGCGAAAAGCTGCCAATCGTAGAATTTTCTATAATAGGGTGTGAATTACCTGACATTGATACTAACTTCGAATTAAGTACAGATCAAAAATATCTTTACGAAATGTATTTAGCAATTAAAAACGGTTACTGCACCGAAGCTCTCTCAAAACGTGACCCAGGACGACTGGTCCATTCCCGGTGGTTAACTACTGCAAACAGACTATTACGTTTATATATTAGCACTGCCAATCCAACTCAAAATTCAATTACGTTAGTAACATTTATTATAATTAAAGTTTATTGCCCTATGAGACTATTGAGCTATGCACCTATTTGTCAGATGATTAAAAACATATCGTTTACAAAGCGATTAATAGAAATGGTTTTTTTGGACACCCGAAAAATAATATATTGTCTATGTTGTTGAATGACCGCAGGTATTTAAGGCCTATTGGATAATTTTAAAGGCTAGGGCTAAAACCGATCTTAATCAACTAAAACTTCGAAATTTTACCGTTCCGATCTTTAATTTTAAAACCTACGATTACTACGAGCTAGTAGACTGCCAAAATTTATTTTGGACCGAACCACCAATAACAACTAAGTTACCGGAAGTCCAGCTACGAGAAATCATAGGACCCAGAACATTCAGCGATTTCATATATGAAAGATTACCCTTGCCACACACAGGCTGTGGAAAGAGTCGTCAAAATGGTGACTGAGGCATCTGCTATAGTTTGTGGTTATGAGAGACGAGATGGGACAATAAAAAATAAATTAGAGTCACGACCCATAATGCCAAAATTTAACACTAAAAAAGATTATCCTTTAAAGTAGCGTAATATGTCGCAAAATTAATATATTTTTTTTTTACTTTAGGCTTAAATTTTATTTTTTCCATTTCAAATAATAAATAAACGCGCGCTTGCTTTATAAAACCATATATTTTAATAATTTATTCATGATGCTTTTTGGTGTTTTTTTTTTACTATCCCCTTTACCGCCACAAGGTCTCAAAAAATAGCATAAAATGTATGTATTTTAAAATAATAATAATAATAATTTTGTATTATGAGTGACAATCATAAAACCAAAATTATTAAGATTTTCTTCAAATAAATACTATTTATGTTTTTTTAGACCCTGTGGCGGTGGAGGGGATGTTACTAAAAAAAAAAATAAAAACACCAAAAATCTTTTTATTCCCAAACACATCTTTCCCAAAGTCAGGCATCTTGATTTTCAAAAAAAAATAAAAATCTTCCTATACTGTCGCTCCACCCTAATAGTCATAGTCATAGAGGCTGTATACACCCAAAATGTAGTGATACAATTAAAAATACATTTTATACAGAACCAATAATATTCTCAAATGGACCAAACCCGATAGTTTCAGTACAAATATCTTATAGGTTTTTTGAATAAATTAAGATATTAACATATTTTAAAAATTTTAAGTTTTGATGAGTATTTGGTAATGACACCGTTATCAAATCAAACCGTTTTTAAAACACAGGAGAAAAGTTTAAAAACCCCTGAATTCAAGTGGAGTCAAAACTAAACGAGAATGTTGATCGAAGTTTATGGAAAATATAAAAAAAAACATACTATACACTATAGATTACATTCTTTTACCGTTGTACCAAACTTAAAAAGAACCTGAATATAAACACAACGTAGCCAGCGTCGTACCACAGTATTTGACGATTACAGCTAGAGTGACGGATTTCTGCAGGTGATGAACATACCGGGGGTCGGTCAGTTTCAATAAGTACTATTATTTTGGCCAAACTAGTCAATGTTTAAAAATCAAATAAAAAATAAACAACCAACGATCAGCAAAGATAGACCATGCACGAATCTTAACTCAAGTTGTAAAAAAATTTAAATTATTCCTGACTAGGACTTGAAATAGAAAATGGCCAAAACTGTTTGGAGAGATCGACTAAAGACGGCTGCACAATTGCCCGGGAATGAGAACGTGAACGAGAACCAGAACGGAAACGAGAACTGAAATATTATTCAGATGCACAAACAACGGGAAAGGAAACAGTAGGGATGTTTGGCGTTATCTGCGGATATTTATTTTTTTAAACACTGTCAGCTGGGCTTTAACGGTACTTATTACGGTTGAATTTTTGAATATTAAAATGGTATTAATAACTTTCGATATAATGGATGTTATTAGTGATGAAGAAATGTTGGACTTACATATGTATTTTCTTCTAATTATGTACTGTTACTACAATGCATGTACCTTACAATCAGAGAGAGTGTGTGTAGAAATAAATATTTAATAATAGTATTAATAATAAATTAATTGTATATTTTTTAGATGGTGGGTTAGACCTATATTACAGAGAGAAAAGAAAAAGGAGCCGGCTTAGCTTTTAGCATCATATATCTGTGTTATGATTGGCTCCGAGAATGCAACTATTACGGGAATGTTAAAACTTGGCCAACTTTCTAGTTCTCGTTCCCGGGTATCTTCTCGTTCTCGTTACCGAAAATTGGTTAAGCATGGGAACATTAAAATATGTGTATCTTAACTTTTTTCCCGTTCTCGTTCTCGTTCACGTTCTCGTTTCCGGACAATTATGCAGCCGCCTTAAAGCATAAAAACAGTATTTTTACGAAAAGGTCATCATTGTGTTTTATAGCTTAAATATCTTAGTACAATCTATCGGAAATATATAAATTTTATTTGATTCCCTAGTGTTACGGGCGTCAATTCTGCCCTCCTAGTGGAGAACGCAGTAATTTCCAAAATTTTCGATTTTGAGATTTTTACATATTATTGTGTAGAAAACAATTCCCGATCTTAAAAAAAATTATTGTTGAAAAAAAAAAAAATTAAGACAAAAAACCCCTAATAAATATGCAGTTTCTGCAAAACGTAATGCTTTTTTAAAGAAAATCGCAGCATCTGATTTTTCTAGTCAAGAATGCAGCATTTTACTGATGCCCATTAAATGCTGCGTTTTATCTTAGAAGCAAAGCAGATTGCGGCTCATGGTTTTCTAGTGGAAAGCGCAGTATATTTTACACTAGTAAACATGGCATACTTCGTTTTTGTTAAACAACGCTAATGCAAAGCTCTAAAAAATCCTAAACAAAAACGCAGTATGCTATAAAAAAATTATTTACGGTCCAAATTCATTGAAACCATATCAAAAAATGTGTTTTATATTTTTTTATCAATCTGATAAAAGAAAAAATTAAAAATATTCATTTATAAAAAAATACTAGCGAAAGAACGTTTTTTGCGTTTTTCTTAAAACTAACGTTCAGGAAGTTGCTGCGCTTTTCACTAGGAGGGCAGAATTAGTAAGGTATTAGGAAATTTAAAATTGTATGTTTTTACAAACATATCTGCTTCTGCACTAAGTATTAAAATGCAGGGCTGCGTAATCATTTTAAAGAGCTGAAAATCTATCTTTGCAAGATTCAAGTGGTCTTAAAGAGTATATTTTTCGAATTATCCTTTTCAGCAAAACAAATAATGTTTGTAGTTCAGTAAATTACTAGTGACTGTAGGCTAAAACAATTGACTATTGCAAAGTATGCCGAGTTTAGTTTACTGGCAACAAAGTCAACATGAGCTATCCACTTTAATTGTGAGTCTTCATAGAGGCCAATAAATTATTATTTACAATAAAAAAATATCGAAACTGTCCCGAGAGATTAACTTCTTAACATAGTATAAAACAAAGTCGCTGTCGCTGTCTGTCCGTCCCTACTAGCTATATATGCTTAAATCTTTAAAACTATGCAACGGATTTTGAAGCGGTTTTTTTTAATAGATAGAGTGATTCAAGGGGAAGGTTTTTATGTATAACTAGCGACCCGCCCCGGCTTCGCACGGGTGCAATTTCAGAAAGTGGCATGCCGGGTACTAATATATCGGGTTTGTTCGGGTTTGTATTTATACCAGCGGGTTGCAACGCATGCCGGATACACGCTAGTATCTTATAAAATGACGTTAAAATGTAACACGAAAAAACAGTACTAACAAAATGTGACTAACTTTAAATTTTTAATTTTTTGCACGGTTTTCTTTTCCACCCTGTATGTTATTAAAGTGCTTTGCTCGTCATATGCGTAACATAATATTAATCTAGAACAAACAATTTTTCAAAATCTGCAAACCGCATTAACATTAGTGTTGTCGTTTCCGAACTAGAGACCTGTAATAAAATCAATAAAAAAATTAATTTTTGTCGAACTTTGTGATGAGCAGTCGCAATTATTTTTTTAAATCCTTGAAATTTATACCCCCTTAAGGTGGGAGTATCAACATGCTTGCCAACCTATAACCTATTTCGCGTAGATTTATTTATGTTTTCTAGCTTTTATACAAAATTTAAAGAAAATCAGTATCGACTTGATATTCTATAGGTAATAATTGACATACCTATTTAATAAATATCAAGGAATTTCATAACTTATTTTAGGAGAATTGTATAGCGAAAAATATCGGGTAAGATTTTTTTTAACATTATTATTTAATTGTCACTCATTGTTCTTTCACTATACAATTCTCCCAAAATTAGCAATGAAATGAACTGATATTTTTGTAATATGTCATTGTATATCAGATATTACCTAAGTAATGTGACGGCGATACTGATTTTATTTAAATGTTAGTCAAAAATATAATAAACTTGAAAAAATAACGCGAAATAGGTTATAGGTTGGTAATGGATTAAATGACGCTAAGAATGCCACCTTAAGGGTGTAGGATCTTTAAAGTAAAATAATTTGTATGCCACAATTTGGAGATGTTCAGTGACAGCGAGGAGCAAAACAATAATATTATTTACATAAATTCACACAAGTTTTGTGACCTTTTGAAACCTTATTTTTCCTGTTATGTAAATAAATATTTTTTTTAAATCGTTTTTAAATGATTTTAACATTTTTTGATTTTTAATTAATCTCTGTGATTTGTTAAACTCAACGGGTCCCCTATAAAATACGGATTTATTGGCTATGTTTTTGAAAAATTGTTTTTGAAAAAACTTTACTTTTTACTTACTCTTTCGAGTCCGGAAAACTAAAAATTTGCTATTGTTCCATGTTAATAATTATGGTGATCACAATTTAGAACAAGCAATTTCTTTAAATGGAAAGGTAACGTATCATTTTGAACTTAATTATTATCAAAACCAAAACTAATACTAAAATACAAGATATTTGTCTTTTTTTCCTTTTGAGTTAATTTTAAATTTTTACTTGTGGTTCTGATAATGGTTTAGAATGAAATAAACCGAAACATCAATAATCAAAACTTGTATTTAATTCGCAATTTTGACCGAAAACCCAAAAAACATAACTTTATTTATTCTAAACTTGTATTACTCGTTTATAATTAGTAAACTTAATTTTGCATCGGTTGTTTGGAACCTTCAGTACGATTTTTATCAGCGAAAACTGGATAGCATTCAGACATAGCTATAGTCAATACCAATTATTATAAACCTATTATGAAATTTTTTCAATAATGACACATACTGACAGACCGATGGTTTTTCGATCTTATAATGATTTACAAATTGATGAACTTTCATGTCGATTCACCAACACTAAGATATAATTAAGCTTTAATGTATTGGTTAGTGACTTAAGGCTTCAAAAAACTTTTATTATTCCATTTAGAAATACTAATTTTGAAAAGAACTCCTCTCTGTAGAGTGACTAGGCGAACCTAGAATGATTCATAATAAAATTAAATCGACATATTTCATCATCAGGAAAACGAAGTAAATTTATTTATTTATTTATTTATTTGCACAAGTAAGATACCAACAGGCCAATGGCCCAGGCTTGGCACCCACGGTTTACAATGTTGTGTACAGACATACCTCTTACTAAGATTGTAATATTATCATTAGTTCATCAATTAAAATTAGTCAATAGTTTGATCTCTAAGCCTTTTTTTAAATGTTGATAGAGGTAAATTAAACAAATCAATATTGTGGTATAAAGTATTATAAAGTGTGGTTAAGCGATTTATGGGAGAATGTTTACCAGAATTTGTTCTAAAAAAACAGTTTGCAAATAGATTATTATGACGAAAGTTTCGTGAAGGAATGTTAAAACCTATACCGAAAAGCAAATTTGGATCATCGATATAGTTGTTAATAATTTTAAATAAAAAGCGAATATCAGCTTGAGTACGCTGACACTCAAGGGGCAATAACTGAAAAGTCCGTTGAAGTTCTAATAAGTTGGCGTAAGGGTCGAAAATGCCGGTGCTTTTAAAGTTTAAAAATCTGAGAAACTTGTTTTGAATACTTTCCAATCTGTTTTTATATACAGCATACTGAGCTGTCCAGACGACAGAGGAAAAACTTAGTCTGCTATAAACATAGGCAAAGTACAGAACTTTTAAAGAGTGTACGGAAAACAGAAACTTGCACGACCTAAATATGAAACCTAACATACGATCACATTTGTTAGCAACATAATTTATGTGCTCGTTAAAAATAATTTTTTTATCATAAATAACACCAAGATCTTTTATCTTATCTACTTTTTTAAGTAAAATTCCATTAAAGTTGTAACCATAAGAAAAAATATTTACATTTCTTGAGAACGAAATAAATATATATTTATCTAAGTTCAAAGAGAGTTTATTTAAAATACAATATTGGAAAAACAAATCCAATTCACTCTGTAGCAGTAAACAATCCCCAATACTTCCTATTGTAAAAAAGATTTTCATATCATCCGCGTAAAGCAAAATTTTACAAAAGTTAAAACATTTTTTCACATCGTTTAAATATATAATAAAAAGTAAAGGCCCCAAGTGGGAACCTTGGGGCACACCAGAAGTTACATTGTAAACAGGAGACTGGTGACCGTTCACTGCCACAAATTGTGATCGATTAAATATATAGGACGTTATCCACCTCAGAAGGTCTCCATATATACCAATCTCACTCAGTTTTGCTACTAAAATATTGTGATCAATCTTATCAAATGCTTTACTGAAATCGGTATATATGGAATCCACCTGAATTTGACAATCCAGGGAAGAGAGAATGTACTCTGAGTACGATACTAGATTCGATTCAATAGATCGTTTAGGAAAAAATCCGTGTTGTTCATCAATAATAAGAGGTTTTATGGAATTAAGAACTAACTTATGTACAATAGATTCTAAAACTTTTTCCAAGATGTTAAGTTTGCTTATGGGTCTGTAATTTGTAACACTTTCTCTCATTCCGCTTTTGAAAATAGGAATAATACTAACCAGTTTCCATTTTTTAGGAAATTCGCACATTTCAAACGACATATTAAAAATAATTGTGAGTGGAATATAGAGAGACGAGGCGCACTTTTTTATAAAATGTGAAGAGATTTTATCGGGTCCTCCCCCCTTATTTTCATCCAAGTCGGTCAGGGCTTGCGGAACCTCTTGAGGTTGAACTCGAATCGTTGAGAGAAGGCATGTATTGATGACATTTGGTGAAGGACAATATTTTTGTTCGTAAGGCTGATAAACTTCCCGAAAGAATTCTGAGAACAGAGTGCTTACTTCAGACCCCTGAGCTTGTTTACCTTTAAAGTTCATTACATTAGGAATACCTGTACGCTTATTTTTAATGGACACAAGTTGCCAGAAACGTTTTGAATTATTGGGAATATCATCTTCTATTGATTTTATATACGATACATAATGGTACAATGCTGATGTTGTTAGCAGTAGAGAAAATAACAAGTGAGACCAAGCCGTAATAGAGCTGTCAATGGTACATAAGAGGAGTAAACAAATTTGAATAGTCAAAAGACAGAAAATATTTCAGCATACTGAAGAGTCAAGGACTAGTCAAAGCTACTGTCTTTAGTGGGAAATGAAGAGAGAAAAGAAAAATTGGGATTTTTTAAAAGACTTTGTAAAAATCATTTCTAAGTGTAAGCGATGAAAAATCTTTAGTTTAATTCGACTATGTCGGAGACATGTTAAAGTGGTAAAATAAGAGGAAAAGAAAAAAGAAAAAAAAATTGTTTTTCGTAGAAGTCATGCAGATGCTTTCATTTAGCTTAAAATAAAATACTGTTGGGGTACCCTTTTCCCTTCTGACACGTGCTGGTTGCAGTGGAACTTCCTTAAAAGATGTTCTAGTAAAACAAAACTTTATTTTTTATTTTTTTATTTTCCTAAAACTTATTTTTTCACTCAAATGTGTAAGTTTTGACTCCTGCCGGGGTAACTGGGCCATGACAAGCCTGGTACCCCAACAGTATTTTATTATTTCAAGCTAAATGAAAGCATCTGCATGACTTCTACGAAAAACAATTTTTTTTCTTTTTTCTTTCTCTCTTATTTTACCACTTTCACATGTCTCCGACATACACTTCGCGGCATATTTAACGCATAACGAAAAAATTGCCTCAATTTTGATGTTATATATGTTCCAAATTTGTGGTTCGTTTCTAATGATTTTTTATTCTAATTGTAGGTCTTTTTCTTAAGCATATCACTGCCTTTGTTGTTTTGCTTAAAAAAGTAACTTTGGTATTATACCGGGTATTATAAAACTGTTATGTTTTTTTATAGAAATTTAAAACACACTGTGGGATTTACTAGCCATTGCAAGTTATCGCAATTACAGCCAAATGAAAGTCCCATGTTTCCTTTACATTTTTTTTATTGATTCATTGGTTTATCTCTGTTTTTTCATGAAATATTCAATTTCTACTTTAACGTGATAACGAAATTATAAAGTAAATAAAGAATCAATATCTGGTAATAATTTATTTTATTGAGTCCACAAAACAGGGCAAAAAAATACAGGGAAAAAAATTGTAATTTCTCAAGGTACCTATTCAAAAAAATTAAAAAGAGTGGTACAAAATTTTCTACAAGAAACCGAAATTTTAACTTTGCCTTGGCCAGCAAGAAGCTCTACCATTAATCCTATTGGGCATTTAAGGAATAACATGGGACGACATCTTAGAGCCATGCTTCCTTCTCCTAGAAACTTAAATGATCTGTCATTGAGGCTTATGGAAATATGAAATCAGATTAATCAAGATAAAATCAGAAATCTGATTTTAAGTATGCCAAGAAGATGCGAAGCAATCATTAGAGCAAGGGGAGGCAATACTGGCTACTAATTATTCATATTTAATTTTTTTGAATACCTTTAGAAATTACAATTTTTTCCCTGTATTTTTTATGAAAATCACGTTGAAGTAAAAATTGAATAGTTCATGAAAAATAGAGATAAACCAATGAATCAAAAAAGAAAATGTGAAGGATACATGGGACTTTCATTTAGCTGTAATTGCGATAACTTGCCATCGCTAGTAAATCCCACAGGGTGTTTTAAATTTTCGTAAAAAAACATAACAGTTTAATAACACTCGGTATAATACCAAAGTTACTTTTTTAAGCAAAACAACAAAGGCAGTGATATGCTTAAGGAAAAAACCTACAATTAGAAAAAAAACAGAAACGAACCACAAATTTGGAAAATATATAACATCAAAATTGAGGCAATTTTTTCGTTATGCGTTAAATATGCCGCGCAGTGTAGTTGAATTAAACTAAAGATTTTTTATCGCTTTCACTTAGGAATGATTTTTGAAAATCCCTAATCTTTCTTTTCTCTCTTCATTTCTCACCCAAGACAGTAGCTTTGCACAAGTCCTTGACTCTTCCGTATACTGAAATCTTTTCTGTCTTTTGACTATTCAAATTTTTTCACTCCTCGTATGTAGCATTAAAAGCTCCATTACGGCTTGGTTTCAATTGTTATTTTCTCTACACCTAACAACATCAGCATTGCAACATTTACTTCGTTTTCCTGATGATGAGTGTTTCTACACTCGAAACATGTCGATTTAATTATATTATGAATCATTCTAGGTTCGCCTTGTTTTTCAAATAAAACTTGTGAAGAAAGACTTTGTGCTTTTCTTTTTTCTATATCATTTAACTCCACTTTGAGTATGGACTACTTCTTCAAAATTAATAAGAATATGTTGACCAATGCAGTTCATTTGCCTCGATCATATGACGTAAGAATAACAAAAATTGGCACCATACAATCACAGCCCTACAATCTCCTATCAGTTTATCGCATCAATTATAGTAGCCTAACAATAGTCTTGCATTCCAAAGGTGTCGAGGTTGGAAAGGAAAAACTATTATAACTACAGGTTAGCCCCTAAATGTCTTAGAAGTTGTTATTCTTAATAAGTTAGTAAAATTAATTTGATTAAAACAATATCGTTTTGAACGCATTGTCAACGTAAATATAAATTTCAAAATTAAATGTTGCGAAATAATGATAAGCCTATTAAATTAATGATACAAAACAATCTAATCATTTTTATGAAATCTGAATTTTGGCAAACATTTCTTTTTAAACGCAAAGTCAAAACAAGATAATAGAAATACAGCTTTATCATTCATTCTGAACTATTGACCAATGACCTATTTTACCCGCGTATATATCAACGTCACTGACTTATAAATGGATGAAAGTTTAAAATTTCAGTGAAGTACTATTTTATGATGTAATTTAAAGAAAGAACCAAAAGGCTGCCAAGTCCCAAAAAAGTATTCAAGGATTTTAAATCAGTTTTCATTTAATCTGATTTAACATGATTTTAATAGAGATTTAAGATTTAAAGTGTTATGGCGATATGAAATGAATGTTCTTGCTTTAAAGTTAAATTATACTTTTGTGTTAAGACATTACTATTTATTTTACTTTTAGTTGTGTACTCATAACTTAATATTTTAAATAAATTTCCAAGAAGCCAAATATAAAAAGAAGAACTTTTATAAAATAGTTCTGTAACATTTAAAATTTTATATTTCTTAAAAAGAATTTTAGAAGGAAATGTAATATTTTAATTAAACAAAATTTTTAAAGCAAATTTTTGTATTGAAATAATAGGCTTAAGAGCATGTTCAAATGCTCCACCCCAACCAATAATAACGTAGGATAAAATCGATTGAAATAGTGCATAAAAAACATTATTCGAAGCCAGTTATTTATTAAAGTATTTTCTTTAAAAAATCTAGTGATTTAAAGATTTAAAATGATTTAGTTTGATTTAACAAGATAATTACTGTACACAGATTTAAAGGAGTAAGCAGCCCCTTGGAAAGTACCTTTGGCGATCATTTTATTAAAAAATCAATAGCACTAATCAATTTGGTATCCCTCCAAACCCACAAATACGAAATTTCCTAAAAGTGACACAACCAGTGGCGTGCCGATGATTATCTTTGTATTTTTAAATAAAATAAATACACCTTAGGCGCGATCTAAAAAACCCAATAAAATATGAATTCTCATCTCATTTCATTCTCATTATTTTCATTTTTTTTTGTTTACTCTTCTTTCCCTCTTTCGAACGCCACTTCGGTTCTTGGGCACTGAATACACCTCAGTGGGGAAATAAAATGGTGTGACTCTCTTCAGTTGATAATGCATCAACCCTTCGTCTTGATTTCTATCGATATAGATCAAGAGGGTTTCGTTATCGAAGCAATTCCACTACCAACTGACTCCACGTTTAATGTGAATTGATTTTTTGCATCAATAACGAAATCCATAGCTCCCTTGTTGCTGTATTGTTTGGTTTATAAGCTTCTACGCCGGGCAGTATGTTGGAGAACTACTCCAACTTTTTTTCTTTAATAGGTTCTGTTAATTTCCTTAGTTCCTCCCTGTATAATAATACAACACTGGTTCTTAAAAATTAGAATTCGTGGTGACATCTATTTGTCACAATTTAAAATGGTCAAGTTATGCAACACGAGAAAGGGTTTTCAGCGCCTCCTTGAAAAACAAAAAAAAATGAGACATCAGACGGAACGCGGCATGACTCATAACCGTTCATAATGTGCACTAATTAATTAATAGTACGTGCTACATCTGTGGTGATCCAAACTTAAATCAACTCAGAACATATGGGTGAAAACTAATTTGAACACTCACCTTGTACTGAAGCCGCGGTCATTGAAAAACTCAAGTGGAGTTAGCCAACTTGTAAGGTAACTAACTCTTGCCTTTTGCAGCAAACCAAGAAGGTATGATAGTTAAGAAATTGTACTCAAAGGTGAATGGCCAAAATTAAAGTGCAGCTTCATTGGTTCATGCAGTTATATACAGGGTGTCCCACCGGGAACTGAATCGATCGATTATGGAAAAACTATAATTAGGAAAAATTTGGTGGCTTACTAATAATAATAATAATAATAATAATAATAATAATAATAATAATAATCTTTATTGTCTAACAGATACATGATATATCAATTTATAAGACAATGTGACTAGTATGTGATGAGTATTACCAATAGTTTACAAAAATAATACATGTGGATATAAGAAAGAGAAAAAATTAGAGAAAAAATTATATAATAATTGAATAAAATAAAAATGTTGAATCACTCATTATTGGATAAGAATTTTTGTTTAAGAATTTTCGTTAGCTGATTGGTTGAGAGTTCATGAACATCAATGTTACAGCAGGTGTTATTAAATAAATTCATAGCTCTATATATCGGCGTTTTGATTAAAAAATTTGTTGTGGGGGTGGGGAGGAAGAAAGCAGGAGGAGACCTAGTAGGACGGGGCGGGATGTAGAAATTTATTTGTGCCAGTAAGTCCGAACAAACAATTTGAGATTTAAGTATTTTAAGCAAAAACATAGTTAGTAAATAATTTCTGCGGTTTATTAAAGAGGGTAGTTGAAATCTTTGTAACAGTACACGTTGCTCGGTACCCCTAGGAGGGAAAACTCCATCACTTTTAAACGCTAAAAATTTGACAAACTTCCTCTGCACATTTTCGAGTTGTACAATATACCGTTCGTATATTGGGTGCCAAATGAGGGAGCCGTATTCTAGTTTTGATCTAATATAGGTAAAAAATAAAGTTTTGAGCACTTGTAGATTATGAAACTCCCTACAATTTGTAATTATGAAACCTAGTACTTTTATAGCACTAGTACAAATCTGGTCAATGTGGGTGGCAAATGAAAGTTTAGGATCGTAAGTAACGCCGAGATCCTTTATTGAAGAAAATTGTATAATAGTAGAACCTCCTAGTTCATAGTTAAAGGTTGTATTGTTTACTTTATTTGAAAAAGTCATATAACAGCATTTATTAATATTCAGCGGCAGGTTATTTCTAAAGCACCAATGCTCGACAGCTGTTAAATCTCGCTGGAGCGCAAGGCAGTCTTCAACACCACGAATCACTCTAAATATTTTAAGGTCATCAGCAAACATTAACACTTGACTCGAAATAGTCTTGTTTATGTCATTTATAAATAGTAGGAATATAAGCGGTGCGAGGTTGCTGCCTTGAGGTGCTCCGCTTGAGGCACTGAATTTAGGTGAGCGGTGGCCACGTAGCTCCACGTATTGTTTCCGGTCTTTCAAGTAAGAGCCAAAAAAGGCAACAAGGTTGTCGCTGAAGCCCATGGCATCTATTTTTTTCAGAAATATATGGTGATCCACCTTATCGAAGGCCTTCGAGAAGTCAGTATACAGCACATCTACTTGCAGGCGGTTATCCAGTGCCTGTCCAACGTACTGGGTGAAGCAGGCCAGGTTACTGACTGTGCTGCGCCCATTAAAGAAGCCATGTTGGTAAGGTGAGACAAGTTGTCGAACCTGGCCAAAAACGCACTCGTATACCGACATCTCAAAAACCTTCGCGAATGCCGACAGAATAGAAATGGGACGATAGTTTGTGATGACGCTTAAATTTCCTTTTTTGAATATGGGTGTAATTCTTGCCTCCTTCCAAACGTTTGGAAAGGTTCTTGATTTAAGTGATAAATTAAATATATAAGATAAGGGCATCAATAGAGCAGATGCACAGTCCTTGACGAAAAAACATGGCACCTTGTCTGGGCCTTGAGTACTTTTATTTTTTAGCTTTTTTATTGAATTTAGAATAATTTCATCTGAGAGGCCTTCAAGGGCAACGTATGAATTTTGGTTGATGTTTATATCATGAGGAGCTCCGTCTTTTGGAGTATCATATACACTGCCAAAGAAATTTGCAAAAGCATTTACTATATCTTGGGGATCGGAGTACTGCGTTTCGTTATATGTTATTATTTCAGGGATAGATGTAGAGGCATTTTTGGAGCGGATATATGACCAGAAGGTGTTTGGGTCATTTGTTATAGAGTTTTCGACTTTGCGAATATAATTTTTGTATGCTGCGTTGGTCATCCTCCTTACTTCAGTACGTAAAAAATTGTATTGATCCCTGAGGTATTGGGATTGTGATCGCTTTAGCTTTTTGAAAATTCTATGTTTGCGCTTTATAAGTTTTATTATATCTGATGTGGGACATTCGTCTAAAATATTTTTAAGAATCTGAAACTATATCAACTTGCTTATTTTAAATGGGACACCCTATATATTATTTCATTTTTAGATTCCACGTGAAATTCCAACTACTTTTTATGTATAATATTCTATACCTAAGTCTAACCGTTTATGACATATTTTAAATTTTATGTCAAATACTACGTTTGCAGGTTATAAAATAATTATCAATTTTTCCTATAAGGAAGTTTTTATTATTTAATTTGGGTCCAATTCCTTATTATAAAGGACCTGTTTTAGTAGATTTTGTATAATATTTTGATAACCATTAATACAGGGTGTTTAAAAAAGAATAATAAAAATGAAATCGAAAAAACTGCAAAAAAATCTATATTTTCAAATGGAAACCCCTAAATTTTATAATTATTTCTTATTTAACATTAAAAATAAAAGTAGGTTTGTATAAGATTGTCCGTTAAAAAAAGTTGTAGTTTTCGAAATATTGCCAATTTATTATTTTTATATGGCAATTTTGCTACGAATATTAAGTTTAATTATTCCCAGTTGGCTATGACGGCGTCCAAAACAGTAAAATGTCAAAGAAATGTATAAAGCCGTCCCTTACCATTAGAAGATTATTATTAATGATGCCGGGGCGCTTAAATTATACAAACGAAGACTATTTAAACTTAT
This sequence comes from Polydrusus pterygomalis, assembly GCA_963969555.1. NCBI lineage: Eukaryota > Metazoa > Arthropoda > Insecta > Coleoptera > Curculionidae > Polydrusus > Polydrusus pterygomalis. The sequence goes on from OZ018382.1 coordinate 49,739,933, forward strand.
TTATTATTTACGGAGAAAGTGATAAAGTGATATCAAGAACATGTGACACATTTGCCATTCGATATCCGCAAAAACAGAAGCCATCACAAGGTGCTGTTAAACAAATTATAGAAAATTTCATATAATTTTTTCTTACTTACTTTATACATTTCTTTGACATTTTACTGTTTTGGACGCCGTCATAGCCAACTGGGAATAATTAAACTTAATATTCGTAGCAAAATTGCCATATAAAAATAATAAATTGGCAATATTTCGAAAACTACAACTTTTTTTAACGGACAATCTTATACAAACCTACCTTTATTTTTAAAGCTAAATAAGAAATAATTATAAAATTTAGGGGTTTCCATTTGAAAATATAGATTTATTGCAGTTTTTTCGATTTCATTTTTATTATTCTTTTTTGAACACCCTGCATTAATGGTTATCAAAATATTATACAAAATCTACTAAAGCAGGTCCTTTATAATAAGGGATTGAACCCAAATTAAATAATAAAAACTTTCTTATAGGAAAAATTGATAATTATTTTATAACCTGCAAACGTAGTTTTTGACATAAAATTTGAAATATGTCATAAACGGTTAGACTTAGGTATAGAATATTATACATAAAAAGTAATTGGAATTTTACGTGGAATCTAAAAATCAAATAATATATAGGGTGTTCTATTTAAAATAAGCAAGTTGACATCTACTTCCGGTATAACCGGATGTGTCAGATTCTTAAAAATATTTTAGACGAATGTCCCCCGTCGATATTAGTAAGCCACCAAATTTTCAGATTTTTCCTAATTATAGTTTTTCCATAATCGATCGATTCAGCCCTGTATAAAGATGCCGTGCTAGGCAAGCTAAGGTTTTGTCGTTATTATAAATGATAGAAGTTAATTTGGTTGTAACTTCATAATTTTGCGTACGAGGTTCCGAAAGTATTCCTGCAGGAACAGTGCCGTTCTGTGTCCTTTCTCGTATCGGATGCACGCGATAGAGTAATAAAAACTGTGTTTTATTCTATGAACTTTAAGTTAATTTCTCTGTTCAGGCTTGAACCAAAATGTATTTGACTTTCTCTTGCATTTTATAATTTGTCTACACACAAAAAAAATTTGTTATTGTAATTAGTGTTTTATAATGGCTTCTCTGTAAATAACGAATCATATTGTCATACCAACCAATGAGTTGGATTGATCGCTTGCCTCTTAGTAAAGTAAAATAAAATTGGCACTATTTCTATTTTATTGTGTTAAATAAATGGTAAAAAAATAAAATTATAATTTTACACTTTCCACAGATTTTTATTTTCAACTCGACATGTTTCTTCAAAGGAGTACTTGAAAATGGTATTTTAAAAGTTGTAACTTAGGTCTAACAGTAAAAGTGCAGGTAATTTTCAGGTTGTTTAAAATAGTTGGAAAAACCAATAATAATGTTTACAGACTAATTAAAGAGATTCAAAAGAGACATTTGCTAATTAGCACTAAAATAAAAAACTTTTTAAAAAACTTGAATATCAATATTGCTTTCAAAACTAACAATACTCTAGGAAAACACATTAATAAAATAATAAAAGAAAATTGAACAAAGGAAATAAATCTGGTGTTTACAAATTAAAATGTAATGATTGCTCTAAATTTTATATCGGACAAACAGGCCGAAACTTCGAAAAACGGATCAATGAACATCATGCTAGTTTTATAAAAAAAACAAAACAGATTCTAACTATTCTAACCATCTGTTAGAATTAAATCATACGTTTAATCATAAATACGATATCTTGCATATTGAAAACAAAAGTACAAAATTAAATTTGCTTGAATCCTTAAAAATAAATAGGCTTAAAATAACAATACTCTTCTGAATAATCAATAAGATTTAAATGGATCCCCTCTTTTGAATCTCTTTAATTAGTCTGTAAACACTATTATTGGTTTTTCCAACTATTTTAAACAACCTGAAAATTAGCTGCACTTTTATTGTTAGACCTAAGTTACAATTTTTAAAATACCATTTTCAAGTACTCCTTTGAAGAAGCAACTGTGTTGCGAAACATGTCGAGTTGAAAATAAAAATATGTGGAAAGAGTAAAATTATAATTTTTTTTATTTTTTTACCATTTATTTAACACAATTAATAATGGATTTCCACCAAGTAAAAGCCGAATCAATTCTATTTCTATTTCAACTTTTCTAACTGATTTTTTTATTTCTACCAGCCCTTACGGCCCTTCATTCTGCTAAAGTCGTCGTGGAAGTAATTGGTAAACAGATTACTTCAACCCTACTATATTATCTGGGTTAAACTTAATAGTTTTTCCCTCCAATGATGTAATTTAAAGAAAGAACCGAAAGGCTGCCAAGTCCCAAAAAGTATTCAAGGATTTTAAATCAGTTTTGATTTAATCTGATTTAACATGATTTAAATTGAGATTTAAGATTTAAAGTGTTATGGCGTTATGCCAGCACGCTGATAATTTACCAAATGTAGGTGATTTTTTGTGGATTTAAACCGATTTAACAAATTTAAAGCCATTTTACTTGATTCAATTAAAGCTTTTTAAATTTATTTTATTTATTGATTTTACAATTTTAAAATATTCTATAAATAATAATACTAATTAAAAGAATATAGTTTTAATTTTTCCCTTGTTTAGGTTAAAAACCTGTCCACTAAAAGAATAATTAAAATTATTCCAAAAAGTAAAAATAAACAAAAAAAAAATTAAAATAAATAATTATGTAACAATTGACAAATTCGAATAAACCCATTAAATATACTTTAAAAATAAAAACTAAAGGGTATACAGGTAATAAGAAACTTACTCATTTATATTAAAACTAATTTTTTTAAATGAACATTTAATTGTTATATAATAATTTTAATTATTTACAAATTGAAAGTTGAAATTAAGCTCTATTTTTATTTTGTTAACATATTAAATATTTTCGTACCAATATGAAATGAATATTCTTGCTTTAGAGTTAAATTATACTTTTGTGTTAAGACATTATTATTTATTTTACTTTTAGTTGTGTACTCATAATTAAATTTTTTAAATAAATTTCCAAGAAGCCAAAAATATAAAAATAAGAACTTTTATAAAATAGTTCTCTAACATTTAAAATGTTATATTTCTCAAAAAGAATTTTTGAAGGAAATGTAATATTTTAATTAAACAAAATTTTTAAAGCAAATTTTTGTTTTGAAATAATAGGACATGTTCAAATGCCCCACCCCAACCAATAATAACGTAGGATAAAATCAATTGAAATAGTGCATAAAAAACATTATTCGAAGCCAGTTATTTATTAAAGTATTTTCTTTAAAAAATCAGTGATTTAAAGATTTAAAATGATTTAGTTTGATTTAACAAGATAATTAATGTACACAGATTTAAAGGAGTAAGCAGCCCCTTGGAAAGTACCCTTGGCGATCATTTTATTAAAAAATCAATAGCAGTAATCAATTTGGTATCCCTCCAAACCCACAAATACGAAATTTCGTAAAAGTGACACAACCAGTGGCGTGCCGATGATTATCTTTGTATTTTTAAATAAAATAAATACACCTTAGGCGCGATCTAAAAAACCCAATAAAATATGAATGGATTTCTGGAAAATTACCTTGAATTTGAAAAAATCGCTGATTTATGTTATTTACTAGGATAAATGAATCCTAAAAATTTATCAATTTAATTTAATTTATTTACTTATTTCCTGCTATTTAAAAATAACGTGGGTTTTGAACAAAAATTCAAAATTAGAATTCATAGCTTTTCAAACGCTATTAAAATTCGTTGACAACATCGTTTGTAGGAGAGAGGAGATGGAAAACTGGGTGGACAGGTAGTGGGGCTTACGCCGGAGTTGCCTTTGAATGTGACCTTGCCACTATAGAAGAAGAAACCTAACCTACAAATAACCCAACTTTCTATCTACTCGCCGGCTCACCGATGAAAAGTAACTGTTGAATTATTATTTTCCCAATTTCTTGCATACTTGGTACTTGCGACTAGACTTAATTAGCTTTCAGAAAATATCACAAAAACACTAGAAACGCAGCAATTATTACACAAAACCGATAAACTGAAAAAAATTTTAAACCGCTGTCAAAGAAACACCAAACGGAAATAGGGATGTTCGATATACAGTGATGCATCGAAAACATCGATATTTTCAATGAGATGTATCGTTTTAAAGCGATGCATAGAGGCCATTTGAAATTTGTCGATGCAATGATGTATTTTAATCCATGTATTTGACCTTCATTTTATTCGTAAAATAATTATTTTGCCGTTGCTTTTCAATCTTGATTAGATATACCTTTTACTTTTGGTTTCAATTAAAGTGTGAGCTTAGAATAATTAGATTTGTGACTTGTTTTGTAATTCCAATTCTATTAAAAAATGTTTTAGATGCATCGCAAAACATTGATGTTTTTCCACGATACATTTTCTGTGGACATCCCTAAACGGAAATGAGTGAAAAAAGTCATCATGGCCTCATCTTGGTGGGCAGATCTCTTACTGCTGCGTTGCCATACTGCATAATTTTTATAAGGTTTTAGACAAATATTTAAATTTCCCACATCATGATAATACTTTTAACAGAGTAAGTTTGGCAAAGAATGTAGAGGGGTGCAATTCGGATGTTGACTGGGATACGATTTTGGCAATAGGTTCATTTGTTATTGTTTCATCTATAGGTACCAGATCATTGGATACGGCGAAGATCGTTGTATCAAATATTTTGCCCGCTAAATCAAAGTAAGTGTACACTCAGTTTCGTGAATGATGTGAAATAAAGAAGGTAAAAACCCTATTAGTAAATGTTTTGCTGTGTTATTTGGAGAAAAAATCGAAAATATTAATTTGATTTACTTTGATCATAAAAAATGTTAATTAAAATATTTTGGAGATTAATTTTTAAATTTATCCGAAAAAAATCAATAAATTTTTCTAGCCGTAAAAAAATTATATTTTTTCACAGTAAGAAAGAGGCGTTTTGTGCATCCATAGCAACAAGAAAGTCAGTTTTTTGACAGTGGTATAAAATCAAAATTTTGTTAAATTTGCCCATATTTCTTTTTCTGTTTTTATTATCTTATACATTCAAACTGTTTGAACCTGAAACTGTAGCCAAAGTCTTAAAGATGGCATATTTTGGCCGATTTTCGGATAAAACGAAATATTTCTAAAAAAAATTGGGCAAGGCGAATTTGCCACGAGTTCTTACCCTTAAATGTAATCATGAGGCAAATACAATTTCATCATAAATATCAATATTTACAAACATTTTTATAAAGGTTATATATTATGTTTTCAAAATATATTGAGTATTATTGATGTATTGCGTAGTATATTCAAAATTAGTTTAATTCGAAGGTTATCATTTTATAACCTGACTAACTTCCTCTTAAACCGATATAAATATTATGAAGACTATAATATACAGTGTGGTTGTTTAATATAATAATAATAATAATATTTTATTATCGATATCTCAGAAAATTTTATTCTTGATAAAAGTTGGTGCATGTCCGATAGTCATATTAGATGCACTTGGAATGGTTGCAAGTCAAAGGGCGTACAGGGTAGGCCAAACAATATAAAACGTGTACAAGAATAAAGTACCCACATTTCAGAAAATTCAGCAAAATGTTATGGAGAAAAGTTGTTTAGAATTAAAAGTTATGTATAGATTTAAAAACGTGACCTCCTAAAATAAAAAATAAAATATATTTTTTTAAAAAACCATAATTTCCCAAATTTTTTTTTTATATTCACCATAAAGACCTTTATAAATTATTTTAGTTATAATAAAAAATGCCAATAAAAACTGGTACCATAGGCACCATATAAATGTTTACATTTGGCCCTTATTTGTTTTTCTTCCATAGGTATCTGCGATTATTATAGTAGGATTTCATATTTAATAAAAATTTTGCACTTTAAATGATAGTTTTTTAATTAGCATGTAACGGCTAAAAATTGCCGCTAGGCATCTATTTAAATTTTACCTCTACTATAATTTTGTTTTAGGTAGTAAACTAATATTTTTTTTATTGACTTTCATAACATAAAATTCAAATTCACCATTCTGTCAAGAATTCAATTTACTAAACTAATTTCGTTATAAAACATTACCTTTTATCGCTAGATAACTATCGTTTTCTTGTAGTAAACTATGCAATACCATCGCACCGGCCAGTTTGAGCTTTCTTGTAGCAGAATTTCAGTCTTCTGTCAATATGAGGCACGATACCTTTTTTGTTTACTTTTTGGCATAGACCCTGTATATTGTAGCTTTCCTGGAACCCTGTAGCATGGTCTGTGGCTAGTAAGGGGACTAAATGCTGATGTATCATCTAAAATAAAATCATTGGGTGCTGACTTACTTGTTAAAATTGGGTTTTCTGGAAGTTTGTTGTCAAACCACCCGAACATTGAATTCCGGCCTTTTTGGAAGCTCTGTATAACTTTTTTCTATGTTGCATCGCTTAAACAACTTGTTAGCTTACATTATCCCTTACCCGCGATGACTTACTTGTCTTTTAAGAGCCAAAAACCTGGTTTCTTTCTTCAACAGCAGCTGTTCTTTTACTAGCCTGAATTTGACCTACTTTGGACTTACTTACTTGGGTGCCGGGTAGACTAGTTACCTCATAAGGCCTAGATTCTAATTATCTTCCAGTTTTTACTATTAAACCTCCGTTTTGCCCCTGGAAGGGCGAGTTTTGACATAAAAGTATCAAGAGCATGTCTTTCACTATAATACCGCGATATCCTGCTCAGGAAGCCGGATACAATTTTATTTAGGACTCACCACTTATTTGAAAGTTAGTTTTCTCTAATTTCTCAGGAAAGATGCTCTGTTTTGGGTTTAAAGAATGTTATTTCTTCTCTGGATTTGTTTACTCTCGAATTTCAGCCATTTGACATCTGCAAATGTCAAACTCAGACGGTTGGACGTTATTATCAATTTTAGTTCATGCGCCCAGCTGACAGCTGGTCGGTCGGTGGAGAAATTGTATTCATGTGTAATTATTAATTATTACATTTATAATTATTTTATCTTATTTTGGTGGTTTTAAAATAATTACTTTTAGAGTGCTCAACGAGTTTTACCACCGTCTGAAGTATCACTTTTCTTGTCGATGTTATTTTTTACTTTCGGGAAATTCAAATCCCGCGGGCTATGTTAGTTAAGTTGGCAGGACGGTTAGGTTGGTAACTTCCTGCCGGCTCGGCTCCTTCCCCAGGAAAATTGGGTACGCCACTTTTGGTTCAGCGTGGTGAAGAGACGCGTTGATCTGGGATTCCAAGTTTTCTGTTTGCAACATTTAAGTTGGATTTTGGACCCAGATGTAATGAAGAAAGTCCCTGTTTGTGTTTTATGTATTTGGCTATGCAGTCGTTATGGTTATGAGACTTTCCTTTAAGGCCTAGGCCGTTTTTAAAGCGTTTTTCGTTACGCCACGTTGCCGTTTGACCCCTTATAACAACCTTGGGTAATTTTTTTTATACTGTTAACTGGATTTCATTTATGCATCGACAAAATTATAAACGTTTTTCTAGCTTTTCATTAAATTCGAGCAAATTTGCATCAAAATTTCAAAATTCTATAACTTAACCTAACTTTTTTTTGTCACACGTGCAAGTTTTTGCCGAGGTAGCTAATCACAGTCAAAAAGATATCTTTTACTTTAGTAGCCTGTTTAGGTTATGTTTTCTGTACAATACTAGCGCTGCACCTACCCACCTACCGCAGTACAGATAAGAAAGTCAGTGTTCATTTTCTTTTATGCCCCGTGCACCAAACTAGATTATGCCCCAGGCATTGTTCACTGTTTCATGGGCGTATCATTTTTATTCTGCTGTTTTTTTGCTAAGCAGTACCAGCTGAGGTTGAGTAATTTTTATCCATTTGCATAAACTGTTGTAAGACACTAATGAGTAAAACTAAGCTCGGGTACTTTCTATTCGTTACCAGGATGTTTTCTTAATTGAGCGTTTACTCTGTATAAATAATATTATAAAGTGTATTGACTTGTTAAGCTGGGGCGTGCCAAAGTACAGCTGACGCTGGTTAGAGCCCCTAGTCTGAAATTTGTTCGTATCATTAGCCAAAAGCTTAATTATTATGCATCATGATCTCTGGTTTGGTTATCGAGGTATTACTCATTTTAATGTATTAGTTACTGATAATATCTGCTTTCTATGTTACTACTATTTTATTAAATCAATATATTTTTTTGTGGCCCCGCTCTGTAATAGCTTTTATTAATTATTTTTGGCAGTTCAAAAGGCGTATTCCTTACACCAACTATTGGAGAATATTTTGTCACAATCACAAAGTAAAAAATTGTTTAGTTATCACTCTTAAGTATCAAAGACCCAGAGTTGGATTGTGTTTATTTCAGGAATGGTGACGTAATTTTCTTTTTTCGATTGGCATTGCAACTAATTAATATTGTTTATAACATCATAACGATCTAGTTTGATGACTTCTCACAGTCTGGTCTCATTAGCTCTTCCCATGTAAAGTCGACACAACATGTTTGCTTTGCAATAAAAAGTAAAATAAAATAATTATTTTTAAGCAGACAGCTGTTTTGGTCGAAATTGTTAATTATTAAAACGTCACCATTCCAAAAATTCCAATTAGGCTCACTGGGTTATCGTGCTTAAATTTTTGGTATTTAATCACTTGGATTTGTTTAAGGAAATTATGACTTGATTAATTGCTATTTTTCCTTTTAATTACTGATGAATTATAAAGCTGGGTTATAGAAATGTGCTATCTTTTAAATAAAATAAACGTATATTATTTTTCTTTTGTAATCAAATAGAAAACTGTTGTTATTCCTTTACCTGTAATATAATTAATCATTTTTACATGCTTGGAATTAATTAACTTGATTGATAATTTTATTTTATGGTAATTTTTGGCTTTAGTATTTTAATTAATTATATTCATTAATTTTAATTTTTATTATGATTAGTAAATTATTAAACAATTTTGTGCACATGCGCGTCACGCATGCGCTGTAGGCATTTCTTCTAATTTCAGCATATTAGCTCGTATTAGGTTTACTACTTGATTGCAATTATGCCAATTGTGTTTTATTAAAATTAATTGATTGTCCTAGCCGCGCAACCTTTATTTTATTGAGATTTATTACTTGATTATTTTTATAAATTATTTTTCTGCATACCCACTGATGATTAAAGCGATTCTGCGCGCATGTAGTAGTTTCTACCAATTTCGGTGATTTAGCCTATTAAAAGTTCACTGTTTAATTGCGACCTCATTTATTTTATTATTGTGTATTTTTGGAGAGCTCTAGTAGCGTAATTTATTTTATTGAGATTTAAATTAAATATTTTCATTTACTAAATATTTTTTCATGCATTCATCGATGATTTTAGGAGGTTTTACACGCATGTGCGTGGCGCATGCGCAGAATCAATTTTCAAACATTTTATTATAAATCAATTTAGTTGATGTTTCCGACTATTTTAAAGGGTATGCAGTAAGTTTTTATGATATTTTGCGCCTGGTAATATTTTAAACTTGCGGTTTAGTAGGTTTTTGGGGGTGCAACGCTGGTTTTAATTGTTTTATATAAGTTTAAATTAGTTTTTATTGTTCAGGCCTTCAGCCATCTTTTATTTTGAGAGCATTCTCACTTTCATATCGGCCAAATTAATTTTCAATATTGTTATTATTGTGGTACTGACGCGTAATGTTGTATTCTTAGGGTTCAAGTACTGGGTATGACCTCCATGTAATGGACATAACCACCACGCACCGATTCCGACCATTCATGTACCGGGCGTAACTTTCTTGTACTGGTGATGGTCTCCACGTACCAGTTTTGAACTTCACGTATTGGTTTAGCTTCTTCGTGAACTGTCCAGGTTAATTACGTAACTAAAAGGAGTACACCTTATGGTATTTTGTATTGATTAAATTGCGTTTACTTACCATTTTGTAACATCACTATGTAAACTTGATGTTAATTTTTTATGTAATGCGTCGTAGCTTTTGTTGCATCGATAATAATATGTTGACAGGATCTTAATTTTTTTTTTATTGTAGTAAATTTGCGCTGTACCTTTTGTAATCAATAAGTTAACAGTATTTAATTTTATTGTATGGGCATCGTCACTACTTTGCATTTATTATCAAACCACTATGCATTCTCTGTAATTGCCCGTTACCTTTAAATTCTTTCTTTTTTCCCTGCTTACTGTTTTATTCGATGTTCGTAGCAGCAAATTAATACCTCACATGTTGCAAATAAAGACTGAATTGTTTTAAATTTATTGTTTCATTTGGGTCACCCAACTAGGCAACACAAACCTATTATTTTATTTTCAGCTTAAAATTAATTTAACTTCATCGATTTAACCGAGCTAGAGGACCCAAAACCATCTTGGTGGGTTTCTGTTTTTCTCCCGGCGTAAAAACAGTGACGCCTCAATTGTAATTGTTTCTAACCCCTCCCTAATCTCCGGCATATGAGCTAGGGCACTTTGCTCGCTTGCTGTAGGCCTCTCTAACTCGGAAAAATTTCGATTGATTTGTTTTACTTAATTTTGACGTTCCATAAAATTCAATATTTTATAATTATTTCCTATCATTGAATTCTGAGATACTTAATTAAATTTAAATTCTAAAGGCGATTTAGAGCGTAGCAAGCATATCATCATTACTAGTGTTTTATCTTGTGAAAGAGAATTTTCAGGATATTTTAAAGTTGTGTTTAAAATCGTTGCAACAAACATGAAGTTTGTGATTCCTTAATAAATTAAAAATTCAAGTAAATTTTACCAATATGCTTGAATTTAAACAAATTTATGTGAAATTGATTTTAATTTTGAATAATTTATGAAGGTCTTTATGGTGAATATAAAAAAACATCTTTTTTGAGAAATAATTAATGGTTTTTAAAATTTTTTATTTTTATTTTAGGAGGTCACGTTTTCAAATCTATGCATAGCTTTTAATTTTAAACAATCTTTCTTAATAATATTTTTCTGAATTTTCTGAAATAGGGGTACTTTATTCTTGAACAAGTTTTATATTTTTTGGCCTACCCTGTACGCCGTTTGACTTGCAACCATTCCAAGTGCATCTAATATGAATATCGAATATGCACCAACTTTTATCAAGAATAAAATTTTCTGAGAAATCGGTAATAAAAAAAAATGCCCATATGTCGCACACTTAAACAACCACACTGTATAAAGAAACAGTTAGAAAAGTTACCAGTACATACTCGTACAAAGCAACACGCTTCATAATAAAATCTACTTCATACAAATATTTCTTTTACCACCAGTTCTGGTTTCATTTTACTGGTGATATTTTATGAGAGCCGAACGCCTGCAACAATTTTTGAATTATTTACATATATCTCTGCGTTCGTTAATAGCCCAAAAGTCAAATAAATAAAAATTATTCCATAGTTTCTCATATCATATTGTAAAATAAATTCGATAGCCTTATTCGTTTTTGAGCAAACGGTTTAAGTGAAAGGAGCGAGTAGAAATTACCTAAAAGTGATAGTAGAGCCTCAAAATCGAGAAAAACCCTTTGTGAAAGAATGATTTATTTTTTAGATTTAGATAAAACATTAAAAGCCATAGATATCAAAATCAGTGGCAATTCATTTGAGTGCAAATGTTTGGACAATATAAAGAAGTGGATGACGGAAACCAGAAGAGAAATTTCGTCAAGGGATAATTGCATCACCGCTTAGACGACCAAACGCAAAATGGATCAATTGGAAAGAGATTAAAGAAGAGCAAAGTGGACCAACAAATTGACTAAACTCCTTTGTCTTCAATTGCAATTTCCTTTTAAATCAATTCAAATAAATTTTAAAATAAACAAACAGCTTTTTTAACCCTTAACTGCTACTGACCAATAATTTTAACGCATCTGCTACCGACGGGTCAAAGTGACCCAATAGAAAATTAGGAAATAACGAAACAATTGTAGTAAACTATTTTTTTATTTATTTATAAATAAGAGTATTGGTAATAATATATAACAAAAAAACATAAAAACATAACTATTTACAGTTCGGCCACACTGTAAGGGCACACTGGCGGCAAACTGGTAAATTGCATATCGCACAGCAAGAGTTTGTTTTGCGGTCTTTTCTTGCAGGACAAATTCCACAACGCTTTATCTTTGATGTTTCCTGGACTTGTCCTTGAATAGGCCTATCCTCTAAAACAATTCCAGTAATGTCTGATGCTAGCGAACGCAGTTTGCGGGGAACCTTTGTATTATAAATTCTACGTTGAATTTCTGTACCCATTTCGACCGTATGGTCGGGCTCGGGGATCGCAGAACGTCGAGAAAAGTACGGAACCCCTAAAATTCATGGGGGGGGGTTGTTACCCCTTTACCCCCCCGTAAATCCGCCCTTGGACGCACCGAAGTACATCATTCTATTGGGGGTACAATTCTAAAAAATCTCTTTCCCAACTAGCATCCGTGTATCCCACATATTTCAATTACATTTTACTATTGTTTAACGGATCGGCACCCCCCTCCCGTCGTTTCGCGACTGAGTGGCACAAACCTAAACTAAAAAATGGTAAAAAAAATCAAACATATTATATATGCATAAAATTAAAATACCTAACGTAACTGCTACAGACGGGTAAATTTGACCCGCGAACGTGAATATCTCGATTATCAAAAAAACTAGCGAACCTCTTTTTACCACTCTCAACTCAACACTGACCGACTAGAGAATAACTAGCAGCGCAGCCCTCCCGCTATTCAACTAAAGGCGCGGCGGCAGGATTTGTGTTCCTCTGGGTCATTTTGACCCCGTCGGTAGCAGTTAAGGATTAATCCGGCCATCGAAATAATCCTTTCAACACAAAAACGTCAATTCTTTAAATTTACATATTTCAGAATCATAAGCATCCAAAAATTTAAAAAAACAACATTACAACACTTTTAAAAGAATTTTTAAAAAAGTATATTTTTTGTTTAAAACAATTATTATTTTTAAATGAATAAGTTGATAAGCGATTTCGGTTTTGACCTCGCAGCTGAGGCCAGAGCAAGAACATTTTTAGATCGTATGATCACGGAGAATTCATTAGACGACGTTAACATTTACATAAACAAGATTAAACTAAAAATTCGTCGTAGGCGTCGAGGACGTTTCAAGTTCACAGATTGAAAGTTATATATTCTTGGCGAATCACACATACATCTTAACTCTTGAGCAGCTTTTTTACCAATTTTGTGTCCCCCTCGAAAGTAAAATCGATGGTCTGAGCGTTTTTCCAAAAAAGAACTGAGCTGCCAGTAAATATCTCTGTTTCGCTTGCGATGAGCCACCCTGTATAAGAGTATATATACATACATATCTACCTATATTATTTATTTTTAATTGTGTTGTTTTTCTTTACATTTTTGATTTTGCGAAATCGATTTTTTCTTAACTATTTTGTGAGAATCGTCATAAGCAATTAAAATAAACTTATGAATGATAATAAAAATATTTAAGTAGGTACTATGATGAAATATGAAATCACATTTCAAGTTTTAAATGTTTTATTTAAAATAATTTATACATAATTGCTTCAGCCAGGAATTTTCTAATATCCAATTGGTTGGCGGGCTTGTTTTCCTCCTCCGTACCTAGTCTGTTTGTGGTGGGCGGGCTGACATTCCTCCTTCGTACTCTGTTCGAATTGGTGGGCGGGCTGGTATTCCTCCTCCGGCTGTTCCAATTGGTTGGCGAGCTGGCACTACAAAACATAAAATATTAGGTTATTAATGTATTACTATCTATTTTTTACATGTTTTTTCATTGCAACAACATTAGCATTTTTTTGCATATATGTAGCGTAGATCGGGGCAGGAGCCCGCACATAACGAATAAATGACGAAATGTCCGCCATGTTGTAAAAATTTAATGATGTTTTTTTATGTGTTTGTAGTTGATTTATATTACTACTTTATTCTATAGGTCACATTAAAAAAATATATATACCTATAAGTACATTTATTATTTCTTAAGTTTAATTTTTTTTGTAAAATAGGACTTTTGCCCCATGGGCTGGGGTAAAAGTCCGATGTCTATATGGGGCAAAAATCCTGTTCATGGGGTAAAAGTCCTAATGTGAAACAGATGTTTCTTTAAATATCTTTTTATTTAGAACAAGCATAAACTTCATTTTTATACTAAAATAAGCGTTTTCAAATATTTCATTAGTTACTGGTTTTCGCTTTGTTCGTCTCTTGTAGTTCCTAAAATATAGAAGTATTTGATATGGGGCAAATGTCCGCAACCATGAGGTAAAAATCCGCAATGTATGGAAAAACCCGAACAAACCCGAACTATCACAACTTTAATCGTAAATTATTAACTCACAAACGGCAACAGCGCCGACAAAATCAACAACATGAATAAATAGCGTACTAAAGCGGTATAAATTTCTTAAGTAGTCCACTGGAGAAATTAAAGTAAAAAGATAATTTTTAAACTTACCTCATTTTTAAGGTTATGTTTAACGAAATTCGCGAACCAATTTCCACAGCACCTTATCGATCGAAAGGGTAATACGAACTGCTGCTCAGAACGTCGGTTGCTTTTTAAGGAACTGCCCAATACAAAAATGGACTTTTACCCCGCAGCGGGCTTTTGCCCCGGTCTACGCTATAGGGGTAAAATATCCTATTATATAGTATATGATTCAAATTGTGATTTTCTATTAGATGGGAAAGGATGCATTCTGCTTTGTTAATAAATGTAGATTCACAGAAATTGCATTTATACTGTGTCTGACTTGTTTTCACATAGTGGATATCGTGTACTTTTCTTTAATATCTCAAGATACTCTCTCTATTATCAAATTGCCTGTTACGCTCTTCGCATTTAAATTTATTTTTATTTGTCTATAGAAGTAAATGTTTCTGGTTCCTGCTTCTCATGTCTTCGAAAGGATTTATGTTACATTTTATGTAAGTAGTTAACTAACTCAAAATTATTGCCATACAATTATTTTAAATTGTTTGTTTTTGTTATCCTATGGTGAAAACTAAAATGCTGGTCTGCACCCCGACTTCTTATATCTATCAAATTAATAATCAATTTTAATTTAAATAAGTTCTAAAAAAAGTTATTTATTTTTAAAAAATATAAACATTTGTACTTAGTGTGTAATGATTTTAATTTGCTATTATCTAAATATTATTACACATAATATTATATTGAAAATCAAATAACTGACAGGTTTTATAAAAAAAAATAGAATAACAAAAATAATTAAATTTCGTTTCAAGTAGATAAATGTATTTTTGAATAAATTCAGAGCAATTAAACCTACTTCCAAGTCGGAAAAATATAATTTCGACTCGTCGATAAAATCGACTTATAAGTCGATAAAACCGATCTCTAAGTTAGAAAAATATAATTTCGACTTGTGACTCGATAAAATCGACTTAGAAGTCAAAAAAATAAAAAATAAAAATTGTATAGAGGTAGCCGTTACTTGATGAAGATCCATTATAACAACTATAAAAAATACTTCGTGTATAGATCTTCACTAAATTTATTGTTATACCATAACAATTGTTTCGACACACAGTGTCTTCGTCAGATGGTTACAAATGAATGGATGATTTAAATTAAGTATCTTAAACTATAAAATGTACTCTAAATATTTACCTATTTTATTTTATTACACTTGGAAATACCAAATAACTCAACTATCTGTTATTATTAAAAAATAGTCCTGAAAAATAGGTCATTATACAAATTTTATTATATGAAAAAACCCTAACGGATTAAATTTAAATTTAACAAAGGAGAATTGTTCAGGTCTAACTGGTCATTTAATAGAATATTTGATCTTTTGCATTTGTTAATTTCCATACTTTCTAATAAATTAAGTTTTGTTGACTTATTTTCTAAATGTAAAATTTCAAAATTTTCATCAAAACTGTGTTGTTCACTATTTAAATGTATTGCATAATGGGAATTAATGTGTTTTTTATTGTAACTATTTTTATGTTCTTTGATTTTTTTTACAAAACATCTGCCTGTTTGACCTATGTAAATTTTTGAACAACTACCACATTTAAGTTTATAAACACCACATTTTTGATTTTTGCCGGTTTTGCTTTTATTATTTTTGATTAATGTACCCAATTTATTGTTGGTCAAACAGGCAGATGTTTTGGAAAAAAAATCAAAGAACATAAAAATAGTTACAATAAAAAACACATTAATTCCCATCATGCAATACATTTAAATAGTGAACAACACAGTTTTGATGAAAATTTTGAAATTTTACATTTAGAAAATAAGTCAACAAAACTTAATTTATTAGAAAGTATGGAAATTAACAAATGCAAAAGATCAAATATTCTATTAAATGACCAGTTAGACCTGAACAATTCTCCTTTGTTAAATTAAAATTTAATCCGTTAGTGTTTTTTCATATAATAAAATTTGAATAATGACCTATTCTTCAGGACTATTTTTCAATAATAACAGATAGTTGGGTTATTTGGTATTTCCAAGTGTAATAAAATAAAATAGGTAAATATTTAGAGTAAATTTTATAGTTTAAGATAATTTAAATCATCCATTTATTTGTAACCATCTGACGAAGACACTGTGTGTCGAAACAATTGTTATGGTATAACAATAAATTTAGTGAATTATACACGAAGTATTTTTTATAGTTGATAAAAAATAAAGTTGGTGGCCCTTCTATACGCTTCCGTACTAAACTTTACTTGGGACAATTAAATTATTCTTCCTAGAATTAATATATCATTGGCGATATGACGCAATGCCAGCTTTTTTCTGCCTTCATGCGTGGCGTGGTACTCCATCGTGATTTCGTGTTCAACAATCTCTTCCAGACTTCACCACCTAGCAGACGATTGCGTGTTAGATGTGATGGGCTTCTTAAATTAATTATTATTAGTGCCCAGTGCTAGTGTATTATCAATGCCCAATATGAACAAATTGCTTATGGAGTGGGGCCTGGGGAAGTTAGTTGTGGCAACAGCCAAAAAGAAACTTGTTGAGGAGAGTAAAATGGCGGATTTATACTGACATAACGTAACATAAAAATAAAATAAGAGTTGAATGTAATGTTCTAACATAAGACGTTTATACAACGAAATAACATAAAATAAAAATAAGAAATAACCTTGTAGTTGACTATCTTTTAACGTTTATTTTATTTTTATGTGAAAATGAAACTGCACATGCCCAATGAATTTGACAAGAGCAATTTCTGCAAAACATTTTTTTTTGCAAGTTTATTTTTAAATGTTGCATCTTTTTTGTTGTATATAATAGAGAGCCGGGAAATTTTGCACTTGCAAAAATGAAAAAAGAGGTTATAACCTGAAAGTTGTTAAATGAGGTTACGTCTAATTACCTAATGCGGTTTGATTGGTTGTTCTTATTTTATTTCCTGTATAAACGGAAAAAAATCCTATCCTATTCCTTATATTATTCCTTATTAGTTATTTGTCTGTATAAATCCACCACCTCACTTGTAAAAGTTTAAAAGATATTTCCCATTACATGCATGTATAGGTACATATGTGTCTACTGAAAGCTTAATCTAATTAGGGCCAAATTATAGCCGCACTTTCTAAAAAAAAGTTTACCACTGTATCCTGGAAACGATGCATTTTCGGACGTATTTATATACAGGGTATTCATTTGAAAACTTCCCACCACGGATTTTCCTGCTTTAAAATGAAAATGTGGAAAATCGCTCGGACAAGTCAATTTTTATTTCGAGGGGGACATCTTTTGCGTATATTGTGAATCTTGTTACTTCAAGCCCCTAGGAGGGAGGGGGGGTAAGATCTAAATTTTAAATGGATACCCCTATTTTATATAATTTTTTTGGATTTTGCATAAAATTCTGAACATTATTTAATAAAAGCATTATTAGTCTATACTAAACAGTTTCCGAGATATTGACTCTTGAAAAATGAGATTTTCGAATTTTGACAGCGTCTAGCTTTCTAACTGCACGTCTTAGAGCAAAACGGCTTACATGTCCCTATCTTCGATTTTTATTATCTTTCCAATAGTGTCAACTTCCGGTTAAACCGGAAGTGCTATATTTCTTACAACCGGTTTAACCAGAAGTTGACACTATTGGAAAGATAATAAAAATCGAAGATAGGGACATGTAAGCCGTTTTGCTCTAAGACATATTGTTAGGAAGGTAGACGCTGTCAAAAAAAATATATAAAATAGGGGTATCTATTTAAGATTTAGATCTTACCCCCCCTCCCTCCTAGGGGCTTGAAGTAACAAGATTGTCAATATACGCAAAAGATGTCCCCCTCGAAATAAAAATTGACGGGTCCGAGCGATTTTCCACATTTTCATTTTAAAGCAGGAAAATCCGTGGTGGGAAGTTTTCAAATGAATACCCTGTATATAAATACGTCCGAAAATGCATCGTTTCCAGGATACAGTGGTAAACTTTTTTTTAGAAAGTGCGGCTATAATTTGGCCCTAATTAGATTAAGCTTTCAGTAGACACATATGTACCTATACATGCATGTAATGGGAAATATCTTTTAAACTTTTACAAGTGAGGTGGTGGATTTATACAGACAAATAACTAATAAGGAATAATATAAGGAATAGGATAGGATTTTTTTCCGTTTATACAGGAAATAAAATAAGAACAACCAATCAAACCGCATTAGGTAATTAGACGTAACCTCATTTAACAACTTTCAGGTTATAACCTCTTTTTTCATTTTTGCAAGTGCAAAATTTCCCGGCTCTCTATTATATACAACAAAAAAGATGCAACATAAATGCCACAATAAAATTTGTGGACGAACAAAACCGAAAATTTTACCAAAGCTAAAATTGTATAATACAAAATCGCCTGCTAGCCTGCTCGGTTCGGGTACTTTACCAATATACAGGGTGTCAAATTTGTTTTTTAATCGATTTTAATAAATATTTGTAAATCAATTAAACTATGTTTAAAATAATTAAATCTTGTTTTTCTGTATCATCATAATCTCACTTATAGCAAATATAATTGATTTCAGTCAATTACATCTACCAATTAAATACCTACCTAATTGAATTCGCCGAACTAGATATTTAATTAACCGAAATATCTTTTACTTGTATCAATTTATTAATTCTTTCTCTCTGTGATATGTTTCTTACTATCGATGTATGGGCGAACTATAAATTGAATAAAAAATACTGGGAATCCCGCTAAGGTCGGCCAGAAATTTTGTTATATACAGTGTGTCTGCTTATTAAGTTGGAACCATTTGGAAAACTCCCTACTGACCGGCATATGAGCTAGGGCACTTTGCTCGCTTGCTGAAAGCCCCTCTACCTCGGTGAATGAGATACTCTGTTTTGGTTTTGCTTAATTTTGACATTTCTTAAAATTCAATATTTTATAATTATTTTCGGTCATTAGATTCTTAAAATATTTAATTAAAAATTAAAATTCTTAAAAGGCGATTAAGAGCGTAGCACCACTCAAAAATACCATATAAATGAGCAAGAATGTTTGGCGGTCGTATGGGCATTCAAAATGTTCAGAGGTTACTTAGAGGAAAAATCGTTTATTATACATAGCGATAGTAAGGCGCTTACTCGGTTAAGTAAGTTTAAATATGGCCGCTCAAAACTAATGAGATGGGCGTTATTACTACAAGAATTCTCCTTTACGATTGAACATGTGCCTGGTCGTGAAAACCATCTTTGTGACTATTTAAGTAGAAATCCCGCGGATATGACTTACGAAGAACATCTCGACGATGACAGATTATTAACGCCTAATTGTCAAGGCAAAATTAATCAAATAAATTTAAACGTGTTACATGCACAGATTTTGCAAGCACAAAAAGATACTCGATATACGCGATTAGCTATACAGACATTAGAACACCTTTCGGCGGAACAAGCTAGATTACCCAATAGATCGGACGAAAGAAAAATAATACGGACGCTAATCGTTAAAAATAGCTTATTGTATAAAAAAGGTAAATAGTCGGATCTGGTCTTATCGTGCGGGTCATACGATTCAAGAAAGACATACTCTCAGTTTTTGTTTTCTTTACTTGCGTTTAATTTTACCCTCTAAATAAAATACGTAAGATAAATGAGACAGACTTATTCCATTTTGACATAAAAAAAAAGGATATGTATTTACTTTCCAGCTATTCTAAAAAAGCTTATAATAGCACCAGCTACGCTTTATTTTAAATACGCCAGTTTTGTGACTTTGACAGTTTGTGACAAAATGAAACAATTTTCTGGGTTTTTGCATCCCCAATCAAAAAAAAAATGGTACTTAATCTGATAAACTATTTCGAAAATGAAAGAAAAAGTGGAAATTCGCCAACCAATATTCAGGAAACAGTACACTGAGAAAAATTTCTTTCTGGTGGCAATTAAGCGATTTTTAACATTTCTAGTATTGGTTTTTTAATTGGATAAATAAGATTATAGTTCACTACACTAAATTACTCTTGACATAATTTTGTAAAATATTTTTGAGTAATTCGGGCAACTAAAAAATCGAATTGGAATATATATGGTTAAATTAACAAAAGTTTAATGCAATCAATTACAGTTTACTAATATTATTTACTTCCAATTTTCTTAATAAATATTTTATTCAAGGAATCCAGATAGTTGTTAGCATAGTATGCTATAAGAAATCTAGAGATTATAATTTAATACTGCAAATAAAACAGATATTCCAAAATAAATTTATTTTGCCAGAGTTCCGCGAACTAAATTTTACTGTAGGCAAGTTAGTTGGTGATTCCCAGAATTACAGCTAGAGTCCCAACGTGAAGACGACCGCCACGCGAAGCATTTAATTCGAAGCGCGCGGGTTGGTGTCGGCTGTCGGTATTTTCTTTTGTTTGTCTTCAAGTGGTCCAATTATAATAATATAGTTATGGATGAAATGGAGGAAATATTAAAAACCTGGGGGTTACCCATGTTAGTACCTGTGTTTGTCGGTAAGTCATCAATTATTATACCTATTTTATTATCTAATATTTTAGTTGTTATCTACTAGGTAGGTAGGTATATGGTTCTAGAATTGCCGCGCCGCGCTGGGAAGATGGCGTACATTATTTTATTATGTATGTGTTGCGAATTGCGCAATTTGACTAAATTTTCCAATGCGCACGCTGTATAACCGTACCAATTTTTCTACAAATAACATTTATTAATGCATTTATCAATATTCAATGGAATTTAAACCAAATTTTTTTCAATAAGTACCTAAGTAGTTTGAGAAATCCTGTCTTAAATAATTGTATATAAAATATGGCTGCCAAAATAAATATGTATGATAAAAATTGTTTTAAACTTGACGTTTATTTAAACTTTAATTTTTTAACCAATTAATCAGAAAATGGTAAAAATAAAATAAATATGCACATAGTAATTAAAGTAAGTACAGGGTGTTTCACGGTAAATGGAACGTTAGAAGATTATAGAAAACGGGTCAATCTCTCGGAAACTATTAAGTAAATATACTATAATAATATGCATTTTTATTAAAAAATAAATATAATTTTCCGTATAGAATATACAGGGTGGCTCATTAATAAGGGACGCCGGCTATAGGTATCTCAGAATCCGGTAATCGGACGACCCTTAGAAAAAAAAATTATTGGTAAATCAGCAAACTCCACCGCTAGTGGGCGTAAATCCAACCTCGGAGCAGAAAATATTGTTTTAATCAAAATTGTTTCAAGGGAACCTATATTGAAATTTTTCTTTTGTAACCTACTGAAAATATCACAACTTTTTTGTATTTACATTTTTTCTCTACCTTGTCAAATAAAGGGTGCGGAAGGGGTAAACGTTGGTTTGAAAACAAGTCAATAACTTTTTTTTGGAATAACCGATTTCAAATAACTTTTTTTAATTTTAAAGCACTTTTATGGATGCTCTACTTGAATAATAACATTTTGAGTTCAGTTATTTTTCGGGTCAGTAGGTGGCGCTTTATGACAAGGTCGCAGATTTTTATGATTTTCTCGAAAATTTAAAATGGTATTTTTATTTTTTTCTAGGAAGAAGAGCATCAAAATATTACAGTTACTGGTGAAAACCGCTGTCCGAAATGTTTATTCCTTATACAATATCCGGCAAAAAGTTGGACCCATATGGGAAACTTTTTTTTTATTAATTTTACGAAAAACAGTTACTTATTCTTCATAAAAAGTTCCGCTTGGTCTAAAACCTAAAATGCAACTATCAAATATTAAATTTTTCCAGGCGTAGGTTTATCAAAAATAAAGGTTATTTCTAAAGCATATTGTTTTATTTCTTACAATCTGATATAATTGCGCCAATAAAATAATATTATTCTCAAATGCATGCAATAGTTGACTAAATAAAATCAACATATTGTTACAATTATAAATTAGTTATAAAAAATATCTTGAGGGTTTAAAATGAATCTATAAATCATTGTTACAATTAAATTAACTTATTTTAGCACAATAATACATTATTTCTAAAACATATTGTTCTATTTCTTACAATCTGATATAATTGCGCCAATAAAATGATATTATTTTTGGAATAACGCATTACTTTTGAACAAAATTGATTTCGTTATTGCAAACTATAGTATAGTTGTCACAAGAATATTAAAATCTGTTTAAAATAAAATATAATTACCACAAAGGATTATTATTCATTACATGAATTAAATCGTCATTGTGACAAGAAAATTTTAATTTTGCTAAATATGCACTATCCAAAAATCAAATAAACTATAATTTACGCAATTTAATTCCTATTAAACATTTTTGGTATAGTGGTGGATCAATTAAACCTTTATTGAAATTTCAATAAAGGTTTAATTGATCCACCACTATACCAAAAATGTTTAATAGGAATTAAATTGCGTAAATTATAGTTTATTTGATTTTTGGATAGTGCATATTTAGCAAAATTAAAATATTGTTGTCACAATGACGATTTAATTCATGTAATGAATAATAATCCTTTGTGGTAATTATATTTTATTTTGAACAGATTTTAATATTCTTGTGACAACTATACTATAGTTTGCAATAACGAAATCTATTTTGTTCAAAAGTAATGCGTTATTCCAAAAATAATATCATTTTATTGGCGCAATTATATCAGATTGTAAGAAATAAAACAATATGCTTTAGAAATAACCTTTATTTTTGATAAACCTCGTATACGCCTGGAAAAATTTAATATTTGATAGTTGCATTTTAGGTTTTAGACCAAGCGGAACTTTTTATGAAGAATAAGTAACTGTTTTTCGTAAAATTAATAATAAAAAAAGTTTCCCATATGGGTCCAACTTTTTGCCGGATATTGTATAAGGAATAAACATTTCGGACAGCGGTTTTCACCAGTAATTGTAATATTTTGATGCTTTTCTTCCTAGAAAAAAATAAAAATACCATTTCAAATTTTCGAGAAAATCATAAAAATCTGCGACCTTGTCATAAAGCGCCACCTACTGACACGAAACATAACTGAACTCAAAATGTTATTATTCAAGTAGAGCATCCATAAAAGTGCTTTAAAATTAAAAAAAGTTATTTGAAATCGGTTATTTCAAAAAAAAGTTATTGACTTTTTTTTCAAACCAACGTTTACCCCTTCCGCACCCTTTATTTGACAAGGTAGAGAAAAAATGTAAATACAAAAAAGTTGTGATATTTTCAGTAGGTTACAAAAGAGAAATTTCAATATAGGTTCACTTGAAACAATTTTGATTAAAACAATATTTTCTGCTCCGAGGTTGGATTTACGCCCTCTAGCGGTGAACTTTGCTGATTTACCAATAATTTTTTTCTCAGGGTCGTCCGATTAACGGATCCTAAGATACCTATAGCCGGCGTCCCTTATTAATGAGCCACCCTGTATATTCTATACGGAAAATTATATTTATTTTTTAATAAAAATGCATATTATTATAGTATATTTACTTAATAGTTTCCGAGAGATTGACCCGTTTTCTATAATCTTCTAACGTTCCATTTACCGTGAAACACCCTGTACTTACTTTAATTAATATGTGCATATTTATTTTATTTTTACCATTTTCTGATTAATTGGTTAAAAAATTAAAGTTTAAATAAACGTCAAGTTTAAAACAATTATTATCATACATATTTATTTTGGCAGCCATATTTTATATACAATTATTTAAGACAGGATTTCTCAAACTACTTAGGTACTTATTGAAAAAAATTTGGTTTAAATTCCATTGAATATTTATAAATGCATTAATAAATGATATTTGTAGAAAAATTGGTACGGTTATACAGCGTGCGCATTGGAAAATTTAGTCAAATTGCGCAATTCGCAACACATACATATTATAATAATGTACGCCATCTTCGCGGCGCGGCAATTCTAGAACCATATACCTTCCTACCTAGTAGATAACAACTAAAATATTAGATAATAAAATAGGTATAATAATTGATGACTTACCGACAAACACAGGTACTAACATGGGTAACCCCCAGGTTTTTAATATTTCCTCCATTTCATCCATAACTATATTATTATAATTTGGACCACTTGAAGACAAACAAAAGAAAATACCGACAGCCGACACCAACCCGCGCGCTTCGAATTAAATGCTTCGCGTGGCGGTCGTCTTCACGTTGGGACTCTAGCTGTAATTCTGGGAATTACCAACTAACTTGCCTACAGTAAAATTTAGTTCGCGGAACTCTGGCAAAATAAATTTATTTTGGAATATCTGTTTTATTTGCAGTATTTTATTAAATTATAATCTCTAGATTTCTTATAGCATACTATGCTAACAACTATCTGGATTCCTTGAATAACATATTTATTAAGAAAATTGGAAGTAAATAATATTAGTAAACGGTAATTGATTGCATTAAGCTTTTGTTAATTTAACCATATATATTCCAATTCGATTTTTTAGTTGCCCAAATTAAATAAAAATATTTTACAAAATTATGTCAAGAGTAATTTAGTGTAGTGAACTATAATCTTATTTATCCAATTAAAAAACCAATACTAGAAATGTTAAAAATCGCTTAATTGCCACCAGAAAGACATTTTTCTCAGTGTAGCCAAAGCATTGGGAATTAGTTTAAGGACTGTGCAGAAAATTGTGCATGAAACAAAACATAACATAATACCCAAGAATACTAAAAAGTGTAAACGAAGAAAGCCAAAGACTGAGGATTTAAGCGAAAATATTAAAATGGGAGTTCGAAATGTGATTTACGATTAATACAAATCAAAAACCAATGTAACGCTTCCAGTTTTACAAAAAACTTAAAAAATTTGGGGTGTTTTGGAAATTGGACTTGAAGCGTTATCAAAATTAATAAGCAGCCACAGATAGTAAGTCAGCGTGTTCAGTTTTTAAAAAAATATACGGACAATTACAAATGGAAATTTAGAAAAGTGGTATTTTTAGACGAAACGTGGATATTTTCGAATGGATGTGGTTCAAAATCTTGGTAAGATGAGTCTGTAAAAAGTGTTAAAAGGAAAAAGGGGTGCGGTACGGAAAAGCGTTTTATTATTTTGCATGCCGGTTCTGCAACAGGATATGTTGCAGGTGCGAGTTTAATTTTTTCTTTAACATCAAAATAGTGCTGACTATCATGATAATATGAATTGCGAAATGTTTGAAAAATGGTTAAAAGTTCAATTGATACCAAATTTGGATGCTTCGTCTTTAATTGTATTAGATAATGCATCATATCATTCAAGAATTTTAAATAAACAGCCTACTTCATCTTGGAGGAAAAGTGATATTTATGAGTGGCTGGAAAAACACATTCAAAATCCTTTACCAAATATGCTTAAATCGGAACTCCTATCAATAGCAAAAAACCCAAAATATACGCGGTAGATGAAATACTGCGTGAATATGGTCATGAGGTTCTACGACTGCCGCCATATCATTGCCAGTTTAACGCAATATAATTAATATGGGCTGGTGCAAAGTCTTATTATGAAAAACATGTAGGTGATGGTCTTAAATCCGACCAAGTACAAATCGTTTGGCAAGATTCGTTAGATCATATTACACAAGAGTACTGGAAGAAATCGGTGGAACATACAAAAATATTAATAAGGGATTGGTGGGATCGAGAACAAGTACTAGATGTCGAAGTAGCGCCAATGATAATTGCTCCATTCGAAGACGACTCAGACGACGAGGACTTTTCAGATTTTATAAGTGACGATGAGAGTTTTTAGGCTATAATAAACGGTGTTTTTCGTTTACATTTTTTAGTATTCTTGGGTATTATATTATGCTTTTTTTCATGCACATTATTATGCATAGTCCTTAAACTAATTCCCAGTGTTTTCATTACGGTTTCCTGCATATTGGTTTGCGAATTTCCACTTTTTCTTTCATTATCGAAATAGTTTATCAGACTAAATGCCATTGTATTTTTAGGTTTTAGTAGTAAAATTGTTAAAATAAATTCCACTGTTTATTATTGTCGTTTTTATTTAAAGGGTACAGTAGGTATACAGTGACCGGCAGAAAGTGCGCAGCATATGGGAAAGTTTTTTATCTTTAAGTTTAGAAAATTAATTTTATTTTAGATAGGTTCTGCATGTTCCCAAATCAAAATAACACCCATTAAATCCGGTAAAAGTCTTATGGTATACGAGGTAGGATCAAAAATTTGAACTTTCGCTAAGAGTAAAGTACCTCCATCTATCATTTTAGAATATTTTTTTACTAAGAATTATTGTTGTAATTTCAAAGTTATACCCAAATTCCAAATTTCGCTTATTTTGGACAAAAAAATGGATTTAATCGTGTTTTCTGAATAACCCTGTATAAAAAATAAATGGCAACCGAACAGTACGAAAATAAGATTTTCTGCAGACTTTGTTAGAGATTACCGTCGATCATAAGTCCGATTAGTTTGTTTTCATAATATTATGGCTTTTTAAAATAAAAACATAAAATTATTAAATATTTTTGCTGCACACCATATTTTATTTTCGGAGGGAACAAGTTAATTTCATCTTACTGATATTTTTTGATTTACATTAACTTAGAGCATCTCCTAAATAGTTTTTTATACATTAAAGTTTGCATAGAAAGTTTCCTTTTGATTTATAAAAAAAAAAATTTAAATTAAAAATATATTTTGAACGAATTTTATTCGTCACGCAAAGTAAGGAAATGTTCTATGCATACTTCAATGTATAAAAAACTATTTAGGAGATGCTCTAAGTTAATGTAAATCAAAAAATATCAGTAAGATGAAATTAACCTGTTTCCTTAGAAAATAAAATATGGTGTGCAGTAAAAATATTTAATATTTTTATGTTTTTATTTTAAAAAGCCATATTATTATGAAAACAAACTAATCGGACTTATAATCGACGGTAATCTCTAACAAAGTCTGCAGAAAATCTTATTTTCGTACTGTTCGGTTGCCATTTATTTTTTATACAGGGTTATTCAGAAAAAACGATTAAATCCATTTTTTTGTCCAAAATAAGCGAAATTTGCAATTTGGGTATAACTTTGAAATTAAAACAATAATTCTTAGTAAAAAAATATTCTAAAATGAAAGATGGAGGTACTTTACTCCTAGCGGAATTTCAAATTTTTGATCCTACCTCGTAAACCATAAGACTTTTACCGGATTTAATGGGTGTTATTTTGGTTTGGGAACATGCAGAATCTATCTAAAATAAAATTAATTTTCCAAACTTAAAGATAAAAAACTTTCCCATATGCTGCGCACTTTCTGCCGGTCACTGTATAATTAACGATTACATAATTTTTTTGTAACTTTTTCAACTCCCCTGTACATAATTTTTACAATACTAATAATATTAGGTATATGTGGTTATCTTCGCGATAGCTAAAATAATGAAACTATTTTTCCTTCCTTCGGTATATTTGTAAATAATCTCACAACATTTTGATAGCCTCTGTGTTGTCTGATTTGACGCATATGATCAGTGACCTTTGGACCCGCACGTTAAGACCAGATCTGACTATAGGCGACAAGATAGTCGTGCCGTATAAAATGATAGACCGAGAAATATTTTTATACCATGATACTGAAGATGTCGCGCATCCCGATATAGACGAAACGTGGAAGAAAGTATCGACCACGTACTATTGGGGACATCAACGCGACAGAATCGCGAAATATATTAAAAATTGTAGGATATGCTCATTATGTAAGACACAGCAGAAACAGGCTAAGGCGCCACTGCGTGCCAATAGTTCTAAGTTTCCGTCCCAAACTATTTCTCTTAATCTATTAGGACCTTATAATCCACCGGCTACCAAAACGGGTGCAAAGTATATTTTACTTTGCGAAGACATATTTTCAAAATGGGTCAAAGCAAAGACTTTTGTTAACATAGAAACCGATGACGTCATACATTTCTTACAAAATAAAATTTTCGCGAGATACGGAAACCCCGAAATGATAATAACGGACCAAGGAACAACATTTACTAGTAATAAATTGCGCCTACTATGCGAACATAAAAATATTGTTCATAAATTTTCGTCAATTTATCATCAAAGAACTAATCGGGACGAGCGGTGAGTTCAAGAACTCAAAAAAGTGTTAAAAGTATTAATGTACAAAAAGAAGAAAAATACCTGGGAGCTTTATTTGCCAAAAGATTTACAAGTATTGCGCAGTCGCACATGTAGAGCTACGGGCGCGTCGCCCGCTGCAATAATTCTTGGGTATGAACTTCCACGTCCCGGACAATGGGATGAGCTATGGCCAAAGACGCGTAAAAATATCAATAAAGAACAGCGGCAACAAAATAATAAACAATTTGCACGTAAAACTAGACAACCGAATTTAAAGTCGGAGATCTCGTTAATACTAAAGCGAGACAGCGGAAAAAAGGCCCGTTTAGTCCTTTCTGGACCTGACCACATCGAATAGTCGAGAAAACAAGTGAGGTTACATATGACGTGTTAGTTGACGACAAAAAGGCTAATATTCACGTAGACGATTTACGACCATCGCCAACGGGCAACCAAGTTAATTTTAACTCAGAAGATGATCTTCCGACGACGATAATATTTCCGACAACGATATTTTTGTATATGAATTTCCTGAAAACATGAAACTCGGACGCTGATAATATATTACTAATTAAGGAACCGGAGTTAGCAGAAATTGAAATACATCCCGAGCCTACACACTGACTTCTCCCGGAACCTAACCTACAAATGAACAAAATTTCAACTATACCACAGGGATTTGATAACTTATTAAAATAATTCGAGGCAAGCGTTAAATTAATTACATTATAAAGCGAAAGTTTAGAAGCAACTATCGATATAGAAAATAGAGCGGAAAACCTATGCTTTTACAATTCAAACTTCACACGATATTATTTGTTAAAAAATTAATTATCCATTAACACAAACTTTGGACTATTGACACGTCTAAGTGGGGGGGGGGGGGGGGGGGCAAGGCTGACAAGAGGGGGGGCTGGGGGGGGGCAAATTTACCGGGCCCACGCCTCTTTTAAGGGCCCGTGCTCGGGCTGCGCAGTTAATCTCTGTTGACAAAAAATTACTTTGTAAACATTACATAGGTATGTAAATTGTTAGGCGACTTGGCGAATAATTAATGTTCTAAGTACCAAATATCGATACATTTTGTCCTCGCCCGTCCGGCCCAATAATATGTGTATTAACATCGATTTATTATTCGAGGAATTTATAAAACTTTCACCTTTTTTGGAGAACCTACCCGAAAATTTTGTAGATTTTAGAATTGACCAACAATGGGTTTCTTATTTAAAAATTATATTTTTGTTATTATTTTGGGGTAGTAATGACTTATTTTAAATAAAAATGAACAGTTTTAATGCCAAAACGACTATAAATGTGGAATATTTGAGAAACAATTTTAGCTCATTAAGTATTGAGCAAAAAATTAAAATTAAAATTGAGGGAAGACCTAACCTCGAAATTAACTTGACACAGACCACAAAGTGTAAATCTAGGGACTTTAATGTTATTGATAAGTTTGCTGCAAATAAAAACAGAAAAATGAACTTTACTTTTAAACAATGTACCCACTAATGAAAAATAAACTGGCCTTTTTTATTTTTTTTATCTTATTTCATTTCCAATAAAATAAGTAGGTAAATTTTTAAAATATTTATTAAAAATTATTGACCAAATTTGGGCGTGGTCTTAAAAAATTTTCGCCTGCGGCGCATTTTGCCTGCAGCGGGCTTTTAGTGCACCCCCAAGTTAATAAGTCACAAGCCGCCACTGGCTAGGACCCTACCTTCCGCTTTTTAATATTTTAAATCTGGCAGCCCTAGGAGCAGCATAGCCCCCGGGCCTGATCTGGCTCTCGACGGCCCTGGGGGGGGGGGTGTTGTATTAACTCATATCTTTAAATTTAAATAAATAAAACCGCGGTAAAATACACCGTCAACCTTGTAAAACCAGCCCATGTTAAAATTACATATAACAGGGGGCCGCCGAAGCTTCACCAGAAATTCTCGTGGAAGCTTTTAGACGACGCGATGTCCGCGATACGTAAATAGGCCGCACTGTTGCGGAATCGTTAGTTGACGACGAAATGTTCAGATGGCAGGAGCGACATTAAGTCGCCTCCTGGATTCATTAATATTTTATCTTAAGGAAATTTTTAATTTCAAATTTTCAACTTTCAGGCAGGCTTACGGGCCGCCAAGTTCACTAGTCTATTGGCAGGCCTAACGGGTCGCTAGATTCATAAGGGAAACTTTTAGGCAGGCTTACAGGCCGCCAAGTTCACTAGTTTTCTAAGCAGGCCACACCGGCCGCTCGACTCCATAATCACATCCGCGTTTAGGGCCAGTCGACACTCTTGATGGTAACAGAGAGTTAAATTAAAACCGCAGGCAGAATAAATCTAGCGTGTCCATTAAGCTAAGCTAAGAAAGTAGCTGCATAAAGTTATCTAAAAGTTAAAAAATAAACTTCGTATAAATTATATCCGTAATACCGAACGAGATTGCAACGAATTATAGTTTATTCCATGGCCTACAATAACGCAATTTTCCCGATTAAGACAATACATTAAAATAGCCACCACGGGATTAAAGTGCATCGACATTTTTTACTACTTAGTGAACGTTTGTTTTAATTATCGGACTAAAAGTTCTGATACTAAGTTTAACAAGTCTCAACTTGGTTGAGCATAGATTACTGGTATCTTATATACCTCTTTTGTAAATTTTGTAAAATTATAAATATAATAGTGTTTAAGTATCAACACGTTTCGACAAGCCTCGACTTATCTCAGCCGGATGTATTAACATTTAAAAATTACTTTTGTTAAATAACAACTTTCAAACTTTATGTTTTAACAAAGATAAACACGTTTCTACAAGTTATAACGTCTTTTAATCTATAGTGTAACGAAGTTACTATATTTTTCCGGGGTTTTTAATATTTTTACAGCATTATTTATATAGTTGTAAAGGATACTATGCGTGTACAAAAATTACTTTTTTATTTTTCGTGCTACAACGTTCGTTCTTGTACGTAAATAATTCATTTAATTTTTACTGTTTAAATATATTAAGTTTTCCGTCGCGAAACATCCGGAAAATACTTTTCATCATTTTCCGGCCACACTCGTTAGTACTGCTGAGCGCGCCGCCAAGTCCAAGCGCGTACCGTACCCCCAGATGTCTCCGCGCGAGATCGAAGCGCGTACGGTACCATCGCGTCCATGACCGTGACGTAGTTTCGCCGAGTCAATTTATACGGGAAATCGACCCATTTTAAATCAGAACTCCGGTTCTCATCTTCCCAGCAGGTCACCAGCCCAAGAAGAACAGCAGCGAGCCGACCAGCCAACCGACCACCAGCGAAGCCAGCCGATCGTCCCCGAACCACGACCACCGGTAAGGATCCACTACAAGACTGCAAGCCCGCCGTTTCCCCTCGACGCCGTCATCTGTATTTGCATCGTTTAAATTGTTTTGTCGCATATTTATTATATACGTTCTGGTTTGATATTCACACTTACACACCGATACACATTACTGCACTCTCTCTTACACATGCACCGGGTTGTTTATATGATGTCATTTGTATACAAGATCGAGCTATATCGAGAAATAGCCGTGTAGCTCTGTCTCGTTCTGGTCAATAACGAACACCTATTTTTGCCTGGAATATTTAAGATCGGACTATAGCGAGAAATAGCCGTGTAGTTCTGTCTCATATTAATTATAACACCAACTGAACTTGACACCTTAAGACACATACTATATAAATAAATCGCTGTCTCTGTTTCACTTGAAAAGCAATACAAGATCGGGCTATATCGAGAAATAGCCGTGTAGCTCTGTCTCGTTCTAATCAATCAACACCGGGTAACTTCGTTGTAAATGAATACTTACATGCCGGAGTGGGCTATATCGAGAAATAGCCGTGCAGCCCTATCTGGTATTAATGGTTTTCGCAGTTCACTTTCTCTTTTCCACCCATACACACTTACATAGCGCTATCTCACACACACACACACATATCATTACCTCTAACGTACTCCGTCTTACACACTGTGTTAATGCCAGAATGTATATGTCCGCGAATTCAAACGAAACCCGCGCATGCGTAGGGGAACCGACGTTTCACCGAACCACTACAGACGGCTGGTCGAAACCGCTCTCGCTCGTCAGGAACTATTTTCTACCGCCGCGTTTAACGTTACATTAGCCGCGCCCGCAATCGCAAGTAGTGTACCGCACAACTGTCCGCAGATAGCAGAAACAGATCGCGATCGACCCAGCGTTGCCGCAAGCCCTCGGACCGCGTTATCTTTCCTTCTTACCTTTTACTGCCCGGACTGATAAAGATAACCGCAAGCCTTTCTTGCCGCCCGTTGACATCGCGACCGCTTACCGCTACCGTCAAGACAACCGTGACCGCTACTGCGACTTTCGTTTCCTCGCGCGCGCCTTCACAAGAATACCGATAACGTTAAAACTCAGAACGCCGACGCGACCTTAATTCCATAAACCGCAAGCATACACGCATACTTTCCTACTCTCTCTTTCTGTTTTATTGTACGATTGTCAGCCTGTCGCTGACCCATTTTTACACACTTTTCGAGTATTAAACTGCATTTCTGGTTAATTGTCATTTTTTTTTTTTTACGAAAATAAATTGCGTTTTTGAAACCGATTGTTTCATTTTTCCTTCCAAATTTTACATCTTTCAGGACGCTTAAAAATAGTCGCTAAATGCGTAGTTGAACGCCTGGTTTAACTTTCTCCACTGTAACAAGCTACCTGGTGCATCGTGGGCCCCTTACCACAATAATCCAAGGGGTGGCGCCCGAGAAACCGTTGGAAAATCATTTTCCATCCGTCCAATAAATTGAAAGAAAAAGCTTTATTCACATATTAATACTGTTCGCTGAATGAGTAGTTATTGATAGTGAAAACCAAAGCGACAATACAATACTTTCAAACCGATATTTTATATAGATAGATTTCCTTATAAAAAGCGAAAAGCACCCATTACAAATGGCGCCCGAGCAGGGACCGTACTGCGCAGGCGCAAACTAAAATTTCTGTAAAATACCGTCGTACCGAGTTTTTAAGAAAACCAAAGGTAGGAATTCATTATTCGGCATCCGCGAATTAGTTTTTAGGATATACTGCTGTTAGGGTTCGCCGTTGCTTAGAGAAAAGCAGCGGTCCGGTTTTACTGATCTTGCCGTTGTTTAGAGAGAAATAACGGTCCGAGATATATTAGTTTTAGGTTATTAGGTTTAGGTTCTTGTCGAATAATGATCCGCTGACACTGTTTTGCCGAAGCCCGTTTTGCGCATCTGCCACGCGTAGTCTTTCGTTCTGGCCCGTAAATTATCGTTAAATTTTCAATAAAGCTGTCACTGAAACAATCGCGCATTCCCACGTAATAGAGAGGAAAGTATGCTCCATTTCAACGCGTTTGTATGCGCAGGTCCGCACGTAATAAGTTAGTCGTCGTCGAGAGAACACCGGGAGTTCTCACCAGACCTCCGACCGAGACGGATCGTTCTCCGCAGCCCGCTGAGCCAAGTCGTATAGAAGCCAACTGCCATGAAGACCGATGATCCGAACGACACCGACGCCAACAATTCGACGCCTGCCGAAGATTCCGCAACAAAAATAACCCAAACCGATCCGAGTGATACTCAAGTAAGTTGGGTGTACCAGCTGAAGAAGGATGGCCTAGTTCTCGAGCTGACGAAGTTTGGTCTTGATTGCAGTGGCACGACAGACGTTCTTAGGAAACGTTTAATAAAATTCATCCGCAGTGGCCAAGCTACACCGACGCCGAAAACGACGCCATTCAATTTTTCTCAAGCCACCGTTTCAAATACCGCTTCCGTTACCGCTCCGGTCACCGTTACCTGTACCACCGCCGCTACCTATACCGGTCTACCATCACCGAGACTAGTCATGTCCGCAGCCCATTCAGCCGCAACCTCTGTGCCAGCCGTCACGATCACCACAGCATCAGTACCGCAGGCACTGACCACGGGATTTTTGCCCAGCTCATCAGGGGCAGTAAGATCACTAAAAGTACACAAATGGAATGTACATTTCAATGGCAGAGATGATCCTGTTATCTTTATTGAACGCCTCCAAGAGATCTGCAATGCGCAAGCCCTGCCGATGGATGTATTACTACCGCACATGCCCGAGCTTCTACAAGGTGACGCTGCACTGTGGTACCGCAACAACAATCGCACCTGGAGGACATGGGTCGAGTTCGAGTTGGACTTTAGGAACTTTTATTTTCCATTGAACCATGCTGACGATTTGGAAGTCGAAATTAGTCACCGCCGGCAAAGAATAAATGAATCGGCCAGCCATTATATTACCGATCTACAAACTCTTATTCGCAGACACGGTGGTATCGGACCGGACCAGGAGTTAAAATGGCTGTACCGCAACCTACTTCCGCAATATCGACAACAAATACGAAGAACTGATTTTTCCGATATTGTATCCTTTTCTCGATTGGTTAGAGAAACCGAAGTACTGCTACAACAATTGAATCGCACCAGTTATAGCCCACAACAGACCAATACTATGCCAAACAACCGAACGAGGAACGCCCCACCACCGAATCGCCGCACCTCCTACCGTCCCTCTCAGGTATGTTTTCGATGTGGAGAGAACGGACACTTTCGTACCGAATGTCGCAATCCGAGCCGATTATTTTGCTCAAGGTGTGGTAAAGATAATGTTTTATCACGAGACTGCCCATGCCCCGCCTTCCGACAGGAAAACTAAACCGGCGCTGCACCGCCCCGAGGTCAGTTCAGTACCGAAATCGCCAAACCTCGATTCCACTAAACCGCTCCGTAAATAGTAATACCGATAACCGCCCGCACGTCATAGTACATATTTTTAATACACCGTTTTCTGCTCTCATAGATACAGGTGCCGCAAGCTCGTATATTGGTGAACTCGTCGTAGAACATTGTAGAAGAAGCCGTTGCCAAAAAGTGCAATCACCGGTCAAAAGTGCACAAGTAGCAAATGGTGGAGTTATACAGATAGCCGAAGCATACCGGGTCCCATTAAAAATTGGAAACACCGATCTAACCGTAGACATCAGCTATTTTCCGCATCTAACGTCCGAAATTGTACTAGGGATGGATATATTGGGCCGACACCAGTTTCAGCTAGATTTAAACTCTGGCCAAGTATATCTCAATGATGAAGCACTTCCCTTTTCCGATAACATGTGCAGCCCCATAGGATCAAATACTAGCAATCCAGCTCTAGTCTTAACTAAAGACGAAGAACGGCTACTACAACAATTTCTTGACCAAGAATTACCAAAATTTGAAAATATTCGAGGCACCACCCCGCTAATGCAGCACTCGATACACCTTCTGAACCCCGAGCCAATCAAGCAACGATATAGACCGCAGAATCCCAAGATGCAAGAAATAATTAATACTGAAGTACGAGAAATGTTAGAAAATGACATCATTGAACCAGCAGATAGCCCATGGAGTTCTCCCGTAGTAATAGTCCGGAAGAAAGATGGCAAATACCGTTTCTGCATCGATTTCCAAAAAATTAACGCCATTTCGCGCAAGGATGCGTACCCTTTGCCCTATATCAACGCTATCCTGGATAAACTAAGACGAGCCCGGTATATTTCCAGCATCGACTTAAAACAAGGCTACTGGCAGGTACCGCTATCAGAGGAAAGTAAGCCAATCACCGCTTTTACTGTACCAGGCATGGGGTTATTTCAATTCAAAGTTATGCCATTCGGATTGCACTCAGCTCCCGCAACTTTTCAACGATTAATGGACCGAATCATAGGACCAGAGCTTGACCAGTTCTGTTTTGCATACCTGGACGACATAATTGTGTTGGGTGAAACATTTGAGGAACACCTAAGCAATTTACAAGAAGTGTTTCGCCGTCTACGTGCCGCCAATCTGAAACTGAATCCCGAAAAATGTCAATTTGGCCGTCGATCCCTCCGCTACTTAGGTCACCTTGTGACATCCGAGGGTATTTGCACCGATCCCGAGAAAGTCTGTGCTATTTTACAATTGGCTGCACCGACAAATATACGCTCCCTACGACGATTCTTGGGTATTGCATCCTGGTATAGACGTTTTGTGCCGAACTTCTCACAGATTGCCGCTCCGCTTAACCAGCTTTTGAAATCGGGTTTCCGCTGGAAATGGAACGAGGAACAAAAATCCGCATTCGAACAGCTAAAGACTAGTTTAACCCAGGCCCCCGTATTGACTTGTCCCGATTTCTCCCGGCCATTTACGTTGCAGACAGATGCGTCCGACAACGGTCTTGGTGTTGCACTGATTCAACATGGGTCAGATGGCGATCACGTGATTGCTTATGCAAGTCGAAGTTTAAGTCCCAACGAGAAGAAGTTTTCAGTGACCGAGAAAGAATGCTTGGCAATTGTCTGGGGTATTGAAAAGATGAGACCGTATTTAGAAGGCTACCACTTTACCGTCGTGACTGACCATCAATCACTCCGCTGGCTACATTCAATTAAAAGCCCATCTGGTAGATTAGCCCGTTGGAGCATGTACCTTCAACAGTTCGACTTCGAAATAAAGTACCGCAAGGGAGTTTTAAACAAAGTAGCCGACGCATTATCCCGAGCTCCTGTTCTTACCGGCACCGATGACCAAGAAGAGGATCCTAACCCAATCATCGCATTAGACGAGTTTACACCTTGTTCCTGGTATACAGCAAAGAAAACCGCCGTTGAGAATAATCCCACAGCGTTTCCCGATTATCACGTTCGAGATGGCCGCCTATACCGCCACTTCTGGGATATGTCCGACCCTACCGAGGACGACATGGCCGATCCATGGAAAGTTTGTGTTCCCAAGACCGCCCGCAAAGAAGTGTTGGAAGAAAATCATGATCGACCGACTGCCGGACACCTCGGTATTGCTAAAACTACAGCCCGTATTGCCCGCCGTTATTACTGGCCCGGCATGTTCCGAGATATTGCCGCATATGTCAGACGTTGTTCATCCTGCCAGAGATATAAAACGTCACAACAACAGACAGCTGGTAAAATGCAACCGTCAAGAAATGACCAACCATGGGAAACCGTTAGTACCGACTTAGTTGGACCGCTACCCCGCTCCGCAAAAGGAAATAATTATCTAGTTATTTTCCAAGACCGCTTTACTAAATGGGTACAGTGTCGAGCCATCCGCAAAGCTACCGCCAAGGCGGTTAGCCAGGCGCTCTATGAAGAGGTTATCACCCGATTCGGATGTCCACACGCTGTTATTTCTGATAATGGAACCCAATATACCGGACAAACGTTTAAGGATCTACTAGGCGAAATAGGGATAGCACACCGACTTACACCCCCATATACCCCGCAAGCTAATCCCGTAGAACGCACCAATAAAACTATGAAGACCATGGTAGCCCAATTCTGCGAAGCTGATCACAGAAAATGGGATGTGCATCTACCCGAACTTGTGTTTGCTCTCAATAGTTCCCGACACCAATCCACAGGATTCTCACCTGCTTTCCTTAACTTTGGCCGTGAATTGGACCCTCCTAAACCGTTATACCGCAACCGCACAGATACCGAAGCGCAACAAGGCGATTCCATCCCAACCGCAGAAGAAAATACCGCACAATTGGCCAACCTTACCGGCCGGCTTCAAAGGTTAAAAGATGTGTATGAGCTAGTTCGAATCAATTTAGGAAAAGCCTTCACCGTTCAAAGCCATCACTATAACCTCCGCCGGCGAGAATGGAGATGTCATGTCGGAGATAAAGTTATGCGCCGTGAAAACCCACTTTCCTCTGCTGTCAAGGGGTTTGCCGCAAAACTTGCACCGAAGTATTCTGGGCCTTATACCGTAATTAAAGTCGTGTCACCAGTTGTATATGATCTCAAGGATCAATCAGGCAAAAAGTACCGAAACATCCATATCAAGGACTTAAAAACCGCACACGACAATCTGATGTAGTTTTCTTCCGAACCATCCGATAAAAACCCGTAAAAAGAAACCGACACCCCTAGGTCTGCTAGCCCTTTAATAACCGAATCCAGTGCAATTTGTGCAACGGGTCAAGCCCTACTACCGATATACCCGGCCAAACCACCAGAAGTGTAAGTGCCCGTCAAGTCCTGCCCATGCATCGAAAGCATTCCACATCCGTCAGGACGCAGTGCTGTATGCACTCAGTCTGCAACAGAACATGCCAAGCTATGGCTGTTTTTTTGGATGCCTAGGATATAAAGGCAAGAAGAAAAAGAAACGGTGAGGTACCATGCGTAGCATGAGGCGCCACCGCAACGAGTACGGGTACCACATGATGTCGCTCCTGGAGGACCACTGGACCATTTTCAAGACCGAAGCAATTTAATTATATTTTTTATATATATAGAGTCATAATACTTTTTTTTATATATACATTTTCAGGTTTTCTTTTACATAGGGCTAGGTTTAGAAAAATATTTTCTTTTGTAAACAAAATATTTTTTTCAAAGAAGGGGGGGTGTGTAACGAAGTTACTATATTTTTCCGGGGTTTTTAATATTTTTACAGCATTATTTATATAGTTGTAAAGGATACTATGCGTGTACAAAAATTACTTTTTTATTTTTCGTGCTACAACGTTCGTTCTTGTACGTAAATAATTCATTTAATTTTTACTGTTTAAATATATTAAGTTTTCCGTCGCGAAACATCCGGAAAATACTTTTCATCATTTTCCGGCCACACTCGTTAGTACTGCTGAGCGCGCCGCCAAGTCCAAGCGCGTACCGTACCCCCAGATGTCTCCGCGCGAGATCGAAGCGCGTACGGTACCATCGCGTCCATGAACGTGACGTAGTTTCGCCGAGTCAATTTATACGGGAAATCGACCCATTTTAAATCAGAACTCCGGTTCTCATCTTCCCAGCAGGTCACCAGCCCAAGAAGAACAGCAGCGAGCCGACCAGCCAACCGACCACCAGCGAAGCCAGCCGATCGTCCCCGAACCACGACCACCGGTAAGGATCCACTACAAGACTGCAAGCCCGCCGTTTCCCCTCGACGCCGTCATCTGTATTTGCATCGTTTAAATTGTTTTGTCGCATATTTATTATATACGTTCTGGTTTGATATTCACACTTACACACCGATACACATTACTGCACTCTCTCTTACACATGCACCGGGTTGTTTATATGATGTCATTTGTATACAAGATCGAGCTATATCGAGAAATAGCCGTGTAGCTCTGTCTCGTTCTGGTCAATAACGAACACCTATTTTTGCCTGGAATATTTAAGATCGGACTATAGCGAGAAATAGCCGTGTAGTTCTGTCTCATATTAATTATAACACCAACTGAACTTGACACCTTAAGACACATACTATATAAATAAATCGCTGTCTCTGTTTCACTTGAAAAGCAATACAAGATCGGGCTATATCGAGAAATAGCCGTGTAGCTCTGTCTCGTTCTAATCAATCAACACCGGGTAACTTCGTTGTAAATGAATACTTACATGCCGGAGTGGGCTATATCGAGAAATAGCCGTGCAGCCCTATCTGGTATTAATGGTTTTCGCAGTTCACTTTCTCTTTTCCACCCATACACACTTACATAGCGCTATCTCACACACACACACACATATCATTACCTCTAACGTACTCCGTCTTACACACTGTGTTAATGCCAGAATGTATATGTCCGCGAATTCAAACGAAACCCGCGCATGCGTAGGGGAACCGACGTTTCACCGAACCACTACAGACGGCTGGTCGAAACCGCTCTCGCTCGTCAGGAACTATTTTCTACCGCCGCGTTTAACGTTACATTAGCCGCGCCCGCAATCGCAAGTAGTGTACCGCACAACTGTCCGCAGATAGCAGAAACAGATCGCGATCGACCCAGCGTTGCCGCAAGCCCTCGGACCGCGTTATCTTTCCTTCTTACCTTTTACTGCCCGGACTGATAAAGATAACCGCAAGCCTTTCTTGCCGCCCGTTGACATCGCGACCGCTTACCGCTACCGTCAAGACAACCGTGACCGCTACTGCGACTTTCGTTTCCTCGCGCGCGCCTTCACAAGAATACCGATAACGTTAAAACTCAGAACGCCGACGCGACCTTAATTCCATAAACCGCAAGCATACACGCATACTTTCCTACTCTCTCTTTCTGTTTTATTGTACGATTGTCAGCCTGTCGCTGACCCATTTTTACACACTTTTCGAGTATTAAACTGCATTTCTGGTTAATTGTCATTTTTTTTTTTTTACGAAAATAAATTGCGTTTTTGAAACCGATTGTTTCATTTTTCCTTCCAAATTTTACATCTTTCAGGACGCTTAAAAATAGTCGCTAAATGCGTAGTTGAACGCCTGGTTTAACTTTCTCCACTGTAACAAGCTACCTGGTGCATCGTGGGCCCCTTACCACAATAATCCAAGGGGTGGCGCCCGAGAAACCGTTGGAAAATCATTTTCCATCCGTCCAATAAATTGAAAGAAAAAGCTTTATTCACATATTAATACTGTTCGCTGAATGAGTAGTTATTGATAGTGAAAACCAAAGCGACAATACAATACTTTCAAACCGATATTTTATATAGATAGATTTCCTTATAAAAAGCAAAAAGCACCCATTACAATAGAGTAATAATTTTAAAGTTAGTTTTTAAGTAAAAAATCTTTACTAAGCTACGTATTATTTTAGTTTTAATGCAAAAAAAATAAAACTACTCAGATTATGAGCAACACTGATTGGTAATAATAATTAATACTAATGACAATTATGTAAACTACGAGTTACAAAACACAGCCGTTTAAACATAGAAATATAAAAATGTCCCTAAATTATTTTACCATAAAAATATAATTTTTGAGGTTCACATTTTATTATCTTTTGTACTAAAAGCGCGTATATATATTCCCTAATTTGTAACTTGTAGTAGAGATTGTTAATTTTTAAT
Organism: Polydrusus pterygomalis; assembly: GCA_963969555.1. NCBI lineage: Eukaryota > Metazoa > Arthropoda > Insecta > Coleoptera > Curculionidae > Polydrusus > Polydrusus pterygomalis. The sequence continues at coordinate 49,781,495 of OZ018382.1, forward strand.
TTTAACGAGTTTTAAAAAACAGTTAATGCAAAAAACCGAACATTGCGCGGTAGTGAAATTAACCAGTTTTATTTAAAGAACTTTCTTAAGAATATCAAGCTAGTAGGACTTTCGTGCTTGTACGCATATTTTAAACCCCGAAGGTTTAATGAAAGGTTAGAATAACATTTAATTTAGAAATCAATTTAGATTTTATGTAAACGCAATGATTGTAAAACTTTAATTTTAAGGTATTATTTATCCAAACTCAGTTTGAGGACATTCCAATCATTCCATACGGCGGTAAACAGTCTTAAAGAGACCGACCTCACAACCAGGGTTGTCAGATCTTTCTTCTTCAATTCTTTAAGTTTTTTTAATAAAGATGTTTTATTTATATCAGTATTCAATTGTTAGTCAGTAACTTTCTTTGAAAGCTAGTTTGCAAATATACTTTAAACCGAGGAGTTTTGAGTGTGACAGAAAAAAATAACAAGCCATTTATTGTTATAATAATACATTCTTTAGTCCTTAAGAAACAATATAACTGAAATCAAAATAAATAGTGTTTTCAGTGTTAAAAAACAACTACTTAACAAACCCTTGTTTCACCTATACTTATATACCTATTGTATTTACAAATCGAAAATTTTAAAGACTTGGCAAGTGCACACGGATGCCGGAAGCGGCCCGGCACGATACAAAGCGGCGCCGCGGTCCCAGCGAGATAATTAAGCCATCAATCACTGTTGCGTTAGATTTAAGTAAATAGGACAGTGTAGTAGGTGGTTTAATTTGCTGTAATTTACGTATTTAATTTTGCTTTGTAACTGTGAAGAAAGAATAAGGTTTTGTTTACTTAATATATTTTATTAGCAGCAATGACTGTTTGGCGGCCATTTGAAACTGCTGATCAAGGTGATGTGCAGTAGTAAATAGGTGCATTGGGGCCAGACAGCGGCAATCGCCCACGTGGGCGTCCCTTTTTTTAAGCCTATTGATTTTTGGCGTAAACCGATTTTTAATCCCTTTGTTCGCCCAGGTGTGACGCTCCTTTTAAAATTATTTCCAAGGATTTCTCGGGTAACCCGGGAGGAGTGACCTTGTTTGCTTACGTGGGTGATACATTTTTATAATTTGTGATGATTTCTCGTATAAACCCTAATCTGTAACCATGAATACATACGTGCATGGGTGTTTTTATAATTGGATGCAGGTGTTAATGATGATATATGACCTTGTAGACGAGGGATGATTTTTATAACCTTGAATTTGGTTGTATACAGGTGTTTTATGGGGGGAATACCGTTTCGTGAAGAAGTGCAGATGGTATTTTTGCTATACCTAATCTTGAATATGTGCCCGATGTGTGTTTTGGCACTGTATATATGACCTTGTATTATACATGTAGACGAGGGATGATTTTTTATAACCTTGAATTTGGTTGTATGTGCAGATGGTATTTTTGCAATGGCCAATGTAAAGATATTCTAAAGTTTATAAGAAATAAAAATATGGATATTCCTGAAAGGATTCCAGTCAAAAAGGAAGTAATTAAAATCATCATGCGTGGGAACACAACAATCTCAGCTGGGCACAAACAACACAACATCGCGAACACAAACACCAACACAGTAAGCAACAGCTTGCTACTGGCTACTTCTCAGACGATCTGAGCACAAATATCGCAAACACAAACACTAACACAGTAAGCTTATTACGTAGCTAGAGTAGTTAGACGACAAAGCCAGCTTAAGTACAGCGAGTACCCAAAGCGCTGGCGAGTAAGACGCAAAGCACGCATTAGGCGTGCAGAGCCGAAATACCGAACCGAGTGGTCTGAAGGTTTATACGCCTATGGCGCGGAAGCCGCAGGAACAAGGTGAGTTTAGTCGGTAGGCCACCCCCCCCCCCACAGGGGATTGAATCTGACACTCCTCTGTTAGTATCACCACAGGGGTCAGTCTGTTGAAGATTCTCATCGAAAAAAAAAGGAATTAAATTGTTACTACATTTTGAATCAATAATGTTTCTTTAAAACATGTTACGTATTAAAGTCACTTTATTTATAATATTATTATCATATTAAACAATTAAAACAGTACCCTACGCATTTTAATTATTATTTGTTTGGGACGCCTATGGTTAGGAAATTCCTACAGTTTAGTGTCATTAAATTGACCTAAGAAACACTATATAACAAAAATTGTAACGAGCTCTACTAATGACAAAGACATAATCCTGAAACCAACATACAAAATTTTGAATAAAGCCCACCGTGAAGTAAATAACTTATCTTGCTAAAATTTTGTACTAATAATAGTGCAAAATATTTCAAAAGCGCATAGCCCTTTCCGAGTCATTATATCTGACCACAAAAAAAAAACAATTTCCGTTTAGTCAGCCATCATTATTAAAATGTCCCATAAAATACTTGAGGCGTCTGGCATTTCCAGCTTGACGGGTGCAGCGGTGGGACCTCAAGGGACAAAGACAATTTTGTCTTTAGTTCAACATAATTTTATCCCTGACATTGACACACCGAGCTATTATTGGGATAATATGACGCCTAATAATAATACCAATAACCATGAAACCGATAGTATCAACCACAGAATATTAAGGTGGGAGTATCAGCATGCTTGCCAACCTATAACCTATTTCGCGCAGATTTATTTATGTTTTCAAGCTTTTATACAAAATTTAAAGAAAATTAGTATCGACTTGATATTCTATAGGTAATAATTGACATATTTAATAAATATCAAGGAATTTCATAACTTATTTTAGGAGAATTGTATAGCGAAAAATATCGGGTAAGATTTTTTTTAACATTATTATGTCATTGTCACTTATTGTTCTTTCAATATACAATTCTCCCAAAATTAGCAATGAAATAAATTGATATTTTTGTAATATATCAGATACTACCTAAATAATGTACCGACGATATTGATTTTCTTTAAATGTTAGTTATTAAAATAATAAACTCAAAAAATCAACGCGAAATAGGTTATAGGTTGGCAATAGATTGAATGACGTTGAGAATTCAACCTTAACAGCAAGCAGAAGCGACAATACCTGTCGGTACCTTTGATATCGACTGGTCGTTTTTCAGTGACCTTCACACAACGATAACGGTCGATCCACAACTTAATACTCCGAGAAAACTTGCTTATTTTCTACACTGAACGACATTACTTTTTAGTACAGGTGCAAATGTTATAACTTGATTTATTTTTCAAACATAAAAACTTAAAAAAAGTTGTAAATTTGTAAGTCTTGGGAATTAAGAATATTATTGAAGTAGAAAATGAAAAAAATTATTATATTAAAAAACTTTTAAATTTCTAACGCTTTTACAGATTTGTTTGAGTTTCCTTCGATTTGTGACGGGCAAAAATATGTACTTATATATTATAAACATGTTATAACATAAATTATAGAACACTATTAGGTACGTCAAAATATATCGTGACTAGGTATACGTAGATATGGGGTGGCGTGAGATAAATATCATTTTATTAAAACGTCAGTAATTTGTTACACAGTTTTTTGCGCTTTAAAAACTACAGTGACGTTTTTGACAATTGCTTTAGTGTCATAGTTACTTACCCATGGATAAAAAAAATGTGGTCCTTCGGGGATTAAAAAAAAGTTAATTCACCCTAAATAAGTAAAAAGCTGTTGTAAAAAAACAAAAATTTTATTCAGAAATACATGTTAATTCTGAAATTACTAGAGGAATAATAATTACATATTGTTTTACATTTGCCTATTTAAAAAAACTTATATATGTGATAAAATTCGTAGCTTTCGTATAACTTTTTAAGTTCTGCATGTCCCTAAACAAAAAAGAGCATAGGCAAAACTAGTAAATATTGCGCTGTATACGAGGGAGAGGTGAAAACGTTAAATTCACTCAAGAATAAAGTGCCCTTATTTTTCACTGTAGAAAATTTTGTTATAAGGAAATGTTGTTTGCACTTAAAAGTTATCCATAAATACCAAATTTCAGCTCGGTACCACAAAAAAAGTGTTTTTACTTTTTTTTACGCCCCCTCGTATAACGAATCGATAGAAGCTATGCAACCTATAAATTCAATTTTTTAACACCTCTTGGGCAATTAGACACATAACTTACTTAAATTTGTTTAAATACGCGAGAACTGAACGTTTAATAAAATAACGTCAAAAATAATTCAACTTTTCTGGTGTTTAAACCCTTACAATAAAATTCGTTTTCATTTAAATCTAGTAGCCATGAAAAATATTTATATTTGTGCTACCGAGCTAAAATTTGGTATATTTGGATAAGTTTTAAGTGCAAACAACATTTCCTAATAAAAAAAAATTCCACAATGAAAAATAAGGGCAATTTATTCTTGAGTGAATTTAACGTTTTCACCTCTTCGTCGTATACGGCGCAATATTTACTAGTTTTGTCTATGCTCTTTTTTGCTTAAGGACATGCAGAACTTTTCAACCGCCAAAAAAATTTGGTAAGTTTTTAAATTAAAAAAAAACCCTTTGGTGCGAACTTTCTGCCGGTCACTGTATAAAGCATACAAACCTGACAATATAATAATTTTTTTGGGAGGCTCTCCTAATGAAGGAATAATTTCTTCAGGCATTTCTTCACATGTTGGCGAAAGGTTAGAAAACTTTGTGGGTACTGCTTGCGGAAATAAGGTTTTTTTTATAGTTGCACTTCTTGAAAAATATTTTTCTTCGAAATGGTTTTTACAAAGCCGATAGTTTTTGTGTGCATTTATAATCTTTGGCAATAAATCTGGCCTACTGCAGGCGCCTATCCACAATTTTGCACTATAACAAAATATTGTATTTAAAGCAACATAATATCCATTATTTCTACCCCTTTTGAAATAAATCTACCAAAAACTATTTTAACCAGACCTTTACAACTTATATCTTATTATTTTATTTATCATATCAACAATTATTCGCGATTAAACATAAAAACATAAGGAAACTAATAAGCTCCATCTTTATTTATCAAGCCTGTTAAAAATATGTACCTACATCCCAAAAAAATTTAAGATTAAAAATTTTAAATCTATTATTCATATTATAATTAATTGACTAAATAAACTTAATCCTTGGCCGGTTTTGACTGAACAATACGGGTAGGCACAATAATATCCAGACCTTTTACAACACAGAACGAAAAAAAAATAATATCACAATTAGCTAGGCGCAACGTCAGCTCGCGGACTAAACACAATTTAGACGAGCACATGTTTTTTAGCGATACACAACATCTTTGCGACATGCGCGTACCAAAACAGGACCCGCAAAACGCCGAGCTGTCGCTTCTAGTTGGCTGTGTGTTCTCTGGTATCAACACCGAAGAAAGTGTGATATTTCAAAAACGTCCTCAAGGACATACGACCGTCAGCATGGCGGCGTTTGCAAGGGCGGCTTTTCCAGACGACTTAATAAGTTTTGAGGCCGATGAAGAGAGTAATGCCGTCGGCGAACAAATGTTTATGAACTGGAACAACCGCTTAACGCAAAAGTATGAGAGGGGAAATGTAGTTGATGGAAAATCCAGTGGGAAACGACACTAAAAATCATGGTTATAAAGAGAGTTTTAACACAAAATTTTCGTTTTCCTCTAAAATTTCCGCTTCGTTGGAGGGGGATCTCCTGCCTCTTCTTTCCACTGTAGCAAAGAACTTTCAAAGTCTGGATCACCAAACCGAACTCTTTTAGAGCTGCTATCTGACTCATGGTTAAACGTCAATAAAAACACAAATAACTCAGAAAATCTCCAAAAAAAAAACTGGTCATGTGAAGAGCACAACCCAATTATATTACTAACACAGACACCGTAGTGCGGTCCCTGTGACCGCTCGTAATTTTATGCTTATTTTTATTGAATGCCAACGCAACTGTCACCACCAAAACTCTAAGAGAAACTGGCGAGGCAGCCACTTGAAGGTACTGAAAAAATGAATCCGTTCTATTAAAGTTGGGATAAGATATAAAGGAATAAAAATCCGCCGCGATCATGGTGACCGCACTACGGCGGTTAAGGGTTAACCTAGAATTAACTTAACCGCCCAAAGAGCAGCGGTTAACATCCACGGGTCATGATTAAAATGTTAAAAAATAGTTTTTTTTAAGAAATAGCATTAATAGTACAATAACCTTATAATCATTTTCCCTTTAAAATGATTAATGAAATTGAAGAATTATTGTATGATGACGATGAAGACATTATAAATATTGTGGAAGCTCCTAGGGCACCTCTTGTGTTTAGGCCTAGACCAAATCATCTAGAAATCTGGAACGATCAGGAATTTGTAGATCGGTTTAGGCTTTTAAAAAACATATTTTTACTTTAAATAGTATTATTAAAACTTATTGCATTATGTGTATCAAAAGGTATTTACATAGATTTATTTACGGTTTATTATGTCACTTATTTTTGCTGTTTTAGTTTGGAAATAAATACATTACTTTATAATTAAAACAATACAATAATTATTTAATTACCATCAGCCACCCATCAGTACCTTTTAAAAACCAAAAAATACGTTAGAAAATCTCTTACTTGAGGATAGTCGATAGGCGCAAAATGAGGTGATTGGTTTAATTGCATAACCTGCATGTATAAAACTGAGAATCAAGAATAATCCTAACGTTAAAATTGTGATTAATCTCTTGTTTAATATTCTGATTAATCGACACATATACAACTGGGCCTTTGACGCTTAATCTCAAAGCTTAAAAACCACTTTACAATTAGCAGTTCTTTTTATTTGCAGTTATAACCAATCATGATATAATCGAGTCCAGCGATTGGCATTTTATGTTATCTTTAACTTTGTGATTGAAATACCTATTATTAACTGAAACTTAACACATGCGACTGTACTGTAGTAGTGCCTTATTAATATCCGTTAAACGTTTAAAACTAAAAGAAGCTCATACACATAGCCATCTCTGTTTAAAAAAAGCGAATGAGAGAAAGGGGGATGTCCTTCATGTCTTAGATTTTTTCGGAATCGGTGGTCGGTCGGTTTCTACTCCTCAAATCGCAGAAGGCCTTGTGCGAACGTTTTTTAAAATACAATAAAACAATGTCACCTATCATTCCTCTGTGTGTTTGGTTAGAGCCTAAAAGCTAGAGGCTAGAGGCCATTGCAATCCTCCTCGAACAGAACAGCCTGGCTTGGTATAAGTATTCGTTACAGAGCAGAATATCCTAATTCATTTGCCTGTTCATAAAATGATCCGTTTCTTTGCTTTAATTTTAATAATTTTATTCTTATTCAGCTTTTGAAAGGTTAATAAAACGTTTGGTTTTGGTTCGGTATATCGTTATTCTATGGAATGGAATGCTCATAAGAATAATCCGCTATGTACCTATTGTTCGTGTACTACCTACAGTTCTTATTTATGCAGATATAATGGCGTTGGTAGGTAATAACCGTTTTTTTTTAACCTATAACACAAATTTCTAATACCTAATGATTACTTTTGAGTAATTTACATATAAGTAGGTACCTTTAATACCTATGTTGCTTTTTATATAATTTACCTTTAATGGTTTAATTCAAATGTCATTTGGAAAAAAAATATAAATTTTAGTTATTTTTATCATTATTTTACTTTATATTTAATAGACCTGGTATACTGGCTTGTAATATGGTTTTGTTATAATATTTCTATCAGATTTTTACACAAGATGTACAGAAAACTAGGTAAAAGTCGAATTTTTATCCGACCGATTTGCAACTTGGGTGACATGCGCAGAGAACAAGGAATCGAACAATTTTTTTTATATATTTATCCAGGGTGAACCTGAACCATAAAGAAGTTAGTGTAAACTATAAATTTCAAAAATTTTCAAATCAGAGTACGCACACAGAGATAGAGAATTTGTTAATGCTTTTAAAATGAGGTATCACTTGACCCCAAATCCCATTTAAGACTTATAAGGGTTGGAGCCTCGGTTGGAGCTTACCTTTTTGTGGGGCTTGATGTGACAAGATTGAACATATAGGTAGGCAAAAGATGTTCCCCTCGACGGGTCCAAGCGATTTTTTCTAAGGAACGATAAATAGAAGAAATCGGCTGCATCAAGTAGCCTGTGACCAGCAAAACTGATAAAACAAAATTATGCCTTGAAGAAAATTGAAATGCCAACAGCTTCTGCCAAAGTAAATTAGTTTGTTTTTTATAAAGCATGGAAAATAATAGTTTTACAAGGAGTGAAAAAGTTAATATGTTATTATTGTCAGGCTCATTTCGCATTTTCGGAACAAGTTTTGGGTACCTAATAGTGCCGGGTTGGATGACGCCGATTAAAATATCTTTGTGCGTAAAGTCGTGCAGCATTGGTTGAATTATTTCTACATTCTCCAAACACTAATAACATATCAACTTTTTCACTCCTTCTAAAAGTATTATTGTCCATGCTTTTTAAACAACAAACTAATTCACTTTGGCAGAAGCTGTTGGCATTTCAATTTTCTTCAAGGCATGATTTTGTTTTATCAGTTTTGCTGGTCACAGGCTAATTGATGCATTTAAATCTAAATTTATTCTCAAAAGATGCTTCATTTTAGGAAAGTTCTAAGTTAACTTTTTAAAGTTTTTTAATGGCAGCTTTTCTAAAACCTAATAGTGTATGGTATCAAAATAATCGCAATAAAATCCTCTTTTTTCTTAATCCGACGAGCCACCATGTTGCCATTTAAAAAAAATAAGTTATACAACTTTAAAAATTAAATTTTACATAGCACATAGCATTGGACCAAAAATAGTAAAATTGTATTTTTCCCAAGATTAAAGAACTGAAATAAGTGATTTTAAGGTATTCATAGCCCTCTAGATAAAACAATAAATTTGGAAAAAAAATATTTTCTTGGTGACAAAAAGTGACAAGTGACACATCGTTGTAATTAGAATGTCATATGGAGTCAAAAAACAGAAAAATATACCAGGTGTCTCATTTAAAAATCGAAAGTTTATGTCACTTCCGGTTAAACCGGAAGTTCCATAATGTTGATTCACCTGTCAAAAAATACAGTTTTATGTCGTATACAAATCTCCCGAATTTTATTTCATAATCTTGAAAAACAAAAAAGTTAGAGGGGCGAGCCACCTTCCGTGGACACCCGGTATATATGTACTTTTAACACGTTGAGTTTCATGTGAGACAGCATAGGTCTCACGGTTTATGTGTGGTCTAGGGCTGCGTGAGACGCATATATATCTCGCGTTAAATTTATCTCCAAGCCGCGTAATACTGCTATCGTCTCTGAAAGTCATATGAATTATATATATTCTTAATCTGTATGGCCTGTGAGTGCAGAAAATAGTATTGGCCTAAAGGTTTTTATTGAATTTAACGATTCCTTTAAAAATACATATATATTCCCACCTATAAATAATAAAAAAAAGCGGCCAGATTGGTTGAATTTTTCGGTTATATTGCGACACTCAACGTGTTAAATAGCAAAGCAAAGCCAACGGCTAAGGTAAGTATTTCTTTTAAAATTTAACAGCAAAGATTTTTGCACCCCCCTGGCGCGGTGTCGTATGCCCCTCTATATTTCTCATTTTTAAAGATTTTAATAATGTTACCTTTTAAAATTGTAAAGAGAGTGGAAGAAGCAGAAGAGGAAGGGGAGTAGTAAATAAACGTATTATTTATCATATACATATATGTATTTAATAAAGAAAGTATAATGTCAATTAGTCAATTACATAATAATATAAAGATACTCAACTTCATTAATTTTTAAATGTATTTTATTCAATTTGTCGAAAGGTACAGAAAAAATCAAAAAACTTGCCGTAAATAAAATTTAAACAATCCATAAATTAAGTACACTTAAAAAGACATACTAGGGCAAGAACATATCGTCGTTGATTCTACAATACCTGATGCTAAGTGCACTTTTTGACGAATTTTAAGTTTGGATATATTCCGACTATATAAATGTATGCGCATGGGTGGATAATATCTGATATGTGCTAAAAAAATCCGTTATATTTTTAAATCAAATAATAAAAATCCTGTTAAGTGCAACCAGTCAAACAATGGACACTAATACCTGATATGTGCAACAGGAATGCACTTAGCAGTTATTAATTTTGTTGATTTTGCACATAGCAATTATCGCGATCGGTAAAATCTGCTAAGTGAAACAATCGGTACTTCAAAATGATGCACATGCCAGTTGTTTCTGATAAAGCGAAGCACAGCAGGTAATAAAATATCTGCTATGTTACATAATATCAGTTATTTCTTCTTTTTAAGCAAATTAACTTAAATACAGTTTTAGTAACTAACTATAAATATTTTAAAAAACATATTCATGTGTTTAAGAAAAATATAAATCTATATTCTATTGTATTTGATTTAATAGGAGTTTTATTTCAATACTGAAAAAAAAACACAAAAATCACTTAGCAGGTATTGTAGAATCAACGACGATATATACTAATAAATAAGGTCTGTTTGCTATCCACAGTCTATAGTGTAATTTGAATTTTTCTTTTGCATATCTTCTGAGGGTTCCAATAATTACACTAATGGCCACAACCGTTGTTGATAACAAATAGACGTTAAAATAAACACTTATTTAACCCTTTTTAAACTTAAGTACCAATATACTACTGACGAAGAATATTAATATCCATAATGATATTGTTAGAAATCCATAGTAAACAACAGGTATGTGAAGTCCCCAACCTCTAGCAATAATACACCTAAAAAGAAAATGAATTACCATATTTACTCAGTTCCATTTCTCTAAAACTGTTTAAAATAAATTTTTAAAGATATTAATTAGATAAGTATATTATAGGTTTAACCAAATATTTTTAAAGTGGGGTTTTTACGGTAATTTATAGAATAGAGTAGAATGGAATAGAATAAAATATATTACTGAAATACAATTATTTACAGTGAAATATTATATCGCTGCCGATTTATGAATACGATGGACTAAACTATATGTGCACCTAGTTAAATAAACTGAACCATCTAGACCAAAGTAGAGAGACAAACGTGCCCAGCTGCTAAACCAGGTCATTTCTCCACTCTCAGTTAAATGCAATTCAGTTTTAATTTTCTTAAAAGGTTTCATTTTTTTAGGTAACACAAGGGAGGATTTAACTCCAAATCATGACAGCAGTGTTTTTCTACCCTCTCAAGGAGCGGAAAAATGGTTTATTCTAAATTTCATTTCAAACGTTTATCCCCCCTGTTTTCGAGGATATTGATCACAAAAAATCAGGTGACTTCAACCCTTTCCTGCCCCCCTTCATCGGCCAGAAACCATCACTTTTGGCTGTTTCCTTACAATAGTTCTCGGCAATGGTTCTTCACGATTCCCCACTTGCTGTCTCGACCTTTGTATGTATATGTACAGGGTTATCCAACCAAGACTAGACAAGGCGATTTTTTGACTTTTCCTGTACTTTTATAAAAAAACTGAAATAGCCCTCTTAAGTCATTTTCTCCCGCGAATTCGAATATCTTCAGCAAAAAACAATTGAACATCAAACAAAAGTACTAGGGGTCACTTTGATATTTTTTTAAATGGGATGCCGTATTTTTAATGAGCCTATCCGATTTCTCATATAAATTTTGATCTAAAATGTTGGATTTTTAATTCAAAAACGCCTTTTTTCTTCAGTTTTAAACTCGGAAAATGTTCGTCTACCGTACGATTAATACCTGATAGATGGATACCCGTTTCACCTGTTCACCCTTTAACCTGCTTTAAAGTGTCCGTCAGTTAGACAAAATAATAAAAATATATAGAAATTTGACACTTGATTATTTTGTCTAACTGATGGACACTTTAAAGCAGGTTAGTAGTAAATAGGTGCACTTGAGCCAGACAGCGGCAAATCGCCCAGGTGGGCGGTCCCTTTTTTCATGCCTATTGATTTTCGGCGTAAACCGATTTTTAATCCCTTTGTTCGCTCAGGTGTGCGGCTCTTTTTAATATTATTTCCAAGGATTTCTTGGGTAACCCCGGGAAGAATGACTTTGTTTGCTTACGTGGGTGATACCTTTTTTATAATTTGTGATGATTTCTCGTATAAACCCTTAATTTGTAACCTTGAATACATACGTGCGTGGGTGTTTTTTATAATTGTATGCAGGTGTTAATGATGATATATGACCTTGTATTATCCGTGTAGAAGCGGGATGATTTTTTATTGAAAATAACTGTTCGTAGAGAAGTGCAGAGTTCCTATTTTTGGCATCGTATATCTATATGGTATTATGTTATATGATACATGACCTTGTATTATACATGACATGGGATGATTTTTTATAACCTTTGAATTTGGCTGTACGCAGGTGTTTTATGGGGAAAATAACTGTTCGTGAAGAAGTGCAGATGGTATTTTTGCTATGCCTATAACCTCGAATATGTGTCCGATGTGTGTTTTGAGGCTACGTGGGTATTTATTCTATAATACTAAGCATGAACACAAATTGAGTTTTTGTTTTTTGGTCAGACAAACTATGTGACGGTTCCTATTCTTGGCATCTATATTGTATTATTTACCGTGTACGTATACCTACAATACTTTTTTGTAATGATAATGATAATATTTTTATGTTTTTCCAATTCCTCTAGCAGGGTATCTGTCTTTCTAACTGTCTGATTTGTATTGATATATTATGATCTGCTGTGAAGTAATTTTGTCTACCTATACAATCTAATTCATGTACTTATTCATGTATCTAAATATATAATGCCCAAATATCCAATTAGTCACTTACCCAAATTGCCAAATATCCCAAAACCCAAATATTTCTACTGACTTTCACTTTCACTTTTTACTAATTTTTAGTTTACTTTTTAAAATAATATTAAACATCTATATGGTATTCTTTATTGCCTACGTGAGCAATACCTTTTTTTGTAATGATAATGAAAATGATAATATTTTTATGTTTTTCCAATTCTTCAAGCGGGGTACCTGTCTGTCTAACTATTTTGTAATGATATAATAAATTCCGATATGAAGTAACTTTGTCTGTCTATACAATCAGTGTTGACTATTATGTTGAAATCCCTTTTGCGCAGGTGCTCTTAGAAGATTATCACAGATTCAATCCCGTAGGTGGTATTATAAGTTATTATTTCAGATTTGTTTCAAAATTTTCTGTTATGTTATGTGGTGCACCTATTTTGCGCATTAACAATTTATTATTGACATAATTATGTGTGATATATTTTGACTAAATTTTAGTTTACTTTTTTCTTAATAATATTAAACATCTATATGGTAATATTTATTGCCTACGTGTGCAATACCTTTTTTGTAATGATAACGATAATGATAATATTTCTATGTTTTCTCCAATTCCTCTAGCGGGGTACCTCCTGTCTGTCTAACTATCTGTTTTGTAATGGTATACTATATTCTGATATGAAGTAACTTTGTCTACCTATACAATCAGGGTTTAGAGTATCGTGTTGAAATCTCTTTTGCGCAGGCGTTCTTAGAAGAGTATCATAGATTCATTTCTGTAGGTATTATAGGTTATTATTTCAGATTTGTTTGATAATTTTCTGTAATGTACATTAACAATTAAGTCTTACTGACATAATTATGCATGTTCTATTTTGACTAATTTTTAGTTTACTTTTTTCCCAATAATATTGAATATCTATATGCATGGTGTTATTCATTGTCTACGTGTGCAATACCTTTTTTTTGTAATGGTTATATTTAATATTTTTATGTTTTTCCAATTCCTCTAGCAGGGGTATCTGACATTCTAACTGTCTGTTTTGTATTGGTATATTATGTCCTGAAGTGTTTACCTATACATTCTAATTCATGTAGGTACTCATTTATGTACCTAAAAACTCCAATACATAATACTCCATTATCCAATTAACCACATAGCCAAATTGTCAAATACCCCAATACCCAAATATTTCTAATGACTTTCACTTTTTGTAAGTGTTTTCTCATTTGTAATGTGTGTGAGTCACTTCTTAAATCAATACGGAACCGGGGAGTTTAAAAATATGACAAAATGTATAGAAGAAGAAATAAAATGTACGTATAACCCAAATAGTTACTACCATCTCTACCGGACCTAGAATTTCAAAAGATTAAAAAGTTCACCCGAAATACTCCCGCGTATCTTTTATCACCCCTCCTCGTCACTGATTATGCTTTTTTTTTTAATCCGAGGCATTCGGCATGTGCCCCTGTATATTAACAAAAACCCGAAAATATATGTAACTATTTGCACAGCGTGATCATATGCGTGTTAGATTACTACTAACAATACCTAACCTCGACAATAGGCGTAAAAAAAATTTACCACATTTTTTACAGGATTAGTTCAACACTTCCAAGACGCTGAATTTACAAAAATATTGATAAACTAAAGATAGTAAATGTAAGATATTTTCTAACCGATTCAGTGATGGAGGGTTAACATTTTTTTTTTTAGACCACAGTTTATTACTTATAACATGACTAAAATAATTACATTTTACACAAGAATAATAATTTTTTAAATGGGGGAAAAGGTGAAAATTTTGTATATTCACGGGGCTTATCAGTGTGTATTTTTAAACACAACTAATTCTTATACCTATACTGTTGGATCTGACTGGAGATAATTCAATAAACTGAGGTATACCACCCTCTTATATCTCCGCACAATACGGTTGTGTTTTTTACCCGGATGGACTGTCAGTGCCTGAGAGCGCAAAAAAAAAAACGCTAGCAAAGCAGACCCCTGCTGAGCATTTCGTTACAAAGGCCTGTATTTCTTCGATACTTTAGCTCTATTTGATGCTTTGACCTTCGCAAATTGTGTTAGTTTACGCCGAATGAGACAATTTTTCTTAGATAATAAGCATATTATAAAAACCCTTGATATTTACGACTGAATGGCAATTTATAAAAATATGTTAAATAATTAAGACTATGTTGCTGATTACGTTTTAATTTTTAATTCATAAAATCCGTTTTATACACTTTTGTGTTTTAAGATAAATTAAAATGCCTTGGATTATACATTTTCTGTAATCAATTACTACTACATTACATTATTTTAGGTGATTCAAGGAAGAAGAAAATAAATAAAATCAAGTAAAGTGGTTTTCTCTAAGATTAATATTCCCTTTATACCCCAAAACCCAAATATTTCTACTGACTTTCACTTTTTGTAAGTGTTTTCTTATGTGTAATGTGTGTGAGTCACTTCTTAAATCAATACGGAACCGGGGAGTTTAAAAATATGACAAAATGTATAGAAGAAGAAATAAAATGTACGTATAACCCAAATAGTTACTATAATCTCTACCGGACCTAGAATTTCAAAAGATTAAAAAGTTCACCCGAAATACTCCCGCGTATCTTTTATCACCCCTCTTCGTCACCGATTATGCTTTTTTTTTAATCCGAGGCATTCGGCATGTGCCCCTGTATATTAACAAAAACCCGAAAATATATGTAACTATTTGCACAGCGTGATCATATGCGTGTTAGATTACTACTAACAATACCTAACCTCGACAATAGGCGTAAAAAAAATTTACCACATTTTTTACAGGATTAGTTCAACACTTCCAAGACGCTGAATTTACAAAAATATTGATAAACTAAAGATAGTAAATGTAAGATATTTTCTAACCGATTCAGTGATGGAGGGTTAACATTTTTTTTTAGACCACAGTTTATTACTTATAACATGACTAAAATAATTACATTTTACACAAGAATAATAATTTTTTAAATGGGGGAAAAGGTGAAAATTTTGTATATTCACGGGGCTTATGAGTGTGTATTTTTAAACACAACTAATTCTTATACCTATACTGTTGGATCTGACTGGAGATAATTCAATAAACTGAGGTATACCACCCTCTTATATCTCCGCACAATACGGTTGTGTTTTTTACCCGGATGGACTGTCAGTGCCTGAGAGCGCAAAAAAAAAACGCTAGCAAAGCAGACCCCTGCTGAGCATTTCGTTACAAAGGCCTGTATTTCTTCGATACTTTAGCTCTATTTGATGCTTTGACCTTCGCAAATTGTGTTAGTTTACGCCGAATGAGACAATTTTTCTTAGATAATAAGCATATTATAAAAACCCTTGATATTTACGACTGAATGGCAATTTATAAAAATATGTTAAATAATTAAGACTATGTTGCTGATTACGTTTTAATTTTTAATTCATAAAATCCGTTTTATACACTTTTGTGTTTTAAGATAAATTAAAATGCCTTGGATTATACATTTTCTGTAATCAATTACTACTACATTACATTATTTTAGGTGATTCAAGGAAGAAGAAAATAAATAAAATCAAGTAAAGTGGTTTTCTCTAAGATTAATATTCCCTTTATACCCCAAAACCCAAATATTTCTACTGACTTTCACTTTTTGTAAGTGTTTTCTTATGTGTAATGTGTGTGAGTCACTTCTTAAATCAATACGGAACCGGGGAGTTTAAAAATATGACAAAATGTATAGAAGAAGAAATAAAATGTACGTATAACCCAAATAGTTACTATAATCTCTACCGGACCTAGAATTTCAAAAGATTAAAAAGTTCACCCGAAATACTCCCGCGTATCTTTTATCACCCCTCTTCGTCACCGATTATGCTTTTTTTTAATCCGAGGCATTCGGCATGTGCCCCTGTATATTAACAAAAACCCGAAAATATATGTAACTATTTGCACAGCGTGATCATATGCGTGTTAGATTACTACTAACAATACCTAACCTCGACAATAGGCGTAAAAAAAATTTACCACATTTTTTACAGGATTAGTTCAACACTTCCAAGACGCTGAATTTACAAAAATATTGATAAACTAAAGATAGTAAATGTAAGATATTTTCTAACCGATTCAGTGATGGAGGGTTAACATTTTTTTTTTAGACCACAGTTTATTACTTATAACATGACTAAAATAATTACATTTTACACAAGAATAATAATTTTTTAAATGGGGGAAAAGGTGAAAATTCTGTATATTCACGGGGCTTATCAGTGTGTATTTTTAAACACAACTAATTCTTATACCTATACTGTTGGATCTGACTGGAGATAATTCAATAAACTGAGGTATACCACCCTCTTATATCTCCGCACAATACGGTTGTGTTTTTTACCCGGATGGACTGTCAGTGCCTGAGAGCGCAAAAAAAAAACGCTAGCAAAGCAGACCCCTGCTGAGCATTTCGTTACAAAGGCCTGTATTTCTTCGATACTTTAGCTCTATTTGATGCTTTGACCTTCGCAAATTGTGTTAGTTTACGCCGAATGAGACAATTTTTCTTAGATAATAAGCATATTATAAAAACCCTTGATATTTACGACTGAATGGCAATTTATAAAAATATGTTAAATAATTAAGACTATGTTGCTGATTACGTTTTAATTTTTAATTCATAAAATCCGTTTTATACACTTTTGTGTTTTAAGATAAATTAAAATGCCTTGGATTATACATTTTCTGTAATCAATTACTACTACATTACATTATTTTAGGTGATTCAAGGAAGAAGAAAATAAATAAAATCAAGTAAAGTGGTTTTCTCTAAGATTAATATTCCCTTTATACCCCAAAACCCAAATATTTCTACTGACTTTCACTTTTTGTAAGTGTTTTCTTATATGTAATGTGTGTGAGTCACTTCTTAAATCAATACGGAACCGGGGAGTTTAAAAATATGACAAAATGTATAGAAGAAGAAATAAAATGTACGTATAACCCAAATAGTTACTATAATCTCTACCGGACCTAGAATTTCAAAAGATTAAAAAGTTCACCCGAAATACTCCCGCGTATCTTTTATCACCCCTCCTCGTCACTGATTATGCTTTTTTTTTTAATCCGAGGCATTCGGCATGTGCCCCTGTATATTAACAAAAACCCGAAAATATATGTAACTATTTGCACAGCGTGATCATATGCGTGTTAGATTACTACTAACAATACCTAACCTCGACAATAGGCGTAAAAAAAATTTACCACATTTTTTACAGGATTAGTTCAACACTTCCAAGACGCTGAATTTACAAAAATATTGATAAACTAAAGATAGTAAATGTAAGATATTTTCTATCCGATTCAGTGATGGAGGGTTAACATTTTTTTTTAGACCACAGTTTATTACTTATAACATGACTAAAATAATTACATTTTACACAAGAATAATAATTTTTTAAATGGGGGAAAAGGTGAAAATTCTGTATATTCACGGGGCTTATCAGTGTGTATTTTTAAACACAACTAATTCTTATACCTATACTGTTGGATCTGACTGGAGATAATTCAATAAACTGAGGTATACCACCCTCTTATATCTCCGCACAATACGGTTGTGTTTTTTACCCGGATGGACTGTCAGTGCCTGAGAGCGCAAAAAAAAAACGCTAGCAAAGCAGACCCCTGCTGAGCATTTCGTTACAAAGGCCTGTATTTCTTCGATACTTTAGCTCTATTTGATGCTTTGACCTTCGCAAATTGTGTTAGTTTACGCCGAATGAGACAATTTTTCTTAGATAATAAGCATATTATAAAAACCCTTGATATTTACGACTGAATGGCAATTTATAAAAATATGTTAAATAATTAAGACTATGTTGCTGATTACGTTTTAATTTTTAATTCATAAAATCCGTTTTATACACTTTTGTGTTTTAAGATAAAATTAAAATGCCTTGGATTATACATTTTCTGTAATCAATTACTACTACATTACATTATTTTAGGTGATTCAAGGAAGAAGAAAATAAATAAAATCAAGTAAAGTGGTTTTCTCTAAGATTAATATTTCCTTAATACACATTTTTTTTACCACGTGTACTATTCGAAAAACGAATAAATTCTGTACTATATTTAGGGGTAGGTTTATGTTTCTAATTTCACCCCTTTTTAAAAAGCTTTACCATTATCCATACCCTAATCATAGGAATTCATTTTGCTACCTTTAAAAGTACAGCTTGAGTTTTTCTTAGTCAGTCAACGCATCGGAATTTAGATTATTCTTATAGAACGACACTGGTTTCAAGATGCAGTAAGAGTGTTAAACGATACCTCGAGGACAAGGACACCTTACGAAGAAGAAGGGAAACAAATACTTGCATGAAAAGAATCAGTGGGGGGAGGGTTAAAATACTTTTGAATAAATGTGAGCTTCGGATGAATGCAAAAAGACACGTGCATGTTTGAAAGACCTTTATTTTAGAAAATTTTACCTAAGGGAGTTATTCTGCACTTTTCAAGGTCTGGGTCGTACATAAACTGCTACTGTATAAAAGGTTTAAATATATATATTGGCCCTTAAAGCGTGATGTTCGTGAGTCAGGGGCGTCACTGCACCTGCATGGATATTTAGCCAATGCATAGGAATTTAGATATTTTCATAGAACGGTACTGGTTTCAAGGTACCTATGTAACATAAGTGTTGAACGAAATTCCGAGGACAAGGACACATTACGAAGAAGAAGGGAAACGAATACTTGTATGAAAAGAATCGGTGGGGGGAGTTAAAATACTTTTTAAATGAATGGGAGCTTTAGACCACTGTAAAAAAGACACGTGTCTGAACGACCTTCATTTTAGAAAATTTTACCTTTTTTAGGGAGCTATTCGAAACTTTTTCAAGGTCTAGGTCACAAAGGAACTGCTTTGGTATAAAAGGTCTAAAAATATATATATGACCAATAGTTATTCTTCTAACTTTTTAAAGACTGATTAATACGCGTGTGAGTGAGAGTGTTTGATTTTTCTTACAATTATTCTGCGATTGGTAAATATTTTATTTTCCTTTATATTGTTTTAATTTTAATATAGATATTTGTTGGCATTTTTTTTTGTTTTCAACTTAAGAATAAACGAAAATTTGACCCCCAATATTTAAATTCTCGGTTTAGCTCAATAACGGGGAATTTATTATAGAAAATCGCAGAAACATATTTTGATCTATCATTGCCTGAAAAATGGTATTATTAAATCCAAAACAATTTTTATTTTAAATTATTACAGAAATTGGTAAACTTCATACTGTTTCAGTATGATTTTGATTATTAGATACTTTTTCTATTATATTTTTTTGTCAATTCTGGTAGTGATTATGTATTTCTTTAAAATATTTTATCATTTTGCGGTTTTTTTTATATTATTCTTTTTAATAATATATTCTATTAAAAATCAATTATTGAGTTATTTATGTATACATTAATGTATCTATAAAAAGTACGATGTTTTCAATTTGATATAGAAAGACAGAATTAAGCTGAAATCAATATAATTACTTGCATTTTGTTCTAAATTTATGTTTTTAGACAAGCTATATATTTATTAAAAACAAGAAAAAACAATCAATCGTTAAAACAGAATTTTATCTACTTATGACAGAAAAACTGTTATTTTTACATCCATAATACACTTTGCGTGCACAAAAACGGCCCACCCAAAATTTTGATTAAGTTTAAGGCTTGATAACTTTTTTATTTTTAGTCCGATTTTAGTGTTTTTTTAGAGATTTGTGGGTACAACTGTACGTTTTAACTTAACTTTTAGGAATTTTTAACTAGCATTGGTTATTCGACCTATTATACATGGATAATCAAAATGTTGTTTTTTTACCTAATTTCAAAACACCCTGTGTTATAATCAAGTGGGAAAATTATTTCAAAATAACAATTTTCTTTTAGAGTCATCTATTATTTACATTGTGTTTTTTTCGTTTATACATTCATTTATTCTCACACAAATGAAAAATGATCCTTGGTATGAATAATTTAAATTAAAGCAAAAGAAAAAAATTAAATATTTTTATTACTAAAATAAATACGGTTTAATAAAAATTATTTGAACTAACTAGTCAATTAATTTAGTTTGAATAATGGGTATGACCCCCCTCTTGCCCTTATTACCTCTCTCATACGAGTATGCATAGATCTTATTAGGTTTGCTACTGTTTCTTGAGGAATGTTAAGCCACTCTTCTTCTACTGCAATAATCAGCTCTCGGATCGAAGCTGGAGCATGAAGTCTAGCACGAATTCCTCTTTTAAGCTCGTCCCATACATGTTCGATCGGATTTAGGTTCGGACTATATGCTGGCCACTCCATAATCCGAAAACCGACTTCGGCAATGTAAGCTTGCACGATTCTTGAGGTGTGCGGCCTCGCATTGTCATGCATAAAAATAAATTCATCTCCAATGTAGTTGATGTAAGGTACTACATAAAGTGCTAAAATCTCCTCGATATACCTAGCACTCGTCAAACCTTTTCTTCCACGAACGTGGTCGTCCCTACGTATGAAAACAGGGTCGGTTCGTGCTCCCATTGAAATTGCTCCCCAGATCATGCAGGATCCACCTCCATAAGCAATCCGCTCTTCAATGCAGCATTCTGCAAATCGCTCTCCTGGTTTTCGGTATACTTTCTTTCTTCGGTCGCTACCATAGAGGCAAATCCGAGTCTCATCTGAAAACAAAACAGACCCCCACTGTTCTAATGTCCAATTTAGATGATCCCGTGCAAAACGCAGGCGCGCTTGACGATGAGCTGGGCTGAGTTTTGGACCAATCGCAGATGTTTTAGGTTTTAGATTACTTTCCTTCAGTCTTCGCCTGACTGGCCACTGACTAATAGCCACTCCTTGTATTCCACGGAGTTGTTGTTGAACTTGAACAGCATTAAGGCGACGATCTCTTAATGATGTCGAGACAATAAAGCGGTCATTACGATTTTTTGTACATCGCTTTCTGTCTGTTCCAGGTCGCCTATGAAAGGATCCAGTTTCCTCATGGCGTTGACATACCCTTCGAACCGCTGCGCGTGTCATATTCAAAGTTTGAGCAACTTCTCGCTGGTGAAGTCCATTATGAATTAAAGCAACTACTTGAGCGGCTTTATGCGGTGTAGTATGCATTTAACTAACACACTTGAAAATTAATTAAATTATAAATAGCGAATAATGTGTAAATTTCAATTACAAAGGCAATAATTTAAATCTTACACACGTTTGTTATTCTCGATAGAACAACAACATAAACACATTGTTAGCGGTTGCTACGGCTACAACGATAAGCACTCTTAATAAATTTACACTCACTCTAATTTTTTTCTTTTGATTTAATTTAAATTATTCATACCAAGGATCATTTTTCATTTGTGTGAGAATAAATAAATGTATTGACATAAACCAAAAAAATTTGTTTATTTTTCATACAAGTATGAATTCTATTTTAGATAATAATAATAATAATATTAATAATAATAATAATAATAATAATAATAATAATAATAATAATAATAATAACTTTTATTTGTTCAAAATGTTTACAATAAACAGTATAACCCCTAAGGGTGCCGAAGAGTGTCAAAAGGTTGACAATAATTATGATGAGTGGGTAAAACAACTCTAAAAGGTTTAAAAAGGTTAGGGTTATAATAATAAATAGCAATTTCGTTTTTGTAATATTAACAATAAGATAAATTAAACATTCAAATGCAGGTATTTCGACTTACGTAAACGATAGCCGTATAGGTAACTCTGAAGATAGGAATAAGCTAAAACTTTGAATTTTAAAAAGTTTCTTTGTTATCAGCTCTAATAATCGTAAATTGCCAATAATTTTTCTAAAAATTTATTTCAGGGTAATCAAAGGTGTTTAAAACTATTTTTCAAAAATTACAATATTTTAAAAATATATTTTGAAAACAATGAATATAAATTTGGTAACATTTTTTAAAGTGTTAATGCCGATCAATACATAAACGACACTCAAATTTCGTTTCTGTTATTTGAAGGGCTACCTATGAAGGTAATATTTAACATCTTAATTAAAACATTTTTTTTTTTTTTAAGTTTTCTGTGATAGAACGTACATTAAATGATGATGCTCGCGGAATGGTCAATATCCTTTTTTTTTTGCAGATCTTCGGAATACCTTAGAAGATTTTTTGGGAAAGTTCCACAAATTTGACTATAATTTCGTTTCTTAAAATATTAAAAAGAAGCAAATACGTGTAAACATTTAATATAAGCTACATAGTGCGCTTGCATATACCGTTATATCTTACAAAATAGTATATATTTTTAAACTATACAATAAATACTTTAGTTTTATATTATCCACAGTCAGGAGTGGACAGATAGTGCAGAGGTATTCCCATTTGCACCTATTTCAAGCATAAGGTGCGTCAGCTAGTGATATACGTGATCAAAAAGATTCAATAAATTAAAAAGTTATAAAAATGGAGAAGTTCTTTATAATTAAGGACTCTATAAAAAATACGAGACGATTCAATCTGCGAGGTCGTACTATCGACTTTAAAATAAAGGATATTCCTGCAAAAGAAGAGCCTGTCTCTTGGATTAAGAATGCGTTAACAGAGATTTTAGAATACAGTATCAAAGGCCTAAATCCTAGAGATAAGGTTGGACTAAGATTTTGCTCAAAAGATTTTTCAAAAGGTGATGGATGGATTTCGTTTAAAGACGTCAGCAATATAAGTATAAATGATATTTGGACTATAATCCAAGGGATATACCAATCAAATGCTACAGGCCTAAATACTGATACGTTTTGTTTGGGGGTTACCAGTGTCCAGATGCCTGAAGGAAGAGGAAGAAAAAGTAATTATAAAACGTTTCAAGAAGAAGTAAAAATGCGACGCGGTATAGTGCCGATAAATAACACAGATAATCTCTGTTTACCAAGAGCATTAATCTTAGCCATTGCATATGTCGAAAAAGATCCTAATTACATCGCTATTCGTAAAGATATAGGCAAAATTCAAGGAATTAGAGCAGTTAATTTAATGCATAATGCAGAAGTAGTAATTCCGGAGGAGGGTGCTGGTATAACCGAACTGCAGAAATTTCAGGCTTACCTTAGTAACAAGTACAAAATAGTTACGTATCAGCATGGAACTAAGGGCAGAGAAGTCATTTTTGAAGGTACTTGTGAAGGAAAACATTTAAATATTTTGTATGCTGAGGGCCACTACTGTGTTATCACCTCACTGACAGCTGCTTTCTCATGCTCATTTTATTGCGAATCCTGTCATACACCGTATAATACTAAAAGCACACATAATTGTAACAGTATGTGTACAAGCTGTCGCAAATCTCCACCATGTCAAGTGGAAAGAAAAATTAATTGTCAGGACTGTCTTCGCACAATGAATAGTGTACAATGTTTCGATAATCATAAAACTATAGGATCGTATGATAAAAAGAGCTCCACTTGTGAACGATTTAGGAAATGCTCCTCATGCCTTAAAGTGATGTTTAATGACCGAAAACACACATGTGGAGAAATTTTCTGTAAAACCTGTAACAAACATCAGCCTCAAGATCATCTTTGCTATATACAAGTGGATACAGGAAACCCCAAAACAGAAAATACCCTGTTCATATTTTTCGATCTCGAAACTAGACAGGAAAAGCTGCTAGAAGACGGCTCTCTATTGCATGAAGTTAATCTGTGTGTTTTTAAACAATTTTGCGATACATGTATCAATACAGAACCATGGTTATGTGAAAAATGCGGCGTAACAAAACAAGTGTTGCGTATAAACCCGTTAGACAGATTTGTTGAATACGTCTTAAACCAGAGAATCCTTTTTAAAAGTGTTGTTGTAATAAGTCATAATGGTGGAGGTTTTGATAACCAATTTATTTTAAATAAGCTTATGACTGATACAGATCATACCCCCGAAGTAATCATGAGAGGGACGAAAATAATTATGATGAAGATATTAAACATTAAATTTATAGATTCTTTAAATTATTTTCCAATGAGCCTTTCGAAACTACCTAAAACATTTGGCTTACCCGACAAGTTTAAAAAAGGATATTTCCCGCATTTTTTTAATAAAAAGGAAAACGAGTGTTACGTTGGTATTTTACCACCACTTGAGTATTACGCTCCAGACACTATGAAGCCCGAAGAAAGAATGGTATTTTTGGAATGGTATGATCAACATAAAAACGACGAGTTTGATTTTAAACAGGAGATTGTTGACTATTGTGTTTCCGACGTAGAAATATTATATGAAACCTGTAAAAAATTTAGAGATCAAATGATTAATACTACAAATGTCTGTCCATTTACCGAAGCAACCACCATAGCCTCTACCTGTAATAAAGTTTTTCGGCGTAATTTTCTGTTGCCCAACACAATTGGTATAATTCCAAAAAATGGGTATAGATATCGGGACAATCAATCTCGTATTGCGCTAAAGTGGCTAATTTGGGAAGAACATCATCGCGAAATAGACATACAACATGCTGCCAGGGGTCGTGAAACAATTTTGAATGGAGTCAAAGTTGATGGATATAACGAGCAATTAAATCAAGTATTTGAGTTTCATGGCTGCTACTTTCACGGTCATAAGGAATGCTTAAAACATCAAAGAGATATTTCGCTTCCTGATAATCCTGCGGAGACGTTAAATATCCGATATGAAAATACCATAGCAAAAACTGAAAGACTAAGAACACTAGGGTATGAAGTTATTGAAATTTGGGAGTGTCAGTTTAGAAAAATGTTGATTGCCTCTCCTGAAATACAACAATACACAGAAAATCATTCTCTATTTTTCCAATCACCTCTTATTCCACGGGATGCATTTTACGGCGGTAGAACAGGGAACTGCAGAACTTATTATAAAGCTAAGAATAATGAAAAAATAAAGTATTTAGACGTTTGTAGTCTATATCCGTATGTCTGCAAGTACGGAATGTTCCCGATCGGTCATCCTGAAGTTATTGTAGGCGAAAAATGTAACAAACTAAACTTAGAACAAATCGAAGGTCTCATAAAATGTAAAATTTTACCACCCTCAGATCTGTACCACCCTGTATTACCGGTAAAAATGAATAATAAACTCATGTTTGTTTTATGTAAAGAATGTGGTCAAAATATGAATTATACTTCCTGCGACCACGATGAAAATACTCGTGCACTTGAGGGGACATGGGTTATATCCGAGGTGTTAAAGGCTAAAGAAAAGGGGTATATTATCATGGATATTTTAGAAATTTGGAAATATCAGGTATCCTTATATGATCCACATCAAAGAAGCGGAGGATTATTTGCCGATATGATGAATAAATTTATTAAATTTAAACAGGAAGCATCTGGATGGCCTTTAGAGTGTAATAATATGGAGCAAAAGAAAAAATATGTAGATAGCTTTTTTGACAAGGAAGGTGTGAAGCTGGATATAAGTAATATTTCAAAAAATTCCGGATTAAGGGCTCAATCTAAACTAATCCTGAACAGTTTTTGGGGCAAATTCGGTCAATCAGAATGTCAAAGTCAATGTAAAATAATAACCAATCCTGAGGAATTTTATTCAGTGTTAACAAATCCGTGTCTAGAAATTAATAATGTATTGCCTGTAAATGAAGATACTTTGATAGTAAATTATAAATATATCGAAGAAAGTTACACTCCTCTTTCAACCGTTAATGTAGCCATAGCCGCTTATGTCACGGCGCAAGCGCGTTTAAAACTCTATTCATATCTTGAAGAGTTAAATACACGTGTGCTTTATTACGATACCGATTCAATAATTTTTTCTCATAAGGAAGGGGAGACTGAACCTCCTACTGGAGAATTTATAGGTGATCTAACAGATGAGTTGGTGGAGTATGGACATGGCAGTTACATAACTGAGTTTGTATGTGGTGGACCGAAGAACTATGCTTATAAATTATTTTCCACTTTAAGCAACGAAGAAAAAGTAGTATGTAAAGTCAAGGGTATAACCCTTAACTATAGTGCAAGTCAACTTGTTAATTTTGATACCATTAAAGAAATGATATTAAACGAGAAAGCAGAACCTATTGTAATAACTTCCAAGAATATTAGAAGAACCAAGGTGCATGAAATAATAACTAAAGAAGAGTCGAAAATATACAAGCCCAACTCAACAAAAAGATTATTTTTAAGTAATCATGATTCTATCCCCTTTGGGTTCAAGAAAGCTAGGATGCAATAAAATGTGTGCTGATTAAAACATTATCGTAATACAATATACTTCTTAATTAAAAAAATATTAAAAAGTAAAAACAAACAGTAAAGTGGCGGGAGGGCGGCCCCTATCATTGTATCTGTACCTTGACGTGGTGATAGGGCTTAAGGATTTATATCCGAACCAAATCAGATACATTCAATAGCAATTATACGTTTATAAATACCGAAATTTTTATATTTTTCATATTGTTAACATCCTGGAAGACGCTTTATCACGTATTTTCTCACATTTTTCCTTACATAGTCCACCCCGTTTTCGCAAGCCCGACGTCGGCATTCTGAACATTAGTATATGAATGTGTGTGTGGGGTGATAACTTTACCAAACTCATAGAGCATGTTTTAATACGCACAGTAGGAACTTGTAAATGAGATAATACTCGAAAAGAGGTCGCTCACGATGATTCGATTTTGAGTATATATTTATGTACATACATGTAATTATTATTTAAAAATTACATTGAAAATGTTTCGACATTTCAAATAACGTATTAATGTTTACTATAAGAACCGAGAGCATGTACTAAAGGCTAACAAATGTCATAGACTGAAAAGGTATTTTTCTTTCTAAAGGAGAAGAATTGGTATTAATATTGCATAAAGAATATTTAATACATGTTTTTAAAATGTATTGTGGAAATTTTCGATATTTCGGGTAAAGTATTATTACCGAATATATGAATAGTAAGTAACCTGGCACTAAATGCTAGCAAAAAAAAATGGTCATATTTAATTGAGTCTCCTTCTTTCTGAAGCGAGAGAAATTGATATTAATTAGCCGTAAAAAGGGTATATAGTTTTGTCTTTATTGTTAACTATAAGTCAAAATATATTGCCCCGATATTTGAATAGCTATGATTTATTTTAAAATATCCTCATTATTGTATATCTAAAAGGTATTCACCATGATCCAGGTACATTTAAATAATGTCAGCTGATTAGCTTCTGTATAGAATTTACAGAGAGGGTTTTATATATGCTTATCCTTCCCGTGTTCAATAAGTTTATGTTGTTTAATTGAAATTCAGAGTAGAGACCACTTGTTATCTGTTCACAGCTGCTGAACAATTGGAGTGTATTAAATATACCTACTAATTATTCTTAAGAAACTTACGTATTTGGCGAGAAGATCTATATTCATATAAAATGAAGCATGAGTTGTGAATTGTTTCCTATAACCTTCTACACATGCATAATATAATATATCACATCCCCCAGGTGCTGGCAAAGGTCGTAATAATTTTTTAAATCCTTATATTGACTGAATTCATGTCGTTGCTTCCTAGCAAGCCCCATTTGCTACTCTACAACATACCATCCTACATAATATCGTCATAGTCGTATCTCAATAATGTTAATATTCTATCATAAAATATCCATAACTAATATATATATAACTAGATAATGTCAACACAGAATTTTGTCAATATCGCAGCTTGTTTAGACATGATTGAAATATTTTTTTTAAATTTAAAAAATTTCATTCACCCTTACATTATCTGCTTTTTTTTATAGTAATAATTATTATTTAAAAATTGCCAATATTTTTAGTCATTGATTTACGCGTATCTCCTTCGCACGCCTATTGTAGGTATTATATCGCTATATCTGTAAATACAAACTAAGTACCTGTACTTTTAAAGGTAGCAAAATGAATTCCTATGATTAGGGTATGGATAATGGTAAAGCTTTTAAAAAGGGGTGAAATTAGAAACATAAACCTACCCCTAAATATAGTACAGAATTTATTCGTTTTTCGAATAGTACACGTGGTAAAAAAAAATGTGTATTAAGGGAATATTAATCTTAGAGAAAACCACTTTACTTGATTTTATTTATTTTCTTCTTCCTTGAATCACCTAAAATAATGTAATGTAGTAGTAATTGATTACAGAAAATGTATAATCCAAGGCATTTTAATTTTATCTTAAAACACAAAAGTGTAATGAATTCCTATGATTAGGGTATGGATAATGGTAAAGCTTTTAAAAAGGGGTGAAATTAGAAACATAAACCTACCCCTAAATATAGTACAGAATTTATTCGTTTTTCGAATAGTACACGTGGTAAAAAAAAATGTGTATTAAGGGAATATTAATCTTAGAGAAAACCACTTTACTTGATTTTATTTATTTTCTTCTTCCTTGAATCACCTAAAATAATGTAATGTAGTAGTAATTGATTACAGAAAATGTATAATCCAAGGCATTTTAATTTTATCTTAAAACACAAAAGTGTAATGAATTCCTATGATTAGGGTATGGATAATGGTAAAGCTTTTAAAAAGGGGTGAAATTAGAAACATAAACCTACCCCTAAATATAGTACAGAATTTATTCGTTTTTCGAATAGTACACGTGGTAAAAAAAATGTGTATTAAGGAAATATTAATCTTAGAGAAAACCACTTTACTTGATTTTATTTATTTTCTTCTTCCTTGAATCACCTAAAATAATGTAATGTAGTAGTAATTGATTACAGAAAATGTATAATCCAAGGCATTTTAATTTATCTTAAAACACAAAAGTGTATAAAACGGATTTTATGAATTAAAAATTAAAACGTAATCAGCAACATAGTCTTAATTATTTAACATATTTTTATAAATTGCCATTCAGTCGTAAATATCAAGGGTTTTTATAATATGCTTATTATCTAAGAAAAATTGTCTCATTCGGCGTAAACTAACACAATTTGCGAAGGTCAAAGCATCAAATAGAGCTAAAGTATCGAAGAAATACAGGCCTTTGTAACGAAATGCTCAGCAGGGGTCTGCTTTGCTAGCGTTTTTTTTTTGCGCTCTCAGGCACTGACAGTCCATCCGGGTAAAAAAACACAACCGTATTGTGCGGAGATATAAGAGGGTGGTATACCTCAGTTTATTGAATTATCTCCAGTCAGATCCAACAGTATAGGTATAAGAATTAGTTGTGTTTAAAAATACACACTGATAAGCCCCGTGAATATACAAAATTTTCACCTTTTCCCCCATTTAAAAAATTATTATTCTTGTGTAAAATGTAATTATTTTAGTCATGTTATAAGTAATAAACTGTGGTCTAAAAAAAAAATGTTAACCCTCCATCACTGAATCGGTTAGAAAATATCTTACATTTACTATCTTTAGTTTATCAATATTTTTGTAAATTCAGCGTCTTGGAAGTGTTGAACTAATCCTGTAAAAAATGTGGTAAATTTTTTTTACGCCTATTGTCGAGGTTAGGTATTGTTAGTAGTAATCTAACACGCATATGATCACGCTGTGCAAATAGTTACATATATTTTCGGGTTTTTGTTAATATACAGGGGCACATGCCGAATGCCTCGGATTAAAAAAAAAAGCATAATCAGTGACGAGGAGGGGTGATAAAAGATACGCGGGAGTATTTCGGGTGAACTTTTTAATCTTTTGAAATTCTAGGTCCGGTAGAGATGGTAGTAACTATTTGGGTTATACGTACATTTTATTTCTTCTTCTATACATTTTGTCATATTTTTAAACTCCCCGGTTCCGTATTGATTTAAGAAGTGACTCACACACATTACAAATGAGAAAACACTTACAAAAAGTGAAAGTCATTAGAAATATTTGGGTATTGGGGTATTTGACAATTTGGCTATGTGGTTAATTGGATAATGGAGTATTATGTATTGGAGTTTTTAGGTACATAAATGAGTACCTACATGAATTAGAATGTATAGGTAAACACTTCAGGACATAATATACCAATACAAAACAGACAGTTAGAATGTCAGATACCCCTGCTAGAGGAATTGGAAAAACATAAAAATATTAAATATAACCATTACAAAAAAAAGGTATTGCACACGTAGACAATGAATAACACCATGCATATAGATATTCAATATTATTGGGAAAAAAGTAAACTAAAAATTAGTCAAAATAGAACATGCATAATTATGTCAGTAAGACTTAATTGTTAATGTACATTACAGAAAATTATCAAACAAATCTGAAATAATAACCTATAATACCTACAGAAATGAATCTATGATACTCTTCTAAGAACGCCTGCGCAAAAGAGATTTCAACACGATACTCTAAACCCTGATTGTATAGGTAGACAAAGTTACTTCATATCAGAATATAGTATACCATTACAAAACAGATAGTTAGACAGACAGGAGGTACCCCGCTAGAGGAATTGGAGAAAACATAGAAATATTATCATTATCGTTATCATTACAAAAAAGGTATTGCACACGTAGGCAATAAATATTACCATATAGATGTTTAATATTATTAAGAAAAAAGTAAACTAAAATTTAGTCAAAATATATCACACATAATTATGTCAATAATAAATTGTTAATGCGCAAAATAGGTGCACCACATAACATAACAGAAAATTTTGAAACAAATCTGAAATAATAACTTATAATACCACCTACGGGATTGAATCTGTGATAATCTTCTAAGAGCACCTGCGCAAAAGGGATTTCAACATAATAGTCAACACTGATTGTATAGACAGACAAAGTTACTTCATATCGGAATTTATTATATCATTACAAAATAGTTAGACAGACAGGTACCCCGCTTGAAGAAT
Organism: Polydrusus pterygomalis; assembly: GCA_963969555.1. NCBI lineage: Eukaryota > Metazoa > Arthropoda > Insecta > Coleoptera > Curculionidae > Polydrusus > Polydrusus pterygomalis. The sequence continues at coordinate 49,813,115 of OZ018382.1, forward strand.
TGGAAAAACATAAAAATATTATCATTTTCATTATCATTACAAAAAAAGGTATTGCTCACGTAGGCAATAAAGAATACCATATAGATGTTTAATATTATTTTAAAAAGTAAACTAAAAATTAGTAAAAAGTGAAAGTGAAAGTCAGTAGAAATATTTGGGTTTTGGGATATTTGGCAATTTGGGTAAGTGACTAATTGGATATTTGGGCATTATATATTTAGATACATGAATAAGTACATGAATTAGATTGTATAGGTAGACAAAATTACTTCACAGCAGATCATAATATATCAATACAAATCAGACAGTTAGAAAGACAGATACCCTGCTAGAGGAATTGGAAAAACATAAAAATATTATCATTATCATTACAAAAAAGTATTGTAGGTATACGTACACGGTAAATAATACAATATAGATGCCAAGAATAGGAACCGTCACATAGTTTGTCTGACCAAAAAACAAAAACTCAATTTGTGTTCATGCTTAGTATTATAGAATAAATACCCACGTAGCCTCAAAACACACATCGGACACATATTCGAGGTTATAGGCATAGCAAAAATACCATCTGCACTTCTTCACGAACAGTTATTTTCCCCATAAAACACCTGCGTACAGCCAAATTCAAAGGTTATAAAAAATCATCCCATGTCATGTATAATACAAGGTCATGTATCATATAACATAATACCATATAGATATACGATGCCAAAAATAGGAACTCTGCACTTCTCTACGAACAGTTATTTTCAATAAAAAATCATCCCGCTTCTACACGGATAATACAAGGTCATATATCATCATTAACACCTGCATACAATTATAAAAAACACCCACGCACGTATGTATTCAAGGTTACAAATTAAGGGTTTATACGAGAAATCATCACAAATTATAAAAAAGGTATCACCCACGTAAGCAAACAAAGTCATTCTTCCCGGGGTTACCCAAGAAATCCTTGGAAATAATATTAAAAAGAGCCGCACACCTGAGCGAACAAAGGGATTAAAAATCGGTTTACGCCGAAAATCAATAGGCATGAAAAAAGGGACCGCCCACCTGGGCGATTTGCCGCTGTCTGGCTCAAGTGCACCTATTTACTACTCAGGTTAAAGGGTGAACAGGTTAAAGGGTGAACAGGTGAAACGGGTATCCATCTATCAGGTATTAATCGTACGGTAGACGAACATTTTCCGAATTTAAAACTGAAGAAAAAAGGCGTTTTTGAATTAAAAATCCAACATTTTAGATCAAAATTTATATGAGAAATCGGATAAGCTCATTAAAAATACGGCATCCCATTTAAAAAAATATCAAAGTGACCCCTAGTACTTTTGTTTGATGTTCAATTGTTTTTTGCTGAAGATATTCGAATTCGCGGGAGAAAATGACTCAAGATGGCTATTTCAGTTTTTTTTTATAAAAGTACAGGAAAAGTCAAAAAATCGCCTTGTCTAGTCATGGTTGGATAACCCTGTACCTTGGATATAATGTGTACGCGCAGAATTTGCGCATCAGCTCTCCCTATTACCATAATGTCAGTGGCGGCTCGTGACATGAATGTCTGGGGGTTCACAAATACGGGAAACGCGGCAGGAGGTATGGGGGGCGGGAGCCCCCCGCATAACAGCGCCGCAGGCGATTTTTTTTGGAAGTTCAAGGACATGTTGTTTTATAATATAAACTCAAATGAGCCTAATTAGGTACCTACTTATAATATAGGTACTGAAATGTATGTGTAATTTTTTTATTAAACATCAAAATATTGTGCATTTGGGTCCTGGCCGATATTTTTAACAACCCTTCCTTAAAAAGATTCCAATAAAATAAATAAATACTTAGCTTACCAATACGATTAACACCACTTTTGACCCAACACGGTTCAAGGTTCTGCATTTTCACCGGCGAAAAACAAAAACGGGAAACAAAATAGACTATTCTGCTTTTCACATCCGCACAGCCACTCATGTTTTTCATACAATGCACTCCTAAAGTCTTAAAAACTCTTTTAAAGTCCCATTTTTGATCTTTATTTAGTTGCCTTATTTGGAGGTTAGGCAGGCACTGGTTTCCCGCATTCTTTACAATAATCTTATCATCGAAACTTAACACTGAGAATGACTCTTTTAAAAAACTCACTGTATTTTTGCAATTATTTAAATATTGCGCAAAGACCGTCGCAGTCATTTTTATATTATTTATTATTTTTTGAAGAAGCCGTAAACAAAACCGCGGAAATACGTAAATCACTAAAAGCTCAGCCAGCTGGCGCAGCACAGCAGCAGAGTAAAAATGGAATTAGAAAACATAATTCAGGAGAAACGAGCACTCTCGCTTAAAGTTGACATAATCATAAAGTGCATAAACCTCATGATCACCAGAAATTTGTGCCATAAAGATAGAATGAGATCGAAAATAAAACTAGCTATAAAACAAAGATAGAGCTATCGTGCTACTCGACTCGTGAAAAGATTGCGCCCGTCCTGAACATTAAAACCTTCTGGCACCGGCGGCACCATGATACAAAGAAAACCTTCAATGAATTAATTGTATGATGCGGCGGCAACGTATCCGGTGATCGGTGTGTCGGCGGGACTGCCGGTCGATATGCCGTTCAAGCGCATGAGTCACCGCGGTTTAAGCGAAGTTTTTTGTTCGACGCAACATCTAACAATAGGGAAAGAATAAAGATATCGCAATTTAACGTTACGTAAAAGATAGGGTGATGATAATTCACAAAACGGTAACTAGTACCTATAGATTTTTTTTATTTTGAATTTTAACTAGGGGGGCACGTGCTCATGTGCTCTTATGCACAAGCCGCCACTGCATAATGTACGTTAACATGGCTCCATTTCTGGTTTCCACTCATTGCAATAAGCTCGAAAGCTCTTTAAGATGAAACAAGATTCTCGTACCGTAGTTGTAGGATCCTGAATTTTTATCATCTTCTTGGGTGCTGGCGTGGAAGAGGTAAACACATCTGCCGCCCGGGTGGGGGGGGGGAGAAATAGTTTTTTCACCCACTGCAAGAGGGGTAGAATGAACCGCCCAAGGGTAGTCATGGTCAAAAGGTCAAGATTCATAATTCTCCATTTGCCAAATTACCTACAATCTCCATAGAAAACGCTGCTGTCGCTCGTGTGGGGGGGGGGCTTACTTATATTACTACTTACCTTAAACTTTCAGTAGCTTGTGTCAATGGCAAGATATCGGACGCCCATTTTAAATATGGACTCATAGCTTCAATTGGCCAGATGATCCCACACAACATAACGATAGGCAAAAAACTTCCAAGGGCCAAGTACGTTGCCGATCTATCGGTTTCACATGTGCAAGCGATCACAAAACCTAAAAAGTTTAAATATGTTATATCAGAAACAAAGAGATAGATCTAAGTAAACCAAGAGAATCTTAAAAGGTTTAATATTAATAGAGACTTTTTGCACCTCTTAAATTAATATCAGTTTTTAGCTCCGTTATGGTTAACTTTATTAAACATAACGAGTAGCGCCACTGTTAAAACCAGAGATTTTGCAGCGCCTATACTTTCTGTCTGTGGGTATTAATTTGGCGCCGGCGCACCTAAACAAAATAAAATACCTAACCTAAAAATAATTTGATTAAGTTGTATATTTTAATGTAAAGCTACTATCGCTTTGGATTTTAATTAATTGCTTATCACAATTTTAATTCATAGCAATGATGCTTCATAACTTTTGTATGTTCCGGCAACCATGCAGTTTAAGCATAACCATAAGGATAACGATTAGCTCTTCCTTATCCTTCCGTAACTTACGGAGTCCGTTATGGTTATTAACCATAGCGGATCACCTTTCTGACATTGCGCATGCTCAGAATAACGATAACCACAAAAGAATGACGAATTGAGAGGTGCAAAAAGTCTCTAATATAACATCAAAAAATATTTATTGACCATTCCGTAACGACGTCATTGACATATCGGCCGGGGTGTCTGGTGAGCACACAGTCGTCGGTGTCGGTAGTCGCACTTGCTTACATATACTTTTAAATGTAAACAAGAAGATTATTTTAAAAATGTATAATGCAGTATAATCCATCAATATTTTATTAAATTATATGCCATCGTTCTATAGTGCAATTAATTGTGTAATGCGAGTCGAAACAGATAAGATTTCATTTCCTGATTTCCAGCCGAAATATAAAAGAGAGCATAGAACATTCAAAGGAACTATCGGTGGAACGTCGAAATGTAAAAAGTTTTATACGAATCGATGACAATCAGTAAATTTAACTTAACGGTTTTGCCGGCTAGTAGCTAGCTTCGAATAATATATATTTAGTTTTTATTTGTGCATTTAACTCAATTTGTGCGACGCCGACGTGGCGGTTCTAAGGAACGATGTTGCTATCGAAAACTTCCAAAAACTTTGAAACTGTTTTTACGTATATCGCTAAGAACGATACTATATAAAAGCTCCGCTAAAATAGGTAAGTATTTTTTAAATTTATCTTATTTCCGATACCTATCTCGAAACATTAAGCCATCATTGATACTTACCAAAACACATTCCGCACAGTCCAGCTAATATCGACATGGTAAAAAGCAACACCCAGCTTCCATTCTGCGTGAGTTGAAACACCCAGAAAGCGAATAGCAAGACGATCATCGTTTGGCCGAACATGACCACAAATTGAGTTATGATTTGGGAAAACAGAATTTCGGTTCCAGTAATGCCGTTAACCAGGGATCTTTCTAAAATACCTTCATTACGTTCCAGCAACATAGCACCGGCTGTAAGAGCAACAGCCATAAAGAATATTATCCTAAAATTTTACATTAAGGTGAATTAAATAATTTTGATTTCTTATTTTACAACTATAATATCGTGCGAGCAAAAATTATTTGCATCAAAGAGGGCTTGGATTAAAAAACGTGGGGCTTGGCTTAGATCACAATAATATGGGGACGATATATCTAACCAAATCTATGTTAAAATTTTATCAAATTCATATTATGACATGATATGCCAAACTATTGAGTAATAAAATAAGTAGACAAATACAATAGTATATCACGTATCAAATGTTGTAAAAGGCATTTTACACACGAATGGAAAACTTGCGCACGAGCCGCGTAGCGGCGAGTGTAGTAATTACATGAGTGCGTAATTGCTATACAACACGCAATACGTACTATACTTTTTCTACGACTCTTACATACCGGGTGATGCGTTTGTTTAAGCCTTAAGTAATAAAAAAAAAGCGTAGGTAACTAACGTACTTTATGGTTTCATTTTCAACAACAAACTAAATCTAAGAAAATATAAATCAGAGTAAGTATATAAATGATGAATTTGGGTATAATAATTAGGAATTATTAATTATTATTATTATTATTATTATTATTATTGGTATTAAAGTTAATAGTAAAATTTTTACAGTTTTTTATTACAATGGGAGCATTTGATTTTTCCAATAAGTTATTCATTGTTAAAATATTCGACGAAATCTCAATACCATTATTTAGAGTCGATGTCGATGGTAAATTACTGTTGATGGATTGCAATATTTTTTCAGAAGTTGTCGTTTTATTTACAATGGACTCGTATATGTATCCTTCTGCTACGGTGGAAGACTTTCACCCACCGAGTCGTTTCAGTGCCGCCATTAAATCACCCCCTGCGTCGACTAAAATGGTAGCCGAAGTCCTCCTGAAGCAATGACCAGTGTACGAAGCAGCATCGGGCAAATTCAAGTACTCTGCAATTTTTTTTGACACTGCTCCTAGTTTATTTATTCCCACCACTTGTCTTGTCAGTTTCTATGTTGAAAATTAAGGAAAAACTCACTAATACTGGTCCCCTTTACAGCATTTCTCATTTCCATATATTTCTTGCAAATATTGTAGAAAATTCCGGAAACAATGAACGATCTCGGCATCTTATTTTTCGTGTCAGGAATTCTTATTATGAGAGTTTTCCCATTACAATCTTCTAAATCACTTACTTTCATATTTTTAAGTTCTTGCTTTCTACAAGCCCCAGATATTCCAAATAATCAGGGCTACTTTCATAAAGAGGAATTCCCGATCCGGAGCTTCGTGCAAAAACTTTTTTATTTCTTTTTTGATTTTTTCCCCTTGTAGCCGTCGGACTGCCTCTTTAGATAAGCTTTTAATTTTTTATAATTTTCGATATTAACATTAACATTATATTTAACGTAGTACGTAACATCGAGTATATTGCCCAGAGCGAGGAGGGTTTAAATGTTTTCGTCAAATTATTAAAATAGGCGAGCAACACCGTTTCGGCGTAATGACTCACATGATTTTCCATACTCCATTCCATACATTTTTGATAAGCCTTTTCAAATCTATCCTTTGATTTTTGCGGCAGAATATTCTCTACAGCAGAAGCAGCCTGAAGAACAATGTCCGGTGGCGTTGCACTCATTTCAATATCGGAGTTGCTCATATTGTTATTATTCAAAGAATACCAATAAATTAAGGATTGGTTTTTAATTTATACACTTATACAGTATCGGTTTCAACTTCAAATCTCAAACAATAACAATGTCACTGTCAAATATTCAAAACGCCAGAAAATAAATGTCACGATTTGAGTGGATAAAGGCTAACTTGATTATTATATTAGATCTCATAACGCACAACCTCAGACCAAGCACTACTAAGCACTATAGACAAAGCATGCCACTCATTGCCATTCATGAAAGAGGGGTTGTTGTGTTGACAAATTTCAAGTCACATTGCGATGCAACAGCGATACAAGTAAGTCCCCCACTACTATAAGGGGTGATCAATCGGGGCGCGCGGAGAACCGGACGAAATGGAGGGGATACGTCTTGTAAAGCGCTTCGACAAGGAGTGACGAACGTCGAACGGCGATCACAGCCGTATTGCTACTACAGTGCGTAAATTCTTATACTGTGAACATAAAACTGTTTTTATGGCCAAATGTAAATAGCTTTGTCCATAGTGCTTGGTCTGAGCTCACAACTGTGTGGTAAATGCATCCTTACGCACAGTTGTACGTAAAAATGGATTTACTTATAGAGTGGACTGTACGTAAAACAATGTTTACTAATATAGGAGTAGAAAAATTTATTTTTGTTGTCTACAAAATTAACAAAGTAAGAATATACAGAAAGAAAAAGAAAAATAACTACATAAATTGCTAAAATTGCCCACCGCCATACTCCAAGCATAAATTCACACGTCTCATCATATTTTCGAAAGTGTTGACCAGCATCTCTGGAGAAATGTGACCACATTCTTGGATAATCCTTTCTTGTAATTGTTCTAAATTTGCAACTGGTGTTTTAAAAATTGTGTTCTTTAAATGAGGAAAAACGAAGTAATCCATAACCGTTAAACAAGGTGATCTAGGTGGGAATTCAATGTCTGATCGAAAACTAAACAAAATATTGTCTCTCTATACCGCTGTGCTGCAACTGTCATGGAAAAAAATAGGACCAACAATTCTTCTTCGGGAAACAGCTAACCAGACACAATTTTTTGACGGTGTAATGTGGAGTCTACAAAAAAATGGGGATTTTCACTATTTTACATGCGTGTATTCTGAGAATTCACATAACCGGAGAGGTGGAACCAGGCTTCATCCGAAAAAAATGTCAAGTCTAATAAATCAATTCTTTCCAATAAATTTTGGGTAAACCATTAAGAGTAATTCCTACGTCTTTCAAAATCTGCGGCTTGAATTTTTTGGAATACTTTCACTTTATAAGGAAATAAATTTAGCTGCTACTTAAGAATAGTCCTGCATGTTCCATAAGATCTTCCCACTTCTTGGGACAGAGGTCTTATACAATTTGTTGGCGTATTTTATATTATTTCACGAACGTTTGCAACAAGTTATTCTGTTCTTACAGATGGTCTTCCGGCTCCTTTTTTGTGTTGTATAGAACCTATTTCCCTGGACACAGCCACGGTTCTTTTCAGGCAATGATAAAAATCCCCAGCAATAAATGCAACGTTAGGAAAATGTTCGTGAAAATCGTCCATGCACAAACCCGGATTGTATTGCCACTCACCATTTACTCTAATCCCGTTTCGAAAATACGCTTCAACCATGAATGTTTTGTGCTGTTCCGTAAAGCCCATTGTGTGAATTGTTCAAGAAATTGGAAAAATTAGCGATGAATCAAATTACTTGTAACGACTGTCAAAGATGGCGGAATAACTGATTGATTGTTAATTCAGGTAGTTACTGACACCGAACAGGTATTAAGCTTTACGCCTAAGCATTACGTCCTTAGATGCAAGGCCCTCTTTGATGCAAATAATTTTTGCTCGCACGGTACTAATAATTCAATTATTACAGCTTTGAAACATTTTTATGCCGGGTGGTGCACCGTCGAGCTGGCAATGGGAAATCCCTTGAAAATGTCTCTTCCCTCAAATATTGGCTCCTCTATTAATTTCACAACAAAATTGTATTAGACTTTTTTGAAGGTCCTTGCACGATGGACTCGACACCAAATTCGATTATTCTCTAACAAGCCAATTAAAAGTTATTTAGAAAAAACTCTATACATAGAACCTAATTTTTCTTCTATTACGACCTAGGCAAAAGTGTTACTGGCTTATTCTTGACGTTCAGCAAGTATTGATATGAGACTTAATAAAAATAATCTTACGTCAATATAATTCCTGGCGCAGCAAAGTCCGTAAAATCGGGATCTTCATAACCATAAATGGGCTTCTCAAACTAAAATAAAATTCAAATGTAATGAGTCTCAATTTTACTGCTCAGATGCATACTTGAACGGTTAAAGGAGCCGAAAGACTGCGGCTTTGCTGGCTGTTTTGCTCGACGAACCGCTGGAGAATCCGTCTATTCGAACAAAAACAACACATAGTGCATATTTTATAATATAGGTAGCAGTAGCCAGGGCCGGCCCTAGACATTTTGGCGCTCCGGGCAAAACCTTAATTTTGCGCCCCCCCCCCCCCCCCGTTTTTTTTAAGTAAATCTCATGCGACCATATCAGAAAGTCAAGAAAACATTGAAAAAAAAAATTAAAAAAACGTTTTATTAAAAACTCAATCATCAGATAACAAGATAAGCAATTTAGCACTTAAGGCAAAATAACAAAAATTAAAATGTAGTAATGCTAACTAAACTAATATCCCATATTATAAATAAATTCTAACTAACCAAAGTAATTAAAATGCCCTTTTTCTAACTTTTCTTTCGGCAAACTCACGAGCCAGTGATTTCAAGTCTAATTTGTCACTAATTTGGTGTTCTATAGCTATCATTGCCAATCCATTGAGACGATTTTGCGTCTGCATCGTTCTAAGATAATTTTTTATTATTTTTAGTTTTGAAAAGCTTCTTTCCCCTGAGGCCACAGTGACTGGCAATGTAAGTAGGATTCTTAATGCTATGCTGAGGTTTGGTGCGAATTTAAGTGTAGCGATAAACTTGAGAACTTCAACAGGGGTTTTCTCTTTTGTTAATAATGACGAAACAATGCTTATTTCATCGGCTAGTCCCAGGGCGTTAAGATCGCTTGAATTTCCATTAGTTAAAACTACTTCCAAATCTTTGCAATGAGCCAGTAGCTCATTTCTGGGCATGTCTTTTAGACCAAAAATATTATACAAAAAGCTGAAATAATTACTGTGAGTATTTACCAAACGCACTGGACAATTTGCACAAGCACTTTCTTAAAGCTTTTTTGCACTAACAATTTAAACAAATTATTTTATTTCGCACCAGCCGAAGTCTAGTGGCAAATAATGCATTGTTTTAAGTCTACTTCCTTTTTATATGCAGTTAAAAAGGGCTGTTAGATCTTCTTTCGCTTGGTTTCAAAATTGTTGTTTCCTGTACAGTCGTGTTGCCACGGGCCGAAAAAATGTTCAAGGCGGTGGTTGAGTGGTTTTGTCATGTTGAATTGAATTTAACTAGATTTTGCCTTAATGTTTAAATATATTATACTATTTGAATTATGTGCTTAGAAATAAAAAAGATAAATTCCGCCTGCCGCCTCTTAATCTTGTCAACTGTCAGTCAAATCTTGCAACGCGCTTTTGAGAAAATTCCCGTGAACCGATTTCAATGAAATTTGGTATACTTTACTTACAAGGGTCCGATGACAATGCAATATTATGAAAAATAATTTATTGATTTGATATCAGAATGATAAAAAAATATTCTTTACTTTTTAGTGCATTTTATAAAAGCCTGTAACTTAATTTTTTTATCAGTTTATTTTCATTTTCCATGATTTTGGCGCCCCTAGATCATTGCGCTCCGGGCGGCCGCCCGGATCGCCCTACCCTGGGGCCGGCCCTGCAGTAGCGCATTAGTAACAGCCCCTTTTTTATAGGAGATGTTGGCAGTAGCCCATAGACTGCCGGATTTAAGCCTATTTCGACCGAGGCCAGGCTTGACCTCGGCAAATTTTCATAAAAGCAGAGGTTTGGTATTGGACTTATAATTTGAAATGTATGAGGTCAAATCGTAAATTTTTTAACGACAACTTAGAGAAGGCGCCAACATTTTTTGGGCTTGTTTCAGCGGTTACCACAAATCCGGAGCTGGGTTTAAAACTAAATAGGTAACATATGGCATTAGTGTACTTATTTACCTAAAAACTAACTGAATTAAAATAAATATAGTTTAAAAAACTAAAAAACAGGCTTTATTAAATCAATCAAACTAAAAAGCGGAAAATAATATAGATTAAAATAATTCTTAAAATTCTTAATATAGGCAGAAAATAATAATGAACAATAACACTAATGTTTATCGTTCATTATTATTTTCTGACTATATTAAGAATTTTGAGAATTATTTTAAACTATATTATTTTCCGCTTTTTAGTTTGATTGATTTATTAAAGCCTATTTTTTAGTTTTTTTAAACGATATTTGTTTTTTTATTTTTTAGTTTGAGTTATTGTTAAGAAAACATTTTTTTTTAGTAGAGATAGTCATAGAGAGGTCCGAACAAACACAGTGGAAGTACAGTTCGGTTTATGGCATCCGTCCCAAAAATTATTCTCTACCAACTTAAAAAGTTCATTACAGAGAATATAACACCAAATAATATGCAATATATAAAATAACAAATAATAAAAATCATGTTTAGTACCTAACTGTTAATAACTCCATCGAAATTATTTAAATATATATTATATCATAACCATTTACAAAAAAATAATATTATATAATAATAAATAATAATAATAAAATTTTGATATTTCTTTAATTTTTTTCGGCAAATTGTTATTCCTTTATACAGGGTGTCCGGTAACTTATGGGCCATAGAGCAACTGGAGATAGTAAATATAAAAATATGTCTTTTGAGCCAAATTTGCCCAAGTAAAATGTTAGAGGTTAAAGAGATACAGGGTGTTGAAAGTGAAAATTAATTTTCGAAAAATGATGATAATTTTGAAACGGTTTAAGATATCGAATTCAAAATCGGTATAACTAGGTTTTCGAGAGTGAGAAATTCGAATTTGGTGTTAATTTCAAGATACTTCCTAGAGGGCGCTTGTTACGTGCTTCATGTTGAACTAATTCATCCATATTTTTTTTAACCGTGCAGTTACTAGTATTTATACTTTAAACTATAAAAGAACCTACCTTTTTACGTAAAAAAGGTACTCTTGGTCGATCTCGATATCTCAAGCCGTTACCCATATTTTAGCGTCTGAATGTTCCATTGCACATTCTGTTGATTGTTGAGAAATATTTAATTCACAAAGTGTGCCTTGCATTTTGACAAAATTTGTTGCGGTGAAAACTGTCATTATTTTTTACTTTTTCCCGTCAAAGGTACGTAAATAAAAAGTTTTTGCAATATCCAAGTACTGTAATCTTTTCAAATAAAAATGCCCAGGCTTAATAAGTTTTCTAACCGTGATTTACGTGATATGGTCTGCGTTTATGCACAATAAAATTATAATAGTCGTGCTGCACTTAGAAGGTATGTAGAACTCTACCCAACCAGAATCATTCCAGACCGAAAAATATTTCAAAGAATATTCAATCAGTTAGGAGAAACAGGTTCGTTTTATGTCAAAAATCCTGGTGGACGACCAAAAACTATAACGGTCGAACAAGAAGAAGAGATCTTGGTTCGTATCGCGGAAAATCCTGAATTAAGCACTAGGCGTTTGGAAGCTTCTACAGGAATAGGTAAATCGACCGTCTCAGAAGTCATCAATGCAAAAAATTTATTTCCTTACCATTTTATGCCCGTTCAAAATTTACTGCCAGGAGATTTGCCAGTCAGATCAGAATTTTGTCAAAATCTACTAAATAAGAATAACGAAGATCCCATGTTCCTGAGAAAAATATTATTTACAGACGAGGCAACTTTTACAAGACTCGGAATTTTTAACTGGAAAAATAATCATCACTATGCTTTGGAAAATCCACGACTACCCAAAGAAAGACATTTTCAGCACGAGTTTTCGATAAATATTTGGTGCGGCATTGTCGACAATTTCTTGATCGGCCCATATCAGCTTCCGCAGAGACTTAATGGAGAACAATATTTGCAGTTTTTAGAAAACGATTTACTTTACCTTCTGGATGATATACCTCTGAACATAAGACACAATATGTGGTACATGCAAGATGGTGCCCCAGCACACTTTGCAGTTCCTGTTCAAAATCATTTAAATCAGCGTTTTCCACATCGGTGGATTGGTCGCGGTAGCGAATTTCCTTGACCACCGCGTAGCCCAGATATTAACCCGTTAGATTTTTATCTGTGGGGTCACATGAAGGATTTGGTATATGGTGATGAATCCAATACACGGGAAGAACTTGAACAAAAAATTCAAGAAGCCGCCATTGTTATAGGAGATAATCAAAATATCTTCCTGAATGTGAGAATTCATTTGTTAAAAAGCTTAAGAAAATGTATTGAAGTAAACGGTGGACACTTTCAACATTTACTAAAGTGAATTAAAACAAATTTTTAATAGTTTCCAATATTTTCATTTTGTTTTTTTTTTCTGCCTTTTTATCATCAAGTCCTAGAATCTGGGTAACGGCTTGAGATATCGAGATCGACCAGGAGTACCTTTTTTACGTAAAAAGGTAGGTTATTTTATAGTTTAAAGTATAAATACTAGTAACTGCACGGTTAAAAAAAATATGGATGAATTAGTTCAACATGAAGCACGTAGCAAGCGCTCTCTAGGGAGTATCTTGAAATTAACACCAAATTCGAATTTCTCACCCTCAAAAACCTAGTTATAACAATTTTGAATTCAATATCTTAAACCGTTTCAAAATTATCATCATTTTTCGAAAATTAATTTTTACTTTCAACACCCTGTATCTCTTTAACCTCTAACATTTTGCTTGGGCAAATTTGGCTCAAAAGACATATTTTTATATTTACTATCTCCAGTTGATCTATGGCCCATAAGTTACCGGACACCCTGTATATTGATCTTTGGCCAAAAGTACTCTTTAACATTGGTGTTGTGAATAAAGTTGGTCGGATAAAATATTTTTCTTTAATAATAATAAAGTGTATTAGAATGCATAGTTTTAATTTATTAAGCTTTTCTAAATTCTAAAAAAATGTTTGGTTTATACAAATTTATAGTTGGTTCTAAAAAAGGAAGTTTATGTATGAATTTAATTATTTTGTTTTGTAGTTAAATTTGCTGATCGCCAAATTGAAATCATAATACATACTGTAATTTTGAATAAACCAAAGAATAATATATATTTTTTAAATATTTTAATGATATATAATTTTTAGCTTTAAACAAAATGCGAATTATTGGTGAAATGCAACCTAAAAATTTAATTGTTTTAGTATATTTAATTATATGATTATTGAAAGATAGTGAAGAAATATTATTATTTTTTTATTTTGATTTACTTATAAACATAAAAGATGATTTATTAAAACTTAATGATAATTTATTAATTTGAAGCCATTTACATATTATATTTAGGTCGTGGTTAATGTTATTATGAATTTGAGCATAACAAGAGTACAATATATTTCGTAATCCATTCGTAAATAAATAAATCAATCTCCCGGTTTCGGTTTTAGTTTTTTTAATAAGCCAACATGAGAAAATTAGTTTCTTTTTAAAGCCTATTTCTTCGCCCACTTTGTCCTGTTATTTGTTGTTTTTATGGCTTATGCCGCTGGCACTGCACGCAAATATGTTATCTTCAGAATTATAGTCCACCTTAAGAGTCTGTGGCTACGACGCATGAGGAGACGTAGAACCGCGTAAACAACAGCAAAGCAACTGTTATTGTGACAATTTGAGCGATATATTAATAATTGCAGTCCACAGGAGAAAGAAAGGCCATAAAAAATCCAAAATTATAAAAAAATCGGTTAATAGCTTCGATCGTACAGCGGTCAGAAACCGTCAACAACCAATTCCCAAACCGCTGACAGAAAATCCGGCCTTCACAAAAGTCAAATTTTGAACGCAAAGCAAAATATTTCCAACCAATTCACAACCAGTGTTAAAAACCACGCATGTGCAGAGAAAAATTGGAAATCGGTTGACAATTATTGCTTGTACGAAAGAAGGTAATCTTAAGGTAGTTAGGTGGCACCCCCTCAGATGTCTATACTAGCATGACATCTAGTTTAAACCTGCAGTTTGTTGGATGGCGCGCTACCTATATAAAACACTGAGCGTCGCGTTTGTTCGAACACTGTTCGTCGACTTAAAGCAGCCAATATGTATTATATTATGTATATTATTTGTACTTTTCCAAGCTACAGTTTGGTCAATTACTCCATCAACTGATATTTAAACACTACAAATTAATTAAGTTTAAATATGGAAACTCCCTTCTTACCCTAATGGGCCTGCCGAAGACTTGAGGATTAATATCGCATTGTTTTAAAAACTCCTTGACATACTTTTCCATTCCAAAGAGGAAGTCTCTCGAGAGATAAGTGGCAATATTTTCATCTTAAAGTAAGCAAATATTTATATTATTATAGGTAGTATGCGATTATAAGAGATTCGACCAGGGCTGAAGCCTTTGAAAATGGTAAAAAGTGAAAAAAAAATAGTAGAATGAAACCCATTAGAAAAGGAAGAGAATATAACAAAAATGAAAGGAAACATAATTTACGGGCGATCCGAGGTCGGGAATTGGAAAGGGGTGAGTTGTTAAGGTTGAATTCTCAACGTCGTTCAATTTATTGCCAACCTATAACCTATTTCGCTTTGTTTTTTCAAGTTTATTATTTTTTAAACTAACATTTAAATAAAATCAGTATCGTCGGCACATTACTTAGGTAATATCTGATATATTACAAAAATATCAATTTATTTCATTGCTAATTTTGGGAGAATTGTATAGTGAAAGTACAATGAGTGACAATAACATAATAATGGTAAAAAAAAATCTTACCCGATATTTTTCGCTATACAATTCTCCTAAAATAAGTTATGAAATTCCTTGATATTTATTAAATATGTCAATTTTTACCTATAGAATATCAAGTCGATACTGATTTTCTTTAAATTTTGTATAAAAGCTAGAAAACATAAATAAATCTACGCGAAATAGGTTATAGGTTGGCAAGAATGTTGATACTCCCACCTTAAGGGTAGAAAACGATGTATCTCGATTTCCGGCAAAACTACACTATGGAAAAACGTTAAATGGCAAAGTTGTAGGTAATAAAAAGTTCTACAACTATTGTATTTACACTTTTTTCACATAACGTCAAAATTTATGTTTAAAATTCAAATAACCAAGTTCTCGGTTTTTTATTTTTATCTTTCACCAACAAATTTTTTTTTTCACGAAATTTGGTGAAAACTTACCATTTTATGTCCCAAACACACTGTAATTTTTTTGATTTAAAATATTTATTTTTCACCTTATTTTGACTTAATATCGAAAAAGCACCCTAATTCTCAATCGAAAATTCTCACGTCAAAATATCTGCTTTTTTAAAGTCGGTGGGCTTTTTGTTCGTTGAAATCTCTACTTTCTGTGTGTAAAAAATGTACATTACTATGGTAAATGTGATGAAATCCCCTTTAAAGCCTACCTTTAATAATTATATTTAGAACAACTATTTTCGCATGTTTTATGCGATCTTTACGTTTTATGGATTTGTAATTTTTTTGTTTATCAATGTAACATGGAATCTTACGTTTTCTAAGTAATTAAAGTATAAATTTTAACAAACAGCTCAAAATTGTACATATAATTTAAAAAAAAAATTCGGATTCGAGTTTTTTTCGTTTCTTTGCATTTTTTAAGAACATTTACCATAGCATTGGCATGCATCACTACTCAATCTGAGCCTACACCTATTTAACAAGGGCTTCCAAATGTTTCTTATATCTGCAGAAGGTTTACTGAAACAGTCAGGGTTCTGGATTATGACAGCTGCTTCTTTGAATTTTCTCTTCCGCCAATGCTCTTCTTTAAGTATAATTTTTGCGTTTTCCCATTGTAAATGATGGCCGTGGGTCCAAGCGTGGTCTGCTGCACCGGATCTGTTTGTTTCTCCTTTTAGTGTGTGGTTTCGATGTTCTTTCCTATGTTGGTGAAACTCTACGACCTCTCCAAACAAGGATCAAAGAACATCGAAACCATACACTGAAAGGAAAAACAAACAGATCCGGTGCAGCAGACCACTCTTGGACCCACGGCCATCATTTACAATGGGCAAACACAAAAATTATACTTAAAGAAGAGCATTGGCTGAAGAAAAAATTCAAAGAAGCAGCTGTCATAATCCAGAACCCTGACTGTTTCAGTAAACCTTCTGCAGATATAAGAAACATTTGGAAGCCCTTGTTAAATAGGTGTAGGCTCAGATTGAGTAGTGATGCAAACGTGATGACGTAAGCGGATGACGTCAGCAGATGAATAATCATGGTAACGTAAGCAGATGACTCACGACTGCACCCGAATTAGTCACTAGCTCCGCCCCCCCTAGGTAGTATACATAGGCTCGTAGCTTTAAAACTTGTTTAGTATTCACCTGAAGACGACTGGAGATACTTACCAGTTGAAACGTTGTGATATGAAAAACTAAAGGCAATGGAAGTCCAAAACACATCTATTACTCAATTTACCATAGTTATGTATATTTACACTATCAGAAAGTAGAGATTTCAACGAACAAAAAGTCCACCGACTTTTTTAAAAAAGCAGCTATTTTGACGTGAGAATTGAAGCGTTTTTTCCAAAAACAGCCCAAAAAAAAAATTTGAAGAAAACGAGAAAAAGTAAATATTATATAAAAGATAGCTTGAAATCTTCTAAATCACAAGCATTGGTAACGTTTGAAAAAAAAATTGGTAGTTTTGGGTATCATTTTTTTTACGAAAAAAAACTACACGCATCTGCCTTTGGCGAGATATAAAAAACAACTAAAGAATGCATATGCGACAATAGGACTGCAATTTCTAGCAAAAACAACCTTTGTCACTGACATGGGATATTCTTGACGGAAAGGCGACAGATAAGGGCTCTTTTTGCGGAATCGGCAAATCTTTAACCTTCGCTTATTTGCTTCATAGGCCGTTTTTGTGGAATATCTTAATAGGAATAAATGCACTACCGGTGGTGTCATCCCGTGAAGGCATTTTTAAATAAAACCTGAATTTATGACATGGGCTGTTTTTGGGAAAAACGCTTCAATTTTCGATTGAACATTAGGGTTCTTTTTCGATATTAAGTCAAAAATAAGGTGAAAAAATAAATATTTTAAATCAAAAACATTATATTGTGTTTGGGACATAAAAAGGTAAGTTTTCACCAAATTTCGTGAAAAAAAAAAATATTTTTTTGTAAAAGATAAAAATAAAAAACCAAAAACTTGGTTATTTGAATTTTTAACATAAATTTTGAGGTTATGTGAAAAAACTGTAAATACAAAAGTTGTAGATCTTTTTATTACCTACAACTTTGCCATTTAACGTTTTTCCATAGGACTGGTAATTTTGCCGGAAATCGAGATAAATCGTTTTCTACCCTTAAAAGCTCATCTCCTTCCACTTCCCGACCTCGGATCGCCCGTAAATTATTTTTCCTTTTATATTTGTTATGATCTCATCCTTTTCCAATGGGTTTCATCTTACTTACTATTATTTTTTTGGTTTTAAAAATTATCCACCCTGGTCTAGATGCAAATAAGACGAATATTAAATCAAGGGAAAGTTATGTATTTTAAAAATTCATAACGTGGAATATTATGAATAAAACACTTTCAACGGTATCTGAAAAAAACAAGATTTTAGATTTTTTTTTTTAGATTATGGGCCTTTTTTGGCCTTTATAAGATCATAACGGCACATATTACGATAGGCAGTTTTACTGTTTTACAGATCGTCAATTAAACGATTCGTTATTTATATTTAGATTTCAAGTCAGTTTTTATTATGATACGGATCGGAAATTGTAAATACGATTTTAAGAACTCTAAGGTTTTTAACATTAGTTAGTCAACTTTTTCTGAAAATAAAGCGTTTCGACAGACAACCACATATAACATTAACAACTGGGTGGTTTCTTCCTAAAAGTTATTTTCTTCTAATTTTGGTGTTTTTTAAGTATTGTATATCTTGCTATGTCGTCGTTTACTGTGACTATGACACAAATGACATTAACAAACAATATTTACTCCACAATCAAATTTGCCTGATTAATATATCAAAAATTAACCTATAGACCAGAGCTGAAGCCTTTGAAAATGGTAAAAAGTGAAAAAAAATAATAGTAGGATAAAACCCATTGGAAAAGGAAGAGAATATAACAAAAATTAAAGGAAAAATAAATTACGGGCGATCCTAGGTCGGGAAGGGGGGGGGGGCGGTAGTTTTTAAGGGTAGAAAACGATTTATCTCGATTTCCGGCAAAACTACAAGTCCTATGAAAAAACGTTAAATGGCAAAGTTGTAGGTAATAAAAAGATTTACAACTTTTGTATTTGCACTTTTTTACATAACCTCAAAATTTATGTGAAAATTTCAAATAAACAAGTTTTTGGTTTTTTATTTTTATCTTTTACAAAAAAAAAATTTTATACACGAAATTTGGTGACAACTTTGCTTTTTAGGTCCCAAACACACTGTAATTTTTTTGATTTAAAATATTTATTTTTTAACCTTATTTTGACTTAATATCGAAAAAGCAACCTAATTTTCAATTTTTTTTTTTTTTTTTTTTTTTTTTTTTTTTTTTTTTTTTTATGATCGAGCACAAGCACTATAGGAAAATCCTTTAAGGCGCTCTGGGAGCGGTGCGTGTACGAAGAAAGCGATTCACGTTTTTCTTGAATCGTTGGAGGTTATATTCGGTTGGAAACACGGTCTCAGAAAGGCCGTTCCACAAAGATGACGTCCTCCAAATGAAAGAGTTCTGAAACAATGATGTTCGGGGTGTACTAAGTTGAACCACATAGGGATGGGCGGCAGTGGTTCGTCGTGTGTTTCTGCTATGCATTACTCTAGGTGGAATCGAGCGGGCAATATCTGTCGAACACTTGCCATGAAAATATCTGTAGAAGAGAGTCAAATCACCAACCTGTCTTCGATGTTCTAAGCTGTCGAGGTTCTTAGTCAGCTCGTGGTCGCCGATTAGACGAACGGCTCTCCTTTGGATGGAATCCAACAACCGAAGGGTATGCTTCGGTGCAGAACTCCAGATATGAGAGCAATATTCCAGTGATGGTCGAATCTGGGCTTTATAAAGTGTCAAAAGTTGTTGAGGTGTATACAACTTTTTGGCTTCTGCTTCTGAGAAGCTGCCCTGGCGATTGCCACTACGTGATTATGCCAAGACATATTTCCTCCCAGGTTGACACCCAGCAAATTAATAGACGAAGTCAGTGGAATTGCGTGTCCTGCCATAACGATATCGGGTTCTGCAATGTTGACCTTCTTAGAGAAAACTGCAGCCTGGGTTTTTTGAGCGTTAAATTCGACTTGGTTACTGTCACCCCAAGACAAAATTTCTTCCAGGTCTTTATTGAGGCGTGATACCTCATGTTGTCTGCGAAGATGTGCGTCAGTAGCCGATGTTTGAGGTTTCAAAGTAAAAGATGAGATAAGTGTGCTGTCGTCAGCAAAGCAATATAATGGATTTTCTGTTTTCGCTAGAAGGTCGTTAATGTACAGTAAGAAGAGAGTGGGAGATAATATGGACCCTTGAGGAACACCAGCATTGATGGTGAAGGTGTCTGAGAGAAACCCGTCAATCGCCACTTGCAGAGAGCGGTCCTTGAGGAAGCTAGACAACCATGAACAAAATCGACCGGGCATACCATAAGAACGCAGTTTGCTTAGGAGCCCCTCGTGCCAGACACGGTCAAAGGCTTTAGAGATGTCCAGTGCAATAGCCCGGGACTCCCCATGATGTTCGATTGCGTTGCTCCAAAGATGAGTGACATAGGCTAGCAGGTCTCCTGTTGATCTGGACTTACGAAAACCATACTGATGGTCGCTGATAATTTTAAGGCCTTCCAGGTATTTTATAAGTTGTTGGTTAATAGCTTTCTCCATCACCTTTGATATAACTGAAAGCAATGCGACTGGTCGATAGTTGTTTGGCAGGGTTTTCTTGCCTTTCTTTGGTATAGGCTGGACTTGCGCCTTTTTCCAGCAAGATGGAAATATTCCTTTTTTGTAGGATAAGTTAAAAAGTCTACAAAATACTGGTGTGAGTTCATCGGCGCATTTCTTGAGCACTATAATAGGAATTTCATCTGGACCAGAAGCTTTTTTGGCATCGAGCCCCTTCAGAATTCGTTTGACAGGACGCTGACGGAATACGATATCAGTCATTTCCGATCGAACTGCTGGTATGTTCGGGGGTGTTTTTCCCTGAAAGTCTACCGTGGAGTGTGAAGCAAAGAGTTCTGCGAGTAAGTTCGCTTTATCTTCAGCCGTGGTTGCTATTGTGCCGTCAGAACGTGTTAGCGGTGGAATATTTGATTTGGTAAAATTTTGACTGACGGCCTTAGCGACTGACCAAAAGGACCTAGATCCGTTAGGACTGGCGAGAAGTTTATTTTTGATCCTCATGTTGTGAGCCTCTTTGTTTTGATCTATCGTTTGCTTGCACTGGTTTCGAGCGGTAACAAAGATGGTGCGATTCACATCGGTAGGATTTTTACGCCATTGTCGGTAAGCTAGATTTTTAGCTCTGACAGCACGCTCGCAGTTCTTGCTAAACCAGGGCTTGCCATTTGAAGGGCGCTTCTTGGAGAAAGGAATAAAGGCTTCCATGCCAGTAAGAATGACATCGGAGACCTCTTGAGCACAAGCGGATGGATCATCTGAAGAGAAGCATACTTCCAGCCAAGGAAAAGTGCGAAAATGGTCCCTTAGGTCTTCCCAACTAGCTGATGTGTAGTGCCAAATTTTACGAGGTTTAGGAGGTTGTTCAGAACAAATTGGCAGCTCGCTTAGAGTTGAAATAAGTTTGTGATCGGAAGATCCTAATGGAGGATGAACGGTGACTGTGTATAGGTCAGGGTTGGATGTCAAAAAGAGATCTAAAAGACTAGCAAAATCTCCATCTCGGTCTGGAATTCGCGTTGGTTCTTCCACGAGTTGAGTTAGACCAGAACTGATCGCAAAAGATTCCGCCTCACGACCCTGTTCATCGTTGATATTTGAGTATTTGAGCCAGTTGATATTGTGGACGTTAAAGTCACCAAAGATAGCGACTTCGGCATTAGGATGGTTGGTTTGCAAGAAGTCAATTGTGTTTGCTAGTGACGAGAAGAGTGCTCTGTAATGGGTGTCACTTGGAGGACGGTAAAGGCAGCAGATAAACTTGGTGATTTTCTGCGTTGATATTTTAAACCACATTACATCAAACTCTGCTGGTTCAAGTGTGTCCTCTCGTTGGCAGCAAAGATCATCTCGGATAAAGAGACAGACCCCAAAGTTGCGTCTAAATCGGAAATGAAAATCGTATCCAGGATATAAATAGCTGACGGTGTTCGTTGACGATCTGACCTTTGTCTCGGTCAGTGCGAGCACATGGGGCTTGGATGTTTGTAAGTGCTGGTGGACTGAATTGATGTTGGTATTAAGCCCTCTGATATTGCAGAAATCAATTTTGAAGCTGCTGTTTTTGGGTGTGTCAGCAACTGTAGGTGCCACACTATTTCTCCGTTGAGTGTTGTTAGGGGAACCCAATATATTGTCGGAGACAGTGGATGTTCGGTTAATATCGCTTGATGAGGCCACAGGATCAGCCCCCACCCGGAGATCCGATCGGGGGGCGAGTTTACCTCCGGAGTATTTTGGTCCTGGAGCTTCCATCATGCTTTTTCTTCCCACCCTGGAAACCGAGAACATCGGCACAGCGACGAAACGTTGACTCAAAGAATAACTCAAGAGCAACTTCACGCCGCCTAAGCCGATGCAATGGTATCTCACCGGGCGATGCCGGGTGGGCCAGCATCTACCATTATAATCGAAAATTCTCACGTCAAAATATCTGCTTTTTTAAAAAAGTCGGTGGGCTTTTTGTTTGTTGAAATCTCTACTTTCTGATGGTGTAAAAAAATATACATTACTATGGTAAATGTTCTCAATTCAACTCAATTCCCCTTTAAATCCTACCTTTAATTATATTTAGATCAACTATTTACGCATGTTTTTTGCGATCTTTATGTTCTATGGATTTGTAATTTTTTGCTTATCAATGTAACATGGAATCTTACGTTTTTTGAGTAATTAAAGTATAAATTTTAATAAATAGCTCAAAATTGTACATAATGATTAAAAAAAAAAAATTTCGGATTCAAGTTTTTTGCATTTTTTGAGAACATTTACCATAGTAATGTATATTTTTTCTTATCCCATCTGAAAGTAGAGATTTCAACGAACAAAAAGCCCACCGACATTTTTAAAAAAACAGATATTTTGATGTGAGAATTTTTGATTGAAAATTAGGTTGCTTTTTCGATATTAAGTCAAAATAAGGTTAAAAAATAAATATTTTAAATCAAAAAAATTACAGTGTGTTTGGGACATAAAAAGGAAAGTTTTCACCAAATTTCGTGTATAAAAAAAATTTTTTGTAAAAGATAAAAATAAAAAACCAAAAACTTGGTTATTTGAATTTTTCACATAAATTTTGAGGTTATGTGAAAAAAGTGCAAATACAAAAGTTGTAAACCTTTTTATTACCTACAACTTTGCTATTTACCGCTTTTCCATAGGACTTGTAGATTTGCCGGAAATCGAGATAAATCTTTTTCTACCCTAAAAATCTGCATGGTTAGTTAATTAATATTTAAAATCTTTGTGCAATCCGACATTAAACTTTTATTTACACTAATAGGTTGTAAAAATGTTAACGTTTTTTTACGAAAATCCATTATTAATATTATTTTTTAACTACTGTTCTAAAATATTTTTTATGGTAAATTACCCAATTCTCATTATCATTTAATGTAGTAACAATAAACCAAGAAGCCATTTTATATATTGTTTGAAAAAGCTATTATAATTACTATTTGAAACTGGTCAGTTTGCATCATAAGAATTAAATACAATTTTAGTCCAAAGTAAATAGAAGAAGCAATATTCGATCACTTTAAAATTTATATGGGATTTTCTATGATCGGTGGAATGGGATGTAACAAAAATATCAATCAAAAAATGATCATCGATTTTCAGTTTCTGTAAAAACATTTTAAAGTTACAATTGAGAATACTTACTAGATTTGTCTGCAAACACATCAATGACACTGCTTTTAATATCCGATTCAGGAGTAGATTTTCCATTTCTGATACGTGATCTTAACGATTCCGAAAAGTTTTGAGGTACCACCATCATTGCCCATGAGTTGCCCTTTTCTACCGACTTTCGAGCTTCTTCTTCTGTTGCATAGTAGTTCTTAAAATCAATAATAAAATATTTTCATATTTGAAGGGAAAAAGAGACACTGGTATATTAAAAAATCAAGTTAAGATATGGCTAATTCTCTACATGTTTTGACTGTAAAGACAGTCATGTTTCGGAAAATAAAAGATATGTCTAAATATATAAAAAATTCAAAGGAGCTTATCGACCTATCGTAGTTTTAATAATATGATGACAAAAAACGTGATACATGTTCCAAGTAAATCGAAGAAAATTTAAAAGGGAAAATTATCTGTACCTAACACTATACCATATTATGTAACGAGCGTCCAAAAAGAAAATAATAATAATAATAATAATAATAATAATAATAATAATAATAATAATAGTAATAGTAATAGTAATAGTAATAGTAATAGTAATAATAATAATAATAGTAATAGTAATAGTAATAGTAATAGTAATAGTAATAGTAATAGTAATAGTAATAGTAATAGTATTAGTAATAGTAATAGTAATAGTAATAGTAATAGTAATAGTAATAGTAATAGTAATAGTAATAGTAATAGTAATAGTAATAGTAATCGTAATCGTAATCGTAATCGTAATCGTAATCGTAATCGTAATCGTAATCGTAACAGTAACAGTAACAGTAACAGTAACAGTAACAGTAACAGTAACAGTAACAGTAACAGTAACAGTAACAGTAACAGTAACAGTAACAGTAACAGTAACAGTAACAGTAACAGTAACAGTAACAGTAACAGTAACAGTAACAGTAACAGTAACAGTAACAGTAACAGTAACAGTAACAGTAACAGTAACAGTAACAGTAACAGTAACAGTAACAGTAACAGTAACAGTAACAGTAACAGTAACAGTAACAGTAACAGTAACAGTAACAGTAACAGTAACAGTAACAGTAACAGTAACAGTAACAGTAACAGTAACAGTAACAGTAACAGTAACAGTAACAGTAACAGTAACAGTAACAGTAACAGTAACAGTAACAGTAACAGTAACAGTAACAGTAACAGTAACAGTAACAGTAACAGTAACAGTAACAGTAACAGTAATAGTAATAGTAATAATAATATTTTTATTTAAAATTTAATAATAAATCCACAGATCTTGCATCTAACGCAAGTATCATAGGCGTATTGAAAATACCTACCACATACAGTGGCGAGAAGTAAACCATTATTTCACAGATTACTCCTATATCTGTGAGTATGTAACGTGTTGACAGAATGGAGCCGCTATCACGCGTTATTATGACGGCATGGATGATCCGATTTAGTTTGAAATAATAATTAAATTATTATACTTATAATTGTGTAAATTTGACTGTTTTGTTAAAATAAAAAATATGGGATAATCTGTATATTAGTACATATTGATGAGAGCTCAAAAACACCTTTCCAGAAATAGCGACAAGATTATTTCTTTAGCTATACACAGCCATTTACCTGCTGGTCCTTGTACTCTTTGTTCGTGAAATGTCTAAATCTCAAGAGCATACATCAGCTCTACCACAGTGAAAATCGCTAAACGTTATGCTGATTAAACGAGAAAAAAAATAAAAATTGGTATTTAGAAAATAATTTCTACTTTATATACCCCACCCAGAAAAGTCCATAACGATCAAAAATATGTTCAAAATTTTTTTTCAAAAATTTTTTTTTAGTCATTTTGTAATATCTTAAACAATTATTTATTGATCAAAACCAAAATGACTTTCCCTCATGTAGAATGTCGTACCAAACAATTTTTCTTAGGCCATTTTTCAATATCGGCCTTACTTTTTTCTTAAAAACTTGCTCCGTGTAACGTAAATTTAGGAGCCTAAATTCATTTCATAAATCGGTTTTGATCAATAAATAATTGTTTAAGATATTTCAAAATGACTAAAAACAAAAAAAAAAATTCCAAAAAAATTTTTTTACATATTTTTGATCATTAAGGGCTTTTCTGGGTGGGGTGTATAAAGTAGAAATTATTTTCTAAATACCAATTTTTATTTTTTCTCCTCGTTTAATCAGCATAACGTTTAGCGATTTTCACTCTGGTAGAGCTGAGATGTATGCTCTTAAGTCGGCTATGAAATAATATTCTCCCCCGACTTTCTGTGTAATACGCCAAGACCGCCGCGCTATTTTGCTTTGTTCCAGCGACATTCACTGTTTATTTTTTCCAATTTTTTTATTTCTTTACCCCCAACTTCCTTTGTAATATTTCAAGACCGCCGCGCTATTGTTCTTAGTTTCAGAGATATGCATTTTTGAGTTTTTCCTGCTTTTTTATAATAATGTTCGCCCTCGACTTTCTTTGTAATACGTCAAGACCGCCGCGCTATTTCGCTTTGTTTCAGAGATATTCACCTTTTAGTTTTTTCCACTTTTTTTATTTCTTTACCCCTAACTTCCTTTGTAATATTTTAAGACTAATGTTCTTAGTACCAGAAATATTCACTTTTAAATTTTTTCCGCTTTTTTGAAATCTTTAACCCTGACTTTCTGTGTAATACGCCAACACCGCCGCGCTATATCGCTTTGTCTCAGAGACATTCACGGTTTAGTTTTTTTCCACTTTTTTTAATTCTTTACCCCCCTACTTCCTTTGTAATATTTCAAGACCACCGCGCTATTTTTCTTAGATCCTGGGATATCCCCCTTTGACCACCGGTTTAAGTGACTCTTATGTCTAACTGACCTGTCAGTGTGACCATTCATTACCGCTTATCACAATAAATTATTTATTTCAGGATTTACATATTATGTGAGACAATCTTGACTAATTATTTTTAATTGATTTATTGGTTTATTTTTTTTAATTCCTACAATTTATCAGAGCTCCCGATCAATAAGAATAATTACTCTAGCCGGTTCAACGTTTGGCATATTGTAAATAAGGGATGAGAATTAAAATGAATAACTCAGTTTTCATATGTTTAATGAAAAAAATACCGTACAAGTATTGGCCAATTCAATACTAACAAATATAATAATAAATGCCGAAACCCAAAACAAAACAATATTAACACTCGGCAGATGATGTCATCGATCCTGTGCTGCTCGGCTGTTTAGACTTCACCGCCGTGTTATTTATGTCCATAATTTTGGCCTAGGCAAGCTTGACCTACCCACACCGCCAAGCCGATCGACTATGCTCTAGCGTGACGCGTGACGCTCGCTGCATGTCGTTCACTTTTCATGAAATGGACCCGTATATACGCGACCAGTAGCATGTTCACTACTAATAATAAATATGTTTATCTTGTCTTCTATAAACCTATTCTTCAATCCTCTGAAGCTGAGCTTGTTAGGGACAAATCTTATTTTTTGTTTTAGTATGTAAAATCATAAATCATAAATATGCATTAAAAATAAGTTTTAAAGTAAAAATGTTAATTTATAGTATAAACGCAGTTTTTTTGAAAATATATAATAAAATATTACCTATAATAAAATTTTTAGTTTATAATTTTTAAGTAAAAAATATTACTTATATAAATTATTCAGAACAATATTAATTAATTTAAGCATTTCTAAAAATATTTTCAAATTGTCTGTTTTAAATACCCATGTTTTTATTTCGACTTTATATTATAAATGAAAGAATATATTGGGTAGAAACTGAATAGAAGAATGAACGTAAGTGGAAATGAGCAGGTATGTTTAAGTATAATATTATGTAAAAAAGCAAAATGATGCTAAATACGAAATGCATGGCCATTTTCATATTTTTGAACTTGAACTAGCTCTTTTTCCTTTATTGCTTAAATATGTTATACTTAATATGGTAATATGTAGCCATTGTAAACCCCATAAATTAGGTACGAGACTAATATCTGAATAATATCATAAAACACACCAATTAAAAAAAAAAGAACGTACCATAATTAACGAATAATTGCGCTCAATATAATCCAGATAGTTACAACTGAGATAGGTCGCGTTACATCCACTTTTATATTCGCAATATTCCATGGGATAGTTGATTTCATGGTTGACAACTGAGACAACAACATCCTTAGGATCATGTCCGATTGAGAGACAGAATAGTACAGTTTGTCCAACGGGTAGACCTGCAAAATTAAAAAAATCATATCAGTAGCATAATAATATGAATGCACGCATACCCCAATGTTTTCATGTATACTCTGCTTCACAGTTGCATTTTAAAGAAATTCCTGGTATCAAGCAGAAGCAAGTAGTGACAGTTGCTAAATAACGAATTTTTCATTTGAATAAAGCACATTGTTGCAGCGGTATTTGCTTTTGCTTGCCATCCACACTCAATCTATATTCTTTTAAAAGTGGCATTCTTGGGAGCTTAAGTGTGGTTTATATAAATAGTAAGAAATTTTGGTCTCACCTATAATAAAAGCCATAATGGATATATTTCTCCACATCCATAAAAAGTTCTTCCATATTAGGGAATGCATGTGAGTCCATTTAACCACTCTAAAGTAATCGCGGAACCGAGTCTGAGGTATTTCATTTTCAGGTAGTTCTGGTGGAATGGTTTCTACAGTTGCATCTGGTGCTATTGATACTCTTTCTGCAAATATTAAACAAGAAACAAGAACAGTGACACGATAGGAATTTCGTAATGGAAACATTTTTCGTACACATATTTTAGTATTGCCATCAGAGTAAGATGACTTATTTCGTTCCAATACTACTTCCACATTTAATGAGCTATTTTTTATCGTTTTTTTCCTTTCCTATGACTACGCCGAACATTTTTCACGAACTTTTATTAAACGGTATCATAACAAATTGCTCAAACTATGAATAATTTAATTTACATACTTGCGGTCCTGCTAGTCATCGACATATTATCACCAAATTCACCAGAAATCTCTCCCATTTCGTCATTCAATACTGCCGCATCGTTCACTGCCCCTTCTGGAATGGGTATGGAATCATAAACTCCTTTAAGTATACTGGATCGTCTTCGTTTGCCTACATTTTGGATGACACTAAGTTTAAGAAATACCTCCTCTAGGCTATGTGCTCCGAATTGGGTTATAAGTTGTTCTGGAGATTCTTCAGCAAGGAAGTACCCTCCCCTCATTAATCCAATCTGTAAAAGATGGAGTACTGTGTAGGTAATGTTATACTTTACTATTTATATAAAAAAATACTTTTTAATCCTAACATAGTATAAAACAAAGTCGCTATCCTGTCCCTATGTCCCTATATGTGCATAAATCTTTAAAACTACGCAACGGATTTTGAAGCGGTTTTTTTTAATAGATAGAGTGATTTAAGAGGAAGGTTTTTATGTATAATACATGCATAATATTATAGAGAAACACTGATAAACACTGATAAATTAGAGTAGGGAGAACGAACGACCCAACCTAACCGGTCCCCGGCCCGTTCAACGATCGATCCGAAGCACCAAAGCCGGAATAGACGAAGACAGACTATGTTTTATGCATGGATGTGAATTGTGGCCGAGCCGGCAAACGGTTGAGTTTGAGGTTTGTTCGGCTTGTTCGGGTTTGTTTGGGTTTGTTCGCGTTTGTTCGGGTTTGTTCGGGTTTGTTCAGGTTTGTTCGCCTTATTAACTCACGTCGTATAATGCCGGGCTGCAACGCAGGCCGGGTACACGCTAGTTCATAATAATATGCAATTAATACGTTGTTACGGTAATCAATATGCTACACTTAAAAAGCTATCTGTGTCATCAGCTAGAAAGCGCTAAGGTGTTAATGAGTTTGCTTATTTTGTAGTTTGACTGACTAATTTTTTTCAACAAACCAGAAACCTAAACATGGAAATAAGAACATATTACTAACAAATTAAATAGCATATATTTTTAAAATAATTACTTACGTGTTGTGTTTTTAAGAAGTCAAATAACATAAATCTAATATACAGTGAGGACCAGAAGTCCTGCATAAATTCGATAAAAAATTAGGGATGCATTTTTCGGAAAAATGCTTGAACACGTAAATTTTTATTTTCACTTACGCGTCTTTTGACGTGAAAGTTTAGTATACAGGGTAACACGTGTTAAAGATATGACATAGTTCGGTATTTTTTCTTATGGAACACCCCGTAAATTTTTCGATTTTTTTAATTCTAATAAACATTATAAACATATCTGATATAACATATCTTACGCCTAACGTGAAAGATTATCGGGAAATTTTCGATTGAATTAAAAAGACTAAGTTATAAAAATATAGGGGGTATCAAAGATAAAAATATTAAAAACTACTCTAATCATTAATCTAGTAAATCTTCGAAATGTGCTCCATTAACTTCCTGGCAGCAAGCTAGCCGCAATTCAAACTCTTTAAAAATGTTATGTATCATTTCACGGGTTATTATTGAATTTCATATCTAATATTATTTTTTAATTCATCGATAGTTCGATACTGTTGGGTTTGTTCTTATACACTTTATGTTTAAGATAGCTCCATATAGAAAAGTCCATTGGAGTTAGGTCCGGCGATCTAGCAGGCAACTCTATTTTGCCCCCTTCGCCCAATCCGACGACCCGGAAATACGTCACTTAAATATTCGTGTCGTGAGCCAGATTACTCACTTATAGTTAAATATTTAATATTTTATTTTATGAAATCAAAAGCCAAATCTATTTCAATTTAAATAAAACACGGAGCTAAGTGTTTAACAAATTTTCTTAATAAAAAGAGTCAAGAAAATTAAAGCGAGACAGAAAAAAGGCGTGTCCAAGTTTTACGCATAAAAAGTTAGAAGCATGACTTACCAATGAAACAACACTAGTAATTACTACTCATTTCCTGTAGTTGTTATTTTTATTCTCAGAACTAAAAATGAATAACCATAAAAGAAGCATACAGGAAGCTAAAACCAATAAAGAAGCGGATACTGGTGTTATTAAAACCCGTGTAATTACCAAAATCCATTAACTTTGGAATTTTAATAGTATAATAAAAAATATTGTATTTTTTTGACCTCCCGGTCTTAGATCATAGAAATAGCGTTGCTATAGTAACCAGGAAATCAAGGAGGTGTAACTTTCTCACATCCGCTCTTTCAACCAATTACAATTAATAAAGAATATTCAAGTAGGCGGGGTTAAATAATTTCCCTACTATAAAAACTGGACGAAGCGTTTAAAAAACGATAATTATTACAGAATCCACTTGATATTAAAAAGTTCTCTTGAATAGACTATCCGATGTAGTTCTTAGTGACAGTGTAAAATTTCTTAAAATGCTCTCTTGTTTATTAAGGGTCAAAGAAACCGGAATGACCAAGAATAATTAAAAGTATTTTAAAACAAATAAAAAGAATATTATCTTAAAACCAGAAAGGGTTCAAGCTAGTGTAAATAAATTCTCGCACCGAAAAGGCAAAGACCTTATGTTTACATAAGTGAGTTAATGTAGGGGACATGGAAGCCAAAATAGTTATCATTTTGATGGGACTATTATGTAAGTTAAAAGACAATTAGAACTTTGATTTTCTTGAACTCAGTGCAAATAATATGTTTAATCAATTTTATGTATTTTACTAATCAAGTCGTGTGTACGACATAAAAGCAATGTAGGAAGGAATTATTCTGATATTAATAATGTTAAAGATAAGTACGCAGTACAACTAGTCTCCCCTAATTTATAAATGGTGAATTTTAATACTAACAGAGTATGCAGTACTCTTTAGTCAAACGGGAAATGAAAATGAATAGGTGTTTTCAGTTAAATAGAAACTGATAAAATATTAGGAAATGTATATTAGTAAAAAATAAATCTTGTAATTAGCTAAAGACAATTATTCGGAAGATTTACTCATACAAGATCCTGCAAGGATGAATAAACAGAAATTCTAGTAATTACAGACAATTAAGTTAATTAGTTCTACCCCGCAGGGGTATCGATATAAACAGTGCATATCATTTATTTTGATTAAAAGTATTCCGCAGGAAAATCAGCAAATAAATTAAAACTAGTTAAATCATTATAGGGGAGAACCAAGTTATAAAATTGTGCATGTAATATTTTGATTAGTTGACATAATGTACTAACAAAAATGTATTGTTGTAATTGTAACCGGATAATATGGTATAGAATGTATTTTATGAATTTGAGTATTAACAATTTTACATTAATGAAAATAAACGTATAGAAAAATCAATTCTAAGTGAATTATTATTTTCATCGACCAGAAAATAAAAAGGTGTAATAAACAATTGATTAGGTTTTCAGAAAATTATTACATACCAAATAGAGAATATTAAAAGAACCGAATACAATTAAAACTCGTACGATACACCACGCCAAGTCTCCCTTTCGACATAACATCTTAATATTATAAAACCTTTAATTATTTAAATAATTAATAAAATTATAATACAGTGGTGGGTCGTTACATTCGCGCACTGCCCTACTAAAGTGTGGAGGCGCGCCGTCTTGTTGAAACCAAATAAATCTCCAGGAATATTGGGGTTGTTCGCATTTGGAAACAAACGGCATAAGGCGGGGATTAATTAATTTCTTAAAAACACCAAGTAACGTTCACCTGTTAGCGTACCATCGAAGAAATATGACTCCCACAATACCCGCCCAAACATTAACATACTGTTTATACTGGGTGTGAGCTTCAACAGCCCAGTGTGGATTAGTTAAAGACCAGTAGCCACAGTTTTGTCTCTTCATCACCCCATTCAGACAGAAAATCGGCTCTTCAGAAAATACAATCCTACGTGAAAAAAAATTATCATCAAGTATTGCAAATATTCATTAGAATTTCGCAAAACTGTAAGCGACGATCTGGAGCATCTTCGTTAAGCTCGTGGATTATTTTTTTTATATGGATGATATTTCTCTATTTTTAAAATTTTTTTTACAGATGATTTTCCAATTTCGTTATCTAATGCTAGCTCTTAAGTGGGTTTATGTGGATTTTCTTCAATGGATAGATAGATGTTTAATTTTTTATCTTCTGAAATTGAAGGCCGACCGGACCTATAGGATCTCGCACCTGTCCCATTTCTGAATGTCTTGATATTTTATATTAAATAGTTCACAACACAAACTTCCCTTTGAGTCCTAATACGATCACCACATCCTATCATAATAATTAAGACATCTATTCTCTGAGTTTCAGTTACTTTAATCATTTTCTTTTGTTAATTTTCAATCTTGTTTGGGTAAGTAGTACGAAATGCAGCATGAGACAAGATTAAATGTTACTTGATAGCTATCAGCTATAAACGGACAACTAACATAGACAATTTACCTTTAGATAAACAAACAATAATCACGAATGTGGCAGTTTTATGGCCTCGCGCATGTAAACAAAACTGGAAACTATTAGACATGCGCACTGCGACATTATCGTTTGACGAATGGGAAAATAGACAGGTCCGGGCTTTAAAATTTAAATTCTTGCTCATATGCCACCACAGATGAGGGTTTATTTTACCCCTATTTGGGCATAATACAATTATACAACGGCTGCAACTAGTACTAGTCATTGTTTATATTACAATCCGAGTCACTAAAAGCACAAACACAATTCACTAACTAAACTACACAAAAACCAGAAATCCATAAATATTAAACACCAGTCCCACAATCCACGATAGCCGATCCGATAGCTGAAAACTTTAGAAAACTACAAGGAATCCGCAGAAAAGAGAAACCTTAAAACACAACAACAAAAATGGCGGCCGAGCCGGTTCTGGAGAGTATTCTTGAGCGCGTCGATTATTGTTGATAAAGTAGGACGGCCGATAACACGAGGTTTGTGCGCATGCACGAAGGTTCCCCGAATGAAGACAGCTGACCGACGAGTCATGCGCTCGGACGTATTTTTTCACCCATAAAACGTAACTTTTGTTTGCGCAGGAGA
The DNA here is from genome assembly GCA_963969555.1 of Polydrusus pterygomalis. Taxonomy (NCBI): domain Eukaryota; kingdom Metazoa; phylum Arthropoda; class Insecta; order Coleoptera; family Curculionidae; genus Polydrusus; species Polydrusus pterygomalis. Next base: position 49,846,826 of record OZ018382.1, read on the forward strand.
TAAGCTGTAGGTATCTAAAGGTAAATTGTCTATGACGCATACACTATTAGGTTTTAGAAAAGCTGCCATTGAAAAACTTTACAAACTTAACTTAGAACTTTCCTAAAATGAAACATCTTTTGAGAATAAATTTAAATTTAAATGCATTAAGTTAGTAGCCTGTTTTGGGTAATAGTGTCGGGTTGGATGACGCCGATTAGGATATCTTTGTGCGTAAAATCGTGCAGCATCGGTTGAATTCTTTCTACATTCTCCAAACACTAATAAGTAATAACATATCAACTTTTTCACTCCTTGTAAAACTATTGTTTTCCATGTTTTTTAAACAACAATTTTCTCTAAGGAATTATTTTGTTTTATCAGTTTTGCTGGCCACAGGCTACTTGATGCATTTAAATCTGAATTTATTCTCAAAAGATGCTTCATTTTAGGAAAGGTCTAAGTTAACTTTTTAAAGTTTTTTAATGGCAGCTTTTCTAAAACCTAATAGTGTGTGGTATCAAAATAATCGTAATAAAATCCTCTTTTTTCCTAACCCGACGAGCCCCCATGTTGCCATTTTAAAAAAGTGAGTTATACAATTTTTAGGATTAAATTTTACACAGCACATGGCATTGGACCAAAAATAGTAAAATTGTATTTTTCCCAAGATTAAAAAACTAAAATAAGCGATTTTAAGGTATTCACAGCCCTCTAGATAAAACAATAAATTTGGGAAAAAATATTTTCTTGGTGACAAAAAGTGACAAGTGACACATCGTTGTATTTAGAATGTCATATGGAATCAAAAAAAGGAAAAATATACCAGGTGTCCCATTTGAAAATCGAAAGTTTATGTCACTTTCGGTTAAACCGGAAGTTCCAGAATGTTGAGTCACCCGTCAAAAAATGCATTTTTATGTCGTATACAAATCCCCAATTTTATTCCATTATCTTAAACAACAAAAAAGTTAGAGGGGCGAACCACCTTCCGTGGACACCCGGTATACGGCAACAGAATGTAAATAATTTTATTTAAGATAAAACGAAAACTTGGAACACTATATACTTTCATCCACAGAAGGCAACTTTATAACTACAAAGAATACATTAAAACGAAAAGTAAGTTTATATGCCTGATACGATGACCACTTACATAAGAAAACTAAAATTACGGCAGACCATACCCCGAAAATGCCCACAAAAGCAGCAGTTTTGGGTTGAGCTTCCCGAAAATGATACCTCAGTTGACTTAATTCTTTAGCTTCAGTATTTTATGCTTTGCATTTTTTCTTCCATTATTAGCCATTAGAATCCTCAGTACATACACTGTTTCGTTAAATTCATTGCTATTTTATTTTCACGGTAAAACTGTTTATGAATTGTTTATATCATTAATAATTATTCTAATTAGTTTTTTGTTTAAAAATATAATCGATTATTTTTGCCGCAATAGTAATTATTAAAGCGCTAATCTTTTTAGCTCCAAATTTCATTAAATTATCTTTAAAAATAACAAAATGGCACTGCATATACAGAGTGTCCCAAAAGTAATGGGACACAGAGCAACAGCAGACTCATTAAGCCGAACTAATGCGATTTATTTAAACTTGCCTTATCCCAAAATTGATAACAACCAAGATACAGGGTGTCAAAGTTTTAATTTTGTTTTCGTTTTTTTGATTTTGAGGTTTTTTGAGATGAGAAATTCAAAAGTATCCACAGTTTTTGTGTAACCAGTAGAGGGCGCAAGAATTCTAAAATATTTAAAATAATTGTGTATTCGTATTAGTATTATTTATCACAGCTGACCTTGATTAAAAACAACGACGTTTCTAAGGCAACAACATGTTACATAAAGTATCATCTGTCAAAGTTATTAATTTTCTTCGTACAATACCTACTTGGATATTATAAATTTTTTAGGAATAATTTATTTTCCAATCCGGAAATGCGTGACATGCTTTGTATTATTTATGCACAAGAAAGTTGTAACGGTCGGAGTGCAGGGTGCAGGTAAATGTATTGAGGTCAATGGTGGCCATTTTGAACAATTTCTATCACGGCGTTACAATTTTTTTTCTATTTTGTTACTTTTAAATGTTATTAAACTAAGTATTAAATAAAATTATTGATTGGAGTAAAATTAGTAATTCCGTAGGTATACGAAAAAACGTTTTTATTAGCAAAAAATAGTCAACCTTAAGCAAATGTAGCTGATTTACAATAATTTTAAGTTAGAAATTCATCGTTGCTTGATTTTCCGCTACTTTTGGACCACGTACTTTACATAGGACATATGAAATGCGATTATCTCGTAAATGGTTGCTCCTAGCGACTTCAATAAGTTATATCTACGTTTTTAATGTAAAAGAAGTAAAGCAACTTATTTTTTTAATAGTCGAATCGATATAAGAATCCTAAACAAAGTTATGCCAGATAAAAGGAGTGGGTAATGCCGTAGGCAGCGCCCTCTATTGGTTACACAAAAACTATGGATAATTTTGAATTCCTTATCTCAAAAGACCCCAAAATCCTTAATTTTGTGCTGCTATGTCGTTTCGTTAAGAAATAATCGCAAGAAAACGAAAACAAAATTAAAAATTTGATACCCTGTATCTTGGTTGTTATCAATTTTGGAATAAGGCAAAAGTTTAAGTAAATCGCATTATTTCGGCTTAAGAAGTCTGCTGTTGCTCTGTGTCCCATTACTTTTGGGACACCCAGTATACAAAAAGTAATGTTTCTCAAAACTTATTTTTTGCACATATTGTTTTAGTTTAGCAGGCAAGTTATGCACAACTGAATCACACACTGAAGAACAAAAAAATCCCTGAAAAAAGCGGGATTGCCATCTAATTTTTCTTAATTCCAATTTAGTAACCGTGATTAGTAAATTATGCAAATAAAAACGTGGTGGTTATGCAACTTAACCAAATCGCGATTAAAGCAAATTGGAGAATTGACTAATTCTGATTAACGGGTTAACTGGTGGATACAACCATTAGTACACAGTGTGTCCAAAAAAGTATGCAACATATGGGAAAGATTTTTATTACAGATTTCTCAGAAAATGTTATTCTTGATAAAAGTTGGTGTATGCCTTAAAATTATAAACGCTTATTTTATATTTCACCTGCGGCTAATAGTAGGGGAGCAAATGCCATTCTTTCTAAATTGCTCTAGGACTGGACTTGACCGTACTAGGTGAAAATGACAAATTTCCACTCCTATAAATAGAGTTGGATTCTGTTATAATTTTTATTACAACCCAAGCTGGCTAACATGTGTTTAAATATTATGCGTGCAACACGTTAATATCTAAACCCACCCGTATCATTGAAAAGTTTTAAAAGGTTTGCAACTACTTAATACATTTTTATAATAAACACATGATTAAGATATTTGATTAATATATTAAAATCCCGTAAATAAAAAATCGACCAGAGGCGTACCGTTTAGGGAAAAATAGATATTAAGAAAAAATAATAAAAAATTGAGACACATAACTCAAATTTCGTATCTGGACTAAGTTTTTTATTTGCAAAAACATTTCCATATAAAATTTTGTTGTATTTAAACTTATTAAGGTACTTTACTCTTAAGGCCATTTCGAAAAAATAGCATTTGCTCCCTTACTATTAGCTGCAGGTGAAATATGAAATATGCATTTATAGACTTATGGCATGCACCAACTTTTATCAAGAATAAAATTATCTGAGAAATCGGTAAATAAAGAAGTTTCCCATAGGTTGCACATACTTTTTTGGACACACTGTTTAAAGTATTGTTTTTTCCTAATTAATAGTCGTAAAATGTACAAATATAATATGATGTCCTGAAACACTGTCCTGTCATTTTGACAAAGTAAAAATATTGTGCCCAAAGTATTTTTAGCCTCAATATAATTAAGTACAGTCGCCACAGTGGATCTTTTCCCATGCGTCATCACTTTCACGTCATCAAAATCGTATGAATCAAATCAAAATTACGAGACGAAAAAAGTTAAAACTAAGTCCAAGTTCATAAAATGGACGTGCCTGCCTACCGTTTGACGTACCCACATAATATCCCGAAAAATTATTATTTATTTTAAGTTTTGCCCGGCATTCTCTATTATCTAAAAGAAATTGACAAACAAATGTTAATACATTTAATACTATTTTTAAAGCTTAAAATCTAGAAAAGTTTGGTGTTTTATTGACTATTAAAATCGCAAAAGTCAAATTTTTGACATCCTTTCATTTAAGGGAATTTAGCCACTGCCGTAAACTTTTCAAAGAACTTTCACGGTTAGAATATTTAAAATAAATAAATTAGGTATTATAAAAATCCATAAATACTTACCGCCAAAACAGATGGTGGGTATAATAAGCTCTAAAAAGAACTATTTTTAGAAAAAGGATCAGTTTTAAGGCACACAAATTTACAAAATACGAATTAGATTGGCAGATCAAAATAAGGTTGACAATGACTTTTTAAAATACAACGATAGTCAACTAAACAAATAAAAAAAGTAATTAATTGACGTTTATAGTTTTATTCTTGTCTAGCGCGTTATATTATTGCGGAATCTTGGAGACGTTCTTTTATGCTTTTATTCAAACTTGTTACTGTAATAAATAATGCAGAGTTATTAACCACGTTGAGTCCTGATCGTTGATTGATGACGCACTGGAAAAGATCCACTGTGGCGACTTTACTATTGCGATAAAAAAAAGTAGTACAAGAATTAGTAGTCCTAGATAGAACTCTTGGTCTATAAGGATATCGAGAAGTGGATATCGTCGTCACTATGAAAACAATATAATTATGCCACCTACCTTTTTAGGCGTTACCATGAAGAATTCTTGTGACAGTATTGTAATAAAGGTGACACTGACACAAGAATTATGGTGACACTGAGTTATCAGTTTGAAAGCAAATATTTTATAATAGACCAGCAGATTAAATTATATTTTGTTGTACTACTTTTTTTTTTATCGCAATGGTACTAGAATTATTAGTCCCAGATAGAACTCTTGGTCTATAAGGATATCGAGAAGTGGATATCGTCGTCACTATGAAAACAATATAATTATGCCACCTACCTTTTTAGGCGTTACCATGAAGAATTCAGGTGACAGTATTGTAATAAAGGTGACACTGACACAAGAATTCTGGTGACACTGAGTTATCAGTTTGAAAGCAAATATTTTATAATAGACCAGCAGATTAAATTATATTTTGTTGTACTACTTTTTTTTTTCATCGCAATGGTACTAGAATTATTAGTCCCAGATAGAACTCTTGGTCTATAAGGATATCGAGAAGTGAATATCGTCGTCACTATGAAAACAATATAATTATGCCACCTAACTTTTTAGGCGTTACCATGAAGAATTCTGGTGACAGTATTGTAATCAAGGTGACACTGACATGACACTGACATAAGAATTCTGGTGACACTAAGTTATCAGTTTAAAAGAAAATATTTTATAATAGACCAGCAGATTAAATTATATTTTGTTGTACTACTTTTTTTTTTAGCATTGGTATCTGTTATTAAAACATAATATGGTGATGTGGCTTTATTTTTAGTGGTAATTGTAAACAAATAGTATTTTAGGATACTTACTAGATGTGCTTGCCTCGCTTCGTCAATATAATGGGTCGTAATAATAACGGTATTTTTTCCATGTTTAGTTATTTCGACTAGAAGATCCCAAATATTTTGCCGTAAAAGCGGGTCCACGCCGACAGTGGGCTCATCCAGAATTAAAAGTTCTGGATCATGCACCAACGCGGCAGCTAATGATACTCTCCTTTGTTGACCACCACTAAGATTTTTGACGGGTCTGCAAGGAAATGGTAAAATAAATTAGTCTTTAATAGACAACAAAAATACGTTGGGCGATGCGTAATAATCAAATTGTTTATTTTAGTTCTCTTGGGTATTGGTTACAATCAGCGTTGGGTATAAGCTGCTGGAAAATAGTAGCTAGCTTCAAGCTACTTTAAAATTTAAGTATTTAAGCTACCTTGTACTTGTAATTAAGCCACCCTTATTTAAAAGTAGCTTAGCTACAAGCTACATTTTTTTAAAGCAACTTCTATAGGTTTCTCTGAAGGTTACTTTACGTTATATCGGTAAATGTAGTTTTCGTTCTTTCTTAATTTAAACGATGAGAGCGAGTAAGAATTTGCAAAAAAAATACGCTCTAAAATTTTGTTTTAATATCGTTGTATTGACTTTGACGTGGAAATTTCGAGAAAAATATGAAAATTAATCTACGGATAATTGTTGACAACTGTCAATGTCAAATTTTTTATAAGTACGAATACTTAACGTCTTACATATTTAGGTCTAAAATACACTACGACCATTAATTATCGAATATTCAAAAATGCACGCCCAAATTAATAAGCTGTAATTTCGTTAATAGTGAACCAATTTTGATTTTTTTTTTAAGGTTTAGGGTAGAGTAGCTTGCGTCCTGATACGTCTTATTGTACGGGGTAGCGCATAAACTCTAGATACATGTAAATTTCCTTAAATTTAAAACCGACATATCTTACATAAAAATTGAATTTAATTTATTTTTTAAACGAGAGCAATTAAACACTTATCTGCGCTAAAAACTGACCAAAAAGTTTCGCCATGCCACTAGAGGCAAAGAAAAAAATAACATTTCTTCGAAATAAATTCTTTTGCCGAAAAAACGTTTCGTAAATAATCAATGAGTCATTTTATCACTTTTGGCTTTTGCTAAATTTAAAATAAAAAACATGTCAACAAATAAAATCTATAATACAGGGCGGCACGCAAAAACTTATTCATTTAATTCGTTCACAGAAAATTTATACAAATACAAATTCAGATACAGCATCATTATTAGGTAACCAAGGATATGGTAAATAAATTATGTCTGTATGTTTGATGATGATGTTTGGTGGTTGTATGAACAGTGTCTTTCTCAAGCCGATATTGCTAGAATTTTGGCCAAAACTCAGGGGACAATATGCAAAATTTTAAGTAGATATCGAGAAACTGGCTCCAACCAAAGAAGGCAAGGACAAGGTAGACAAAGAAAAACCACTCATCACCAAGATAGGTTTATACGTCTGCAGTGTACAGGACGTTTCACTCAGTTGCAGACGCAGTTTTCAAACACGTATGGTCCTATGCGAGTGTGTAAGCAAACCATCCGAAATCGCTTAAAAGAGGTTCAACTTAGGCCGTACGAGGCAGCGCTAGGCCCTAAATTGAAACCAATACATCGACGTGCACGTTTGGAATATGCTAGGCAACATGTGGCTTAGGGTGAAGGTAAGTGGGTTAATGTTCTATTTAGCGACGAGTCCCGGTTTTGCCTGTACAGTAATCATAGACGTCAAGAAGTCTTTCAAAGGCCTGGTGAAAGATTTGCACAGTGTATTTTTAAAAATACTATTAGTTATGGAGGAGGCTCAGTAATAATTTGGGGGGGAATATCTCGAGAGGCTGACTTAACCTTTATAGAACGTTTAACGGCCGACCGATACATTACAGAAATTCTGGAGGAACACGTTATACGTTTTGTTCCTGCAATTGGAGAACATTTCGTTTTTATGCACGATAACGCGCGTCCTCATACCGCCACAATTGTCCAGGAGTATTTAGCTGACACAGGATTTTCTGTAATGAATTGACCAGCTCGAAGCCCCGATCTAAACCCCATTGAGCATATGTGGGACCATATGAAGAGGCAAGTCCGTGCGGAAGTTAACCCGCCGCAAACTCTTCCACAATTAAAACAAGCGCTGCATCGAATATGGCAGAATATTGACCACGAATTATTAAGAAATTTAATTTTAAGCATGCCACGACAGTGTCAAGAAGTTATTAATGCTCATGGAGGGAATACCCGATACTAAAAATGTATCGCTGAATTTGTATTTGTATTATTATTATTTTTGTATTTTTAATTTTAAGCAATTTAATTAAATGGTTAGATATTTCCGTATCACTCTGTATTATAGACTTTATTTGTTGACATTTTTATTATTCTAAATTTAGCAAAAGCCAAAAGTGACAAAATGACTCATTGATTATTTACGAAACATTTTTTCGGCAACAGAATTTATTTCGAAGAAATGGTATTTTTTTCTTTGCCTCTAATAGTGGCATGGCGAAACTTTTTGGCCAGTTTCTAGCGCAGATAGATGCCCAATTGCTTTTGTTTAAAAAGTAAATTAAATTCAACTCTTATGTAAGATATGTCAGTTTCAAATTTAAGGAAATTTACATGCATCAAGAGTTTATGCGCTACCCCGTACAATAAGACGTGTCAGGACGCAAACTACTCTGCCCTAAACCCTAGAATCTTATATCTATATTTTTTAAAAAAATATTCAAAATTGGTTCATTATTAACGAAATTACAGCTTATTAATTTGAGCGTGCATTTTTGAATATTCGATAATTAATAGGCTTAGTGTATATATTACGCATCATCGGAATAATCGTATATACCATAGGGCTGGAATAGAGGTCAATAAAGGAACTCTCAAAAATCTCATTAATTTTTTCTTTAAAATTTATTTAAATAAGACAAATAACATTGTATTGTAATTGATTTCCGCGAGAAACGCGCATTTTCCTTCTTTTAACCACGATTTAAATTAGTATATATCCTGTGTAACCTAAAAAGTAGTGAGAGGTGGCTGAAAAACGATAAAAATCCCAAATAAACACGATGTAAACAAACCCATGAAAAATCGTGACTTAAGAAGGAAATATGTCGGAAACTAAGCTTTTCCGACAACTTTCGTTTTCGGATTCGTAATCTACGCATCGAAATACGTGTTTCCTGAAAAAATCATCAAAATCGGCGTGGTGTGCGTATAATAGATGAGGCGTTCAGAACCAGAGTGGCCTAACCCCAAAAAGGTATATTCGAGAAAAAGCGGTTTAAAGTTTTAGACTATTTTCGAGTATTGCTAGAATACTAGAAAAACTTCAAATTACCGTATTTTGGATTTTAATAGGCTGTGAGCGGACCTGGTTTATGATGTACACTAATAAAAATAAAAAATTTGCAAAGGTTAAGAAAAAATGTGGGTTGGGCCACTCTGGCATTACTGTTATAAGTATAAAAATAAAAGTATATATTATTATTCAAAACATTTTTTATTAACTCAACGTCTTCTACGATCTGCACATTGTCTGATATATCCAGAAGATCTTCTGCATCAGCCGACGTTTTTAAATTTTGGTAAAAATCGTGATAAATGGGAGGTATGAATGGCAGTAAGTCCATTAAATCTTTTTTCTTAGGTACAGTGATGGAATGGCCATATGGATACAGGGTTTCTAGGGTCAGTATATTTTGTGTGTTCCTCTTAGAAATAGAGACTTTAAAAAATTCAACAATATCATTATTTGAATATTTGTAAGGTATTACATATGGGTCAGCTTTACGATATTGTAACCATTGAAACTTTAACCACTCTACCTTATCTCCAGTAAGGGACATTTTTCGGTTAGTTATATTTTTTTCGAGCTTTTTGGTCGATACAAAATCTTCTGTCGACATTTCTACGATTTCAAATGGATTTTTTTTCTGGCACACAACAAAGCTGATGCCCAAGCGACCTAACCCACAGACAAGAAATGACGTGTTTTAAAACCTAGTACCATAGTGGCCTAACCCACAGTTGGGCGTTGGTTGGGCCACTATGGCTCAGAAGTTTAACTCGTTTCAACGAATGCTAAAACGAATTAGTGCCGCCATCTGTGAACAAGAAGCAAAAGGTGGCTTGGGCTCCTTTAGCACTGGAAATATACTATTATTTGGGGTTGCTTCCGAGGCCTAACTCAAATCAACCTTTTTGTGGGTTAGGCCACTCTGGTTCTTAGCGCCTCAGATAATTACCACCCAACATATACACCCAAAATGGGTTCTAACTTCACAAAGTTGATTGAATTTGGGAATGTTGCATTCTACATAAATTGTGGGATATTTATATTTGGTTTTTGGAAAAGTGATTGCATTTGTTTTCCTTTGGTCTGGCCGTTGTTTTATAGACAGTTTTGGACAGGCTTTGGTAGCCGTATTTTTTTATTTATAGGATTTGTATGGCAAATTCTGGTAGATGGTTTTTTTGAGTAGTTTGCACTACAGTTGGCCAGACTGTATAGTTTTTTGGTTTTGGAGTCTAGAGGGAGAATCAGCCCTTTCTTTTTCTTGCCGTTGCCATGAAATGATGTAAAAGAACCAGTTAGCCTTATTTTTCCCCATGTGGTGATTTTTTGGATTTTGGGAAGGCAATGTGCCGATAAGGGTGCTAATGGGTTAATTTTGGAAATATCTTTTGGATGGTATAGGATACGATATGTTCCACGGCGTTGTGCCAGTTTAAAATTTGCATCTCGACCTCATGGCGTTGCTAGAGAAAAGGGGCGCCCTCTTATTCAATTAAGGGGTAAGTGATAGGTTAGATAAAAGCTAAATTTCTTGTTTCTAAAATCTATTTTTCTCTGTAAAAGTTCAGAGATTATTTTTGGGTTTTCATTTTGTAAATTGAGTGTACGTTTTTTAGGGCAGTTTGGTACGGGGTTAAAATTCCACGACACTGAAGTCAGGAAGTTCCTTTTACGGATTAATTTTTTCTTTCATCATGATTCGTGGGCTAGAGCCGTTGAGCATCAACTGGGTCGGCGTTATGGGTTTTTAGCAGCCGAAGTCGATTTTGGATTTTGTTTCTACAGACTACAGCTAAGTAGTGATATTTACCGATATTGCCAAAACCTTTAGTATTAAGTTTGTTGTAGTGTGGGTTGATCTCACTGTTTTAAATGTCACCATCTTTTTCTTTAATACGAAACACTACAGCGGACCGAGGACTATTAGTATCATTAAATAGCTTTCGGCTAGACATTGCCAGCAATCTCTGGGAGAGCTTTTAACTATCATTTTATGTTTAACGCGTTGGTACTCTACTCGATTTTCGGTTAGCTTTACCCAGATTTGCTTGACAATGCTAGTTTTGACTTTAATAAACTCAACTTTTATTTTATCATCTTTTCAAAATTATAACAGTTAAATATCTAAATGCTTGGTATCAATATTGTATTACAGAGCGTTATGCTGATCTTACCTTATTAGCGTTACACCTGTTTTTGTTAACGGATAACCTTTGTCGACAAACGGTAAACGATTGCCTCTGGTGTGCTAATATATGGTTATGCTTTAACCTAGTACATTTTATGTCAAGAGGTTGCCCAGGTTTTTTTCTAGCTCATATTTTAAATTATATTTACAGTAATTAGTCATGCTGTGAATATTTTGTAAATTTTGGGAAATTGAAGTCATAGACTTTTTCCTTTCATATCTTAAGGTATATTTCGTCGGTTTACAAGCGAAATCCATTAAGTCGAAAAGAGAGGTTCTGAGAAAATCGCGTTTTAAATTTTAGCTAAAAGTGTTTTTCAATTAGAACCCTTGAATTATATTTTTTTTTAAAGTTAAGCTACCTATATTTTATTTTCAACTATTTACTATAACTTAGGTGTTTTAAACAATGGCTGTTTTTTTTAAACAATAAACGGTTAGGTTTTTTCTATCAAATACACTGACTTAATGTATTTTTCATGTAACAGATGACTTATTGTATTTTACTTGTAACTATTCTTGTACTAAAGGAGACTTGGGGTGTTTTTATATTTAGATGATAATGATAATTAAAAAAATTATTAATATAAAAATTATATGGGTAATATATGAGTGGATGGTGGAAATTTACAGTAATTAGAACATGGCGAACTAAATGGAAAAATATATTTTAAATAACAGAATCCAAACGTACTCTGAAATAAACATAATAATATTATTTTAATTTTTAAGACTCTTCCTCTTCATCCGACTCATTTTCAGCAGGCTCGGCAGTATTATCTCGAACTGAAGATGAGCTGGGTAAGTTTTCATACCAAACGTGCAGAGTTTGGGGAATTATGTTTTTATTGCAGAGTTTTAACAAATCCTGTTTTTTGGCCGCAGAGATGGGCAGTGACCTGGAGTACAATTTTGGAATAACTACTTTCTTTGGATGATTGTTTTTTCCCTTTTTTTAGATACACGTCTAACGAAGCCAATATAGAGTTTTTTATATGCATCCGTAATGTCGTATTTGTACTGGATAATATTAGGCATCAGCTTTTCATACCTGAAGTATTTCACTTTTAACCAGTTAACACTGTTTCCATCTTAATCTTCCTTTTTGTTATTAACGGTCACTTGTACCAGCTTCTTTAGATCTAAAAATTCATTGTACTGTAGTTCTCGGGTATTATAAGCAGATCTCTTGTTCTTTCTTCCTATTCTAGCCATTTTAAAAACGTTCTCATATTCGTGCACACTGAAAATGTCAATATTATGTTTAGCTGTTTCAATCGCACTATGCATAGAGTCGACCTCCATGTAAGAGTGTCCGCTTTCCATGAATTTCTGCTCAATTATCTGCAGACTGTCGTGGTTCCCCACAACATGCAACAATAAAGCGGCTACCTGGATGTTTCGATTCTGCCCACCGCAAGTATCTGAGGAAATGGTTAAATGTGTTACTTTACGGGGTAATGAATTTATATATAATTGTAAACAAGTGCCAATTTCACAACTACCTCGCTTTCCATTAACCTCTGTCCAAAAATAACAATTACCTTCATTTGGTGGGGCAGCTTCGTATATGGTAAAGTTGTATAAGTAGGTATATCTATCTAAATATAATAGCCTAAATAATTATAATGTGACAAAACAATTTATGCAGCTAGTACTTACCTCCATTATGGTTGTTTTGCAATAATTGGAATATTTTATCGGTGCGTCGCATTGTAGTAACTAATAGTACAGATCACAATTCGAACTAACACGTGAAATAGTTTCGTCAAACTGGCAAATTAAAAGAATAAGACAGGCCTTCCAAAGGAAGTAAAACACACTAAGTCAACATATATTTTAAAAAGGTTCAAGAATAATACATTAAGTCCCTTAATGGATTTTTCCTGACCAGCATCCATATAATGTGACTTAGTTAAAAAAATAATAATATTGTATAGGCAACAAAAATTACTTGGCGACTTAATGTATTTTACCCGTATACAGAATGATCAAATTTCCATAAAATGGTGTAAATAAGTCAAAAAGAAATAAAAATGACTTAGTGTATTTTGCTTGTAAACCGACGATTTACAGTAATTAGTCATATTGTAAATATTTTGTAAATTTTGCATTTTTTTTAAGAGGGTATAACTTTCATTAAGAGGATTTACTACAGCCAGTATTAAGCTTTAGTATACATTTCAAATTTTCTGTTTTCCTTTTCACTGGCATATTTTGATACAACTTTACACTGAGACCTTAGCGGAAATTCTAGATCCTAGTCTACTACGAAATTGTTTTATTTTTCATTTGAATTCTAGGGTTTAGTCTATGTGGCTGCTTTGCTATTAATAGTACGGTTTACTTTAGACGCCGTTTTAGTGCAAAGTTTTGTCAGAACATTTTGACACTCTTTTTTCTTTTCTTTCATAATACACATTTAACTTAAAATCTTTTTAACGACTCATGATAATGTCAAACTGTGCTTATTTTTATTGTACAAATTAATGATTTTAACTGTTTATACTTTTATTAAATCAACCTTCCGGAGAAGCTTATATTTGTTTTGGTGGTCTCTTTTACGAGCCCAAATGCTTAAGTGAATATATTGGCCTCTATGTTGAAAATTTAATTTCTCGTTTTATTTGAAAGTCAGCTGTTTAGCTTGGCTAATACTGAGCAAAAGTTTGAATACAGGATTTGACAATTTATAGTTTTTTTCCTGGTTTTTTTTTATAGCAGAGGCCAGCCTCAAGATTCTTTTATAGGCCAATAGTTTTAAAATAAAACTACGGCGGCGCCTTTAGGATTTGACAAATATAACCGATTGTGATTTATTTGTTTCAACGTTTCCAAGGTATAGAACTAAAATAGCGAACACCCTGAGCTGAGCTAGTGTTTTAGGTGCCCTTCAAATAGCAAGAAATTTAGGTCGATAATAGGTAGGTGCTGTTTGGAGAGGTACTTTTACAGGGCGGATCTGGAGGCTACTGTTTTAGATTGATAGTTTGATTTGTTTTTCTTAAATATTACAGTGGCACCGCATCATTCTCTTTTTAGGATAACAATATTATGTTAATGTCAAATATAAAATGATGCGATATCGATGAAACAAAGTACGGGATCGTATATACAAGGTGTTCCTTAATGCCGTGCTAATATTTTAGGGTGTGATTCCTCAATTCATTTTATGAAGAAAAGTTCATATAAACATATGTCGTAAACGGCTTAATTTTTTCCTACAGGGTGTTTAATTTTTTCTTTTTTAATGAGTTTTTTGTAATATCTCCGAAAATACTTTAGATAATATTTTTAGTTTTGGCATGTGCTAATAGAACGTTCTTTTTTTGTCCCACGAGTGGCGTCCCTGCCAACATGTCCTCTGATATTTTTTAGAAAAAAAGTGGTACGCCAGTGACATTTTTCCATGTGGATATTATTTCTGATTAGCGTGGTCAATTCTACATAAAAATGGTCTCTTGCGTTTTTCTTTTCAGGCACACCGTTCTTAATTAAAATAATTTAATTAAATTAGCTCTACTATTATACAGGGTGTTCGAAAAATAGACGGAGATATTTTAGAGGGTGATTCCTTGTTAAAAAATATGAAAAAAAGTTTCTATAAACATGGGTCCGGAAATGCAGGGTTTTCAAGATACAGGATGTTAAAAAAATATAAATAAAAAATGAAATTATTAATTAAATTAAAAATACTTACTCGATGCTGTTGAAATTTGGCAATGATATTTGTTGTATTAATAGGCTAATTTAGTCCTAAAAAGATTAAAATTATTGAGTCCAGTGGCGTCCCGGGGGGCACCTTAGCGAATATTATTATCAAAAAAATGTACGCCACTGTTTTTTTTGTAGCTTTAATATTTTTTGTTTAATTAAGCATCTAAAGACACAACTTCTTTGCCTCTTGTATTTTTTTCCTATCTTACTTCATTTTCGAGAAAAAAAATAAAAACCGTTTTATTGTATGTCATTGGACAAAATTGGTTTATTAATTTCTACTAAAAGAAATCACAAGTGCATTGGACCACAAATAATAAAAAACATTTCTAGGAAAGAATGTTATTGCAACTTTTCCAATACCATAACATAAACTACAACAAATGTTGGAAATGTCCACCATCCATTTCCGTACACCTTCTCACTCGACGCATCATTGAACGACAAACTCGAGCTAAAATTCGAGGTCTATTTTTTATTTCTTCGCAAGCATTTACGATTTTATTTCTTAGTTCTTCTATTGTTTCTATGGGAGTAGTGTAAACCATCGTCTTAAGGTGTCCCCATAAATAAAAATCTAATGGATTTAAGTCAGGGGAGCGAGGTGACCAGTTAATTGGTCCACCTCTTCCAATCCAATTTTCACCAAAGGTGTTACTCAGATGAGTTCTGACAGGTCTACTAAAATGAGGAGGAGCTCCATCATGCATAAAAGTTATTTGGTTACGTATATTTAGAGGAACTTCTTCTAGCAGTACGGGCAATTCTTGTAGAAGAAACTCTAAGTAAGATTCGCCGTTTAATCTTAAGGTAGCATTCTCAACGTCATTTAATCTATTACCAACCTATAACCTATTTCGCGTTACCTTTTTAAGTTCATTATTTTATTGACTAACATTTAAATAAAATCAGTATCGTCGGCCCATTACTTAGGCAATATCTGATATATTACAAAAATATCAATTTATTTCATTGCTAATTTTGGGAGAATTGTATATTGAAAGAACAATAAGTGACAATGACATAATAATGTTAAAAAAAATCTTACCCGATATTCTTCGCTATACAATTCTCCTAAAATTAGTTATGAAATTCCTTGATATTTATTAAATATTGTCAATTATTACCTATAGAATATCAAGTCGATACTGATATTATTTAAATTTTGTGTAGAAGCTAGAAAACATAAATAAATCTACGCAAAATAGGTTATAGGTTGGCAAGCATGTTGATACTCCTACCTTAAGGGTAAAAAGAAAGGACCAATTAAATTGTTACCAACAATACCCATCCATGAATTTAAAGAAAATTGTTCCTGGTGGCGACACTGCACGAAAGCATGGGGATTTTCGTCACTCCATACGTGAGTGTTATGGTAATTAACAATACCATCCCGCCGAAATCCTGCTTCGTCTGTAAAAAGTATGGTTTTATTAAAATTCCTATTATTATTAACCTCTTGGTAGTACCATTGGCAAAACTGTAAACGAGGAAGAAAATCTCTTGGTAGTAATGCTTGCACACGTTGGACATAATAGGGATACAAGAGTTGCTCGGAGAGAACCTGCCACACAGTGCTGTTGGAATGATTACGCCCTAATCTAGTTGCTATAGTTCTAGTACTGATACCAGGATTTTGTTCCACGGCACGTAAAACTGCCTCATCAAACTCGGGCGTTCTTATGGACCTCGGCCGGCCTCTATCATTGGTGGGAACGGCAAAACTTCCTAAATAACATTGATGTCAAAAACATCACAAAAAAGAAACAAGAAAATTTACCTCTTTCCCGTAATCTACGGTCTACGGTTTCAAAGGTTTGCATGCATGTCTGCCATTTCCTCAAAAGTGTAATTTTCCATCACAAAAACCGAGACAAAAACTTTTTAGAACAATTTCGCCAAAAAAGGTGTATAACTCTTTTCTAAAAGAACTAACGCGCAAATGTCAATCCTTCATGCAGAAATGATAATTTGTTTTCCAATTCACTTGTGATTTATTTTAGTAGAAATTAATAAACCAATTTTGTCCAATGACATACAATAAAACGGTTTTTATTTTTTTTCTCGAAAATGAAGTGAGATAGGAAAAAAATACAAAAGGCAAAGAAGTTGTATCTTTAGATGCTTAATTAAACAAAAAATATTAAAGCTACAAAAAAGACAGTGGCGAACATTTTTTTGATAATAATATTCGCTAAGGTGCCCCCCGGGACGCCACTGGACTCAATAATTTTAATCTATTTAGGGCTAAATTAGCCTCTTAATACAACAAATATCATTGCCAAATTTCAACAGCATCGAGTAAGTATTTTTATGTTAATTAATAATTTAATTTTTTATTCCTATTTTTATAACATCCTGTATCGTGAAAACCCTGCATTTCCGGACCCATGTTTATAAAAACTATTTTCATATTTTTTAACAAGGAATCACCCTCTAAAATATCTCTGTCTATTTTTCGAACACCCTGTATAATTATTACAAGTATATTATTAATAATGCAAAATTTTGTTTTATAAAAATTGTTGGAAATAATCACCTTCACTCAATAGGCATGCTTTCGCCTGTGTTTGCATCGAATAGCGCATTAGTTCAAATATTCCAGGCGAATTTCCTATTGTTTCACATTCGCTCCCTTAAATTTTCTAAAGTATTAATGGGAGTTTTATACACTAGAGTTTTAAGATGGCCCACAAGAAAAAATCCAAAATATTGAGATCAGGGGATCTTGCTGGCCATTGTTGAGCTCCTCCGCGACCTATCCAACGATTCGGATAAACTGCATCTATATGGTCGCGAACGATTACACTGAAATGGGCAGGAGCTCCATCATGCATGTATCACATTTGATTCCTTAGCGCATATGGGTACATCTTCAACACAAGTAGTTCTTCTTGAAGGAAATGCAGATAATACTACCGTAAAGGCGTTAATTATGTTTTTAAGAACAATACCGTTCCAGGATATTAACTAGATTTATGTGATCAAAAATTATTCGTCAATACTGCAAAATTAAGTTAATTTAGTTTCATTATTTTAATTAAGAACAGTGTGCCAGCGGAAAAAAACGCAAGGGACCATTTTTATGTAGAATTGATCATGCTAATCAGAAATAATATCCACATGGAAAAATGTCAGTTTCGTACCACTTTTTTTCTAAAACATATAAGAGGACATGTTTGCAGGGACGCCACTGGTGTTACAAAAAAATAACTTTTATAACTAAAACATGTGGTTCTATGTTTTATTAGCATATGCCAAAATTAAAAATATTATCTAAAGTACTTTCGGAGATATTACAAAAAACTCATTAAAAAAGAAAAAATTCAACACCCTGTAGCAAAAAATTTAAGCCGTTTACGACATATGCTTATATGAACTTTTCTTCATAAAATGACTTGATGAATCACACCCTAAAATATTAGCACGTCGTTAAGGAACGCCCTGTAGAGACATTTAGTGCGTTCGGTTAATGCAAATCTGTCTCCTCGGTCTGCTCATTGGTGCAGTGTTGCGTTCGTTTATTAGATCTATGACCTCGGGTGTAACTGCTCGGCGTTCGATATTTGAAAAATCGAGCACTCGGAGTTACCTCGTATCGCCTCACCTAAAAATATGGAGCTAACAGAGCAAACTACTTGAATTTGTGTTTTGACAGCAAATTTGGAAATTTGTTTTACCTAACCTAACATACAAAATCAAACATAATTCCCGTACCGAAATCATTCCAAATTGGACAAACACCAAATAATAACTAAAAGTTCTTTTTCCAACGGTATTGATGGATGTCCTTTGTGAGTTGCTTCGGGAGGCAAAATACTGTGCACTTTTTGCAATAGAACTTCAAAAGTTTCCGGTGTTATACGAAAATTATATTGAAATTGTTTGTCAGAGAATGCTGGGACAATATTTTCGGCATAGCCATCAACTTTTGTAATTGAATAGCTTTCTTCCTCGTCGCTATTATCATCAAACATCATCATTTGTCCTCCTCTAAGTGCTGGACTATTTTCTATTTTCGTCTCTTCAAACCACCAACATAAAGTGAGGTTAATTTTATATTTTATGTCAGATCAACGAATACTTACACCAGGTGTCAGATGGAACTCGACAAACTCTATAAGGGTTCGGTAAATGCTACGCGCTCGTTTAGCCCGAATATCACGTGACATTAAATCTGCATCTGCTCGCTCTGCTCGACCTTTTCAAAACCGAACGCACTAATTGACGTGGAGATTTAAAGAAAAATACGCAAAAAAGCTATTGTCAACTTGACAGCTGCCCATGTGGAATTTAAAAATAATAAGCGATATTGATAAATATGGGGTCGTAGAGTGACGCCTAGATTTCGGGGAAAACACGCAAACAATTTTATTGTCAAGATTTAACACCCGTCAATGTCAAATTGTCGGTAAAGTAGATATATAATTGGTAGCTTAACTTATTTATGTTTTTTTTTTTTTTTAAATACAAAGCTTTTGATTAAAGGACGTTTTTCTAAAATTAAAACCTTTAGAGTTAATAGAAAAATTACTTATTGACGTTTTTAACAAATCACTCTGTAGAATCAAAAATAATTCGGTAACGTAGTTACTGAATCGTAAAAAGCTCCAAATAAAACACATTTTTTCAATTTTAATTAACTTTTTAGAAATTACCGTTTAGAAGATACAAATAGTGGTCAATTAAATAGGTACCGTCATCGTGTAGGTGACCAATCTCTTTTAGGAGCACTGTTTTAAACAATAGACAAGCGTTAATTTCACGAAAACTGAGCAGTATTAAAATTGCCTAACTATTTTATATAAACTAAATTAAATAATAATAATAATATATTTAATGCCAACCAAATTATTTCACAATAACAAAGCATCGTCACAAAAATGAATTCTACATAATGCGGTTATTATTGTAGGGTAGAACTTACACTTAAGATATTTATATAACAAATATTAAAATTTCAAATTAAAATGCTATGGAACAAATAAATGACATATTAAAACGGATTAAAATCGGTTAAAGCGTTAAAATATAAAATTAAAATCGTACAAACACTTCTCCTGTAACATGTTCGAGACATCTTTTTTGAACTTCGTAATATGTGGAGCCATGTGCGGAAATGTTGAGATCCATCCTGCCCCTGGTCACCATATCGCCCGTGTAATAATCAAAATTTGTCCTAAACAACTCTGGTTGCTTTTTAACGAATGCCACCAGTAATAGACAGTAGAGGGAAGGAACGGTAAGTATACCCAACTTAGAATAATAAGGTCTGCATGATGTTCTGGGATGTAGGTTAAAGATACAGCGTACAATCCGCTTTTGCGCTCTGAATATTTTATTGGCATCCCTCGATGAACCCCAGAATAGAATGCCATAACTAATAAGTGATTGGACTGTGGCAAAGTAGAATAATCGTATGGTTTCAACATTTAGAACTCTGCGAAGCCTTCTAATTAGGGCACATAAACTATTTAGTTTAGACTCTAAGATATTGATTTGCCCCACCCAAAAAATTGACACACCCAATAAATTTACATGCTCTAGTACTGGTATTGAGTTTTGAAGCAGCCTTGCTGAAAAATAGCAGACCAGTCTTATCAGCGTTTAGAGTTAGGTTATTATTTTGACACCAAAGCTGCATTCTCTCCGCCAAACGCGAACATCCCCCCGAGAGATCCCCAAGCAACGCATGCGCCAGCATGAACGACGCATCGTCTGCATACTGACGACACAACAGCCCACAGATCAGACCGTCCGAGAGGCTGTTCGCGTACAGTTGGAAAAGCAGAGGGCCTCTACTTGTTTTTCTTACGATTAGTAGCTGAAACTATAAAACACTTTGGAATTCCAGTATAAATACACCAAGAAGAAAGGGCATTGCTCTTACCTGTCCGCATCGGGCAACATAAGCAAATTTACCAAGAAATCCAATTTGGCGTCGACCTGGTCTGTTGTCATATCTGAAATCCACCCGAAATATTTTAGCGTCTCTCGGATGCTAAATTCTCCATATAAGGCAATTTCCTGAAAACAAAAGACATGTTATTCCTGAGGGTCGATGTCATTTTATATAGTGGGCTCATTATAAAGTAGGGTTGCCATATAATAAAATTTAATATTTAGTAAAATTTGGGAACCGGTACATTTTTTGACATTAAATTTGGCTTTTTTGCAAAAAATCACTAGGAAAAAAGTCAATTTTTTAAATTGTAGTCAGTGGGAAAATCGCCAATCGAAAGAGACTAAAATAAATATCCTGGTCCTTTACTGTAAAATTAAAATCTAAACATTATTGATTTAAAATATTTTTCTCTAAATTTTATTTCTTAATTGTAATTCTGCGTCACTCGTAGTAAAAACATCCGTACAGCGTTCCGTTGTGATTTCCCTAAAGCATTATAATTTGATATTAGTAGGAAACTATAAATAATAATTATTTGACTAGTAGAAAATTTAAAAACACATATA
Organism: Polydrusus pterygomalis; assembly: GCA_963969555.1. Classification (NCBI taxonomy): domain Eukaryota; kingdom Metazoa; phylum Arthropoda; class Insecta; order Coleoptera; family Curculionidae; genus Polydrusus; species Polydrusus pterygomalis. The sequence continues at coordinate 49,868,127 of OZ018382.1, forward strand.
TTTAGTATATTATTTTTACTTAATAGGTAAACACTCGTTCATGTTGAGAAAATTTTAAAAATAGACGCCTTAATACAGTCCCAACTTAATTTTAATAAATCTGGAGGCAAACGTCCAGTAATTTAATTAATTAAAAACGTTTTCCGAAAAACAAATATTAATTTTAAATAATTAATAATAGATTTTCTTTTTTAAAAGTTAATAAATATCCTTCATTTTAAAACGGGATAATAAAAATTTAAACTATGGAATTAAAGGTATATTATGTTAGGGCTATTATGGTTATTGGGTAATTTCCACTCACATATTTGTAGTTCTAACTGCCTTCTAGTGGCTTAAAAAACAACTCAATAGTTATTCCACCTATGTTTTAACTTAGAGTCTCAATTAAGGGAGGAGGAACTTGTTGATACTTTGTAACCTTACATCGCACAGTATGATATTTTTCTTGCGCCGGTAAAAGAATGTTTAATAAGTAAAGTTACATACCTGCGGCATATATCCTATTCTAGGTCCCGGGACGCCACTCCCTTTGGATCCAGGTGTGCCTCCCAATACCCATATTTCCCCTGAGTTCAGTCTTTTTCTTCCTACTATACAATTGAGCAATGTTGTCTTTCCACAGCCACTAGCACCTAATAAACCATATCTACCAAACAAAAAAATATCGATATAATAACGAAATAAAATGAAGAATTTTGCAAATCAACTAATTTATTTTTATAATCAAATTACTCTTTTGATTGATTCGTAATTTCCCAGCAGCCCAGTAGTTTTAGGAAGGCTTAGAAACTTGTAATTAGTTTATTAGTGATACTATATAGATCAAAGAAATACTCTTTGTCTATCCATGAATTTCCCTTAACAACTTTAACCACCATAACTAAATCCTTTTTAAACCTTCCCAACATCATTATAAAAGTGATATCACTCCAGGCAACGGTGATTGTCTCCTCTTTTATGGAGAATCGCCAATTGAAAGACTTGATGCCTCAGTCTTTTAGGAGTACTCAGTGAGTGCAGTAGGTAGTATATTTTATTCTCCCCGACAACCAGGACAACGTGTCCAGTCCCTATGTGATGATTTGAAGCTTGCCGTCTCTTTTCGAAAGCCACCGGCGCCGCGGCGCTTGGTCTGATAAGCTCAATGGTTTTTTTATTGCTGTGGACCCTGGAGTCTATTATATGCTTTACCCACCAGTACCACCCACTGGCGTAGCTAGGATTTTGTCGACTTTAATGTTATATTTATGGCTCTCAGGGGAGGGGAGGATGTCCCATGACCTCCCCCTGGCCATGGTTAAAGTTTCGAAATTTTTTTGATAAAAACTTTAAAAACGTGCACTTACATACATCCTTTGGCAACCGTCATGTTAAGCTCATCCAGAATGACGTTTGGATGGTCCTTAGTACCATATCTTTTGTATGCCCTTCTAACGCACACGGCCTGTTGCCTCCTTGTTTGTACCGTAGATTGCTTTCGCCCTAGTTCGAAGTCACTTGGACCTTCTGTCATGTTAAGTCTGAAAATAATTGGAAAATTTGCTAAATAATGCTGTAGGCGTCTAAGCTTGTTGAGCTTATGATAATGATCATTATTGACCATTTGAATTATAGGGGGTTTTATACTGCCTATTCAAAATGAACTCAGCACTATTGCTAACAAAGAAGTAGCATTTTTTCTGTTGATAATTATGGCGATGACGAAAAGAAAATTGAATATCAGGATCACGTGATATTAACAAAAATGTATTTTTCTTTAATGGAATGGGGTATTTTTGCTATAACTGCTTGATACAGAGTGAAGTTCTAATTAAAATTTATCTTTTACTACATATCGCTATACTCAACAATAACAGATATATTTACATTTAAATAAAATTTTCAATTTAAAATAGCAGGCGGCCGTGTATTATATTAAAGGCCTATCTCGATAACTTATCGACAGGCTGTCATCACAAAAAAATCGCAGGTAATCATGAAATGTAATTTTTCATTTTTATTATCGTAGGGTAGATTAACACAAAAAATTCCTTTGACAGATCTTTTAATCTGTTGTACTAAGTTCAATTTTATTTAAATAAAATGTTTTCACATTTAGAAAAATGCAATCTGCTAGAAACATACATGGTGAGTAGAGGTGAAACACAGTTTCCGCCTCTCCCCCCCCCCCCCCCCCCTCTTACACACCTGCCCCCCTTGCATACCCAATTGTGACGTTGACCGCACAGGTGTGCAGGTGTTAATTTGACCTTAAAGGATGCAGCTGTCCTTTGTTAATTTGACCTTGACCATACACGTGGGCGAGCGTATTTTTATGATATGCAGGTGTTCATTTGACCTTGAAGGATGCAGCTGTTCTTTGTTGATGTAACCTTGACCATACACGTGAACGAGGGTATTTTTTTAAATATTTTTATGGGGTGAAATTGTCTTTTATGTAACTCATTTGACCTTGAAGGATGCAGCAATTTTATGATAGTGTTACCTTGACCATTATTTTTTCCCAAAAGTTAGATTTGTAATAAATTTTGCGTTTTGTTATACCTACATGTTCTCTATTATAGTCGAAACAATAGGGTCCGTGTCTCTTTGTTATGGGATTTTCACACCTTGAAAGAGTGCAGCTGTCATTTTGTTATGTATGATTTTGAAGGCGGTGTGCACCTAGTCTTTTGTTATGGGTTACATTGAGCGCTATTTTTCTTTCTTTGTTCGTTATTTATTAGGGTTTTCTTGGATTTATTTTTATAGTGGATGCAGATGTCCTTTGATGGCTTTATGTAACCTTGACGATACACTTGAGCAGATGCTTGTGTGACATTGGGGTGGGTTTATTTACGACCTTGGACGTGGTCGGACGCAGATGTTTGGTTTTTACACTTTGAAGTGTTTTTGTTTTTTTTATTTACGTAATTTTGTTCGAAAATATTGAATGAGGTGCAGGCACGTTTTATTTACGATGAACTTGTGTTGGTTCGGGGTGCAGGTGGTTTTAATGTTGTTGAGTTTTGTATACTCTTTAAGCGGCTACTCCTTTAACACCTTGAAGTATTTTTTTTTCTTTATTTACATCATTTTGTTCTAAATTATCGAATGGGGCATAGGTATATATCCTTCTCTACTATGGACATTAAAATAGGGTATGCGCACTTGGTTATGGGATTATTTAACCATGAAAGAGTTCAAATGTCCATTTGTATGAGTAACTTTGACTGCTTGCAAACATGCTTAATTTTTCTTTCTTTGTTCGTTATTTATTAGGGTATTCTTTGATAGTATATGCTTCTTGTGAATGAAATCCCTTTTTTTACTAGTTGGTAAAAACTACTTAAATTTATAAGGAGCTTTTTAGTTAATGGGATTGAATTTGGGTTAATTTATCTAGACTTGGCTGTTTCGCATCCGAAATATAATAAATAAAATATTCCAATTCACAAAGTTATACAATCCACTGGATGAAAATTAGATTTAAAGCATGTGTTGCCGAATATTGATGTAGATAAGAAAAATTAAAGCGCACACAAGTGTTATTACTTCGTCATTGTTTTTCATTCTAAAAAACATATCCAACAGGTAATACGGTTTTTTTTATGGAAAATTTATATTTTATAACATATTTATTTATTTTTATAGTGTTATTCATGTTATTTTCTTGTTGTCGTATACGTATCAAAATGCATGCTTAATTTATGTCTAACGATTAATAAAAATGCATATTAGCGGTAAATATATTCTGTTATTTAATCAGATTACTATCTAAGTTGTAGCATACATAAAAAGTTAACTTCAGATAAACCTTTCTTAAAATCCATTTTCCTCTCGCCGTGTCCTGTTCTATGGTGAGTGAGAGTTTTTTAGAAGAAAAAATTATAATTTAGTGCTTTCCCACATTCAAAATGAAAATTATATTATTTACAAAAGGACATTACAGTTTATTACTACTTATATCGACGAAGATACGAAAAGTTAATGTGCAGTAAACAAGATTTTTCTCTCATCATTGTAAGTAATAAATAAGCACATATAGCATGTGTTTTAAAATTTATAGAAAAAACATCTGTATACATGAAGAGTTTTTTTTTTCTTTATTCATATAATCAGCTCGATATCATTAATTTAACCAAACAATAGGAATGAGGATCAGCCATCGCCTTTGAGTAGTTTCCACTCATGCACGTTTACACAAAAACTACCCTAAAGCCATCAAACTTATTTCAAGATACTATATTTTTTTGTTTATTAAGCAAAGCAGCTGAAGCAATTTTTGTGCATCTAACATTTATGTTATTGATGCACGCCAAGACTACCTATTTCAAAAATAGTTGCAAGCGGTCCGCTGCGCCCTCACAAAACTAGCAGAATTTAATAAAAAGTGTAAATTTGGATAACTAAAAAAAAATGTTGTTTATCAAGTGATTTTTATAGCTTTCATTAAGTGAAAATAATTACTAAATATAGCATATTGGCATAAATTTCTGTATATTTTGAAAATAAAAGTTAAAATCTGAAAATTCAGCTGTCTTGCCTTTATTACCCTTATAGTGAAATAAATCGATTATCTAAATTTTAAAACATTCATTCAAACTCTTAAATATTTTCGGACAATCTTGAACTATTTTGAAAACCTTTATGTGTTTAGTGCCCGAAGCAGATAAATTCAACTGCAACACACATTATTAGTTTAGTTTTTTCAAAACCGTTCCCGAGATACAATGGGTGGCCCTAGTCTGGTTGTGGACTTCCAAGCATTCAAGATAGAAAATAATAAACTAATCCCTAAAGAACTTGCTGCTTACGACGGTCATAGAATTAGTCACTATGTTCTTAAACCCTTGTTTGACTTGACCTTCCTAGGACCAGCAGCATACAAACGAACGAAATGGTTAATGCAGCACCATCATTGCATTGACTGGGATTCTGGATTTACTCCCCTTTACAAATTTGCTGATATTGTACGGACCTTGACAGAAAAGGCTAATACCATTTACGTTAAGGGCAAAGAAAAAGCTTATTTCTGAAGAAAATATACAAACAAACATATTACAGAGTTGGATGAGCAACCGGCCCTTAGAAAAGACGTCCCTAAATGTTTATATTATTCAAATAATAAAAATTGTGCATGTTCTTTGTTTAATGTATTTTTTTTATATGACCAACATGTAATGCAAACCTAATTTAACATTTAATAATACAACCAATTAGTTGATATTTAATTTATTCGTATTATATACAATATAACGCATACAATCACCTACATGTTTATAAAAGTCTGTAATGATTGTTTTTCTGCTTGGGTTTTCCAATTCCTCTAGCAGGGTATCTGTAGTTCTAACTGTCTGTTTTGTATTGATATATTATGTCCTGATGTGAAGTAACTTTGTCTACCCATACATTCTAATTCATGTACTCATTCATACACCTAAGAAACCCAATTCATAATATCCTAAGTTTTCTCATTTGCAATGTGTGTGAGTCACTTTTTAAAACAATATCGAACCGGAAAGTTTAAAAATATGACAAAATGTATAGAAGAAGAAATAAAATGCATGTAAAAGCCAAAGATTTACTATAATTTCTATCAGACCTAGAAGTTCAAAGATTAAAAAGCTCACCCAAGATACTCCTACGTATCTTTTTATCATCTTCGTCACAGAGCATGCTTTTTTTAATCCCATGCATTTGACATGTGCCCTTGTATATTAACAAAAACCCGAAAATAGATAAAGATTGACTGGTGTATTCTCTTGGTTCTCTATTAATCGTTTCGACCCTGGAAGTTGTTTATTTTGAGCATGCAGTTAGTTTAATATATCAACTTAACGTATAAAATACGCCAGCAAAATGTTTCAATTGTGGCGAAGCCCACCCGGCTAACTACAGGGGGTGTGTAGTCGCTAAGGGACTACAGAAGAGGCGTGAAAAAGTAACTAAAGGAACAAATCAACAAACAAAACCAAGGTCGTTTGAATCCAATCAAATGAAAAGTGGACGCTGAGATACGCTGAGATGACAGAAAATAAAAAAACAGGAACAAAACCCCAAGCATCTTCAAGTAAAGAAGAATCACCTATGATGCGAATGCTGCAAAATATGATGGCCACATTAAACGAAGTGACAAAATGCTTGGATAGATTAGAAGACCAAAGCAGGGAAGCAACGCTCAAGCGGAAATAATTTTATGGATTTAAAAGACCTAAGAATAGCTACCTGGAATGTCAATGGCATTCTAAACAAAAGACATGACTTAAGAGGTTTTTTTAAATACTCAGCAAATAGATGTATGTCTCATATCAGAGACTCACATGACAAGTCAATCATATATTTAGCTAAGAGGCTACAAAACATATCACACTATCCATCCAGATAATCAAGCAAAGGGCGGTAGTGCGGTAATCATTGGTTGGTATTAAATCAACAAAACAAAGTTTAACAGTCGGATCAGTATACTGTCCACCACGACATATTATCAAAGAAGAGGACTATCTAACTTTACTAAAACACTCAGGGGAAAGATTCATTATTGGTGGAGATTTTAATGCCAAGCATGTGGAATGGGGCTGTAGATTAACGACAACCAAAGGTAGGGAGCTGAGAAAAGCTATTCGAAAGAGAAACTGTAACTTTCACTCATCAGGTAAACTTACTTATTGGCCCACAGATATTAACAACATTCCAGACTTGTTAGATTTTTTCATTACAAGGAAGGTTTCATTAAATTTTATTGAAGTAGAGGAAAATTTTGATTTAGATTTGGATCACTCAGCAGTCATTCTAACTCTGTGTGAAACTGTTATAAAAAGAACTGCTTGTCCCTTTTTGACCAACAGAACTACTGATTGGGAAAAATTTCGCAGGCAGCTACAAGAAGACATCAACTTAAATATTAATCTCAGAATCACTAAACGGCTTGAAGAAAAAGCTGAACACTGTATACCGCTGTTTCAAAAAGCAGCATTCGATAACACTAGGGAAATTACTCACATAACCAAAGGCTACCCATTAGAGATTAGAGTTCTAGTCAAAGAAAAAAGAATAGCGAGGAGAAGATGGCAACAAACAAGGGATCCTGCATATAAAACAATTCTAAACAACAAAACACAAAAGCTCAGGAGAGAGATACAAAAAATTAAAGAAGAATCTGTAAATTCCCATTTGGAAAATCTTGCAGCAGATGAGGAGACCGACTATTCTTAATGGAAAGCTACCAGAAAGATTAAGAGACCAACCACCACCACACCACCAGTTAGAAGAGGCAGAGAACCATGGGCTAAAAACAATAAACAAAAATCAGATCTCTTTGCTGAACATTCTTAATGGAAATAATAAAGTATACTTAGTAAACCAACACGCTACTACTAACAACCATTTATTGCCTTTTTTCGATCGAGGCAAAGGACCTATTAAATACACTGCTATAACTTGAAATGGATAGCTTACCGGTTTTTCTTTACCCATAAGTCCCATAGGAGCAGTATTTGGCGCTTTTTGAGCTCCGCAGACAAGACAAGATTTGACAAACCTTAAAATATCTTGACGCATTTTTGGCCAATAATATTGTTTTTGTAGACGATGAAATGTCTTATAGAATCCAAAATGACCACAATTTGGAGGACTGTGACAAGAATCCATAATTTCCTCTCTTTGAGGCTTAGGAACTAAGTATTTTTATTCAGGAAGATTAACTTTCATAGGTATATTGTTTGGGATAAACTTCAAAACAAAATCATTTTCAACTTTCCACTGAGGATAACTCTCTGGAGACTCTAAAATTTTTTAGCGTAAATTATCGTACCATGGATCAATACGATCTATATTAAGAGTACCAACTACTATTTCATTCAAAATACTGACATTATCATCCACATCATCCTCACTTCTGGGAATACGCGACAAGGCATCTGGAACTACGTTCTGAGCTCCTTTCCTATGAACTAGATCAAAAGTATGTTGTCTTAATCTCATGGCCCATCTCGCTAATTTTCCACTAGGATTTTTAATTGAATTAAGCCACAACAAGCTATAGTGGTCAGTAATGACTGTAAAAGGAACACCTTCGATAAATCCACGAAATTTCTCTGTATTAAACAACACACCAAGACATTCTCTTTCTACCACAGAATAATTCCTTTCAGCTCTGGATAATGATCGACTGGCATAAGCAATTACTTGCTCTTTCCCATCAATAAATTGGGTTAACACACCACCCAGACCTGTGTTTGATGCGTCACTGAAAATGTAAAAACGTTGAGAAAAATCTGGCTGTGACAAAATTGGTGCAGATACTAGTAGTTGTTTAATTTTTATAAATGAATCCTCTGCAGCATTCGTCCACTGAAAAGACTGACCTTTTTTCCTGCCTTTCAACAGATCATTGATGGGAGACATTAAAGTAGAAAAATCCTTTATAAACCTACGATACCATGAACAAAGGCCTACAAAACGTTTCACTTCTGTGGTATTTTGGGGTCTAGTATAATTTATCATGGCTTCAACTTTTTCTGGATTTGTACGTAAAGAATTCGAACCCACAATATAACCTAGAAATTTTAAAGATGTCTTAAAGAAATCACATTTTTCTGAATTGATAATTAGACCTGCTTCCTTAAGTTTTTCTTTAACTTCTGTCAATAATTTTAGATGTGAATCAAAGTCTTCCGATACCACCAAAATATTTTCAAGATAAGTAAACACGTTTGGTTCATAACGAGGACCAAAAATAGTTTTAATCAGTCGCTGTAGAGTTTGCGCACTATTACGTAATTCAAAAGGCATAGTAACAAACTGAAAAAGACCTCTACCAACTACTGCGAAAGCTGTTTTTTCTTTTGAAGACTCCTCCAATGGAATTTGGCAAAAGCGCTTTTCGAAGATCTATCGACGAAATATACTTAGCATGACGTAAAGATGACAAAATTCTATCTATATTAGGCATAGGATATCTGTCAGGCGGTTTTAACCGGTTTAATCGTTAAAACTCAAAACAAAAGTTCAATTAAAGCATTTTGCGTTTTTTATCAAAAAACGGATCGGCGAAGCAACCTTCGTACCGAGTTGCCCTTCTTGCGATTCTGACCTTGTCTCTCGTGACTGGACGTCTCACTTCGCATAAGCGACTCTGCCCTCCTCCTAGAGTCCAAAACGAGAACTTGTGCGTTCGCGACAAAAGTTATACCTAAATTGAGATATTAAAATAAAAACAAATTAGTTAAAAAAAATAGAAAAACGTTACCATATCAATATAAAGCCCAAATTACAGTTAACTAATTTAGTTTAAGAAAAATTATAAAAAACGATAAAAAAAAAGACTTTTCTTAACAACAATATTCAAGTTCTTCCATGGTAATCAAAGAGTCCGGATCTTAATCCTATAGAAAATATTTGGGGAATTATAGTAAAAAAAATCGAAAATTAAATATCGTTCCGCAAAATAGGCAACAGCTGTGGACTCTTATTGAGGATGTTTGGGAAAACCTGTCCGAAGAACCAAATTTAGCATTAAATTTAATAAATTCTGAGCCAATAAGGTTACAAAAAGCGTTAGATAATAAGTGATGGAGCTATGACTAGTTATTAACTTAAAATAATGTATAATTTTACTTAGCAGATGAATTTTTTTAAAATCAAACCGATTTAATTATCTTTTCTAGAGTTTATTTATTTACTCAGAAGGTTAAAGGAATTTTCGAATAGCTGACAGTACTGTTTCTTAAAGCCATAACCAACAAAATTCATTGTTATGCAAGCGTCATAAACGACCAATTTACAAAACTTAAAAAAGCTAATTTTTAGCCTATAAGAGTTGTACCAGTTTTATATGATGCGCAGTGTACATAAAATAGAAAAATTGAACCAATTCTCTTAAATAATCGAATTATTGATTTTTAGTTAATAATAGAAGTCATATAATAATATATACCGGTCTTATCTTATTAATAATAAATACTATAATAACATCGTCAATCGTAAAATCATGGATCATTAGTAAACCAAGATGTATTACAAAACTTACACAGTTCAATAAGCAAGAAAACAACCCAAATATAATTAAGAGCGAGTTAGCTAGGATATTGGACAATCTTCCTAATGGAGTAAAGGTCTTCACCGACGCCTCAAAAACAAACAAGGGAACTGGTGCTGCCATAGTAACCTCTAACCTCACTATGAAATTTCGTCTATCTGAATACACGAGTATCTTCTCAGCAGAGTTGTACGCAATTGTACAAGCACTACTGTTCATTGTAAAGGAAGACCCTGGATTGTATATTATTCTCTCAGACTCACTAAGCGCTATCAGCTCACTAAACCATAAATACTCTAAGCACCCTCTGGTACAAAAGGTATATAGAGTCCTCCATGACATCCACAACTCAGGAAAAGAAGTCTGTTTCATATGGGTACCATCGCACATAGGAATTATAGGGAATGAGGAGGCTGATAGCGCCGCGCGGGCAGCAATTGAAGATGCAGATTCTATTATGGTGCCAAATACAATCACTAGTGACTTTAAGTATTATATTAAAACAGAAATTATAAACTCATGGCAAAATGAGTGGATAAATTCGACCTCTAAACTCCGTGAGTGTAAAAGTAGTGTCAAACCGTGCGAAAACAACCTAAAAACTCGTAAAGACCAAGTGAAAATAAATCGCCTCCGAATAGGACACACAAAGCTCACGCATGGCTATATTTTATCAAAAGAAAACCAACCGTCTTGTGACCAGTGCCAAGTGCCTCTGTCGGTAAAACACATTTTAATCGAGTGCCCCAAATTTGACGCGATTAGGCACCAACACGACATGAAAGACAGTTTACAACACGTTCTTAATAAAGACTTACAAAAGACATTAAACTTTCTTAAAGACTGCGGCCTACTTGACCAAATACAACCTAGAGACAGTAAAATTCATAATTAAGTACCTCATGCGCTAATAACCCTAGGTGGTTGATGCGCTTTTTTGTAAAAAAAAAAAAAAAAAAAAAAAAAAAAAAAAAAAAAAAATAGTTCAATGAAACCTATATTTTTTAAATTATTTACAGGCGCATCAGACAAATGACAAAATCAAAATTATAAACATCGGTACAACAAAAATTGCACGGTTTGTGTAAACTTAAAAAAGTTGATTTGAATTTATAGGTAGGTATCTAAGGTGACTCGCAGATTACGGCTTTGTTAACAGTGTTTCAGTATAATATAAATCGGATATACCTATTGTCCAGTGTTTTTGGTCAACATATAAAACTTAAGGTCTCAAAAATTAATCTATTACGTACAAATTTTAAGTTCAAAACGATATAATAACTTGAACTGAAGATGAAATACACCAAATTTATATAATGCTCTTTTCTTTAAAACATAATAAACTGTGTTACAGGTCTCCGGTATAATCTTATCCAAAGCTTGAGGTGAGATATGATAACTAGACTGGGTACATATCGCTAATCGTCAGCCAAGAGTGCATCTATTATTAGTACTAAAAATTTGTATTTAAAAAGTATTTTTCTTAGTTTCTTTTTTCTATGTTTTCTATTGCTTTTTTTGCCTCACCTTCCTGCGGAACGTGAAGGGGAAACATATCGCCAAATTGTCATTATAACAACTGGCAAAAACTAAAAGATAAAAATAACGGGTGCAAAATTTCCGTTTTCTTCTATAGATAGGTAGTTTTTGAAGACGGCATCGTATAGTGCTCGATGTCTCGTTTCCAATGCCGTCTCGCTCGATTCGCTACGACTTTTGGTTACGGAAATATATGATATTTAATATTATGATATTGATACTAACATTGAACCCATCAGCACCGGCTTTTTTTAAAATTGCACAGCAAACGTATCAATGTGGAATATACTTTCCAAGTTTGTCTCATAAAAATATGTATTCAATCAATTTAAACATAAGTAAAGAAACTATTCTTACATTGATAGCTGATAAATTAGTTTAAAAGCTTATTTTGCCGAGCCCTTCCGGCACGGCACTGTTCCAATTTGTTTATTTTATTTCATACTTTTTACAAAACCATTTGTTAGCAACCTTTAATAGTTGCCTAAGGATTATCCAAACCGAATGTCCATCGGATGGACCCAATTCGACTTATTAACGATTCAATAGGTACCTGTTTCGTCCCATATTTAACTTTGAAAAAATTAAAAAAATTATTTCCAAACTTTCGATCGCGCTCACAAACAATAGGGGTCTGTAGCCTACGGTCGTCTACGCGTCGAAAAAGTTTAAATCGAAAAAACTAATTTTTGTGGCCTGTATCGAATGCCAACGAGATCCCGATATTTCTCGAATTTAAAAATTAATAACTTTTTTCCCGTACACCCTGTATATTCAAAATTTTTACACATTGTACCCCCACTATTCCTCTCTAAACTGAAAAAGTTTCAATCCTCCCACTCTTACCGTTTCCGAGAAAAGAAATCGCAAATGTGAAAATGTCGAAACTGACGACGAACAACTTATTTTAAATGTAGCCGCCGTATATAATACTAGACTGGGTACATATCGCTAATCGTCAGCCGAGAGTGCATCTAATATTAGTACTAAAAAAATAATTTTCTTTTCCTTTTCTCTATTTACTATTGCTTTTTATACCTCACCTTCCTGCGGAACGTGAAGGAGAAACATATCGCCAAATTGTCATTATAATAACAACTGAAAAAAACTAAAAAATAAAAAAACGGGTGCAAAATTTGCGGTTTCTCGTATAGATAGGTAGTTTTTGGAGACGGCATCGTATAGTGGTCGACGTCCTATTTCCAATGCCGTCTCGCTCGATTCGCTACGACTTTTTGTTACTGAAATATATGATATTAACTATTCTTACATAGATAGCTGATAAATTGGTGAAAATTTTATTGTGCCGAGCCCCTTGGGCACGGCACTGTTGGAGTTCATTCGTTTCATTTTATACTTTTGACAAAACCATTTGTTAGCAACCTCTAATTTTGGAACATTTCAATTCGTGTTAAAAAATAAATTTAGTTTCTTCACAAACCTAGTTGATTTTTTTCGTACCGAGGATTGTCGCTGTAAGAATCCAAAATTTAAAAGACTTTCTGTACCTACCTACCTAAATAACGAAATATTAAAAAAATAAAATGACGCGCCTGGAATTGAACCCGGGATCACCGTGACCAAAAGTCGTAATCTAATATATACCACTAGGCCACCGACCACTTTGAAAACAATATAGAATATTATTGCCTTATTAAAGATAAAGCAACAAAAAAAAAACTTTTTATTGTAGTTTTTTTTATGATCCAAAGTAGTATTTGAGATGACCTAAACGAATATCCAAATCAAAAATATGTGGGACGAACCCAATTCGATTTATTAACGATTCAACATGTCCCTACATTGATTTAAAAAAAATCAAAAAATTGACTTCCCAACATCCGATTACCTTGGTAAACAATAGGCTTCTGTAGCCGACGGTCGTCTACGCGTCGAAAAAATTTAAATCGAGAAAACTTATTTTTACGACCTGTGTCGAATTTCAACGAGAATCCGATATTTTTCGAGTTTGGGGTTTAATAACTTTTTTTCGACACACCCTGTATATTCAAAATTTTTACACAACGTACCCCTACTATTCCTATCTAAACCCTAAAAGTTTCAATCGTCCCACTCTAACCGTTTCCGACAAAAAAAAGTCGCAACTGTGAAAATGTCTTACATAGACGAAATTGTTCAAGAGCTGATCGGGGTTTTCGAGATTCCGCGCGGAAGAGACGTATATAATACTAGACTGGGTACATATCGCTAATCGTTAGCCGAGAGTGCATCTATTATTAGTACTAAAAATTTGTATTTAAAAAATATTTTTCTTAGCTTCTTTTTTCTATGTTTTCTATTGCTTTTTTTGCCTCACCTTCCTGCGGAACGTGAAGGGGAAACATATCGCCAAATTGAAATTATAACAACTGACAAAAACTAAAAAATAAAAATAACGGGTGCAAAATTTCCGTTTTCTCGTATAGATAGGTAGTTTTTGAAGACGGCATCGTATAGTGCTCGATGTCCCGTTTCCAGTGCCGTCTAGCTCGATTTGCTACGACTTTTCGTTACTGAAATATATGATATTTAATATTATGATATTGACATTGAACCTGTCAGCACCGATTCTTTAAAATCGCACAGCAAAGGGTGTAATGTGAGATATATTTTCCAAGTTTGTCCTTTAAAAATATTTATTCAATCAATTTAAACATAAGGAAAAGAAACTATTCTTACATTGATAGCTGATAAATTGGTAAAAATGTTATTGTGCCGAACCCTTCGGGCACGGCACTGTTCGAATTGGTTCATTTAATTTCATACTTTTGACAAAACCATTTGTTAGCAACCTTTAATTGTTATTGTAAAGCATTTCAATTCGCGATAAAAAATAAATTTAGTTTCTTCACAACCCCAGTTCGTTTATTTCGTACCGAGGATTGTCACTGTAAAAATCCTAAATTTAAAAAACTTTCAATAGGTACCTAAATAACGAAATATTAAAAAAATAAAAAGACGGGCCTGGAATTGAACCCGGTATCATCGCGACCACAAGTCGTAACCTATTATATACCTACCTACCACTAGGCCCGACCACTTTGAAAATAAATTATAATATAGAATATTTATATTGCCGTATTAAAAATGAAAAAAATACGATTTATTTAAGCTTGACGAGCTCTTTCCGCTAAGGTACATTACATTTCAATCAAAAGTTGTTTTCCGTACGAAAAACAATGAAAACCGTAAAAGAATTAAATAGTAATTCTTACTTTTTTATAATTTGCACCCTTTATATTACAGGTAGGTATAGAACAATATATTTGAAAAAAGTAGTATTTGAGATGACCTAAACGAATCTTCAAACCAAAAGTGTGTCAGACGCACCCAATTCGATTTATTAACGATCCAACATAACCCTACATTGATTTTAAAAAAATTAAAAAATTGACTTCCCAACTTCCGATCATGTTCGCAAACAACAGTGTTTTGTAGCCCAACGTCGTCTACACGCCGATAAAGTTTAACTCCATTAAAATGCTTTTTGGCACCTGTATCGCGCCACAACGAAATAAAAACATATTTTTCAACTTTCACTTTAATAACTTTTTTCCGGTACACCCTGTATATTGGAAATTTTTCTAAGACGTACCCCTACTATTCCTCTCTACATCCAGAAAATTTTAATCGTTTTGCTCTAACCGTTTCCGAGAAAAAAATTCGCGAATATCTAAATGTGGAACAGCCTCCCACCACGCGGCGACGGATTATCAATGTCGGAACGCCATCTTTAAAATCGAGATTACAACTATTTCTGAAACATTTTGGGCAAATATTTTGGTCAATAAAATTAGAAGAAGGTTCAAGGTAGATATTCCACCCGATTTAAAATCTGGAAATGTTCTTATTATTCTAGCAAGTCACGCTAAAAACACCCATTTTTCGCCATTTTTGACAGCCGGATTTTTAGAATTAATAATTAATTTAGATACATCAATATCAAGGCACTCTTAGTCAAAAGTGAATGGTGTTAGAATTTGTAAAGATTGCCTGTTTCCGCACCCAAAAAAGCGACTTTTCTCAATTTTGCGAATATATTTTAATAATTTTGGATATGTAGAGGTGTTGAGAAGTAATCAGCGCATTTTTTGAGAAAAAAATAAAACGGTTTTGTTAAAAATTGAATAAGCTACAGTCGATATAGTAAAAAAAAAGCTGCCGTTTTTTCCGTATTAAAGATAAATAAACGAAAAAATATCTCTTAAATACAATTTGACAAGCTCTATCCGCTAAAGTTTACAACGTTTTGATCAAAAGTCGTTTTCAGTACGAAAAAAAATAAAAACCGTGAAAAAATCAGGCCTAACTTTATGATTTCCACTTTCTTACAATTTTCGGCAATTTCCATTCCAGTTAGGTATAGAACGATATATTGAAAAAAGGTAGATTTTGAGATGGCCTAACCGATTATCCAAACCGAATGTCGATTGGATGCACCCAATTCGACTTATTAGCGATCCAAGAGGTACCATTTTCGACCAAATTTTGACATTGAAAAAATCAAAAAAATTACTTCCAAACTTTCGATCGCGCTCACAAACAATAGGGTTCTGTAGCCCACGGTCGTCTAAGCGTCAAAAAAGTTTAAATCGATAGAAACAATTTTTATGAACTGTATCGAATTTCAACGAGAATCCAATATTATTCGACTTTAAAAATTAATAACTTTTTTCCAATACACCCTGTATATTCGAAATTTTTACACAACGTACCCCTACTATTCCTCTCTAAACTGAAAAAGTTTCAATTGTCCCACTCTAACCGTTTCCGAGGAAAAAAATCGCAAATGCGAAAATGTCAAAAGAGACGACGGCCACGACTGCCACGACGCCGACAACATTATTCTCACGAACGATCCTATATAGTGCGAGATTGTCTAGAGGTGGTCGGGGTTCTTCCGCGCGAAGGAGATTAATAACATATCGCGGAAAGCGATATGTTAACTAGACTGGGTACATATCGCTAATCGTCAGCCGAGAGTGCATCTAATATTAGTACTAAAAAGATTTACAAAAATTTACAATAAAAAAATACTTTTCTTTTCTTTTTTTCTATTTACTATTGCTTTTTTTGCCTCACCTTCCTGCGGAACGTGAAGGGAAAACATATCGCCAAATTGTCATTATAACAACTGACCAAAACTACACAATGGTGCAAAATTTCCGTTTTCTCGTATAGATAGGTAGTTTTCTGAGACGGCGCCGTATAGGTGCTCTTTAAACTCGCACACCTTTGTGCAATGTGGGATATACTTTCCATATTTGCTCTATAAAAATATGTAAGTATTCAATCGATTAAAACATAAGCAAAAAATTATTCTTACATGGAAGCTATCAATTATTATCAGCTAATAAATTTGTAGAAATATTATTGTGCCGAGCCAATACGTCCCTTATTATCGCTTTTAGAATAGAAAGCAATATAACCTTTTATCTGGACCATAGAAAAAGGCAACTTTTTTATTTGAAGAGGTTCTATCTAAGCTTTATCAGTTTCGAGATATTGGCTAATATATGAAAACCACTTTTAATTCCATATCTCAAAAACTATAAGACCTACAAAAAATTTCTAAGAACTTAAAGTAAAGATCTCTTAAGGATGCTACTTATTAGTTATATACATTGTTGCCGTATCTCTTTCAGTTTCCGAGGAAAATGGTCTTTCATGGATTTCATAGCATTTTCCTGAGCATATACATGGAAAAAATGCCAAAATTTAAAATTCGCAAATAAGTCAATTTTTCGGTACATTTTCATCAAAAATAACGTAAAACCCGAAAATAGCGAAGAAAATATGATAAATAACAATTCTATGAATTAAAAAAAAAATCCAGAAAACTCGGATTTTTTGGTCGGTTTTCACAGTTTCCTCAATACGTCCCTTATTACGGCCTTTGGAACAAAAGTTAATATAACGTTTTATCTGGACAATAGAAAAAGGCAACTTTTTTATTTAAAGAGTTTCTATCTAAGTTCTAGCAGTTTCGAGATATTGGCAAATACGTGAAAACCACTTTTAATTCCATATCTCAAAAACTATAAGACCTACAAAAAATTTCTAAGAACTTAAAGTGAAGATCTCATAAAGATGCTACTTATTAGTTATATACATTGTTGCTTTTTTTGCCTCACCTTCCTGCGGAACGTGAAGGGGAAACATATCGCCAAATTGTCATTATAACAACTGACAAAAACTAAAAAATAAAAATAACGGGTGCAAAATTTCCGTTTTCTTGTATAGATAGGTAGTTTTTGAAGACGGCATCGTATACTGCTCGATGTCCCGTTTCCAATGCCGTCTCGCTCGATTCGCTACGACTTTTCGTTACGGAAATATATGAAATTTAATATTATGATATTGATATTAACATTGAACCCATCAGCACCGGCTTTTTTTAAAATCGCACAGCAAACGTATCAATGTGGAATATAATTTCCAAGTGTGTCCTATAAAAATATGTATTCAATCAATTTAAACATAAGTAAAGAAACTATTCTTACATTGATAGCTGATAAATTAGTTCAAAAGCTTATTTTGCCGAGCCCTTCCGGCACGGCACTATTCCAATTCGTTTATTTTATTTCATACTTTTTACAAAACCATTTGTTAGCAACCTTTAATAATTGCCTAAAGGATTATCCAAACCGAATGTCGATCGGATGGACCCAATTCGACTTATTAACGATTCAATAGGTACCTGTTTTTAGTCCCATATTTAACTTTGAAAAAATTTAAAAAATTATTTCCAAACTTTCGATCGCGCTCACAAACAATAGGGGTCTGTAGCCTACGGTCGTCTACGCGTCGAAAAAGTTTAAATCGAAAAAACTAATTTTTGTGGCCTGTACCGAATGACAACGAGACTCCGATAATTATCAAATTTAAAAATTAATAACTTTTTTCCCGTACACCCTGTATATTCAAAATTTTTACACATTGTACCCCCACTATTCCTCTCTAAACTGAAAAAGTTTCAATCGTCCCACTCTTACCGTTTCCGAGAAAAGAAATCGCAAATGTGAAAATGTCTTACATAGACGAAATTGTTCAAGAGCCGATCGGGGTTTTCGAGATTCCGCGCGGAAGAGACGTATATAATACTAGACTGGGTACATATCGCTAATCGTCAGCCGAGAGTGCATCTATTATTAGTACTAAAAAATTTTATTTAAAAAGTATTTTTCTTAGTTTCTTTTTTCTATGTTTTCTATTGCTTTTTTTGCCTCACCTTCCTGCGGAACGTGAAGGGAAAACATATCGCCAAATTGTCATTATAACAACTGACCAAAACTACACTATGGTGCAAAATTTCCGTTTTCTCGTATAGATAGGTAGTTTTCTGAGACGGCGCCATATAGGTGCTCTTTAAAAGTTCTATACGATAGCTGTCAAATTTTGACAGTTAAGTGTCAATTTTTTTTTTGCTTTTTCGTAAAGAGAGTTATAGCTGTAAGAGTCCGAAATTATAAAATTATTAGGTCCCTAAATAACAAAGTTCTATACGATAGCTGTCAAATTTTGACAGGTAAGTGTCAATTTTTTTTTTAGATTTTTTGTAACGAGGGTTATAGCTGTAAGAATCCTAAATTTAAAAATTTGTCAGTACCTAAATAACACAGTTTTATACGATAGCTGTCAAATTTTGACAGGTAAGTGTCAATTTTTTTTTAGATTTTTTGTAACGAGGGTTATAGCTGTAAGAATCCTAAATTAAAAAATTTCTCAGTTCCTAAATAACAAAGTTCTATACGACAGCTGTCATTTCGACAGGTAAATATCAATTTTTTTTTAAGCTTTTCTTGTATCTAGGATTATAGCTGTAAGAATCCGAAATTTAAAAAAAATTCAGTACCTAAATAACAAAGTTCTATACTACAGCTGTCAGATTTTGACAGGTAAGTGTAATTTTTTTTTAGCTTTTTCGTATAGATTATTATAGCTGTAAGAATCCAAAATTTAAAAAATTTTCAGTACCTAAATAACGACATTAAAAAAAAAAACTTTAAAAAAAAGAAAAAAAAACAGTGGGGTTTGAACCCTCGACCTTCGTCTCCAAAATCAACAGCCTCTACTACTACGCTACCGAAGCTTAGAGAGTGATTTGTGGTAAATAGGATATTAATGACGTATTCGATATTACATAGAACGTTGAGTATTGAAGACACACACAAATAATACACTTTTTTCAATTATTTTTGGTCAACCGCAAAGAAAAAGGTCCAAGACAGGTGTTTCATACATTAAATTCTCTCCAAATATTATAAAAACTATAAAAATTGAAGTTAATATGCCTCCTGCAAGCCATTTTTATTATTACAAGTACGGGATAAATGCGATATTTTCCCCCTTATTTTTGGTCAAACGAAAAAGATAAAGGTTCAAGGTAGGTATTTCCCACAAAAGACGTAATCTAAATGGTCTTATTCCTCTAAAAAATCAATTTGGAAATCGCATTTTTCACCTATTTTTGACAGATGGTATAAAAGTTAAAGTTCAGGAAAACGTACGTGGTAAAACCATGGCCAACTTTTTCTAAATCGAATGGTGTTAGAATTTGAAAATTGTGCCTGTTTCCGCACCCAAAAAAGCAACTTTGCTAGAATTTGCGAATATATTTTGATAAGTTTGGACATGCAGGAATATTGAAAAGTAATTAGCGCATATTTTGAGAAAAAAATAAAACGGTTTTGTTAAAAATTGAATAAGCTACAGTCGATATAGTAAAACCTCTGGTGAAGGAACCTATAAAAAAATCAGGAATTAATTTTTTTGAGCCACAAAATATGTTTTCCTAAAGATCGCTTATAATACAAATTAAAGCTTCTTTATCCGTTGATATAGTGTACCAAGAAAAATTTCAAAATGTTATATATTATAGACACTTGCAGAATTATTTAAGCAAACCAGTGTAACGCCAACAGAAATTACGGGAAAAAGTTCATAAGCTGCCGTTTTTTCTGTATTAAAGATAAAAAAACGAAAAAATATCTCTTAAATACAATTTGACGGCTCTATCCGCTAAAGTATACAACGTTTCAATCAAAAATCGTTTTCCGTACGAAAAAAAATAAACGGAATAAAAACTGAGAAAAAAATCACGCCTTACACTGTGGTTTCCAGTTTCTTACCATTTTCGGCAATTTCCATTCCAGTTAGGTATAGAACGATATATTGGAAAAAGGTAGATTTTGAGATGGCCTAACCGATTATCCAAACCGCATGTCGATTGGATGCACCCAATTCGATTTATTAACGATCCAATATGACCCTACATTGATTTTAAAAAAATCAAAAAAATTACTTCCCAACTTTCGATCGCGTTCGCAAACAACAGTGTTTTGTAGCCTAACGTCGTCTACATGTCGAAAAAGTTTAAATCGATTAAAATGATTTTTGCCACCTGTATCGCCCTACAACGAAAAAAAAACATATTTTTTAACTTTGACTTTAATAACTTTTTTCCGGTACACCCTGTATATTTGAAATTGTTCCCAGAACGTGCCCCGACTATTCCTCTCTACGTCCAGAAAGTTTGAATTGTTTTGCTCTAACCGTTTCCGAAAAAAAAAATCGCGAATATCGAAATGTCGAATAACCTTCTACCATGTGGCGACGGATAATCAATGTCGAAACGCCATCTTTAAAATCGAGATTACAACCATTTCTGAATCATTTTGGGCAAATATTTTGGTCAGTAAAATTAGAAGAAGGTTCAAGGTAGATATTCCACCCGATTTAAAATCTGGAAATGTTCTTATTATTCTAGCAAGTCACGCTGAAAACACCCATTTTTCGCCATTTTTGACAGCCGGATTTTTAGAATTAATTTAATTTAGATACATCAATATCAAGGCACTCTTAGTCAAAAGTGAATGATGTTAGAATTTGTAAAGATTGCCTGTTTCCGCACCCAAAAAAGCGACTTTTCTTAATTTTGCGAATATATTTTAATGATTTTGAATATGTAGAGGTGTTGCGAAGTAATCAGCGCATTTTTTGAGAAAAAAATAAAACGGTTTTGTTAAAAATTGAATAAGCTACAGTCGATATAGTAAAAAAAAAGCGGCCGTTTTTTCCGTATTAAAGATAAAGAAACGAAAAAATATCTCTTAAATACAATTTGACGAGCTCTATCCGCTAAAGTTTACAACGTTTCGATCAAAAGTCGTTTTCAGTACGAAAAAAAATAAAAACCGTGAAAAAATCAGGCCTAACTTTATGATTTCCACTTTCTTACAATTTTCGGCAATTTCCATTCCAGTTAGGTATAGAACGATATATCGGAAAAAGGTAGTTTTTGAGATGGCCTAACCGATTATCCAAACCGCATGTCGATCGAATGCACCCAATTCAACTTATTAGCGATCCAAGAGGTACCATTTTGGACCAAATTTTGACTTTTAAAAAATAAAAAAAATTATTTCCAAACTTTCGATCGCGCTCACAAACAATAGGGTTCTGTAGCCCACGGTCGCCTACGCGTCGAAAAAGTTTAAATCGAAAAAACTAATTTTTGTGGCCTGTATCGAATTTCAACGAGATCCCGATATTTCTCGACTTTGACGTTTAATAACTTTTTTCCAGCACACCCTGTATATTCGAAATTTTTACACAACGTACCCCCACTATTCCTCTCTAAACTGAAAAAGTTTCAATCGTCCCACTCTAACAGTTTCCGAGAAAAAAAATCGCAAATGTGAAAATGTCGAAAGCCACGGCGGCGGCGGCGGCGGCGACAACATACATACATTATTTTCACCGAAGCGCCGTATAACATATCGCGGTGTAGCGCGATATGTAATAAGTTTTTATTTGAAAAAATTAATTAGTTTTCATAATAAACATTCCTGATTTTAAATAAATTTGCTCCATCTTTATGTTCTCATTGTATATTATGTACGTCCATGTTTCTTCCGGCTTTTCCAAGTCATGTTTAAATAAAAGTCAGAATCGTCTTCCGCATGTATACTAGGTACCTAGTATACCGATTTATTCTGGTGCATTTTGCTTTTTTATTAGAGCTAAAGTGACGGATTTAAAAAAAAAATCAATATCCATTTATTCAATCTTGGAAAGGGCCATAAAAGAACGACTAACTAAATTCCTTATGAGTAATAACATCTTATCACCAAATCAATTTGCTTTTACAGAAGGTGCTTGCACCAATGATGCAATATATAACATGGTGGTTGAGGTAACAGGGAACATGAATAGTAATAAGAAAACCTTATCTATATACTTAGACCTTGCCAAGGCATTTGACACGGTCCCCCACCCTGCCTTACTGGAGGTTCTCTCAGGGTATGGGGTAAGGGGGCCTGTGTTGGGCCTTTTTCAATCATATCTCAGCCATCGTATTCAAATTGTAAAAATCAACAATGTTTTGAGTGATCCAATAACGATAAAAATGGGCATACCACAGGTCACAGTGCTGGGCCCAATTTTGTTTATAATCTACATAAACTCGCTCCTTAAAGAGACTGCAACAGGTGGAACAGTTTTGTCATATGCGGATGACACCGTAGTCATTTTTACGGCTGAAGACTGGGATACACTACAAGGCATTGCTGAAAGTGGCTTGAGAATAATTAAAAATTGGCTTGATTCATTTCAACTTTCTCTAAATATAAAAAAAACTAATTACATTGCTTTTTCGCCAACAACTAAAAATCGGCCCCACTATAACAGACTAACCTTAGATAATAATAATAATAATACCATTAATGAAGTAGAAGAGACTAAGTACTTGGGAATTATAATAGACCGGCATTTAAAGTGGGACAAACAAATAAAAAAAATTGTAAAAAGTGTTAGAAATTTGATACATAAATTTTACTTATTGAGAGAATTTATGAGTGAAAGATTGTTAATTATGATTTACAGGTCATTAGTGGAGTCTATCATATCATATGGAATCGTAGTTTGGGGGGGCATTATATAAGGCAACATTAAAACCACTAAACACTGTTCAAAACTGTATACTAAAAGTAATTTATAGAAAATCTAGACTATATTACACCGCTTTTCTTTACTCATCTGAAGTGTTAAATGTAAGATGTCTTTATGTTTTAAATGTATGTAAGTTTATGAAAAGACTAAGAAATGTGGATAGAATATCTCACAAATATCAAACCAGAGCTAAAGTGCAAGAAAATTTCAAGTGTTCAAAAAATAACAAAAACTTGAATTTGAAATCAGTTTGTCTACATGGGACCCAAACTGTTTAACCTCTTACCGGTTGAAATACGTCATATTAAAGTAACTAAAGTTTTTGGTAAAGAATGTGCTCGATACATATTTAACAATTTCCATTAGATATTTGGAAGATTGTTTTGAGTGTTTGGATTGGAGGGTTTTCGGTCTTTGAGACTCTTGTGCTATGTTGCAGACTAGTCTTCTGTTGTTATTAAATGGGCCTTACTCTGTTTGTGCAAGTGTATTAGGTAGTAAGTAAAGGTTTAAGAACTAAGAACCTACAATATCCGCTACAATACTTTTGAATAACATCACAGAAACACATACAGATATTATATATCTAGGTGTTTTTGTTAGTAATAAGTGTACTTTTGTCTTAATGACTTTATAGAGTTTATTAATTTGTAATTTATAAGTTGTAAACTTTTGTTAGTAATAAGTTTACTTTTGCTTTGAATGACTTTATAAAGTTTGTTGAATTGTAATTTATGAATTGTAATAAATAAAAAAAAATAAAAAAAATAAATAAGAAATAAAATTTATTATTTTTTATTAGTTTTATCCAAAAAGTCTACTTGTTGGAGCAATTAGTCAGGACTAAAAATTTTTAACCCATATAACAAGATCAGTAAAGTTGACAGTATTTTAGACCCCAATCCTAAAATGACAAAAGTAATAAAGTTCGTTTCTAAAATGCGTTGTGATAATGTCATTATTCAGTTAAGTAGTGACGACAGTACCCAATACTATAATTTGTACTGCTTGTGGTGGTCTCGCCGCAGGCGAAAATATTTTGGGGTCACGAGTGACCAAGTTATTCAGCCAATAAGAAATTTTGCATTAAAAGGGATAAAATAGGATTAAAGTTAAAGCAAATTCTAAAAAAGGATGAAGTATACAGTTAAAATTAGTTTTGTTTTTCCTTTTCAATATGTTTTGCCCCAATATTCTTGATGGGATTTGAAGGGATAGGGGTTGATATTTTAAAAAATATATAAGCAGTGGTGTGTGTACTCTTTAAACACAGTAAATATTTCATTCATAACCCCTCCTCCCCCAAGCAAACGGTTTTAAATGACACAGGTGTCAGGTCAGCAATTTGTAAAATTCTATGAATTAAACCAGCCAAATTGTTATTATTTGTGTATACAGTGATGGGCTAAAATATGGAACAAATTCATTTAAAAATCAGGTATTCATTTTTTGAAAAAACGCTCTGACACGTCGATTATAATTCTTTCTTTCGGATTTTTTGCCTCAAAAAGAAATTATACCGGGTGTGTCAAAAAGTAGATGTAGCAACATTTTTTTGTTTTTTAAATAGAACCCCCGTATTTTTACTTATCACCCTAATTCTAAGTCAAATTCTGCGCATAATTCATGTAGCATACTCTATCCTTATCTCTAACGGTTTTAGAGAAAAATTACATCATAAAAAAAAATTCTTTAAAAAAAGGTTAAAAAACTAGTTTATTAAGTGTTGAAAATGCAAACCATTAACTTCTTGACAATATGCTAATCTACCTAAAAACCCTTCTAAAACATTATTTACAGTATTTTCATTAATTTGCCTAATTTCATATCTAATTTTAAATTTTAAGTCTTCCAAATTTTGTGGTTTATCCTTATACACTTTTGATTTCCAATAACCCCAAAGAAAGAAATCCATAGGTGTCAGATCGGGAGATCTTGCAGGCCATTCTATGGGTCCTCTTCTACCTATCCATCGTTCGGGAAATACAGTATTCAAATACTCTCGTACTTGTCGAGCAAAATGAGGCGGAGCACCATCCTGCTGAAACCAAATAGACGCTTCTGGTAGATGAGGCTGATTCGGATTTGGAAAATCCGTTGCTAGTGTGGGAATTAATTCATTTTGAAGAAATTGTAAATACCGGTCTCCTGTAAGATTTCCGTCGAAGAAAAAAGATCCAATAATTCTATCATTTAATATCCCTGCCCAAACATTTACTTTTTGTGGGTATTGCGTGTGCTGTTCTCTCATCCAACGGGGATTATTTGTACCCCAATACCGAAAATTTTGTCTGTTTACCGAACCATTCAAACAAAACGTGGCTTCATCGCTAAAAAGTATGTTGCGATGGAAAAATAGATTTAGGTTGCAAATTTCCATCATAGTTTCACAAAACTGTAGTCGGCGGTCGGGATCATCTTTGTTTAGCTCGTGCAGCAACCTAATTTTATACGGATGGTACTTTTCTTGTTTCAATACCCGCAATACAGATCGTCGGCTAACATCATTATTAAGGGCTACTTCAGTGGATGCACTATGAGGATTATCTTCAACCTCTAACAAAATGTTCAATTGTGAGTTTTCACTAATTTTTGGACGACCTGGCCGTAGACGATCCTTTATATTCCCTGTTTCCCTGAATTTCTTCTCAATTTTACTTACTGTAGATCTTGTAATCGGCCGTTCTGGATACTTAGCGTTAAACAAGTTACAAACTTCTTCTTGACTTCTTGTTTTGTCTCCACATCCAATTAAAATTTCGATTCTTTGTGTTTCATTTAAATGCACCGTGATCACCGTTTTTCAAAATTATACCTAAACTAATTTTTGATTGACACATGACTTGCTATCGTAGTAACAATTCATTTAAATTTACCTGTTTACCTTTAAGTAGGTACATGTACCTTTTTTTAAAGATTTTTTTTTATGATGTAATTTTTCTCTAAAACCGTTAGAGATAAGGATAGATACATGAATTATGCGCAGAATTTGACGTAGAATTAGGGTAATAAGTAAAAATAGGGGGGTTCTATTTAAAAAACAAAAAAATTTTGCTACATCTACTTTTTGACACACCCGGTATAATTTCTTTTTGAGGCAAAAAATCCGGAAGAAAGAAATATAATCGACGTGTCCGAGCGTTTTTTCAAAAAATGAATACCTGATTTTTAAATGAATTTGTTCCATATTTTAGCCCATCACTGTATGTTGTTGTAGATAATTGTAACTATAGGGAAAGGGGATTTTAAAACTACCATTACCTCCTCTTGGCTACAGCCGATAGCAAGAAAACTAAAACTAAAAAGATGCTGAGAAATTCCTATTTTCTCAGCCTTAAATTAATTTGGATTTTTTTTTATTATTTCAGAAAACACACTATAGCCCCCTCTATAGATCCGTCACTGCTAGTGACGCATTCGCCATTTCGTTAGTTGATTAATATCTGGAAATTTTTTCATTTTATACAAAAATCGGTCAAATACTCCTCTTTGGAGCATACCTATCTACATATTTATATTAAAAAAGGTTGGATTTATTATTCGATATTCGTAGTGTTCGCTTTTAACTGATATAATTTTAAATTTGTAATTTATCAATTATTAGTTTTTTTTTACCTTTATTGATGATATCGCAATTCAGTAAGAAATATTAGGTTATCCCATTAGCGGCAACCCCAATAACAAACTATAAGTAGAATGCACGCACTTGGTGGTTTAAGACTCGGCACTACTTCGAAGCGTTCATTCTCTTTTGGCGATACCGCAACTGTACGTTTTTCGTCTGACGCGAACGATATCGTCCTGCTATCGTCGCAGTTTTGAGTTGCAGGCTGCACAATAATAATTGTGAACTGACGAAATCGGACGCGCAGATTTAAAAATTAGACGACATGTCCCGATCCAGAACGAAAGCAGCTGAGATCAACTGTTGTTTTTAGTGGCGTCTAAGAAAGATCCTTTTCTTCGCTAAATACAGTGTGTCCGAAATTCAAGTCTCTATATGGGTATCTCGCTTAATAGGTGAGATAGAAAATTGGTTAAATGGGGAATATTCTAGAGAATTTAATGCCGATCTCGAATCCTTTTTCAAAATTATTAAAAGTTTTGTAGTTTTTCACTTATTAAACAAAAACTAAAAATGGCGCATATCGTTTTTTTTAATAGGGGCTTAACGGTTAATTTGACATACCCCAAAGTGATACATTCTTAAGACACTTTTTAGGGAAGAACATTTCTGTATAAAAAGAAAATGCAGATTGTCTTTTGTTTGTGAGTTACCCACAGTAACTTTGTTATTTCTTATGGCGGCCATCTTGGATTTGTACATAAAATTATTTCTCTTTGAATTACCTTTTAAACGATGTGACATATGCTACCAAAATTTTGGAGAAATACTCTTAAACTATTAAAAAAAACAGTTTTATCGTTAACTTGGCAACAGCGCACGCATCTAACATAGCATGTGGGTACATCCAATGGTATTAGTTTAATAATAAAAACATTTTCTGCCCCAAATAATTATTGTTTTCTAGCCAATAAAATAATTAACGCATTTTTTGTCCACGGTCTTTAATAGGTTTGGCAACGCCGCCATAAAAAAAATCCTAATCGGAATGAAACGAAAAAGAATTCAATTAGAAAAAATAGGGCTTTTAACTAAAAATCGCGTCTTTTTTTGTTTGCAATTACATTTAGTTAAAATATTAAGAAAAAATTGATCAGAATAAAAACTTTACAAACAAAAAAAAATGCAAACCTTTTTTCCTTTTTTAATTTTGCCAAACCTAAGTAGGTATTGTTTTTTTTTTTGGCTTTGGCATGTCTGCCATTCAGCCATAAGTAGGTTTTATTACATTAAAATTATTTGGTATAATCATATAATAACGGAAGGATTATTGTTACATGGTAGGCCGTGATATTTTTGCATGGTAAAAAGGCCATGATATTTTTACATGGTAGGCCATGGTATGCACTATTAGAAAAAATGAAGTGCCTATTTATTTGTCATTCAAGATTCTAAAAAGTGGTTTAAATTGTATGATATTACCTACATCTTATCTTATTTTGAAAATGGCACAAATTTTAAATAAAGAAAAATTTGATATGTTGCAATCACACCGAAATGCTGAACTAGCTTCGCTAGATATTTGGAATTGTATCCAGAAAGACATCAACCGCATAAAACCTATTACTTGGTTTTGGTTAGGTTAGGTCAGGTTCAGAATTTAAGGATCTTGTAAGAAACTGTATTCTAAAAAAATAAAGGTTTAAGAGGTGCTTTAAATGGTTTAATTACTATCTGCTATGTTAGATGCATGCGCTGTTGCCAAGTTAACGATAAAACTGGTTTTTAAGAATTTAAGAGTATTTCTCCAAAATTTTAGTAGCATGTGGCACATCGTTTAAAAGGTAATTTAAAGAGAAATAATTTTATGTACAAATCCAAGATGGCCGCCATAAGAAATAACAAAGTTACTGTGGGTAACTCACAAACAAAAGACAATCTGCATTTTCTTTTTATACAGAAATGTTCTTCCCTAAAAAGTGTCTTAAGAACATAACACTTTGGGATATGTCAAATTAACCGTTAAGCCCCTATTTAAAATAAACGAAATGCGCCATTTTTAGTTTTTGTTTAATAAGTGAAAAACTACAAAACTTTTATTAATTTTGAAAAAGGATTCGAGATCGGCATTAAATTCTCTAAAATATTCCCTATTTAACCAACTTTCTATCTCATCTATTAAGCGAGATACCCATATAGAGACTTGAATTTCGGACACACTGTAATCTTATTTACTATACTGCAAGAGAGATGTTTTTACTATCAAAAAAAACAAATTTCATGATTTTCTAATCAGACAACTTAGAATGTGAGTAAATAATTTCTACCCAGAGTCATTAATGTCATAATCAAAGTTGCCTAGGTAGTTAATATACCGGGTGTAATAGGATCATGGTACACCCCCCGTATCTCCGTTAGTTTTAAAGGTTATTGATTGAAATTTGGGATATCCCATATACATAATAAGCGGCACTTTTTGACCTACAAATGATTTTTTTTTCACCTCCGGTTTCGCCGGAAGTGACACCAACTTTTGATTTTTAAATGGAACACCCTGTATATTATTACATTTTGGAATTATGCATAATTTTCTGAATCCAATGATATCACAAAAGTGACATTTCAAGCGTAAAAAATATTTATTATTTAATTTTTAATTTTCGGATACGCAAATAAATGTTTTACTTGCTCTTCAAGAAAATCCTGTTCCTCCAGTTCGGCAACTTGCAAGAAAAACATAAGCCATACCAGAGTACATAACATATCGACCTATTCTACCGTGGCCATGCGTCTGCATTCAAGTTAATGAAATCATGTCAAATCCGTCCTTATAAAATGTTCATGGTACAAGACTTACTGGAAGATGATCCGGACCGCCGTCTTCAGTTTTGTGAAGTGATGATGAATGCACTTGATCAGTATTTAGTGAATTCGAAATGGACAATTTTTACAGACGAGTGTACTTTTGTATTAAATGGTAAGTCAATAAACAGAACTGCCGATATTGGTAGGCAGAAAATCATTACTGGACGCGAGTAACACACAACCCAGCTAACCTACATTGTGATACATATCTGGATTTTTTGCAAAAAAATCTGATCCAGTTTTGACTGCTTTATTTTCTCACCATGCAAAAGCAAATTTTCGGAGAACACCATTCCAAATTCAACGACACTCCATACGTCACTTTTTGATACTTTAAATTATTTTTAATTTTATTTTTATTTTTTCGTCTAGATTGCTATGAACTCTCTAAAATTGTTTACTTCTAAACCAAAATCTTGATAAAAATGCAATTTTCAAGTTTCATTGTGTTTTAAATTTTTTACATACTTTTTAACTTTTTAAAAAGGCTGTTTCCAAGAGAACTCAATTTTTCCAAATGAAAACATATTGGCTCACTCGGGCAAAAAGATAGAGCACTTTTTTTCAACAATTTTATATCACACATCCTAATGTCAAGTTAAAAGAGCAGCGATAATTTTTAAAAAATAACATTTTATGAGAAAAAATAAAACACGAAGCGCAAACGGCTTTGCATTTATCTAGGTACCCATGACGCCATAATGCTCATAAACAAATGAACATAATTACAAATTAAATATAATCATTAAAACAGTAAGAACAGTCTAGTTAGTCCAGTTGTTCAAAATGCCTTTCTTGTTCTTCATGACAAGCGCAATTGTTTTGAATTGATTTTCTTACAACCTGGCTGCTTGAGAACTGTTTTGCAAACATTCGCCATAAATTAGTACCATATGGATTTTTTAGTTTCTGTTATAGGTTTCCATTTTAATATTTTATTACAAAATTAGAACTAATACACACTGGAAAAATCAAACGATAAAATAGCAAGCTACTGTTGTCATGTCAAACTTATTTCAATGATGGCGGATTTTAAATTTGTAATTATGTTTATTTGTTTATGAGCATTATGGCGTCTTGGGTACCTAGATAAATGCAAAGCCGTTTGCGCTTCGTGTTTTATTTTTTCTCATAAAATGTTATTTTTTATAAATTATCGCTGCTCTTTTAGCTTGATATTAGGATGTGTGCATATAAAATTGTTGGAAAAAAAGTGCTCTATCTTTTTGCCCGAGTGAGCCAATATGTTTCCATTTGGAAAAATTGAGTTCTCTTGGAAAAAGCCTTTTTAAAAAGTTAAAAAGTATGTAAAAAATTTAAAACACAATAAAACTTGAAAATTTCATTTTTATGAAGATTTTGATTTAGAAGTAAACAATTTTAGAGAGTTCATAGCAATCTAGATGAAAAAATAAAAATAAAATTAAAAATAATTGAAAGTATCAAAAAAAGACGTATGGAGTGTCGTTGAATTTGGAATGGTGTTCTGAATCGATATAGCCAAAAACATACAGGGTGTTCCATTTAAAACTCTAAGGTTGAGATCATTTCCGGTTAAACCGGAAGTGATAAAATGGCATCCGCTATGTCATCAAAAACAAAAGAATATCACATATAAACACACAAAATTTTAAATCTGTAATTTAAACAACAAAAAAGTTATAGGGGCGAGCGTACCTCCTGAAACACCCGGTAGTTACAGCAGGATCGTGCTCCGCTTCATTACGCCATAAATGTTCGACAACGTTTAAGTGGAGTGTTCGACAATATTTGAGTGAAGTAAACAAATCGCTGGATAGGAAGAATGGGTACCATTAAATGGCCGCCACGATTGCCGGACCTTAATCCTCTAAATTAGTTCCTTTAGGGTCACCTAAAAATCAGAGTTTACATAACAAAACTAGAATAGTTAGTGGAACTTAGGCAACGACTTATACAGATATTCCCCAATAAACCCCGAATATAGTACATAATGTTAAGAATAAATTTTACTGTAGATTAGAGGTTTGTCAAGAAAAAAATGTGCAATATTTCTAACAATTTTGCGTCTACATTACCGAAATGCCAAAGTAAATAGTTGGTCGTATTCCCATTTTATGCCCTTTTCATTGAGCATTACAATAAACACCTTTACATTTTTACAAATACCTTTGAGCTAAAATAAATCGTATGCCCTGTTTTGAATAAATTCATTGACAGCGGCGGGCCGAAAGCGTTTTATTTTAAATGCTGTGATAAGCTGTTAAGTGTTTACATGTAAATTTAATCCATACTATTCTCAAACCAGAAATATTCTAAATATTAAAAAAAAAACATTTTATTCCAATTTGTGATCTGATTTTGATATAACCACAATCATGTATTTCATATTAGGCATATTGTCCAACGCAGTTGCTTCTTTATTTTTGATTTTATTATTGTATACCTAAACCCAGAAGAAA
This sequence comes from Polydrusus pterygomalis, assembly GCA_963969555.1. NCBI lineage: Eukaryota > Metazoa > Arthropoda > Insecta > Coleoptera > Curculionidae > Polydrusus > Polydrusus pterygomalis. Next base: position 49,900,510 of record OZ018382.1, read on the forward strand.
CAGTGGTAAATTATTAAAAACATCATCTTTTATTTATTTCATGTCGTTTCCTTCAATTATCAGGTATTTAAGATCAGGCAAATTTTTCAATGCTCCAGGTTGGATTTCCTTTAATTTACAATTTTCTATTGTGAGATTAGATACAATATCCATGTCACTTACATAGCTTTTCCTTAAAATTGAAATGTCTTGGCCCAGAAAAAACAACTAGAATACTTCAGGAATGTTTTCTTTCAACCTGTCCGATTTTTCAATGGTTTTGGTAAACATATTATGTGATCTATTCCCTTTCTCGTATTCATTCAACTCTACATTTTGGAAGGTGTAAACGCCACTCTTTGCCGCAACCAGAAATAGTGATAAAATAAGAAATATTTGTATGGCGCATATTTTAGTATGAAGAATGTTGGTTTCTGTGAACTGGTATTTTTTTATATACTGGGTGAGTCGGAACGAGCGGACCAAACTTAAGGAGTGTAATATACACGCAAAAACAATTTAAAAAAACCTATATATTATGTTCTTATCCGATATTCATTTGTTTTCAAGTTATAGCGTAATACCAAATAAAGAAAAGTTCATATATTATCGGTTTCCTAATTATAGCGTTCTTTTAATAAAAATGTTTAAAAATACAGCCATTGACTTCTAAAAATTTTCTGCTTCGCCTACGAAGAAGGTTGCTCTTCTAATTGCTTCAGGTCTTTCTTCTTTAAAATTGGCTGCAGTATTTCTAATACGTCGAAATAGTACATCTCGAGAGTCCACTTTTACTTTGTACCCTTCATTTTTAAACCAGCCCCATAAACAACAATCTAGTGCTGTGAGGTCTGGAGATCTTGGAGGCCAATTAATAGGACCACCGCGATCAATCCAACGCCCTGGAAATGTTTAATCTAAATGTTGCTTGACCTGATGAGCAAAATGTGCAGGAGCTGCATCGTGCTGGTAATACATTTGCCTTCTGATATTTACAGGAACATCCTCTAGTAGTCCTTGTAACTCATGTTGTGAAAAATTTAGTTGTACCCTGTGAGGCGATTCTCCAAAATGAAAAGGCCAATTAAATAGCTATCGAGCATACCACACCACACGTTAACCGAAAACTTATGTTGAAAATTATTTTCAACTGTTGCGTGGGGATTTTCGATTGACCATACATGAGAGTTACGAATATTATTAATACCGTCACGGGTGAATGTTGCTTCATCTGTAAAAAGTATACGCGTTACAACACGATGATTATTTATCCACAGACAAAATTCAATACGTTTAGCATAATCTTCCGGTTTTAGGTGCTGTACTCTCTGTACATGGTATGGATATAAGCCTGGCTCGTGGAGTGTGTTTAATATTCTTTTTTGTAGAATGCCCAATTAAGTACCGATTCTTCGTGAGCCTGGTCGTTGCATTTCTACTATATCCAGAATATTTTCTACTTCTCCTAAACCTTGTCGAGTAGCTCATTCAGATGTAATGTTGGCACTGGAAAGCTTACCATTCTCGCACGAATTGTTAAAAACCCTGATAAACACGTTTCTAGTCGTATGCCTGTGATGTGGATACCGTTGATGATATTCTTCAATAGCAGCTGTAGCACTTCCATTTCAGAAGCCATAAATAACCACCATATTTGCATATTCTAAATTTGAATAAGTATTTGGCATTTTGTAACACATTAATCACTCAAACTTAAAAATAAACGTTTAATTACTGCCACAATACACACACACATTGTCAAGACAACATAGATGTCAAATAGTTTCAGGAGATACTCTAATTACGTAAAAAATTTTATAAAAGTGGAACGTAAAAAAAAATTTATATTGCGTTATAACTTGAAAACAAATGGATATCGGATAAGAACATTATGGGTTTTTTTACATTGTTGTCGCGTGTACAATACACTCCTGAAATTTGGTCCGTTCCTCCCGACACACCCTGTATATTCGTTTATTCGTAACATTTGTATTGAGTTAAGAGAAGTTTAATAAGGTTATGAAGTGATAACCTTCAACTTCTCAATAGTGATTATTTTTTACTAATTTGAATAATCGGTTTTAAATACAGTAGGTACAAAGTATCTTTTATTTTTAAAGCACATTATAAAATTGACTTATTATATTTGACCCGAAAATCCTGATATGAAATCACATTACAAAATTAATTTTAAAGATGGAAAAAAGAAACAAAGTATTAAAAATAGCAAATGTCTCACGATATATAGGCTTATCTCTTAAGGTTATTTCATTTTTGATAAATGTTTCGCCCCCGGCACATGTTATATATTTCTCTCGTAGATTAAAATAGAATTGATGTCGTTTATATTTAAAAACAAACTCTTTTGCTTTAAAATTAGGTCTAAACTTTCTTATTTTTGAGTTTATCAATATTTTTTATTTGCATTTAAAAATGTTTCGTTTTCCCAGTTCAAAAATGTATATTCACAAAACTTTTGCATGCCGTTCTGTAAGCCTCTGTAGTCTGTTTCCTCTACGGTCTTTCCCTTCTGTTTCTACAAGCTGGCTAAGCCACTGCAAACTGATATGTGTATTGCAAAGGTCTTAAAGCGTTTTTACATTTGCGACACGACATCGTCCCCAGGAGTTTCACTATAGGTACCTTTTTAAAAGAGCGATAGCGAAAAAGATATCATGTAATTATATCATCTGTCTTTATGTAGATCAAGGCTCAGAAAAATTATAACCTTTACCCCCGGCAAGTCAAACTGACTGAATTAAGTTACGGCATACCGCAAATATGGAGACTATGACGTAACGGTCAGCGATCATTGAACAGACTGTATAGAAGGCAAGTTAGATCTGAAGGGTTGAAATAAGCATAAAAATTATGCAATATACACGGTGGCTCAAATTAAAGGAGTACACTTTTTAATCGTCAATATATATTTTTTTTATTTTGCCCTGATTTAATTTATTTTTGGAGTAATAATGAACTAAAAGCGTCTCAGTAAAATGTGTAGTTTTTATCAATATATTTTGAACAGGGCTGGATTTAAAGATTTTTTAAACAAACGTGCTCTTATATGTCAATATTTAGCTCTTCGATGGTATTAAACCTTTGACCATTGTGAACATTTGCTTTCAAAATTCCCCATATGGAATTATCAACAGAGTTAAGGTCTGGACTATTGGGTGGCCACATCCCCGGTTCGATGTAATAGGGACATTGCTCAATCAAAAACATTCTTGTACTTCGAGAGGTGAGGGAAGGGGCACCGTCTTGTTGGAATACGTAATCTTCGCAGATTGCTTCAATTTCAGGAAGCAAGCGATGTAAAATTTGTTGTTGATGCGCCTCCGAATTGAGTTTTACTCCGACATCGACAAAAATGCCACAGAGACCATTACGCCAGCTGAAAACTGATTTATCTCGATTAAAATATTTTCCAAAGGGATTTCCCTCTTTACTCGCGCATTTAAATATACCCTATTATTTTGTGTATTCTTTGGCGGCCTCAAATAAAACATTTTGTCATTTGAAAACCATATTTTTGCAATATTTTCGCGAGAACGAAATCTTCATAGCAACATATTACATCTTTCTAATCGTTTCTCCTTTATTGGCATTAAGTTTTTGACAGTAAACTTTTTTAAAGACTTTAAGTTGGCAATCATATTTGATAACTCTTTGAACTATAGAACGGTGAATTATTGTTCTTTTTGTTATTTTTCTGGTACTTACAGAATTTTCAGTTCTCACATTTTTTATGATATTTCTTACCATGGCAATATTTTCTTAAGTTCTTAAAGTTTTTTTTCTTCCCCTCCCAACTTTTATTTCTATGGACCCATTATTTTCTCAAAGATGTCTTAAAAACTTTTTAATTGTTCCAACATGCCAATTTTTTTCAGGAAACTCTTTTACAATTTTTCATGCATAGTAATTGTGTTTTTGTCGAAAATATTTTTTAAGAATTCGATCCTCTTTACATAAGACTGCCATTGTGTACTGATTAGCTGTCACGAAGCGTATATAAAAAACATCAAAAAGTTTTTACTTACATTGTTAATTATCATGGATACTGCGATCATGGTTGAAATAAGCTTAAATTTTCAAATGATAACTGAAATATTTTAGTACATCATTGAACAAAAAAAGATGTATTTCTTGACTATTTAAATCTTTCAAAATGAGGCCTACACTGGAGTATTTCCGATAGTTAAACTACCAAAAAAAACGTATCATCTCAAATTTAAATAAAACAGTGTCCGTTTGCAACGAACATAAGCGCACGTTTGTTTAAAAAAATCTGTAAATCCGGCCCTGTGCCAAATATTTTAATGTAAATTAAACACTTAGCTGAGACGATTTTAGTTCTTCATTACTCCAAAAATAAATTAAATCAGTGCAAAATAAAAAAAAATATTCACGATTAAAAAGTGTACTCCATTAATTTGAGCCATAGTGTATGCCAATTATTTATATCAAATAATGAGAAAATTTTTATTTATAAATTATAAACAAATCTATTGGTCGTAAAAACATGCTGAATAAAAAAAATAACATGAAAAAAAGCAACAATTTTTTTTTATAAAGTGAGATATTATTAGGTCGGCCAGCGAAAAGTATTGATCGAAAATGTTTTCTTTATTATAGATAAACCGGAAAAATAACAAACTCGAAATCATTTTTAAAGTTGTACGATTGCCACCAAAGGCCGTAACTGACGGGATAAAATATAAGTTATTTTAAAAAATAGCCCAATTAAGGTACTGTTTAGATATCGGTAATAGAAAGCTTATCCATTCTTGCGGTAGTTTGGCCCTAGAGATTTTTTCGTATCTCCGAAAATAAGGGTGGGGGAAACTGGTAAATAAATTATAACCAAATGTACTTTTATGCAATTTTCATAAATTTGTACTCATTTAATTTTATGCTTAATAAAAAAACGTAGTTTTCTAGATGGTTGTTATCTATAAAATTTTTAGTTTTTGTTTCAAAAAATAAATGAATACGTTTCGTATAATATTTTTGAAAAGCATAAAAATATCTACATTTTGGCGACAACCACGTTTTCGAGATATTTCCACATAGCCGTAGTTTTTCCCAAAAAATTATAATGTTAACCATTTAAACTGATTTTTGTTGCTAAAATCTTGGTTAAGGAGGCCTTGGAAATGACTTAATCAAGATAATAGTACGCAATAAAACATGATATAAATTCGATTATCTCAGAAACGGCTGCTTAAAGCGACACCTACTAGGTATAGTCTGTTCAATGACCGCTGACCGTTACGATATATTCTCCATATTTTGCGGTACGTCGTAAATTACTTTAATCAGTTTGACTTACCAGTGGTACAGGTTGTGACTTGTCTTAGGCTTTATCTTCATAAAGACGGTTGCAAGTGGACAAGTAAAATACAAGCGCGTTTTTTCAAATTTTCAATTATTATTTTTATACTGTTAATGAACTTAGAAATACGTAGTTTATTTAGAGTAAAAGGTATCATGGGATGAAACATTTTGTTTTTAAAAATCCGTATGAAAATTTTAATTAATTTAAATTTACTGAAAAATAAATAAAACTCATTTATTAAATTTAAAATTAAATCATATATTTTTTTGTATAGTGCATCTCTAGTGCATCAGTCTGTAAATTTTGTTTCAAATATTTCTATCTTATTTATAAAGTCATAAAGAAGAAAATATAATAAAAAATTACAACACAATGAAATACAGTAATAATTAAAATAAATCATCTCCGCAACTATCATCATCATCATCATCATCATCCGACTCGTCCGAGTTAATAATAAGGGGAAGAGTATCTGAAATATCGATAAATCTTTCCCGTTCCCACACATCATTATGTTTATAATTTTATTAGTTTGTGTTACATAATTTTTCCATTAATAAATAAATAAATAGGCTTTCCGTCATCATTTTCTCTTTGAAAATAATCAAATAATTTTAAAATTAACGCTTGTTCTTTTTCACAATACCATGATATTTTTGAATCAATGATGATTAAAATTGTTACTGTCAAAAATGATAATTAATATTTTTTGACTGGTAAACTTATTCTACATTCATTACACAGGCCTGCATGAAATTTGTGATGACGTGATTTTTTTTTGTTGAGCTCAGTTTTTATATAGAAATAACTAATTAAAATACAATTGGTGTCTATCACCCACAGATTTTTTTTTGCAAAAAAAAATAGAAGAAATAAAAAAAAACTTATAATAGGCGTTTTAATACATTTTAAAATGAATGTAGTACTTCAAATTCTAAATGATTGATGAATAAAAAATGATTTTCTGTGGTGCTACAAACCTTCCGACTGGAGACTTTTTATCGACTTCAAAAAGGAGCTTTAAAGCTGTTCTTTTACATAATGACAATGTTTTTGCTTCTGTTTCGTTCGGCCATACAGTTAAGTTAAAGAAAAACTATGAAAATTTAGAGGAATTACTTTTAAGAATACAATATGAAAATCACAACTGGGAAGTGTGTGGAGATCTAAAAATTTTAGGCCTTCTATTGGGTCAGCAGTCTGGATTTACTAAACTTCCATGTTTCCTGTGCGAGTGGGCTAGCAGGAATCGAGAACAGCATTGGATAAAAATAGACTGGTCACAAAGAGAAACTTTAACACCTGGAAACAAAAATGTAATTCGCGAAAGTCTTATTGACCCTCAAAAAGTTTTACTTCCTCAACTTCACATAAAACTTGGACGTATGAAACAATTTCTTAAGGCATTAAACAAAGAAGGAAATTGTTTTAAATATTTCTGTAAAACATTTCCGGCAAAATTAAAGGAGGGAATCTTTGTAGGGCCGCAGATTAGCAGCTTGATAAAAGATACAGAATTTGAAAAGGTAATGGAAGATAAGGAAAAACATGCATGGAATGCTTTTAAAGAAGTTGAACATAAATTACCACTTTGAGATTGTTGAAAATATGCTGGAAAATTTCAGGAATTTCAGAATATGATCATAAAAATTCACTATTTACATTCCCTATTAGATAATACCCAGAAAATCTTGGAAACGTGGGCGAAGAGCAAGGTGAAAGATTTCATCAATATATTAAAGAGATGGAAAAAAGATACCAGGGGCGCTGGGACACAAAAATGATGGCCGATTTCTGTTGGACATTGAGAGGAGATCTTCCTTTAGCTGAAACAGAAAAATAACCAAAAGAAGCTTTTCTGAAAAAAGAAAACGTTTTTTGAAGAAGCGTAACGAATAAATAACCATTTATAATAGTTTATATGTGTATATTTTTGTATTTTTTTCCTTAATATATTCAAAAACTAGCTTATAAATGAAATAAATCGTGTTTTTTCTATATTTTTTGGATTTTACCGGTTTGAAAAATAACCTTACGTGATATAAAAAAACTGAAAGCAGATTTGAAATCAGCGCTACCAAATTACTAGAAAACAGTTAAAATTTTTAAATCAACTTTCAAAGTGTTAAAAAATGCAGGCCTGTGTTATTGACGCAAATTTACTATCTCACCTACACTGAGAAAAGCTCCAGAAAGAAATTATTTGCTAAGATTATTTTGGCTGCAACATTAAATTTTTAACCTACAATAGTAATATTGGTTTCTTATTGCAAAATAAACGATTTACCTGAAAACTCTTTATACCTGTTGCAAAACACTTTTCTATTGTAGAAAAATTTATATTATGATGACAGTTGAGATTTTCTTTATGAAAACGCCTCTCTTGTTACTACTATTTGCTTTGTTGGGGCAGCAATGCGACTTATTGTTATTGAAAGAAAATATTTATAAAACAATCTTTTCTGGAACTCCAAAATATCTTTCCAACGGTAAAAAAGTTTTTTATTAAAAATGGAAATTAGTTACATGTTCGATTCTAATCGGCTTTTTTCGTGGTCGCAAATTCAATCTGATTGGGCCAATTTTCAAATTCGGTACCTACCCGCACCCGCCCCGCCCGTCTTCATTTCACGTTGAAAATTGAAAGCGTGCAGGTTGCCGTTTGAGCTGATCGCGATCAGTGTATTATTATTGTATGAGAAAATTAAGTGTTGTTTTGTTGACAGTATGGAAATGGATACGTTTAATTTTAAAGATTTGATATCTAATTGGGGACTTCAAGATTATCTATATGGAAAACTTTGAACGTAAGTACTATACCTACATAAGTATTTACTTATTGCTTGTTTCTAAGTCCAAAGAACGTAATTCAATGGTGATTTTGGGCAAAAAGCTTCGAGTCACCCATTAAAATAAATGCCACCAGCAATGTAATTTTTATGATCACGTTTACCGTTTACCAATTACAAAGCAGTATTTGCCCACAGCCGAAATTCTTGACACATTGTTGTTAATGTCTTCGTACATCGAGGTTATGATTTATAAACTTCAACATGTCACCCCACCCAGCCAAGGTTTCTAGAGTAAGTAATCTTTAATTTTGTTTTAGAATGTGAACAAACTACACGAGAGCATAGTTCAGCATAGAAGAAAGGAATAAGGAGAAGTTAAAAAAATTTGGCCTTACCTTTGGAGTTGTAGTTGGGAACTTGGAGAAACCCTAATTTGTAATAGTTGTTGATGATGTTCAGGATAGGTACACGGTGGATACTTGTATCAGGGCACTTGAGCTGCTTTTTAAGCTATTTTATGCTTTAGACGTCGCATATCCTTCCGAAAGTGAACATGTTCCAAATAATTAAATAAGTTTGAATAATAAAAGTTTGTCTATTAGAAATGTATTATAGAATAATGCTTCCTACATTAAATAATATCAAAACTGCAACAAAATAATTGGCTTCTTTTTTGGGCCATACCATATATATAGGTATTTTGGCTGCAACAGTAGAGACCACTTTACTACGACAGCAATTTTTATTTGCTACCTTAGCTAAAAAAGGTACCTATAAGTAGAGAGAAGAAATGCTGATCCAGCAAAGACCTTTGCTATAAGAAGCAAAACGCTATACAGGATATAAAAATTCTTTTCATTACAGCAAAGTGTTATACTGATACAGAAAAGTAACTTATTTTTAATGGAAACGACGCGGCAGGCGGAAAAAATATCTTTGTTGTTCTAGCAAAGTCTCTTTATAACGGATAGTAAGTGACTTTGCAAACGCAGGATTTTATTTGTTTGGGTTACACGTGATAATTTTTTATAAAGTAACTTTATTACGCCAGCAAAGAAATTACAGCCAAATCGATTTTACTGTCCTAGGTAATTTTTCTTTTGTCCCCTATTTAAGTAACTTTTTTTATAAGCGGTATAAAGATTTTTATAACGACAGCAAGAATCTTCTCTCAGTGTAGTTCCCGAATGTTAGAAAGATATGCACTAGTCATGACGTAAGGGTTAGCGGTCATTAAACATACTTTATAACCTTATTGGACAAAAGATGCCGAGGAATAAGCATTTTTTACTTCAAATTTATTATACTGAGACACCAGAAAGTTATGAAGCTTCAAATGCATGCGAAGTGTTGCTGGTGGCGCCCTCTGGTATTTACATCGAAAATTTGATCAGATCTCGATTTCTCATCTAAAATATTATACATACTCATCGACAAAGGTTGTTTACTCAAACATCTTACCGACTAAGAATCCCGCTGCTTGTTCAGCTCTATTTTCTTGCGAATTATTCGTGTCTAAATTGGTGCTCACCACAGATTAATAACTAAAAGAAAGACCGGGCTATTTACAATTGGCATCGAGGACATAATTATAACCGACACAGTGTAATCATTTACGCTAGGCATGATAGTAAAAAGTTTGCCTCTTCGCCTTTCGCCCCTTTCGATGGCCCGAAACATGATATCGCGTTGTCTTCGCAAGTGATTCGAAGCGTGTTAAAGGCCGCTTGATGCATGTGTAGTTTTATCTCTTTTAGTTTTTGTCCGAGGTGTTCACACATACAAGAAGTGATACATCGCTGATAATAGACTAATTTCTCTATAAGCATGTGTGGATTCGAACTGAATTTAAAAATTAAAAGTAAAGTAACAATTCGAGAAGAAGTAGAAAGAGAATCAAAACTAGAACGTGTAGCAGAGTGGCGTAGGCGGAAAAAATCTCGGAGGGAACAAGATTTTATTTATTATAATCTTTTAGTTACTACATATTTTTCGTCAGAGAATTTCGACCGATTTTTCAAAGGACATTTTTTAAAATACGGGAAATTTAAAAATCTCACCGTTATGTTTGAGGGATGAAAAACTAAAAATAACCTCACTTTTCGTGAGATTCGCTAAGAATATATAACTTTTAATCTGTAAAAGTGAAACCTCACTGACGTCGACGGCGATTTTTTAGTTTAAACTTGTTTATATAATATTCGTTGGGTAAAATGTCGTCTAATGAATTCTCCGTGATTATACGATCTAAAATTTTTTTTGCTCTGATCTCAGCTGGGAGGTCAAAACCGAAATCGCTTATCAACTTTCATTTTAAAAATATAATTATTGTTTTAAACAAAAAATAAACTTTTTTAAATTTATTTAAAAATTTTGTAATGTATTTTTTTATAATTTGAATAAGCTTTTGATTTTGGAATATTGTAAATTTAAAGAATTGACGTTTTTGTGTTAAAAGGATTGTTTCGTTGGCCGTATTATAAAAAGCCGTTTGTTTATGTTAAAATTTATTTAAATTGGTTTAAAAATAAACTGCGATCGAAGAAAAAGTAGTTCACTCCTTTTGTTTTGTTTGTCCACTTTTCTCTTCTTTAATTTTTTTTCAATTGATCCATTTTGCGTTTGGTCGGCTAAGCGGTGCAATTATTCCTTGACGAAATTTTGACGATATGGTTTCTTTCGCTTTCCCTTATCCACTTCTTTACCTTTGCCAAACATTTGCACCACAGAATGTGTTCTCTGATTTGCACTCAAATAAATTGCCACTGATGTCGGTATCTTTGTTTTTTAATATTTTATTTAAATCTAAAAAAATAAATCATTCTTTCACAACGGGTTTTTCTCGATCTTAAGGCTCATGACTTTTAGGTATTTTTTCTCGCTCCTTGCACTTAAACCGTTTAACGTTTGCTCAAAAACGAATAAGGCTGTCGAATTTATATTTTAAGATATTTGTTTATTGAGAAAATATGGAATTATTTTTGTTTATTTGACTTTTGCGCTATTAACGAACGCAGAGATATGTAAATATTTCAAAAATTGTTGCAGGCGTTCGGCTGTCATAAAATATCACCAGTAAAATTTAATTACAAATCAATTTGGTATCTCTGTTAATATTAGAAAGGTTTTTATCGTGTAATTTGTGACATAAAACAAGTTTCGTCGCTACATTTGAACTCTTCTTAGCCACTTCCCTTTATTTTCAATTTCTTACACTAGGACTACCAAAGGGAACCTACGTTTTACTACTACCACATGTATTATTTTCTGTTTACTTTACAATCAATCTACTGCATGCATAAATAAAAAGAGTATTTCAGTTAACTGAATTGATATAATTTCATATCCGTTCTTGTTAGTATCTGAAACTGATCAATCATATTATGCATTTTTAAATGTTGGTCCATTTATTTTCGATTAAAAACAATGACAGAAATTCGTTTTACAACAGTAAAATGTCAACTTACAAAAGAAGTGACAGAAGTAGGTATAAATGTGCGTCATAAGTGATATACATTCTAGTGTTTATGTTTACTATTTATAGCGATCAGAATTTGTTATTAAAACTGATTATGTAAGGCATTAAAGGATTTGAAGGAACTAGTTTCCATTTTCATAGACATGATCCCAAATTACGATTACTAAAATTAAACTCGACCTTAGATCGAATCTTTCTGTGAAAAATACAAATAAGGTAAAACCGAGGGATATGACGCACGTTTGGAAATGTTTCAATTTCTCAGTTATCATTCACAAATTTCCCATATAGTTTGAATTTCTATCTACCTGCCACCCTAATGTATCATAAACAGGAAGTGTTGGTGATTTTTAATTGTGCTAACTATTATTTATTAAATTGTTTATAAAAATTGAATTTTGCGTTATATCCCCGACGGGGTTGGGGATATGACTTTAGGGGGGCTAGGGATATTGCTTATGGCAGTTTATATGTAATTTTTAAAATTCAAAACTTTTTGATTGTTTCCATTTGAATGAATGATTCATCTTTTGCTTGCGGGAAAATAAACTGCAATTTTCCTCTCTTCATAAAATTAACAGTTACCTCTTGTTTTTCACATTTCGTAACAAAACCAATGTAGTACAACGGCTTTACCTTTCCGACGAACTGTACTAAAACTAGGGATATGACGCGCGTCATATCACTAGTTATCCGCGATTTTATTTACAAAAATAAGAAATCATAACAAAGACAAAGATGACTAAGTCGGCTACATACTATCAATTTTAGAAGTCGTATTATGCTATAGAATTTATAAAAACAATTAAAAATCTAGAAGGAGACCTAATACAAAGCTTTAAAAATAATGCTATAAAACTTTTGGAGGTGTTCACCTGATTTAGATGACGAAAATGCGTGTACTCTTGAAAGCAACTGATTCAACACTGAATGGTGTGCTGGTGTGCTGTCGATGAGGTGTTCGCCAATGGAACTAAAGGATATTCGACGATTAAGGTTCATAGATACCTACATAAAGGAGATATCGCGATTGCGGCATATCCCCGACCGCGTCATATCCCTCGGTTTTACCTTAATTTTAAACCTCTTTTTATTGGTGTAAGTTTCGTAAGTAAGTTTGGTCTTAGAAAAAATAAAACATATACTTTAGAACACAACTCGAGTGGATTGTTGTTCATATTGCCCTCGGACGGTTCTGTCAATTGGCTTCCTCGTACGATAAATGCTAATAAATCATATCCACTCTTATTGTACAGACTATAGGTAGGTAGGTACTAATCACACGCGAAAAGAATAATTAAAATCGGGTAATTTAAGCTAAATAGAACGTTATTCAACAAGCATATTATTATATCGATGGCTGCTATTCACGCGGTTGATGTTTAAGACACGAGCCGTAGGCGAGTTTCATAAATCAACCAAGTGAACAACAGCCATTATATGCGAGTAGAGTACTATATTTTCTCCAGGACTACCAAACAAGTTTAGCTACAATTAAGTACTAGGTAAGTAAAGTCAAATCAAAAGAATTTCCGTTGCACGTCATCGATCAGCTGATAATTGAAAATCGGTCAGGAAACATAAGGAAAATAAATTTGGGCAAAAAATATATAAATTTCATGCGATATTAAATGTAAAAGAAACTTAATGTATTTCTATTATTCTTCTTTGATACTTAAGCCGCTTCAAGGAAATGTTTTTTTAAATTTAACCTTTTAAAAATTAATATCATTTGACTTTTTTGGGTCAACAGGTGGCAACAGAAGTGTCAACGCATCGGTGATGCCAGTTTATTTCTTGGCGAATTTCGATTGAGGTTTATTGTTTTCAATTCGTGTTTTCGTGAGTTTATTTAAGTCCTTTTTAACTAAAACTGCAAATACTTTTATAAATAGGAATAAAAACCGTTCTTTTAAGAACAACAAAGGGATACATACACATTTCTGTTGATTACGTTACGTTGTTTACCTTTATTGAAAAATGCCGAAGCATTTAAATAGCCGGTGCAAAGAGCTAATAGCTTCTCTAATAAACTATTTTGATGAAGAACGTAAAAACAATGGTCCATTATTCCCCTTAACAGCAGTTAGAGAAGTAAGTTTAATGTTAAATGTTAAGGTCTACAGGGGTATTTTGATTACAAACTGGCAACACTGCTGATACTCGAAGGTATGACGTGCAACGGACATTCTTTTGATTTAATTATACATATATTTATTTTTAAATAACTAATATATTTATTGTCGAAACAGGTAACAAAAAAGTGCCATGGTGTTGCCACGGCAACAAGCGCTGCGACTTTTATGGCATGCTCTGTTTTAAATCGAATTGAAATCATATGAATTCATTATTCACTAGTGAATAATAGGATATTATACACTAGTGTATAATGGATATTATTATTAAGGAAACACAATATAATGATCATGTTTTACAATAGTCGTGAACAAAAAAAGTTATACATTCGACATTAAAAACAAAAAAAATTAAATGCTTTTCAAATTCAATACATAATTTTTTGAAAAAATGAAAATTTAGTGGGAAATACATAAGTCAGGGGTTCGAGGGGCACTTAACTGTGGCATGACACTTACCTGTCAAACAAGTCAAGTGGTTGTTACCTAAATGTAAAAAATGCACCTCGGCACCTTCCAGTACATTTTCTCCGAATTCTGATGCGACAAATACCTGATTTTTTGTCCTATAAAAGCTCCATCTTCAATTTTATGGATTTTATTGTTTTTTTAAGTACACGTACATCCATTTTCCTGTTATTGCCAATGCATCTCTGGGTATTATTTCTAAGGCATTGTTAGCCAATGATATCACTCTTAATTTGGGTTTGGTTTGGAACCACCTGAAATCATACACGAAGAGGGCTAGAACTACAAGACATTATGTACCTGTACCTAAACTTTATGAAATTTAGAGACTCCGAATACTTGTAAGGAACCCTAGAAACAGATGATCATTTTAATTGTGTTTCCGCGATTCGGTCATTCATTTTAAACCTCTTTATTTATTTCACATGAAAATAGTACACTACGTATCAAGTTTAGAAAAGTGGAACTTTACTCGACGAGAATGGTTAGTTTGAATCCGAGCGAAACGAGGATTTAATTTCCATGCGAGTCAAGTAAAATCACATTTCTGAGGAGGTGCGTAAGTTATATGTCGGGCCGAGGGTTTTGGGTTTTTAAAAAACACTGCTTTCACAAAAACACGACTTTTAACCCTCACACATAAAACAAATTTATTTGAGAGATTTGGAGAAGCACAAGTTTTACAAACGACAGTAACAATAGAAGTGGTGAACAAAAGAATCTTATCTCTATTTATAACATTTCTTATCTGAATTACTAGGAGTGGTCTTATCTGCTTAGATAAGCATTATAACTATAATATAGAGAATGTAACTCCTCCACCCTTAGAGGGAAATATAAACTTTTTAAAGTTTCTATAACCTAAATAATAATTGAATCATCCTTAAAATTTTTAACATTTTTAGTTCTTACATAAATGGGCCATAGATACTTCCAAATAGAAAATAGTATCAAACTACAAAGAACAATATATAGTAAAACTGTCCAAATACTTGTTTTATCATAATTTATAGGTGTATGCAATAATTTTGAATTTTCGTATTTTTGTAAGTTAATCTCTTCTTGTAATTTATTTAATTTATTAAAATTGATATTATTTAAATTGAGCAGTTTTACCTTTTTGTATAATATTTTATGCGTTAAATTAGTATTAATATTTGGTAAGGGTATATTTTGAAAAGTATGTTTAATATTTTTATAAGCTTGAATAACAATGTCTCCTAATTTTAGGTTACAAGGAAAACTTAATTCTAATAAATATGTTCCATTAAATAATACATTCTTTTGCGAATTTTCGCATGTCTCAATACTTACAATATCTTTATGGGTTACTAAAATCCATTTATTTGTGTCGATGTTTTGCAGTTGCATATTATCGATATCAATATACAGGGTGTTACAGTTTGAAATATTATATTCATATCGTAATAACTGTACCTCACAAGGGGTGTTTTTATAAAAGTTTTCAGAATGTATATGAGTACATAAATGCTCATTAATAGAAATGCGTTTACAAGGTTGATTAGAATATCCAAAATTCTTATCATTTACTAACATATATTCGAAGTTAGGTACAATTATTTTAAAATGGTTTTCATACACAGTGGGTAAAGGAAATAATTGAAACAAATCATAATTTTCTTTTTCTACCAACGGAATCTCAATTACAAAGTTTACCTTTTCATTTTTAATATAACTCTTAAGTTCTAAGGTATTTTCTAATTTTAACACATTTTCTGTTGTTGGTTCAAACGGCAATTTTTCAAAATTTAATTTTGTATTTAGTAATTTTAATTCATTTAAAAACTCCTTTATGTTAATAATAGTATTATGAAAAGTATTTAATTTTGCAGTTTCAATATTTTCTAATATATCGTAAATGTTTTGATAAAATGTTGTTATTTGCGAAAAGACCATATGAATACGAAAAAACTCAAAAAGATTTGTTTCGTCGATTTCGACTTTATTAATTATTTCAATTATTTGGTTAACTCGTAATTTTAGTGTTTCTTGATTATGAGAAACATTTTTAATCGTCTCTTGGAAATTATTTATCGAATTATCAAAAAGAGTCATTTGTTTGTCTAGAGCAGTTTTTTATATTGTTTTGGTTTTGTCTTAGTATGTTTATGTTATTGTCAATACGTTCCGCATCGTCTTGATCTAAGTTTCCTGTGATGCTTTTTATTATACTACCTAGAGCATTTATTAGAGCTCGTCTTTTGCGATTTTTACTTTGAAGGATTTGATTCAACTGATTATTAATTTTTTGTTTAAGGTTATCAATAATAACATACGAGTTGTGAAATTCCTTTTTATATTTGGAAAAGTTATCAATATTTTCTTTAAGTATATCGTATTTGTTGTTAATTTCGGAAAATTCGGTAATTAAGGTTTTCATATCAAAAATTTGTATAAAGGTCCAATGATTAGTTGCCTTTTGGGCATTACGTATTTTATAGGGTAATATTCCTGGGTTGTCATTTGGTACTTTGGTTCAGTTCCTTGGACGAAGGGCCATCTGTAACAAGTGGCTTTTTTAATTCTTTAATATGAATTATTTCCTGTTTATCCGGGTATTTAACGTTTTTTATTTTAACGCGATTGTGTTCTAGTATTTCGGTTATTAAGTAAGGTCCGCCAAATTTGGGTTTATTTTTATTTCTCTGTGAGAGTTTTTTATATACCGTTTGGTTTAACTTAAAGTCTGAAGTTTCGTCTCCTTTAACGTTTCTCCGTGCTAAAACTCTTTCTTTACTATTATCAGTTTTAGTTGTAACATTTTCATACACTGCGTCGATTTTTTCTTTATGCGATGATACATATGTATACATATGAACAGTAATTTTTTGGGCTTTAAGCAATTCTTTTAAAAGGTCGTTGCTAAATTCTCCGCCATTATCACATGTGATAGATTCGGGGCATCCGTAAAATGAGAAAAAGTTTATTAATTTATCGCACACAGATTTCGCATTTTTATCATAGGGATAAGCCTGTCCGAATTTTGAAAATTTATCAAAAATTGTTAGAAAGTTCTGCGTTTCAAAAGTAAACGTATCTATATGTAAAATTTGAAAAGGTTTACAGGGTGTGTCCGTTTTCACCATCGGTACATAGGATTTTAATCTGCGATACTTTGCTGTTTGACAAATATTACAATCATTTATAAATTGATTTATATCGTTTTTCATTTTAGGCCAAAAATAAAGTTCTTTAAGGCGTTCGTATGTTTCTAGAATACCTATATTCCTTGATGCTGATGAGTTATTAGCATAATTTTTTCTTCCATATTAGTAATATTAGTGACTAATTTTGTACAGCGAATAATTTTTGGATTTTGAAAATTTTTAATATAGACATCGTTAAAAATTGGAATTAGATCTTTATCATGAAAATATACGTAACACGTTTTTTCAGGGTTCATATATTCTTTAATAAATGTTTTAATGACATCAGGGTTTTTTTGTAATTCCACGTGGTTAATTTTATATTTATCAAAATTTTCAGTTCGTATTTTTATTTCAGGATGTGGAGCCTTCTTAATTAAAAATTGTAACATTTTATTGTTTATTGTTTCGTCCAAGATAGTCAGGTTATTATTATAGTTATCAGCTTGATTGCTGTGCATGGTTGAGTCAAGGTTTTCAGGTCTAGGTTGCACGAGTTGTACATTAGAGATAACGACATTTATTTTTTGCTTGCTAGTGCCAGGTTTATTAAACAAAGGATTTTCTGTTTCAGCATTTTCATTGTCTTGAATGGGATTCTCAGCAAGGTTTCTTAGAAATTCAACAATATTTTCGTTAGAATCACCAGGGTTGTTATTTATGGATTCATTTTCATAAATATTTAATTGAATGCGTGAAAGTGCGTCTGCATTAGTATTTAGGGAACCTTTTTTATAGATTATTTCATAATCATATTCTTCTAAGCGTAACCTCCATCTAACTAATTTTGAATTGGGTTCTTTTAAATTGAAAAGCCATACGAGGGGTCTATGATCAGTATAGATTTGAAATTTACGTCCGTATAAGTAGGGTCGAAAATATTTACATGCCCATACTATGGCCAATAGTTCTTTTTCAATGGTTGAATATTTTGGTTTCAGTTTCGTTAAGGGTACGAGAGGCGTATGCTACAGGTCTGTCATTAGGAATAGTTCCTTGGGATAAAATTGCGCCTAAAGCAAAGTTACTTGCATCTGTGGTTAATATAAATTGTTTTGAAAAATCTGGGTATTGCAAAATTGGGGCGTTAATTAAAAGTTGTTTACAATGTTCAAAAGCGTTTACAAAATCGGGGGTATAAATTATTTTTACGTCTTTCTTTAAACATCGAGTCATCGGCTTTGTGATTTTTGCAAAATCTTTTATAAAACGTCTATAGTAGCCTACTAAGCCTATAAATGATTTTATATCTTTAGTTGTTTTTGGAACTGGAAAATTTTTTACTGAGCTTATTTTTTCAGGGTTTGGTTTTATACCATCTGCAGTTATTATGTGTCCTAAATATTGTACTTCTTTTCTTAAAAATTCTGATTTATCGAGTTGTACTTTAAATTTTGATTTGCGTAATCTGTCAAATACCTTTCTTAATTTTACAATATGTTCTTGGAGACTTGTACTGAAAATAATTATGTCGTCAAGATAAGCGAGACATGTTTCATCTTGTAATCCGCGTAAAATGTTTGAAACTACACTCGTAAATGTTGCGGGTGCCGTCTTAAGTCCGAAGGGCATTCTTAAATATTCGAAATGTCCTGTATCCGTACTATAAGCTGTTTTTGGTATATCTTTTTCTTGCATTTGAATTTGATAAAATCCGTTTGCCAAATCTAAGGTCGTAAAGTATTGTGCATTACCTAGCTTGTCTAAAATGTCAGTTATATTAGGTAATGGTATTTTGTCATCGATCGTTTTTTTATTAATATTTCTAAAATCTACGCACATGCGCCATTTTTGTTTACCTGATTGGTCTAATTTTTTTGGTACTATCCATATTGGAGATGACTACGGTGAATTTGATTCTCTTATTATATTTTGAGCTAATAATTTTGAAATTTGACTTTTTACTTTCTCACGGTGTATTTCAGGGTATCTGTAACTTTTTGTATAGATTGGGGTTTCGTCTGTTAAACTTATCTCGTGTTTTATAGCGTTAGTAAAGCTTAATGGTATGTCTTCACAATGAAAAATATCACGATATTCAAAACAAAGTTTACGTATTTCTTGTTTTTTTTCGTAATTACAGTGATCGAGTCTTATATTTTTTAAATTAGCCTTCAGCTTATTGTCAATTTCTTTTTCTGGTTTTTCGTGATGTACAGGGTGATCAATAAAATTTATTTCATTTAAGTTTACAGGTTCTACTTCAAAAGTTTCAAAAATTTTTATTTCTACTGGATTTTCTTTATGGTTTTAATTTTAGTAAAGGCGAAATTTTTTTCGATTTTTATAAGACATTCTGGTATTTCAAGGGTTCCTAATTGTTGGTAAGGCAATATACCGTATCCATTTATCAAATTAACTGGAATTTGTATTTTTTGGATTGTTCTAGGGTCAATAATATAGGTTAAATTCGTTGATATTTTTTTTTATTCGATTCGAAATTATTATTTTCTTGCCGAATAGGTATTTTCGTATTTGTTAAATTTAACGTGAAAGTATTAAAGTCTAAATTGGCATTTAATTGTTTTATAAGGTCTAAGCCTATTAATCCATCAAATTTATCTGAAAAATTAAAAAGATAAAATTTATGTATACCGGGTGTATTACAGGGGCTTAGTTCACTAAGGGCGGAAGTCACATTTTCTATGAAATCGACTTACATAAGGCATTAGTATGTTAAGCTCAAGGTCTATCTATTGGCCTAACGCCAGATGTCCAATCCATTTCCGTTTCACTTTTAGCGATTTCGCGAAGGACGGGTCTCCATTGATTGTTTGGAACGCAAAAGCCGCAAATGGACATCAGGCCTTCTCTTACGATTAACAAGGGGCGCATGTCCTAATTCTCATATAAACCGAAGCCTGTAGTCCGTGTGAGAGTTAGTAACGCGGACATCCGCCTTTTGTGTTTAGATTTTTAAGGTTATGTTCTGCTGTTTGCTAGCGAACACATTAATCGTTTTGTGTTTATTTTATCTTATTATAGTCTAAAAATGATGTCTGGTAGGGGCCTAAAAATGCTACAGGCCCTAAAATTATCGAACACATGCGATGCATCAAATAGGAATACAGGTAAATACTATTCTATGGTTGCTAGTCTTTAGAATTAATTTATAAGAAAACTGTTGCTTGTATTCATTTAAGTCGTCAAGTAATTTTTGTTTCTAGAATTGAATTTTAGATAGTCATATCCTAGAAATACAAACAATATCATTTTATACTCTTGGATTTATTTTAGATACACATCAGAATGCCCAATTATCTGCCGAATTTGATATAAACTTGGTAACTCCACAGACCAGTGAAACTAACTTGAATGCTGATATCCTAAAACGTATGTATTTTAATGTACTTTAGGTAGTTCTCTTTTTTAATTCAGTATTTGTAGATCAATTGTTGCAATTTTAAAATTTTGATGTGTTCTCTTATCTTAAAAATGGCTTACGTTCGTGAACCTCGATATACAGTATGTCCGGCGATGGGGTAGACAAGAGGACAAACAGACCAAAAATTTCATTTTTCGAGGAAAAGTCATTCTTTATAAAAAAATTTGCTTGCTGAATAAATACGATTGTCGATGAAAAAAATATCATATTATGTACAGGGTGTCCAAAAACTTAAAAAATTAAAAAATTTTACAAGAATAAAGTACCCTTATTCTACAATTTTTAGCAAAATGCTATTTAAGAGAATTGTTTCAAATCATCACATCTTCCAAGATGTTGGATTTTATTAAGTTTGGATAGAAATAATTTTTTTGGTTAATTATTTATTTTAAATTACATCGAAATATAAAATAATAATGATATTTTTTTCATCGACAATCGTATTTATTCAGCAAGCAAATTTTTTTATAAAGAATGACTTTTCCTCGAAAAATGAAATTTTTGGTCTGTTTGTCCTCTTGTCTACCCCATCGCCGGACATACTGTATAAAGATTTTTTTTTATTTTAGATGAAAAGGAGATTATTAAACGTCCGCTAACACCTGAAAGGTTACAGCATGCCCATAATACAAAAATGCCAGAAGGTAGGTACATGTAAAAAAATACTTGGAAAATGTATGGCCAACTAGCACAATTGTAAATAATTATCGATAATTTTTTAGATGCTGCAAAATTATCGCGTAATTTTATTCCGATTGATACAAATTAATAAATAAAAAAGAATTTCATTGTTGAAATGTCAATTTTATACAGAATGAAATTTTCGGGGGTAATTACACGAGCGCTTAAAAATTTTCAATAATTTTGCATGAAAACTTATTGCCTAAAAACTACATGAGGTTATTTTCTGATTTTGGTGAAATAGCCCGAGTTCGAAGGAGGATGGATATTTTACAAAATGTGAAAATAAACTAATGTAGTTTTTATAAGGCAATAAGCTTAAATGCTAAATTTTCTGAAAATTTTTATTGTAATTTTTGTTTTTGATGTAATTAATCAAAACAACACTCTAGCTAAATATATTACGGTCATTTTCATAAAAATAGTATTCTATAAATGACTTGAAGCTTATCATATTTCAGATTCAAATATTCCAACAACGTCTAGATCAACCAATAAAGAATCCGACAATGACAGCGAGCCTTATTCATCTGATAGTGACATGGATCCAAACTACTATCCAAGCAGCGAAGATGAGGAAGAACACGCAGTGTTCCGAAGAAAAAAGGATAGCGTAGTACGCAATGTTTTTAAAGAGGCGGGAGTAGCTCAGCTAGAAACGGAAAAGCCATTTGAAAAGAAAGCAAGAAAGAGAAAGCGCGCTCCGTATAGGTGGGAAAAGAATCTAAAAAAGGAGAAAAGGCTGATTGGGGAAGAATACGTCAACCGTGGAGGCAAACTGGTAGAAAGAAAGTCGCTTAAAGTTCCGTGTCAATGTAGAATGAAATGCTACAGTAAAATAAGTGAAGAAGAGCGTAAACAAATATACGACAAATTTTGGGCCTTACTACGTTGGGATCAAAGAAAACAATTTGTTAAGACGTCAGTAACCTCTGAACTGGTTGCCAGAAATTGCCCTAGAAATAACAGACAGCAAGGACGTCGCCAAAAGAGCTACAGGTACACTTTTAAAGTAAATAACCAAATCATAAATGTTTGTAAACTGATGTTCCTGAACACTTTGTCTTTAGGGGAAAAATTTTTAAGGAATTGCATAAAGCATGATAATACATCAATTGCTTCTCCCGATAAAAGGCAAAAACATCAACCTACTAGAACCGTTACAGAAGAAGCAAAAATTATTGCAAGACAGCATATCGAAAGCTTCCCGGCTGTGGAGAGCCATTATTCTCGCAGCTCTACAACTAGAAAATATCTTGAGTTCGGATTAAATATCCGAATTATGTACGAGTTGTACAAACAATATTGTGAAGCAAATAATATCGACGAAAAGGATAGATTAAAAGAATCATATTATCGGTTCCTCTTCGTGACTGAATACAATCTCTCCTTTAAAATGCCTAGTTTAGATACTTGCGACGACTGCGATAAGTATGAAAGGCAACTAATAGATGCAAGGGAGGAAGAACTTAAGAAAAAAGTTATAGAAGAACGAGATACGCATCAAGCGGAATCAGCAAGAAGATATAAACAAAAAGAAGAGGATAAAATTAGATCTAGATTAGAAAACTCGCGGGAAAGAGTTTGCTCAATAGACCTTCAAAAATGCTTGCCAACACCCTGTCTTTCAAATGCTGTAAGTTTTTATAAACTGAAGTTATGGACATTTAATTTCACTATTTGTGATATGACGACATCAGAAACATCGTGCATGATCTGGAATGAGACTATTGGTAAACGAGGAAGCAATGAAATAGCTTCCTGTTTGTTTAAGTGGATTGCTTCATTGCCAAACTGTGTTGAAAAAATTACATTCTGGTCAGACAACTGTGCTGGCCAGAATAGAAATATTAACCTGCTCTTTTTTTATACATGGATTCTGCATGTCTTTCCTCACATTAACACAATACAACACAAATTTCTCCTAAAAGGTCATACGCACATGGAAGTCGATGTTGCCCACTCTGTAATTGAGCATAAGAAAAGACGTACGAAGACAATGGACATTTGCAACACACATGATTGGGCACAACTAATAAAACTTTCATGCCATAAAAAACCTTACATTGTTCATGAACTGGAACTTAAGGATTTTTTTAGTTTTGAAACCTTGGGAAAGTCCTACAGCTCTCCGTTCATCAACAGAAAGAAGCAGGAAGAAGAGTTTCATCTATCAAAAGTAGTCCTGCTTCAATTTCAAAAAGAACGTTTGGGTACGGTTAATTATAAAACTAGTTTTGATGACCAGAACTTTAAACAAATGAGTATTGTAAGACATCTTCGAAAACCTTTAGTTCTTCCCGATACTGTACCAATAATTTCAAAATCTTTTCGAAAAATTTCGGATAAAAAGTATCAACATTTGCAAGATCTTCTTCAATGGATACCCGAGTGTTTGAGAGAATTTTACCAAAACCTTCCTCATGGCAAGGAAGAGGAAAGTGATGATGAATCCTGAAGAAAAAACAAGAGATAAGATAGTAAAGTAACTGTCTGTTGTCCAACGGTTTAACGGAAACAGCAAAGTATTAAGGTCGGATGTCCATCTCCATTTTTTTTTAAGGTCACTCTTTAGAATTTAGGTTTCATATTACTATTAAAATAACTTGTTAATAAACAACTTCCACTGACTTAAAGCGTTTTTGTGACCAAATATACCTAATTAGTTTAGTCATCAATTTTGTGGTATAAAAGTGGTTTTTGCCTTCTCCTGAAAAGTTTATATTTAGTGACATGGGACCTTAGTGAACTAAGCCCCTGTAAAAGTAGGAAAAATTGGTAATGTAGCGACTTCATTATGAAAAGATGTTGCGTGTGCAGTTTGCACTTGAAAAATTTCTTCTTGAATATAATCTGGGAAATTTTCGTAAGCAATTTTTGGACTTATAAAACTTCTTGTACTACCTGTATCTAATAAAAATTTTGCGTTAAGTTCGGGTATTAAAATAAATGGTAATTGGATATTATAATTATTAAAATAGACTACGTCATATCGGTTTCCTGGCTCGTTGGGGTAAAATTTTGATTTTCTAGTTCGTTATTTTGCGAAATTTCAGGATTAGCTGAATAATCCAAATTAATGTCGTATTCGTTTTGTTCTTGTAATTGATTAGTGTCATATTCGGTATAGTCAAAATACTCATTATTATAATCATAACTTTCGTAGTTTTCAGGTTCATTATTTTTTGATTGGCTCGGTTGATCAGATGATCTCTGCAAGACTTCCTGATTATAAAGTTCTTGAACAGTAAATTTTTTATTTTGATTATTATTATTATTAACAATAGTATTTCCAGAACTAACTTCCATCGGTTCGACTCTCGTTCTTCGCGACCTTGGGTTAAATGGTTGATTATTAAATGATGGTCTTTGTTGTGAAAATCTCGGAAAATTATTATGTTGTGGAAAACTGTTGAATGGTCTTGAAAAATTATTATTTTGTGGAAAACTGTTAAATGGTCTTGAAAAATTATTGTTTTGTGGAAAACTCGAAAATGGTCTTGTAAAATTATTATTTTGTGGAAAACTTGAAAAATTATTATTTTGAGAAAAATTCGACATAGGGAAAGTTGGTCTATATGGTGTATAATTTTGTACTGGATCATTCGTTTGTGGTTTATAAGTTGTATTATGCAACATAGGAGAATTATTCGGTTTTTGATTTTTATTAAATAATTGGGGTTGTTTAAAATTAGACATTTGCGAATTTTTGTAATAAATAAAATTTTCTTCTTCTCTAACGCAAGCCATTGCGCCTTCTAAAGAAGTTGGTTTCTTTAGTCTAGTCACAAGTTGTAAATTATAAGGTAATCCGTTTAAAAATGTTTTTAAAGCAAATTCGTCATAATGTTGTATTTTAATTAATTTTGTTGCTGCGTCATCAGCTCCAGTCGTTTTTATATGGTTTTAAATTTAATAAGTCTTGTATTAAACAATCGATCGATCTTTGATCGGAAAAACTTGTTGTCAATACATCTTTAATTAAATCCCACGAATTTAATTCGATTCGAGAAACAACTAATTCTGCTGCTCTACCAGTAAGTTTACTTAATATAGTATTGAAAAGACAAATATTGATTGTTGCGTTAATGTCATTTTTATTTTGGAAAGCTTTTAACAGATTTTCAAATGCGCTGATAAATCTGCTGAGTAATTTTGGATTTCCATCGAAATGTGGAACATTATCAGATTGATATTTTAAAAGTTGGTAATTTATTTCAGGCATTGTATTTTCGTCAGTTGTTGAGTTTAATATCAAAGAATTTAAAATACCTGTAATGTGATTTATTTCGGGATCAATTTTGAAAAATCGTTTTGAGACACTCTATACACACAAAAATAATAACACTTGTAAAACTAAAAATGCTTAACACTACAAAATGAAATGCAATCTTTGCAAGGACAATAATGTTTATAATATGAATGTAAAATAGAATACAAAAGAATTGTCTGTGCAAAAATTAAAAATAAAAATATACGTTTCAAAAAGTTTAAAAAAATGGTAAATATACGTTTCAAAAAGTTCAAAAAAAATGGATAAAAAATTCAATTTTCACTTACAAAAGTAAAATGATGAAAATCGTCATTGGTCCTTATTCTAACTGGATTGGCGATGTTTGTCCTTTCCAGGTCCTTAAGCTAAGCTGGTTTGGCGATTTTTGTCCTCCCCAGGTTGGTCACGTCCAGCGATGTTTGTCCGTCGGTGAACCACAGGAAAATCGGTTGATATGCCCTCAATTGATTGATGATAAGATCGGTACTATTTGCTTCCGGAACACTTTTGGATTTTTTCTCCGTTTCTCTGTAGGTTTTTTCGAGTGAATTCTTGAAAGAAACCGTTGCCAAAATATGCCTTTTTGGAACGTCTCAAAATCCGCACGACTGCGCCAGTTATATGTCGGGCCGAGGGTTTTGGGTTTTTAAAAAACACTGCTTTCACAAAAACACAACTTTTAACCCTCACACATAAAACAAATTTATTTGAGAGATTTGGAGAAGCACAAGTTTTACAAACGACAGTAACAATAGAAGTGGTGAACAAAAGAATCTTATCTCTATTTATAACATTTCTTATCTGAATTACTAGGAGTGGTCTTATCTGCTTAAATAAGCATTATAACTATAATATAGAGAATGTAACTCGTATACTATTTTTTCGCATTTTGTAAGTAATTAATTATATTTGGCCTCGTCTCGTAAATAATTAGATGTAGATGTAGTTCCCTCATTCCTGTATCGATCACCACAATTTTAAAAGCTCGAATAAGCTCATCTCTATGTTCTAGTGCACCCCGCGCCTGAATATCTCATTCTTTGTTTTTGTGTCGACCGGTGCGTCACGTTTAGTGAACCCATAAAATATTTTTTGTTCTATTTGTGTGTTTTTGTGAAAACGAATGATGAAACATTCGAAAAAAAGACGACGGGGAGAGTTCGTCCGAGGATGAGTATATTCTAAGGAAAAAACTTAAAAAACTCAAAAAACATTTAAAAGAAGTGGATAGAAGACAGAGGACATCGTCAAGCCGCAACCGCTCCTTGTCGCCATCTTTAGTTGCAGCGGCGACGGAGATTTCACAAAATTCCGGGACCGAACAATCCGAACATTTTGATAATGTTTTTGACCTGGAGCGTTCGGAATCTCCAGGTAATAAAAAGTACTGTATTAATTACAGTTTTTATGGCTTTATTACCCATATAATAGACCTATTGTGGTTTGTTTGTCAACAAGTATCATAGGAATGTTTTGTTTTTTTCCTTGTTAAGGTAGAATAGTAATTTTATTTTACCTGCTTTCCAAGCAAACCCTTTCATATTTAAGATATGATATTAGGGATCTACCTACTGATTTTTTCAACACAAGCAGATTTTACCTAATAAATTCTGTTTTTCCTTAGTATTAATATTTAACAAATTGTGGTTTTGATAACTACATTTGCCTAATGCTATGATTTACTTGTGGGCGGTATGTAATATTGTGGTGGGTAAAACCTAATGAGAAATATTATTTCTAGATGTCACTTATGAACCACAGGTTGACGCGAATAAAGAAAATAGCCAACCGGAATCTGATTTAAATGATGCCGTTCTTTCAATCTTGGGCTATGATCTAACTCCTGCGAAGAGTGTAATGCCTGCCATCCAAAAGGATGTAGCGCTAAGCTGGTCATCAATAATTTTACAAAGAGGGTTAAAAGAAGATGAACGGTCTTCCCTTATTCACAAGTATCTTCCTCCAGAGAACTGCCCTCTTTTACAAGCTCCCAAGTTAAACCCCGAGGTAGCATCTGTAATTCGAGAGAGCTAAAATCTCTGAGATGCAGAATCAGATTGACCACCTTGTTAAAAGATATTCAAAATACCACTAACATGCCACTTATTTAAGGCATTAGTGATGCTAGTCGCCTTCTTCTAGACTTTCACTTCAAGCAGTCCAAATCTCGTAGAGAACTAATCACTTTAGATTTGGAGAAAGAAGTAAAAGATACTCTCTCTAATGCCCAGGTGGATGATTGGCTGTTTGACGATAAATTAGGAGATCGCATCAAGGCCTCAAAGGAGGTAAAACGCTCAGGGCTAGACCTCAGAGCTACAAAACCAAAAGTTACTAAAAAGAATTTATATCCTTTAATCGCAATTTAAATTACAGACGTCTGCCCCGACAACAGGGGGAGTATCAGGGTGTATGAAAGTTACAAACGCAAAACCCTCAGGTCAACCGTCGACAGAAAAATTATCAGGAGAAGAAGAGTTTCCGGGAACCGTACAAAGGCAGGAATGCAAGGGATCGTCATCATTGAAGGATAAAGAGGTAGGAGGTACTGCTGTTGCTGGCAGATTAAAAAACTTTTATAATCAGTGGACTGAGATTACTAGAGACAGAAATGTTCTGTCTTGGGTATCAGGTTTTAAAATTCCTTTTTTAACTGGTCCTGTTCAAAAATTTATACCAAAAGAACCAGGGTGTTCTAAGAAAGAAAAAAGTATTTTAAGCGATTGTATCACAAAACTGCTTCATACCGGTGCTGTGAGTTTCATTAGACCATGCAAAGGGCAGTTTCTATCTAATATTTTTTCTGTGTCTAAGCCTGATGGCTCTTACAGACTAGTTTTAAATTTAAAATTTCTTAATAATTTCGTAAAAACCAGTCATTTTAAATTAGAAGACCAGAAAACAGTCGCACGTATTCTTCAACAGAATAGCTTTATGGCTACCTTAGATTTAAAGGACGCATATTTTCTAATACCAGTTACAAAATCTCACAGAAAATTTTTAAGATTTAAGTTTCAAGATATCTTGTATGAATTTAATTGTCTTTCTTTTGGTATAAATTGTGCGTCACTGGTTTTTACTAAATTATTAAAACCCGTGGTAGCATATTTAATACTGCAGAATCTTTGGTCTGTAGTTTATTTGGATGACTTTCTTTTACTAGGAGACTATTTCCTTGATCGTAAAAGAAACATTAGGATTACCACCTCCTTTCTTGAAAAACTTGGTTTTCTAATTAACTATAAGAAAAGCAAGCTTGTACCAGCGCAAGTCTGCCAATATCTGGGTTTCCTTTATAATTCTATAAATTTAACAATCTCCTTACCAATTACAAAAATTGCTACAATTACCATTTTTCTTAAAAACTTTATGAAGCGTAAAAAACGCGAGACTTTGCAAAATTAACGGGAAAACTCGTTTCTGTTTGTCCGGCAATTCGCTATAGTTGGCTTCATTTAAAACCCTTTGAACGAGCAAAATATTTAGCCCTTAAGACTGCAAGAGATAATTATAATAAATTTATGGATATTCCAGACAACTTATTGATTGAGTTTGATTGGTGGCTCAAGAATATTCCAGTAGCTTACAATTCTTTAAAGACACCAAACTATCAATTGGAAATTTTTTCCGATGCTTCCTTAACAGGTTGGGGAGTCTACTGTAATGGGGTTTCCTCCCATGGATACTGGTCTATTGAGGAAACAAAAATGCCTATAAATTTTTTAGAACTGAAGGCAGCTTTTTTGGACTAAAATGTTTTGCTCATAACTCAAAAAATACGAATATATTACTGCGAATTGATAATACTACAGCAATAGCATATATAAATAAAATAGGGGGCATTCGTTTTAAACATTTAAATAAACTTTGCAATAGTATTTGGAATTGGTGTGAAGAAAGGGGATTATACATCTTCGCTTCATACATAAGATCTCGTGATAATAAAGAAGCAGATTTAGGATCCCGACAATTAGGTTTTAAAACAGAGTGGGAACTTAATGACAGCTATTTTAACAAAATCATTACCTTTTTTTATAAACCAGATATTGACCTCTTTGCAAGCAGACTTAATCGCAAATGCAAGAAGTTCGTTTCCTGGCATAGAGATCCAGAAGCGACTAATGTTGATGCGTTTACGATAAATTGGAAACATTTAAATTTCTATGCTTTTCCTCCTTTTTCCATTATCTTAAAAACTCTTCAAAAAATTATTATTGAAAAGGCTATGGGTATCGTAATAGTACCACAATGGCCAACTCAACCGTGGTATCCCATTTTCAAGTCTTTCTTAGTAGACAAATCTCTTTCTTTTAAGCCAAATAAGAATTTGCTCCTTTGATTGATAGGTCGACTCCACATCCAGTTTGGCCTCAACTTACCCTGGAGGTGGGGGTCTTGTCCGGCGAGCGCTTCAAATAGGACAGGTTCCCGAAGCGGCATTCGAGGTCTGCATGGCTTCCATAACTTCATCAACATTTAAACAATACAATACGGGCTTAAAATTTTGGTGGGACTATTGTTTACAAAATAATATTGACGTCTTTACTGCCTCAATACCAGACGTGTTAAGTTTTTTGACTTATCATTTTAAACGAAATGCATCCTATGGCACATTAAAGTCCTACCAATCCGCATTAGCTCAGGTTTTGGGTCCCAGTATGGCGCAAGATTTTAGAGTCAGGCGGTTTTTTAAGGGAGTTTCCCATTTACGACCAAGTCAACCAAAATATACCAATACATCCATCGGTTGTTTTAAACTTTGTTAAAAACCTTTAAAACGATGACATATCTTTACAATTTCTTACATATAAACTGTCAATTTTGTTGGCGTTAGCTACGGGGCAGAGAATGCAAACACTAGCTTTAATTGAATTAAAAATTATTCTAAAATCAGGAAAAGGAATAGAAATTAAAATTTCCCAACGAATAAAAACATCTGAGAAAAACAGGCTACAACCGCTTTTAATTTTACCCTTTTTTACTCAAAATATAAATATATGTGTTGCATCAACCCTTCTGTGTTATATTAACAAAACTAGGGATTTACGTACAGATAGCACCAAATGTAACAATCTTTTAATACCATTTTAGAAGCCCTATCATAACGCTTCATCTCAAACATTATCGAGGTGAATAAAAAAAATTATGGAGAAAGCTGGAGTAGATACTTCAAAATTTACACCTCACAGCACACGGCATGCTGCTACATCTGTGGCCTTCAAAAAGGGCGTTTCGTTAGATATTATTCGGTTGGCTGCAGGGTGGACTGCAGGTTCGCAAACTTTTGCAAATTTCTATAACCGTCCTATCCACAACCAGAATAGTTTTGCACAGGCCGTTTTAGATACTTAATAATAGAATTATTGTTTGTTAAGAATAGAAAACTTTTGTTTTTAGAATTATATTCTACTACGTTTTTAAGTTGTTAGCATGTTCTTAGACGTAATAAAAGTAGTTTTTCTTGTGGAGTTATACAATTTACGTATTTTCATTTAGTGTTTTATCCCAAAAATTGTTTTTTATTTTTTAAACATCTACATCTAATTATTTACGAGACGAGGCCAAATATAATTATATGATCAAACGAACTTACCTTAAGTGAAGTTTGATCCTAATTATATTGGGCCTCTTCGAAGTAAATAAGTCCCACCCAACACCCAGAATTAAACCCTAACATTTAAACACAATTTTTGGATGTGCTTTAAAAAAAAAATGAGGTATTCAGGCGCGGGGTGCACTAGAACATAGACATGGGCTTTTTCGAGCCTTTAAAATTGTGGCGATCGATACAGGAATGAGGGAACTACATCTACATCTAATTATTTACTTCGACGAGGCCCAATATAATTAGGATCGAACTTCACTTAAGGTAAGTTCGTTTGATCATATAATTATTTTGCATTTCATATAAAAATCTAAAAAGAATAGTTACTGTGAAGAAAATCTACAAAAACTTAGTAGTATGACTTCTTGGTAACTTAACTTAACTTAACTTAAACAAGATGTTTTTTTTGTGTTTGACGACTATTGACAACGTCCAAATAAAATCATATTTGAAGAGTGAATTTCACAAGAATTATGGAAATGGCTAATGAAAACGACTTGGACGATATCCTGAATTCGGCCCGCGAAGCTTCTTCAAGTTTGCTTCCAGTAAAATCCAAGGAAATATACGAGAAAGCATATGATATGTTCTGCGAGTGGAGAAACACAAAGAATTTTAAAGGCATTGACGAAAATTTGATGCTGGCATACTTTTACCAGAAGGTAAGCTATTTTATATGGTTAAAGTGTAGTATATAGGTACTAATCTTGTTATTTGTTTTAGGCAAAAGTCCTTAAAGCTTCCAGTTTATGGTCTACGTACTCTATGATCAAAAGCACTATACTTATCAGTGAAAATACGGATATTTCACAATATAAAAAGTTATTCGCATTTTTGAAACGTCAAAACGACAAATATGAACTTAAAAATCAAAAATTATGACCACGGAAAACGTAAATTTGTGTTTAGAATGACGTTAACGTTTTATGCAGTAATGGTAACTTTAAAACACGCGCGTTTTTGAAAGTGGGATTTAAACACGCTGAGGCGTACTTTAAATAAGCGAAATAGGGTATCAACAAAAAAAGATATTTTACAGAACAAAATAAGAAAGGTTTTTAACGACTATTACTGGAACAGGAATGGGAAAATGTTCGCCGGGTTGATAAACACGATGTTAATTTGCAGTGGAATAAATTTATTAATTAGTATAAGAACATATTTAATCAATGCTTTCCCTTCGTTATGACTTACAAAAATAAGAAATGTAAATTTATCCACAATGAACAAATAGCGGCTTATAAACGTAGATTAGATACGTTACTGGTTTTGTCAAAACATAGCAACCACTATAAGTTCATTTATAATGAAACAAAAAAGAACATGATAATCTATTAAAATCAGAGAAAAGTAATAACTTTGAAAAGAGAGTTAAAGCCTCCGACAATGAGTTCAAATGCAGTGGCGGATCCAGAAATACTCCTAAGGGGAGGCCCGTATGCAAAAAGTCAAAATAAATCAGTATATTTATATTTTATATTGTGAAAAATGTAACACAAATTTTTGTAACAGGTAAACAAAAAAGAATTTTCAATGTTTCAACGGGCTTTAGGTGGGGGCCGGGCCCCACTGCCTCCCCCTGGATCCGTCACTGATCAAATGCATGTGGAACATATGCAATGAAATAAAAGGTAAAGTAAACAACAGCGCTTATCAGTCTGGAGACCACATACAACAATTAACTACTAATTTTAATGATCATTTACTTAATATTGTACCGGAGTTATTAAAAAGTCAAAAAAATGTACCCTTTGAATGTAACATTGTTGAAAATAATCTGTCTATGTTTGTAAATCCGGTAACAAACAGGGAACTTTTGGATATAGCGAATAGATTAAAAAATAAATATAGTATTGGTGAGGACGAAATTCCAACGAGCATTGTAAAATTATCCATTACTAAAATATTGTGTATTTTAAAATATATCTTGAATAATTCTTTAAAGTTTGGAATTTTTCCTGACCAACTTAAATTTGCAAATAATAAACCCTTGTATAAAAATAAAGGACCCTTAGATGATATAAATAATTATAGACCAATTAGTCTCCTTCCAAGCTTTTCCAAAATATTTGAAATGGTCATGTGTTCTAGACTTACGGAATTTATTAATAAGTGTAACATTTTTTCAACTAGGCAGCATGGCTATACCTGAGCGGCTGCGGTAGGTAGATAGATTTAGGTAAAGCATACGAATGTGTAAATCACTACATTTTGTTTTATATGTTAAGTAAGTATGGTAGAGGAAATGCGCTTGCGTGGTTACAGTCCTACCTCTGTTAATAATATAAAATCCAACATTAAAGTAAGTAAAGTGGGTATAGCACAAGGTAGTATTCTAGGTCCTGTTTTATTTGTAATTTACTTGAACGATTTTCGTTCTCTAGAAAATAATTTTCTTATTACCAATTATGCAGATGATACTAATCTGCTGGTCCCAGACTCTACAATTCAGAATATTTTAGTAAATTCGGAATATGCATTAGAAAAAACAAGTAAGCGGTTTACTTGTAATAAAATGATAATTAATGACAGACAAACAAATTTAATTTTAATTTGAAGAAGTAGTCCATGCTTAAAGTGGAGTTAAAAGTATGGGAAAGAAAGAAAAAACAAAAAGTCTTCCTCCACAAAATTTAATAGAATAATTCTTAAGGGTCTCTACATGTTTCGAACGTAGAAACGTTCATTATCAGGAGACAGAAAATGTAATTAAAAAGTGCTGATGGTTTTAGCAGAAGAGAAAATGGTAAAGGACCTTAATGGAGCTTTCATGGGATCGAAAAAATATTTTTGATGTGTAAAAGAGCCATAAAATGGAGAAATTAATGAAATTTAAACCATATTCAGTATGTGAGAAGTCAGTATAAGTGGTCTAAGATAGATAAAAACTGAGGAAGAAGAAGGATCTTTCTAAAAAGAAAGTATAAAAATTATTTAATTTTAGTAAACATTTTAAAGTTTTTGTCAAAAAGACTTAGGTGGAGAAAATTTGTAGTGGTTATCACACAGGTGATGAAAACCACATAAAAAAGCCTCAGTACCCCACCAGTCTTTTTTATGTGGTTTTCATCACCTGTGTGATAACCACTACAAATTTTCTCCACCTAAGTCTTTTTGACAAAAAATTTAAAATGTTTACTAAAATTAAATAATTTTTATACTTTCTTTTTAGAAAGATCCTTCTTCTTCCTCAGTTTTTATCTATCTTAGACCACTTATACTGACTTCTCACATACTGAATATGGTTTAAATTTCATTAATTTCTCCATTTTATGGCTCTTTTACACATCAAAAATATTTTTTCGATCCCATGAAAGCTCCATTAAGGTCCTTTACCATTTTCTCTTCTGCTAAAACCATCAGCACTTTTTAATTACATTTTCTGTCTCCTGATGATGAACGTTTCTACGTTCGAAACATGTAGAGACCCTTAAGAATTATTCTATTAAATTTTGTGGAGGAAGACTTTTTGTTTTTTCTTTCTTTCCCAAATTTAATTTTATTTAGAAGAAAAAACAGGCAGCTCATTAAGCCCGAACATTTAAATATAATAAATAATAATTACACGCTGGAACATAAAACGAAATTCTTAGGTCTTGTAATAATTGAATTTCTGCCATTGGACCAGCATATTGATAGTTTATGTTTGAAACTAGGTAGGATCGGTTTTGGTATGAAGGTTGTGGCTAGCTATGTGAATGCGGTTTTGACAAAGATATTATACTGTGCCAATTTTGAGTCTGTTTTTAGATATGGAATTATATTTTGGGGTAGTTGTACTGGAATGCAGAGAGTGTTTATTGTACAAAAAAGTATTATCAGAACTATTAAAAAGCTTAATTTTCTGTGTTCCTGCAGGGGCATCTTAAAGGAGCTTAATATCATGACTGTATATGCTTCATATATTTTTGAATGTATTGTGTTTATTTTTATGAACAGAGATAGGTTTGACAGTATCAACAAACACAGCTATAATACAAGAAACCAAAATTTTCTATATTCAATACATCGTTTGGCAATCCTAAAAAGTGAACCGTATACAATAGGAGAGTTTTTAGAATATAGTTTTTAAGATTATTCCTTTTTTTTGACGTCATTTCATTTAATTGCAAACTTGAAATTCTTTTGAAATAAAGAAGTATTATTATTATTATGCGCTCGACATTATTTTAAGTAAGTGTCAAATTAGTCGCATGGTAGAGCACGTGGCGGTCAAGAAAGGCTCCTTGGTTCGAACCTCATTGAGGGAAAATATTTTTTTTTTTATTTGAGTCCTACTTGCTTTGTAGTCATAAAATTTGATATTTTAAATTAAATTTTAGGTGGTATTGATTTTTGGTATTTCTGGCGGATGCCGTAGACAAGAATTAAAAAATTTAAAATTGAATAATATTCGAGTCTTGGCAAATGAATTTCAATCAAGTCAGATTAATCGACACCAAAACAAAAACAGATCGTTTATTTTTAATCCCTGGCCTGTTTTACAAGGTTTCAAAAAAATACATCGAGCTTAGACCACCAAACATGAAGCAATTTTTTATAAATTGCACAGCCGAAAATAATTGCTGAATTTTTAAATTTACCCAACTCAGAATTATATACAGAACACTGTTTCCGTCGCTCGGGGGCCACTCTCCTAGCAGATGCAGGTGGCAACACCTTAACCATCAAGAACTACGGTGGCTGAAAATCAACTACAGTGATGGAAACTTACATCGAAAATTTTTTAAGTAAAAAAAAGAAGATTGGTAATACTATTGTAAAATCAGTTCACAATACGCAAATAGAGAATATTACATCAACCTCTAAAGGAAATGTCGCTCCAAATATTTTAGCATCTACCTCGTATATAATAGTTTTACAGAGAATGTTGCAAATTGCAATTTAAAAAAAGAAACTATTGCAAATAACAACTGTACATTCAACAATTGCAAATTTATTGTACACTGAGAAAAACCCGCCAACTAAATTACTTAGTTGATTTTTTTTTAGTTGTAGCTACTAAAAATGTCCACAGACTTAGTTACCATAATACCGCAAAGCTATTTACAGGGACTAACAAATATATTTTTTGCCCTCCACTTACAATTACTAATCGATTTAGTAGGCTGTAAGCCGAAAATTCATTTGGTAGACTTGCGGTAAATACATCCTTTGTTGTGATAACTAACAAGGGCGTAAGATTTTGTTATACTTGTGACAACTAAAAAAAATATATTTTAAATAATGCCTTAAGTTGTCGTAACGAAATATATGGTAGCCAATACTAAATATTTAGTTAATTTACCCGATCGCGCACGCGATCATTGGTCATCCACGCGGTAACAATCATTTCGTCTTCGTGCTTCGATACGTGTGCATGGTTCAGGTGCTTCTTGCCGCGGTGTGTGTGTGTGTGTGTATCTATTAGTGTTATTTATTTATTATAGTTTCTAGTGATGTATTACAGACTTTTATTGTTAGAATGGGGGCTTCAAACCCATCTAGATGCATTTGAAGGTAAAGTTGTGTTGTGTTATAGGATTTATCCATGTTATTTATTTAATAAAAATTTTAAAAACTGAAAAAATTATTTTTTGTATTTTAAGTTGAAGAGAAAACAAACTTTTTGCTTTAGGGAAGTAATTACCTACCTCAACTAGAAAGCCTTAAAATTAATTCAATCTATCTGAAATGAAATTTCATCTACAAGCTATCGCGGAAGGCTTCACGAGTGAGATCAGTGTTATTGTAATCATCCCTCGATTTATGTATCACTTATGGATTGAAATATTTTTAATTAATCTTATATTAACAACCATAAATCTGTGTGTAGCATCGTGGGATAGTTGAATTTAAATATTCTGACGTATAGATATATTGAATAAGTTACTCCCAGAAACAAAGACAAATTTTGATCAACTAGTTAAACAGCCAAGTTTAAGTGTTTTATTTGGTATCTACTGTTGCACACACCTTCAGTTTCCTTAGGCCGTATAAAAGGGCTTTTTAACATCAGCTCAACTGAACCTTTACTGGTACTTAAAGTTTTTTATAAAAATCACATTGCAGTTAAATTAAATATTGTTTCTGTTTGAAACTGGCAGCAATATATTTTAGACGAAAAGGTTTTATTGGTGGTTACAGAAAAGCTCCAGCAAACTACGCTTTGCTGCTTAGAGTTGTTTCTGCTGTATACCGAGCTTTTCGGTTGCGATACACACATGCAATTACAGTGGATTTTATCTACAAGTTGTATGTGCAGCCGTAACAAATATTTTTCTAATGCATCATAGAACTCTTGTTAAATAGGGGACAGCGAAATACTTTTTGCTGTGGTGACTAGAGTATAAGCTTTTCGTTGCTGCCAGTTCCAAACAAAAACCCGTATTTGACGACAATGTAATTTTTATGGGAAGGTTCAAGTTAAAGGTTCACTTGAGCTACTGTTAAGATGCCCTTATATAATAAGGCCTTAGGGGACTGAAGGTGCGTGCAATCGTTGCCAAATAAAAAAAAACTTTGTGGTTACTTTTTAACTAATATTTTTATTTGTATTTACTAAACACCTAATTTGGGTTAACTACATAATTTAGTTACTATTATATAATTTATTAGTAACGTTAACATCTACGCTTAGTTCCTGCAACTAAATGATATAATAGCTTTAACAAACCACCTACTTGTAACGAATATATATATTAGCTGTGCTAACTCAGTTTTTTTAGTAACTGTAACTAAGACCATTTAGTAAACCCAACAACATAAGTTCATTATCTACTAAATCCTATAGTTGTAGCTACTAATCTATTTCAGCAAAATGATTTAGTTGTTATAAGTCATCCACCTTGCTGTCCCCTATTTTATTGAAAAATTTTGCTGTGGTAACTAAATATTTAGTAATGGCTAGAAATTATTTTCCTCAGTGTAGAAAATAAATAGTAATCTTATATTATATAGGTACTTAGATCTAATAGGTTAATTATTGTTAAATAAATCTTCTTGTTTATTGTAAGTTTATTGTAAATTTTATTTTTATTTAAAGTGTAAAATTTCTTTAGTCGTAGAAAAAATACACTATACAACTCGAGTGGAATGTCCATATCCACTATTGTTGTACAAACTATTATCGATCTATTCCGTTTCTCGTATCCATTCAATTCTACATTTTGGAAGGTACACTGAGGAAAATAATTTGTAGCCATTACTAAAAATTTAGTTACCACAGCAAAATTTTTCATTAAAATAGGGGACAGCAAGGTGGATGACTGATAACAACTAAATCAAGTTTGCTGGAATAGATTAGTAGCTACAACTATAGGATTTAGTAGATAACGAACTTATGTTGTTGGGTTTACTAAATGGTTTTATAGGGAAAAGAAAACCATAAAGTCTTTCTCCACAATTTTAATTCAGTAGCTAATAAGCTAGAATCGACATGTTTCGAGTGTAGAAACACTCATCATCAGGATGTTAAAGTAAAAATTATGAACAGCTGATGTTGTTAGCAAAAGAGAAAATATAATAAGGTTAAAGTGGAACTAATCCATAATGGAGCTTTCAATAGCACGCATAGGGAGTGAGAAAATTTGTTTGCAGTCAAGAGGTGAAAATCTATCAGCACGCTGAAAGGTCCGGGACCAGTAAAAAAGCCACTGTGGGCGGGAAATGAAAGGAAAAACAGGACATATCAGTATAATTCCATGTCAAATGAAGTGCTTTGTGGAAATCAGTTCAAGTGTGTGTGATAAGAAAATTATAGTTTGATTTGATTTGAAAAATTCATCTGTGTCGAAGAGGTGTGAAAGAAAAAGTCAGATATGAAGGGGGGAGAAAGAAAAATTGTGTTTTTTATATTTGAGTATAGTTGCTTTCATTTAGCTTGAAGAAAAATGCTGTTGGGGTACTAAGCTTGTTACGGCCCAGTTACCCCAGCAGGAGTCAAAACTGACACATATTGAAGAAAGGAAATAAAAGTTATCTGATAATGTGATAACTTTTATTTCCTTTCTTCAATATGTGTCAGTTTTGACTCCTGCTGGGGTAACTGGGCCGTAACAAGCTTAGTACCCCAACAGCATTTTTCTTCAAGCTAAATGAAAGCAACTATACTCAAATATAAAAAACACCATTTTTCTTTCTCCCCCCTTCATATCTGACTTTTTCTTTCACACCTCTTCTCACAGATGAATTTTTCAAATCAAATCAAACTATAATTTTCTTATCACACACACTTGAACTGATTTCCACAAAGCACTTCATTTGACATGGAATTATACTGATATGTCCTGTTTTTCCTTTCATTTCCCGCCCACAGTGGCTTTTTTACTGGTCCCGGACCTTTCAGCGTGCTGATAGATTTTCACCTCTTGACTGCAAACAAATTTTCTCACTCCCTATGCGTGCTATTGAAAGCTCCATTATGGATTAGTTCCACCTTAACCTTATTATATTTTCTCTTTTGCTAACAACATCAGCTGTTCATAATTTTTACTTTAACATCCTGATGATGAGTGTTTCTACACTCGAAACATGTCGATTCTAGCTTATTAGCTACTGAATTAAAATTGTGGAGAAAGACTTTATGGTTTTCTTTTCCCTATATTATTCAACTCCACTTTGAGTATGGACTACTTCTTCAAATTTAAATGGTTTTAGTTACAGTTACTAAAAAAACTGAGTTAGCACAGCTAATATATATATTCGTTACAAGTAGGTGGTTTGTTAAAGCTATTATATCATTTAGTTGCAGGAACTAAGCGTAGATGTTAACGTTACTAATAAATTATATAATAGTAACTAAATTATGTAATTAACCCAAATTGGGTGTTTAGTGAATACAAATAAAAATATTAGTTAAAAAGTAACCACAAAGTTTTTTTTTATTTGGCAACGATTGCACGCACCTTCAGTCCCCTAAGGCCTTATTATATAAGGGCATCTTAACAGTAGCTCAAGTGGACCTTTAACTTGAACCTTCCCATAAAAATCACATTGTCGTCAAATACTGTTTTTTGTTTGGAACTGGCAGCAACGAAAAGCTTACTCTAGTCACCACAGCAAAGAGCATTTCGCTATCCCCTATTTAACAAGAGTTCTACGCTGCATTAGAAAAATATTTGTTACGGCTGCACATATAACTTGTAGATAACATCCACTGTAATTGCATGTGTGTATCGCAACCGAAAAGCTCGGTATACAGCAGAAAAAACTCTAAGCAGCAAAGCGTAATTTGCTGGAGCTTTTCTGTAACCACCAATAAAACCATTTTACTGATGTTGAAGCTTTTCGTCTAAAATATGTTGCTGCCAGTTTCAAACAGAAACAATATTTAATTTAACTGCAACGTGATTTTTATAAAAAACTTTAAATACCAGTAAAGGTTCAGTTGAGCTGATGTTAAAAAGCCCTTTTATACGGCCTATAAGGAAACTAAAGGTGTGTGCAACAGTAGATACCAAATAAAACACTTTAACTTGGCTGTTTAACTAGTTGATCAAAATTTGTTTCTGGGAGTAACTTATTCAATATATCTACACGTCAGAATATTTAAATTCAACTATCCCACGATGCTACAAAAGTTTATTTTCTCTTCAACTTAAAATACAAAAAATAATTTTTTCAGTTTTTAAAATTTTTATTAAATAAATAACATGGATAAATCCTATAACACAACACAACCTTACCTTCAAATGCATCTAGATGGTTTTGAAGCCCCCATTCTAACAATAAAAGTCTGCAATACATCACTATAAACTATAATAAATAAATAACACTAATAGATACACAACACACACACCCTCCCTGGCAAGAAGCACCTGATTCGCCTGAACCATGCACACACATATCGAAGCACGGAGACGAAATGATTGTTACCGCGTGGATGACCAATGAATTGATCGCGTGCGCGATCGGGTAAATTAACTAAATATTTAGTAATGGCTACCATATTTTTCGTTACGACAACTTAAGGCATTATTTAAAATATATTTTTTTTTAGTTGTCACAAGTATAACAAAATCTTACGCCCTTGTTAGTTATCACAACAAAGGATGTATTTACCGCAAGTCTACCAAATAAATTTTAGGCGTACAGCCTACTAAATCGATTAGTAATTGTAAGTGGAGGGCAAAAAATATATTTGTTAGTCCCTGTAAATAGCTTTGCGGTATTATGGTAACTAAGTCTGCGGACATTTTTAGTAGCTACAACTAAAAAAAAATCAACTAAGTAATTTAGTTGGCGGGTTTTTCTCAGTGTATAAATGTCACTCTTTGCCGAAACCAGAAATAGTGGTAAAAGAAGAAATATCTGTAGAAATACATTTTATTATGAAGCATGTTGCTTTTCGTGTACTGGATTTTTTAAATATATTCTTCTGTATATTGTAGTATTCATAAGATTTGTATGGGTTTAAGATGACCTTAATCAGGTTACGAAGTGATAACCTTAAACTTCTCAAAAATGATTTTTATATTCAGTTCTAAATATAGTACAGTATCTTTTATTTTCAAAACCCATAAAAAATTGACTTCTTATATTTGACCCGTTCTTTCTTCTTATTCTGATATAAAAACACATTACAAAAAAATATTAATAAAATTCGCGGTATTCAACTATATCTGCTCATATAACCACCCAATTCATAGAAATAAATAAGATATAAAACAAATAAAGTTATAGATAAACAAAAATCTAACATAACAAATACTATTTTTAAATATAAAAAGAAAAACCTAATGTAAACTTAAAGCAATATGAAGGATAGAGGATAGATATTAATGATAGAAAGACGTGGAACTTGATTAGGCAGGCGACAAATGATATACCGATTAAACAAAATATTACTGCCTTGTATACCTGCGACAATGTGAAGTTGACCGATCAGGTAGACATTGCTGACGAACTGTAGAGATGTTCAGAATAAATCAGCGCGTCTTTTGGGAAAAAAATAAAACGGTTTTGTTAAAAATTGAATAAGCTACAGTCGATATAGTAAAACGTCGGATAAAAATATCTCTTGATAAATCATAAATTAATTTTTTTGAGCCACAAAGGATGTTTTCCCAGAGCGCATTTACTATGCAAACTAAAGCTTGTTTATCGGTCGATATGGTGAATCAAGAAAAAATTCAAAAAGTTATATATAGACACTTGCAGAAGTATTTAAGCAAACCAGTGCGATGCCAACAGAAATTACGGAAACGGCACTGTTCTAGGTCGTTCGTTTAATTATACGACAGCTATCACTTTGACAGGTAAGTGTCATTTTTTTTTTTGCTTTTTCGTAGCGAGAGTGTAACAAGCACTTCGTGCTTCTTACAACATTTTGGTTATTTCCCAAAAATTTAATTACTTTAAAAATTTCAAGAATTTATATCAGGTATCATGGTTAAATTTCCTACTACACCCCTGTCCATACACTTTTAATATAACCTGTAGGCAACCGACAACCGGCCTCGCAGCTTTGTGCCCTAGGGAGAGGTTATTTCAGATTATTGACCTTTTCTGATTTAGTAGGTTATTGGGTTTTATTCGGCACCTTTATGCTGTCAGATTGTTCATAAAAACAGGGTTAATTTTTCTTTATTTTCCTGTTAAAGTTTAAATTTTCTTCATTTTGCTTCCCCTACGTCATGGTTTATCAGTGATCATGTGACTTGTCTTATTTCGGTATTGGAGTGGATTCTGTCATTTTTTATGAGTTCGGGTCAATAAAACTAACAACGGAAGGTCAGCGTTCCCCTTTCACACCTGGTGCCAGCCCAGAAAAGGTTGCGTGATAGAAGACATAAACTGGTTTGAATAAAAAAGCATTTCTATGTCGCGGTACTAACGGGATTAAAAGTTCTAATCAGTAAAATTATCTTCGAGTCTGAAATGGCGTTAAATTGCACCTTCAAAGGCTGAGAAGAAACCGAACAACAGGTAAATTGTAAAACCAAAGATGTAATTTTGATCAGGGCACGCTAACGGCCTCCATTTTGTTACAGGTTTCAATGCACGTTTATTTCTAATTCAATTCTGTCTCGTTTCAATGCACGTTTATTTCTAATTTAATTCTGTTTCGTTTCAATGCACGTTTAATTCTAATTCAATTCTGTTTCGTTTCAATGCAGCTTTAAATCTAGCTCAATTCTGTTTTCAATCTTGCTTCATTCCAATTATGGATTAATTC
The DNA here is from genome assembly GCA_963969555.1 of Polydrusus pterygomalis. NCBI lineage: Eukaryota > Metazoa > Arthropoda > Insecta > Coleoptera > Curculionidae > Polydrusus > Polydrusus pterygomalis. Next base: position 49,943,974 of record OZ018382.1, read on the forward strand.
TAGCTCCGTTCCCACTCAAATTCAACCCTTCAGGCTTTAATTAAAATTTTCTATCAATCTATCAATTTTCCATCTACCGTTTAATTTCACTTACCAATGTGAATTCTACATTCCATTTTCAATCTGAAAATTACTTTCAGAATTTCAATGTCACCCTGAAATTCAGGTGTAAATCTAAGTGCTGTTAGGCATCTTCAACTTCAAATTAATGTTATAAAATAACAACCCAAAACTCATTTGCTTAAGATGCAAATTCGAGCATAAAATTGCACCCCGAATGCAGATTTCTAGTCTATTCCAGCCTTAATTTCACTTTTACATTTCAACTTTCCGTTCTAAACTTCAACCCCAAGCTCAATGTAGAGTCTAAAACTCGACTTTAGCGAGAATGCTTTGATTCTCTAAGTACTTTTGCTGTCTACGGGTCCAATTGGTTCAGAGAGGAGTCAGCGTTTATATGGTCTGTCCGGAGCTGCTGTTTGATGCCTTTTCCAGAAGCCATTAGTAGTTTAGCTACTGTCCTGCTCCTGTTCTGAGAGGTTGTAGAGTTTGAGTCGTTTGCCGTGTGGTATGAAAAGGAACTTCTACAGGGAGACCCTGCAGTGAAGAGTGAAGCACCCTTACATCGGTGTATCATGAGATGAGTATTTTTCTTTAATATTAGTATGTTGTTTTATTGATAATTTTCTCGAATATTATTTTTTATCTTTGATTAACCGCATATTACTGCATAACCCATGCTACTTAATAATTTTGCTTTTGCTTGTTTGTTTCTGAGATGTTAATTCTTTCTTAGATTTAATTTAGCTAGAGTAGTACCCGGAGGGGATATTAGTAAAAACCCTGAGTATAGATTCATTTTTATTTTGTATTATTATAAACAATGTTACAAAGTTAAGCATAACTCGAGAGAGTAGCTAACTTTAATTTATTACTTTCACTTTGATCAATCGATCACGCTGGCAGTTTTAATTTGTTGTGCCCTGTTTGTGGCGTGGATTGTAACCTAAGTTTGTCCTATTGTAGTGAATGTCAGTAGTGGACGTTGCAATATCCCTCTTTCTTACTTACCATATTACTGCAATATTAGTACATTAAGGACTATAAGCCTTGGTGTAGTTTATTTTATGATATACTTTTTAGTATTTACTTAGCAATACCTACCTCTTACTGCTTTCTAAAATTTTGTACTACTTGTGCATCAAGGACTCTAAACCTTGGTGTAGCTTATTATATAATATACTTTATAGTATTCACCTTGCAATAATTACCCCCCTTACTGCTTTCTAATATATTGTATTACATTGGCATGAAGGACTCTGAGCGTTAACTTTAATGTAACTTAGTTTCTATTATACTTTATAGTATTTACCTCGCCATACCTCTCTACCTAATTTATTGTAATATTTATGCATTAAGGGCTCTTTAAGCTTTAAAGTTATACAATTTATAACATACTTTATAATACTACCTACTTTACCATTGAATTTTAAGAACAACCTTCACCGAAGAGCTTTAGGCTTGAATAGATTTCATTTTTTAGTATTCCTAAATTCATTTAAATTTTATCGAGTGTTTCCCCCTCCTCTTTAGTAAGTTTCTGTCCATGAGTTAAAATTCACTGCTTATTGAAACCGTGACTAAGAGCTCTTGAGCTTTAAAGTGTTTTGATTCATGGTACAGGTGTCTTACACTACTCTATTTTTCTTGCTTTTTTCCCTATCTCTCAGTGAGCCTTTAAGCATGGATGTGCATTAAATGTTGAGTGAACTTTTACTTGATAGCTTCTAACTTTAATTCATTTTCATTGATGGTATACTTTATATTGTATTACTTAATTTATATAGGATTTAGCCCCATTTTTTGTACTGAGCTTTTGAGCCTTAACACATAAGGGGTACCTTATAATTTATTGCATCGTTTGCCGTAGCTTTGCATGTATTGCTGGTTGAAACCTAACCGCTTTAAAATTGAAATCAAATTTATTTGTGATATTAATTTTATTGTATTTTTTACGTAGGGTATTTATCCCTTTTTAGCATTGATGCTTATAGAATATATGTAGGTAGTTACCTTTACTGGATATTAAAACACCTATTACTTTTAATAGAATTTATTTATCACATGAATTTCATTGTGTTTTATTTAGTTAGCTCATGAGCAGTTAATATTGGTATAACCCATAATTCTATATTCTTTCTCTATCTTTCTTTACTCTTTCTCTTCGAGACCTTCTCTCGATTGGCGCCCAAAATAAAATCTGGAAAATAGAATAAAATAAAATAAAAGAACCTCACGACCTTTAGCTCTCTAAACGAAGCAAACTGAGTTCTCGGAGCACCAAAGTAACTTGAAATCTCAATAAGTAAAAAATAAAAAAAATATTAATAACGTTTAAAAGTTACAAGGGTTATAGCTGTAAGAATTCGAAATTAAAAAATTTTCAGGTACCTAAATAAGAATGTTTTATACGATAGCTGTCAAATTTTGACAGGTGTCATTTTTTTTTATCCTTTTCGTAGCGAGGGGAGTATAGCTGTAAAAATCTTAAATTAAAAAGTTTTTCAGTACCTAAATAACAAAGTTTTATACGATAGCTGTCAAATTTTGGCAGGTAAGTGTCAATTTTTTTTTAGTATTTTCATAGCGAGGGTTATAGCTGTAAGAATCCGCAATTTAAAAAATTTCAGGTACCTAAATAAGATAGTTTTATACGACAGCTGTCAAATTTTGACAGGTAAGTGTCAATTTATTTAAACTTTCTTCGTAGCGAGGGTTAAAGCTGTAATAATCCTAAATTAAAAAAATTTTCAGTACCAAAATAACAAAGATCTATACGACAGCTGTCAAATTATATATACTTAAATAGTAAGTCTAATTTTTTATAATTTGCGACCATTTCTATGCTGTTTAGGTATAGAACAATATATTTGAAAAAAGTAGTATTTGAGATAACCTAAACGAATATCCAAACCAAAAGTATGTCGGACGTACCCAATTCGATTTATTAACGATCCAATATGACCCTACATCGATTTTAAAAAAATCAAAAAAATTACTTCCCAACTTTCGATCGCGTTCGCAAACAACAGTGTTTTGTAGCCCAACGTCGTCTACACGTCGAAAAAGTTTAAATCGATTAAAATGATTTTTGCCACCTGTATCGCGCTACAACGAAAAAAAACATATTTCAACTTTGACTTTAATAATTTTTTTCCGGTACACCCTGTATATTGGAAATTGTTCCTAGAACGTGCCCCGACTATTCCTCTCTACGTCCAGAAAGTTTGAATCGTTTTGCTCCAAGCGTTTCCGAAGAAAAAATTCGCGAATATCGAAATGTCGAACAACCTCCTACTACGTGGCGACGGATTATCAATGTCGGAACGCCATCTTTAAAATCGAGATTACAACTATTTCTAAAACATTTTGGGCAAAAATATTGGTCAATAAAATTAGAAGAAGGTTCAAGGTAGATATTCCATCCAATTTAAAATCTGGAAATGTTCTTATTAGTCTAGCAAGTCAAGTTCAAAACACCCATTTTTCGCCATTTTTGACAGCCGGATTTTTTGAATTAATAATTAATTTAGGTACATCAAAAATCAAGGCTCACTTAGTCAAAAGGAAATGGTATTAGAATATGTAAATTTTCCCTGTTTCCGCACTCAAAAACTTGAGTTTTCTTAAACTTTCGAATATATTTTGATAAGTTTGGATATGTAGAGGTGTTAAGAATAAATTTTTTTTGGGAAAAAAATTAAACGGTTTTGTTAAAAATTGAATAAACCACAGTCGATATAGTAAAACGTCAGCTGAAAATGTCTCTTTATAAATCATAAATTAATTTTTTTGAGCCACAAAATATGTTTTCCCAGGGCGCGCTTACTATGAAAACTAAAGCTTGTTTATCCGTCGATATGGTGGATCAAGAAAAAATTCAAAAAGTTATATATTATAGACACTTGCAGAATTATTTAAGCAAACCAGTGCGACGCCAACAGAAATTACGGGAAAAAGTTCATAAGCTGCCGTTTTTTCCGTATTAAAGATAAAGAAACGAAAAAATATCTCTTAAATACAATTTGACGAGCTCTATCCGCTAAAATATACAACGTTTCGATCAAAATTCGTTTTCCGTACGAAAAAAAATAAAAACCCTAAAAAAATCAGGTTTAACTTTATGATTTCCACTTTCTTACAATTTTCGGCAATTTCCATTCCAGTTAGGTATAGAACGATATATTGAAAAAAGGTAGATTTTGAGATGGCCTCACCGATTATCCAAACTGAATGTCGATTGGATGCACCCAATTCGACTTATTAGCGATCCAAGAGGTACCATTTTAGACCAATTTTCAACTTTAAAAAAATAAAAAAATTACTTCCAAAATTTCGATCGCGCTCACAAACAATAGGGTTCTGTAGCCCACGATCGTCTACGCGTCGAAAAAGTTTAAATCAAAAAAACTAATTTTTACGAACTGTATCGAATTTCAACGAGAATCCGATATTTTTCGACTTTGGCGTTTAATAACTTTTTTTCAGTACACCCTGTATATTTGAAATTTTTACACAACGTACCCCCGCTATTCCTCTCTAAACTAAAAAAGTTTCAAACGTCCCACTTTAACCGTTTCCGAGAAAAAAATCGTAAATGTGAAAATGTCAAAAGAGACGACGGCGGCGGCGACAACATACGCACATCATTCTCACGAATGATCCTATATAGAGCGAAATTTCAAGAGGCGGTCAGGGATTGTCGCGCTTCCGCGCGAACGACGATAATAACATATCGCGTCAAAAACGCGATATGTTAATAATGTGCGTATGTTGTCGGCGTTGTTGTCGTCGTGGCTTTCGACATTTTCACATTTGCGATTTTTTTTCTCGGAAACAGTAAAAGTGGGACGATTGAAACTTTTTGGGTTTAGAGAGGAATAGTAAGGGTACGTTGTGTGAAAATTTCGAATATACAGGGTGTACTGGAAAAAAGTTATTAATTTTTAAAGTCGAATAATATCGGATTCTCGTTGAAATTCGATACAGCTCGTAAAAATTGTTTCTATCGATTTAAACTTTTTCGACGTATAGACGATCGTGGGCTACAGAACCCTATTGTTTGTGAGCGCGATCAAAAGTTTGGAAGTAACTTTTTTATTATTTAAAAGTCGAAATTTGGTCGAAAATGGTACCTCTTGGATTGCTAATAAGTCGAATTGGATGCATCCGATCGACGTTCGGTTTGGATAATCGTGTAGGCCATCTCAAAAACTACCTTTTTCCAGTATATCGTTCTATACTTAACTGGAATGGAAATTGCCGAAAATTGTAAGAAACTGGAAACCACAGAGTAAGGCGTGGTTTTTTCGCCGTTTCTATTTTTTTTCGTACGGAAAACGACTTTTGATCGAAACATTGTATACATTCGCGGATAGAGTTCGTCAAATTGTATTTGAGAGATATTTTTTCGTTTCATTATCTTTAATACGGAAAAAACGGCAGCTTATGAATTTTTATTCCCGTAATTGCTGTTGGCGTCGCACTGGTGTGCTTAAATACTTCTGCAAGTGTATATATATAACTTTTTGAATTTTTTCTTGATCCACCTTATCGAGCGATAGACAAGCTTTAGTTTGCATAGTAAACGCTCTATGGGAAAACAACATTTGTGGCTCAAAAAAATTAATTTATGATAGATTTATCCGACATTTTACTATATCGACTGTAGCTTATTAAATTTTTAACAAAACCGTTTTATTTTTTTCTCAAAACATGCGCTGATTACTTCTCAACATTCCTGCATGTCCAAACGTATCAAAATATATTCGCAAATTTGAGCAAAGTCGCTTTTTTGGGTGCGAAAACAGGCAAAATTTACAAATTCTAACACCATTCTCTTTTAACGAGAGTGCCTTGATATTGATGTAAATTAATTCTAAAAATTCGGCTGTCAAAAATGGCAAAAAATGGGTGTTTTGAGCTTGACTTGCTAGACTAATAAGAACATTTCCTGATTTTAAATTGGATTGAATATCTATCTTGAACCTTCTTCTAATTTTATTGACCAAAATATTTGCCCAAAATGTTCCAGAAATAGTTGTAATCTCGATTTTAAACATGGCGTTCCGACATTGAAAATGCGTCGCCACGTGGTGGGAGGCTGTTCCACATTTCGATATTCCCGAATTTTTTTCTCGGAAACGGTTAGAGCAAAACGATTAAAATTTTCTGGATGTAGAGAGGAATAGTAGGGGCACGTCTTAGAAAAAATTCCAATATACAGGGTGAACCGGAAAAAAGGTATTAAAGTCAAAGTTGAAAAATATGTTTTTTTCGTTGTAGCGCGATACAGGTGGCAAAAATCATTTTAATCGATTTAAACTTTTTCGGCATGTAGACGACCTTGGGATACAAAATACTGTTGCTTGCGAACGCGATCAAAAGTTGGGAAGTCAATTTTTTGATTTTTTTAAAATCAGTGTAGGGTCATGGATCGTTAATAAATCGAATTGGGTGAGTCCGATATACTTTTGGTTTGGATATTCGTTTAGGTCATCTCAAATACTACTTTTTTCAAATATATTGTTCTATACCTAAACAGCATAGAAATGGTCGCAAATTATAAAAAATTAGAATTACTATTTAAGTACAATAAATTGACAGCTGTCGTATAGAACTTTGTTATTTAGATAAGGAAAAAAATTTCAATTTAGGAATTTTACAGCAATAACCCTCACTACAAAAAAGCTAAAAAAAAAATTGACACTTACCTGTCAAAATTCGATAGCTATCGTATAAAACTTTGTTATTTAAGTACTGAATTTTTTTTTAATTTCAGATTCTTACAGCTATAACCCTCGCTACAAAAAAGCTAAAAAATAATTGACACTTACCTGTCAAAATTTGACAGCAGCAGCTGTCGTATAAAACTTTGTTATTTACGCATTGAAAAATTTTTCACATTAGGATTTTTACAGCTATAACCCTCGCTACGAAAAAGCTAAAAAAAATTTGACACTTACCTGTCAAAATTTGACAGCTATCGTATAAGACTTTCTTATTTAGGTACCTGAATTTTTTTAAATTTCGGATTCTTACAGCTATAACCCTCGCTATGGAGAGACTAAAAAAAAATTTACACTTACCTGCCAAAATTTGACAGCTGTCGTATAAAACTTTGTTATTTACGTACTGAAAAATTTTTCACTTTAAGATTTTTACAGCTATAACCCTCGCTACGAAAAGGATAAAAAACTGACTCTTACCTGTCAAAATTTGACAGCTATCGTATAAAACATTCTTATTTAGGTACCTGAAAATTTTTTACTTTCGAATTCTTACAGCTATAACCCTCGCTACAAAAAAGCTAAAAAAAATTACACTTACCTGTCAAAGTGACAGCTGTCGTATAATTAAACGAACGAACTAGAACAGTGCCGTGCCCGAAGGGCTCGGCACAATATTATTTCTACATATTTATTACCTGATAATTGATAGCTTCCATGTAAGAATAATTTTTTGCTTATGTTTTAATCGATTGAATACTTACAAATTTTTATAGAGCAAATATGGAAAGTATATCCCACATTGCACAAAGGTGTGCGAGTTTAAAGAGCACCCATAAATATCAATATCATATATCTCCGTAACGAAAAGTCGTAGCGAATCGAGCGAGGCGGCATTGGAAACGGGACGTCGAGCACTATACGGCGCCGTCTCAGAAAACTACCTATCTATACGAGAAAACGGAAATTTTGCACCATTGTCTAGTTTTGTTCAGTTGTTATAATGATAATTTGGCGATATGTTTTCCCTTCACGTTCCGCAGGAAGGTGAGGCAAAAAAAGCAATAGTAAATAGAAAAAAGAAAAGAAAAGTATTTTTTTATTGTACATTTTTGTACATTTTTTTTTAATACTAATATTAGATGCACTCTCGGCTGACGATTAGCGATATGTACCCAGTCTAGTTCTCACGAACGATCCTATATAGTGCCAAATTTTCAAGAGGCGATCGGGGTTGTAGCTATTCCGCGCGAAAGAGATTAATAACATATCGCGGAAAGCGATATGTTAACTAGACTGGGTACATATCGCTAATCGTCAGCCGAGAGTGCATCTAATATTAGTACTAAAAAAATTTACTAAAATTTACAATAAAAAAATACTTTTCTTTCCTATTTTTCTATTTATTATTGCTTTTTTGCCTCACCTTCCTGCGGAACGTGAAGGGGAAACATATCGCCGAATTGTCATTATAACAACTGACCAAAACTAGACAATGGTGCAAAATTTCCGTTTTCTCGTATAGATAGGTAGATTTCGGAGATGTCGCCGTATAGTGCTCGACGTCCCGTTTCCAATGCCACCACGCTCGATTCGCTACGACTTTTTGTTACGGGGATATATGATATTGATATTTATAGGTGCTCTTTACACTCGCACACCTTTGTGCAATGTGGGATATACTTTCCATATTTGCTCTTTAAAAATATGTAAGTATTCAATCGATTAAAACATAAGCAAAAAATTATTCTTACAGGGAAGCTATCAATTATCAGCTAATAAATTTGTAGAAATATTATTGTGCCGAGCCCTTCGGGCATGGCACTGTTCTAGGTCGTTCGTTTAATTATACGACAGCTGTAACTTTGACAGGTAAGTGTCATTTTTTTTTAGCTTTTTCGTAGCGAGGGTTATAGCTGTAAGAATTCGAAATTAAAAAATTTTCAGGTACCTAAATAACAAAGTTTTATACAATAGCTGTCAAATTTTGGCAGGTAAGTGTCATTTTTTTTTAGTCTTTTCATAGCGAGGGTTGTAGCTGTAAGAATCCGAAATTTAAAAAATTTCAGGTACCTAAATAAGAAAGTTTTATACGATAGCTCTCAAATTTTGACAGGTACCTAGGTATCAATTTTTTTTAGCATTTTTGTAGTGACGGTTATTGCTGTAAGAATCCTAAATAAAAAAAAATTTTCATTACCTAAATAACAAAGTTCTATAAGACAGCTGTCAAATTTTGACAGGTAAGTGTCAATTTATTTAAACTTTTTTCGTAGCGAGGGTAAAAGGATTTAAAGATGGCGACCGATACACAGTCATTAGTAAATAAGCTCCTACGTTTTAACAAAAATGAACTAGTGGACTTAATAGTCTTGCGTAAATTACTAGACAGTGTGAGTGATTACGAAGCTCTGCAATATATCCAGCCAAATTTTTGTGGAAATAGTGACCACAATAAAGAAATTGAGGATGTTTTTATTGATGCCGAATCAGATTGTCTAGCCACACGATGCATAAGTATACACAATGAGTACAAATGTTTATTATGGGAATTAGAAACCAAAAATAAATTAATAACACACTTGGAGAGCCGCATAAATGAGCAGATTGAATTAATCAACATGCATAAAATTATTATTAAAAATCAATATAAACTATCCGTTGATAAACAAGATGAAAAGACACAAGTATTGCCACCTTTCGGCAATGTTACGAAAAACACAATAGTAAACAGAACGCACGGTGCTACCGGCAATCTACCGAAACCCGTGGCCTTGCCGCCGAACTTGCCGTCTCACTCACGAAATACAAACCAAGAGAGGCCTGGCTTCACTATCGAAAGCGACAATCAGCTGAAAAAGCAAGATGCGCCGTTTACAGAATTCGTCAAAAAACGACGCCGGAACCAAAATAAACCCATTGTAGGAAACAGACGCGCTACAAATAGTGGTCTCTTACCCAGAAATTCCTTGGCGTTTCTACATGTTTACAAATTACACCCAAGCACAACTACTGACATTCTAACCTAATACCTGAAACAACATTTTCCGGAGTCTCAGGCTAAACAATTACAGTCTCAATATCCAAGCTACTATGCATCTTTCAAAATAACTTTGGACGAAAGTCATTTCCAACAAGCTCTAGAACCCTCCCTTTGGCCAAAGGGTTCATGTGTGAACAGATTTTTTCACCGGCGAAGGACCCAACCCCCAAAAACATAGAATTGAATAAGACTACTAAACACAACTTCGTTAAGGGTTTCAACGGTTTTCACTTAAATGTTCAAAGTTTAAACAATAAATCTGACGTGTTATCGGTATTTTTGGATCAATTTAATTTTGATGTCCTCTGTTTCACAGAGGACTTTTTAAAAGAAGATTGTATTAAGTATATAAATCTTTCAGGTTATAGTTTACTTAGTTATTATTGCAGAAAAAAATACATACACGGGGGGGGGTGGTCTGTATGTATGTAAAAAATGTATCGGGTTGTAAACCCTTGGATTTGTCCTCTTATAGTGGTGTTGATTTTCACTCGGAATTCTGCGGAGTTGAACTAAGAAATGTAATCATAATCGGCGTTTATCGCTCTTGTGTAAATGGCGACTTTAGTATTTTTATAAATATTTTGGAGGGTCTTTTGAGTGATATACACAGAAAATTTAACAAAAACATTGTTTTAATGGGGGATTTTAACGTCCATTTTGATAAGCCACATCTGCCTAATGTTGGCAGTCTGCTGGAGTTGCTTGGATCGTTTAATTTAAAACAAACTATTTTTCAGTCAACAAGAATCGACCGGACTTCATCTAGTTGTATAGATGGTATTTTTACTAACATTACGGAACTTAGCACTGATGTCATAAATCCTGGTTTCTCAGACCATCTAGGGCAAAGCATCTCTTTCAATTTCTCTGTGGAGGAACGAACTTCTGAATATGGGATATCAAAAAAAATAACCCGCAGGGGCCTAAGTAAGCTCAGGGACAGTATTGCGAGGGCGGACTGGACAGCTTTTTATCGGGAAGACACTTCGGCTTGCGCCATGGGCAAGTTTTTGACCGACTAGTACTGCTCAAACATAAATTATCTATTTCCTCAAAAATCCTTATTGCGTTAAAACACTAAATTACCTCTAAACTGGTTTAATGACGATTTAAGAAAGATGCGTGATCAGGTAACGTGCTTTTAAATGATAAGTACAAGTCCTTTATATTGGAAAGTTTACACGGAGCACTATAATGACCGTATGCACCAAGGCCAGTTAATCATGATTAGCTTATAATCATGATTAAATATCTCAATTAAGAAAATTTCCAATGCGCCAGCACTGCTCAGGAACTTAATCAAGATTAAAGTTAACCAGCCAATCTTGATGGGTTATATATTTAATCATGATTAAAAGGTTATTTTCCTGTTTTGTTTTGAAATTTGTCTCGAATTTTCAATAATAAAATTAAAATGGGAGACGAAATCATCTTCGATGATGATTTTAATGTAATGGATATTTTTAATGATGGCTTTCCGAGAGCTAGAAAGACCTCGGAGACAAAATTATTTTGATTTGATAGGTAAATAGGTTTTGTTATAACAGTTCTTTTCTTTTTCGCATCTAATATATTATTTTCTTCCTCACCAGTCAAACCCTTTTTTTTCTGTGAGTCAAACTCCATGACTCTAGATGCCGAAGTGTGAAATTGGGGGTTTAATGCGCAAAACAGCCAAACTGGAAAAAGTTGAAAAAACAACAAAAAGAAAACATAACCACAACTGTCAATCTGCTTGGTGTTTCTGTTCACAGAAAAATAAAGGGTTTATTTTTCTGGTTGATGGCACGAATTTTTGCATCTGAGCTATGTTGCCAAATCGAGGTTTTATTTTTACCCTGATTACAAAACCCACATATCCTTTTAGTTGGTGCATAGGCTGTTTTATTTAATCACGGTTACCTGGTTAATCACGATCACCTAATCATGCCTAATGGGTAAAATGGTGCATACGGTCATAAGTCTTACAAAAGATCGATCTCGGCGGCCAAAAAACAAGCCTGCGATAAATTCCTATCGATATCAACAAATTAGTCGCGCGCCGCATGGAAATTAATAAATAGCGAGAAAAAAAATAACAACATTAACAATTCTAAAAATACCAATTTATCGCCGGACGAGTTCAACGCATTTTTTGCGGGGATAGCCGGTGATGTTATTGCGAGTCTACCCGACAGTGGCTCTGGCCCTGACACATTGGAATATTTACAGGGTGTACCAACTACAAACAAAACATTTTTTCTTTATCCAGCGACCGAGCGGGAGGTTGAGAGGTCCTTTCAGGAAATTAATAGCTCTTCTTCTTTCGATGCGTATGGAGTAAATTACAAGATATTAAGGCACTCTTTCGATTATATATCAACGCCACTTACAGTCTTAATTAATAAATGCTTTCTTGAGGGTGTCTTCCCAAGATGCTTTAAAATCAGTAAGGTTGTACCCCTCTATAAAAAGGGTGAGTTCAATTCCCTGAATAACTATAGGCCAATAAGCATTGTGCCCTTATTTGGAAAATCATCGAGAAGGTAATAAAGAATACACTGGTCGACTTCTTAGAAAAGAACGATATCTTGAGCAGAGCGCAGTTCGGCTTCAGAAGGGGTCACTCTTCCACTAGGGCTGTTCTGAGGGTTCTTAAGGGTGTGATTGAGGGTCAGGAGAGGGGGGAGCATGCTGTTCTTTCCCTCTGTGATCTATCGAAGGCCTTTGACTGCGTCCCACACGACATTTTACTGTAGAAGCTTGAATATTACTGTATACGTGGAACCTTATTGAACTTGTTGAGGGATTATCTTGAGGATCGCACTTAGTATGTTCAGTGGGATAGCCCACCATCCAAACACAGTGATGTGACCAGTGGAGTTCCACAGGGCTCCATTCTGGGACCCCTGCTCTTCATCGTTTATATAAACGATCTTTGTCACTTCATGACAAATACTTTGACCGTTAAGTTTGCTGACGACACCACTTTTGTTTCTTACTGTAGGGATGTATCTCTTTTAGACCAGGTCTCTGCCTCTGTTGTGGATGAGGCACAGGTGTGGTTTAACTCAAACAAATTAAAATTAAACAGGGAAAAAACTCAGAAATTATTGATACCTACCGACAATTCACTTGCCCTGAACAATTCGGTTAGGCTGCTGGGTATCACTGTCGATGACAGTCTTAACTGGTACTGCCACACAAATACTCTTGGGTGGGAGCTTTCCAGTCTGACTTTCTTGATTCGTCGTTTGGGGACCTTTGTGAGTTTCGACATTCTGAGAATGGGTTATTTCGGTCTGTTTCACTCAAGGATGTCTTACGGGATTGTTCTATGAGGAAACAGCTCTTCCGCTTTAAAAATATTTAAACTTCAAAAAAGAGTCGTTCGTATCCTGAGTAATGCCGGTTACAGGGACCATTGCAGGCCCTTATTTAGGGAGCATAAAATCATGCCTTTACCGTGTGTTTATATTTATTTTAGCCTTATAGAAATACACGAAAATAAAATTACTATGAGCTCATCCAGCAAGCTACACACTTACAATGTGAGGAAGGACATACTTACTATTCCTAAATTAAGGTTAACAAAATCAAAAAACAACTCCTTGACCTTGCTGTTATACAATGCTCTTCCGAGTAGAGTTCAACACTGTAAGCTTACCAGGTTTAGGACTGTTAGTTATAAAGACATTTTTGTTGAAACACTGTTTTTACTCTGTAAGTGAATTTTTAACCAGTACAAATTTCAATGAACTTATGTAATATGATCGTTTGTCTTATGTATGTTATTTTAAAATTGTTTTATACTTTACGTTATGTTTTCATAATTGTACTATTTTGTCTGACTTGCCATTATGTGTAAATTTAGTGTAAATAGTCAAATAAAGGATTCTATTCTATTCTATTCTAAAGCTGTAATAATCCTAAATTAAAAAAATTTTTAGTACCAAAATAACAAAGTTCTATACGACAGCTGTCAAATTATTTAGACTTAAATAGTAAGTCTAATTTTTTATAATTTGCGACCATTTCTATGCTGTTTAGGTATAGAACAATATATTTGAAAAAAGTAGTATTTGAGATGACCTAAACGAATATCCAAATCAAAAGTATGTCGGACGCACCCAATTCGACTTATTAACGATCCAATATGACTCTACATTGATTTTAAAAAAAATCAAAAAAATGACTTCCCAACTTTTGATCGCGTTCGCAAACAACAGTGTTTTGTAGCCCAATGTCGTCTACACGTCAAAAAAGTTTAAATCGATTAAAATGATTTTTGCCACCTGTATCGCGCTACAACGAAAAAAACATATTTTTCAACTTTGATTTTAATAACTTTTTTCCGGTACATTGGAAATTGTTCCCAGAACATGCCCCGACTATTCCTCTCTGCGTCCAGAAGGTTTGAATCGTTTTGCTCTAACCGTTTCCGAAGAAAAAATTCGCGAATATCGAAATGTCGAACAACCTCCTACCACGTGGCGACGCATTTTCAATGTCGGAACGCCATCTTTACAATCGAGATTACAACTATTTCTGAAACATTTCTGGCAAAAATATCGATATAGTGGACCAAGAAAAAATTCAAAAAGTTATATACAGAAACTTGCTGACGTGTTTAAGCGATCCAGTGCGACGTGATAGAATATTTAGGAAATGACTTGCCGTTTTTTCCGTATTAAAGATAAAGAAACGAAAAAATATTTCATAAATACAAATTGACGAGGTCTATCCGCCACAGTATACAACGTTTCGATCAAAAATCGTTTTCCGTACGAAAAAAATAAAAACCGTGAAACAATCATGCCTAACATTATGGTTTCCAGTTTCTTATGATTTTCGGCAATTTCCATTCCAGTTAGGTATAGAACGATATATTGAAAAAAGGTAGTATTCGAGAAGGCCTAAACGATTATCTAAACCGAATGTCGATCGGATGCACCCAATTCGACTTATTAGCGATCCATCCATTTTTGACCAAATTTCGACTTTCGACACGGCACTGTTCTAGGTCGTTCGTTTAATTATACGACAGCTGTCACTTTGACAGGTAAGTGTAATTTTTTTTTAGCTTTTTCGTAGCAAGGGTTATAGCTGTAAGAATTCGAAATTAAAAAAATTTCAGGTACCTAAATAAGAATGTTTTATACGATAGCTGTCAAATTTTGACAGGTAGGTGTCAGTTTTTTTTTAGCTTTTTCGTAGCGAGGGTTATAGCTGTAAAAATCCTAATGTGAAAAATTTTTCAGTACGTAAATAACAAAGTTTTATACGACAGCTGTCAAATTTTGACAGGTAAGTGTCAATTCTTTTTTAGCTTTTTTGTAGCGAGGGTTATAGCTGTAAGAATCCGAAATTAAAAAAAAAAATCAGCACCTAATTAACAAAGGTTTATACGATAGCTATCAAATTTCGACAGGTAAGTGTCAATTTTTTTTAGCTTTTTTGTAGTGAGGGTTATTGCTGTAAAAATCCTAAATTGAAAAATTTGTCGTTACCTAAATAACAAAGTTATTTACGACTGTCAAATTTTGACAGGTAAGTGTCAATTTTTTTAAACTTTTTTCGTAGCGAGGGTTAAAGCTGTAATAAAACTAAATTTAAAAAATTTTCGGTACCAAAATAACAAAGTTCTATACGATAGCTGTCAAATTATATATACTTAAATAGTAATTCTTATTTTTTATAATTTGCTACCATTTCTATGCTGTTTATGTATAGAACAATATATTTAAAAAAAGTAGTATTTGAGATGACCTAAACGAATACCTATCCAAATCAAAAGTATGTCGGACGCACCCAATTCGATTTATTAACGATCCAATATGACCCTACTTTGATTTTAAAAAAATTAAAAAAATTACTTTCCAACTTTCGATCGCGTTCGCAAGCAACAGTGTTTTATAGCCCAACGTCGTCTACACGTCGATAAAGCTTAAATCGATTAAAATGATTTTTGCCACCTGTATCGCGCTACAACAAAAAAAAACATATTTTTCAACTTTGACTTTAATAACTTTTTTCCGGTACACCCAGTATATTGGAAATTGTTTCTAGAACGTGCCCCGACTATTCCTCTCTACGTCCAGGAAGTTTGAATGGTTTTGCTCCAACCGTTTCCGAAGAAAAAATTCGCGAATATCGAAATGTCGAACAACCTCCTACCACGTGGCGACGGATTATCAATGTCCGAACGCCATCTTTAAAATCGAGATTAAAACTATTTCTAAAACATTTTGGGCAAAAATATTGGTCAATAAAATTAAAAGAAGGTTCAAGCTAGATATTCCATCCAATTTAAAATCTGGAAATGTTCTAATTAGTCTAGCAAGTCAAGTTCAAAACACCCATTTTTCGCCATTTTTGACAGTCGGATTTTTAGAATTAATAATTAATTTAGGTACATCAAAAATCAAGGCTCACTTAGTCAAAAGTAAATGGTGTTAGAATTTGTAAATTTTTCCTGTTTCCGCACCCAAAAAAGCGACTATTCTCAAATTTGTGAATATATTTTTATAAGTTTAGATATGCAGGAGTGTTGAGAATAAATCAGCGCGTGTTTTAGAAAAAAAATATAACGGTTTTGTTAAAAATCGAATAAGCTACAGTCGATATAGTACAACGTCGGATAAAAACATCTCTTTATAAATCATAAATTATTTTTTTTGAGACACAAAATATGTTTTCTCAAAGCGCGCTTACAATACAAATTAAAGCTTGTTTATCCGTTGATATAGTGTACCAAGAAAAAACTCGAAAAGTTATATATAGATACTTGCAAACGTGTTTAAGCGAATCAGTGCGATGCACAACCCCAATTCCAATGTGAATTTTCAGAAGCTTGCCGTTTTTTTCGTATTAAAGATAAAGAAACGAAAAAATATCTCTGAAATACAATTTGACGACCTCTATCCGCTAAAGTATACAACGTTTCGATCAAAAGTCGTTTTCCGTACGAAAAAAAAAAACAGAGAAAAAAATCACGTCTTAATCTGTGGTTTCCAGTTTCTTACCATTTTCGGCAATTTCCATTCCAGTTAGGTATAGAACGATGTATTGGAAAAAGGTAGCTTTTGAGATGGCCTAAACGATTATCTAAACCGAATGTCGATCGGATGCACCCAATTCGACTTATTAGCGATCCATCCATTTTTGACCAAATTTCGACTTTGAAAAAATCAAAAAAATTACTTCCAATCTCTCGATCGTGCTCACAAACAATAGGCTTCTGTAACTCGCGGCCCTCTACACGTCCAAAAAGTTTCAATCGATTAAGTTCATTCTTGGGACCACGGTGTGGGCCGCGTGAAACCAGACTTTTTCGACTTTGACGTTTAATAACTTTTTTTCCGGTACACCCTGTATATTCGAAATTTTTACACAACGTACCCCCCTAATTCCTCTATAAACCCAAAAAGTTTCAATCGTCCCACTTTAACCGTTTCCGAGAAAAAAATCGCAAATTTGAAAATGTCGAAACTGACGGCGGCGACGACAACATACATACATATTTCAAATGTAGCAGCAGATATAGTGCAAAATTTTCAAGAGTTGATCGGGGTTGCCGTGATTCCGCGTGAAGGAGACGAATAACATATCGCGTGTTCGCGCGATATGTAACTAGACTGGGTACATATCGCTAATCGTCAGCCGAGGGTGCATCTAATATTAGTTCTAAAAAAAAATTGACAATAAAAGAATATTTTTATTTCTTTTTTCTATATTTAGTATTGCTCTTTTTTGCCTCACCTTCCTGCGGAACGTGAAGGGGAAACATATCGCCAAATTGTCATTATAACAACTGACAATAACTAAAAAATAAAAAAACGGGTGCCAAATTTCCGGTTTCTCGTATAGATAGGTGGTTTTTGAAGACGGCATCGTATAGTGCTCGACGTCCTATTTAAACGATTATTTACTAACAAAAATTAAAAAATTGATTTCATTAAAAAAATTTAAAGTCGAAATAAAAACATGGATATTAAAAACCGACAATTTGAAAATATTTTTAGAAATGCTTTAATTAATTAATATTGTTCTGAATAACTTATATAAGTAATATTTTTTACTTAAAAATTATAAATTAATAATTTTATTATAGGTAATATATTTCTTCAAAAAAGCTGCGTTTATACTATAAATTAACATTTTTACTTTAAAAAACTTTATTTTTAATGCATATTTATGATTTATAATTTTACATACTAAAACAAAAAATAAGATTTGCCCCTAACAAGCTCAGCTTCAGGGGATTGAAAAATAAGTTTATTAAAGACAACATAAACATATTTATTATATTATTAAATTTTTAATAAACTTATTATTATTATTATTATTATTATTATTATTATTATTATTATTATTATTATTATTATTAATGTTATTATTATTATTATTATTATTATTATTATTATTATTATTATTATTATTATTATTATTATTATTATTATTATTATTATTTCAAGTTATTATTTTAATCCATTAAAAGCCAATTTTGTCTTGCAGCTAGAACCTACTTGAAATTTATTGACCTGCTGTCAAGATCGCATTTATTTAGCCCATGATCATTTTCTGATTAGACTTCTTGATAGTAATATTTGTAATGATGATATTAAAAAGAATATTTAGATTTTTAGAAGGTTCGGCCTTTAAATAATTAAGATTTTTTATTAACCGCAATCGTCGGGGTATTCTATTGTGAATTGTCCACGTCACTTACCGTGGGCCATGTCATCTGGTCAATTCTCACTAATTGTTGCCAGTGCACTAATTCAGCTTTTAACGATTTATTTCCAGCTTTATATTTTAATACATTAATTTATACATCCTGTATTTTACATGTTTTACAAATAAATGCCGAAATAGATAAGCAATTTATGTATTTTTTTAATTTTAATTAAATTTATATAAATCTTAGGACATATCAAGTTAAAAGGTTTAATTCGCCTGTGAACGTTTGACAATTAGGTAAGTTTCATTATTATTTAAAGCTTAAAGCTCTACTTTCACGCCGGGTCCCAGTTTTAATTTGTTTATGGTTGGAAATGATAAAAAGAGACCAAACAAAACTATACTCTGTTTTTTATTCTTTTTTAAAACCAACAATCCCATAAATTGAAGCAGTTGAATATAGTAAACTCAAATTTTTCGATAGTTGGAGATGTATTTGCGAATCTTATTAAGCTGAGTAGTGTAATGATCAGTTTTAGTGTAATGATCAGTTTTAGTCATGTTAAAACTGGAGAAGAGGTTTTTTTATTTAAGAAACCTGGATTTAAGTTGTAACGAATCTGTTGAAGAACTTAGTCTTAGAAACAACGACATATCTGAAATAAATTTCGGACTGTTAAAATATAAATTAGATTCTTTGGATTTATCCTTCAATAAGCTTCAAGAGGTAAAGTTTATTTCTAGTATAATTGATATTAGTTGAAAAAAACTAATAAAAATCCTTTCTAATCTGTTATTGTGTTATTTTAAAGAATAAATTAATGTCTGTTTAAAACTAAACCTTCTAAATAGTTTTTTAAACCAGTTTTAATTGGGAATAAAGACATATTGACCATATTGTGTTATATTATATTGCGTCAGAAGTGCAGCCAAGGAGAGGAACATCCCCTCCCCTCTAAGTCATTTTGCAGCAGAACCAATAGTTACCGATTTATCTAAATTTGTATCTTTGTTAAAGTTGCACTAATTTTGATCTTCTTAATACTATTGTTTAATTTTTTGCTGACGTTTTGTCCATTTTCGCCTCGCATCTATGGCAACAATTGTTGATAAACGTTTATAATTCCTATTTACGTTTAATATTACTGCCAAACAACTCTTTCCAACTTGTTAAAACTTTGTAATCAAGCAGGGTGATCATTCCTTTACAGCCTGAAAGTTTTTCAACTAATTTTTTTTTTGGGAAAAATTGCGCATTTTCTAGGCGCGCTTGTTTTTCTCATATAGTTTACCTATATTTATCGGAAAGGTGACATGTCTTTATATTTTTACCATAATTATGAATCAAATAAATCTATTTAATTATATAAATACAGGTCCTGAGCATAAAAGTATACCGACATAATTTATTATATAAGTTGATATAATTCTTTATAAGTAGAGATAATATTATAAATAATTGGTTTATTTATGGTGACTTCTCTGTCATTTTCACTTTAGAATAATGGTGTTCGGAGATATTTCAAACGCGATTCCAGGTCGGTTTATTTAAAAATATAAATTAGTACAAAGCAGAACAATAAACAATATTTTATAAATAAAAAAAAACAAAATTTTTTATAACACCTTTTCATTTGTTAAATATGTAAATCTAATTTTCTTCGACCCTTAGAAAGTTTATTTAAAATTTCTTCACAAGAAACAGGAACATTCTTATGAATAAATAAATTTGCCAAACCATTAAGTCTTACTTGCCCGGTGGAATTTCTTAAGTACGATCTTAAGTACTTTAATGTGGAACATGATCTTTCAGAGGTAGGTAAATTTGCAAGAGTTTTTTTATATTGGCAAATATCATACTATTACATTGAATATATTATAGCTTAAACATATCGGAGGGTATTTCTTTGCTATCTGTAAACTTGTCGTTCCATAATTTAAATTCGCATATTAGAATGCTTTCATTATAAAAATTTTCAAAAAATGAATAATTTGCATAAATAGAATGAAGGCTGAGAAAGCTTTGCAAATTTTCTACTTGTTTATTGGGACGGGACAATAAACAGTTAAATAGCAAAATAATTTCCTTGTGTTTAATGAATCGATCGTCTAGGTTGGTAATAAAATAAGTGAATCTAAAAACGGAATAAAAATAGAACTCTAAAGTATTCATTTGGTGAATCCGATGATATGGTCAATAGGGTGGAGCGAAAAATTGATTTTTTTCTTTTTTTCAAAATTTTGATATTGGCTAGGAGCCAAAATATTCTATCTATAAACACTATTTCCTGCGCAAAATTTTAACTTCCTACTCATTTGTTTTGAGGGGTCACACAATCCTCAAAGTTATAGCAATTTAGGTATATTATTTTCTCTTTCTTCCGCTAGTTCATGGTATATTTTAAAAGAAATATGCAATGATACCCAGAACTCACCACGTGGAGGTATCCGACCTAGAGTCCCTCCCCCCTCCCACCCTTATATTCGCAAATCAGTTAAATTCTCTCGGAGGTCGGATACCTCCACGTGGTGAGTTCTGGGTAGTTCATTGCATTTTTTTTTTAAATATACCATGAACTAGCGAATGTCCGACATAATTTAACCGATATCAAAAAAAAAATAATATACCTAAATTGCTATAACTTTGAGGATTGTGTGACCCCTCAAAACAAATGAGTAGGAAGTTAAAATTTTGCGCAGGAAATAGTGTTTATAGATAGAACATTTTGGCTCCTAGCCAACATCAAAATTTTGAAAATCAATTTGTCGCTCCACCCTAATGGTCAACCTTTGCATTTGGCGATTGCCATTCGGCAACCTAAGAATTTTTATCTAAACATCATATTCCTGAATTATGAAAAAAAAATTGTGAAACTGTGTTGTGATTCGTGAAAAATATTGTCAAAATGTTTGCTTGCGTCGGCGCGACTTTCCGCATGGTGGCAAGATGCAAAGGGTATTGATGGTTATCTACATATAGGTATACTGAACAAATTAAAATTAAGTCTACGAAGATATAGTTTGAAAGAAGTTTACATCAAATCCTACAACTTTTGTATTTAACGGTTTTTTCTTAATTGCAAAACAAAAAAGTTACAAGTACAAAACGATAGCACACATTTTTGATAGGATAGGATCTAGCCCAATTTATCTCAGTGCAGAAGATGATATTTAATGTTAATAACGTAATGTTTATAAACAATTGAATTTAAGTTATTTTTTAAAGATTTTGTAAATATTTATCTTAATAACAGCATGATTTGCACAAAATTTGGTACACTGAGGAAAATAATTTGTAGCCATTACTAAAAAATTTAGTTACCACAGCAACATTTTTCATTAAAATAGGGGACAGCAAGGTGGATGACTTATAACAACTAAATCAAGTTTGCTGGAATAGATTAGTAGCTACAACTATAGGATTAAGTAGATAACGAACTTATGTTGTTGGGTTTACTAAATGGTTTTAGTTACAGTTACTAAAACAACTGAGTTAGCACAGCTAATATATATATATATATATTCGTTACAAGTAGGTGGTTTGTTAAAACTATTATATCATTTAGTTGCAGGAACTAAGCGTAGATGTTAACGTTACTAATAAATTATATAATAGTAACTAAATTATGTAGTTAACCCAAATTGGGTGTTTAGTGAATACAAATAAAAATATTAGTTAAAAAGTAACCACAAAGTTTTTTTTTATTTGACAACGATTGCACGCACCTTCAGTCCCCTAAAGGCCTTATTATATAAGGGCATCTTAACAGTAGCTCAAGTGAACCTTTACTGGTACTTGAACCTTCCCATAAAAATCACATTGTCGTCAAATACTGTTTTTTGTTTGGAACTGGCAGCAACGAAAAGCTTACTCTAGTCACCACAGCAAAAAGTATTTCGCTGTCCCCTATTTAACAAGAGTTCTATGCTGCATTAGAAAAATATTTGTTACGGCTGCACATACAACTTGTAGATAAAATCCACTGTAATTGCATGTGTATATCGCAACCGAAAAGCTCGGTATACAGCAGAAAAAACTCCAAACATTAAAGCGTAATTTGCTGGAGCTTTTCTGTAACCACCAATAAAACCATTTTACTGATGTTGAAGCTTTTCGTCTAAAATATATTGCTGCCAGTTTCAAACAGAAACAATATTGAATTTAACTGCAATGTGATTTTTATAAAAAAAACTTTAAGTACCAGTAAAGGTTCAGTTGAGCTGATGTTAAAAAGCCCTTTTATACGGCCTAAGGAAACTGAAGGTGTGTGCAACAGTATAGATACCAAATAAAACACTTTAACTTGGCTGTTTAACTAGTTGATCAAAATTTGTCTTTGTTTCTGGGAGAAACTTATTCAATATATCTACACGTCAGAATATTTAAATTCAGAAGCCTTCTGTGATAGCTTGTAGATGAAATTTCATTTCAAATAGATTGAATTATTTTTAAGGCTTTCTAGTTGAGGTAGGTAATTACTTCCCTAAAGTGAAAAGTTTGTTTTCTCTTCAACTTAAAATACAAAAAATAATTTTTTCAGCTTTTAAAATTTTTATTAAATAAATAACATAGATAAATCCTATAACACAACACAACCTTACCTTCAAATGCATCTAGATGGGTTTGAAGCCCCCATTCTAACAATAAAAGTCTGTAATACATCACTATAAACTATAATAAATAAATAACACTAATAGATATACACACGCACACCGCGGCAAGAAGCACCTGATTCACCTAAACCATGCACACGTATCAAAGCACGGAGACGAAATTATTGTTACCGCGTGGATTAACTAAATATTTAGTAATGGCTACCATATTTTTCGTTACGACAACTTAAGGCATTATTTAAAATATATATTTTTTTAGTTGTCACAAGTATAACAAAATCTTACGCCCTTGTTAGTTATCACAACAAAGGATGTATTTACCGCAAGTCTACCAAATAAATTTTCGGCGTACAGCCTACTAAATCGATTAGTAATTTTAAGTGGAGGGCAAAAAATATATTTGTTAGTCCCTGTAAATAGCTTTGCGGTATTATGGCAACTAAGTCTGCGGACATTTTTAGTAGCTACAACTAAAAAAAAATCAACTAAGTAATTTAGTTGGCGGGTTTTTCTCAGTGTACTTAAAGGTATTTAGATCTGTACTTCGGAAGCATACGACACTATGTGCCATTAGCTCGATTTGTAGAATTTAGTAAAAACAATTAAGTTTAACATAAATCTCAGGTTAGTGTTGATTTATGAAGGTATTATCTTACTTTCACTACACAAAGTATTAATTATTTAGTGTTTCTTTGTTAATAATTTTTTTTTAAATTTTAATTATCATAATAATTACAATAATAGACATTATTTGTATTTTGATGGACATAGTGTTCTATACCTGTAAAAAATTATAAGCCATAATACTGTGCTCGAGAGGCATACGACACTATGTCCAATTTTTACAAAAAATTAGTACATTAAATGGAAATGGTATGCATTTTGGTAAAAGGAAAAGTTTGTGTAATCTCCACCTACTATTATATAGATCTAGTGAGAGGCATATAACACCAAGTGATTATAAATAAAGTGTTTTTTTTTTTTACAAAAAAGCGCATCAACCACCTAGGGTTATTAGCGCATGAGGTACTTAATTATGAATTTTACTGTCTCTAGGTTATATTTGGTCAAGTAGGCCGCAGTCTTTAAGGAAGTTTAATGTATTTTGTAAGTCTTTATTAAGAACGTGTTGTAAACTGTCTTTCATGTCGTGTTGGTGCCTAATCGCGTCAAATTTGGGGCACTCGATTAAAATGTGTTTTACCGACAGAGGCACTTGGTACTGGTCACAAGACGGTTGGTTTTCTTTTGATAAAATATAGCCATGCGTGAGCTTTGTGTGTCCTATTCGGAGGCGATTTATTGTCACTTGGTCTTTACGAGTTTTTAGGTTGTTTTCGCACGGTTTGACACTTACTTTTACACTCACGGAGTTTAGAGGTCGAATTTATCCACTCATTTTGCCATGAGTTTATAATTTCTGTTTTAATATAATACTTAAAGTCACTAGTGATTGTATTTGGCACCATAATATAATCTGCGTCTTCAATTGCTGCCCGCGCGGCGCTATCAGCCTCCTCATTCCCTATAATTCCTATGTGCGATGGTACCCATATGAAACAGACTTCTTTTCCTGAGTTGTGGATGTCATGGAGGACTCTATATACCTTTTGTACTAGAGGGTGCTTAGAGTATTTATGGTTTAGTGAGCTGATAGCGCTTAGTGAGTCTGACAGAATAATATACAATCCATGGTCTTCCTTTACAATGAACAGTAGTGCTTGTACAATTGCGTACAACTCTGCTGAGAAGATACTCGTGTATTCAGATAGACGAAATTTCATAGTGAGGTCAGAAGTTACTATGGCAGCACCAGTTCCCTTGTTTGTTTTTGAGGCGTCGGTGAAGACCTTTACTCCATTAGGAAGATTGTCCAATATCCTAGCTAACTCGCTCTTAATTATATTTGGGTTGATTTCTTGCTTATTGAACTGTGTAAGTTTTGTAATACATCTTGGTTAACTAATGATCCATGGAGGGGGTAACAAATGGTCTTCTTGAAAGAACTTGGGAAACTTTATCTTAAATATTTCTTGGTATTGATTAATACGTTCGTAAAATGCAGGTCTAGACCGCTTCTTCTTTCTGTATATTGAACGGTACCTATCCGCACCTTTAAACTATCTAAACAATGACCCTTCTAGAGAGCAGCCATAACTTCGTTATAGTGTCTTATGCTTCCGCCGTACAAACATGAGAAATCGAGATCTAATCACATTTTCGATGTAAATTGCAGAGGGGCCGCCAGCAACATGTCGCATACATTTACAGCTTTACAACTTTTTGGTGCCTCGGTATATTAAATTTCTAGTTAAAAATGCATCTTTCTTGGTATCTTTTGTCCAATAAGGTTATAAAGTATGTCCAATGACCGATGACCGTTACGTCATGACTAGTGCATATCTTTCTAACATTCGTGAACTAGGTGAGATAGTAAATTTGCGTCAATAAAGAATGTAGAATAATTTTACCAGTCAAAAAATTTTAATTGTCAATTTTGACAGTGACATTTTTAATCAACAATATTTTCACCGAGTATAACATTTTATACCAGGTGCTAAAAAATATGAGAAAAAAAGGAGCCAAATATTATTAAGCACCATGTATCTAACTAACGAGTGATGATATACCTACTAAAAGTAGATTATAAAGTATCCCAAAGGTGTCCACTATCTCCTGGTGACGTATGTACGTTTAGTTCCGAGTCACCCTGTACATATATTTTTCCTTTTGATCCAATACATTAATATCTATCCTTTATACTCATATTGCTTTAAGTTTACATTATAGGTCTTTGTATCCGGTATTTTAACGATCAATATAGACCCGACATCTTCAATGTCATCAATAGTTATCTTCAATAATTCGTCACGGCGACAAGCACCTGATTCCCAAAATTAATGCAACACACAATTGAAAAATATTGAAATTGCTGAAAACCCTAATACAAAATTATGATCATCGATACTTTTTACAGTAAATTTGTTTCATTAGCAGCTTCTTGAATGAATTTATTGATATCTTCCCTCGATAAACATTTAGATTTCTTTCCGCGGTATTCGACGTTTTTGTTCTTAACAAAGGGTACCAATTTTGAAAACTTCCTTATGTCCATATTTTCTTTAACATTCAATGTACTTTTTAACATTGAGTAGACACTCCATAACGTAGGAGGTTTCACAGTTTTTGATTTCTCCTCGAAATAGCATATAAGTACTTTTTCAGACACCTTTTATACATTTTTCTTGCCGCACCATACACGGAATTGGTCATATGTTTTCTCATACACTACTTTAGATTTGGCCGGGAACATGTTAGATATTGCCGAATATGCTACATCGGCTATATCCGATCAAGTATATCGCTGCTGCCACTACCATAATCAACATCCATCTTATAAAAAAATCTGAAAATTGAAGTAAATACCAACAAACCATTTAAACGCATGGCAGTACAACAAGCAACGTGCCAACAATCCGTTTCTATAGTAGCAACAGAGCATGTTAACTTGATGCTGTTATATAGGGAGTACCTATTTATTTATAATATAAAATTTTAGCCGATTAATTCATACTACATACAAAAAATGTTGTTTGTATTTCGTTTGTGAAATTCGTGTTTTAATGACACATTCGAGTGAATTTTTCATTTCTCGCACTTAATACAAAAATAACTATGATTGTCGACATCTGATTCTGTCAAATATCATCAAAGCCGATTTTTGTGTCAAAAGTCGCAGACATAGATACTAGACGTTTCTTTGTTATGGTTTCCCTGGTAACTAAGCGAGCGTTTTGGTTACTTTGTCGCTGTGCGAGCGAAAATAAAAAATATATGGTTAATGTTTAAAAAAGTTGCCCATTAAAAACAAATAGGTATTGTACGTAGGTACTTTGTTTTAAATTTTAAAATTGCATATTATAACCATAAAATCCTTGTACTGACTGATTAGATAATTTCGAGAATTAACAAAGTCATTTCCCTTAATTTATTGTTGGCATTAATAATATTTATTTACAACCATACATGTAATGTTGACATTACAACATTTTTGAAAGTTTGGAAGTTTCACATTACCTACGTCTACTTCCCTCTTCCACTTCCCTCACTAATTTCCCTCATTCTTGTCATTCAACCAGCATATTTTTGTTTGGCGTCAAAACAATAAATGTCATATTTTGACACTTTTACTACATTTTTTGAAAAAATCAAATGTTATCTAATTTTCAATTAACGGTGTGGTTGTAAATAAAATAGTATACAAACCTAAGAGGTAAGTTTTCATTATTGTTACGAGATTAAAGTTAACCTCGACGCTTCGCGTCTCGGATAACTAACTAATCTCTCGACAGTAATGAAACACTTTCCTCTTCGGTATATAATATACTATTATTAACTCATTTAACTTGACAAAATTAAAATATGTATGGGCTCGTGACGAGTAAATTCATTCTATTAGAATAACCAGCCGGGTAAGTTATACAACTTATATGATTACAACAAATTTTGTTAAAAGTATAACCTCTTTCCTGTTGACATGAATTAATAAAATGTAAATTTCTAGTCAAAATTTATTGTTTGCAATGGGCTAACAGGTATTTTAGGAGAAGAAATCAGTAAAGGATTAAAAAATCTGTTTAATCTAAATCTAAACCTAATTCTGTTTCATTGTCAGCAGAGTCATCATTTAGGTTAACAGGTAGGTAGGTAGGACCATGAAATTCACAGAAAACATAGTCAGTAATCTATTTCCCCATCACGAACCTGATACTTTCAACCTTTCTGTAAACTCTGTATTTCGCACTTTTACTTTGGACGAGATAAAGATTGCCTGCCAGAAACTGAAGAATAACAAAGCCCCTGGACCAGGACATATACCTCCGGAAATCATAAAGTATGTCACTTTACATAAACCTGAATATGTACTAGCAATATACAATGAGTTGGCGACAAAGGGATACTTTCCAAAAGAATGGAAAAGGTCAAAACTCGTTCTACTTAGAAAAGGAGACAAGCCACTGGATAATCCGAGTACATATAGACCTATCTGTCTTCTAGATGTAGAGGGTAAATTGTTTGAACATCTTATATTGGGTAGATTAAAAATTGAACTAGAACGCACCGAAGGTTTGGCAGAAAATCAGTATGGATTCAGAGAAGGCAGACAAACAGTGGACGCCATTAAACAGGTTATTCTTAAAGCAGCAGACTTTGCAAGCCAACATAGAAGAATATGTGCAGTCATAACGCTTGACGTAAAAAATGCATTTAATAGCGCCTCATGGCAAATTATCCTAGATACACTAAGGGACAAAAGAATAAACGAGGGTCTAATAAATATCACCGCTTCATATCTTTCTGAGAGGGAAATAATCCTAGAAGCAGAAGGCGTGACAAAAGTCGTGGAAATAAACAGTGGAGTTCCACAGGGTTCAGTCCTAGGGCCGACACTGTGGAATATCCTATACAATGACCTATTACTATTGCCTCTGCCAGTGGGAGTTATACTTATAGGCTTCGCAGACGACATTGCTATGGTGGTTATAGCCCAGAGTGAAGAAATACTAATGAATCTTGCCAATACAGCATTGCAAAGGATCTCAAACTGGATGAAAAAACGTTTACTAGACCTGGCCCCACAAAAAACGGAAGCAGCAATACTTACAAAAAAAAAGAAAAATGCACCCACTTAGATTCAAAGTAATGGAAACTGTTGTCATACCCAGCCCGTCTATAAAATATCTTGGCGTATATCTGGATACCAAACTAACCTTTACTGACCATCTTAGTAACACAATTAATAAAGCTGAGAAAACAATGAAAGCCCTTAGTGTACTCATGCCAAACATAGGAGGCCCAAGAGCTTCGAAAAGAAAGCTACTAGCGAGCGTCGTCCAATCCCAAATACTGTACGCAGCACCCATCTGGCATGCGGCAATGGGAAAAACCAAACCGAAGCAACGGTTGCTTAGTCTTCAGAGGCAATGTCTTATTAGGGTCTGCAGTGCCTATAGAAGCATATCGACTGATGCAGTTGGGGTCATCGCGGGAATACCGCCCGATACACCTACTAGCGAAAGAAAACACTGCAAAATATAACGGAGTTTTAAAAGTAGAAGCTAGAAGAGACCTGATGGAAACATGGCAGCAAAACTGAGAGAGTACTACAAAGGGAAGATGGACCTACTTTCTTATTCCGAATATAGAAGAGTGGGCAAATCGACAACACGGGGAGATTGACTATTATTTGACCCAGGCACTATCGGGACATGGCTGCTTTCGAAAATATCTTTACGAAAGAAAACGAGCAGAAAATCCAGCCTGTCTATACTGCGGTATGAATGACGACGCAGCCCACACTCTGTTTCAATGTAAACAATGGGAAATATTAGAGAAATCTTTGAAAGAAGTAGGGGAATCAAATTCACTCCCGTCAACATGATGAATGACTTGCGGACATCAAAGGAGACATGGGAACACGCATATAAGGCGATTCGAGAAATTATAGAGACAAAAGAAACCCAGGCTCGAATGATGGCGTAAGGCGCTTCCGCCGCTGAGTAACAGTAAACTGTGATTAAATGACCCCGCATGCGATGCCGAAGTAATGCGCGAGCGGTTTCCGGCATCGTACGTTATGAAACGGAGAGGGATGGGTTTTAGTCCAATGAGGCTGACACTACCCGGAGTCAAGACAAAGGAGAAACAGACAAACTCACGGGTGTCTAGATAGAGATTTCCTAATCCTCTCTCACAAAAAAAAAAAAAAAAAGGTAGGTAGGTAGGTAGGTTTAGGGCAATGGATTGTATGTTAGTTTGTATATAACAGTTTTAATTAACTTTATGATATTCACCCTTAAGTAGGTAAAACATTTTTTGCTCTCGCTTTTTATTTTACTTGGTGCCAGCAGTTTGTTCGATCCAGCGTGAATTATTGTAATTATTTTTCCTTTATTTGAAGGTGTTTTCGTCTGACACTTTGAGCTAGAACCGACCCATCCTTTGGACACTGTGTATTGTGTGTTTAACCATGTTTCATCCAGGTAAAATATAGACCTCTTTTCTGATCTATATTTCCTAAATTACTGCAGGAAAAATAATATTTTTGTTTGTTTTATCGTGTTCTAGCTTCATTTTTTAGTTTATCCAAAATAGGCACAACCAGTTCTTCATAGAGGAAATATATCTTTCTTATGATTTCTTGTTAACATTCTTCCAAATGATGATGTTGAAAATCATGAACATCATGATTTCTATTGACAACTTTCATAGACAACTATGATTGTTTTAATAACTAGGTACCATAATTTAACGAGAAAATAATTAAATACTTGGCAACGTCGCAATCAAATTTAAAAAAATGAATATTACTGTAGACTGTAGAGCTTCTTTCTAGCCGAACAAGAAAGAAAAAAAAAATATAGGGTACGTGTTTCGTTGAAATTTTTTTTTAATATAGTTCTAATGTTTTGAGCCATCCTGTATATCATAAAATGTTTTTACGTTACGCTCCATTCTACAACACTTTTTTATAAATCTCTTATAGTTTAGGCGCTATCGAAGGCGAACACCTTGTTGACACACACCCTGCATAATTAATTTTAGAAATTATCTATAATGTAAAAGAAATAGTACATTATATACTTAGGTTGAGAAGTGAGCTATTATATAGCGAGCGCTTTTATATACTGAGGCGCGAAGCGCCGAGGGATATAATGTGCGAGGCATATAATAGCCTTCTCAACTGCGGTATATATAGATTTTTTTCTACTACTAACAATAAAATATTACATATTTTAATTCGTTTAAATCTTTGTTACCCATTTTCACCTAATTTTTAAAAAATTTGAAAATCAAGTCACTTAGGATTTTACTTGTTAAATGCGATCTTCTGTCAGTAATGTAGAAAATATTCGGGTTAGATAATAATATAAAGTTAAAATTATAAAATGTCTGAAATTGAGAGTGAAGAATTGGAAATTTGTACCCCACACGAGCTTAGAGAGGCGGCAAATAGCGCACAGTGCGATCTGTTACCAGAGAAATCTAAGAAACTATACTTGAATGCATACGCGCAATTAATGGACTGGTGTGTAAGAAAAAAAGCTGGTAAAATATCAGAAAATGTATTATTAGCATATTTTCAAGAAAAAGCCGATAACAAAAAAGTGTCCACATTGTGGGCACACTATTCTATGCTTAAGTCGACTCTTTCAATAAAAGACAATATCGACATTTCGAAATTTTTTAAACTGACAGCATTTTTAAAACAAAAAAACCGTTCCTATAAACCCAAAAAATCATCGGTATTTACATAAAATTATAATAAAAAGTCCTATTTTATTGATAATTTAATCCTGTTTTCCAGAATTTCTTTGTTTAAAATGGTCAAAAAAGGCTCAAAATCAATAATATGTTAAAGAAACGGTGAGTTAAGTTATAAAATTGTCTGCAACAACCTCATTGAACAGCTGTTTTTCATTATTGACCTAGGAAATTTTTTATTATTATTATTAACCTAGGTGAAAAATGTTACTTCTCGATAAAGGAATGAAGTAAATAATGACGATTTCTCAAGTAAGTAGTAGAAAAACATCCTTTGCGTACAAATAACTCGGTACCTATATTTATTTTTAAAACTATTTATAAAATAAACACAAAATATTAATAGTTTCAAATTTTCTAAATAAAATAAGAACCGATTTATCTTTAATTTGTTTATTAAATTCGGTTAAATTTAAGATTTTATAAAATTCAAGCACATTAGGTACAAATAATAATAATTACCAGTTACAATTTTTAAACACGGTCTTTAAATACCTAAAATATTTTAATAACAATAAAATAAATATAATTGTACCCATATAATTTAATTTAAGTTAAGTACCAACAACTAACTATAGGAGAAAGTTAAACATTCTTATCTGAGACTGAGAAAAATGATCCAATCCAATAGGCTTGCTAAGACATAGTTTGTATTGATAGCTTATTTTGTAAATTTTTAGTATTGAAAATACTATTGGGATCGTGTTTACGCAAACTTTGCATTGCATGTCAATGTCGCTCATGTCGATGTCGCGGCCAACAGCGCAATATCTAGATCGGTCTTGTAACATAATACTCCTTGGTAGAAATATAAATATGAATCAGCGTAAAGGTGGCAAGTAAATAATGAATAATGTTTAGTTTAGTTTGTGTTTTAAAGAACGCCATAGTAACTTTGTTAAAAAGTGTGCGGGAGGCAAAAAGTTGGAGCACAATAATTGCATATTACAGGGTCCGCCCAAATTTGGTTAACAAATAGGATAATTTTTTTATTATTGATTTCTCAGAAAATGTTATTGTACCGTTGGGTAAATAAGTATAATTTAAAAACATAGCATAAGTAGGCTTAGACAATATGACCGATTGAATATAAGGCAATTGTTCACCTTGGCTGGTCTGCTATGTGAATATTATTGTTTATAAACAAATTAATATTAATTATTCTTAGAAATAAAACCATACATTTAATATAATATGTTTTAGTGAATATACAGGGTGTCCCAAACGTAATGGGACACAGAGCAACAGCAGGCTCCTTAAGGCGAAATAACGCGATTTATTTAAACTCGCATTATCCCAAAATTGATAACAACCAAGATAAAGGGTGTCAAACTTTTATTTTTGTTTTCGTTTTTTTGGGATTATTTATAATATGTTTTAATTAATATACAGGGTGTCCCAAACGTAATGGGACACAGAGCAACAGTAGGCTTCTTAAGGCGAAATAAAGCGGTTTATTTTAAAGCTGTGTCAGGTATTTTCAATACATAGGATGCTTGCGTAAGGTGCGAGATCTGTGAATTTTTTGCTAGTGTATCAAACCCGCTTTAGTGTTACATCAATTCCAGATTTACTAGAACAGTTTGTGATGTTTTAGAGGTTGGGTAGTGGGAAACTGAAACAACTTGTTAGCTTGACGTTCTGTTGGACACTAAACTTTATTTTTCATACTTTGTAGTTAGGTTAACAATTACTAAAGTGCGTTCAGTAATGCACTCTACGTTACATGTTACATATCCCCTTTTTAAAACATATTTTACAATAAAACTTAAAACTAATATCACAGTGATTTTATTGACAGCAGCAGTCTTTAACTAAAAATATATTAGTTGCATTTTGTAATATAAATCATCAATAACAATTTTATTGTTGTAAAAAATATATACATTGTAGTACACAGTAGTAGTAGTAGTAGTAAAAATATTTATTTAGCACGTGGCTACATGATACATTTTAACAAGTTTATACCCTTTTTTTATTTATTTTTTGAATTAAATGACCTTTTGAAACTTTATTTGTCCTGTTGAGTTGATAAGAAAGATTTTAAACTTTTTTTAAAAGATTTTAAACTTTTTTGATTTTTAATTGACTTGTTTAATTTATTAAATTCAATAAGACCCTTATGAAAAACTGATTTATATGCAATATTTTTTGAAAAATAATTAAGAAAAAAATTATTGTTATTTCGTGGTAAATAATTATGTTGATCACTATTTAGAACAGTCAATTGCTTTAAATGTGGCGGTAACAAATCATTTTGAATTTTAAAAATAAATATTAGAACCAAAAATAATACTAAATTTTTTACATTTAACCATTCTAATTTTTTTAACATCACATTAATTTTGGTATATCTATCCATATTAAGTAAAATTCGCATTGCTTTATTTTGTAAAATTTGTAATCTATTTATTACACCTTCATCCGCCATAAACAAAATTGTAGAACAATAAAGAAAATGTGGTAAAATTAAAGTATTGTATACAATTTTTTTTGAATAAAATTTTAAATTTAAACTTATTCTTTTAAAATAACTATTTTTTCCCGCAATTTTGTAAATTAAATTTTCGAATTGGTTATTAAATTTTAATTTTGAATCAATCAATATACCTAAATATTTAAAAGAATTGACTATTTCTAGTTTATCACCATCAATTAAAATATTTATATTTGTATAATTATTTAAATTTACACCCATAACCATACATTTTGTTTTAGAAACATTTAATTTTCATTTGTTAACTTTTAACCAGTTTGACAATAGAATCAGTTCTGATTTTAAAATTTTCAAAATTTCCAAAAGATTTTTACCGCTTATATAGATAAGAGTATCATCAGCAAACATTTGTATTTTAAGAAATTTTAGGACTAATGGCATGTCATTAATATATAAAATAAAAAGTAAAGGCCCCAAAATACTTCCTTGAGTTCCTTATGTTATTAAATTTCTTTGTTGAAAAAAAATTACCAAATTTAGTTTTCTGTGATCTATTATTTAAATAGTTTTGAAACCATTGGTAAACTTTACCCCTTATACCATATTCAAATAATTTTTCTAATAATATATCTCTATTAATCGTTTCAAAAGCTCGCTTAAAATCAAGAAATACTGCTATTACGTATTCTTCTCTTTCCAAGGCTCTTTTCCAATTTTCTACTACATATTGTAAACCATTGTTGAAACGTATACATTGTAGTACACCATAACCTTACTAAGTGACACTATTTTCTATCCTTCTCCTTCTCCTTCCCAAGAACAAAAAAAATTTTGTAATCCTTTCCGTCCTTGTCAAGAGAATTGTTAAAAAATAGGATTCAGCCAGACACTTTAGAACTTATTATGTAATATTTAAATAAAAATAAATATCTTTATTGTAGACTTCTTACTTTAATTTTGAAGTAGTCCTCAGGAAACAAAGTAAAAAGTAAAATGCTGATGTTTTTAGCAAAAGAGAAAATAATGGTGAGATTGAGCCGTAATGGAGCTTTTAATGGTGTACAACAGATGTAAGATTGAAAAATTAGAAGGTCGACAATCAAGACTCCAGCATACTGAAGAGTCGAGGGTTAAGTGTCTTACTTTGAGTCTAGATATTTAGAAAGTCTTTTAATGACTCTGCCAAATTTATTAACAACATTTTTTGGGACCAATGTTGGTTCTTCCACGTCATGGCTAGAATTAGAAGTAAAATCGTCACTACTACTACTACACGCTTCTGTATATAAATTATCACTAGAACAGTTTTGAAATGATTCGTCACTACTATCTCTACAATCGTCATGGTCAATACTACTATTTACAGAAACATTCTTGTCTTTACTTATTTCATTATTCAGAACGTCATTACTCTTACTACTGCTGTCCTTTAAAGAAGTGTCATTTTCATTACTATTTACTAGGTGTCTTCCAGTACCAACCTCTGCGCTTGTACTTGGTAAGTGCGGTATAGAAACATTAACCATACTTTCTTGAATAGGCAAATATTTATGATTTAACTCATCTCTAGTTACAGATGTTTGACTAGTATCAATAATGTTTCCACCACTCTTATTAAAATTTTGAGGTTTATACAGGGTGACAATTTAAAAACTTGAAATGGCCATATCTTAGGAACGAAAAACTGAAGAAAAAAATGCAAAAAACAGTTTCTATAAAACGAAGGGGGAACAAAAACAAGCGTATTATCCCACCCTTATCTGCAACCCCTTGGACAGGGTGAGATACACCCCTAAAATCTTAAATAGAGAGGGAGGTCGAGTGATACATTATTTTGAAGCTCTTAAAAAATGCTTTCCAATGGTACCATAGAAAGCTACATTTCAGGAAATTCTTCTCTGTTTATTAAGGAAAACAATAAATGAAAACACAATTTTGAAATTTTTTATTATTATTTAATTAAATGTTCAAAATGATAGCTACCAATATCCTGGCATATTAAGAGATATCTCTTAAGAATTCTAAACATTTTGAGCCTAGGTATTTTGTTTTGGTTTATTTGCTATGGTTTTTTTGTCGAAAAAAAAAATTTGTTTATAAATATTCGCATTTTATTATCACAGAATTTACTTTAAAAGTAACTTGTACTAGTATTATTATTTTGAGAACAGTTGACTTTTGGTTCAGTTTAAACGAAAAGCAGCACTTCTTATCTTTAACAATGGTGTACAGAACAGCTGAACGTGTAGAAATTATTTTCATTTATGGTTCCCAGAATCAATGTTTCTTAAGGACAGCTCAACGTTTTAACGAAAGGCATCCAGGTCAAAATGTAAGCCCGGAGTATGTTCGCCAACTTGTAGCCAAATTTGAAGAAACTGGTTCTGTCGCGAATAAAAAGAGAAATCAACCGAGACTAGCCGACGAAGCAGCGCAAATTGAAATTCTGGGGCAGTTTGCAATGAATTCAACTTTATCAACTCGTCAAGCAGCTGTAGCAACTGGATTATCTCGTGAATCAATAAGAAAGGTACTTAAATTTCATAAGTTTTATCACTATAAACTGCACATACTGCAAGAACTTGGTGACGACGACCCGGACAGAAGAATTCAGTTTTGTGAAATAATGACAGATAGATTTACGGCAGAACCTCGACTAGTTAAAAATATTTGCTTCAGTGATGAGTGTACCTTTTATTTAAATAGGCGTGTTAATAAGCAAAACTGTCGTTACTGGAATGACGAAAACCCCCACGTATTTAGAGAAGGGCATACCCAGTACCCCCAGAAAATTAATGTTTGGGCTGGTATATTGGGAGATGGTATTATCGGCCCAATATTTATACAAGGAAATTTAAATAGCGACAGGTATGCTGAAATGCTACAGAGGTCTATCGAACCACTAATAGTGCGAGAATTAGAAAATCAGAGGGACATACGGAAATTTATCTTTAGAAGAACGCTTACTACATTTCCAACAGGATGGAGCACCTCCGCATTATGTAGTTCCCGTTAGGCAGTGGTTGGATGATAATTATCCCAACCAGTGGATTGGAAGAAGAGGTCCTGTTGAATGGCCACCTAGATCCCCGGACCTAACACCTCTTGACTTCTTTTTGTGGGGTCACCTAAAATCTGTGGTTTTTAAAACGCAACCTGAGTCACTAGAGCAACTTCAGCATAGAATAGTTCAGGAATGCCGTGCTATATCCAGAGAAACATTTGCAAATGTACGTGAAAAATTTGAAAGTAGGCTTTATTATTGTCTTCAAAACAACGGAAATCATTTTGACCATTTAATTAAATAATAATAAAAAATTTCAAAATTGTGTTTTTATTTATTGTTTTCCTAAATAAACAGAGAAGAATTTCCTAAAATGTAGCTTTCTATGGTACCATTGGAAAGCATTTTTCAAGAGCTTCAAAATGATGTATCACTCGACCCCCCTTTCTTATTAAGATTTTAGGGGTGTATCTCACCCTATCCAAGGGGTTGCAGATAAGGGTGGGATAATACGCTTGTTTTTGTCCCCCCTTCGTTTTATAATAACTATTATTTGCGTTTTTTTCTTCAGTTTTTCGTTCCTAAGATATGGCCATTTCAAGTTTTTAAATTGTCACCCTGTATAATCTTATAAATCTTCGATTCCGGATATATTTTCTGTTGTTTACAATAACCTGATAAGATTAATTTCCAACATTTTTACACCCTCTACCCATATGCGAATTATTAATAGGTTTTAATTGAACCATCACACATTCGTTAATTTTCAAATCACTCAGAACCTTAGTGCCTCTTTTGTCATAATAAAATTTTTGTTTATCTCGAGAACTTTTGATTAAATTATTATACTTATTTTTGTTATACAGTTTTGATTGAAACTTAGTATTTGGCAAAGGCAATAATGATCTTAAGTTCTTACACATGAGTATGTTAGCTGGTGTATTTTGATTCAACTGGAGTATTTCTAAAGTATAAAATAATGCCAAATAGGGGTCTTTTTTTATCAAGAAAACATTTTCTTAATATTGATTTTACTGTTTTAGTTGCTCTTTCCACTGCACCATTGCTTTGTGGATATCTAGGAGAGCTCTTATCATGTTCAAATTCATATTCTTTTGAAAAATTTAAAAGTTGCAAACTAGACAATTACGGTCCATTATCTGACATAACAGTTTTTGGAATGCCAAATCTACTAAAATTTATTAAAATCGTTTAATTTAGAAATTACATTATAGCTTGAAAGATCCCTATTTAGATTTATTACATCTACATATTTTGAATAGTAATCTACAAGTAACAAAATATGACTCGTTAAACAAGTGAAAAATATCTACAGCTACTTTATTAAATGGAATTTCGCCAATCTCATGCGAAACCATCGGCTCAGGCATCTGACTGTTTTGATATGTTTGACACAAGTGACAAGAGGAGACAACATCTTGTATTTGCTTACTCATACCTGGCCAAAAAAAAGAAAGTCGAGCTCTAGCAATGCATTTATTGATACCCAAATGACCATAGTGAATTTTTTGAAAAATAAGACTTCTACTGTTTTTTGGAACTATCAATTTTTGTCATTTATACACAAGACCATCCATAATATTGAGTTCACCCAAGCGCGGATTTCGGGGAGGGGTGGGGGGGGGGGGGGGGGGGAATTACCCCCCCCCTGGATCCTAAACCCAACCAAACTTGAGGGTCCTCTTATACTTATAAATATTAAAAAATCGTTTAATAGATTTAATTTTATAAATGTGTTTTTGCTAAGTATTTAATTAATATTATGTTTCTTTTATTCTTTTTATAAGTTCCTGTAAATTTTGTTGTAGGTTGTAGGTTGGTACGTATAGTACCTAATATGATAAATATTTATTTATGCCACTAGTGCAAAAAGTGTAATTTTATTGCACACGGCATAGAAGTTATTCACCGAGACGTAGTCGAGGTGAATAATATGCCATGTGCAATAAGCACACTTTTTGCACATGTTACATACACTATTTTTTCTACGATCGTTTTTTTATTTAACAAAAAAGTTTAAAATCGCTCTGTATTAACTCTCCTTTGTGTGCAAAAGTTGTAATTCAGATTTGACAATGGATCATAGCATGACTTCAACATAATAAAATTATTGCGCCCTGTCAACGTGAATTCTATTTCGATAGGGTATCGACGGTGTGCAACGCACAATACACATACTATAAACAAATTGTTCGTTTCCTAGGTAATTTACTTTAATGCACTAGGGCAAAAAGTACTTTTTCTAATTTTGTCAACAACAATACGCATTTGCGTATCGTAATGAAGCTATTTCGATACGCGTTTTTTCTTTATTTGATGTTGGTAACATTTAAATGTATAATTTCATTGACTTGCGCGGCCTTTGTGATTTACGAGAAAACCCATTTTTCGCAGAGGAAAAATAGCTTGATAACCTACTTTTTTTATTCTGTGTGAATAAAAGTCATGTATGTTGGTTGCATAAATCTATAAATCAATCTTTTTTAGATGCTTCAAGCTATCATTTTTTGCCAAATCCTATCCAAAATTCAATCTACTAACCTTCCAATGTCGATTTTAACTTCAACCTTATTTGAATTTTCCATCTTCCCTATACTAAATTGCAATGCCGTGACGTAAAATCAGGTCTTTTGAAATTCGAAAAAAAGTAGCAAAATCGCCCGAATTTCCGAACGCTCTGTATATGTACCGAATTTACAAGAATCACACAACGTATTCCGTCCAATTTAAAATCTCATATCGGTAAAATAACTTTAGAATCTCGTGGTGAAAATGGGTCAATAAATCAAAAAATGACAGTTCGCAAAATAATTTTTGTTGTCCAGAGGCTACTATGATAAAAAATAGTATTACCAACATAAAATTTAGACATAAAAATTTACAAAATTTTAAGGATTTATTTTCTTTTTAAATATGTGTTTTTTATTGAAAAAACTCCAAATTAGGAAAAATAGTATAACGTACGTGTTATTTAAAGCAGTTTTAAGCACTTGCCCCGTTATAAAACTCGCCGCAAGCGGCTCGTTTTTTAATGTGGACGCGTGCTATAAAATGATGCTTTATAAAACGTGTACGTTAATATACTAATATTGCATAGTATGCAATAAAAACCTACTTTTGTCATTAGCAAGTCATACACAAAATGACATTTTTTGAACGATCGTAGAAAAATAATGTTTCGTTAATGTAATGGTTTGTTTATTTTTCAATAATTTATTAGACAATTTGACACTAAAAATATAGGTACTTAAAAGATATGGGTTAACTATAACTATATTAAAAAAAAGATCTTTAAGATTCAATTACCCCCCCCCCCCTAGATTTTGACCCAGATCCGCGCCTGAGTTCATTTTAATTGACTCGGTATATCTCTATAAATAAATTACCATCCATTCTAAACGTAACCTATCAA